>JADMNL010000026.1:297692500-299122500 GCA_016271365.2 Neoceratodus forsteri
TGTGTGTATATTATATGTATGTATGTATGAATGATAGATATATCTCAAGAGCATGGCTAGGGAGAAGAAGCTCAGAGTCACCCACTCTGTGCGGGTAAAAGAGGTTGCTCTATACAAAAACAAAAAAACAAATATTTGGTACTGGAGGAAAATCCACACTTACCAGGACCCTCGAAGATCCACTCATCTCCTGCCACTCGTTTCTCACCATTTTCACTCTCAAAGTCTAGCAGAGCCCGAAGACGCAGAGCTGTGTTGGGTAAAACGACTTGCAGGGGGGTGATGGTCTGAAAGAGTACAGCCAATGTTATATTACATACTGCTTGCACAGAATAAATAAAGAGATATGACACCAAGATGGGAAAGGCAGTCACATGGCAGCAGTGCAAGATGGGAAAGGTAGTCACATGGCAGCAGTGCAAGATGAGAAAGGCAGTCACACGGCAGCAAGGCAAGTTGGAAAAGGCAGTCACACGGCCGCAGTGTAAGACGGGAAAAGGTAGTCACACGGCAGCAGTGCAAGACGGGAAAGGCAGTCACACGGCAGCAGTGCAAGACGGGAAAGGCAGTCACCCGGCAGCAGTGCAAGACGGGAAAGGCAGTCACATGGCAGCAGTGCAAGACAGGAAAGGCAGTCACACGGCAGCAGTGCAAGATGGGAAAGGCAGTCACACGACAGCAGTGCAAGATGGGAAAGGCAGTCATACGGCAGCAGTGCAAGATGGGAAAGGCAGTCACACGGCAGCAGTACATCAGGGACATGTGGAGAGATCCGGCCAAAGTCGGTAAAAGGGCAGAGGAATGACAGTGGGACTTCAATGTTATGAAATGCAAGGGAATCAGTGACCCCTGATTTGGAAATGAGCCTGACACATCAGGGGACATCCGGCCGGGTGGAGTTGGATCCAGTGCCCCAAAAGACTTTCTCCTCCACCGGGTGGGTAATGGTGACTGTAGTTTCCTGTGCCACTGCCTGTGGTATCACAGGTGAAGCGGCGCAGCAGAAGGGAATAATAATAATATTATTTATATAGCGCCTTTCCATTGTCAAGGTGCTGAACAGTAAAACAGATAAAAATTAATAAATCAGTAAAATCCAATATTTAAAGAATAAAACCATTAATCAGGGTATGCTCTGTGCCAGATGTGTGTTTTAAGTGCCTTCTTAAAGCTCCCCACAGTCATGCACTCACGTATCTGACGGGGTAGAGAATTCTACAGGGGAGGGTACGCGTACATAAATGCACGGGCCCCAGATGGCTTAAGACTCACCTTGGGAATCTCTAGCAACCCCTCATCAGCTGAGCAGAGAGGTTGTCTGGGGGAGTAAGGAACCCGGAGCTCTTTCAGATAGTCTGGGCCCAGTCTGTGTAGGGCCATGTAGGTCAGAAGCCCGACCTTGAAAGTGATCCGTCACTGAACAGGCAGCCAGTGCAGTTTGCGCAGCACCAGTGTGATGCAACTCGTACATGGAGTCCCCATCAACAACCGGGCCGCAGCGAAAGGACATGCGACATGCTCCTACGCACAGATGCTGCATGGAGGGCTGCAAGCAGGTAGCACTGCAATCCAAGGGGATCAGAGGGAACAGTAGCTGGGAAAACACCATGTCCTGGCAGGATGAAGAAAGCATCATCGAGATCACTCCAACCGTCCGCCAGTCCAGCACAAGGAGTCTTTTGTAACAAACTGGAGAAGACTGGGGGCGCCAGAAGGCACAACTGAAGTACTGTTTCCCACCTGGTATGTAGAGCGGCTCTCTGGGAACCAGGTCAGGAGACAGAGCATAGTGGTAACCAGTCAGATGGGCACATAGGATGAGTACGTTTGTGGATAAATAATAATAATAAAAAAATTAAAAAAAAAAAAAAAGGAAATACAAAGTGAAGCACATAGTAAACAAGAACATGACAGAAAAAACAAAGCAATTTTATTTCTATAGCGCCTCACCCTATGGACTCAGAGCACTTCACATTATCTAATTAGGAGGCAGTATAGCGTGGTGGGTTAAGGCTCTGAGCTGCAGATCTGGAGACCTGGGTTTGAATCTCACAGCCTCCTAGGTGCATACTGTGTGATCCTGAGCAAGTCACTTAACTTCCTTGTGCTCCCAGGTCGCATCTGGAAACGAGCTTCGGCTTAGTGTGCTACTCCTGGTTAAACAATATTCCCTTTCCCTAATTATTAGAATTATAGTAAAAAGCACTTACAAAAATAAATAGAAATCATTACATCATTTTCAGGATTGTTAATTTCTAAACATTTCAGCGGGACCGGTGGCGCTGGACACACCTTGTGCCACACCGGAGACCCGGGTTCGGGAATGAGCTCCGGCCTCCGGGGTTGGCTGGGGGGAGAGAGAGAGAGAGAGAGAGAGAGAGAGAGAAAGAAAAGATCGAGCATCCCATGACAGCTCTCCTCTCTCTCGAGGGTAGTTGGTATGTCATTCCGCCTATGACTGTCACCTGGTGGAGGATAGGAGCAGTGTTGGACAACAAGAGCCTTGAAAATGCGGCATTGGGATGCCTTGTCGCGGCTCTCGGCCCGCAGGGGTTACCAGAAAATGACTGCCTGCTCAATGAAGCCCCACAGTGCTCCGGTGTCGCGGGCTGCCCAGCCCTTGGCCTACTCCAGATATCAATTTGGGGGAGGGGTTGGCCCTGCCTCCTTCCACCCCATCACAGGGAGGGCAATCCATGGGGCATCACAGGGCCAGAGGGGCTGGGGTGGCATAGCAGCAGAGGGTGACTGAAGGGGTGGAAGCATGCCATCAGGTCGCAGGAGGAAAAAGGACTTACAGAAAAAAGTTTCTAAACATTTGAGACACTATTACAGCCATAAAAGGTGGGTAACTCATGCAAACAGTTCAAAAATTCTTAAGTTTTGTGTATTGTTGGTGCAGTCCACCTTACATAATGAGGGTATCTCTTATTTTCTACAAACTAAAAGTTTGATTTTAAATTTAAATTCCATTAAAAAAACAAACAAACAAACAAAAAAAAAAAACACAACTTGATATGCTTTACAAGTTAATACTATATTTACAGTCCCAGCATCTCTTATGGTTAAACAAGTGCCTTTCCAAGTCCTTTGTGTGGCAGTACTGCCCATCATCATTTCGCAGCTCACTCAAAGAACTCAAGGTGGCAACTCAGCCCAGGGGCATGGAGGGTTGAGGCGCATGAACCTCACCTACCGCCATGCCAGTGACCCGGGTTTCAGTATGATTTCAGGTTGCTGGAGGTCGGCCGGGAAGGAGAGGATCTGAGTATTCAAGGGACTGCTCTTCTCTCCACGAGATGGGTGGCTAAGTCGTCTCAGCCTCTGACTGCCACCAAGTGGAGGCCCTGGGTAGTGCAGGCTGCAAGAAGACTTCCAAGGGTGGGTGTTGCAGTTCTGTGGTGCGTGTGCCCTCCACGTGCATGCATTTGCCTGCCGCTGCAGCCAGCGGAACAGGGGAGTAAACAGAAAATGGAATCAGGTGGGCTTTAATAAAGTCCTACCCACCCTCCCTCAACCTGTACTGCCACTTGGTCCCCGGGGCACTTTCAGATTGTGCACCAGGGGACTTAAGCCTCTGGGACCAAGGGAGGCAGCAGTCAGTTGTGGGGGTGGAGACAGGGCTGAACATGCTGCCTACCTGACCCTGAACAGAAAACGTTTTATGGACTCAAGAAGGCCCCTTTTACAACCATACATGATGCCAGAACTGAACATGCAAACAGATACGTTACAATTCAATACAAAACACCTACAAGGAGGTAGATCATTACAGACATTTATAAAATGGCAAGAAAAAAAATCCAGAAACTTTCATTTGCTAAGAGACTTCACCTGACCGTGCATTACACTCTCAGCACTGCATGGTCATGTGCTGGATCTCACTGCCAAGACAAACAAAGCCTCATCACCGAGAAAATCAGGGACCATTTCATACATAGATTTTGTTATTGAAAATGTATTTAAAACAAATGAGTTGTGTAACAAAATCATATGAAAAATGTTTCACTTTACATGTACTGCAGAAGAGCAGTGAGCCATTTTATAAGTGCAATAAGCCACACCAGGTTGTGTATTTAAGGTCCTGAATGCACTTCCCAGGGGCATACAGATACTCAGCCTTTGGCCTTGTGCCGCACTCCCCTGGGGCGTGCATTAAAACCCTTTAATGTACACCCTGCTGTGACTTATTGCTTACATAGTCACAGTTGAAAAAACAAGACCTCAAATCCCAAGAGGTTACAAAAACACCTTCTGAATACATACTTTTTAACCCCCTTTTAAATGCCTTCTCCGAGAGAGCAGGCCAAAGCCCAGTGGGGATGATGCTCTAAATTAATACCGAAGCTACAGAAAAAAAGCCCTCTTTCCCCCAATTACCTCAGTCTCAATTTCGGGATGGGCAATAGACTGCCCTTGGTGAAGCAGAGGTGGCAAGTCAGAGCACAGAAAGCACAGACATGTTTGTAGTAGTCAGGACCCAGTTCATATATGGCTTTGTAAGTTTACAAGGCCTCTTTAAAGGAGGTGCTTCACCAAAAAAAAGACAGCCAGTGGTGTTTGTGTAAGACAGGTATGATGTGCTCAGGGACGGGGGATGTGGGCTCCAGCAGCTAGCCTGGCCGCAACATTCAGGATCTCCTGCAGGTGGCGCAACAGCTTACTGGTTAGCATTAAGTAAGGAGTGTCTAGCCTCAATGCCACCAATGCATGTACCAGGGTCCCCAGATCCACATATGCAAGATCAGGGTTAATCCAGCCGATGTTCCATAATTTGAAGACTCCGCCATGGACCACCACTGCCACCGAAGCTCTGCTGACATCTTTGAGTCCATAATGCCCCCCCCGATTCTTCAAACTGTCCACGGCTTGTGGTACCATACCATTTAAAGACAGACATCTGGATGACAGACTATTCATTTCCAACCCACAAAGATCTGCTTCCACCACTAAACACCTCCGTCTTGTCCTGATTTAAGCTCAATCAACTGGATGTCATCCAGTTAGAGATTTCACAGAGGCATTGGGCAAGCACAGAGGTCCAACCAGGCCTGTCAGCTGTCAATGACAGCTGCAGCTGGGTGTCATCTGTACAGCTACAAAACTCCAGCCTATACCCTCTCATGACCGTTCCTAATGACAACACGTACATGGCAAATGTTGGGGACAGAACTGACATCTGTGTCACCCCATTGCAGGCCATGAGGATAAAGTACCGCATGCAACATACTGCATTCTGTTGGATAAGGACAACTCGTACCACTTATGGGTTGTCCTTGAGAGCCCTCCATATTGCTGAAGGTTGCCCATCAGTACCACGTGGCCAACTACATCAAAAGCCGATGACAGATTGCTGAGAATAAGCACAGAGCATCCCCCTCTATCCCTCATGAGGAGAAGACAACTGAAACCAAGCAGGATAAAGAAGAAGATGTGGAAGCAGTGATCAGTAGCTACTTAAAAAGGGAGCAGCAACCAGCACAGCAAGGAAAAACATGGCATTGATCAAGAGAAACAGAGTGCAGGTACGTGAAGAAAGATCTTAACAAGATGGAGGGGAAAAAAGTGCAACCAAGATGGCGGATGGCATGAAGAACATGGATGATGGGGACAGAGACAGAATGGGGACAGTTTTCTACGGAAATGAGAAGACTCAAAGAAGGAATGATTGCAGCATTTAAAGGGGCACGGTCAACCCCCAAATGTCTCAAAAAAAAAAAAAAAAAATTTATGATTGCTCACATTCTGTAGAGAGATTGCTGATGTAGCTGGTAGTTTGATTCAGATTCTTTTCTTTTCAAAAGGGAAAAACAGACTGGCCACCATCCTGGTGTTACTGTACAAACATATTTGTTTACAGCTCTTGATCAACTCCCACATCATCTTTCCGGGACCTGGGAATACCCCCAACACAGTCTACCCACCCATGATACAGCGGGAGGAGAGAAGACTATCGCATCATGAGTGGCTGCACTGTTTGTGGGTGTTCCTAATGTTGAGAAAGTATGCAATAAGAGTAGATCAAGGATTTGAAACAAAATGAGGTTGTGCATAAATCACATCATTAACAAATATTTCAGGTGCTGCTGGACGCTATCCAAGACAGCTACCTAGTGCAAGGGGTGATGGATCCTACTAGAAAGGGGAACATACTGGACTTGGTGCCAACAAATGGGGATCAAGTCCAGAATGTGGTAGTACAGGACCCTCTAGCAGGAAGCGACCACCGCTCAGTGTGGTTCCTCCTCAGTACAGGGAGGGAGTCGGCTAAGACCAGCACAATTGTGTTGGATTTCAGGAAGGCAGATTTTGCAGAATAGGCAGCATTATAGAGAGATATTTAGGTGAAATTAACCCAGGGATGGATGCTGAACAGAAGTGGGCAGTGATTAGGAAGGGGCCCAAATGAGGCCATGAACGCGTGTGCCAAATCTCAAGAGTAAGCAGTCCAGTTCAAAAAAACCCAGCTGGCACAGCAAGAAGGTGGAGGGGAAGGCAAGGGAAAAAAGACTGGCCTAAATTCAAAAAAATCTAGGTGTGAGGAGGATAGAGAAGTGTTCACAAAAGCATCTAGGGAGGCAACCAGGTCAGTCAGGGTAGCCAAGGCAGCAAAGGACCTGAAGTTGGCCCGGGGATCACAGAGGGGAAAAGGAGTTCTTGCACTACATAAGGGAGAAGAAGAGTTATAGGGATGATGTTGTTAGAATCGAGATCGAGAGAGAGAGAGAGAGAGAGGGAGGATGGGCAGAACAAGGGGAAGATCAGGCAGAGGCACTCAATGAGCATTTCTGCTCAATGTTCACGCAAGAAAGGGCTGGCCCAATACCACAGGGGAAAGGGGGCAAGGGTGGAGGGGGGACAGAGACAGACGGGGTCATCCAAGATGAGAGTTCTGAAGGGCCTTAAAGCCTTGCGGGTGGGTACGGCACCAGGACCGGATGGTGTACACCCAAGGGCCCTGAAGAAACTGGCAGAGGTGTTGGCAGGCCCTCTGATGGACCTCCTTGGAGATGGGGAATGTACCCAGGGACTCGAGGACGGCTCACGTGGTGCCCCTTCACAATAGTGGACCCAAGGACCAACTGGGCAACTACAGACTGGTCAGCTTGACTTCCATAGTGGGGAAGTTGATGGAGACCATTCTGAAGGAGAGATTGATATAGAAACATAGAATGATGGCAGATAAGGACCGCTTGGCCCACCCAGTCTGCCCATTTCCCTACCTAATGGATAAGCTGCAGATCCTAGCTAATCAACAGCCTACATCTTCCTACCCCAACCCCCTAGAATTGTCTTATGACTGTCCCATGCATGCTTGAATTCAACCACTGTTTTTGACTCCACAACCTCCTCCGGAAGGCTGTTCCATGCACCCACAACCCTCTCTGTGAAAAAAAATACTTCCTTACATTACCTCTGAGCCACCCCCCATTTTCAAATTGTGCCCCCTTGTTCTTGCACACCTCTTTCTGAAATATGCTACCCTCCTGGACTTTGTTGATTCCCTTGAGGTACTTGAAAGTTTCTATCATGTCCCCCCTCTCCTAGAGGCTATACATATTAAGCTCCTTAAGTCTCTCTTCATATGTCTTCCGGTGCAGACCCTGCACCATTTTAGTTGCTCTCCGCTGGACTGCCTCCATCCTGTCTATGTCTTTGTGGAGATTGGGTCTCCAGAACTGCACGCAGTACTCCAGATGGGGTCTCACCAGCTGTCTGTAAAGAGGGATAACAACTTCCTGCTTTCTACTGGTGATGCTTCTCCCTATGCATCCTGGTATCCCACCAGCCCTCCTTACTGCCCTCTCACATTGCTTGCCCACACTCAGGTCATCTGATAGGACTATCCCCAGGTCCCTTTCCATTTTTGTTGTTGTTAGTATCTCAGCCCCTATTGTGTACTCTTCCCCTGGGTTTTTGTTTCCCAGGTGCATTACCTTGCACTTCTTAGCACTGGATCTAAGCTGCCATACATCTGACCATTCCTCCAACCTTGCCTAGTCCTTTCTCATCCTTTCCACCCCACCCCACCTTGTGTATCAACTCTGTTGCAGATCTTTGTGTCATCTGCAAAGAGACATACTTTTCCTTCCAGTCCCTCTGCAATGTCGCTTATAAAGACATTCAAGAGGACCAGTCTTAATACTGAACCCTGTGGTACCCTACTAGTAACCCCCCTTTCTTCAGAGTGGACTCCATTTACTATTACCCTCTGTGTCCTGTTCTCCAGCCAATTCTTTACCCAGGCTACCATCTTGGGACCCACTCCCAGGCTGACTAATTTGTCATTAATCTTTTGTGTGGAACTGTGTCAAATGCCTTGCTAAAGTCTACGTAAGCCATGACCACAGCCCCTCCCTGATCTACTACTTTGGTCACCCAGCCAAAGAAATCTATTAGATTTGTCTGACATGACCTTCCCGCTGTGAATCCATGCTGCCTTGGGTCCTGTGCCCCTCTGGCCTCTAGGTACTCGACAAGTCTTTCCTTTAGAAGTGATTCCATCATTTTCCCCATCACTGAGGTTAAACTAACCTTCCTCAATAGCAGTGGTCTGCAGGATAAGAGACAGCATGGGTTTGTCACAGAAAGATCTTGCCAAACAAACCTAATCGACTTCGACTGGGTCGGTAGGGCGGCTGATGAACACCACGATGTGGATGTCCTATATCTGGACTTCAGCAAGGTTTTTGACTCTGTGACATACAGGAGATTAATGAGCAACCTGAAGGACATGGGAGTGGGGGAAAATCTGGTGGGGTGGCTTGAGACCTGGCTGCAGGGCAGACAGAGGGTAGTTGTGTGTGGGGGAGCATCCAAGCCAAGGCCAGTAATAAGTGGGGTACTGCAGGATTCATTGCTGGGCCTTCTTTTGTTCAATGTCTTCACTGGAGACATTGCAGAGGGGGTCAAGAGTAAGATCAGCCTGTTCGTAGACAACACTAACATTTGTGCAAAACTGGACAATGAGGAAGAGATGCAGGCACTCAGAGAGGATCTAGCTAAACTCGAACACTGGTCTAGGGAGTGGCAGCTGGAGTTTAATGCTAAGAAGTGCAAGGTCATGCACCTTGGAGTCAGAAATCCCAGGAACAGCTACAGGCTGGGGGGAGTGCAAGTAATGGCTTCAAAGGAAGAAAGGGACCTGCGGGTAATAGTCACAGGGGACGTGAAGGTATCAGCACAGTGTAGGAGGGTGGCAGCAATGGCAAACAGGATGCTTGGGGTGCACTGCCAAAGGGATCACCTCTTGAAAGTGGGAGGTCATCCTGCCATTGTACAGATCACTGGTGAGGCCACACTTGGAATACTGTGTACAGTACTGGTGCCCATACCTCAAAAAAGATGTTAGATTACTAGAGGGAGTGCACCATAGGGCTACAAAAATGATAATGGGACTAGGGGAGTTGCCATACGATGAAAGGTTGAAGGAGCTCAACATGTACTCACTGGAAGACAGGAGGATAAGAAGGGACATGATAGAGACCTTTAAGTACTTGAAAGGCATAAACAAAGTCAGGGAGGGAGGACTGTTTTGCTTAAAAGGTGGAAGGGTCACAGTCTGAAGTTGGAAGGGGGAAGGTTTAGGAGGGAGAGGAGGCACTACTTCACAGAGAGAGTGGTGGCGGGTTGGCATGCACTGAAAGAGGAGTTAATCGCTCAAAGGACAGTGGATAGCTTTAAGCAGGGTTGGGATAGAGTCAAGGGCAGGGCTAGTACAGACAAAAACACAAAGGGGGGACTGGGAAAGAGGAGGAAGGGAAGGGTTTGGTTGGGGTGGGGAGCTATAGAGATTTGAAACTAAGAGCTGCATAATTGAGCAGACTTGATAGACCTGTGGGCCTTTTTCTGCCAGCAATTTCGTATGTTCATAGTTCTGCTATGAAAAGAAGCAACATCAATGAATTTTAGAGAAGGCAAGCAATCATAAAATGTGGGGTTTCAACCTGAAATAATATAATAATAATATAATGCATAAAAGGATGGACAGTGTCCCTTTAAATATTCAAAAGGACTAAACACCGTCAATCCCAAGCTCAGCTGTTCAAGCTGCAGAAGGATGAAAGGACAAGAAGGCACTCAAGTAAAGGGAGGAAGACTGAAGGGGAATACCAGGAAGAAGTAACTCACAGAACCAATGGTGACTACTTGGACTCCACTGCTACAGGATGCGAGATCAGCCAGTAATACAATGGCCTTTGAGCCCAGACTCATCAAGTACTTTAAAGAAATAGCCAGTCCAGTAGTGCAGAGGGCTAAGGCACTGGTGCCTTACCTCACGCTATGCCGGCGATACGGGATCGGGAATGACCTCAGGTCGCCGGGGTGCCGGCGTGGGGAGGGTTGGGCGGGATCGACCAAGGCTCTCCCGTCCAAGGGGTGGAAACCCACCATCTGTAATCCTGCTCCCACGGAGGGAATCTGGTGGGCGGCGTGGGCGGTAATGGGTGGCAGTGAAGCCAGGGAGGGGCAGAAGGGCCACCAGACCCTGGCGTGTATGTGCACCTCCACGCACATACACATATGTGTACGCCATGATCCTGGGAAGGGTGGGAGCAAACATTTTTTCTTTATTAAATTTTGTTAACCAGGTAGGCCCTCTGGGCCACTAAAATCCCTTTTGCAGGGGCAACCCGGAATTAGTTACATAGAGTGAGACATTTATATAGTACAGTACATTTTTGAACAGACAATACAAGATCAGAAATAGAGTGTATGGCCAAAGGAGGGCCAACAGAGCGAGGCAAGTACATTGCAGTGATGGCTCCTTGGTTCAACGTTCGTAGCAAAGCACGCAATTGTGTGATATAGGGTTTGTTTAACCAGGTGAGACACACCTAGCTGAAAGCTTGTTTACAGGTAAGCTATTGAAGCTCTGCTTTGCCATTCCATGCAGAATTGGGGCAGCGTATGTTAAGATAGGGAGTAGGATACTCTTGGCTATTGCCAACCGGGTCTCAGGTTATCATTTGGGCAATAAGGCGGTGAAGCAGGCCTAGCTTTTCGTGGATATTTTTGATTACAAAATCCACATGGAGTTTTAGGGGGAGTCCTTGTTCCAGCATGAGGCTGAGATTTCTGAAAGACTGCACCACCTCAATAGTGAAGCCTGCTGCTGTGTTGAGTGGGAATAAGAGGCTGCGATCAGGGCCTAGGGATCGTGGCCCGAACATGACAGGCTTTGTTTTTTGTTGGAATTTAGGACCAGGCGATTCTCTAGTAGCCAGGATTTAATCAAGGCAAAGTCTGACTGGAGTTGCAGTCCAAGTCCATCAGCGTTAATAGATCAGTACAGAACCGCATCCTCAGCATACTGGACCATGGAGCAAGTCCCACAGTGGTTGCTGAGGTCACTGACAAATGACGAGACTAAGAGGGGCCCAATATTGAGCCTTGTGGTACCCCATTACTGGGAGAAACCCAGAGGCAGCAGTCAGACAGGTAGCTGCTGAACCAGTTCAGTGAGTGTTGATCAAGTCCCAGTTTACTCAGCTTTGCTATCAGTAGGGAGTGGTCAACCAGATCAAAGGCATTGGTCAGGTCTATGAAGACAGCCCCTGTTGGGAGGCCTTTGTCCAGTGCTGATAGAATATCAGTGGTGAATTTGATAAGTGCCAAGTCAGTCCCATGCCTTTGTTGGAAGCCACGCTATGTGGGTACCAACAGCTGGTTTGCTTCCAGGTAGTATCGAAGTTGGCAAAAGACGAGCCTCTCTCGGATTTTTGCCAGGGTGCAGAGCAGGGAGATAGGCCTATAGTCTTCTATTGGCTCCCTAGAGCCTCCCTTATGGAATGGCACCACATTCGCCTGCTTCCATATTCTGGGTACTACTCCATCCATCAATGACAGATTTATGAGCCAGGTAATGGGAAGGGTGATGACTGGGGCTGCAGCCTTGAGCAGCCTAGGGTCCAGGCCATCTGGTCCTGCTGTTCCATTGGACTTTACACACAGTAGGAGGGGGAGCACTTCCTTGGTGCGTACTGTAGAAATAAAAAAAAAAAAAAAAAAAAGAAATAGAGGTGACCACGTATTCCCATTGAGCAGACAGCACAGAAGAACCCAAAGAACTACTGGTCTTTTTTTTTCCCCTTCCTAAAGATGTATGCAACTGGACTCTGACCAAGCTTCGCCGTATAGACCATAAGCAACCCAGACAGTTGTTGGAAGTCTGAAAAAGAACACAGTCCTCTATTCCACCTTTCATAGAACTGCCAAAACCCAAACTTGTTCTGTCATGAGAGGAGGAGTACAGCAACTAGACGTCTAGATCGAGTCATACCTTCAGAATAAATTATGTGTTTCCTTCAAGCGGTCCATCCCCTTCGTGGTCTAAAAACTGAAGAAATAATTGAAGGTGGGAAAAAAGTTTATTTTTATCCCCAGCACTTCCTTCAGCCTCTGCCAGCTCCACCTCATATCCACTGAGGTCACTTTCCTAGGAATCCACGGATCACCTGTGACACACCACTGCACTGCACCCTAGGAGGGGGCCCCCCCTCCGCCTTTAGCTTCTACAGTGGTTACACCCTCAATATTCAGCTGCCCACAGCACAGGCGAACCCTGGGAACTGACCATGCACCAGGAGAGAGAGAGACTGACACTGCACATAAAGGGGAAACAGGGTGTCACCTGCCCAGTCAGTGGCCACTCCACCCTCCTCCACTTTTGCTGTCCCATACAAGGCAGGCATGGTGGGACACGCACAAGGGCACTCTCGCATATGCGCAGTCTGCGACAGCATCAGCTGCATCCATCTCTCCCTCAATCTGTCAACACTATCTGCACTGCCGTCTAACCTCCACTAGGTGGCAATCAGAGAGCAGGCCATGCAAACCTCCCTCCTAGATAGGAGGACAGCAGTCCTAAGGACGCTTACTAGTAATGTGTGTTTTCCTAAGAGATTCTATTGTTGGGGCAGGGGGGGCCTGTTGGGTCAGTGGCAGGGAGTCTCTCTACTGTGCCAGCAACCCAGGTTTTGGAATGGACTCCAGCAGCGGGGGGCTGGGGCATAGTGCTGCCAATGACGTCACTTCCCTGGCTGGGGATGGGATGGCGCTGCATCCAGCATTGCAGGGACTCCTGTGGAGGACAGGTAGTTTGCTCCCTCCCATGGTGACATCACTGTGGCATCTGAGGCTAATAGTAGTCACAGCAGTGCCATCTAATGGTTGGAGGATTGTCAAGCAAGAAAGGGTTGGGGGGACCGCAGAGTTGTTTTACTGATGGCCGGGTTGCACTCAGAACCCCTCCGGCATAGACCCACAACACTCACCAGCAGGTGGGAGGCTGGCTGGTGATGAGGACTGGCTGGTTGTCCCGGCTAGAGAACAGCGGATAAACTCAGAGTGGGGAGGTAACCTACATGAACGTCTCTTTTACACCTGCTCTGTAAGTTTTATTAAACTCGCCCACATTTTTATTAAAGGAATGCTCCACAGGACAACACTGTTAAGCTACTGTAGAAAATGTAATTATAAATGGTAATTAAATCTCTCCATGTTCGTGGGTGAGTTAACCACACAAAACTAAGCAGACAGTAAAGACAATTTGTGGTTTATTTTATTACGTGCATATTTTATTTTGACAAAAAACAAACACTGAATTCAAAATAAAACTATTCAGGTCTCTCAACGTCATCCACAAGCAATGTCGTGCATCGAAGTGGTTTGGTAGGCAGCTCAGAGGGTAGTAAAGCTGGGTCGGGAACACTTTTCAATTTTTCTAGGTAGCCAGTTTTGAACTTTCTAACAATGCTTTCATTTAACAGTTACCTATCCTGGACGGGTAAAACTGAACAATGTTCTCACCTCACTGTTAGCAGCATACTTGCCAAGTTTAAAACAGACCTCAGGTGTATAGGTCACATAATCTGTGTGCCTATGTTTGGCAGGAGAGGGGGTCTAAACTCTTCAGCTCACTGACAATGCTGTCTGCTATTTTAGAAGAAACGCCAGCAACATCACTAAGCGAGTCAGCCATGATCTCCTGCAGAACTGGAAAAAGTCTTGACAGGTCTTCCCCGCTGAAGCCACTGAGTCAGGAAACATTGCTACTGTTTCTCACAGAAACAACTACCCACTATAGTATCAGTCACTTTCAAATCTGTGGACACACAACCGATTCATCTGACATCCTGTCTTTTCAACTGATCAGCTGAACACTGACCACGGGACCTGTAATCAGCTGACCACTGACCACGGGACCTGTAATCAGTTGACCACGGGACCTGTAATCAGCTGACCACTGAACACAGGACCTGTTGAATTGATTGACAGACTTTTAGACATAGCCCTGTCAATTTGTTGTTTGAAGTCATTATCTGAATAGGTGAACAGCTGACTGCTCCTAGTGGCAGAAGCGCAAACTTGCATTTGTGTTATCAGTGTTAAACAAAACTAACAGCAAAATATACTTTGCATTCGAATTAACAGTTTTACAGTATTTTAAAAGAGAAGACACAGCGTTATGTGCAGTCACCGACAGCAGCGCTTTGCAGTTAACTCTGCTTTTCCATAAAGGTGCGTCTAAGTGCCGGTACTAATAGAGCTACAGACATGCCGTTTATACACACCTCCTAACAGTCTGCCGGGCATACGGCAAAGCACTGCCCGTCAGAGGAGGGGAAGAAGTGAAGATGTGCCATTGTCCCTCTCTCCCTATATGCTGAATGGAGAGAAACTGTAATCTTAATCAGATTTTGTTTTGTAAATAAACCTGTTTTCCTACTTTCGAGACAAGATGAGACTTTTTAAGGACTTGAAGAGACTTGTCCATGCTCAAAACTAGAAAAAGTAGAAAATTAAGTTTATTTACAAAGCCAGAGCAATATTACAGATTCTCCCTCTTGAACATCTCGGGAGAAAGGGACGATGGCGCATTACCGCTTCTTCCCCTCCTGTGACAGGCAATTGTTTGTGACATGTCAACAAGTTGCCACAGGTCTGCACAAAAGGGATACCTGTACCCTAGTAGTACAGCCACTTAGAAGCACATCTGTGACACAGTGGCATTATCTGCAAAACATTACTGTCAACGACGGCACATAACGCAGCTTTTCTTCTTCATCATCGCTGTTATTTTGGTAACCAGATAAGACCCACTAGGCACAAGCACCTGTTTTCAGGGGCAACCCTGGAACACTGGGGAGGTTAAGTGACTTGCTCAGAGTCACAAGGTATGCAAGTGGAGGTTGTAGGAATCACACCCACATCTGCTGGATGTGCCAAACTCATTCGCAGCCTGTTACTCTTCTAGGCTACAAAAAAGCTAAACAGATGTGTCCCGTAGAGAATTCCTTTATCACCCAATAAAGCTAAAACTAGCAACTGCTGGCGGAATGTGCAGAAGAAAGCTGCCTTCTGCAAAGCCACTTCATGTGAGAGAAGGTCTGGGAGAAGGCAGGAGAAATTCACATACCATAGGAAAAGATAGGAATTGGGTTTTATATAGCACCTTTCAAACACACTGTATCCAAAAGTGCTTTACAAAGCAGTGAGACACTGGTAGTGCAGCAACTGCAGAATAGACTTGAATTCGGATTTAGTACAGCTGGATCAGAGTCTTAAAACAAACAAAAAAAAAAAACAGCAACTATACTGCGCCACCTATGAGAGTGGAGGAATGTACCAGGTACAGTGCCACATAGACTGTGCATCATAAAAACAGACTTACAAGAGACAGTGCCACACACAAAAGAGCACAGTAACACAGACTTACCCGTCTAAGCTCCTCGCCCGGGTAGAGCGGGAAGGGGTCCTGAGCCAGTCGAATCTCCTGATCGGCGTGACGAAGTCTGGCCTGTCCCAAATCATCAAACACCACCTTCTGTTCGTCGTCCCGTATCACAGGGTTTTGAATGATACAGTAGTGCCGAGGCGGCACCATGATCATTTTCTCTGGGGGGAAGAGCACCCTGCAGAAAGAGGTTACAGTGAGCATCTGGGGCTGAAGAGGTGAGCTGGGAGTGAGGAGAAACAGAACATAACTCCACGCTGTTGATGGGGTGATGCAATGCTTTTCTGAAAGGTGTGTAATCACGGGCTGGCCAAAGGGGTGTACGTATCAAAAGGTTGAAATCAAGAACCTATTCAAGCCAGGTGTAATAAAATGTGTAAACCTTTATTTAAGTCTGACACAGCAGAGGCCTCTTATGCAGACCTGTGACACAACGTTTCTCAACGTCAATGTCTTCTTCCTATTAGTAGAGCGCTGTGTAAATCAGTTTCTATAAAATACTTCTTGTTCCAGCCTGCCTGATACTGACTCTGCGGACATTTTGTTACTCAACGCATTTTGGAAAGAAGTGGCTGTACAGTGAATGTATGGAGTGGTTTAGAAGTGTATAGGTATAACCTCCAGAACCCGACATCCAGCAGAAACAACCTTTATGTTTTTATTTATTCTTTTGTTTACCAGATAACGCACAGGTGCCTTTTTTCAGGGACGACCTGGTAGCACTGGGGAGGTTTATTTATTTATGACTTTGGTAACCAGGTAGGTGCGCTGATCCCAGGGACCCTTTTCAGGCACAACCCAGGCCACATACAGTGGCACAGAGTTAATTAGAAACAACAATGCATAGAACAGCAGACAGTCTGACAAATAGTAAAATGTTACAATAGTGCACAAGACACAAGGTAGCAAAACACATAAATCCACGATACGAGTCGATATAGTACACAAATCCGATGCGCATATACATAAAGAGAAATTATATATGTTTCTCTTTATATGTATCCATCCATATATCATACACACACACGAAACTGATATACTGCAAGTTGCATAGGAGATGATGTTCCTCAGCAGTAGCATGAAAAAGGATAAAGTGGAGCTAGTAGAGGGAAGGAGAGGATTTACAAGGGGAGTTGCATAGACAAAAATTCCCGTAGTAAGGGCAGGCGGGAAATGAAGGACTACTCAGGAAAGCAGTGGCAGCGGGAAGTCTCCGGGAGCCAATCTTTGAGGCAAGATTTGAACTGGCAGTGGGTGTGAATGGAGCGGAGCTCGGCAGGCAGTTTATTCCACGCATAGGGGCTGCCACTGACAAGGCTCTACTGCCCAAACTGGTGGATACCCTGGGAATATTCAGAGGGGGAGTGCTGTTTGAACGGAGGCCACGGTGTAAAGTTCAGACCTTGAGGAGTGCTGGAAGGGGAGATTCCTGGCCAGTGCAGATGGCGGAATCCACCATGCAGCAAAGAGCAAGGTTGAAGTGGCCTTGCAGCAGAAACCATCCTATCAAATTATAAAGGACGCAGTGGTGTGTAGTGAAAGGGGCCAGCAAGGCAAAACGACAGGCACTGTTGTAGACAGAAAAGAGCTTGGCCATAAGGGTTGTGGATGTCAGAGCATAGATGGGGGAGCAGTAGTCCAAGATTGGGAGTAGATTACCCTGGACAATGGCATGTCAGGCCTCGGGGCTCAGGTACTGTTGGAATCTGTGGGCAGCACCTAATTTCTGGTGAAACCTTCAAACTAATGAGTTGATGAGCTCGGAGAAAGAGAGAATGAAAAAAAGAAAGAAAGGGAGACAGACAGAGAGAGAGAGAGAGATGGGTCGAGTAGAACACCTAGGTATCTGAAAGTATTGACATCTTCAAGGGCTTGGCCATCAGGGGAGAGGGGGTGAGTGTTGGATTTGGACAGGAAGGGCTTGGATCCAAAAAGCATAGATTCTTTTTCTTTTTTAGCATTAACCAGGAGGAGGTGATCAGCAAACCAATTGTGGGCTGCAGCACAGTTTCGAGTTAGAACAGCGGCAATGCAGGCAGGGGGTTTATCGTTGTAGAAAAGTACAAGGTCATCAGTATGGAGCAGCGAGTGGCATCTGAGACAAGGGAGTTAATAAATAGGGCCAGTACTCGCGAACTGGGAACAATCAGTGGGGTAGCTCCTGAACCAGGAAGTAACCTCCTGGGAACAGCCAAGGCCACGCAGTTTGGAGTGGAGGAGGGTATGGCTGACCATGTCGAAGGTTTTGGAAAGGTCTACAAAGACCTCGTCGGTGGGGTTACCATGGTCCATGTTTATGAGGATGTGGTCAGTCAATAGTGTGAAGCTGGTGGTGGTGGAATGGTCCTTGTGGAAGCCATGCTGTTGACTACACAAGACATTGCATTTGCCCATGTGTTCAGCAAGCTGATGGTGAACAGCCATCTCGAGCAGTTTGCTAAGGTGGGGGAGGATGGAGCTTGGACAGTAACTGTCCGTGAATAGAGGGTCACAGTCACACAGTATGCAAGTGGAGGTTGTAGGAATCAAACCCAGTTCTGTCTGCTGGATGTACCAAGCTCATTCACAGCTTGTTACTCTAACTGCTAGGCTATTCTGCCATATAGTTTAAGGCAGTGAAACCGGATTACACATCTAGATAATATGCCTCTGCTTTGTCAGACTAAAAAAAAAAAAAAAAAGACAGTTTAGCACTTTATTAAACCTTAACCAAAACTGGCTTGTGCAAGTCCTTGGTTTCAACATTTTGATGCATTTGCATTGGGATCTTGTTGGAACAGAATTCCTTGCCGATTTTTTCTCTCGTTTCAGCTCTGGGTCCTGTGAGGAGCACTGTGTCGAGGATGACTAAGGAGAAAGAAGCAGCCAGCAAATGCCAAATGTAACGAGGGATCCTTCTCACCGAACAGCCACCAGAGTCAGGACTTTACAGACTGCCTGGTGTCCCACTGAGAATGCAATGATCTTTCATACAGGTAAGCAGGGTTTAGCAGCAAACTCGGGTGCTCATGCCAAGCGGTCGTGGATGGGAAAACCACTATTGTTCAGCACACTGTTCCAGTACAGTATAGGCTGGCACCATTGCCCCCTGCCAAGACTCCTTTCAGTGGGCTGGGGGCTGTCTCCCATATGAGGGGAGGCACTGCCTGTGCTCTGCAAGGCTAGAGCAGCATCACGGGGGGAGGGTGGGAAGGGTGTTCCATGTGCTTCTAAGTAGGACCCCACTGAAAACGAGACATTGCATCTTAGCTGGGCTATCCTGGGTAAGTAAATAAATAAATATGAAAGCAAGAATCTGCAAAAAATACTGAAATGGGTTTCTCAGTAAGCAGAATCCAAGCAGTCTACACATCAAACAAACCAACCCAACCCCCCGCACAAAAAAATAAAAATAAAAACAGAACAAGAAAGCACCAATAGTCTCAGTTAATGAGAGAGCAGATACCATGCCACAAGCTGCTAACTGTCAGAACACTGATGATAATGTAGAATCTAATACTTGCAGACAAGGTCGCACATGCTCTGCTTTGTTGGTTTTTTTTTTTGTTTGTTTTTGGTTTATTTTTTTTTAATTGGCACAGCATCAGGCTGTCACCGAGAACTGTAAGAACAAAGGCTTTTTCTTTTGTTCTTAAGTTTCATACCATTTAATGCCCACATGTGTATCCAAAGGAACAGGTACAGTGTGGGGTAGGGACAGCGCAGGTTTCCCCACACTGTGATGTATTTAGTGCTGGTGAAAGGTGAGGCACTGACAGCACTGGCGACTGAAGTCCTCTGTTTATTCACAGGGACAGGGACAGGGACAGTGTGGGGCAGGTACAGTGCAAGCTTCCCCACACTGTGATGTATTTAGTGCTGGTGAAAGATGAGGGAGTGACAGCACTGGAGACTGAAGCCCTCTGTTTATCCACAGGGACAGGTACAGTGTGGGGCAGGTACACTGCAGGTTTCCCCACACTGTAATGTATTTAGTGCTGGTGAAAGGTGAGGGACTGAAAGCACTGGAGACTGAAGCCCTCTGTTTATCAAGTGGCATAGTGTGGGGTCCGGGACAGTGTAGGGCAATTACAGTGTGGGGCAGGTACAACGCAAGTGTGGGACAGGTACAATGTGGAACAGGTGCAGTATGAGACAAGTACAGTGTGAGTGTGGGGCGGGTACAGTGTGGAACAGGTAGAGTGAGTGTGGGAGAGGGACAGTACAGGAGAGGGATAGTGAGAGTGTGGGAGAGGGACAGTACAGGAGAGGAATAGTGAGAGTGTGGGAGAGGGACAGTGCAGAACAGGTACAGAGTGAGTTTGGGACAGGTACAGTATGGGAGAGGGACAGTGTGGAACAGGTACAGAGTGAGTGTGGAAGAGTGATAGTGCGGGGCAGGCACAGAGCGAGTGGTGTGGGGCAGGCACAGAGCTAGTGTGGGGCAGGCACAGAGCGAGTGTGGGGCAGGCAGAGAGCGAGTGTGGGACACGTACAGTGTGGGAGAGGGACAGTGCGAGTGTGGGACAGGGACAGTGGGAAACAGGTACAGTGCAGAACAGGTTCAGTGTGGAACAGGTACAGTGCGAGTATGGGACATGGAGAGTGAGAGTGTGTGAGAGGGACAGTGAGAGTGTGGAAGAGCTACAGAGTGGGGCAGGTACAGTGCGAGTGTGGGACATGTACAGTGTGAGACAAGTATAGTGCGAGTGTGGGGCGGGTACAGTGTGGAACAGCTACAGTGTGTCTGGGACAGATACAGAGTGAGCGTGGAACAAGTACAGAGTGAGTGTAGGAGAGGGACAGTGTGGAACAGCTACAGTGTGAGTGTGGGAGAGGGACAGTGAGTGTGGGACAGGTACAGTGTGGGAGAGGGACAGTGCGAGTGTGGGACAGGGACAGCGCGGGAGAGGAACAGTGCGGAACAGGTACAGCGAGAGTGTGGGAGAGGGACAGCGAGAGTGTGGGAGAGGGACAGTGCAGAACAGGTACAGAGTGAGTGTGGGACAGATACAGTGTGAGTGTGGGACAGGTACAGTGTGGGAGAGGGACAGTGAGAGTGTGGGACAGGTACAGTACAAGTATGGGACATGGACAGTGAGAGTGTGGGAGAGGGACAGTGAGGGGGGACAGATACAAAGTGGGGTAGGTACAGTGCGAGTGTGGGACATGTACAGTGTGAGACAAGTATAGTGCGAGTGTGGGGCGGGTACAGTGTGTGTGGGATAGGTACAGAGTGAGTGTGGAACAGGTACAGAGTGAGTGTAGGAGAGGGACAGTGTGGAACAGCTACAGTGTGAGTGTGGGACAGGGACAGTGTGGGAGAGGGACAGCGAGTGTGGGACAGGTACAGTGCGAGTGTGGGACAGGTACAGTGAGAGTGTGGGACATGGACAGTGAGAGTGTTGGAGAGGAACAGTGAGGGGGGTACAGATACAGAGTGAGGCAGGTACAGTGCGAGTGTGGGAGAGGGACAGTGTGGGACAGGTACAGAGTGAGTGTGGGAGAGGGACAGGCACAAAGTGAGTGTGGGACATGTACAATGTGGGAGAGGGACAGTGCGGAACAGGGACAGTGAGAGTGTGGGACAGGGACAGTGCGAGTGTGGGACAGGGACAGTGCAGAACAGGTTCAGTGCGAGTGTGGGAGAGGGACAGATACAGAGTGGGGTATGTACAGTATGAGAAGTATAGTGTGAGTGTGCGGCAGGTTCAGTGTGGAACAAGTACAGTGTGAGAGAGGGACAGTGAGTATGGGACAGGTACAGTCTGGGAGAGGGACAGTGCGAGTGTGGGGCAGGTACAGTGCGAGTGTGGGGCAGCTACAGTACCAGTGTGGGAGAGGGACAGTGAGACTGTGGGACAGGGACAGTGCGGGAGAGGGACAGAGAGAGTGTGGGACAGGGACAATGCGGAACAGGTACAGAGTGAGTGTGGCACAGGTACAGTGTGGGAGAGGGACAGAGAGAGTGTGGGGCAGGTACAGTGTAGGACAGGTACACTGTGAGTGTGGAACAGGTACACCGAGTGTGGGAGAGGGACAGTGAGGGGGGACAGATACTGAGTGGAGCAGGTACAGTGTGAGTGTGGGACATGTACAGTGTGAGGCAAGTATAGTGTGAGTGTGGGGTGGGTATAGTGTGGAACAGGTACAGTGTGAGCATGGGACAGGGACAGTGCAAGTGTGGGACAAGGACAGTGTGGGAGAGGGCAGGAACAGTGTGGGACAGGGACAGGAACAGTGTGGGACAGTGTGGAACAGGTATAGAATGAGTGTGGGACACGGACAGTGTGAGTGTGGGACGGGGCAGTGCGAGTGTGGGACAGGGACAGTGTGGGGCAGGGACAGTGCGAGTGTGGGGCAGGGACAGTGCGAGTGTGGGGCAGGGACAGTGCGGGACAGGTACAGTGTGAGTGTGGGAGAGGGACAGTGTGAGACAGGTACAGAGTGAGTGTGGGACAGGTACAGAGTGAGTGTGGGAGAGGGATAGGCACAGAGTGAGTGTGGGAGAGGGACAGGCACAGAGTGAGTGTGGGACATGTACAGTGTGGGAGAGGGACAGTGCGGAACAGGGACAGTGCGAGTGTGGGACAGGGACAGTGCGAGTGTGGGACAGGGACAGTGCGAGTGTGGGACAGGGACAGTGCAGAACAGGTTCAGTGCGAGTGTGGGAGAGGGACAGTGAGAGTGTGGGAGAGGGACAGATACAGAGTGGGGTATGTACAGTATGAGAAGTATAGTGTGAGTGTGGGGCAGGTACAGTGTGGAACAAGTACAGTGTGAGAGAGGGACAGTGAGTATGGGACAGGTACAGTCTGGGAGAGGGACAGTGCGAGTGTGGGGCAGCTACAGTATCAGTGTGGGAGAGGGACAGTGAGACTGTGGGACAGGGACAGTGCAGGAGAGGGACAGAGAGTGTGGGACAGGGACAATGCGGAACAGGTACAGAGTGAGTGTGGCACAGGTACAGTGTGGGAGAGGGACAGAGGTGGGGGGCAGGGACAGTGCGAGTGGGGGCAGGGGCACGGACAGTGCGAGTGGGGGGCAGGGACAGTGCGAGTGGGGGGCAGGGGACAGTGCGGGACAGGTACAGTGTGAGTGTGGGAGAGGGACAGTGTGAGACAGGTACAGTGCAAGTGTGGGACAGGGCATAAGAGGTACAGAGTGAGTGTGGGACAGGGACAGAGTGTGTGTGGGACAGGTACAGTGAGAGTGTGGAGCAGGTACAGTGCGGGACAGGTACAGTGTGAGTGTGGGAGAGGGACAGTGTGAGACAGGGACAGTGTGGGACAGGTACAGTGCAAGTGTGGGACAGGGCATAACAGGTACAGAGTGAGTGTGGGACAGTGAGAGTGTGGGACAGGGACAGTGAGAGTGTGGGACAGGTACAGAGTGAGTGTGGGACAGGGACAGTGTGAGACAAGTATAGTGCGAGTGTGGGGCGGGTACAGTGTGGAACAGGTACAGTGTGTGTGGGATAGGTACAGAGTGAGTGTGGGACAGGAACAGAGTGAGTGTGGGAGAAGGACAGTGTGGGACAGGTACAGAGTGAGTATGGGACAGGGACAGTGCGGGAAAGTGACAGTGCGGAACAGGTAAAGAGTGAGTGTGGGAGAGGGACAGTGAGTGCGGGAGAGGGTCAGTGAGAGTGTGGGACAGGTACAGTGCGGGAGAGGGACAGTGAGAGTGTGGGACAGGTACAGTGTGGGAAAGGGACACTGCGGAACAGGTACAGAGTGAGTGTGGGACAGGGACAGTGTGAGTGTGGCACAGGTACAGCGTGAGTGTGGGACAAGGACCGAGTAAGTGTGAGACAAGGACAGAGTGAGTGTGGGACAAGGACAGAGTGGGAGAGGGACAGTGAGAGTGTGGGGCAGGTACAGTGAGAGTGTGGAACAGGTACAGTGTGAGTGTGGGAGAGGGACAGTGAGGTGGGGGAACAGATACAGAGTGGGGCAGGTACAGTGCGAGAGTGGGGCAGGTACAGTGCGAGTGTGGGACATGTACAGTGCGAGTCTGGGGCAGGTACAGTGTGGAACAGGTACAGTGTGTGTGGGACATGTACAGAGTAAGTGTGGGAGAGGGACAGTGTGGAACAGCTACAGTGCGAGTATGGGACAGGTACAGTGTGGGAGGACAGTGCGAGTGTGGGACAGGTACCATGTGAGCGTGGGACTGGTACAGCTTGGAACAGGAATAGTGCAAACTCCCTTACTGAAACCTTTTACAATATATATATGTCTTTCTTCGCAGCACGGTTGGCTCTACATCCAGCCACTGTCCTGTACTGCCGGCTCCACATACAGACCCTCGCTCCCAGTTACATCCACGGCTTACCCCCATGGTGGGATGGTGGTGAGTCCCCCTAAACTCACCCACTTTGAATCGGATCCAGCGCTGGGAACACTGCCCCTGGAGCCAGAGCACAGGGATGGCCATCAAGCTGCCGCGTCTGTCCAACATTTTCCCCCAATTTGCTCCTGCTGCAGGAGCACGGCGTGCAATGACATCTGTTGCAGATGCGCACTCCTGCCAAGCATCTGCCATGCTCCGCCCCACGTTCTTTGGCACTGTGCCACTGAGCCCCAGCCTCCGCTAGGTCAGGCATGCACCGAGCCACCGATCACCCCTCCCTGGAGATGGAGGCAGCTCTGTCAGATGCTCGGATCCATCTCCCTCCCTGCTGACCAACCCACGTCTCCACACTCTGTCTCTAACATGGCCGCCAGCTACACAAGGGTGTTGCATCCATTGCCTCAGCCTTCAACACCACCAGGCCAGCCCAACTGAAAGCTTTTTAATGCATGGTTTCTAACTACCAACCAGAACCAGGTATACTTGCCTCTCATTGTCCTGACGGATGTAGGTCTTTGGGCCAATCTCCACCCGAGCCACATTGGTGTTCTGGTCCAGGACATGGATGTAGTAGTAAGGAGGAATGCGTATGATGGATTCTTCCGCCATTCTCCTAGATGCCATTCATCACACAACCTGGAGGCCAGAGAGGGAACAAAAAGAGTTCATCAATTACCAAATGCCGGGGTTAGGGTCCACTGTGGGAGACTGATCTCTTGGACAGTGTGTGGAGAATGGAAATGTCTGACTGGTACCTGTAGGGTGTTGCTGTCACCAGGCAGGAGATGCACTGACAGCACAGTGTAAGAGGAGTCCCCAGGACTGAATGTGGAGACTGGTACCAGCAGGACCTGCTCTTACTAGGCTGGGGTAGAGAGTACTCCCTCACAGCCACAAACGTCTCACATGACTGGATTATTTTATGATCTTGTTAAATGGTCAAAAGTCACTCACAAGCTCTGAAACCAGGTAACCACTACCCCGCCCAAATCACCATAGCAATGGCCAATTACAGCTATGCACTGTGATGTGTCAAGGAAAAGGCACACT
This sequence comes from Neoceratodus forsteri, assembly GCA_016271365.2. Lineage (NCBI taxonomy): Eukaryota > Metazoa > Chordata > Ceratodontiformes > Ceratodontidae > Neoceratodus > Neoceratodus forsteri. The sequence goes on from JADMNL010000026.1 coordinate 297,717,624, forward strand.
CCCTTCCCCCCCCCCCAACACTGACACACCCAGAGCCTGCTACAGAGAATGACCTCGTTTTTAAAATGCAAGCCTTCACATAATAGCAGCAGCATACCTGTCTTTTTTTATTCATTTAATCATAACAATTTACTGCCAGTGATGGCTCCTGTTAACATCCTGGCAACAGTGTGACGCAGCTTCATCACCCGACCCTAAACCCCTGCCCAGCCAGTGTTTTTCCCTTGTGCCCCCCACCCCACCTAAGCCATTGGCTGACAACATGCAAACAACAGGCATGCGTGGCATGCAGAAGCCAACCGTCTCCCTTTACTTACACCATTGTCGCAGACTGGCTCTGCCAGTTCAATTCCAGTCTGCAAACTCACCGTCTGCAAAGGCCAATCAGAAAGCAATCCGACTGGTTGCTGTCTTAAACAGCAGGAGACCGTGAGGGCTTTGAAAGTTGAGAAACAGCTTACCCAACAAACAGGGTTTACATTGAAAGGGAAATGCTCACCTGTACTTGGGTTATGCCTTGGTGTCAGGCATGGCCCGATTAGCATTTTCACAAAATGTTTTAATTCTTTCAATTCAGTTAGTTTACTGAAATACATCGATGTTATCTGGTTGATCCTGCCTCCCTCCCGCCGGCATTTTGAAGTGCTCGACGCACCCACAACCTTCCGCGGCTGACCCAGGATGACATATGAGAACAGGAGCAGCCATGGAAGAGCCCATAGATGCCCGAGTAAATGGAGCTATTAGGAACTCCTGCTTCCAAAGTCCATGTCCCAGTGCTATACCGAGACCATGTATTGACCAACAGTCGACTGCTAGTCTATACCTGGTCTCTGTTTAGCACCGAGACACAGGGGTTCAGTTAATTTATTTTTCAATGGAAGTCTAAAAAACTTCCAGGAGTCGAAGTCTGGAAGGGATTTCAATTTTTTGGAAGTCAAAATACTTCCAAGGTCCCACTTTTGGAAGTGTATTCTAGGATGGACAAATGTATGGATGTTAATATAATGAATTAGTGGTAAAATAAAATTTCTTTCAGAAAAATCCATGATTTCTGACTTCCACGCCCGCAATTTTGGAAGTCATCTAATTTTTGGTTATACATCTGGAAGTCAGTTACTTCCTCCTCCTTTAATTTAGAAGTCTGTGCCTTATTTTTGGAAGTCAGATACTCCAACAATGGAGTTAAATGAAGCCCTGTGAGACGTGTACATTAAAAAACTGGAGATATTCATAGCTGCATTTACACAGGTATCCACAGACGTTCCCGCAGCTGCTTTCCATCTCGTACGTCATCCTGGGACAGCCGCGGAAAGTTGTGGGCACCTCGAGCAGTTCAAAATGCCAGCAGAAAGGAGGCAAGATCAACCAGAAAATATCTATACATTTTAGCAACCACAACTTAATTAAAGCACTTTGCAAAATTGCTAATCTGGCCATTTCCCTTTAAGCAATAATAAATACTGTGTGTGATTATCATGGGATATCATCCCGCCTTAGAGTTGGACTGGTGCTGCAGGACACCTGGAAATTTCCAGGTGCCCCCCCCCCCAAGCTGGGTACCTTGCCACCTTCCAAACTCAAATTCTTTCATCTTTTTTTTTTCCCTAATGAAATGGGGTATTTAGGGCATCGTAGGTAAATGTAAGATGTACGCACAGAGCTAGTGTATCAAACTGAAGTGGGATACTGAAAATTGTGTCACCCTGGGCCTTCCCCGGCTGATCATCTGGGTGGGCCCAAAGTAGCCCACTTGGACCCTGCCACCTCAGGTGCGACTACTAGTAAAGTACATGAAGTGGGCGATGAACTGGCTCAGCAGGAGGACTCAAGGGTAGTTGTGGGAGGGGCACTATCAGAATCCAATGCCGTCGCCAGTAGAGTCCCACAAGGGTCGGTGCTCGGACCTGTGTTTAATGTGCTCATTACCAGCATAGGGGAGGGCGTTAGAGGCAAGATTTACCTCTTTGTCGACACCAAACTCTGTGGAAGGGTGGACACTGAAGAGGGTATCAGGAAGTTTCAGGGATCTTGGAGAGGACCTTGAGAAGCTTTAAAGGTGGTCTGGTATCTGGCAGCTGAAGTTCAATGTGAAAATGTGCAGGGCTGTGTAAAGTGGTTGCAGGAACCGGGAGGTGGGGGAGTTAGGGTGACGGAGAAGGAGGAGGAAGAAGGATCCAGGGAGGTGGCCATAATAAATAACCTTGAACAATATGTGTGACGCAGAGAGGCAGCAGCCAGGGCAAACATGATGGTGGGGTGCACTGCTAAGGGGTTCTCAAGCACAAGAAAGGAGGCGATCCTGCCCCTGTACAGATCCATGGTGCAACCACACCTGGACTACTGTGTGCAGTATTGGAGTCCCCACCCAAGGAAGGCTGTAAATCATCTAGAGACAATGCAAAGAAGGGCAAGGACGATGATTCAGGGCCAGCAAGGCAACCCATGCGAGGACGGGCTGTGGAACCTCAATATGCACTCTCTGGAGAAAAGAACGGAGAGGGCGGACAGGATTGAAACCTTCATCTACCTCAAAAGGTAATCACAAGGTGGCTCAAGGGAGCCTCTTTACCTGGAGCAGCAGCAGCAGAAACACAAGGGGGCACAGCTACAAATTGGTGGTGGTGGTGGGAGGTTCAAGAAGGAGGTCAGGAGGCACTTCTTCATGGCGCGGGTGATCTCAGTGTGGAAAGAGCTGCCGGCAGAGGTTGTGAAACATAAGACGGTCCATGCATTCAAGAGGAGTAGCACAAGGCAAAGGGGAGGGTCAGAGTTAATTTATTTATTTATTGAAAATGTTTCGCCAGGAAAGGCACATTGAGCAAAAAGAAACTCGTCTCACAGTGCGACCTAGGGAGGGTTACAGGGGCAGGTATACATATAATAGTTGAATTTAGAAGTAGAGCAATACAGATAATGTACATAATTGGGTGGGATTACATTTGAACTTGTTACATAAGGAGAACAGTACATGGTCTTCAAGGACAGGGTACACATATCATGGGTACAAATCGAGGGCAATACAGGATTACATAAGTGCCAGTAACAGAACTTGAGCTGAAACGAGATGCACCAAGTTAATAGTAGGAGTTGGAGAGCAAAGATAGGGGGTGAGGAGGAGTGGGCTAGTAAACACTATGAGTGTTGGGGGGTGGTTTAGGTGAGGTGGGGGAAGGAGAGGGAGTTAGTAGCTGTGAATAAGGCTGGAGAGCGAGGGTTAGTCAGGTAGGAGGGAAGGGAAGGGAGATATTAGGAGTGAAAAGAGTGAGTAGGAGTGAGAGCAGAAGAAGGAGGGGAAAAGGAGCCAAGACAATAGGGGCGTAAGGCTGAGCCGCTGGTCAGGCGCTATGGGGGGATGGGGGAAGCATCCACTGTAACTAGGGCCTGTATTGAACTGACTATATAGACTGTACAGCCTTCTTCAGTGGGCAGATTTGTATGTTTGTATATAATGAATGCATTTTGACTTTACTGTCTGATGGCATGACATATTTTTAAGGGTTAATTGGGGGGCATTGATCAGGTAGTGTCTGTGATGGTACAGCAGGTAGAGAAAATAGGCAGACTGGGTCGGCCAAGCGGTCCTTATCTACCATCAAATTCTATGTTTCTATATGTTTAAGACTGGGATCGTATACTGATATATCACCCCAGCTGAAAGTAGTCTCTTCCAATCAGATTCAAGGTTTTTAAAACGTTTTATTTTTCAATTTTCAATCAGTATATCAGTTGGGGGTGAGGATATAGCATGCACCAAGCAGGAAAGGGATCTTGGGGTTATCATCCCTGATGACCCCAAGGGTAGGGAAACAGTGCTGACCAAGCAGCAGGTAAAGCAAATAGGATGCTGGGATGCACAGGCAGGGGCATCACCAGCAAGAAAAGGGAGGTCATAATTCCACTATACAAGACACTAGTGAGGCCCCACCTGGAGTACAGTGTACAGTTCTGGAGACCTTACCTATGTTTGGACATAGGGTAGAGAAGGCTGAGGAGAGCAACAAAGATGGTATTATGGATTGCATAACAAGTCCTATGAGGATAGGTTGAAGGACTTGAATATGTACTCCCTGGAGGAGAGGAGGGAGAGAGGGGATATGATAGAAACATAAAAGTATCTTACAGGGAGGAACAGGGTGCAGGAATGCACTATTTTTATGCGAAAAAGATGTTCCAGGACTAGAGGGCATGGGATGAAGTTGGAGGGAGGACGATTCAGAGGAAACATGAGGAAGAAATTTTTCACAGAACGGGTGGTGGACAAGTGGAACACCCTGCCAGAGGAAATGGTGGGGGCTGAAAGAATCACAGGATTTAAGAATGCATGGAACAGACATAAGGGAATTCTGTGGAGGGCAGGAGTAAGGAGCAACAGACTTCTAGAAAAACAATGTGAACTTGCAAGCTCAAATGGGCAGACTGGGTGAGCCGTAGGCCCTTATCTACTGACAATGTCTATGTATCTATGTAAAAATACACATCACATTGCTGGTCACATCTAGTACATGTATCTGTTCGGCAGTTCATTAAATCATAAAGACTGACAGCTGAATAAAACAAAAAAAATCCATTAAGTATACCGAGTCCTTAGAGAAGGCAGGAGGAAGGTAAGCTCATTATTTAAAGTTGACAACCGTGAAAGGCACACCGAGTCAAGGCTCGATTCCAGGTGCAATCCGGGGCAGGGGTTAAGGGAACAGCACATTTGTATAATTTACAATACATATTTACACGAACAAGAAATATACAGGAATACAGTTATAAGCAGTGGTTACAGCAGTACTCAGAGTTAGGCCTAGCAATATACAATTAAACGCAAGGAACAGCATCGAGTACAGAAACAAGAGGAACAGCAACACCGGAGCCAACATAACAGGACTAGGGACTAGGTGCAGATGAGACTGCGCAAGTGTGTGTAGACGATATTATATACACTGGGGACTATAGGGGAAACTCAGTAGCTTATAGGGGACAGTAGAAGAAAGAAATACAAGCTGGTGTTGGCAAGATATTAGGAGGGTGTAGATTGTTGTAACTATACGTGGCAGCTAAGGTGGGGTGGAAACAAAGGTGAGGAGGAGGAGGAAGGCGCCCGAAGTACTTTTTGATGAACAGTGCAGTGGGCAAGCTACGTACAGTAAGGGGAAAGAGAGTTCCAGAGGGCAGGGAGCTGGTGGGCGAAGGCTTGTTGCCCAGTGGGGGTGCGGGGTGTAGCCAGGCCGAAGGAGCGGTGGTCAGATGATCGCAGGGAGTAGCCAGTGCTAGGGGCTGGGGCCAACTGCATTACGAATTATGTCACTTTTAGATTCACACAGCAGGCTATAGCTGAAATCAGGGCTACTTTCTCTAGTCAGAAAACTATAACACTAATTTAGTGCCAACATACTAAACAGGATTTGAAACATTTTCATAGTAAATAAAGACCCCCCACCACCACCCATCAAGTACTTCACATTGGTTATGCAAAAAGAAATTCACAACCGAAAGTAGGTCACAAAAACCTCTTTTTTGGACCATTAATCACCCTTCAGCTACTTAACGTCATCCTTCTAAAAGCCCTTATAACCTATACCGATGACCAGTGTGGTATATAGTAAATCCTTATATCAAACAGATAATCTTATTTTCATTGATATCGGGAGTGCATTACACAAAGCCTACTCACAGTATTAACACTGTATTATTAGCCCAAACACAAAGCAAAATATGTTCCAGAATGTTGTTATTAAGATAGACCAGGAGTAGAAGCATGTACTTATCTGACAGTATACCAAAAGCTAGAACTCTAGTACGTCGGATGATAATGAGTCACTGCAGTGAGTCAACTGATTCCACCAGAGGATCTGACCATCCATTTACAATAAGCATTATCAAATGGAAAAGATATGTCCTCGTACCCGACTAAGAACCATTCCCGCCTGGTACTGTGATAATGGCTCACAACGCCTCAGCCTGGAAAACATTCCTGCAGCTCTTTTCCCAGCCCCCGCCCAAGCATTCCTTCTACCTACAGGACATCCCCTGTCTTGCTCAGTCCTGTCCAGCCATCAGATCTCTGACCCTTGGCTTTGGCCCTCTAAACTTAATCCTCCATGGCGGGGCACAGGCCTGTCAGATCAGCTGACCTGGCAAAATGCCTCTGCTGGATGGGAGGGACAGGCCAAGTAACTGAAGGGGAGAGCTGGTCATCATACAGTTGACCAACAGGCTCTAGTCCGCAGTATTTCTCTGGCCTTGCCCTCCTCGGCTGTTGAAACACATCTGACCAGGCACTGCGCCGTCCTGTGGAGAGCAGCCAACATTGAGCTAAGGCCCCCCCCCCCCAAACTACCCATGGCACAGCTGGACTGGGCCAAGTCACTCTACCATCTTGTAGTCCAAGAGCACCACCTCCACAGTGATCTCATGGTGCCACTGGCCCATGGCAGACTCACAAAGCCAACCCAAGTTGCCCACATGGGAGCCCAACGGGCTCTGGCAGTGCCACCCAGCTAGGAGGTGGAAGCATTTATGATGTCACAAGTAGAGGATGTAGCTGGTGCAGACAAGCAACTGGAACAAATAAAGCTGGGGCAGTTATACCACACTAATAAAACAAACGGGCAGACTAGATGGATCAAGTGATCCCCATCTGCCATCACATTCTCATATTCTTATAATGTTAATATGCATGAAAAAGGGGGAACTGACCACTGGAGCAGCGGTACAGCTACCCTTCGCAATGGGCTTGTATATGCCGGCGTGGCAAAAAAAGATCGCGACCGGCGTTACAGCGACAAGCTCCATATCGACCGCATGGAGTCGCACAGTTCAGGACTGTCTTTTCCAACGTGGGGCTTTGCCCTACTGAACTAAAGGATTCTAACTCCAGGTCGGAGTTAGTTCAGGAAGGGGGTGCAAGTCAGGGAAGTGGTTGCCCCATTCCAGCATGTCTACGGCGCATGGCGCCGGTAGTCCATATCGGCCATATCATCAGAGAAATGCAGCTCGTAAGGGTGGCATACACCGCAATGGTGAACTGGGCTGAGAACAAGACTAGGATGCCACAGGCTCACTGGGAAGCAGTGGCTTGAGCATCAAGTGAACATTCTTCTACCAAGGGAGGCAGGGAGGGAGCAACACCTTCCTCTGTTACTGCAGCCTGTGGTGCACAGGTGGTGATGGTGCGGTACTCGGTGTGCCGGAGGGAAGGACATTGCTGGTGCTCAGCAGGGCATTGTTTCGCAAGCAGCAGCCTAGACTTCCATCCTTGTGCCAACACTCTCATGGGAAGGGGAAGGGAAACGGAGGGGTAAATGCACTCCCCTGCAGCAGCATGCATCCACCTTACCAGTGAAGTAAAATAAGAATAAAAAATAAATACATATAAATGACTGCGTTGTCAGGGTCTCTTTAAAAAGGCTGTGTCAATTTGAGTGACAAGTCGCTAGGGAAGGGCTTGGTAGGTGGGGCTCTCCTGGAGGACATGGTTACCGTGTGAAAGTTGAAATAACTCTAAGGCTGTCATTAGAGAATGAGGTTACACCCACACCTGCAGCAACTGACAGCTCCAAGGGATCAGAGAGCTAGTCAGTCTCTAGGGGATACGGCAGAGTTGTGCAATCCCTCGCAGCCGAAGAGAGATGTGGTTACTTGCTCCATGGAGCTCAACCGAACACCAAACGAACACAAACAAGAAAACACAAAACCTGGCTGGCTATTTTTCTCCCCCCTTCATTTTTAAAGCACGGCTGTAGCCTCTGGAAAAAAGCAATTAAAAAACATTAGACACTGCTCTACTTGCTAGACATCAACAGTAATCCGCCCGGTTTTGCATACCAGTTTTTCAAAGTACAATACCATTTTCATCATGCTGGTATTCTGTCTGGAATACCACTTCCCAGGAATTCAACTAATAAATCCCTGTTAGGAATCTTTCTCATGATGGCCAAGAGGTATATTATAGCAAAATGGCTCACTGCAGGGATTCCAACAATACAGGAATGGACATCCCTTGTAAATTCCACATACCAAATGGAAATTTTAACTTGTACTCCAAGACAGCAGGGAGAGAAAGGTGGTAATAGCAACAGACAGCTCTCGTACAGTATGACTTGAGATCCAACTTATGTACCCCAAAAGTGACTGCTGTAGCAGGTTGGAGGGAAGAGAACTCTGACAGGTAATCGGGGATGTCTATGCCTGTGGCAACCTTGCTGAAGTTTATCAACTTGTTTTGACTCTTACTTTCAGCACCAGCTCAGCCTCCCTTCGCTCTGGCGCAATGCCCTTTGGGATTGCCCAGTTTGCACAGATGGTTTTTATGCCAATTAATTTCTCTTCAGTATGCAGTGTTATTGCCATTTTGTCTGTACTGCAATAAACTTATGGGACCAGATATTCAAAGTGTTGCGCCAGGCACAACCCACTGATGCGCCCGATACGATATTCAAAGGGAAAAGTGCGCCGCGAACCGTCGCGCTCGGAGACACATCAATAATGTATGCAGGAACAGGTGGGGCGTGCCTCATGCATAACCTGCACAGCCAGATATTCAGCCCGGATGTGCAGCAGTCATGCATGCAAACCCTCACCCGCGCCTGCACAAAGTTGCTCCCAAAAAAAAACACACAAACAAAAGGAACTAATGATGGCCACCCACAGGTGAGCTGCCGCATTGCAGGGCGCAACATGGCAGCTGCCACCTGTGGGTGGCCACCCGAGTTCCTGCCGCACCTGGCAGCTCCCCCCCGTGCCCCATCACGGGCATCCATGTAGTTAAATCCCCCCGTCCAATATTCCTGGTGGTCCAGTGGACCGATCGCTGCCTGATTGCGGGCATCTGTAAATCATAAAATACTCCTGTTACCTTGGTGGACAGTGTGCCTCCTCCCACCCGCCCACTGAGCCCCCGCCTCCCACCCGTCAGCCAGCGGTGGCAGCAGCCCCACCCGCCTGCCAACTGACAGCTTGGTAGGCCTGCATGCCCATTCTGAGTAGTAGGTATAGGCTGCACGCTGGCTCACGCCAGAACCAAGGGGTGCAGCCTCAGTTGCTGTCAGTCGGCGGCAGCGGGTGCTGCCGCCGCTGACGAGGGGAGCGCGGGGGGCCCAGTGAGGGTGGGAGGGGGTACACTAGACCACCAGGGTAATAGGAGTATTTTATGATTTACAGATGCCCGCGCTCGGGCAGTGATCGGTACACTGGACCACCAGGGATATTGGACGTGGGGGGAGTTATAATACTGATGCCCGCGATCGGGCAGAGTGCAGTCCACTGGGACCATCAGGGATATTGGACAGGGGCTTATTCTTGTAGACAAATGCCCGCGATCAGGCTGCAGGGGGCGTCGATCCCCGTCGGCTTCTGCCTGGCAGGGTGCCAGGCGCAAGTCGTCAGGGATCAGCGCACCTGCATGCTAATGGGATGCAAATGGGGCCATAATGACATGCAAATGGCCCCATGTGCACCTTGCATAAATTATGGCACCATCTGCATGTCCCCTTTTGAATATCACAGGTGCTGTGCATGGCGCAATGGCACTTGCGCTAGCGCATCTCCATGCTCCACTCTGGCCACTTGCGCTGGCGCAGTGCCACTGCGCCATGCAGAGTGGGGGTGGCCAGGGTGCGATATTCAAAGCTGCTGAGCCATGGCGCAGCTCCGTTGAATATCGCCCAGGCCACACCCCTACGCAACAAAGTTGAGCTGCACCCAGGCTTGCGCCACAGCCTGGTGCAGTTTGAATATCCAGGCCATGCTGTTTATGTCATTGTCATTGTAACCTTTGTCATTGTAACCGTATCACCCGATCTGCTGCATTTGCTTGTAACTGTGCTTCTCCCCTTCCCCCGGGTTGCACCTGGAAACAAGCCTTGGTTCAGTGTGCCTCTCCCAGTTACCAAATTTTAAATAAATACATTGCACTTTTGTGCAGAGTTGTCAGAGCCTAAAGTATGTTTAGCCATAGTAATTGCTATGCTGTAGTTTACCACGGTTGTAAAATCAATAAATATAAATATATTATATATACATACACATATATATATATATATATATATATATATATATATATATATATATATACATATATATATATATATATATATATATATATATATATATATATACACACACACACATACATACACACACACACACACACACACACACATATACACATATACACACGTACATACATATATATATACACACACACACACACATATATTATGCGCAAAACTCACAATAATCTTTTAAGTACAACAAAACAAAAAAAAAGGAATACCATTTCTCCATTTCCCCGCACTTTTATTTACAGCATAACTCCTTTAGGTAGGCAGAATACCAGACATTGTGACAGAATATCAAAGTTGGGGTATTGGTATTCCACCTTCCACATCAAATTGTTTACACATTATACCACATTCCTTATATGCAATTTATTATTTATGCACCTGCTCACTTGGCTCAGCACCCTTCCCTCGGGTAGGACTTTGCCCTGCCCTCCCCCCACACTCTCTCTGCCACTTACCTCCTGCTGTTTCCAACCCCATAGGCTTGTCCCCCTGTGGCAGGGTCCAGTCATACCAGATCCAACATGTCACCTGAGAATGGCCAGGAGTTTCCAGGGTACAGCAGAGAGCAGACAGCAGCCGGGGTATGGGCCGTAATGTGCCACGGATTAACCCGTGCGAGTAGGGTCATTTTCTCCTTGTTCGTGGGTCCCTGCCACTGGGACACTGGCACCCTAGGGACCCCACGCTCTCACAGGTGGAGTGTGCCTGAGCAGAACCCGGCCAATGTCCGCTGTGCCCACTGTACTGCCTCTACCCTGCCTCCTGTGATCACCCAGGTGGCAACACTGTAGCATCGGCAGATACCCTCCCTCCACGAAAGAAGAGCACATCCTCTTGGAAGCGCAGTCTTTCAACAGAAACACAGCAAACAATGGCAGAAAAAGATCAGTTCAGTCTGCCCCTAGTTCCTTCTCATACCCTGGAACCTACTGGGTATTAACCCTTACTATCCACCACCAGGGTTCATTTTTGGGAGGGGAATTGGGATAATTGTCACGCAGTTTTTATTATGTATCCAACTTTTCTCCCACCTTGGGGACAACGCGCTCACTGTTATACAGTTTTTAACTAGCTGTTGTATGAATCTGTGCTCAGCTGAACAATGTGACCCAGTGCTTTTGTACTTTGACCCTCACTTTATCTAGAGAGTCAGTGTCCCACATACATAAATATCTGAACTGAACCCTGCACCACCCCGCTCCCCTCCCTATTACTACAGCCCTGAGTAACCACTATACTCTTCACTCTGTCCCAGTCATGCTTTTACCGTTAATGGTTTTGGCGCCCACCTCCTCAGCTGGCAGACTGCTCCATGGATCTACCCCCTTTTTGTAAAATAAAAAAAAAAATAAAACAAAACAAAAATTCCCATACCCTCTTGAACCTCCACCATCAGTTTCCACTCATGCCCCCACCCTGTATCCTTGAACTGTTCCGCATGCTAAATAGTTCCTCGCAGTTCACCTTGTTTATTAATTTCAAGAACTTGAAAGTCCCCATCATATATCACCCACCCCTCTCATCTGGTCTCCAGCAAGTACGTGTTCAGTACCAGGAGCCACTTTTGTAAGACCTCTCCTGTTAACCTGGAATCATCCTGGACACCGTTCACTGCACTGTCTCCAGCCTTTCCTCGTCTCTTCTGAGGCGAAGACTCCAGAACTGGGCATCATACTCCTGCTCTGGCCTCACAATGATCTACAAAGAGGTAGTTATGTCTCTTCTGCTGTCAGTGCCCCTCCTGATACACCCCAGCACCATAACAGCCTTACTATAGGCCTTGTTACACTGGCCTGATTGTTAAGGGAATCACTTATGAGGACTCCGAGGTTCCGTTCTTCAACTATAGTGTGCAGCTTTACCCTTGCCATGGAATATTCTATCCTGGGGCTCTTGTGCCCTAGGTGCATCTCATGGCACATTTTGGCGTTCAATTTCAACTGCCAAACCTAAGACCAGCTCTCAAGTCTTTGCAGGTCACTCTGCAGGTCCCCAGTTCTCCTGTTGCCATCTACCCACCCGCAAAATTTAGTGCGAAGAGACACATCATGCCCTGGATTCCTTCTCCAATGTCACTGATGAACATACTGAAGAGGACAAGACAGGACAAGAGGACAGATCCCTGTGGCACCCCACTAACATAGAAACATAGATTTTGACAGCAGATAAGGACTGCTTGGCCCACCCAGTCTGCCCATCTCCCTACCTAATGGATAAGCTGCAGATCCTAGTTAACCAGCAGCCTACTTCTTCCTACTCCCACCCCCTAGAATTGCCTTATGACTGTCCCATGCATGCTTGAATTCCACCACTGTTTTTGACTCCACAACCTCCTCTGAAGCTGCTCCATGCATCCACAACCTCTCTGTGAAAAAATACTTCCTTAAATTACCTCTGAGCCACTCCTTCTATCTTCAAATTGTGCCCCTTGTTCTTGCACACCTCTTTTGAAAGATGCCACCTCTTGGACTTGTTGATTCCCTGAGGTATTGAAGGTTTCTATCATGTCCCCCTCCTCCTTTCCTCGAGGCTATACATATTCAGCTCCTTAAGTCTCTTTTATGTCTTCCGTGCAGACCTGCACCATTTTAGTTGCTCTCCTGGACAGCCTCCATCCTGTCTATGTCTTCTTGGAGACTGGGTCTCCAGAACTGCATGCAGTACTCAGATGTGGTCTCACCAACTGTCTGTACAGAGGGATAATACCTTGTTTTCTACTGGTGATGCTCTCCCTATGCATCCCAGTACTCCCCAGCCCTCCTTGCTGCCCTCTCACATTGCTTGCCCACCTTTTGGTCATCTGATATGACTACCCCCAGGTCCCTTTCCATTTTTGTTGTTGTTAGTATTTCACCCCTCATTGTGTACTCTTCCCCTGGGTTTTTGTTTCCCAGGTGCATTACCTTGCACTTCTTAGCATTGAATCTAAGCTGCCATACATTTGACCATTCCTCTAACCTTGCCAAGTCCCTTCTCATCCTTTCCACTCCACCTTGTGCATCAATTCTGTTGCAGATCTTTGTGTCATCTGCAAAGAGACATACTTTTCCTTCTAGTCCCTCTGCAATGTCGCTTATAAAGACACTGAAGAGGACTGGTCCTAATACTGAACCCCAGTGGCACCCTACTAGTAACCCCCTTCTTCTGAGTGGACTCCATTTACTATTACTCTCTGTGTCCTATTCTCCAGCCAATTCTTTTACCCAGGCTGTCATCTTGGGACCCACTCCCAGGCTGGCTAACTTGTATATTAATCTTTTGTGTGGGACTGTGTCAAATGCCTTGCTAAAGTCTAGGTAGGCCATGTCCACAGCCCTCCTTGATCTACTACTTTGGTCACCCAGTCAAAGAAATCTATCAGACTCGCCTGGCATGACCTTCCGCTGTGAATCCATGCTGCCTTGGGTCCTGAGCCCTCTGGCCTCTAGATACTCAACAATTCTTTCCTTCAGAAGTAATTCCATCATTTTCCCTACCACTGAGGTTAAACTAACAGGTCTGTAGTTTCCTGCTTCTGCCTTGCTCCCACTTTTGTGAAGGGGAATCACATCTGCCCTCCTTCAGTCCTCGGGTACCACCCCATCCTCCCATGATTTGTTGGAAGAGGGTAGTCAGTAGTGTAACTAGTTCTACCCTTCGTTCTTTTAGAATTCTGGGATGAATCCCATCAGGCCCCATTGCTTTGTCCACCTTCAGTTTTAAGAGTCCTTTCAGAACCATTTCTTCTGTAAATGGGCTGGTATCAACTTCTGTATCCAGAGTGTTTTGACTGTTTGTTTTAGGTACCTCCCCCACTTCCTTTGTAAATACTGAGCAAAAATATTTGTTTAGTATCTCTGCCTTTTCACAGTCACCCTCTGCCCACCCTTCCTCCTCTTTACTAAGCCTCACTAACCCTCCCTTGGTCTTCCTTCTCTCCCTGATGTACATATAAAATGTTTTATCCCCCTTCTTAACTGAGTTGGCTGTCTTTTCCTCGATTTGGGCCTTTGCTGTTCTGACTGCCTTCCCAGCTTCTTTTTGCTTTAACTGATACAGTTCTCTGTCCTGCTCCTTCTGTGATTCCTTGTACTTCCTGAATGCTTTCTTTTTCTCTTGAACCTTCGCTGCCACTTCCTTTGAGAACCATAGTGGTTTCCTACATCGTTTAGTTTTGTTTATTTGCCTCACACAAAGGCTTGTTACCTCTCTGATGGCAGTTTTTATTATTCCCCATTGTTCTTCCACCCCTCCTTCCTGCCAATTTGCTAGTGCATTCCTTAGGCACTCACCCATTTTGCAAAGTCAGCCCTCCTAAAGTCCAGTACTTTTGCCTTTGTATGGTTTGACTCTATTGCTGTGTTTTTGTGAACCATACTGTTCGATGGTCGCTAGTTCCCAGATGGCTACCCACTTCTGCATCTGTGATCCTCTCTTCATCTCCATTTGAGAGAACCAGGTCTAAGATTGCTCCCTCTCGAGTAGGCTCCAATACCAGTTGTCTAAGGCATGCTCCCTGTAGGGCATCAAGAATAACCCCACTCTTTGAAGTGGCTGCTGCAACTTCACTCCAGTTAACATCTGGTATATTCAGATCACCCATCAGCAATATCTCCCCTTTTTCTGCCATTCTAAGTATTCTTTCTATCATTTTCTTGTCCATTTCCTCCCCTTGAGAAGGGGGTCTGTATACAACCCCTGTGCGGATTGTGGTGCCATTGCTGGTCTCCAAATTTACCCACAGTGCTTCTTCTCTTCCCTGTTTTCCCTTTTGTTCTGTTGCTTTGATTCCTTCCCTTATGTAAAGAGCTGCTGCTCCTCCTCCTCTTTTACCCTCCCTGTCCCTCCTGTAGATAGTGTATCCTAGTATGTTTATGTCCCAGTCATGGTTTTGTGTGTACCATGTTTCTGTGACTGCCATGATATCCAGATGTTCCTCCTCCATCAAGGCCACTAATTCAGGAAGCTTGTTACTCAGACTACGGGCATTGGTACTCATTGCTCTCCATTTTTTGATGGCTTTACCTTCTTTTGCAGTATCCCCCACTGACCTGTCTACTTCTGTCTTTTTCTCATTTAGTACCCTGTTTTGTAGGGAGAGGCTTGTAACCTCCTTCTCTTCCAATTTGACACCATTAATCACAACCCTCTGCTGCCTCTCCTTCAATCAATTTCCTACCCGTCTTAATATGAACTTTGCAGAACCCAGATCCTCTATCGTCTTAAACAATTGTAACCCCCCCTTCGGAGCTTACCTGAAAGCGACCAAAAAAGGCTAGTTTCCCCCAGGGATTTTAGTCCCACCCCCATTCTTTTTTTGTCCAGATCCTGTTTTTCCTGGCTTACCCCTGTGTTCCTGGGTTGCTTCTGCTGGCCCCCATGTTGGTTTCTAGAGACACTGGGGCCGGAGCCATTTTGTGGAGCTGCCAGCTTTTGAAAGGGCATTGTGGTGCCCACGGGTTCCACACATGCGTATCTTTGTGCGGCAGTTTCGGGTTGCCTCTCGGGTGGTCCCAGTCCCAGGGCAATGAAAGAGAGGGACTGGAGACTGGGCTGAAAGGGAAAGGCAACCGGAAAGAAAAAATTTTTTTTTTCTGCGAGTGCCAATTGCGCTTGAGCTACAGGGAAGCCTCCTCATGAATATTAATGAGACGGCACTTGAGACGCAGCGAGTCCTGTCTAGCGCTGAGACAGGGTATCAGGAGAACAGAAATAAAGGGATAAATAAAGGTAAAGGGCCAGATTCCGAAAGGGATATGCCTGTTGCAAAGTGACTTGCGCCATAACAAATGGCACAAGCAGCACTTTGCGCCATGGGTTCCGACATTTGGAATTCCAAGAGGTGGCCTGTGCCAAGTCACAGGCTGCCTGCGACCAGGTGGAACTATTTTTTTTATTTATGACTTTGATAACCAGGTGAGTGCACTGATCCCAGGGACCGTTTTCAGGCATGACCCGGGCCATAACACATGGTGCAGGGTGACAGTGGAGTACAAGGTAACAGTAATACACATGAAACAGATTTGATACAAGCAACAATAGTAAACACAATATACAGGTTTGATGCATAGGTCCATTTGAGAACAGTGAATACAAGGTTTCAGTATCGGACATGAGGAGATCTGGTACAAAACAAATCGTTGGCACAGTGTACGATGTGCGACTGCATCGTTCAGTGAGCAAGTAATACACAGAGGAGGGGGGCTCTTGCCCCTAGAGAGACTGGGGCTGAGAGATGGCCCTGCCTGGGGGCTGCCAGCAATTTGTCTCCAGGGCAGGGAAGGCCTGCCACACTGGGAAAGGAAAACAGCAGCTTGGAAGAGAAAAGAGAAAGCTGCAGGTTGCTGAATCATCTGCATCGTTCTGCAGTTGCACCACAGCAGTGAGGCAAAGAAGCACAGCAGGACAGGTACTGTCCAGAGCCTTAGATAAAAAGGACAAAGGTTGGTTCTAAACCCAGGGAAAAAAGACAGAGGTTGCATTCTGAGCCTGGGAAAAGAACAATAGTTGCATCTAAACCTGGTGAAATGACAGAGTTCAGAGAATGAGGAATAAGGACATATAAATGTGCCGAAAGAAGAAGAGAGACAGTGAGCCTCTTCGATTCAGAGAACTGCCAGTACCTGCACAGTGAGAAAAGGGAGTGTGTGGGTGTAGGGGGTGATGATGTGTGAACAGAGTGAATAGTGTGGCCGTGTTAAAGTTGAGAGACTGTGAAAGCAGAAGGATTGACAGGTGCTTTCTGCTCCAAGTGCCTGTGGTCTGCTCCTGAGGCACAGCCAAGAGAGAAACGGATGGCTGTGGCTACCCAGTGTAGCGGGGAAAGAGGAAGAAACAGAACAGCAGAAGAGAACGTGCCAAATGTTTCCACTGGCACCCAGGGCCAGGTGGGAAACTTGCTAACCCCCTTCAAGTGGGGTCTGCCACTGCAGGGAGTCACAGGTCTTGTACCAGAGTGCTAGGGTGCTCTGATTGGAGGGAGCCAGGTCCTGGGACCACTCCCCCGGTCTGGGTCCTCTGTGGCACATGCTTTGCACCAGGGTCTGTAATGGGCTGAACAGGACAAGCTGCAAGAACAGCGAGCAAGATAAAGGAAGAGCAAGCGGCAGCCTCTGTGCCCCTTGTTAAGCAACGTGCCCGGTTCTGCCTGTGATGCCATCAATCCCCAGGTCTTCTGAGAACTGTATCACTTAAGGACTGAGTTCTGCAGAACTGTGAGTAAACCGCAGGAATTGCCCTGCACCTGGGGACTGTAAATAAGTTAAACCGGCACCCTAGGGCTGGAAGGAAAGCCAAGGTCGAGTGTAAAAGTTTAGAGTCAGTAAGTGCGTCAACGCTGGCTTACCAGCTGCACCTCAGGCCTGTAACTAAATCTGGGTACCCAGTGACGGACTTAAGGGAAACTGACTGGGACTTGCAGGACTGGGTTTGGGCAACTGTAGCAGATAACTAGATGGACAGATGCCAATGGCTGCATGGATTGAAACATGGGAATGAATCAAAAGGGAATGTGATTTGGAATATGCAGGATTGTTAATGCCTTAATCTCTATTCCACTACCCTAATCCTAAACCCTCCCCCTGTAAATAAACCTTGCAATTATTGGATTGCAGTTAAAAAGGAAAACAGAGCCCAATTTTAGTAAGCCTATGTAGTGTTGAGATGAAAAGGGAAATGTGGTAACTGAGGGTGGGAAGGTTCAAATCCTGGTAAGTCCATGTCTGGAGCAACTGTCAGGGAAGCGGGTGGTACAACATCCCAGGGGGTTGTACTGCTGATAGACCCTCTTAAAATGTACTCAGAGTGAAAGCTCCACCATTTTAAGGGAAAGGACCTCCTTTAGGATGGCTATGGGAACCCAGGCCTCTGGGCCTTGTAATGGTTGGCAAGCCAGGGGCACTGCCCCTGTCCAGAATGGCGCCGGAGAAGGGTTACACAATTTTCTGTGAGGCACAGAGTCAAAAGCCTTGCTGAAGTCAAAGCAGACTAAATCCATGGTGTGGCCCCAATCCAATACCCCGCTCACCTAGTCTCAGAAAACTATACGTTGGTCAGACAAGACCTTCCTGCCACAAACCTATGCTGTTTACCAAGCTGGAAATGGTGGCTGTTTATGTAATCCACAAGGGCGTCCTCGAGCAATGACTTCATCAGTTTACCCACAATAGAGGCAAGACAAAGTTTTGAAGTTCTCCACTTGGCTCCTTGTTCACCTCCCCCAAACACACACACACACACACACACACACACCTACCTACCATGGGCGGAACTGCATCTGCTACCCTCTAGTCTGTCGGAACTACCCCCATCTATAATGAGCTACTGAAGAGCCTTACTGGGGGTGCAGCCAGTTCTACTGCCACTTCCTAGAGTACCCTCAGATGCATCCTACCAGGCACAGGGGCCTTATTCATTTTTAGGCTACAAGCCCCTTCTGGATCCCTTCGCTGGTAAACACTGGCTGCCTCAACTCTGGAACCCCCTTTATGGCCGCCGTGATACCACTCTCTGGTAGCAGCTCGCTGTCTTCCCTTGTGAAGACAAAACACAAGTAATCATTAAGGACAGCTGCTTTTTTACAAGTCCTCTTCTGTTACCCTACTTCCCTCAAATACCCTAACAATTCCCCCTCCTCTTTCTTTTTTCTCTCTAGTATACCTGAATAATGCTTTTCCCCACCCTTGATGCCCTCCAAAATATGCAGCTCAGTGTCTGCTTTTGCCTCCGTAACTGGCTACTTTGCTTCCTTGGCTCTCACCTGGTATTCTCCCCCATTTCCTTGTACCAGGTAAAGGTCTCTTTTTGTGTGTGTGTGGGGGCTCACTGCTTCCTGACACTTTCTGAGAACCATACTGGTCATTTATACCAGTTCTTTTTCGTTACCATTATCAGCATAACTTAGATGACTCCAGAATGGTCCCCTTAGCTGCCCTCCATCTCTCACTCACACCTACAATGCGATCAACCCCGACTAATCTGTTCCGCACCAACTCCCTCATCCTGTTGAAGTCTACCCTTCCGAAATCAAGGACCTCAGCTCTCGAATGGGGCTTTCTGGTCCCAAGGGCCAGCTCAAACCAGAGTTGTGGTCAATGGACACTAGTGACTTCCCTACTCATACACCTTCGAGTTGGTGAGCACCACATCCCCGAGAATGGCAAACCAGCCTTTGTGAGTTCCTAACCAGCTGCAGCAGTAGACAGTCCTGAAATGTATCCAGAAGGGCCTGACGTCTGGTGCCCCTGCCAGCTGGAACATCCCAATCAATATCTGACAGGGTCCGATCACCCAGCACCACTTCCTCTCCCCCCCCACTCCTCTTCCTACTTTTTCCCTTAAGCTCCTTATCCGTCTCTTCTCCTTGTCCTGGTCTACAGATCACCATCAACTGCAGTGTCTTGCTTGAGGCTGCTGTAAACTGCACCCACAGTGACTCTATCCCATTACTTCCCCTAATGTGCCCCATCTTCCACAGCCTTGGTGCCTTCTCTGAAACAAAGGGCTATGCCTCCCCACTATCCCTCTTAAGAACTCTGTAACTAGGGACTGTCGGGCCCCAGTCTTTTCTGAGGCCCACGTTTCTCGGATGGCTACAAGAGCCATCTCAGTGTCTGCCATTGTTGCTTGGAGCTCCCTCTGGCTGGCACTCAAAGGCCTTAACTTAATCCTGAACTCAGGCCTAGCTGCCATGCATGCGGTACAGCTATTGTTATGCCAAGGAGCGGACCCTGTAATTCATGTAATACCTGAAGTTCTCTCCTATTATTCTTTATGACGGAGGACACTTGTATGAAGACTTGGTCTTTGTCCCTCAGATTTTGTCAGCTCCTGCTGATTATGTTTAATATGTACTTCCCACATGTTGAAACAAAATTCCTGTGTATCACTGCGAGATAATGTTGGTGTTGCTATTTAACAAGTGCACCAATTTAAATCTCTTGGGATGTTCCTTGACTCTGGGCTAACCTCTTCGCAGGTGAGATCCTTAAATCAGATTATTAATCAGACATTATGTATTCTTTATACATTTTGAAGTAATTTTTCTATGGAAACTCAAAATCTATTGCTCTTTGCTGCCTCCTCCCTCATTTTTATTGTGTCCAATCTTTACTTTAACTTTGGTTGTAAGGAGTGTAAAATTCTTTCCGTCACCTACAGTAATATCCATTGCTTCATTTTGTCCACCCCATCCAAACTCATCACTGCAATCTTAACTCCCACTTAGGCTGGCTATTCCCTAGATCTAGAATGGAGTATTCTTTTGGATGTATAGTTTAAGTCAGTTTTTCCTGTACTTTTTTCCTTTGTCCGATTTAGTTTCCAACAGATCCGTTTCTTCTAAATAAACATCAGCTGAAGGCACAGTACTCAAGACCATTTCTCAGAAGTCTAAGGCTGGCTCTCATGCGCTTTCCACTGCAGTGTGTTTATACCGGAACATCTTAACTGAAGCTCTCTGATCTGCAGTTTCTTTTCAATATGATATTTCCAGGTTGGTGCTGAAAAAGGACCTTTGGTCCAGTGTTCCTATTCCATTAGCACATTTAAATAAATAAATACATAAATAAAGGATTCCTGTTCTACATTTAAAACATCACAGTTGGTTGCTGCAGCAATGAGTGCGAGGTCACAAGCAAAGCATTAGGGCCCGAGGTGGGGGGCTAAGCAGGGGAAAAAGATGACCTCCAGGAGAGACAGATCCTGTGTGTGTAGCGATGTCCTAAATAATAAGGAATGGGGTGAGAACAGAAACACAGACCAAATATGAAAACAACAAGCGGAGCTGTGGCCAACTACTGTTTGTTTATTTATTTATTTTTTTACTTGCTTGTTTTTCAGTTTGATCTTTTTTTTTTTTTTTTAATCCATTTATGCCCATGTACTCTTCAGCTTCCTCCACCTATCCTCTGGACATCCCTGTCCCTTCCAACCTCCCAGCTGCAGCCACTGCCCTCCACCGAGCCTTGGCTTTGCCCCCAGACGGGAGTCAGACTGTGGGACTGTCTCAAGGCACTCAGAGCTTGTCAGACAGGAAACGTACTGGCGAGGTGGGGAACCCTGGATATACCGGTGTGTCACAATCGCACAAGAGCTGGAGTCACAGTCTTTCTCCCCTGTAACTGCCCCCTCCCCCCCCCGCAAGATGTCGTGTTCAAGGTCATCCAGGCATGCACAGGCACACAGTGCCTGCATCCCCTAACAACGTCCTTGACACCCCCAACTCTGTCTCCAGCTGCACAGTCACCTCTGGTCACCCAGGTGGCAGTCCTGTGTAGTCTGGGTTGCTCAACTCATTACCTCCTGGGTGGCCATTTTGTGTCAGGTAAACAATGGAAAGTTCAGACTTCATATGGAGCTGATAGAGGTAATGAGTTAAACTCCCCACCAGCTGACCCCCAACGACCTGAGCCAATTCCCAAACTTTGGTCACTGGTGTCGCGAGCTGCGTGCCACCACTGTGCCCGATAGGCCCACCACATTACGATGGTTTTCAAAATTCCTCCTGGCAAGGGTGTTGGCAGGCATGCCCACTGTACACATCGGAGTACAGTTTTGTTGCGGGCTTGTAACAAACCACACGCCTTTCTGTTAACACTATTGTTCTTTTCTGGAGTATTTCAGTTATTGCGTTCATTGTTTAGGAGGCAGATATGTGTACAATTTGTTTTGAGAGTAGATGAGTCATCTGAAAGCGATCTGATCTGTTTGTAATGGGAGGAGCAGTTTGGGAAGATGAGTAATTTTTTTTTTTTTTTTATGGGAGGCAGCAGCTGGAGGGTGTGCATACAAAATGGAAATTTCTGACTACACTTCTGCAACATCCGTCGTTCTTTAAAGGTATGATGTCCTCTTTTATATAGCAGGTATACTTCACTCAAGAGTCCAAGCTAGGGATGGGAAAAAAAAAAATCAGCAAAGGTTCTGAAAAGCCAGAATAAGTTCTGAGAGCTATCCAAGCCTTATCAGAATCTTTTAGATGTATAAAAAAAAAAAAAATAATGTTATTAACCATCATTTCCCACCCGTAAGTTATTAGTGAAGAGAAAGACATCTAGAAGCAACCCGGAGAGCTAATGCAATAAATAGAATTAGTGCCATATGACTACTTCATTTCATTTGTACTATTAAACAAAAGACTACGGACAATGTTACCTGTTTTCACAGGTAACCATGGTCACTGTATACTAATAAAATATTATTTTATTTATTTTTGGACGTGCTACCCTCCTTGGATCATGCTGCAATGCTGATATACATTACCATGCTGTCCCCATGTAAGACACCTATACATCAGGTGCACAGGCTAAGACTGGTTAAGTCTCTTTAACTGGTACAGTTCTCTGTCCTGCTCCTTCTGCGTTTCCTTATACTTCCTGAATGCCATATTTTCTTCCCAACCTTCTCCGCCACCTCTTTTGAGAACCACACTGTTTTTTTTCCCTTTGTTTTATTTGCTTCATGTAAAGGCTTGTTGCCTCTGTGATAGCAGTTTTGATGTTTCCCCATTGTTCCTCCACCCCCTCCTTCTTGCCTGTTTGCTAGTGCTTTTCTGAGGCACTCCCCCATTTTGCCAAAGTCAGCCTTTCTAAAGTCCAATACCCTCAACCTTTGTGTGACTTGACTCTAGGGTTGTGTTTATAATGAACCACACTGTTTGGTGGTCGCTTGTTCCCAGACGGCAACCCACTTCTAAAATCGGAGATCCTCTCTCCATCCCTGTTTGGGAGTGCCAGGTCTAAGACTGGTCCCTCCAGAGTGGGTTCTAACACTAGCTGTCTGAGGCATGCCCCCTGTAGGGCACTGAGAATTACCCTGCTCTTGGATGTGGCTGCAGGAAGGGTGTTCCAGTTAACATCTGGCATATTCAGGTCCCCATCAACAGTATCTCCCCTTTTCTACAATTCTAAGGATGCCTTCTATCATTTCCTTGTCCATCTCCTCCCAGAGCCAGGGTTCTGAATACAACCTCCGTGTGGATTGTGGTGCCATTTCCTGTCTCCAGGGTGACCTACAGTGCCTCCTTCTCCTCCCAGTTTGCCCTTTAGTTCATAGAAACATAGAAAACTGTTGGCAGAAAAAGGACCCTATGGTCCATCTAGTCTGCCCGAGGTGCCTCCCCTCTAGGAAGACCTCCAGCCCTCCATTTTCTGTCTGCCCCCTGTTGGTTAGGCTCATGTATGCATCACAGACTTTTTTAAATTTGTCCACTAAATCAACCTCCACCACCCATTCTGGCCTTCTGTTCCATGATCCCACCACCCTCTCAGTAAAGAATTTCCCCTGATGTCGCCTTTAAATCTACCCCCCTCCAGTTTTAATGCATGCCCCCTAGTGGATTTATTATCATTCAATCTGAAGATATTGTGGCTGGCCCAGTGGCGTGGAGGGTTGAGGCGCTGGACACTTCACCTCGTGTCACACCGGCGACCCAGGTTCGGAAGCAGACTCGGGTCATCGGGGATTGGCAGTGAAGTAAAGGATTGAGTGTCCGGATGACGGTTCTCCTCTCCTGGGAGGGGGTTCTAGTTCTCGCTGTCTAGTGACTCCTAGGGGTAAATGGGGGATTTCAGCAGTCGGGAACGCTTGTGCGGGATAGGCCACAGTGGTGCTTCTGCGGGCGTGTTCTGGAGCATTCACGCACCATGCTGGAGAGCACTGCACCACTATCCCAATGGGGGAGGGGGGCAGAAAACATGAAAATACTCACTTCCCATTGGTAGGCAAAGGTGGGTCTAGCGGCGCCAACACCATGTCCCATGCTGGGCAGAGGTGTTCTCCTGGTCTTCCCTCATCTGTCTCCAGACACTTCGATAGAGCGCCGGTTGGAGTTGGCAGTCCTTGCTCCCGGGGGACTCCAATCCGGAGGGAGCGGCTTCAGAAACATGGCATTGATAATGCCCTGGACCGGGACAGCATTGGACTTAAGGCAGATGGGATATGCCAGTAAGCCCCACAACCTCGCTGGACAGAGTCCAGTGTGGATAGGGTGCATAAATAAAAAACAACAAATAAAATAAACACACACACAAAAAAAAAAAAAATGGAAACTCTGAAGATATTGTCAACACTTACCCTATTCATGCCTTTCAAGTACTTGAATGTTTCAACCATGTCCCCCCTCACCCTCCTCTCCTCCAGTGTGTAAAGGCCCAGCTCACCCAGTCTTTCCTCGTATGACTTCTCCTGCAGCCCGCTCACCATCCTGGTAGCCCTTCTCTGGACCCTCTCCAGTCTGTCCTTGCTTCCTTGTAAGTATGGCCTTCAGAACTGTACCCCATATTCCAGGTGTGGTCTGACCATGGTCTTGTACAGTGGCATGATCACCTCTCTTCTGCTTGTAAAGCCCTCCGTATGCATGCCAAAATTCTGAGTACCTTCCCCACTGCCTTGCATCACTGACTCCGAACTTTCAGGCTATCTGAAATAGTGATCCCGAGGTCCCTTTCCTAATCTGTCCCCCACCAGCCAGTATTTTGCCTTCAGGTATTTACATCCTATATGCATTATTCTGCATTAAATTGTAGCTGCAACCTTTCTGACCACTCCACCAACCTATCCAGATCCTCTCTCATACTTTCCACACCCCTCCGTCGTATCCACCCTATTACAGATCTTCATGCTGTCTGCAAACAGACACACCATCCCATGAAGACCCTCTGTAATGTCCCCAAAGCAAATGCTGAAGAGTACGAGTCCCAGCACTGAACCCTGGGGAACCCCACTCGTTACCCTTTCCTCTTTTTAGTACACCCCTTTAATGTCCTCTGCTTTGATCCCTTCCCTTCCCTTACATAAAGAGCTATTCCTCCTCCTCTTTTACCCTCCCTGTCCCTCCTGTAGATTGTGTACCCTGGTATGTTGACATCCCAGTCATGGTTCTCTGCGTACCACGTTTCTTTGACTGCCACAATATCCAGGTGTCCCTCTTCCATCAAGGTCACTAGTTCTGGGAGCTAGTTACCCAGACTACGTGTATTCATACTCATCGCCCTCCATTTTTTGATAGCCTTACCCCTTTTAGCCCCATCCCTGTCCTTAATGTCTTTGCCTTTTTCTCCAGTGACTCCTGTCCTGCTCCCCATCGACTTCTCTACCTCAGTAACTACCCTTTGTGGGGGTGGCTGGGATTTCTATGCTTCTTATCCAGGGGTTGAAAAATCCCCAAGTCCGAGGTCCGGGACCCACAGAAAGCACTGTAGGACTTGCACACTACAGCCGTTTTAAGTCCAACGGACTTGGCTGTATTTATTTTTGCCAGTTCATACACGGATCTGTAACTAAGTGCAGCCTCCCCTGCCTGCCAGCTTTCGAGCTGTACAACAGCTCCACCTATCCTTTCTCCTGACTGGTTGCCTGCGCAAGATATCCATGCCTACCTTGCAGGCCAGGGGTTGGCATGGATACTCTGGCAGGAAACCCAGGCGGGAGAAATGATAGGTGGAGCTGATGTACTGCTGGGAAGCAGCTTGAGAAAAGCGCGCAATGTAATTGGCTGTGAACGGTGACATGGCGGGACTGAGCGGCGTTCGAGGAGGAAGACTATGGCGATTTCATTTTCAGCGAAGAGCATCGTACTGTGTGGATGCCAGTTCAATTTTTCATTTGTGCAGCAAGTAAGGAGTGCATTTATTAAAAAACAAAACAAAAAAAAAAAAAACAGGAAAGCTGCAGGGGCAATCGTATGCTGTTCAGCACAGCTAGAAGGGCAATGGGAGTTGCTTGTCAAGTGTGTGCGAGGGGTTTAAGACAAAGCATTTAGCTTTACTCTGGTATAGTCTGGTGGAGATTTGAAGGCAACAGTGCAACTAAGTCGATATGGAGAGTGCAGGGTGAGGTGGAACAAGAAAAGAATAGCATCTGTGTGAAAGGAAGGTATTTTTATAGGGGCAAATACTCAGCAAGATTTTTCTTTCTATATTGACTTTCTGTTTGAGTGCCTCAGCCTTGGTGTGACTGATTTGCTTCTACAGCAGGATTCTTTAATTAATGGAGGCATTTGTTTCTGAAGTATGCAACTTTCCAATTAGGGTCAGGAAGTAATTGAGGGTGTCCTTGAGACTACTGGTGCTCTCTGTACTGCATTTCACCTCAAATATTTCTGCATTTTTGTTTTAGGTGGATATCTTTGTCTGGTGTTTTGCTTTTTGGCATTTTCAATTTGGACTTTTTCTGAAAAGAAAGGAAAAACCCCTCATTTATCTCCCAAGACCAATTTGTCTGTGTTCCAGTCCCTGGAGATATTAAGAGATTTGCCACTTTCACTCTCAAATTTAGAATGCCCTCCCACCCCACCTCTGGGGGGGGTGGAGATAACAGGTGGGGTAAGTGTGGGCCATCAAGGAAAGTCTGGAGGTACCTAAGTGAGTGGGATGAGTAAGGGGTTCTGCCATTCGATCAGAAAGGAGGCACTAGTCAGAGACATTATTATTGATAGCATACCAGGTGATGGGGGGGGGGGGTGGAGAGACTACCTGCTGTGGCTATCTTAATATAAAAAGGACTTCAGCTAGCACAGTGAAAGTAACAAGATTTCAAAAAAAGTGGGAGTTCACTGGTGCATGCTGGGCTATGAAATTTAATTCAGAGCCAAGCATAGAGTCCATTTTGAATCCAGACGGCGAACTGCAAATAATTTGGCTTGTAGAGGGGTCACTGTTGCTTCCTGTAAGAAATGAGAAAAAAAGTGATTTGCTTTGATAAAAATGTAGGTGAAAAAAATGTGACTTACCAATGCTTGCCATTGACTTATAGACCAAAAGTAACACAAGTCCTGGACTTACGGCCCCCCCAAACAATTTTTTCAACCCCTGTTATCAATGCCTCCCCTCTTGGCTAGTTTAAATGCTTAAGCAGGTCTCATTCAGAGAAGGGTAGGAGGGCGCAAACGCTCAAAAAATGTAGACAGATCCTCTTGATGTAAAAATATGTATTCTTTTATTTAATCTGGCCCATAACCTCGACGTTTCACCAACTAAGCATGTGCACATGAAGAAGGGTGATATAGTGAGGAGTTGACGGTGGCTTAAGAAGAGAACAGCCACAGAGTGGGGCCTACGGATGACAGGCATTGCAACACTAACAGTACTTTGAGGCTGAGAGGAACTGTAAGAGTGAGTAGAAGGAATAAAAAGGTTCTCTGGATTACTAAGTGACGCACAAGAACAGTCTGGTCTGCCATGTGCAGAGTTTTTAAAGGCATCTCCTGAAGAAGCCAACTTAGTTGGTGAAACGTCGAGGTGATGGGCCGAATTAAATTAAAAAAAATACATATTTTCACATCAAGAAAGGATCTGTCTACATTTTTTGTGCCCTCCCACCCTTCTCTGAATGAGACCTGCTTATGATTGAACACATCAGGAGTGGCAGCAGTGCTGCCTTTTTTCTACTAGGATCATTTTCCATGGAATTTCCATTGTTTTCTGGGACTCTGTGGTTTTTAGTTTAAATGCTTGCCAATGAAGCTCTTAACTCTTAGGCTATCAACAGAATTAGAACGTACAAGAATTCTGGACACCTAGGACCCTGGTTCCCCCTCCTAGACAGATGCAGACCATCGCGCCAGTATAAGCCTCCATCCCTCCAGGTGGACCCCCAGTCTCCAATGAAGCCAAAATTCTGAGTTCCGCACCTGTTTTTTCAACCATTCATTGAATCCGATGGTGTGGAGTACCCTAGCCTCACCCATACCATAAACAGGCAGCACCTCCAAGAAGTTTGCCATGTGTGCTACTTGTCTAAGGCCCCTCCCCAACTCTACAAACTCCTGCACTGCTTGAATCCCATTCCAAGCCAGATTACTTGTCCCTAGGTGGACAATGACATCCAGCTCCCTCTCCCGTGCTGCTTCTCCCTCGATCCTGAGGATTCGCTCCCTGTCCCTCCCAGCCATGGTGCCAGGCAGGCACCTTACCTCCCTCTCCCCTCCCCAAGTTCTACCCTCCTAATGATCGAGTCCCCAACCAGGAGTGGTTTCCTTCCCCTTTGGGGGTCTTGTGCCACCCTCCTCTGGATCTCCTTTATGGAGGTTCCCAGCATCCTCCTTGGTCTTCACTGTGGGTGCTTCCACAGAGGAGCTACACTCTGCCAGAATAGCATATGAATTGTGGAGAAGGTTCTGATCTCCTCCAAACCAGATCTCCTATTCTTAGTCCAAGCTGCTACAGGTCTGGGATGTCTCCGACCTTGCTGCTTCTTTTACAGGTAAGCAATAAGCCATGCCCATGGAGGCACAGTAATGGTAAATTGATGCAGACCCCACGGGGAATGACGGCATGCGGTGTTTAGGACAAGTCCCTTTACATCCCCCCGGAAAATGTATCCATCTTGAACGACCGCACACCCGGTCATGGAGTGCTGGATCTACAAAATGGTTCGCTGTTGTTTAAACAAAAAGGCGAACAAAATAATATCCACTGTGAAAGCTGTCATTGGTCATGTGACCATTTTCAGCCAATTGGGTTAACTTTTATTTTTCAAACCTATTTACTAACCCTAATAAGGACACACTGCTCTCTGCCCACTCAGTGCATACCACCTATGATGAGAACAGAGGCAAACCTGACACTAGCCAAGACCGGGTGACACCAACCAGTCCCTCCCAACTACAGGCACTGTGCAGCTGCCTGCCACATAACAAGCATTGGGAGGAGTATGGCGGAATGCATTTTGTTTCATTACAGTGTACATCCCGATGGTACAACGTTATTGCCTTACAGTCCCGTGCTGATTACACAGGTTAAGGGATAAATCCACGACCGCCTGCTGTCTGGCAGGACATGGCTGAGGCTGCCACTGGTGGCAGCCTGGTATAGCGGGGGGGGCATAATGTTCTGTTTCTGCATCTCCGTGGGGGGCCAGGGAACTAAACTTCCTCCACAGGGATTTTGCGTATTTTGAACATTGTCCATGGTACCAGGGAGAGGCAGACAGAAAACTGGGTGGGGGGGATAAAGATAATGACCCCCTCCCTTACTCACAGGTACAGGCCACCTGATCTTTGATCAGCTTGGGGGCTGAAAATTTGTCAGGGGGATACAAAGTTGTACTGACAGAAGAGATAAAATGTTTGGAGAAATTTCATATTGCACTCAAGATATGACAGAGCCATAGTCAGGACACCTGCCCCCCCCCCCCCCAATGAAAAGTGCTGTTGCTGGACTAGACCCAGCTGGGCCAGGTTCTACAGTATGGGCATCGAGTGGTGGCCTGCACATGAGGAAGCCACAGAGGACACATGCCGTTTTCTCCAAATCGCCAACCATGTAATATATAAATGACCATATAAGATATAAGACCATACAAACATACTGTATGAAGGTGAGAGCAGAACAGACCTAACAGTCTATCAAAGTCTGCTCGATTGTGCAGCTAGCGCCCTAGCAGGCAGCTACCCCTCCCCCAACCCCCTTAACCTCCCATTGTAGTCCTTCTTGCCCACCTGTACCCATCCTTGTACCCTGTCCCAAGCGTTCTTAAAGCCAGATGCATTTTTCCTTGACATTATCCCTTCTGGTGGTGTGTGCCACTTTGCAACTACGGTCTCTGTGAAGTAATGCCTCCTCATCTCCCTCCTGAATCTCCCCCTCTCTGTTCTTAGCCCATGGCCCCATGTCTCCCTTCTGCTCCTTAGTTTCAACCCCCCCCCTTGTTGACACCCTTCAGGTACTTGAATGTCCCCTCCCCACCTCTCTTCCAGTGTGTACCTAGTCAGTTCCTTTAGCATCATCTCATAATTGATTCCCCTCCATCCCCTGAATCATCCTTGTTGCCCTTCGCTGCACTCCTTCCAGCAGCTTGACGTCCCAGCTCCAGTACAGCCTTCAGAACTGCACAAAGTACTCCCAAGTGAGGCCTAACCCGTACCCTGTAGAGGATCAAAATTACCTCCCTGTGCCTGGGCATGAATCTGCGTGCTATGCGCCCTAGCATCCTGCTTGCTTTCGCTGCCTCCCCCTGCATTGGGCAGTATTGTTCATGCTTACTGTTATCAATACCTCACGTCCTTCTCCTCCTCAGTGCTCCCCAGCTTGATCCCTTCCCCCAGCCGGTATTCTCTCCTTGGGTTCTTTGCCCCAAAATGCAACACCTTCCTTTTTTTTTTTTTTTTCCAATGAACCCCAGCTGCCACTTTCCTGACCATTCCTCCAATTCTGTCAAGTCCCTCTGTAGTTGCTCCCATCCCTCTTCTTCGTCTATGACTGCTTCCCACCCCCTGCGCAATGTCCGAGATGAATAACCCAGACAGCACTGGGCCCATAACATACAAGATGTCACCAGGACAGACATATAAGATGGAGAGCAGAGCAGCAGAGGTTTGACTGATCAGATGGAGAGGACTAAATAAAATATGTATTTAAAAAAAATGGGGATGCCTGTTGTCCTAGCGGAAGTATAGTGTGCTTCCGCGCCAGTAATCTAGGTTCCCAAGTGGGCTCGAAGACTGGGCTGTGGAGTCCTACCAAGCGCAGCTCAGGGAGGACAGTGGCTCAGTTACACTGTGTGGCCAGGCAGCAAGTGTCAGTGGCTCAGCAGGTAGCACACTCGCCTCTGAGGCCAGGAGATCAGAGGGCTGTGGGTTCAGCTCCCACTTCTGGCACTTGAGTTAAATATCTCAGTACTGACACTGTAGTGCTGCACTTCTGAGGTGCCATCTTTCGGATGAGACGTTAAACCGAGGTCCCATCTACCTGGATTAGTGGTAGTTCAGGTGGATGTTAAAGATCCCATAGCACTTATCGAAAAGAGTAGGGGAATTTCCCCGGCGTCCTGGCCAAATTTCCCTCATTCACTAAAAATACCACCAACAGCTTAATCTGGTTCAAGGTCAGTTGGCATGCAGATGATGCCGTGCTGCTGAGTAGTGGCACCTCCCAGGTAGCACTACAAACAGAACTGCAGACCTCTTTTAACAAACTCGAGGACTGTTTCTGTAGGAAAAGACTGCTACTGAACTACAAGAAAACCAAGGCCATGCTCCATTCCAGCCATTACAATAAACTCAGGCTACCCCAATATTACCAATAATGCAGGTGAGCAGATTGAGCAGCTGCAATCATTTAAGTACCATGGGGTCACCGTTGTTGACTCGCTCACGTATACGAACCACATTGACTCCCTTGTCAAATCAATAAATACAAAGATCGGGGTCCTCTACATACATAAGAAATCCCTCACTTCAGAAGCACTCTGACTCTCAGTCTCCAGCTCAATACTCCCCAAGATAGACTACGGGCTTGTGGTCTATGGAGCTGCCACTGACACTGCACTCAACAGGGTCCAAACTGCATTAAATAAGGCATGCCGCCTAACCCTGTGTGCAGACCATTACACCCATGCTTGCACCCTATATGAGAGCACTAACTGGCTTAACCTAAAAGACAGGCTCAAATATCAAACCTGTCTACTGGGTAAAAAGCACTCCTCAGAAAAACACCACCCTGTGTAGTAAACCTGCTTGAGGCCACTCTCTCATCCCACATCACCAGAGGGAAGAAGAATGGAGCACTGTCCGTCCCATTCTGGCAAACCTCACTTGGGCAGCGTACTTTCTCCTACCGGGCCCCCCTCTGGCTAAAATGAACTCCCGTAGAAACTACAAACACACAGCCTGCCTCAGTTCAAAACTGGCCTCAAACAGCACCTACAGTCTAGCTCACAATGCACATGTTCCTCAGGCCAAACCTGGAAGATTAACCCACTACCACTGGTAAACCCAGCACTGACACCGAGAAAACTTGACCTCATCCTAACCTAGCCAGGAGCACTAGTAAGCTACTAGTCCTCCTCTCAGGCTATGCGTACAGCCCCCAACCCCCCACCCTTTTCAATCATAGTCTAACAAAAGACCTCTCAAGGTTTCTAGGGATGAGCCACCCCTGGAATCTTCCAAGACATAACCAGCTTCCTCTGACATTAGATTTGTTTTCTACTACTTGCCAATAAATCTCATACTACTCTTTTAACTGCCTAATGTGCTGAACCCATTAATAACTGTATTTGTTCTGAAATCTGTATCTACTGTATTTGTGCTAAATCCTGTAACAACTGTATCTGTTCTGAAATCTGCAACTACTGTACTGGTGTTTTCTATTATTTGTCCACCCTGACGTGGAACCTCTGTAAAAGAGCTCACGCTCAAAGGTCTTCTGAAAATTCATAAATAAATAAAACAAAGCCACTATTATTTTTGGACAATGATAAAGCACTCCTACAGAAAGCGGAGGTTTTCTGTGTTTACCTGGGCCACACCCACCTATCCTAACCTGTGGAACAGAAATTGAAGGCGTTTCCGCAAGCTGTCCCAGCTGCCTGTTGAAACAGGATAAACGAGCTCACTGCACAGGTTTGTAAAGGTTTAATGTTGCCTTAGGGTGGGATGTTGGGAGACTCGTAGGTTGTCCCTGAAACCATGCATTGTGCCTAGTAAGTCTGATCTGGTTACCAAAAGATAAAACAAAAATGTATTTTTTGTTTAGTTCATTACACATTCTTATGCAACCAACACTGTAGAAGCCAACTGATTTTTCCAAATGCAATTATAAAGCATTACATCACATTATACATTCATATCTAGGGTTGCCACCTTTTAAGAAACCCAAAGTGGGACATTTCTTACTGAAACAATGATCAGAATTAAGGCCAAGTACTTCAGTTTCATAGTCGTTTCTGATCATTTTAAGGTATTGTAGTTTTCTGCAACATTTAGTGGAAACTTTGAAACTAATTTTTCTACTATAAAATCAGGACATATAGTATTTTTCAGGTTTGTTTTTTTTTTTTTCAGGGCCCAGCTGCCCAAATCAGGACTGTCCTGCTAAAAGTGGGCCAGGTGGTAACCCTAAAATGACTGTTGCACATCTGAACGTTTGCGGCGGTGAATTCTCGACAAGGACCATTGCCTATTTGAACGTTTGAGCCGATTTAAAAAAACAGCTCGGCATTTCTTTCCACACTGTCATTTCCCGACAGCTGAGTGGGGGAGGGGCACGTTAAGTTTGGGGGGCGGGGGTAGAGAGAGATCGCATATTAAAGAAAGTCAGCTGCTCTTGGGAGCCAGGGGTAGTAAATGTTAATGTAGCGAGCTGGGGGGGGGAGACAGTAAGAACTTGTCGATTTCCCCTCGACCCCGCCCCACGACTGCAATCGAAACCAACGCAGCCATACCTGCAATCGGCTTCCCCTCCACCTTTAATGTCTACCTATCGTATCGATACATAACCGCCTGCTGGAAGTTATAAAATAACAAGCTGTGACGCTTCTTCACACAACCTGCTGCCGATCAGTCGACTGATAGATGAGGATCTTGTCCGGGACTTTTAGCCTCTTCCTCCTCAATCCACTTCCTTAGTGAGTGGGAGGCTGCTAGAATAAACAAATTCCGAACCAGTGGCAGAGCAGCGGCTAACATGCCTTTCACTTAATTTTCCAATGACGAATGCTTAAGCAATAAGCCAGGAGGAGGGGCATACCTCTCAACCTTTTGTCACTGAAATGAGGGGCATGGACATTTTTGGACACTCAAATTAAGGGACACAGACCCTCAGAATGAGGGTCACATCCTCAAACATGGAGATACAAGTTCAGAACACTGTGAAAAACCATAGTGTTTACTTGTACAAGTTTATTTTGGATTTAATATTTTAGAATATTCAGAGTTTCTGCTTTGAAATCTGAATTTACAGCACGTTATCTCTGTGGGCAGCACGTTTTCCATGAGGGACAGAGCAATTTTAAGGGGCGTAATGAGGGACACTTGAGAAGTATGAGGAGGGGGTTTAGGTTATTTAAGCAATACACCACGGGGAAGGGGGGATTTACCACGGCTGGCATGGTTTGCACCTCTTAGGTAAATCCGTGCCAGCTGTGGTAGATCCCCCAAGTGATATATTGTGATTATACCAAGTACTGCTTTTTTATTATTTAAAAAAAAAGCAGTACTTGCTATAATGCTTAATAAGCCACTCAGTATTAACGCAGTGTTTTTGTTTTGTTTTCCTGATGTACGGAGCTGCTGTTTTATGGTCTCTGTTTAGCAGGGAAAACAAGATGGTGTTCGAAGCTCCCTGATTTCGGCGTCGGATTATTTTTTAAAAAGATGCGGCTGGCTGGCACCTTTTGCGGTGATTATCAGAGGATTTAGCAGAGGTAAGGTGCCAGTCCGCCGTTCTGATTGGTTGCTGTCTGAGGTCCATGGTATAATTGGCTATAACACTCACACCATTCCACCTCACCCCACTCTGCGGACACTTACAGGTGTCGCGGTGTGCCTTGGGGTCTTCGGCCCTTAGGCTCACCCCATTCCATAAGGAAATAAGCTGAGATGGGTGTAGTACAGGAGAATGGGGTGAATGTTAGGGCCGAATACTCCCAAGGCACACCTCAATGCCTGTCAGTGACTGAAGGGTGGGGACAGAACAATGTGAGCATTACAGCCGATGACCCCAAGTCACACCCACAACACCTATCAGTCTGTACAGAGTGGGGCATTAGTCATTGGAAACCCTAATGCCCCAGGCGTTTGTTAGTATTTTCACTCCAAATTTTCAACATGGACTTTTTGAGCTCCTACCTCATGAACAGTGGCACTATCATGTTGTTTCTCAGTCCCGAAAGGTGATTTCACACACACAAATGCCCCACTTGGTGCAACTGGTGCGAAAATACATTTTAGGCAGGATGTAAAAAATGACATCTGCGCTGTTCATGAGGAGGTGTGAAAAATGGCAATGTTGAAAATCTAGAGTGAAAATATGAAAAAGTGATGAAATTACATGCATGCATAGAAAATTGCACAACGCATGCTCGTAATGTTGTAACTCTTTGGAAATTTGTTCACCAAATTTTCAACATGGCCTTTTTGGGACCTCCTCTCATAAACAGTCCCAAAAGTTGATTTCATATAGCAACTGAGCCTTTCTATGCCACAGGTGCGAAAATATGTTTTGGGCAGGATGCAAAAATCACAGCTGTGCTTCTCATAAGGAGGTATGAAAAATGGCAATGTTGTAAATTTGAAGTGAAAATATTGAAAACTTACTAAGTTACAAGTGTGCATAGAAACTGAGCGATGCATGCTCATAACACAGTCATTTCTTTGGAGTTTGTTCACCAAACTTGCAACATGGGCATTTTGGGACCCCACCTCATGAACAGTGACTCTATAATTTCATTAATTGGTCCCGACAGGTGAGTCCACACAGCGACAGCGAAATCACCTTTTGGGATCGAGAAACAAAATGAAAGTGACAGTATTCATGAGGTGTGGTCTTAAGAACCCCATATTGAAAATTTTGGGCCAAAACTAAAACAAAAATGGCTGCGATATCACCCCATTGCTTGCCATTATACAGCTTCCCGGCATTTCTTCAGTTCGCAGTTGGCTTTTAAGAAGCGCAGACATGTTCCCAGAAGAGCACAGCGCTGGACCTCGGTGGCAAGTATGGGTGAGGAGTGCAGGGAGGTGGGATGCGCGAGGGAGGTGGGGAGGAACCCGGGGAGACAACGAGGGACCGTTTTCTTTTTCAGGTTAAAAAAAAATGGCAAGGGTCAATTCTTCCGTTTATAGGTATGGATAAAAAAAAAGTTTGGTACACTGGTTTGGGCTCACGGTGTGCCATAATGGTGGTGGGGAAGGGAGATTGGGCACCCCGATATTGTCAAGGAGTTTTTAATGGACTGAGGGGTACAACCGACACCAAGAGTGGGCATCCCAGTGTTGGAAAATAAAAGGGGAATTGTTTAACCAGGAAAGACACACTAAGGGGACCCCCAATGCCAAAACATTGATTGGGCACTCCACGTCAGCTTATGGGGACTGTGAGGTGGGTGGCGGGAGATGCCATATTTTGGCACACTGGGGTGGGCTCCCAGTGTGTCATTAAATAGTGTATGTTTTGCCAAGAAGAGCACACTAGGGCTGGGGGCATAGGGCAGCAGCCGACAAGAAAGAAGCTGTGCCTGTGTGCATTACTCTGTACTGTAATGCGCATGGGTGGAAAGTCTTGTCAGCTGCCTCGGTGTTCCTGGGTGCAAGAGAGGCAGGAGCTGCTGCTGCATTCAGGGATGACAAAACCGTCCCTGATTGGAGTGGCCAATTCCTTTCATCTCTGGTGCTTTCTCCGAAACTGCGGTCATCAGCAGCTTCTTTGTTGACTGGTGGCTGAGAGTCAAGCCCCTGAAAGAGTTGGCTGAACTGGTCAAACACTGCCACACCTCTGCAATGCTCTGCTTACTTCAGTATGTTTCTTGTGCTCTGCGCATGCAAGCAAACAAAAATCATAGTACTGGCCTTCATAAAACCATAATAACGGGCCAGAATGTGTAGCACTTTCTTATTTTAAGCAATAATATTTCTGCAGATAGTGGTCCCCATACAGTTAGTGATAAATGTTTCTGTCAACTTAGTTCAATGATTTAATAGTTTGTGTGTCCAGAAATAGCTTATAATTACTGGTGACCCTTTTTATCAACCCAATTATGGTCACTGTCAAATGCCATAATTACCCAAAATCCAGTTATTATGGCATTTGCTTTGAAAGTCCCAAAAGTAGAAAACCTTGCGCAGCCTTACTGGCTCCTAGTTTGTGAGCGGGCAAGCTACACCATTGCTTAAACATCCTGGCAACTGATGAATCACCACAGCAATGGATTTTCCTTTCCAGTAACTCACTAAGTGATTTAATATTTTTGTTAGAAGCTATCCGAGGCTGGCCTGGTGGTGTAGAGGGTTGAGGCTCTGGCACCTTACCTCGAACTATGCTGGCAACCCGGGTTCGGGAACAGACTCAGGGCACCAGGGATTGGCAGGGGGAGGAGAGAATTGAGCATCCGGAGGACTGCTCTCCTCTCTTGCGGTGGGAGTGAGGTAGGCTTTGCTTGGCAGTGGCCCCTAGTGGAGACTGGAGGCACTGTCTAAGTGAAGCGATGGGGAACCTAGAAAACCAGGAAAACAGCTCCAGGGTCTGTCGGATGATGGCTGCCATGCTCCGACGTCGCCAAAGCCCTCCAGGGAGCCATCTCTCCACCTCAGCAGCACCCGAACCTACAGATACTGCGCTGGTAATCTCCCCTCCCAGTGCCTTCCCCCTCGGAGGAGGGGGGCCCACCTGGCGAAAGAGTTACGCTGGGATACGTCAGGCTGGCTGTGATACGAACATACGAAATTTGCCAGCAGATAAAGGCCTAGAGGTCTATCAAGTCTGCTGGAATGTGCAGCTAGCACCCCTTATTCTGCAGCTGCCCCTCCCTTCCACCCTTCCCCTTCATTAACCCTCCCCCTTGTCCTGTCCCATCCCCTTTTGAAGCAGTCCACTGTTCTACTGGATACCACTTCTGCAAGTAGCGCATTCCACCCAGCTACCACCCTCTCTGTAAAAAAAGTGTCTCCTCATCTCCCTCCTGAACCTTCCTCCCTCCAGTCTCATATCGTGACCCCTGGTGTCCCTCCCCTCCCTTACTTTGAACAACCCCTCTGTACCCATCTTGTTTATTCCTTTCATGTACTTAAAGGTTTTGATCATGTCCTTCATCTCCTCCAGCGAGTACATGTTCAACTCCCTCAGCCTCCTTGCGTATGATGAGTCCCGCAGCCCCTTGATCATCTTTGCTGCTCTGCGCTGCACCCCCTCCAGTAACTTAATGTCCCTCTTCAGATACGGGTGAGAGTACTGCACGCAGTACTCCAGGTGTGGTCTAACTAATGACCTATACAGTGGCAGAATCACCTCCTCCCTCTTCGAGGACATACCCCTTGCAATGCAACCCAACATTTTGTTGGCCTTTGCAGCTGCCTTCCTACATTGTGCCGAATTGATCACTGACCCTGTAATGAGCACCCCTAGATCCTTCTAATCTTTGTCTGGGCTAGCAGCACTCCTTCCAGCTGATAATTCCTCCTTAGGTTCTTCACCCTAAAATGCAGCACCTTGCACTTTTTGGCATTAAACCCCAGTTGCCAGGTGTCTGATCAGGTTTCAAGCTTTGCCAGATCATCATGCAACCCCTGCCATCCCCCTAGGTCATCCACTACTGTTCCCATCTTGGTATCATCAGCAAACAGACTGATCTTGCTCTTGATGTCCAATGATATGTCTGCAGTGAATATCCCAAACAACACTGGTTCCAACACAGAGCCCTGTGGAACACCGCTTGTCACTGCCCTTGGGTATGAGAGCTTCCCACCCACCACCACCCTCTGTTGCCTTCCCTGAAGCCAGTTCCCTACCCATCTCACCAGCTTTGCACCCACCCCGTGCCTTCTAATTTGCTTCCTGGCCTCCCATGCAGCACCGAGTCAAATGCCTTACTGAAGTCCAGATACAGGACATCCACTGCATGGCCCCTGCCCAGTTGCCTAGTTACCCAGTCATAGAACTCCACCAGGTTGGTTTGGCAGGATCTGCCACATATGA
The DNA here is from genome assembly GCA_016271365.2 of Neoceratodus forsteri. NCBI lineage: Eukaryota > Metazoa > Chordata > Ceratodontiformes > Ceratodontidae > Neoceratodus > Neoceratodus forsteri. Next base: position 297,756,070 of record JADMNL010000026.1, read on the forward strand.
AGCCATGTTGTCTGTTGTCCTGTATTCCTTTGGCCTCTAGGAGGGCCACCAGCCTCTCCTTCAGGATAGTCTTCATCATATTACCCACTATGGATGTGAGGCTCGCCGGTCTGTAATTCCCTGGTTCATCCATGGGGCCACTCTTGTGGAGGGCACCACATGAGCCATCCATCAGTCCTGAGGTACACACCCTGAGTGTAGTGAGGCATTAAATAGGTCGGCCAAAGGTCCTACAAGGACCTCTGCCAGCTCCTTCAGTACCCTGGAGTGGATGCCATCTGGGCCTGATGCCTTGTCCACCCTCAGTGCCTTCAAACCCTCCCGAACTCTGCCCTCCATGATTTCCCCATCTGTCACCCCCTCCCCCCATTTTGGCCGTTCCTTTCCTCTTGGGTATCGCCCCCTTCTTTTTCTTAGTAAATATCAAGCAGAAATAATTTAGTGATTCTGCCTTATTGCACCCTGCTTCCACCCAATCCCTTTCCCCCTTCCTAATCCTTACTATGTGGTCCTTACAGCTCATTTTCTCCCTGATGTACCTAAAGAAGTCCTTCTCCTCCTTAATGCCTTTGCCAGCCTGAGCTCCGTAGATGCCTTGGCTCCCCCTTACTGCCCATGTCATCTCCTTCAATTCTGTCAGGTACTCCTCCCTGTCCTCCCCCTCCCTTTTTTCTTGTACCCCCTAAGGGCAGCTCTTTTCCTCCTTACCTTTTCCATGACCTCCTTGCTCAACCAGCTCAGCTTCTTAGCCCTAGCCTTTCTCTGGGCCTTCAGCAGGTTTTGGTTGCCTCCACTATCCCCAGCTTTATGAACTCCCACTTCTGCGTAGTACCCATACTAGGTTGAATTCTGGCCAAATACCCTTTTACCACTGTCTCCATCCTCCCAAAGTCGGCCCTCCTGAAGTCCAGCAGTCTTGTGCCAGATTCCACTCCTTCCTTGCCCATATCCAATTAAGCCATACTGAGTGGTGGTCACTCCCTGACAGTGGTTCTTCCACTGTAATTTCTCTCACAAAGTCCCCATTTTCCAGCGCAAGGTCAAGGTTATTCCCTAACATGGTTGGTTCACTGACCGTTTGCAGGAGGAAGCTATCCTGGAAGGCATCCAGCAGGACGTGCTCCCTTTTATTCCTGGTTGTTGGGGTACTACAGTCCACTCCTGGCATGTTGAAGTCCCCCACAATCACCATACTACCCTTCTCGCAGTTCCTCCTGATCTGTCCCACTAGTTCCCTGTCTAACTCCTCCGTCTGAGAGGGTGGCCTGTACACCACTCCCATTCTGAGAATCTTATATTTGGAATCCTGGATTTGCATCCAAAGTAACTCTATACTACCCTCCTCCCCTTCCTCCCTTACACACTTCAGTCCTTCCTTCACATGTAGTGCCACAACCCCTCCTTTCCCAATCACCCTGTTCCTACAAAATAACCTGTATCCTGGTACAGACAGGTCCCAGTCATTGTATTGGGTGGCCCATGTTTCTGTGATGGCCACAGTGTCCACCTCTCCCTCTGCCATGAGCAACTGTAACTCTACAGTTTTCCTCCCAAGGCTCCTAGCATTAAGGGTAACCACCTTTCACCCTGCCCTCCTCCCATCCTGCCCTCCTTTACTAGCATCACCAATAGTACTTGCCATTTGTCCTTTGTCACTGTTATGGGGGGTAAGCTCATATGGTTTCCCAACCTGTGGTCTCTGCATATCTCTTCCCCAACTTCCACCCCCCACTCCTAGTTTAAATTCCCAACTTCCTCTATGTACTCCTCCATCCTCTGTTTCAACACTTTGTTTCCCTCCTCACTCAAGTGTAGTCTGTCCTTGGCATAGAGACTACTGTCCTCCCAGGTCCCCCCACCCCCCAACAGCCCATACCCTTTAGCACACCAGGTTCTTAGCCATCCATTAAATTCCTTTATTCTCAGCTTTCTTGTGCTTGCCTTTGGCACTGGAAGTATCTCTGAAAAAGATACTGATCTTCCTGCTCCCTCACATAATTGTCCTAGTTCCTCAAACCTCCTCTGGATTGTATCTACTGTCTTGTTGGCCAGGTCATTCATCCCAAGATGTATAATTAAATGAGGCTTGTCCCTACCCCTTCTAGCATATTTCAGAACAGATTGTTCCACCCTTTCCGCTGTCATTCCTGGCATGGCCTCCACCCAAATGTGACTATGCCCCTCCTCTTGCTACCTCACCTGACTCCTCTTAGTATTGAGTCCCCAGCACTAAGATTCCACCCTCTTACTCCCTGCTTGCTTCCATTCATCTCCCTCTCTCATTCCCGGCTCCTCTTCTTTCTCCTGCACATTATTTCCTCCTTTAGCCCCGGTTGCAATTCTCCCAACAGAACTTCTCGCCACTCTGGTTTGGTACAGGCGTTTATCAGTTACTCCTCAAACTGCCTCACCTCCCTCCTCCTTCTTCCCCTCTAGCAGTGTAAAACTATTTTCTAAAGACCCTTCACAAATGCCCGCTTCCTCTCTCTTAGTAACCTGTTCCCTCCTTTCCACTCCATGACTGTTGCCACTTGTTCTCCTCCCCTCACAAGTCCCTATCTCCTCCTCCTGTTTGTATTTTGTCTCCTGACCTGTTTTCTCCGACTATCATTCTTCCTGGCCTGGGCCCCTTTGTCTCCACTTCCTTTCTTCTGACCCTCTCCTCACCACTGTTGGCTCAAATTGCCTTCCCTCATCTCCCCTCCACCCCCCCTCCCTCCAGTTTTGGGCTAAACGTGCCTCCAGTCTGCCTTGCCTGTCTTAGTTCCTCCTGCAGACCCTCAGTCTCCTTTCTAAGTTTCTCTATGTGGCTGCACACTAAATATCCCCCCACCCTCCAGGCAATTTTTAGAAAGACTGGTGCACTGCAGTTGTTGCAGCCCACCACCCTACTCATTGCTCTCGTTGCCCACCAGTGACCCCCCACCCTTCCAGATGAAGGATACCAAACACTCCCCCAAGTCTCCCCTCTTCCCCCTCTATAAGTGCAAAACATTCTTCTCCTTTTCTTAATGTCCCTTACCCCCTTTGTCGTACACGTCTAGATAGATTGAGCAACTTTTTTTTTACATCTCTATTCTTCCTGTCCACACCCAAGAGACTTTAAGTAACTATTGCACAACCTGCTTCAAACTCCTACTCCTCCTTTCCACAATGCAAATAGCAATGCAAAGAAGTAATAATGCAAGCTCCTTGATTTGCATTTACTTCCCTTCCACTGAGACAGCAGCAGCGCTTAATTTGTAAAGAAAGAGATGCAAGGGCTCTGTGTCCAAACACCAAAAGCCGGGCCCCCCAAAGCTATGGGTTTTTAGATGCTCTGTGGTGAGTTTTGGGGTTATATTCCAGATAAAACACATTGCTGTGTCTGGTTCTCTACCCCTGAATCTGGGTAAGAATTGTTTTGGGGGGTAAAGTCAATTATTGGAGAGTCTGGCTGACCACTGGTAAATGAATGTGGGCTTGTATAAAGGGCAAGATGCTGTGAATTGACCCAAAGGCCAGGGGTCCTGGGGGCCAGTAGGCCCCCAGAAGCTCTTTGGTTTTAGATGCTCTGTGGTGAGTTTCGGACAGGCTTATATTACAGATAAAACACATTTCTATTATGTGCCAGGTGCCCTACCCCTGAATCCAAGGGAAGAATTTTTTGTGGGGACAAAGAATAGAAATGTGTTTTATCTGCAATATAGCCCTGGCCAGCACTCACCACAGAGCATCTAAAACCCAGGAGCTTCTGGGTGCCTACTGGTCCCCAGATCCCTGGCCTTTGGGTCAATTCATGCATTTCTTGTATAAATCTGTAAACTACAGTCCATGCATGAACCTACTGCACACTACAATCCCTTACATTTCCTTTATGAATATAATTTACACTACAGGCCCTTGCATTTCTTGCCTTAAATTGACTTTACACTAGTCGCTTGCATTTCTTGCATGACCCTACTGTACACTACAGTCCCATGCAGTCCATGCATAAACCTACCTACTGTACACCACAGTCCCTTACATTTCATGCACGAACATCCTGTACACTACAGTCCTTTGCACTTCATGCATGAATGTATTGTACACTGCAGTCCCTTGCATTCCATGCATGAACCTACTGTTAGTTGCAGTCCCTTTCATTTTCTATATGTGAACCTACTGTACACTGAAGCCACTTGCATTTCATACAAAAAACACTGTACACTACAGCTCCTTACATTCCATGCATGAACCTACTGTACACTACAGTCCCTTGCATTTCATTTGTGAGCCTACTGCACACTGCAGTACCTTGCATTTCCTGCACGAACTAACTGTACACTACAGCATCCTGTATTTCATGTATGAATCTACTGTACAATATAGCCCCTTATATTCAATGCAAATACCTAATGTACACTGCAGTCCCTTGCATTCCATGCATGAACCTTCTATACAATTCTGCCCTTGCACTCCATGCATGAACCTACTGCACACTGCAGTCCCTTGCATTTCATGCATGCATTGACTGTACACGGCAGTCCCTTGCATTTCATGCATGAACCTACTGTACACTGCAGCCCCTTGCATTCAATGCAGGAACCTACTGTACACTACATTCCTTTGTATTCCATTCATAATCCTACTGTATGCTGCAGCTTCTTGCATTTCATGCATGAACCTACTGCACACTACAGTCCCTTGCATGTCATGCCTGAACCTACTGTATGTTACAGTCCATTGCATTTCAGGCATGAACCAAATGTGCACTGCAGCAACTTGCATTCAATGCAGGCACCTACTGTACACTACAGTCACTTGCATGCTTTACATAATCCTACTGTATATTGCAGCTTTTTGCATTTCATGCATGAACTTGCTATACACTACAGTCTCTTGCATTCCATGCATGAATCTACTGCACACTAAAGTCCCTTGCATTTCATGTATGAACCTACTGTACACTACAGCACTTTGCATTTAATGCATCAACCTACCTTAATTTACAGTCCCTTGCATGTCATGCATAAACTTACTGTATGCTACAGACCCTTTCATCCAATGCATGAACTTACTGTGCGCTGCAGCCCCTTGTATTCCATGTATAAACCAGCTGTACACTGCAGCTCTCTGCATTTCATGCATAAACCTGCCTTACTTTACAGTCCCATGCATGATATGCATAAACCTACTGTACACTGCAGCCCCTGGCATTTTCAATGCAAGAACCTACTGTAAATTGCAGTCCCATGCTTTCCATGTGTGATCCTACTATACATCGTAGTTTCTTGCATTCCATGTGTTACTCTATTGTACACTACAGTTCCTTGCATTTCATATGTGAGCCTGTTGTACACTGCAACTCCTTGCATTTAAATTTTTCATCTGCATATGTATTCTGTGATGATATTGTGTACTGTGACTGTTCTTACTGTTTTCATGGGTTCCTGTAAACTGTCCCTTCTGCATGCCATCCTCAGTGTATTTACTGATTTTCTTTGTTTCTGTAACATCCTCCTTCCTACAGTGTCTCTGAGATACTAGGGTGGGCCATAGCCCCATTTCTTTTAGGGAATCCTATGTCTAGGGGAATAGAGGATGGTAGCATCTCCCTGGGTGCCACCCCAGTGCAAAACATCCCAGTCCTGGATACCTTCTGTTCCAGTTACATGACTGCCAGGGGCACCTATAAAAGTTCCTATGCCACTACAGTGAAGTCACCCTACACTTTGTTGGTCAAGCCCTGATGCCAGAGAATTCACCCCTCTTTGAGCACAGTTTAAGCCTTTCTCTGATTTATTTTCTTTCTTCCCTTGTTGCCAGTGCCAAGTGGTAACTGTTGCTTCATGGAGCCACACTGATATTGGCCCAAAAAACAGATTTGTTTACACAGAATGGCACACTAATCCCCAAAGGGGGCAGATGGGGTACCAGTGGTTTAAGTAATAAGACATGACAGGGTGGGGTGATTGGGATATCTACCCTTGCCCTGTGTGGTGTGTAACGAGGTGCAGTCAAGTGACTTAAGCACATAAGAAGTGGATAATCCTCCATTATTCAATGGCAAGAACATTTCCTGGACTCTTGATTGGTCAGTGTGTCCCTGGCACAGTGAGGTTATCCCAGCACAGCCTCACTGTATTGAGTAGCTATATCTCTCTTTGTTCTTCTCTTCAGAAACAAAGATATACTGCCACACTCAAAATCTACTAAAATATTTTCTTAAATGTTTTTTATTTTGTATAACAACAAGCCATTGTATAATAGCAATACTGCACTCCAGGGTGTGGGTTGTACTGGGATAACCTCACTTCTGGGACATTGGATGCACTCAGCTTGTGGCCTCGTGCCCAACCACTCAGGCATGAGGTTATCTCAGCATGACCCACATCCTCTGTCATGCATTAGTGCTTTAATTAACCACATCCTTGAATGCCTTTTATGATTATACAATGGATCCAGGTGTAAAGTGTGTTTATTATGCTTTTTATAAATTCCTTTCCTCAACCATGGACTTCCAGAATGATTTACCATTACCCATAGGAAAAGACCTTAGCTAACCAATCAAGTTACAGTATTTTAGGTGTCCACTGCATAATTAAGCAATAATTTATGACAGGGTATGGGTGTTGTGGGATTTACCCATGCCTGTTGTGGTATGTCATGAGGCAGCAGGCCGAGTAGTCATTAGTGAGACATGGTTCACCAGTAAGCACACTTGGGAGACTTCAGTACCCGGTTATGTACTGTTCAGAAGAGACCAAGGTGCAAAAAGGGGGGTGGTGTGGCTGTTTATGTCAATGAAAATATCAAAGCTACAGAAATTCAGAATATACATAAGGAACCAGAAGAAGTGTGGGTCACCCTGGAAACAGGAAATGGGACAGCCATACATAGAAACATAGACTTTGACGGCAGATAAGGACTGCTTGGCCCACCTAGTCTGCCCATTTCCCTACCTACAGGATAAGCCGCAGATCCTAGTTAACCAACAGCCTATTTCTTCCTACTCCTACAAGAATTGCCTTATGTCTGTGCCATGTATTCTTGAATTCTCCCACAGTTTTAGACCCCACAACTTCCTCAGGAAGGCTGTTCCATGCATCCACTACCCTCTCTGTGAAAAAATCCTTCCTCACATTGCATCTGAACTGCCCCCTCCATCTTTAAATTGTGTCCCCTTGTTCTTTCATGTCTCTTTTTCTGAAAGATGCTACCCTCTTGGACTTTGTTGAACTGGGGTTGTCTACAAGCCTCCAGATGAGAGGGAGGACATAGACACATTACTGTTAGAAGATATACAAAACATGACAGCTAAAGGGGAGGTTCTGATAATGGAAGACTTCAACATGCCAGGAACAGATTAGTCAATACCAGTAGGAACAGCTTTCAGAACGACTCATAGTGGATTCCCTCCAAGGGGAGGATCTCAAACAACTGGTAAAACAACCCACAAGAGATAAGGCTATCCTAGATCTAATACTGACTAACCTCACGGGAGGACTGGAAAAGGCTTGTCTGCCTTCAGCTCTCCTGGAGGGAGAGAAAAGGATTGTGTTTTCTCAGACCAAGTCTCCAAATTTTGTGTGTAAAGGGGAAGCAGCTGTTGTGGCCTAAGTCATGGGCAACATGCGTGGAGAAGAAGTAAAGAAGAGGAACCTTAATTTTCGGACTGCGACTCCGAAGAGAAAGCAAATGTTGAAGTGCCCTGAGGTTTGGGGCAGAAGAGAACCGTGTTGAATTTGGAAGCAGAGAGGAAAACCACCCTATGTGTTTGTGGAGCCGTTGTTGTGCAGTAGTCACGTGGGAAGCGCGTGTGAGACCCCAACATCGGCCTGCAGACGTTAATAAGAGTAATTCGGACAGAATCTGAGCTTTCAGAATGAAAGAAGAAGCAGAAGTCATTTTGGGACCAGACATCCTGAAGAAGACAGAAAGCTTGCAGAATTGTAATCGGCCTGTCAGGACTCTGTGGTCTGGTACAGTAAGTGACCTTTACATATAAATGTGCTTAGTGCTTGTGGGGATTGAGATCTAAGTAAGTCCCCATGTTGTGAACTGTGTACTGTGCTGGGAATGTGATTCCCTAGTAATGTTCGGACTGAGTCGAGTCAGAGAAGACTGCCTCGGTAGCCAGGCTCAATCTCCTGAAGTGACCAGCTGCTTGCCTGGTAGTGTTCTGTGTACATATAAAATGTGCAGTGAGCTGGATATCACAGCCAGCATCACTCAGACTGCATCTGTCTGCACTGAGTGCAAGCAAGCCCTGCCACGAGGGCTGGGCCAGCTATTCTGTTTCTCCTGGCAATCCAGAACAATCTGCATTCCTTTCAGTTTTCAGCAATGAGTCTGTGAGTACAAATCAGGATAGCTCCCTGCCATCTGTCGATCAAATTGCAAGTGTGTCATCTGATTTTTGCCATTTCATTTCCTCATGAACTGAGCCCCAGGGCTCCGGATTACAGTTTGAGTGTGCATGTGTTTTTCCATCAAAGGGCCCCAACCAGCTGCACCGACCCTGGCTAGCCCACCACTATCTTGGGTACCCAGTGAGAGTGACATTTGGGACTCTGAGTATGCGCACAGTACTGTGATTATTAATGTGTCTAACCTAATTAACCTGATTCCCCCTTTCCTTGTTACAGCTCCTTAAATAAATCAGATCTGTTTGTTTCAGCAAAGTTACACTGATTTGGGTGTTCATTTATGTTAAGGTAGTGCACTGTGGCTATTGTACTGCATCATCTTGTTTCACAGGGGGTTCTCAGAGACAAACCTCCGAATCAGTCTCGAGGTTAAGTGGTACTCCAAGAATGAACTGTGTATATATGTGGGGTATTGGGATTGTGACTTCTGTAAATTGTGTATGCTACTAGAAGGGATAAAAGGGGGTCTCAGTGTCCCAGAGGGCTGTGACCAAGCTAGTCTAACCACTACAAACCCTGACCTCTGGGTGGAGGCACCCGCCATTGGACCTAGGCCCCTCAACCTGTCAGTACTCAAGCAGGCAGGGGTAGTAGCCCTTGGGATAGCACCACCTGGGGATTACATCAAACTTGCCTAAAACCAATGTAGGATGTAGAGAATTGTATTACTATTTGGCCACAAGTGTAATGTCAACCTGCCCAAATTCTGATTATGTGGCTATGAGTTTAGTAACATAGTTGTCTCCCTCTAACCTGACAATTTTCTTATGTCTCACTAACTTGTTAACTTTCGTGTTAGTGGTACTGCTGTAGGGACCTGTGGTTAAAGATACAACACCAGACTGCTACCTGTTTCTGCCCATGTACCTTTACTCCATTTTTTCCCTCACTGCTTCTCTCTCTCTCTCTCTCTTGGCCAGCCTTAATGCCACCTCCCTGCACCCTCCTGCTACCAATTAGCTCTTACCTAACTTACCTGCTCCCCTGCTAAAACTCTATATCCCCCTGCATCTGTCCAGACCTGATCCTCTGGTATTCTGACCCCCCTTTCTGCTAGCTATCACACACTTCATCTTCCACCTTCCCCACAGTTCTAAATTTAATCACTCTCTAATGACCTTCCCTCCCCCAGACTTTTGTCCTCAGCTCTAAGACCTCCCACCAATTTAAGCGGAGGCACCAGCACTTGCCTTAAAATTAATCTCTGACTTTTCCTCTCCCCTCTCTTACAGACTGCCGCCCAGCAGGCAGCGCTTCCGCTGCTTCGGATCTCTGACAGCCACTACAGGACTTCAGCGTTCCAGTCCTCTTCCTCCAAGACTGCAGCCGAGCGGGCTGAGCCGCCCAGCATCTCTCTGGTGGCCGATCTCTCTGGCTCCCACTCACCCACTACCATCATAGGTATGCTCGCCTCTCTGAGAGCCGCGGCTCATAGGCTGACAACTTCATTGCTCCGCTTGTGTTTGGAGCTGGCCAGTGATTGGACGTTCTCTCTCAGCCCAGCCTGCCATTGGTCGGGCATGTCCCGGCAGCTTTTTTGGACTGCTTCAGCACTTTGGCGCCTTAACTCTCACCGGGCACTACTGTATAGTATTGTTTTTTGTCCCACCTCACCCACCCCGACCCTGGTCTCTATTAAATACCTCTCTCACCCCTCCTGCTCCTAAGACATCCCCTGGCTGCTCCCCATGGGCCTATTACCAGCCCCTAAAAGAACACTGGTGGATCCCTACCTTCTCACAGATTTATTTATACAATTACTTTTAATAAAATTAACATGCTGTCAGTTGCAAAAATTGTTTTCTGACCTTCTTCCTCCCCTTTCTCTTAAAGGTAGCTGGCTGGACAACCTCCACATACCCCCCCACTGACACTAGCCTGTGACTCACCCCCCGCCAATCTTAAACTCAGCGTTACTCGCTCTAACGGATGCCTTACTCATGTCTTTAAAATCCAGTCCTCTATCTACACATCCTCAGTTCTGCATAAAATTAGCATCGCTGCCGTCCTATGCTGCCATACCACTGTGGCGACTTTAAACTCCTTGGAACCACACTGGGTAAGAGTAAAGCAAACGTGTAGGCTGCACTGGGCATACACCCTAAGAAAGTTGATATTACTGCTGCTGCTAATCTTTGGAAATGTCCACCCTAACCCAGGCCCACCCGGTACCAGGCCAAAACAGACTTGGGGACACCTCTTGATAGTCTCGTTAAATATACACAGCCTCATATACAAACTACCACAGTTCCAGGCTTGGGTGGAGCTACTACAACCTGACATAACTGCACTCACGGAAACCTTGTTCTCACCGAAAGTTAGCAGTGCCTCCATAGCACTGGATGGCTATACAGTGTTCCGGCAGGACAGACTGACTAAGCAAGGGGGTGGATGCGCAGTTTACCTGAACAAGGACCTTAGAGCCTTACCCATGCCTAGTAGTTTCCTAAACAAGAAAACGCAAACTCTTACCCTCAAACTCACCCTGGGTAAGCAACACAAAACCCTACTACTCTCCACCATATACATACCCCCGGAACCTCCAAAACGGGCATTCAGCAAGTGCTGGCAACTTCAAGCAGTACAACAAAAACTGGGAACACATGGTAGTTGCCAACTTTAACACTAACTGGTTGTCCAATGACACTCTAGCTGTCTGCAACCAGGTGTCCAAACTCTACCTTACTCAACTAATCCACCAAGTAACCAGGCTTAACTACAAAACAGGCACAAGCACTCTAATCAACTGGCTTCTTGCGAGCAGCCCAGAGCATATCTCCGAGGTCACTGTTCTTCCTGACACCCTCAACGATCATTCACCAGTGATGTGTATCTGGTTGAATAAAGCCAGTACTCATGCCACCCAGGTATCTCGAAATCGATCCCTGACACCTGGACAGCTTGACTCTCTCAGGAATTATCTGAGTTTTATTGACTGGTCACCGCTGGACAGGGCCATGGATGGGAACCAAGCCCTCAACTTCTGTATCACCATTTTATCCAAGGCCTGTGACATCATTGCCCCCTACAGAACCAAAAAATAAGAGGAACTACCAACCCATGACTTACAGGCCCCATACTACAGCGTATGAGGAATAGGGACAACTTGTGGCATAGGGCCAAAGCTTATGGTAAGATAGCTGACTACATCAAATATAGGTCTGAAAGAAACAGTTGTACCAGGAGCATCCGACAAGCTAAGGCAAGCTACTACCATGACCTAGTGAAAAAGAGCTGGGGTAGGGGTAAGGAATTCTGGGACTCGATAAAAACCCTCACAAGCAAACCTTCCAAAGCACAACCAGGGTTAATAGTCACTACATAGAGGACACTCCTGGAGCCTGTAGACATTGCTAATGCCTTCAACCAAGCCTTCTCTGGCCTAATTTCTGTTCTTCCCAAGGAATACCTATCCCACTCTACCCTCAACCCACCCCACAATAATGCCCCGCCACTCGTACCCCAGTTCAATGCCCCCCCACTTCAAACAGTTGAACCAGCAGGATACCATTAAATATGTTAAAGCTGTTCTAAAGAAGACTAGACAAGGGAGTGACCTTGTAGACATGAACCTGGTGGCACTCACCATTATTGAGCTGGCAGATCCCCTTACCAAAGTCTTCAATGCTTTGCTAAAGTCAGGTGTGTTCCCTGGTAAGTGGAAGAAGGCAGTTGTCACCCCCATTCACAAAGCAGGCGATGCCACAAACCTAACCAATTACAGTTTCCCTCCTCTGTCCAAGGCACTGGAATGAGTGGTCTTAGTACCTAACGAAGTACAACCTACTCTGTAGGCAACAACATGGGTTCTGGAAACATCACTTGGCCATAACCGCCTTGATTGACTACGCCTCCCAGATATAAGAGGCATTTGCTGATGATTTAGCATTGGGGTCTATTTTCATTGACCTCACCAAGTTCTTCAGCACAGTCAACCATCAACTCCTCCTACATAACCTTCACTCAATGGGCATGTCCTCGGATGCAGTCACATGGATCAAGAGCTACCTATCTGGCAGGACACAGCAAGTCAAAGTTGGTGGCACACTATCAGAACCCATGGACATGACTCTTGGAGCCCCACAAGGATCTATCCTGGGACCGCTCCTGTTCAGCATATTCATCAACCAACTGCCTACAGCCTGCCAAGCACACATAGTGCTTTATGCAGATGATGCGGTCATCTCTGTAAGTGGGTCAAACTTACCCGCCATCTCCCCTAAACTCAAAGCAAACTTCCACAGATTTGAGGAATGGTTCAGTAATAACAAACAGTTGTTCAACTACAGGAAAACCAAGAGCATGCTCTTCTCCCAGCCACAGAGGAAGAACCACCTTGGAAAACTTCAGTTCTAGGGACATGGATATGTTGTTCATCCACACTCATTGCCAGGTATCAGCACGCTTTAAATCTTGCGGAAGGTCTTCAAGCTTGCTCCTCCACCCACCGGGTGGTATAACTCGGCTCGCTTATGGCGCCAGATCTTCCCTTACCGCTTGGAGCTCAGGTTCCCTCATAACGCTCAGCGTTTGAGACTAGTTCCTATTTCTCCATTTGCGGATTAAAAATAAATTTTGAAAAAAGACTTCAGTCTTTGATCCTGCAGACTCGATGGACAAATCGACTCCAGGTTTGAGTGCCCATGCGGTAGAAGATGTCTCAGGGCGGATCCACACACTACGTGTGTCTACTGCTTAGGCCGTAACACACGACCCGCGGGCTTGGACCTGTGCTCATCTTTCTCAGCCTCGTCGCAAAGAACCCGTGCTGCCCGATTGCAACTGGGCCGTCCGAAGCGTTCCCTCCGGTGAGGTGATCAAGGAGGCCCAGTTAGCGCGGTGTCCGCGGTGACGTTCCGGGATCAGCTCAAGCGGATGACGCAGCCCTCGAAGGGAGGCCAGCGTGAGCCGTATCTTCCTCGACGCGGCATTTATCCAGCTCTCTGCGGTTCTTCCTCACGGCTTCTTTTAAGGAGCTTTGTCTGTCCCTCCACTAAGGGAGAAGGCCTAAGTCTGCTGGACCTTATTCTCGGTCCAAAAAAGGACAGGGTAAGTCCCTCCGTCGGCGCTCTTGGGGAGCGGGAAGGTTCCTCTCCTGAGTCGTCGACCGTCGGCTATTGATGGACGCTCGGCTTCGACCACTAGCCTCACGGTGTCCCGTCAGGTCAGTTGACCGAGACTCCCTCCGAGCGAAGTCGAGATTTTTCGACCCGTTGGGCCGGGCTGTCGCCTTTAGCGGCAATTCCCCTCTCCCGGTTCCCCAGGAGGAGTTGAGGATCCGTGGGCTCGCCTGTGCCTCCGGTTCCGGGCCTCTCGGATGAACCATCCGAGCGAAGGAGTGCGGTTCCGGCCGACACCTCCCGCACCGACCTCGGAAATTCCGGGACTCTCGGTCTCGGACCTCTTAGCGGTCCAGCCGATCCCCACCGTCGCCGGTCTCGGTCTCAGCACCGCGTGAGCGGCGTCGCCGCTGGGTCATAAATCCTCCTCCTCGGACGAGGGAAGCTTGGCGTAAATTCGTCAACGATGCGAGGACCTTATGTTGCAACAGCTCCTCCTGGCCAGGAGTAAGCCGACCCCGTCGCCTTCCCCGGCCATTAAGTGGCTGTCACCGGAGCGGCCGACACAACCCCTCGACTTATCCGAGGAGCCTATACCCAGGCCGGTTGTTCGGACAAAACCAGCTGCTCCACCGATTCCGGTGGAACCTCCGCCTCCACAGCCACCAATTGGGGCTCCGACCAAGGATTCTCGGTCGGCTAAGGGTCTACCCCATCGGCTGTCAGTTACCCTCACTCCCGACCGACCTCGGCAGGTGAAGGGTGGCTCAGGCCAGAGGCAGCTCTTCGAGGACTCTTCCGAGTCGAAGATGATTCCTCCTTTTCTCCAAGCGAATGGACTTGGAGTCTTCGGAGGTCAGTCAATGGACGATAGCCCGTCGTCCTTCCTAGGACTGCTTGGCTCATCTCGGAGTCCACGGGATGGAGCTCGAACCCGCTTCCAACGGGCCAGGTATCCCCTCACGGAGATTCTGGACCGAGGATTCTCCGACGGAGGCCTTTCCGGTGGCCGAGGCCATAGTGGGTCCGGCACTGGAGCTTTGGAGTGCCCTGCTTCCTGCCCTCGCCTTGGCCAGGATGGCCAGGAGGTATCACGGTCCCTACGGTTCCTTGTCGGTTTTGGAACACCCCTCTGCTGAGGGGTTGGTTACCGACAGCGTTTTCCGGCAGCGCGGCATGCGCCAGGGATGTGGACAAACCTCCTGACAAGGTCAAGAATTGGACTATGTCGGGCGAAAAGTCATCGTCCTCTCTCGGCCTTCGTCAGGCCAGTTCGGCCGTCCTCATGGCACATTTCTCTCATGCCCTGTTGGGCTCCCTGGATGAGGTCATCCCTCATCTCCCCGCCGATCTGCAGACTACGGTTAAGCAGGTGCGGGACCAGGGCAGGGCAGTGGCCAAACAGCAGCTCCAGACTGCTTTGGATATAGGGGACTCATGTGCCAGATCGGTGGCGGCCGAAGTGGCTATGCGTCGGCGGGCTTGGCTGAGGATATCCACCTTTACTTCGGATACCCAGCACAAGTTGGCGGATGTTCCCTTTTTGGGGACTGACCTCTTCGGCCCTGGGGTGGAAGGTCACCTGCAGAGGATCGAGAAGTCCAATGCTACCTTGGACTCGGTCTCTTCCGCTCAGAAGGACAAAGGCCGCAAACCACAGCCTAAGCCCTTTCGTCCTTCTCGCCCCCGGCGCGCCCGGCCCAGCAACGTCAGGGCCAGCAGGCTTGGCCTTGGCATCCCAAACCCAAGCCGCCGGCTTCCTCTAACAGGAGGCAGGGAGGAAAGGCCCAGGAGGTCCCTCGGCCGGTCCCTCCTCCAAGCCTGCCCAGTGACGGGCTGAGGGGTGTCGCCCCCATCCCCGTCACCTCACCCCTGGGTCCCCCCGTGGGGGGACGGCTCCGGCACTTCCGTTCCGCCTGGTCCGCTGTTACCATGGACAGGTGGGTCTTGGAGGTGGTGGGAAGAGGCCTGCCTCTGGAATTCGAGCAGGCACCACCCTTCAGAGCCGTCGCCCCTCGGGGGGCTTCGGGGTCCCCAGCCTCACTGGCGGCTCGTCGAGCCGACATCGGTCTCCTCCTCCAGAAGGAGGTGATAAGAGAGGTGGCGGATCCTCCTTCAGACCCAGGGTTTGTGTCCAGGTACTTCCTGGTTCCGAAACGGACGGGGGGCTGGCGCCCCATTCTCGACCTACACGACCTAAACAAGTTCCTAAGGTCTCGAACCTTCAGGATGGTCACTCTGGCTCAGATAACACCATCCTTGGAACGCGGCGTGTGGTTCTGCTCTCTGGACTTGCAGGACGCGTTTTTTCACGTCCCTATCCGTCCGTCTCACCAGAGATTCCTTCGCTTCCGAGCGGAAGGATCCCTTTTCGAGTTCCAAGCCATGCCCTTCGGCTTGTCTCCAGCTCCCAGGGTCTTCACCAAATGCATGGCAGTGGTGACAGCATTCCTGCGGCGCCGAGGGGTCCGGGTGTACCTACCTGGACGACTGGCTGATAGCAGCTCCTCCAGGAAGGAGGCGGAGTGGTCCAGAGATCTGGCCCTCCAGGTCTGCTCTCAACTGGGCCTCCTTATCAACGAGGCCAAGTCGGAACTCGAGCCAAAGCAGGTGATTCTATTCACCGGGCGCAGCTTCGACTCTCTTGAGCCAGGAGCGGCTCCAGCGGACAGGGCGGGGTTCTTTCCTCCTTTGCCGATCATTTCTGGTTGGGCAATTGCGCCTGCCGGGACTTCCTGCGCCTCCTGGGTCTCATGGCGGCCTGCACCGCGTGGTCCGTTGGGCCCGCTGGAACATCGTCCTTCAATGGGGACTGGCCAGCCAGTGGTCACAACGCTGCGATCCTTTGGACCAGCGTAGTCGGTGACACAGGGGATGTGGGCGCTCTCCAGTGGTGGACCGTTCCAGATCATTTGCAGGAGGGCATCCCGTTCGTCCGCCCCGAGCCGACGGTCTCTCTATCGACCGATGCCTCTCTGATGGGTTGGGGTGCCCATCTGGGGGAACACCGGGCTCATGGCCTCTGGTCCCCGCGGGAGTCCCGATGCCACATCAACCTGCTGGAGCTCCGAGCGGTCCGCCTAGCTCTCACCGCCTTTGCTCCGTTCCTCCGGGGTCAAGTGGTCCGAGTCCAGACGGACAATACCACGACCATGTTCTATCTAAACCGCCAGGGCGGGACGCGCTCCATGCTTCTATGCAAGGAAGCTCTCCGCATTTGGTCACTCGTGCGCAGCCTGGAGGCGGATCTCCTAGCCATTCATGTGGCAGGAGCCTCCAACACCCTGGCCGATGCCCTGAGCCGGATAGGGGCTGCATCCCACGAGTGGTCTCTCCTGCCGGAGGTAGTACAGCATCTGTTCTCCCATTGGGGCACACCTCAGGTGGACCTGTTCGCCTCCAGGAGAACGCCAAGCTGAGACTGTTCCATGCCCGCCCCTCAGCAGGGCTCGCTGCAGGGGATGCCTTCTCGAGGCAGTGGACCCGGGCCTCTTTTCGCCTTTCCCCATTTCCCTTGATCCACAAGGTGCTTCTCAAGGCGAGGGAGGGACAAGGCGCAGGTGATTCTGATAGCCCCAGACTGGCCTCGCCAGTTCTGGTACCCAGATCTCCTCAGTCTCAGCTCCAGGACTCCTGGCAGCTTCCAGCTTGCCGGACCTGCTCTCAGTCAATCAGGGAAGGTGTTCCTTCGGACCTTCAATCCCTGCACCCTGACGGCCTGGTTCCTGGCGGCTAGAGTTCCAGGCCTTGGGTCTTTCCGACAAGGTCCTCAATGTAGTTGAGGCGTCCCATAAGGAGTCGACCAGGAAATGCTATGCCTTCAAATGGAAAAGGTTTTCCATTTGGTGTCAGAGCAAGGGCTTGGACCCTTCCTCCTGTTCCTGGCAAGCATCTTGGACTATTTATGGTCCCTTTCTAATCAAGGGCTTAGGTCGTGACCCTAAGGGTGCACCTGGCAGCCATCTCTGCTACCCCGAGGCGCGGGCCGGGAAGCAGTCGATGTGCATGAGAGAAGGAGTAGTCTGTAGGCGCTTTTTCAAAGGCCTTGTCATTTCCTCAATCACGGGAACCCCCACCTCCGTGGGATCTACTGCTGGCACTGGCAAAGCTCATGGGCAAGCCATTCGAACCTATGCACAGGTGTGCTCTCTCTCACCTGTCGTGGAAGACCGCCTTCTTGGTGGCTATCACGTCAGCCAGAAGGATGGGAGAGCTCCAGGCGCTTCCATCGAGTCTCCTTACCTGGTCTTCCACAGGGACAAGGTTGTCCTGCGCCCCACCCGAAATTCCTTCGAAGGTGGTGTCGGAGTTTCACCTTAACCAGGTGTTGACTCTGCGGTGTTCTACCCAATCCACCTCGGAGGCGAATATAGGCTCCATGCTGGACCCTAGAGGCGCTCGCCTATTACAAGGGCGCCTGGCTGAAATTCGGGAGAGGTTCGCCAGCTGTTGTCACCCTCTTTGAAGCCGCATCTGGCAGACCTGACAGCCAAGCGGACGATAAGCAGGTGGGTCACTTCCTGCATAGAATCTCTGTTATAAGTTGGCGGGCATGGAGCCTCCCAGAGGGATAAGAGCTCATTCTACCCGCCATACTGCTCTATGGTGGCTGCTTCCAGGGACATCCCTATCCAGGAAATCTGCAGGGCTGCTACCTGGAAGTCAGCAAACACCTTCATTACCCATTACCACATCGACCTTGAGTCATGCCGGGATGCTGGTTTTGGGGCCTCGGTTCTCCAGTCTCTCTTTCCAAGTAAGTAATTAGGTGTGCGTCTTGCCTCCCTCCTCCCGGAGAACTGCAAGGAGTCTCTAGTGAGTGTGGATAGACAACATATCCATGTCCCTAGAGATACAGGTTACTCACCTGTAACAGGAGTTCTAGGAATGGTATATGTTGTTCATCCACACCCACCCGACCTCTCGCTCGACCACAACCCGAGCTTCCAGAGGGCCAGATCTGGCGCCATGGGCGGAGCCGAGAGTTATACCACCCGGGTGGGTGGGAGGAGCAAGCTTGAAGACCTTCCGGCAAGATTTAAAGCGGCAAGGATACCTGCCAATGAGTGTGGATGAACAACATATACCATTCCTAGAACTCCTGTTACAGGTGAGTAACCTGTATATATTGAGCTCCAAAGGGGACTTACTGGAGCAGGTTGACGCTTTTAAATGTCTTGGTATTCATCTGGACAGCTCCCTTGCTTTCTCGACACATGTTGATCAGTTAGTCAAATCTGCCAATGCAAAACTAGGTGTTCTGTATAAACACCATCAATACATGCAGCCTGAGGCGCTAAAAGCTTGTCACTTGCAGTTCTGTGGTATTCTCCATTGACTACATTCTTGCAATCTACAGTGCAGCCACTGACACCATCCTGAACAGAGTAAGAAACCTCCTCAACAAAGCGTGTAGGCTAGTCCTGGGTGCAGATCACCTGACCCATACCTGTGACCTCTATAAAGTAACTGGTTGGCTACCCCTTCACCTCAGAGCCTGGTACCAAAGCTGCCTTGTGGGAATGAAAGCCATCCTTGGGTTTGCTCCCGACTCCACCACATGTCTATTTAAAAAAGTCCAACCTCCTATCAGCACTAGGAGGACCTCCAAGGGCGTACCGTACCCTAGTACCCTTCAAGCGTACCTCAACAGCCCAAAGATCCCTGTCCTACAGGGGTCCCAGGTGGATAAACAACCTACCCCCAATCTCCTCGGATGCAGTGTGATAGGAAAATTCAAAGCTGGTCTCCATGCCCATTTTACTTCTCCAAGTACGTGTGTGTGTGTGCCCCTGTGCACCCTGACCTGTTCTCAACAGTCTTCTGCTCCTGAAACCTCTGACCTTGTATTTTGGCCACTCCTCTCGCCTGCCCCACCAATAATCGACTAGCTCTTGCCCCTCCTCCAATTCCCCTGTTTTTTCATTGCCTTTTCTTTCTCTCTCTTTCTCTCCTGTGCTCCTGTTAACTCCCCACTTACTACCCTACCCCTGCCCTCCCTTTTCACTCCCTCCACCCCACCCACCCTCCACCCCTTCTCCTGTCCCCCACCTTCCATCTCCTTGCTTCCTACCCCTCCTTAACTATCTTCCTTTCATTCCTTCTTAACCCCTCCCCTTCTTTCTCCTGCCTCCCTGACAATGCCTACTCTGGCTGCTATTCTCACTCCAACCCTTTGCCCCATGCTGGCTGCCCTCCCCATTATTGCTCAAAACTGTTAACCACCTCTGCCTCGCAACCTGCTCTGCTTTCTTCAAGCCAGTGGGCATGCCTTACCCCTTCTAGATGTAACAACACTGAAATCTCCTTGAAGAATTCTAAGCAGTCTGGGAACCTATACTTATTATCTTCTCTTAGTGATTTTTGCCTATGAAGTAACAAATGCTTCTGTATGTGCTAGAACTGCATTACTGTTGTCTTTGCCTGATTCTGTATTACCACTGTACTACTCCTGTTGTCTGTTTTATATGATGTCTGACCTGGAACCTTTGTAAACGAGCCTATGGCTCAAAGGTATTTAATCCCAAACTGAAATAAATAAATAAATAAATCATCCCATTCCGAGGCAAAAATATGTGACTTCAGAGGAGCTGACTTTGATACAATAGTCAACAGAGTTAAGCTAGCCCTGCCAAAAAGAAATACAGGTGAGGGGGTATAGGCAAAATGGGCAAGCATTAAGGATGCAATGCTTGAAGCAACATCCCATTGTGTTAGAGAGAAAAGCAAGAGCAGAAGAAGAAGGAAACCACTTTGGTTCTCAAAAACAGTAGCAGAAAAGGTCAAAGCCAAAAGGCTGGCTTTCAGGAAATATAAGGGAATGCTGCAGGACGAAGATAGGGAGGCATACCAAATTTCCTTAAGGGAAGCAGGGAAGACAGTAAGGCAGACATAGGCCCAAACCAAGGAAACACTAGTACGAATAGTAAAAGAAGGGGACAAGACTTTCTATAGATACATTAGTGAAAGGAGAAAGTCCAGAGGGGGTATTGCTAAGATCAAAGGAGATAAGAGGAAGTGTGAGGAGGAGGACCAAGGAAAACAATCTATCTTAAAGGGACACAGTCACAAACAATGGCAGGCATATTTTGAAAGCCCATGGAAAGTTCCTTTAATTGAGGTATTGGGCATACCTGTAACTGGAAGCAGTCTAGAGATATAGATGACTGAGTCTATGCAATAAAGATACTACATTAGAGCCATTCCTAGAACCTTGTGATGTCAGTGATGATCAAGCAGTTTAGGCACTGTTTGATCGTCACTGACATCACAAGGTTCTAAGAATGGCTCTAATGTAGTATTTATATTGCATAGACTCAGTCATCTATATCTCTGGACTGCTTCTATCTACAGGTATGCCCAATACCTGAATTAAAAGAACTTTCCATGGGCTTTCAAACCATGTCTGCCACAGTACATGAACGTGTTCCTTTAAATAGATACTCTGCTCAGTATATACTGAGGAGAAGATAGGGCAGGGTCCACAGCTCAGCACCATGGACACAGGGGGGGAGGGAGGTGTGCACTAGTCCCTCCACAAAAGAAAGGGGTCCTAAAAGAGCTTCGCTAAGCTCAGGGTGGACAAGGCAATGGGACCTGATGGCATACATCCCAGCTGCATTAAAGGAGCTAAGGTGGAACTAGCAGAGCCATTATCAGAACTGTTTCATGAGTCTCTGAGCACAGGAGAGTCCCAGAAGATTGGAGAAGGCGCAGTGATCCCTCCACAAGAGTGGCAGCAGGAGGAGGGCAGGAACTACAGACCAGTCAGTCTTACCTCAGTAGTGGGCAATATTATGGAGGCACTCTTAAGGAAAGGATAGTGCAACACCTAGAATACATAGGAGCACAGATCCAAGACAGCATGGGTTTACAATAGGAGGTCCTGTCAAACTAATCTCTTAGATTTCTTTGACTGGGTAACCAGAGTGGTGGACCAAGGGGAGCAATTGATGTCACCTACCTTGACTTCAGCAAAGCTTCGATACTGTTCCACATGGAAGATTGATTAATAGCTGGTAGGCTGGGGTGAGGTCAGAAGTTGGTCAGCTAGTGGCAAACTGGTTGGAGGGCAGAAACAGAGAGGTGGCAATGGTACAGTCAGAAGACATGCAAGCCCTCAGGCATCGTCCTGGGGCCAGTCTTCTTCAATATCTTCATCAGTGACATTGCAGATGGACTGGAGGGTAAGGTTTGTCTGTTTGTAGATGACACCAAGATCTGCAACAGAGTAGATGATCTAGATGGGGTGGGCAGAATGAGAAGAGATCTGGATAAACTAGCAAAATGGTCGGAAGAGTGGCAAATGGGGTTTAATACAAAGAAGTGCAAGGTCATGCACATAGGGAAGAGAAATCCTGAAGTCACCTATAGGTTGGGAGGGGAGTTGATGGCAATCACAAGGGAAGAAAGAGACTTGGGTATCATCATCACAGATTACCTGAAATCATCCAAGCAGACCACTAAAGCAGTAGATAAGGCTAGAGGGATGTTGGGGTGTATTAGTAGGGGTATCACAAGTCATAAGAGGGAGGTAATAACCCCTCTTTACAAGACACTGGTTAGGCCCCATCTGGAGTACTGTGTGCAGTACTGGAGGCCACACCTTCACAAGGACATTAACCAAATTGAGGCAGTCCAGAGAAGGGCAGCCAAAATGGTGCAGGGACTGCATCAGAAGACATATGAGGACAGATTAACAGAGCTCAATATGTATACCCTTGAGCAAAGGAGGGAGAGAGGTGATATGATCAAAACATTTAAACACCTTAAGGGCATTAACAAGGTGAAAGAGTCTAACATGTTTCAATATAAGAAAAATCACAAGACAAGAGGACACAGCATGAGATTAGAGGGAGGCTCATTAAGGGGGAATGTGAGGAAGTTCTTTTCCACAGAAAGGGTGGTGGGTGCATGGAATGGTCTACCCCAGAAAGTGGTGCATATGAATATGGTGCCGGGCTTCAAACAGGCATGGAATAGGCATAAGGGAGCAATACAGATGAGTATGAATAGTTAGGCCATTGACAGGATAAAGGCCTATGGCACATTCATACGGCAGAAAAATGGGCAGACCGGATGGGCCTTGCAGTCCTTATCTGCTGTCAACATCTATGTTTCTATGAGTGACAAAAATCACACTAGAAGTGGGTAAATCCCACAAGAACCCATACATTGGAGTAGATCATTGTGATTAAACTTTTCACAATATAGATAGAAAAAAAAGTATGAGGCAAGAAAATGGTACAAAATACTTATTTTGTTTTTCTGTGGTCTGTAAGAAAACTGCTCATGCATAGAAACATAGTTCCTCTTTTGTACTGACCTGTATGAAAGAAGTGCAAACAAACTACTATCCTGTACAAAGTTGAGTGATGTTTTGACACCGCCGATAAGCATGTTAATAGCATCTTTTGTTTGGAGAGATAAGGAAGTGCCTTAACAAGGGCATCTGGATCCAAGGAAGTCGAGAAAGTCATTTACTCTTTTGCGTTATTTAAACTTCAAAAAACTTTCTTTGAAACTGTCTCTACTGGAGGGGCATCTGAGTCTAGATACAGGCTGAACCATGGTGCAATGCTACCCCTACGCATCTAAGCTTTTTTACACCGTGTCTCAGCTTTGAGATCCTAGTTTTTGAAGGTATACATCATTAAGATGGAGCAGAACATGGCAGTCAGGTTGCTGACAGGCCTTCCAAGGACCTGCCGCGACCCCAGTCCTGCGTGACCTGCACTGGCTGCCAGTGAGGTGGAAGATGGCCTTCAAAGTGGTCATACTCACCGAAATGCCCCTTATACAATTTGGGGCCCTGGTTACCTGAGTGACCTCCTGTCCCATATCAGCCCTGTGCACTCACTCCACTCCTCCACCGATGGCCTCCTAGCAGTTCCCAGGGCCAGGCTGAAAACCTTAGGAGAGCATGCATTTGAGGTGGCTGGCCTGGCCCTGTGGAACCCGCTGTCAAGATCGCTGAGGAAGCTCTATCAGTGGAGGATTTAAGTGGGGTCCAAGGCCCATCTATTTAGAGAAACTTGTGAAACCAGCTATGGTTCATCTGTTATTGTTACAACTGTCATTTTATTGACATTTATTTATTGTGCTTACTGACCTGTTTGTGACCTGTTCATTACTTTATGGATTACCCAGACAAATTCTACATCTCGCTGGTCCAGATAATCGGGTTCCACTGTATTGTGTGCGTCTTTTACATCTTCTTGTAAAGTGCCTAGAGCCTCCTGTGCAGGACGCTAAGAAATAAACTTTTACTTACTTACTCACTAAAGTTACTCAGTTATTTCACACCTTTATTTAAACAATCTCAGCTTGTCTCTGATCCACGATTAGCACGCAGCAGTCGGGCGTGTAATGTTAGTGTGTGTATGTAACATGCCCACTCTCAGATGTGCTCCGTGTTTCACTTCCAGTAGTGCCACAGACAGATTACCGCTGTCTAGGGAAAGTACTTCAGTTCAAGCAGTGGTGGCTGGATTGGTGACTTGACTGGAAGCACTTTTTGTTTCAGACAAACTTTATTTTCCATAAATGACATACAACAAGAATCAGAACAGGAAAGGATCTGGGGATCATTGTCTCCACAGACCTTAAGGCAGAGATTCCAATGTAGCAGGGCAGCAGGAAGGGTCAGTGGAATGCTGACATGCATAGGCAGGGGCATTACCAGTAGAAAGAGGATTATAATGCCCTCTACAAAGCCATGGTGAGGCCACAGTTAGAGTACAGGGTTCAGTTCTGGAGACCACACCTCTGCAAGTATATAGATGCATTGGAGAGGGTTTAGAAAAGGGCAATAAAGATGGTGCAGGGTATGCAGGGAAGACATATGAGCAGAAGTGTAAGGAGCTGAATCTGTCACACTAGAAACAAGAAGGAAAAGGTGGACACAATTGAAACCTTTAAATATGTAATGGAGCTCAATAAACTAAGTGAAGGGTCTGCTGAGGAGGCAGGAGGGGGCCAGAACAGGCACAGCCTGAGATCGCAAGGAAATAGGTTCAGGGGCCATGTAAGAGGGCACGTCTTCACAGAGAGGGTGGTGGAGCCTGGAACAGACTACCAAACAGAGTGGTGGGGCTGAAATCATGGAGGAATTTAAGAGGGCATGGGACTGAGCATTGGTGCTATGGTGGGGGCAGGTGGGAGGGATATGTGAAGGGGGTAGGGCAGACTAGATGGTCTGGAAAGGTCCTTTTCTGCAGTCAGATTTCTGTGTTTCTATGACAACAAAAACGTTTCAAGAGAATATCATAGGGTGTATCAGTGAGCATAAGCAAAATATTATATTATGCATTATTTCAGAGACTATAAAGCCTTATACACACACAATCATATGTTTATAACTAAGAATCCATCATGTAAATCCCAGTTTGTATTATTAGTAGTATATTAATCCCAATCATGTATACAGTGTAACGCCCATGGTCACATGGCTACACCTAAAAAACACTGCTCTGTTTAACTTGCTGATTGCCATTTAAAGAAGCGGACCCATCTGACATCATATGTATCCGTTGACCTTGTATTCAGATAGCTAATCCACTCATTAAGAGCTAAGGTTGTCAGATAGTTGGCCCATTCATCCAAGCCAGGGCAGCGTCTACCTTTCCTGTGTCTCAAAATGAAATGCTTATAGTTATCACCTAATGCTGCTAATAGCAGCCATCTGTTTTTTTGTTGCAGTTAGAGACAAACGGTCTCTTGTATCTCTCCCACATAAATACATCAGGTTTAAAAGGCAGATTGGTTCCATGTGAAAATAACGATTGCATAATCGCGACTCACAAATAGGCAAGTTAAGCAATAAGCCACGAGGCGGTGTGGGTTATCGGGAGATTTACCATGGCTTGAGTGGTTTGCCCACGAGGCACAGCCGAGTGGGTAAATCCGTGCCAGCCATGGTAAATCCCCTGATAACCCAGATCCCCTGAGTGACTTATTGTGATTATACCAAGTACTTTTTTTTTTAATTTAAAAAAAAACAGTACTTGCTATAATGCTTAAATAAGCGACTCGGTTGTAGAGCAGTCACTGTTTTTATTTACTTTCCCATGATGTACGGAGCTGCTGTTTTACAGTCTCTGCTTAGCAGGGAAACAAGATGGTGGACGGAGTTCCATGATTTTTGCCGTCATATTGCTTTTTTTTTTGAACATGTGGCTGGCTGGCACTTTTTGCGGTGATTATCGGTAGATAATCAAGGCAGGTAAGGTGCCAGCCTACCTATCTGATTGGTCGCTGTCCCAGGTACATGGTGTAATATTTAATAGCAAGTGGTAGTAACGTGACCTCACAGTATAGTGCCATCAAACATAGCTCCCGCATGTTAATCACGAGCACCATCCCTAGCTTCAGTGATGGAGAAAGACAAATGCAAATAACGAACTAAATGGAAGGCACCTGGGAGGTATGTTAAGTGTGGAGAGTGTTCATAGGGAAAGAACTGTCAGCCTACAGCTTTGGGGCACCACACGGTGTGTGGAAGTCCAGTGATAGGTGCTCGGTCTGCAGAGAAATGTAGAGTCTGGTAGGTCCGGGTGTCCTTGAATCCCTTCAGAAACTCTGCCTCAGGAGTCCCCCACCACGGATTCTAGCTTTGTGGCAGGCTGCAGTACAGATAAGTGATAAGACAACCGTGGACCTGGTATAAAACAAGATGCATTCGTCTTACCAGTATCTGCTTTAAAGGTGGGGGGGGGGGAGGTGGAGAACTAGGGCTGGACCAGGGCTCTGTAACAGACACACACGACACTTGACCCACCTTTCTGCTCTGCATTTCCTTCTTTTGTGTTTCCTCAGCTCCAGCCAGAGGATCTCCTGCCTTCTCATTCAGTTCCAGATTTGGTGGAACACTGGCTGTCGCTGACTGGCTGTGGGGTGGGGGGGCTGCAGGTGGCTGTTAGCAGGGTTAAACTATGGATAGCATTGGTTCTAGGTCTGCAGTCAGTTCCAGATTTGCACAGATCTGAGGGAAGAGGAGGTGGAACACTGGCTGTCACTGACTGAGCACTGGGGGGCGTTGAATGGTGGCTGTTAGCAGGTCTAAACTATGGATAGCAGCCGATTGTCGCTATTTCAGTCAGGCGCTATTTTTGTATGACACATGGCAGCAAGAATCGCTATTTTGTCTCACTTGATATTATTCAGCTGTCACTGTGTTTAAAATCGCGATTATGTCTTTGCCATATTACACTCGCTATTATTCTGTTACGATTTTACCTGGATACCAGCAGATTAGCTCTGAAAACCTGCTTACATGTTTTCCATATGACTATCCAGGTTGGTTCAATCAGTGGACAATCTCATAACATGTGAAGTAACTCTGCAGTCACAGAACCGCGTCTCCAACACCTATTGTCAGAAATCAGGCCTAATTTATGCAGCTTAGTTGGGGTGAAATACCAGTCATGCAATATTTTAAACTGTACCAAACACCCTTGAATGTCTTTACTTGCTTTATAAGCATTATGCCACATAACATCCCAAGTCGGTTGGAACGGAAGCACTTTCAGTTGACTGAGGTAAATTATCTGTCTGCAATGGGACTGCCATTTCTTTTTAGGCACTCAGGCAGTGGTTTGGTTTTCAGATTCATTTATGCTGTCAGCAGAGAGGGAACTGAAGATCTGCTCAGGATCATTACCTGGTAACTGAAAAGCGTACTTAAACTTGTGTACATCACCATTTTTTTTTTTTTTTTTGAGGTCATGGTTAGCAGTCATGCTTAGTGGAAAACGTGGCAGCCTTTTTGTAGTTGAGTGTTGGGTGAACTGATTTCCTTATGGTGTTGCTGCTCAGGTTGACTGACTGGTACTTTCTGCATGGGTTATTGTAGGATTTACCACGGCTCAAAGTGCCAGTTAGCCAATCACAATGCAGCATTCTTGGACCTCATTGTATAATTCAGGTTTGACTCCACAGGACCAGGCTTAATAATTTGTCTGCACGCTTTCTGGTCTCTTGTCAATGACATGTGACACAGGGCACCATAGCTGGACAGTATTTTTCTGTTTTCAAACAAACAACAATTTATTTACCCTGACCATAAATGCAGTTCCGAATAATTAGGGGAATAATACAGCTAAAATCGTGACTGCAACCCTCATAGTCAGCCCAGACAAATCAATATTTACACGTCTGCAGCCCAACAGCAATGAGAACTAAATCTGTATCAGCGCAGTACTTCTGTAAAGAATAACATGGCAGGGCATGCGGTTACTCGGTGATTACAACAGACCTCCCCCACTCTGTTAGTTGGGGCACACAGTATAGCCAAGTGCCCTTCAACCATGGGGTGGGTTGGGGAGTGCAGACGTGACCATATAACCAAAACCGTGAAATCTGTTACTGCACTTATAAAATGGCACCAAAATAAAAAAAATAAACATAAGATTAAAGAAATCTTTAAATTAAGAAAAAATAACACTGCATTACTGGTAAATCGGTTCTCACACCAAACATCTAGGTTTGCCCCCTCAAAGAGGTCAGATTGACTGGCAGGTAAATCACTTACATGATTAGAGGCATCTTTTCCATTTTTCCCAACTGTCACAGTTACTGAGCATTCCAAAGCAGCACAGTTCCAAGACTTGCAAGGCACTTTCCTGACCCGTGCAGTCCTTGGATTGCTGCACAGGTCTGACATGTATTAACCAATCTGATCACTAGATGTTTCTTACCTATTTTATAATTACATTTTATACTGCCCCCATCGCAGTCACACGGAAACTGGGGAAAACACAGGATTGAATTGTATCCCAGAAAGCACAGTGGTATGCAATAACTCTGCCTCTGTAACTGCAGGGTGAGCAATTAGCCCATCTAATTAGTACAGTACATCACCCGACTGTGGGTACCAAGAAAAATGAGGTAGAACGTCTCTGCATCTTATCCTACCATTGGCCTCGATGTTCAGTTACAGCACACTCTGGTCCTCTACATTCAAATCCAGCACGCACTCACACACTTGGGAGCCTGGTTTACACAGTGTCAACTACAGCTTGTACTCTGGATCCCATAACAATTTTGCTTCCTGTGTTGAACCTTTGCCAGGATCCAAGCCCCCAGAGACTCTCTACGAAGAGAGACTGAGGAATCTCAATATTTATTTTTATTTTACTCCTTGGTAATCGGGGAAGGCCCACTAGGCACAAGTGCCTGTTTTCAGAGGTGACCTGGGAGCACTGGGCGGTTAAGTGACTTGCTTAGAGTCACACAATATGCAAGTGGAGGTTGTGAGAATCAAACCCAGGTCTGGTCCACTGGATGTACCAAGCTCGTTACTCTAACCTCTAAGCTATACTTCCAGACCAGTATGTACACCACAGAGGAGGGGAGAGCGAGAGCAGACATAAAAGAGACCTAAAACTACCTCCCAGAGAGTGAACAGGGTGCAGGAATACAGTCTCTTTTAAATGAGAAAGAGCACCAGGACCTGAGGGCATGCAATGAAGCTGGGGGGGGGGGGTTAAGTGGGATGTGAGGAAGTACTACTTCACTGAAAGAGTTGTAGACACCAGAACAGACTGCCAGTGGAAGTGCTGGATGCAAAAACAGTAAGAGGCATCAAGCAAAGTGGGAAAGACATGAGGGAGGAGGGAGGGCTGTTGGAGACCAGTTAGGGTCTGCAGAGACAGAGTAGGCAGGGACCATCTGGGCAGACTGGGTGGGCCAAGTAACTGGCCTGTTTCTTCTGACAAATTCTATGTTTCTATAACCAACAGGAGGGAGCCAGAGCCACATTGAATCTGGCACTCTGCCACCATCCTGAGCCCCCTCTGGTTGGTTGCAGCCAGATAATACAACCCTCTCAGGAATGGGGGGGGGGGCTTCTGCAACAACTCCGCTGAACACCTAGAACTCCAAGGGCCAGGTGCTTATACCATAGGCAGTGGGCAGCCAGAAAGCCTGGGAACATACAGAAGCCAGTGAGACCAGAAAGTACTCACGCAGCCGACAGCTCCTGTTGCTAGGGCTAAAACACAGCTAGCAGGAGATACGCAATTACATTTTTGCAGGGACTAGAAACAGTAACACTTTGGTGCATCAGAAAAGATAAAGCACAAGCTGCATAGTGTCACCCGCTCTTTTATAAGGCTTGTTTATATCTCAGTCCACATGTCTTGTATATCATACAGGAACTGTGCTTTTGCAAGACCTCCTGTGTCCTTACTGCCCCTCCATCTGCTCCATTCCACTGACGAGGGATCGCTAGAGATTCCCAGGGTCTGTTTGAAGAGCCAACATCTGAGTGTAATATCCTTCGTACACTCTTTTCCGAAATATCTGTGTGAAATACTTGGTACACATTACAGGTCCTCCTTCTTCACTGTCAATACACCAACTGACTCGACTCTCTACTCTTCTCCCCTAATGGTTAGCCCCATTTATAGCCCTAGGGATTACATCACTCTCTATGGGGGAGTTCCCATGGGCCATGACATTACACATGTGCGGAGTTTCCATATTATCCCATGTCTTAACATGCAGGGGCTTTTTATTTGACCCTTTTTGCCCAAATATGCTTTGTGTTACAGGCAGCCCTAGTTACAACCTCTCTGGGGCTGTCACAACACATTTTTAGTTCTTTTAGATATTGGGGACACTGCAGGATTAAATCAAAGCACGATATGCGCTAAAAGATTATCTCCCACTTGGGAGCTGTATTTTCAGTGCGACACGCGTCATTCATCAGCCCTTTATGAACTCTAGCGCACCATGCACATGTTACATACCTCCAAGACGGGAGATAGTTTCTAGTCCAATGTGCACAGCAAGGGGGTCTTTCTGAAAGAGGACAGCAAAGAAAAGGCTAGGGTTTTGCCAGGTTGACCACCCTGACAAAGAAACAAGAAAAGAAAGAAGGAAAATGAGAGGCTAGAAAAGGGTGAGAGAAATAACCCAAGAGGGACAAGAACTGGCATGCATGACTCTTTATTCCTCATTCCCAGGTCAGGGTCTGTATACTAATAACAGGTAAGTACCCTGTTACACTGTCCTGAGCAACCACTACACCCTTCATTCTGTCACAACCATGCTTGAAAACGTGTTTGCACCCGCCACCTCGGCTATCAGAAGGTTCCATAGCTCCACTACCCTTTCTGTAAAATAGCAC
Source organism: Neoceratodus forsteri (assembly GCA_016271365.2). Classification (NCBI taxonomy): domain Eukaryota; kingdom Metazoa; phylum Chordata; order Ceratodontiformes; family Ceratodontidae; genus Neoceratodus; species Neoceratodus forsteri. Next base: position 297,786,651 of record JADMNL010000026.1, read on the forward strand.
TTCCTCACATCCCTCCTGAATCTCCCTTCTGTTAGTTCCCACTAACTAATAGCAACCCTATTAGTTGAGTGTTGGCTTTAAGTTTTGTCAAAGGTTGCTGAAACATCTGTAAAAATGTGAAATCCTTCCCCATAGACTTCAATGGGGTGCACCCTCCCTGGTTCGATGTCACAAAACGTCTGAATGTGGGGGCAGGGCAGGTGGATCAGGGAGTGGAAGGGATCAGTTGGCCAGCACTATGGCACAATTTATGATTCCTTCCTCCCTTGCTGGAGATACTTAAAACAGGGGTCAACCTTAACTTTTTTGCACTAGCAGCAGGGCTAGTGAACCAGAGATTGCACTAGCCCACAGAAGTTTGAAGTAGCCCGCAGTAAGTATGGTTAACAGTTATTTGTCAAATGAAAGGCAAATAAAATTACATTTGTCCCACCAACAGTCTAGACACCTACCAACTTATTTTGCACTGTGCCTTTAACTGCAAACTACGCATACACTATCTCAGCTTCTGTGACCGAAGAGTCAATGGTTCTGTCACTGATGACTGAAATGAACTTTGTTCCCATAATTTTTTCTCGTAGCGCCATGTGTTCGGCCTCAGCTACATAGTGGATAAAGTTGCAGGCATATTTGTCCTTCTGATATGCTGAACTGATATCTAACCCATTCATATCATTGAGGCTGCACACTCACACAGTCTGTGAAAGGACGTCTTTCTCAGCGGTTGCATGGCATGTGCGAAACGGTTTATCCAGATGATTAAATGTTGCTTCATTCGTGTTCTTCTGCATTCCCTCCACATTACTTGTCCCTGGAGTAGCAGTGCTGGCATCCTCCTTTTCCTTTGCCCTAGCATGAGCTTCACTGATATTATGGGACGAGCCAGAATCAAGCTGGACATTATCTGTAATGAAATGAAAATATTGTTATTGCCCGCCTTACCCAACTGTATTTCATGTTTGATACACAAATGGCAGAACATGAGATCTTTCGCACCATCATACCCCAACCAGTCATATTGTTCTAGCCAACATTGCTGGAACTGATGACTTCACTTTGTTTTTTCGTACTCATGATCTTTTATTTGTATGTCTTCGTCAGCATGCTTTCTATTAATGTCAGCTGGGTTACTGACTTCTTTAATATATTTTCACATTTTTTAGATTTGTAGTTAATAAATTTGTGTCGTGAAAAGTGTGTATATCTTTTTCTACCCTTTTTCCTTCCTTTTCGCACCCTGGTCACAGATCCCAGAAATGCTTGATCATCACAGTTCTATTAAAAAATGGGCACCAAAACAAAAGTAAGGATAAATTCAACAGCATCAACTCATACTGTTATTTATTTAAGTTTTATTTTTATTCTGTGGCAACCATGTAACTCCTATTGGGCACAAGCCCAATTTACAGGGGTGGCCCAGGAACACAAGAAAGTTAAGTGGCTTGCTTAGGTCACACAGTATGCAAGCGGAGGCTGTGGGAATTTAAACCCAGATCTGCTGGATGTACAAAGCCCATTCACAACCTGTTGTTTTCTCTGTTAAACACTCTCCAGTTTTCCTTTCCATGACAGCCATGTATTTTGATATGCTGTGACTACCTTTTTGATAATTGAACTATCAGTACTTGTGGTATCCTCAATACTACACTGTGTTCCCTTTACCTCATCAGTGACTGCTGTTTCTTTTCAAATGTTTACAACATCACATTCCACAATTTCAGACACATCATTCCATGCTATTTATTCCAATGGCCTGTAAAGGTGCAGCTAATATCATGGAATGTTCAGGTTAGTAGTACAAAAAAAATAGAGCAACAGCTGCATGGGACTTAGGAGAGAAATAATCAACAGTGACAAAAGCAATACAAATGTGAAAACTAATTTGAAAAAGTGGGTCTAAAACATATGAGAGTACAGGAAAACCAAAAAGGAACCCATTACAGCATATAAAGGTGTGAAAACTGTTTTCTATCATGGCAGTAAATAACCATACTTAAAATGCTGAGTTTACTGTTAATGGTTTTAATGGGCATACTTTACACCTCCAGGACAGACTGGTTTTATAAACAAAGGCCCTTGACTACAGACATCAGAACTTGTTTTTGTAACCTGGATATGGTATGCATGCAACAGTGAATGATTTTAATACAATCCGTTTTAATACTATCTGAGCACTCCAAATGGCCCCAAAACTGGATGACCAGGTAAGGACCCTGAAAACCGAATTATCCAGTCTACAATTGGACAGGTGGCAACCCCAGAACTGTGCTGCTCCTGTACACACAAATCTGCCTGCCATGAGTACTGAGCTAAACAAGGAAATGAAAAGGAGAAAGGATATTTACCAGCAAAAATAAAAGCAGTAGTTAGTATAAAATGAAACAGTTTGTAAATGCATTACACACAGACATCTATTTTTTCATTTCACTAATGCTAAGGAAGCACAGTTAAATCTCCATGAAAAGGACATGGCTTTAAATTAAATAACAGTTCTATTTATGTATATATTTGTTTGTCTATTTGATACCTGGGTTGAGAATGGAACTACAAGCTTTCCACAGGAGAATTACTAGCCCAGCCAGGCAAGCCACAGAGATTCTGCACTAGCCCGTGGCAATCTGCACTAGTACCGGGCTAGTAAGTAAGTAAAGTCGACCCCTGCTTACAAATGATAATTTTGTGCTAGAAGTATTATAACAAGGTTAAGGTAACGAGTCCAAGAGACTGAAGTATTACGTTTTAAATTTACTTTAAGATGAGTAGCTAGGTACAACAAGAAATAGCCATTTTAGCTATCATTTTAGTGAATGGGGAAATTTGGCCAGGGCATTTGGAAATTCCCTTACTCTTTTCATAAGTGCCATGGGATCTTTAACACCCATCTGAGCAACCATCAGAACAGGTAGATGGCACCTGGTTTAACATCTCACCCGAAAACAGCACCTCAGAAGTGCAGCACCCCCAAACCCACGTTTCACTATAGTGTCAATGTGATTTTGCCAAGTTCCTGGTGTGGGGCTAGAACTGCAGCCTTCTGATCCTCCAGCCTCCGAGGTGAGTGTGCAGCCTGCTGAGCCACTGACACTGCTGAACCTCAGAGTTTATCAACAAAGCATCCCAGAACAAAGGAATGCTGTCCGGCAGGAAAAGGGCCAGCTCAGGCCAAAATAAAGGTACTCCTGATGGGTGAGTCCTTTTGTTTTTTGTTTTTTTATTTAATTTAGCATGTTTTTCTGGCTCCCTTTAACTGTCCATTCATTGGTCCTGTTCCTGACCCCCCACCCCCAACCTATCTCAACTCCCAGGCACCCTTGGGGCCCTACCTCCAATAAGCGACTTGACCAGTATGTAGGGCGAGGAATTTCCTGTCAGCGGCATGGGGTCTGCATCAGAGGATGGACATCCTAATGCGCGGACAGATTGTTTTTCCAGTTTGGTGCCCTTGGGAAGCGTGGTGTGCAGTGATGTGATGGCACAGACACTGCACATCTGTCACACCTTCCAACACTGTCTAGCTCTGGCTGTGGGATTCCTGGCTTCCACCGGGGGTCAGTCAAACTCTGGCAGCATCCCCACCCAGAGGAGGATAGCAGTCCATGGGATGCTCGATCCTCCTGCCCCCAGCCGACCCTCTGATGCCCAGGCTCACTTCCAAACCCAGATCATTGGCATCTCAAGCGGTAGTGCTACCACTCTGCTGTGGTGGGTAAGTCTTGGGATGGCAGCAGCAAAGTGACATACATTCTTATATTCTGTTTAGAAAGGATTGCTTTTGATGGCAGCTTGGAATGCCAGGAGGCCATAAGTTAGGCCAGGTAAGAGCATCACTTACGCAATGGCCAGACAGGCAGCAGGGAGCAGGCAATGCTTGACCCTAATGGCCGTGCCAAGCTTAGTATTTATAAATTGTTTTTATTTGTAATATCTATTATAATTAGCTTTTATTGACCAGGTAAATACACTAGACACCAGTGCACCTGTTTTCAGGTACGACCCGGGAGGTTACAATTCAAGCAATACAATAAATGATAAGTAGCACAATAATATCCAAATCAGGAAACGGAACATAGGGAATAATGTATGGGCAGCCACACATAACAAGGCTGAGTTTCCATCGAGGGGTTGAGATGACGGCATATGTAACCTCAAGAGCGAATATGGTTTTGTGCATGGAAATCACTGAAGTTTACCTCCTAAATAAAAACAAAGAAAAATATTGCCATTTTGAGTTTAGCATGTACGTCAAACTCCTTGGGAGAAGTAGGCTTTGAGGCAGTGACACTGTCTGTTCAATGCAGCATGCTCTGTATGGGGCTTGACAGAATCATACCAATCTTAGTCAGGCTGGTCCTGGCTGTTTTGCCTTCAGTGGTCAGCACTTGAAAGAAAAGCCACACCAATCAGGAGCCAGCTTTTTCCTTTCATCTGCAAGTTGCAGCAAACAGCTTATCACATCATGACATCTCCACTGTATGCTCAATCTGATCACGCTGGCTGGGAGGAGACACTTTCCTGCCTGCCTCCTCCACGCTGCTGTGTTTTTCTGACACCAAGATGCCCACTCCCTGTGTCGGATGCTTCCCCCCCCCCCCACCACACACACACATACACACACACACATATATAACCTCCGACCTCGGGGTGCCCAATCCCCAGGTTGGCATTCAATCCCTGTTTTTCTGACACCGAGATGCCCATTCCTGGTGTTAGATGCATTCCCCCACCCCACATAACCTCTGACCTCGGGGTGCCCAAACCCCAGGTCAGCATTGAAGCCCCCAGTACTCTGGCACACTGGGAGCCCACCCCAGTGTGCCAACATCCATAGTTTCCCTGTAAAACATGATAACAGATCCACAAAGTCTTATTTTTTTCTTTAAACCTGAAAAGAGAGAAAACAGTCCCTCGTTGTTGCCACCGGCTCCCTCCCCCAACCTGCACCCTCCCTCTGTGCACCCAACCTCCCCACACCCTCTTCACCCATACTTACCTCCAGAGGTTGGGAGCAGTGAGCTTCAGTGGACTGGGAACATGTCTGCAAGCTTCAAAAGCCGATTGCAAACTGAAAAAATGACAATGATTCCTATAATGGCAGTGAATGGAGGTTTTTAATTTAGCTTGATATCGCAGCCATTTGTGGGACCCCAACTCATGAACATAGTCACTGTCATTTTGTTTCTCGGTCCTGAAAAGTGATTTTGCAGTCACTGCGTGGAATCACCTTTCGGGACCAATTAATGAAATGACAGTGCCACTGTTCATGAGATGGGGTCCCAAGAAGCCCTTGCTGCAAATTTGGTGGAAAAAAAACTAAAAATGACTGCATCCGAGTGTCTGTTACACAGTTTCTACGCATGCTCGTAACGTCATAAATTTTTTAAGATTTTCACTCCATATTTCCAACATTGCCATTTTTCCACACCCACTTGTTAACAGTACTGCTGTCATTTTTTGTATCCTTCCCAAAATGTGTTTTTGCACCTGTGGCACAGAATGACACAGTGTGCTACTCAAAATCAACTTTCAGGACAGAGTAACAAAATTCCAGTGCCACTGTTCATGAGGGGAGGTCCCAAAAGGCCATGCTGAATTTGGTGAAAACATTTAAGAGATTTACTGTTACGAGTGTCGTTGTACGGTTTTCTCATTACACTTAGCGGCTTTGCTTTTCATATTTTCACTTCAGATTTTCAACATCGCCATTTCTTCATACCTCCTCATGAACTGTACAGCTGTAATTTTTCACATCCTGCCTGAAATGTGTTTTCACACATGTGGCACCGAATGGCACACTCGCTGTGCGAAATCACCTTTTGGGATTGAGTAACAAGAGTTATTTATTTATTTTTACTTAGTTTTTGTTGACCGGGTAAGTGCACTGGACACTAGATGATACTGGCACTGTTCATGAGGTGATGTCCCAAAAAGTCCATGTTGGAAATTTGGAGCAAAAATACCAACAAACACCTGGGGTGTTAGGGTTTCCAAACGTAATGCCCACCCCTTAAAATGCAAGACAGAGGAATACACACAGGAAAATATGGGAGGCATGTACAAGAGTAATACCAAGCGAACTCTCGGCATTGACAAATTGTTTTTCTTGTTTATGATTGAAATTACATTTACAGACATGTACAAATTAAAGGTACCTATCTGGGCACGGGTGGTTAGCAATCAGCTATATGCTTGGTGAATGAGGAATTTAACATTTTATGACTTTTGAACTGTGGTGAACCAGCTGCTCAGAATCTACACAACTGCACCTTTGAATGCACACAACAGTTTAGAATATGCACAAGGTTTTTGAACAGGCCAATTTTTATACAGCACGAAGGCCCGCCATACACTGTAATGAAACAATACGAATACAGAGATAGTGAGTTATGTTACAACCCAGAAATGAAACACAGTAATCACAGGAATAGAAGTCAGGAGTACAGAAAAACCTAAGACCTTGTTAAACTCAAATTTAATATACATATCAGCTGGTCCAATTTTAGTAGTGCAAATATCAAATTGATGTAAAGTAACATTAGAACACACCGAGATCATACACAATCACACATGCAGTTAGACAGTGAGGACTTTCTGAACTGTAAGTGCAAGGAGGAACTGCAGAATAGAAAGTGGCAGAGACTGCCATTGTGTGGATGCAGGAACCCTGAAGACCCAGCCCCCCGTCCCCCATGTTAGGGGATGTCTTAGGGACAATGAGACAAAACTTTTTACTAGATCTCGAGGGCAGGACAGGTGGGAGAACTTAAGCAGAGCCGCAATGGAAGCAGGGCCCCAGTCCTAACTGTTATATCACTGAAACATCCTAGAGCAGTGGTTCTCAAATGGTAAGGCCAGCCTCCCAAGGGAGGCCCCAGACTGTTCAAGGGGAGACCCAGTAAAGTCTGAGAATGTACTACATACCTCTAATTCTTTCTTTAACCAAATGTGTGACAAGATGTGTGACAGCAGGACAAAATGTGTGACAAATCATCAGACATGCCACTGCAATGAAATATGTGTACTAATGTTTATGATGATTGCTGATAATGTACCATCTTACATTGTTATAAATGTCTGCTTAAAAGTCTCAGTGGTTAGTGGCTAATGTCACCTACTCAGTGTGGGACAGAGGGTTTCTGAGAGATTAAATGAGTGACGTACCTCGTAATGTGGGACAGTTGAGAGGTAGTGTATTTAAATTTTGAGTTTTCGATGTTTTGTGTGAAGGGATGAAGCAGACTAAATCTGGATAATGGCAGGTGCATTTCTTTATTTGTGCACACATTTCTGACCAGGAAAGGTCCATTGCACCAAAGCTCGTTACTCGGTGTGTATTTATGTGTAAATTGGTGACTAGTAAGGCACACTGAGTCAAGACATGTTTCTATAGTAGGTGTTTATATGCAAATTAGTGATTGGGAAAGATGCACTGAGGCAAGACGTGTTTCTACAGTATGTGTGTATTTATATGTAAATTGGTGACTGGTAAGCCACACTGAGTCAAGGCTTGTTTCTACAGTACGTGTGTATTTATATGTAAATTGGTGACTAGTACGTCACACTGAGCCAAGGCTTGTTTCTACAGTAGGTGTGTATATGCAAATTAGTGATTGGGAAAGATGCACAGAGTCAAGGCTTGTTTCTACAGTAGGTGTGTATTTATATGTAAATTGGTGACTGGTAAGGCACACCGAGTCAAGGCTTGTTTCTACAGTGGGTGTGTATTTATATCTAGATTGGTGACTGGTAAGGCACACCGAGTCAAGGCTTGTTTCTACAGTGGGTGTGTATTTGTATGTAAATTGGCGACTGGTAAGGCACACCGAGTCAAGGCTTGTTTCTACAGTGGGTGTGTATTTGTATGTAAATTGGCGACTGGTAAGGCACACCGAGTCAAGGCTTGTTTCTACAGTGGGTGTGTATTTGTATGTAAATTGGTGACTGGTAAGGCACACCAAGTCAAGGCTTGTTTCTACAGTAGGTGTGTATTTATATGTAAACTGGCGACTAGTAAGGCACACCGAGTCAAGGCTTGTTTCTACAGTATGTGTGTATTTTATATGTAAATTGGTGAGTGGGAATGGCACACTGAGCCAGTACTCGTTTCAGGCGTGACCTGGGGTAAGGGTAAAAGAAGCTGCTTAACAATAGGGTAAGAAGGGGAGAGATGAAGTGACTAGGTTAGTTGTTACAGCTAGAGAGGAAACTGAGTAACCAAGGTCCCGAGAGTCAGAAAAGTGGAATGACTAGAATAACCTGGAGCCCATGTGGGGTTGGGGATGGGGAACAAGTTGAATAAAAAGAGAATATACACAGTCAGCTTTATTAGTCTCAATTTACTCCTGGTGTAGTGTGCAAAGTATGATATTTTTGTCTATGAGGAATCCCATTTTTTTTTTCCAAATCTGAGGAAGACTCGAAGTATTTTCCAGGGCTTAGGGGATACTCACTATCACAAAGTGTGAGGACTAATGTCCTAGAGCGACTCTCTAGCTTTCCGGTTCTCACATTGTACCGTTTTCATTAGAGCTGGGAGAAGAACAAAACATTCTAAGGTTCTAAAAGGTTCAGGTTCTGATAGTTGCGTGAATCTTACTGGAACTTTCAGAACCTTTTAGTTTGAAATAAAAAAAAAAAAATGTTTTACACCATTAATGTCCACCCTTATGCTGTTGTCAGCGAAAGGAAATAGATCTAAAATACCCTGGACTAGTACTACACTACCCCTGCCCTTTGGGTTTTACCACCACCCTCTTACTATATAAAGACCTGCTAGAGGTATATTAAATGGGAAAAGAAAATGCGTGCTAACAGCAATGGTTAGTAATGTTCCCGTTTACAACAATGAAATTCACACCTTCAAGTGATCTATATTTAACTGTACCTGAATAAACACAGATGTGAAAAACAGTGGTTTCAATTTTTTTCTTTTTATGGGCAACGTGTTGTGTAATTCTTTTCATGGAACCAGTAATTTGGAGTTTTTACTATGTCACAATTTATTTCTGTACAGAATGCTAATGATGAGCTGTTGACCTGTTGCAACCTTGCCCAGAGTTCTGTACACAGATCGTGACATATGTTAAAACTCCAAATCACTGGTTCCATGAAGAGAACTGTAACAGAATGATACTCGTAAAAATGAAACAATGCAAAATATAGAGACTATTGGATGGACAGCTATGCACAACCAGTGTGTTCTGCCACAGAGGGGTTCAGATTCCCTCTGACTTGACCTTGAGAGTGAAGCTTGAGAGGTCCATGGGAATCGGAACCCCCCCAAGGTTGCAGAACACACTGATTATATATAAAGTTACTCATCCTGTATTTTTTAGAGTGTACAGTATTATATGAAATGTGTGCATTGTGTTTTTTATTCTCTTTCACAACGAAACTGACTTATGAAGTCTCTAGAGGTTCTAGAATGCTGTTCTACCACAGAAGGGTACAGTTACATTCCATGACATTTGAACTGTGGTACAACAGCATTTTGAAAATGATGGTTTTCTATGTAGAACAGTGCTCTACTATACACTATATATAGAGATGATGGATAGGGAATTAGTACAACAAAGGCTGTGTTTCCATCAAGGGGTTCATGACATCATAGACCTCGAGGCGGAGCTCAAGGGTCCCCTATGAATATCAACAACCACCTGAGACGGAAACACACGGCCTTGTTAGTGCACAGTTCCCTGTCTATTATTTTATATAGTAAATGGTTCCCCCCCAAATGTGGTTGTTTAATTCACAAGGTTTCAGGATCGCAGTCCAGTTTTATATCTTGTGTTCACACTGCTGCATCCACCTGGTCCTTGCTGCCTAGCCACTCTGCTAACCTGAATATCTCTGTTCTCGCTATCGATGTGCTACCGACAACTAAGATAAATAGAGGCAGATTTTTTAAAAATAATAAAATGGGCAAACTGATTGTTTAGAAAAATGGTGCCGACTGTGGCAGAGTCCGTGTCCAAACACTTTTTTAAGTGCTCTCCCAACTGCTCGCTAAGCGGCACCACCATGGTGATCCATATTTTGGGAAAGTGCAGTGATTCAGTGAAACAGTTCAAGGATAAAAGTTGTTGTACTATCAGTGTAGCGTCAGAACGATAGTACAACATAGAGGATATATATAGGTCGATCGATAACCTACTTGTTAACTGTCAAGAGGTTGCCATGGCGATCGTGCAAGCGTTTATGTCGCTATGGCAGCCTCGAGACCCATTAACAAGTTGGTCACAACTGGGACCCCATACTTTATATTTTATAGTGTATGGCTGCTATAAAGAATGAAGAAAAGAAGCCGGTACCTTAACTGAATTTATCAAAGGTCAAGTTCTCACCGCCACGGCCATTTCGGGGAGCCACTCGCTTCCTCTACCAAGCATGCGCAAATCAATCCTGGTTGTTATACCAGTGATGTGACGTACCTTCGATGGGTTAACAACAAAGTGACGTCACATCGATGGAGTAACAACCATGGGAAAAGATGGATTTTGGTAGATAACAACATTCTACCATACATTATAGTTTTTAATACCTCTGAACTGTCCAACAACAACATTTTCGGAGCCACTGATTTTCATGTATGATAATCCCCAACCATATACTATGGTTTCCACATCACGTTTTATTCAGGCATAATTAAGCGCGGATCATTTAGAGAATGAATATCATTTCTAAAAATAGAAAGATTATAAACAGCTGACTAATTAAAATCATTTCCTGTCCTCTTTAAGATCCAAAATCAATATTTTAAAGAGTCCCTTTTTCATATGTAACCAGGGTCCAGGTAGGGTGTTATTATTAGATGTTATTAGTGCGGTGCCTCCAATTTGTAACCCATTACCTGGTTAGCCTAGGTTCAGGGAGAAAACATTCACTCGGCATCAGGGCTAGGTTTGCACTTCTAGTCAGGGGCACCCAAGTAATTCTGGACACAGGAAGCAATAACTGTAAATGTCCAAACCAGGAGTAGGATTCTAAAGTGGGGCTTTAATTCACTTGAACACAAGAATACAAAGCAAGATGGACCCCCACGGGGCTACACTCACTGGTTATGCAGATCTGTAGAGGTCTGAACACATCTTCTTCATCATCACAACAACCCTCAGGTTCTGAACACACTTGGCTCTCAGCCCGAACTGGTACCCTCTCTCTCTTGGATTCCCTGGCATGGTCCTCGGCCAGCACTGGTACACTTTTCCATATGTCATGGACATTTGGTGGTGGCTCCCTCAACTACCCATGAATGCTTCTAGTTCTAAAGGGAAAAACACATCTTAATCCCACATCTGGGAACTTTCTGTATATACTGGCTAAGTGCCTGGGAGAAAGCTATAGGTGCCCAAAGTGTATCTGTAGAGGTAAATCTGGTTACTCCAGATGGGGGGGTCTCCCTCCTCTTGTCCCCAAATCCATACCTGGCCAGTCATTTGGAGTCAACTCCTTTCCTTTGAACTCTCTGTTTGTAGAATGCTATCTCGAAATGTATATCACATTTAACAATCTGCTGTTCATATAACTGGTGTCCTGACTTGCAACGTTCTCTTAAGTAGCTATGTCCATCCCTGTAGACCCCCACTGATGAGATGCATCTCAAGTCATACACATAACTTCATGTACTGTACTTGGCTGTCCTTTCCTGACCCCACAGTAGCAGATACTTTACACAACTGTCTCAGTGAAATGTGGGCTCTGTGTCAGAGCAGACTCACTATGGTTCGCAGGTGCCCCAGGGCTTCTCACCAGAAATCACACATCTGGTACCTCAGTACAAAGTCTCTTCTCAGGCAGCTTTTCCTCGTCCAGCAGGGATAGGGGGCTGCCCCTGAAAGCTGGTCTCCCCATCCCTCCAGGGATGGGGCACTGGAACAAACTGGGGAATGGTCTCAACAACTTCTATTGACTTCTTCTGCGTCCTTCTCTAGGGCGAGAATATGCACCCTCTTCCTGTGGTAGCTCCATTACAGAGCTAGGCTCTGAGGGGCTGCCAACTGCAGTGCACCTCCTCCTTCCACAGAGTCTCCCACTAGACTGACTTTGAAAACCCCAACATTCTAACCTAACTCCCAGCTACAGCATTCCACTGTGGCTTGTGCTCCTGCGAGAATTCTATATGATGTCATCCCTCCAGCTCAGCTGAAACTGAGGACAGAGTGAAACAGTGTGAAACCCATTTTACTGGTGTCTCTCAAGCTGCTTTTCCCTGCCTGCCACTAGATCTAAGTTGGATTCTAGTAACCCCGGGTGACAAGGGGGTTACACATATGTACAACATCAAAAAAGAAGCCCTTTACCTCATTAGGAGTTCCTCTGTATCACTTCTTTAATTTTTTAAACAGCCCTCCAAGGAAGGGAGGGGATTGTAATTCCTTCCCCCGAGGAGCTAGTTGCACGATCTCATTCCACTTCCTACTAGCTTCCTGCCCCTCCCTGCTCCAGCGTTTTATGACATCAATATAGGGAGAGCACATGAGGGGTGTTCCATTGAAGCCTATGGAGTGTCATTTTCTAACATTGAATCTGCAACAGGGTTGATACATGGTGAGAGGGAGTAAAAAGGATGAGAAGGGACTTGGCAAGGTTGGAGAAATGGTCAAAAGTATTGCAGCTTCGATTCAATGCAAAGAAGTACAAAGTAATGCACATGGGAAACAAAAACCAAGGGGAAGAATACACAGTGGTGGGGGGGGGGGGGCATTAACAACAACAAAAATGGAAAGGGACCTCAGGGTAGTCATGTCAGATGACCTTAAGGCAGGCAAACAATGTGAGAAGGCAGTAAGGAGAGCTGGATGGATACTGGGATGTATAGGGAGAGGCATCACCAATAGAAAACAGGAAGTTGTTATCCCTCTGTACAGACAGTTGGCGAGACCCCATCTGGAGTACTGTGTGCAGTTCTGGAGACCCCATCTCCACAAGGACATAGACAGGATGGAAGCAGTCCAGAGGAGGGCAACTAAAATGGTGCAGGGTCTGCAAGAGAAGCTGTACGAAGAGAGATTAAAGGAGCTTAAAATGTAAACCCTTGAGGAAAGGAGGGGGGGGAACATGATAGAAACTTTCAAGTACCTCAAGGGAATCAATCCAGAAACAAATGATTTGATACCTTTTATTGGACCAACATGAATGTTACAGAAAAGAACAAAGTGCTCTAGCTTTTGAACCAAATTTGTTTCTGGATCTATTCTTAAAAGTACCAGTACGGCACCTACAACATTTTTGCATCAAGGGAATCAACAAAGTCAAGACAGGAGCACGTTTGAGATGAAAAGATGTGCAAGAACAAGGGACACAGTTTGAAGATAGAGGGAACAGCTCTGGGGCAATGTCAGAAACTACATATTTTATCATCATGTAACTGCCAGTGTGACCACTAACCCCATCCTAGGCCCTGTCATATCACTCTAGGCCATACCTGGCCTCTGACCATATTTCGATCGAGGAAGTTCACATTCTGCTGCCTCTGAGGCCCATGTGCCCTAGGCCTAACTTAGTTAACTCTTAGTTCATTCCTATGTTCAGAATCTGACAATGCCTCCCTGGAAGCAGCACCCTGCAAAGCATCCCAGGAGGCAGCACCCTGCAATCTCACTGTAACCTGTAATGCTGCATTCTGTTAGCTACCTCTTGTATATGCAGTTAATCTATGTATGTATGTATGTTGCACATTGTGTATTATCTATATGCATTTTAGGCAGCCTCTGTTTTGCTACCACCTGTATAGGCAATTATCCCATGTTTAGCAACCACTTGTGCAAGCAATTACATTCTTATCCTACTTGCACATTCACACTTGTATGACTCTGCACCATTGTTAAAGTGCACATTCACACTATGTGACTGCACCATTCTTAAACTGCATTGTTTTCTGTATCACCATAGTTTGACGTGGAGCCTTTGGAAACAAGTCTATGACTCAAAAGGTTGTAATTCTTATGTTATAAAATAAATACTTTTCATGTCGAGAGTGGTGGATGCATGGAACCACCTTCCTGAGGAGGTCGTTGGGTCAAAAACAGTGGGGAATTCAAGCATACATGGGACAGACATAAGGCAATTATAGTGGGGGGTAGGAGGAAGTAGGCTGTTGTGTAACTAGAATCTGCAGCTTATCCAATACGTAGGTAAATGGGCAGACTAGATAGGCCAAGCGGTCCTTATGTGCCATCAAAGTCTATGTTTCTGTTCTGTTTTTGGCCGTTTAGGTGGAAATTAGGTAAAATCAGAGCCAGGGGCCAACTAGTAAGACTCTTGTTATTTGACCCCTGGCTATGATTTTACATACGGTCCAGTTAATCTTCCAAAAACAGTGGTAGAAAACGACACGCTATAGACTTCCATGGAGAACGCCGCAACGCTATCCCTACACAGACATCATAAAACATGGGAGCATGGGAGTGGTGTGGGCTAGTAGGAAGTGGAAAGGGATCATTTGGCTTGCCCCACTGGGGGCAACTTATGATCCCTTCCCTTCCTTGGTGGGCTGGTTAAATAAATTAAAGAAGTGCAGCAGATTAACTCCCATTGAGGTAAGGGAGCATCCTCTTTGTCATTTTAGAACAAAAAAAAATGAGAAAGATTCTCTTTAAAAATTATAACCACCATATTAGAACCTGAGAAAAGGTTCTGATAAGTTTGGGTTTTTTTTGCAGAAAACTGTGCAGGTTCTGCATGGTTTTGAACTTATCCAAATCGGTTCTCCCATCCCTAATTATTATTCAAATGGGAAAACTCTGTGCCAAATATCATCCCAGTATACCTGTTCAGGTATCATCCAGGTATATTCAGAGCAGTTTATAAAGGTAATGAATACCCAGCAAGTAGCAGTGAGACATGAAACATAGGAGGGGTAGTGTGAGCAAAACCCCCATTATAGGCACTCGTTCTAGGTTAGAGTTTACGGGCAGGCTAGATTTATTTTGTTTCTAAAGTTTTATGATGAAAAACATACTAAGCTGATAACAGCTTGTTCTGGATGTATCCTGGGGGTGAAGGAAAGGGAGATCGTTCAAGAGGTGAAAAAAAAAAAAAAATTAATACCACGGACATAGTAGCACAGCCAATCACAGTAGTAGGCTGGCGCCTTACCTGCATTATAAATCCCCGATAATCACACCAAAAGGTGCCAGCCTGCCACTCGTGTGCCATCCTAACAGCAAAGCCCTCCGATAAGCGGAACAACTTTAAACAGCTGCCATATTGTCTCCCACTAACACTCAATGGCAACCTCATTACCAAGAACAGAAAAAAAAATGGATACGTCGTTTGATCTTATTGACAATGAAGAACTAGACATAATATTTGACAGTTTACAAAATCAATTCACTGAAAATCTCAGCATCCCCGAAAGCAACATACCTTCACTGAAACCAAATTCCCTGGTACTTCCTCACTCTTCAGCAGCCACAACCGCAGACATCAATTGTTGCACAGAGCCGGCTACAGCAGCAGCATCCCCCGCATCATCAAACTTGAATTCTATGGGCCACATTGTCTATCTCCAAGCATCCAATCACAGCGCTTGACTCTGCTTTCCCCCTATTCCATTTCCACCACTGCAAAACTAACCTGGAAGTTCCCTGATAAGGCTTACCGACTCCATCCTGACTGGTATGGACAGTGGGCTGATCACCTCAGCCGTCTTCGTCGATCTTGCAAAAGCCTTCGACACCATCTCCCACCCCATATTGCTCTCTTGTCTCGCTGAATCAGGCCTCTCTGTTACTGCCACCAACTGGTTCAGATCTTGCCTCTCTGGCAGAACCCAGTCCGTTAGAGTCACAAATGCTATCTCCTCCCCCCTTCCCGTAACTACCAGTGTCCCACAGGGGTCGGTTCTGGGACCCATACTGTTCCTATATTCCTAAACAACTTACCGCTCATCTGCTCTACCTCAATCCATATGTATGCAGATGGCACTGTACTTTTCCTCAGGCTCTGACCCTGAAATGGTACAAACTAACCTCCAAGCCAACTTCAAGAAAGTACAGCAATGGCTCAGCTCTCCCTAAATGTAAAAAAACTGTCACGATGACTTCTGGCAGACGACAACGCCTGTCCAGACTCCCATCCCTTCCCTATTTCCACATCCTGGATGGTCAAAAACTCGAAGATGTCTCCTCATTCCGCTACTTGGGGGTATGGCTCAACTGCCATCTTTCCTTCTCAGACCACATCGATGCTATTTCAAAAAAACTACGCTCCCATGCTCGGTGCACTTTATAGGAACTAGTAGCCCCCGTCCGACATGAACTGGTCAGAAGATGATACTTCCCTCCTTTGATTACTGTGACATTGTTTACGGTGCAGCCCTAAGTCCACCCTATCTAAGCTGGACACACTTTTATTGCCTTCTGTTGCTTTACTCTTGATGCCTCACCTTACCCACTATATACTTTTGTCCTGCCTTTTTGTCCTGCACCATCATGTGTGTCCTATGTCTCCTGTTGCTTATACCTGCATATTACCATGTACAAATTTTCTTTGTATTGTTGTTACATGTCAACTAATTGTTATATGCTCCATATAATATCAATGTACTCCAACGTTGTTAGTTGTAGTTTAATGCAATTGTATCCATATGCTACTATTTGCCTCTGTTATTTTCTCAGTTGATAACTACCTGCATGTTATCCAACCCCTTATACCTCCCCCAGGTTGCACTGGGAGACTAGCATCTTGTTGCTCAGTGTGCCTTTCCTGGTGAAACTATTTCAATAAATAAATAAATAAGTTGCATAGCGGCAACAAAATAATTTTAGTACCATACCAAAAATATTGTAAAACTAAAAAAAAAAAAATCAACCTCTTAATTGTATTTTATTATATTAAAAAAAAACGAATCTTGGTATAATCACAATAAGCCCTCAGGATCTGGGTTATCAAAGGTTTACCATGGCTGAACGTGGATTTACCCACTCTCGGCAAAACCACTCCAGCTGTGGTAAATCCTGATAACCACACCTTGTGGCGTATTGCTTAAATAGTTAACAGCATTACAAAAGAGTAGTCATATGCAGCAATATGTCAACAAAGCATTAATCAGAAACATTGTGTGACAAATCAGTACAACAAGTCCATGCAGTAAATAAAACTGACCTTTGATATGCAGGGAAATTATTCACATACGTATAGTGGGGGAGGAAGGGCTCAAAATGGCCAGGGCAGTACTGGGGGGGGGGGCGGTTAAAGGGGAACAGTCCACACAAAGGACCCCCTGCTAAAGTGTGGGGCTGGTCCCACCATGCACTTTGTGTGCAGATATGTTTTGGTTTACTTGCTGGTTACTGTAGTTTAGAAAATAAGCACATGAGATCCTGGCTTTTGATTGGCCAGTTCCTTTCCCAGAGCCCTGGTCTATCGGACAGTAGACTCCAGTACAAAATGAGTTCCAGTTTGGTGTGCCCCATTAGTTAGGGCCACCTTAACTTTGAAAACTAGTTATCATACATTTTGTTCTCTTCTGGGTATGGCGGGAGACTAGGCAGCGAGAGTTGAAGGCTAGCCAATTCCCACCCCCACCCCCCGTTTGTCTTTCAACAGCCACACATTAAAAAAAAAAAAAAAATCAAATAAAAATGAAGCTATCAATCGAATGGGCTTCAAGTCACCTGCAGTCAGAAGCGCGGATTTTAAAATGGCAGTGCAGTGTGAGCATCTCCGCAGGACTGAAATGTACATGTGCTGCTTGCCTGCGCTGCCTGCCATACAGTTCCACAACATAAAAAAAATATTTTTTCAAAGTGGCTCTTGCTTCTAGCTCTTGCTATATGAGAGTTCCTCCTACCTTCACTAAAACTTTTGTCCACAGAGGGACTAAACCACAGTGCGGTACTAACCACAATCGGGGACTCCAGTGAAGAAAGCAGGATGAGTTTTGAATGCCTTTCTGTGCTGACATTGTATCTTGTCATTCTTGTAACCGCCCCTCCCTGCCTGGGGGTGCTTTGTGAGGAGAACCACATTAGTGTGTACGTGGTGGTGGTGGGGAGGTGTTCCACTAACAAATAAAAAATACAAGCAAAACACAAGGAAAATGTAAATAGCAGCAGCACCTCTGCTGGTAACAGTATGGAATTACTTCACATCACAGCTGACTTTCTTTGCTTTTTAATTGTTTAGAATGAATTTTCATATTGGCTTGCAGTTACCCAAGCAACATCTTACAGTATGAGTACATTTCAGAGTGTTATTGTTGTGGCCAATGTAGGGACGCTTTAGTGGTGTGTCCCTCAGCTGCCAATCAGTGAGCATGTTGGCAATGACAGCAGTTTCAAAAAGAGCCACGGAGTTTAGAAGAAATCTGCCATTCCAATGAGGTGCACTTTCCTCATTACAGTGGCAGATGACAAGACTCCAGCCATGTGCATTACAGTGCACAGTAATGCACATGGACGAAGTTACTGGTGGAGTTTGTGTGCCTTTCTTGGTGAAACATTTCAGTAAGTAAAATAGCCATGCCTCGGCTTTCCATAATGACGACTCCTGCTACCTGACACACACTCCCTGGAAAGCTGACATCAGGGTGCCCAATCCCCATGTTGGCCTGCCCCCCATTATGTGGCACACTGTCAGCCCAACCCAGAGTTTTTAAACATGGCGACTCCTGCTGCCCAGCATACAGTCCCACAAAGCTGACATCAGGGGTGCCCAATCCCCATATTGGCAAGTATCCCTTCCCATTAATATGACACACTGGGAGCCCACCACAGTGTGCTGAAACAATTGTTTCCAGCACCGGGATGCCCACTCCTGGTGTCAGATGCATGGTCCCCTCAAACCCATCTATGTTCTTTGCTGACAACGGGGTGTCCAATCCCCATGTCGGCAATGGCATGCACCCCCCAACTATTGTGGCACACTGAAAGCCCACATTTTTTAATTGTTTTGGCCCCTGTAAAATAGAAAAACCATTGGAAAAAAACGAAAATAGTCCCTTGTGGTCTCCCCTGTCCCCGTCTTCTCCACCAACCCACACCCTCCCTCTGCGCACCCATCTCCCGGCATCCCCTCTTCATCCCATATTTACCTCAAGAGGTTGGGAGCAGCAATCTTCTGCAGCGTGGGACATGTCTGTACTCTTCAAGGGCCAACCACAAACTGAAGAAATGATGATAAGCTTTATAATGAGAGTCAAAAGGGGGTTTCAACTTAGGGTGATATCTCAGCCATTTTTTTGAATTTTGGCCCCATATTTTTAACATGGGGTTCTTGGGATCCCGCCGTGTGAACATGTATGTATAACGAGTGATACGGGGGGGGGGAGCAAGAGCACACAGGAAAGAAAACCTGGGGGAGAAGATAGAGAGGGAGAACAAGAGCAGAGGAGGGCAGACTGTAAAACATGGAAGGTCACGCTATGAATGCCCCTAGCCTAGAAAATAAGGTTCCAGACCTGAGGCCCTGTTGGCAGATGCAGACCTTAGCATAGCTGCAATAACAGAGACATGGTACTCTGCTAATCATGGCTGGGAAGTCAATGTATCAGGCTATGCACTATTCAGGAGGATTGGGGAGGGTAAAAAGCGGTGGGAGAGTGGCCCTGTACATCAGAGAAAGTATAAAGGCTACAGAAGTTCAGAGAAGACAGGGGGAGGCCAAGGTAATGTGGGTCATCCTGGAGCCAGAGAATGAACAGCAGTACACACTGGGTGATCTACAGACCTCCAACACAGAAGGAGGAAGTAGACAGGGAACTAGTGGAGAACATCACATGACGGCAGCTAAGGGCAATATCCTGCTACTGGGGTTTCAATATGCTGGACGTGGATTGGCCACCCAGGTGGCTGCTTCAGCCAGAAGCACAGCCATCCCAGAATCCCTGCAGGAGGTTGGATTCCAGGCAGTTGGTGCAAGAGCCAACCAGGGACAAGTCGTTCTGACCTGGTATGGATCAATGGAAACAGAGTTGAAGGAGTCCAGTGACCACTACATGGTGTGGTTCAGCATGGAGACATGGACTCAGTTAAGCCACATAAGGGCAAGAGTATTAGATTTCAGGAGGGCAGATTTCACTGAAATGGGTAGATGTTTACAGTCAGTCCTGGGGAGGGGAGAGGTAACAGAGGGGTGGAAAAACAATGGAAGAAACTGAAAGGAGCCATAGTGGATATAACAAACCAATGCATTAGGATACTGGCCAAAGGGAAAAGAAGCAAACCACTATGGTTCTCCAAAGAGGTGGGGCACAAAGTCAGGGCTAAAAGACTAAGTTTCGGGAAACATAAGGGGAGCCAAAGGGAGGAGGATAGGGAGGTGCGCTATGAATGTCTAAGGGAAGCAGGGAAGGCTGTTAGGAGGGCAAAGTTGCAGACAGAAGAGAGTTTAGCACAGTCTGTAAACAAAGGGGATAAGGCATTTTATAAGTACATCAGTGAAAGAAGAAAAAAACGAGGGGATGAGGCTCAAAGGGGAGAAGGGAGAGTGTAAGAAGGGGATCTGGACAAGGCAGAAATACTTAACAAATACTTCTGTTCAGTATTCACTAAGGAGGGGAGGTCAAGGGCCACAGTTCGTATGCAGAGGCAGTGGGGAAGGGGGGAGAGGTGAACACCAGTCCATTCACAGTGGAAAGAATTCTGCAAGAACTCACTAAGCTGAAGGTGGATTAGGCATGCAGCCAGATGGCATCCACCTGAGGACATTTTAAAGGAGCTGCGAAGGGAACTAGCAGCTTCTCTGGCAGCCCTGTTCATAAAGTCACTCAACATGGGTGTCATTCCAGAGGACTGGAAGAGGGCACATGTAAGCGGCAGTAGGAGGGAGATGGGGAGCTACAGGCCAGTCAGCCTCACCTCAGTGGTGGGAAAGGTCATGGAGACACTGCTGAAAGAAAGGATAGTGGCACATATGGAATCCAGCACTGCTCAGGATCTGAGGCAACACAAATTCACAGCAGGAAGGTCATGTTAACTGAATCTGATAGATTTTTTTGATTGGGTGACTAGGGAAATAAATCGAGGAGGGGTGGCATGTCGCCTACCTAGATTTCAGCAATGCCTTTGACACCATCCCACACAGAAGGCTGATTAACAAGATGGGTTGCCTGGGCGTGGGAGACGAGGTGGTGAACTGGGTTAGGAACTGGTTAACAGACAGGAGACAGAGGGTGCTGGTAAATGGGGTACCTTCTGGGGAGAGGGGGTTACCAGTGGGGTACCACAGGGATCAGTACTAGGACTAGTCCTGTTCAATGTCTTCATTAGTGACATTGCAGAGGGGCTAGAATGAAAGGTCTGCCTGTTTGCAGATGACCCAAGATCTGCAGCAGGGTGGATACCCCAGAAGAGGTGCAGAAAATGAAGAGGGACCTGGAGAAGCTTGAAAGATGGTCAGAGGTGTGGCAACTGAGGTTCAATGCAAAAAAAGTGCAAAATAATGCACCTGGATGGAGGGAACCCTAGTGAGAGCGACTGGTTGGGAAGGGGGCTGACTGTCACCAAAGAGGAGAGAGACCTAGGGGTCATCATCTCTGAGGGCCTTAAGGTATCAAAGCAGTGTACAAAGGTGGCGTTGAGGGCCAGTGGCATGCTGGGATACATAGGCAGGGGTATCACTAGCAGAAGGTGGGAAGTGGTGATGCCATTGTATAAAACATTGATAAGGCCACAACTGATTACTGCGTGCAGTTCTGGAGGACATAAATAGGTGGAGAGTATCCAGAGAAGGGCAACAAAGATGGTGCAGGGCTTGCACCACAAAACATATGAGGAGGGACTAAGGGACCTCAGTATGTACTCACTGGAGGACAGTAGACAGTGGGGATGTGATTGAAACTTTGAAGTACCTCAAGGGCATAAACAAGGCTGGGTGGGAACCTTTTCCACTGTAGAAAAAGGACTAGAACAAAGGGGCACAATATGAAATTGGAAGGAGGTAGATTGAGAGGTAAAGTGAGGAAGTTTTTCTACACAGAAAGGGTGATAGGAATAGTCTGCCACAGGAGGTAGTGAGGGTAAACACAATGGAGAGGTTTAAGCATGCCTAGGACAGGCACAAGGGAAGCCCAAAAGGGGAAGGACTGATGAAAAGACATTGATCACAGAGGGTCAGTGGCCACATACAATGTATAGGGCCTACGGGCAGACTGGATGGGTCTAGATGCGTTATCTGCCAACAATTTCTATGTTTCTATGTCACTTTCATTTCATTACCTCGGTCCTCAAAGGTGATTTTGTGGTTGTTGCGCAAATCACCTTCGGACCAATTAACAAAATGGCAGTACCACCGCTCATGAGGGGAGGTCCCAAAAATACCATGTTGCAAATCTGGTGAAAAAGTTCCAAACAATGACAGTGTTACGAGCATGCATTGTGCAGTTTCTATGCATGCTTGTGTCTTTGCCAATGTTTTATATTTCCACTCCAGATTTTAAACATTGCCATTTTTTCAGACCTTCTTATGAATAGTACAGTTGTCATTTTTCACATCTTGCCTAGAATGTGTTTTTACACCTGTGGCGCAGAATAACATGGTCGTTGTGGGAGATCAACTTTTTGCACAGATTAATAAACTCAGAGTGCTACTGTTCATGAGGAGAGGTCCAAAAATGCTCATGTTGAAAATTTGGTGAAAACACTCCAAAAAATGATTGCATTACAGGCGTTGATTACAACGCTTGTATGCATGCTTGTAACTTTGCCAATTTTTCATATTTTAACATTGACATTTTTTTACAACTCTTTATGAACAGTGCAGCTGTCATTTTTCACATCCTGCCTGAAATGTGTTTTTGCACCTGTGGCACCAAGTGCCACAGGTTTGATTGATTGATTGAAAAATAAAATCCAAGGGGAAAAAACACACTGATAAACAAAAGCAGTAAATATGTGGAAGTGGCTAGTTGGTACAATTCATATCCAACAAACTTTAAATTCATATTACCTTGCCCCTCCCCCAGGTGCAGCACTCTTTATGCAAGGGATCTTGAACCATACTAAGATTAATGGCTAAATATTTGGCAAAGATTGGTTATTTGCAACAGGGTAGAGACCTTTAAAATAAGAGCTAAGTACACTGGTTTTAAAGTAAACATCACCATTGTTGGAGCCAGGAGTCCACCTATGTTTTAATCTCTCTACTGGTTTGGGACAGCCACTTCCTTTGGCAACCTGCTCTACTTTCCTCCACCCTCTCTGCAAAGAAATGCTTCCAGGCTCCACTTGAATTTCACTTTCATGGCATTTCCTGTTGTGCCCATGGCAGCTATCATTGTGAATACATTCCTGCTGTTCTCCTGTTAATCCTAAGAATCTTACAGCCACGAATCATTTGGGCTGGCAATATAGCCTAGAGATTACAGCAACAAGCTGGGAATGAGATTGGTGCATCCTTTAGACTTGGGTTTGATTCCACAACCTCCGTGCACATTGTGTTGCCCTGAGCAAGTCCCTTAACCACCCCAGTGTTCCCTGGACACACCTGGAAATAATCAATTCACAGCCACTGTCTCAATGGTGTATCTGTTTTCCATGAGTAAAAACAACTGAATTATTATTGTTATTATTATGATATTCTCTAAAGAACAAACGTTAAGCGCTCAGAAAAGGGATGGGTATGTGGCTACAAGAACAAGTCTCAAGGCAAAAACCACAGAAGGCCCGCATTCTCCCCTTAGGTACTGAATTTAAGTCCCCTCACCATTTTATTCTGTTTCCCTGTGTACTAGTTTATATCCAAAAACAGCAGCAGCCGCGATCAGCAAATGTGCCCAGTGTTCACTAAAACAAGCAGCCAGCTCGTATGAAGAAGTTCAGTCAGAAAACAAACATGGTGTCACTCTCGTCTTCAAAAATGCTACAGTGAGCCTTTGAATATTTAATAATGAATCAAATGTATTTGAAGACCACAACACAATTGTGCTCCTATGGCAATGATCAAGACCTGACTGGTAAGTCATACTGGAATTTTATAATGTTTTGGTGCTAAAGCCTGCAGCAGTTATACTGTATTAGTCAATGCTATTGCTGTCCTCTGCCGTCCCCATGTTCTTGTCTCATGCTGGTCATGAAACTTTTCAAGGCACAGTAAGTGTCCTGCAGTTTTCTAAAGTTTAAAGTGTATCTGAGTTAGAGAAAAAATGCTTTTAGAGAATACAGGCACTTCAAAAGATGTGTAACATAACTGAATGAGTGTATAATGTCTGCTGGCTTTTACAGGTATGCATCATCAACTCCCATGATGCCTTGCATGAGTGGGATCATGACTTTTGCAATGGAAACAAATGGGTTTTCACACCAGGGCAAAACAGAGTGAATCCACCTCATTAAGCAACATCTTGCAGTAGTAGCACAGTGAGAGGTGTGTCAATGTTGGCGAATGCAGGGCATGCTTTATCAGGTGCATCTCTGATTCCTCAATTAGCCAGCATGCTAGTGCGGATGCAAAAGTTATGTAAAGTGGACACAACTTGAAAGAAATGTGCCGCTGCAATCAGAGACAAGCTCATCATGTAGTGGCACAGACGACACACCTCCCATACCTGTCTTTTTTGGTGAAGTATTTTAATAAATATGGCTGTGGCACACAATCCCCAGAAAGCTGACTTTGGGGGTGCCAGATCCCCCAGTTGGCATGCCCTCAGTTCAGTTTGTTTGCTTACAGGGAGCCCAATGGATTACGCAGACCTTCTCTATAGCCCTCTCAAGCCGTGTGAAGCCTCCCAAGGCTCTCCAGCTCACCAGCTGAGGCATCCTCGGACACTGGGCGGTCGGTGCTCATCAAGCCACTGACCAAGACTTCCAGGCCGGACTTGCTCCCTTTCAAGCTGTGTGAAGCCTCCCAGGGCTCTCTAGCTCACTGGCAGGCATCCTCGGACGCACTGAACAGTCAAGCGCTTACCAAGCTGCCGCCAGAGGCCTCCAGGCCAGACTCGCTCGCTCTCAAGCCGTGTGAAGCCTCCCACCGCCTCCAGCTCACCAGCCAAGACATCCTCAGACACTGTGGTCGGGTACTCACCATGCCACCGACTGAGACCTCCAGGCCAGACTTGCTCCCTCTCAAACTGTGTGAAGCCTCCCAGGGCTCTCCAGCTTACCAGCGAAGCATCCTCTGACACTGGGTGGTCGGTGCTCACTAAGCCGCCACCTGAGACCTCCAGGCTGGACTCGTTCCATGTAAAGGTATGGCAAAAGCTGCCATCCAGTTGGAACACGGGCTCCTCTGATGACTCTATTTCGATTGGCCAGCAGTCCGCTTCCACTCTTGCTATTCCTACTGAATCTGAAATGCGCTGTAATTTCTTTACCTTGCTAAAAAACTTTGTTGAAATTGTGTTGACTTAGTTTACAATGTGTTAAGCTACCTTCCCAGAGTGTAATTTGTGATTCAGACCTTCCTGTGCAGGTATTCAGCAGCATCCCAGACAGCCGGGCGCCTTTCCAAATTGTTCCGTTTGAGGTGCAGATTGGACTCCCGCTGGCTTCTGCTGAACCCTTTGTCTCTGCCAGTACTTAATCTTCCCTTTCTCTCTCTTCCCCAGCTGTGTGAAGCCTCCCAGGGCTCTCAGCTTACCAATAAGAGCATCCTCCAACACGCGCACAACGGTTATGCTATAACTGAAAAATCGTGGGCCTAGTAAATAATACGCTGCAACCTTTTATGACTGAAATGAATTACAGGACGTAACACTTGTAAAACATGAAGACACATGTGCATCAGAACACTAGACATTAGTGCCTTTACCTGGATGCAGTTAACTCATAGATTGTAGATTTATAAAAGAGTAAGGTGGTCAAAATGATAGGCAAAAGTGATGTCTGCTGACAATGCTAACTGCAAGATATAAAATATGTTGCTGCAAGGTTTTTTTGTCAATTAAATTTTATTAAAATAATGTTATAATAAAAACATCAGTTACACACATCTTTTACAGACCATAAAGAAACATCAGCTAGTGTTCAACATACTTTCTGAAGTCCTCCACACCCAGCACCCCCCAGTCAGCAGCGGGCGGCAGCACCTCGCCCACATGCCACTCAGCCACCCGCCAACTGACAGCATACAGTAGAGTCTGTATGCCTATTGGTCCACTGTGTGGGTCAATGGGCATGCAGATCATACTGAACTACACAGACCTGATATGTGAATATAGAGCCCTGGTTGCATGGTGCATAGTAGGGGGCCACCATGCATGGTGCCATGCAGCCTGGGTCCAGGGCTGATGACCGCCCGTAGGGGTAATGTTCGGCACACACTGGGTTGTGCTATGGCCCCATGGGTGATATTCAGTCCAAGCATGCAAATGAGCTCATTGGGCATCATGGTGCAATGGGGCCATTTGTATGCCCATTATGGGCTCATCTGCATGCCTACTCAGCCGTGGAGTGCACCAGATCAGTCTCCAGCAGCCCCAGTCACTGTTGATTCCCATTTCCCTGGTAGTTAAGTGCCCCCCCATTAGGCAGTAACCTACCACCCTGCTCCACCCCACCCAGAGCTGGCAACTAAGCAGCCCTCCTCACACCACCACAGCCATCCGCCTGCTGAACTGTCAATGAGCATGCACAGTACATAGTACGTGCTCATTGGTTGAAGTGCCAGGGTTCTCTGACCTAAACAGTGGGCAGCCGGGCTTGCACACTAGTTAGGGCAGGGGTTCAGAAGCATAATTCTGCGTAGCTGCTAGGGGCCAAATTGCACTGCTGAAACATTGTACTGCACGTATGCATGGGGAACCCTTAATTTGCAAGGGCGCAGCACAATATTGTACGTATTGGTGCTGTCAGGGGTATGCCGCTCACCTGTGCCCTTTGAATATGGGCACACCTCCAACAGCTGGTGCATTTCCAGATTTGTGCAACGCAGCCCAGGATGTGCCGCACAAATCGTTTGAAAATATGGCTCTCTATATGGAAAACGATGAATGCAAACATCAGAGAGTATACGTTTTGGGCGGCCAATTTCAAAAAAGGTTCCTGAATCAATCAATTCTTCATCTCCTACAAATAATATTTCAGATATCATTCAAACAAGTATACTTCCAGTGACCATCACCGACCACTGCCATTACATTAAGATTAAACTCAAGCCCTGATTCTAGAGGATAAATAATTACCTAATCAAACATGACTGTAAAGAAATAATAAAAGGAAAGTCAAATAATTTTTGAACACAGACAGGCTACATAACACACGCTAGATATAAGTGTTATATATGGGGTATCATTTTTTCTTTTTCTTTAATTACAATTTATTGCTTTTGTGATGTAACAATAGCAATCAACCATCTCATGCAAGAGAATGCTATGAAAACAGACAGTATATCCAATGAATAAAAGAACATTCAGTCTGTGCAGTCTTATTAAAGGATCGGGGGTATTGCAAGAAATGTAATGACTCATAAAGATTCCCCAACACTAGTTGCACCCCACAAGACTATGGGAGGTCAAGTCCAAGCTAAAAAATATAAAATCAAAGTTTGTTACCTCAACAGCCTGTGCTGATATAAATCCCTTGAAAAATGTTTAAAACCATAACATATATAGCCTTAAGGAATAATCCCATCTGCTAGTTGTTTTCAGAATGGTAAAACAGCACTTCAGTTATTAATAAAACATTTTAAATCTTTCAAAAGCCAGACTAGGTTACTGTCTGGAAGTTAACTTATAACACTGAACAGCATACATACGCACTCTTCAATCAGCCCCGGAGACTGGGGTGGTGCCAGAAGACCAGAGGCAGGCAATGTGGTCCCACTGCATAAGTGGGGAGGGAGGGAGGAAGTGGAAATTACAGGCCTGTGAGCTTGACATTGGTGGTAGGCAAGCTCATGGAGAAACTAATAAAAGGCAAGATCACCAGCTACCTGGAAGAAAGCGGCCTGATGGATCCAAGGCAACATGGCTTACTGGGGCAGATCCTGTCAAACAAATATGATAGAGTTTTTGATGTGGTCACCAAGGAACTGGATCGGGGACGGTAGATGTGGTTTATCTGGATTTCAAGAAGGCATTTGACTCTGTGCCCCACAGGAGACTGCTGTATAAAATGTCTGGCCTGGGGATGGGGCAGAGGGTGGTTACCGGTGGGAAGCTGGCTGGGGACAGGAGGTAGAGAGTCACAATAAATGGAATGGTATCCGGAGGGCAAGGTCACAAGTGGGGTCCTCAGGGACAAGAATTGGGGCCCTACTATTCAATATATTTGTAGGGGACATTGTAGGGCCTGAAGGGGTTGTGAATCTGTTTGTGGATGATATTAAAATCTGCAATGGGGTAGACACCCAGGAAGGGGTTGAAAAAATGCGGAGAGATTTGGGGAGGCTTGAGGCATGGTCAAAGAGGTGGCAGCTTTCACTCAACACAGAAAAGTGTAAAATCATGCATCTTGGCTACAAGGAGTGGAGGGCAGGGTACTGCACGGGGCGCAGAGATCTGGAAGTAACGGAACAAAAAAGGGACCTGGAC
This sequence comes from Neoceratodus forsteri, assembly GCA_016271365.2. NCBI lineage: Eukaryota > Metazoa > Chordata > Ceratodontiformes > Ceratodontidae > Neoceratodus > Neoceratodus forsteri. The sequence goes on from JADMNL010000026.1 coordinate 297,815,059, forward strand.
ATCACTATATTGGGGGACCTGAAAGTGGAAAGACAGTATAGGAGAGCAGTGGCTAGGGGTAGTAGAATGCTGGGATGCATTGGAAGGGGCATCACCAGTAGAAATAGGGATGTCAAAGTACCGTTATACACCCATCTGGTTAGACTGCATTTGGAAAATGGAGTTCAGTTCTGGAGGCCATATCTCAAAAAGGAATGTGGGGAGGCTGGAGCGAGTTCAGAGGAAAGCAACAAAGATGGTAAAAGGGTTGGGCCACCTATCCTATGAAGAAATGTTGAGAGATCTGAACATGTCCCTGGAATAGAGGAGGGAGAGGGGGGACATGATCGAGACCTTCAAGTACCTTAAGGGTATAAATAGGGTGCCAGTGGAAAGCATCTTCCAGATGAAGGGTAATCAGAGGACGAGAGGGCATGGCCTGCAGGTGGGAAGGGGGGGGCAGTTCACGGGTAACATTAGGATGTACTATTTCACAGTGGAAAAGTGGAACAGACTCCCGGAGGCGGTCACTGGAGAAGAAACAGTGGAGGGCTTCAGAAGGAGGTGGGACAACCACAGGGGAGTGTTATGGGAGTGGGGGCACAGGTCCAAGCAGATAGCTGGACAAATGGGCAGATTCAGTGGGCCTTGTCAGTCCTTTTCTGCCATCACACTTCTATGAACCCGACATATCCCACCTTGTATATGGTGTCTTGTTTGTTGTGTTCTTTTACAAGGTAACCCCCACCCGTCTCGACTTCTAGTGGTTTGGTGAGAGGTGTGTCACCTAATTAAATAAGGAGCCGGTGGGGTTTACATTAAAAAGGCAGGGGTTAATGAACTCATATCATAGTAAACTGGTGACAGAAAAGGACCCTCTGGCCTGTCGAGTCTGCCCCCCAATTTAGTTTCTGTTTCAAAGCCATAAATGAAGAATTCAGGGCATACCTCTCAACCTTTTGTCCCCCAAATGTGGAACATTGCCTGCCAAAACGTGTAATAAATGGGCAAAATGTGGTACAGTTAATCAAACTGTTACCTAAGCTAAAAATACTGTTAAAATGTAGCATTTATGTTCTTTTTTGCATCATTTACTATGGATTTTTACTTTAAAATGTGGAGCAAGTCCTTACAGTGTGGAACAAGGAGCTTTTGTGAAGCAAAATGAGGAACGTTCCTGGCAATGTGGTACAGTTCAGAGGTATGATTCAGGGACTTGTAGTATATTCAGCTAAAAGCCTAGATGGCACCGCACCCACAGAATATTTTTAAAGGGCTGGGCAGTGAGCATTAATTTAAAAAAAACGAAGGAGGATATCTGCAGCGTAAGTTCTGCGTTCCAGCAGCTACTACCCACCGCGCATGCTCGCTGTTTTAGCCAGTCGCCCAGTACGCACGCCAGCGCGAGGCACGGACTTCGAGGAACCTCTTTTTTTCGTGTTCTGTGGCAGGAGGGGATGAAAAGGCGGGAAGCTCGAGTGAGCCGGGTATACACCTGAGCGAGAGTGCGACGCAGAGGCTGGTTTGTGTTGATGCTCGACGGAAAACCCAGATAATTTCAAGGGTAATACGGAAAATATGAAGTAGAAAAAAATGCGTATGTAAATCTCTCACCGGAAATGCTTATTTGACTGGTACGAGCAGGCAAGATAAACTGGAAGCGGTCGATAAATTGCCTACTCTACAAGCGAAATGTGGCAGGATGGGTGGGTGCTGCCACTTCTGATGACAAATGAGGGTCTTATTTAAGCAAACAAACAAAAAAGTAATTATCGAATTTTGTGTCCAGAGGCTTGCCTCCTGTCCCGAGTTCTGATTTGGGGGTTACTGCCAGCAGTGATGCCGGAATGGTTTGAAAAGTGGTAGGGCCAAGGACATAAGGGGTACATTTTCCCCTATTAAATATATTACCATGATAGCAAAAAGTGACAGGGCCACTTATGAAAGTGGTAGGGCCATGGCCCTAGTGGCCCCCTTCCAGCACCTATGACTGCCAGCTGACCAAACAACCAAAAAATAAAGATGTAAGATGGCTGATTTAAGACTAGAAATAAAAATAAATTATTTTTAATAAAAAGAATAAGTTAAATACTTAAAATTAACTATGGCAAAATTATTAATGAAACTCCACATAAACAAAACAGGAGGCTCGGTTTGTTTTGATGGCTGAACTGAAGAGAGAATATCTATTGGAGTGAACAAAATAACAAATTGTCTAGGAAAATATTTTGTTATTGTAACCCCTACAAATGGGTGTTCCTGAAAAGTCTTCCTTGAGCTTGCCTAAATGCTTACTGTCAGGCTGGTCCGGAGCAATCGTGCTCACCAAGCATACTAGACCTCAGAGCCCAGACGTTCCCTTTCAAGGTACAGCAAAAACCGCATTTGTTCACCTGCCCACCCTTCCCTCACCCCGCCATTCATTATGTAAGCATTAAACACCGCCAGAGGATTCTGCCGGTGGATTAATGCCCGCTGAAGTACAACCGCCGGGCATTAATCCATAGCAGAGCCGAGGCTAAAGGTGATTAATGCTCTTGTAACAAGCTTGTCTTGCGGGCGACAACGGGCCTATGTTACTGTGGAGAAAAAATGCTGCGCTTTGCTGATTTTGTACTACTAAAGATGTTACGTCTGCAGATGCATGTTCCAGGGCTGACATACATTCATGTAGTGGCGACGCATTTTGTGATCATCTGACAGCATGCGCCAATTGACGGAGGACAATCTTTTGATTTAATAAAGTTTGATATTTTACTGAAGGCAGAACCTGAAGCTGTGAAGACATTGCATTATGACAGTGCGTCGCAGTCATTGTGACTGCGTTTTTGGTTGTGGTCAAAAAATTGCTATTGTGACCCCCCCTCGTTCACTTACTGCTGCCTTATTCCAATTAGTTCAATGTTTCCTAATTTAGGTATTGCCACTGTTGCTTGTAAGGGGTGTGTGGGCGAAAACCTTAAACCTGGAATTGAAAGTTCTACTCATTTAATCGCTATTGTTATAGTCACTATTTGATTCCTTCGCTATTTTGTGATGATGAGTGACAGCCACCTTTGCTGTTATGGACACAATGCTATTATCGGTCGGTCACACAATTAATAATCGTGGTTAAGGAATCACTTTAATTTACTCACGATTTTGTGGTCAGTGTTATAACAGGATGCCATAGCTTGGTAAGGCACTTTCAGATACACAATGCTTGATTAGTGCTGCCATCTACAGGCTTCTTGGGGTACCTAGTGCCACTGGCTGTGTCTACCACTGCTGCCAGGCGCGGTCCCGATTCCTGATTTCGGTCTCTCGCCTGCTTTTTCGCGCTCACAATAGGAGGTGTGCTCTTTCTTAGCCACATGCACTAGCGAGCGGGCTCTGCTGGTGGATTAATACCCGCTCGCTTTTGCTCACCTGATGCCTTTACGACCACTTGCACAGATCACTTCCACACCGCTTTTTCAGCCATATTACAAAACTGCTTCATCCTGCCTCCCCTCATCTGCTATGCCCACTGGCACCACGCCTACTCATATTTTAACCATCTGCTGTCTTTTCACACTAAACTAGCGCCAGGGGTCCATCATCCTTCTCTAGTCTCCCCTGAATGCTCGTCAGTCAGCACAACTATAGGCTCAGTATCTGATACTGGGTCATGTCTTCATTGCCCGATCCTGTGGTGTATAAGACCCATCATGGGAAGGAACATCTTTTATTGGGGCGAGTTGAACAGAATGAGTTGCACCAGCTCTAGGTGTCACAAATGATTTCAAGGAGGCTGAGGCTTTTGATAACCAGTCGTAGTTCAGATCGTCACAAATAATGGTTTCATGTGTACTAAGTCCCAGTGCAGAGCTTAGATGAGACAAGAGATGAGGCCCTGCAGATGGAGGCCTGTAGTAGCCTATTACACAGAGTGTACAGGAAGGAGAAAGTTCAAGCTTTAGGGTCAAGCACTCCGATTCATTGATTATATTCCCTGGAGTGTGATAGGCACCTAATGCTCTCAGAATGTATTCCCGAATCGGCCTCTAAGTTCCGAGGTCAAATCTCATTTTGGCAGAGTTGCCATAAGTTTCTCATTGCCTGCCTTGTGGAACTAGTTTGCAAAAACTTGAAGCAGAGCTGTCCTGTCAGTCTGAATATTTTCAACTCACTCTATGACCAAGTCATGAAAGAATCCTGTAATTGTTACCACATCGCTAGCTCACCTACTCTACAGTTCCCCTGTCCATCCTGCTTCCCACCCTGCCTCTGCCCCTGCCTCTTTCTCCCTATCTAGTCTGCTTCTCACTCTTCCCTGTCTGTCTTTAGCCTGGACCATGTTCCACCCCTCCCATGAAGTATGCTGGATAACATTTTCCTTCCCCATCATTATCTTCCTAAACTGTATCCCACAGCTGTCTGTCCTTAACTATGGCCAAGTTCCACCTTCCCTGAAGTATAACAAACAATTTCTTCTTTCAGTATCTCCCTAATCTGTTTATACCTATACTGCGCCCTTCTCCCTTTTAAGTGAACAGGCGGCTGTACCAGCCTATAAGCCTATCTGTTGTAAAGCTCCATCGGTCATATTTTGCTGTACCTATGCTGATTTCTCTTCTTTTGTATAATATTGCGTTATTCTCTACCTTGCTACTGTACTGTATATATTGTATATTTTTTCTCTCTGTATGATATTGCACTATGTCTACCATGTTACTGTACAATGATGTTCTCATGACCAGGTCCATCTTGCAAATTAGCCTTGCTCAATGTTGCCCGCCTGCATAAAAAAGATTTTGATTGAAGTGGCACAGTTGCTGTGCAAAATGACATTCCGGGTAACAAACTGATATTGCCAATGTTCATGAGGTGGGGTCACAAAAAGCCCATGTTGAAAATTTAGAGTGAAAATACCAACAAAAGCCTGGGGCATTAGTTTCCAACCATAACGCCCCACCCTATAGAGACTGACAGACATCAGGGGTGTGACTTGGGATAGTTGACTATAATGCTCATGCCATTTCACCCCACCCCCACCCTGCAGCCAGCGACAGGCATTGAGGTGTGCCTTGGAGTCTCCGGCTCCAAAGTCAGCCCATTCTCCTATACTGCACCCATCTCAGCATATTTCTTTATGGAATAGGGTGGAGTGTAGAGCCAATGACCCCAAGGCACCATGACACCTGTCACTGTCTGCGGGTGGGGTGGTGAAATGGCATGAGAAGTCGTGGCCGACGATCAAGCACCCTCAATGCCTGTCGGTTTCTGCAGGGTGGGGTTGGCTTGTATCAGTTCAATCGTCACTGCCATTCCTATTAGGCATGTTTCTATCTCCTGCACTACCAATGCCAATGCCAACAAGCCAACATTTGGCATTGACAAATGCTTGTTTCTTAATGTTTTAAATATTTAAGTAACTTTTACCCATAGCTCATTTCTAAGCACAATAAGACCCTCCAGGGTGGGTGATATTGTGCTATACCAGACCTTCCAGGGTCTATGAGGCCCTCCACCTGTGGCGTCGGGCCTCGCCTCAGGGTGGTCCGCTATAGCACAGTACCACCCACCCTGCTGGGTATTACTGCCTACATAATACAGTGTATTGTATCAGACTAATTTTGCTTGCTTGTAGGTTGACATCTTCTGTTACTACAAATCCCAGAATCCCCTGCAGATGACATCAAAGCAGTAGGCAGCAGTGGGATATTAAACATGCACATTTGGACCAGCCCCATATTGAGTGTGGGGGCCATTGGTGGTGGCTGTCCCCCTTTACGAGGTAGAGGGTCATGGACAGTTGCAGGTGGGAGTAGGAAAGTCAGGGAGAAGAGACATAAGGAGAAGGCAGAAGAGGCAGGCCAGACAGACAGGGGAAGGGTGGACCAGGGTTTGGTAAAACGATACGAGATAGATGACCACATGCCATTTCCTGTTGTCATTTCCTATATTTCTGTGAAGCAGCAAAGCTGAAAAGTCAAGTATCTTTCAGTAGTATTTAGATAAATTTGTAAACGGAGCAGTACAGCAAATTTCAGAGTGCTTTCCAAACAGACCAATATTTTCAAGGTGCAATCAAAGTGATTTCAGAGTCCGCCCTTGTGACTAAGATAGCAGCAAAATGTGAATGCTCTGGTTTGCTAATGCAGCTTTTCATAATGTCTTTTCGATAAGAGCTATTCTTGAGGTTGAATAAAGGGTAGTGTTCACAAGCTGAAGTAATAGAAGTCAAGAACATCTATTGAAACAGTAACTCATTAGTCAATGTGTACAACAGGAAAACCTTGTTTTCTTGTTGTCTTACACATCACTGTCCAAGTAGCTGTTATAGGACCTAGCTGGTCTTCAGTCTGCAGTCACCACCTGACCATACAGATCATCCATGGCATTAAAAGGGGGCCCATATGTGAGTGGTCTATACGAGTTCTTTTTTTTTTCCACATTACGGGTGGTGGACAAGTGGAACACCCTGCCAGAGGAAGTGGTGGGGGCTGAAACAATCACAGGATTTAAGAATGCATGGGATAGACATAAAGGAATTCTAGAGGTCAGGGGTAAGGGGAAATAGACTTCTAGGAAAACAAACTGAACTTACAAGCTCAAATGGGCAGACTAGGTGGGCCATAGGCCCTTATCTGCCGACACTGTCTATGTATCTATATTTTGTCAACCTCTGAGCCAGTTGGCTTAGCTCTGCCACAGCCTGTCCCTGGCCATTTACTGCCCCCCCCCCCCAGAACTCAACTGCAGTGCATTACCCCTCTGATTGCTGCCTCCTCCCCTCAGAGAACACTCATTCAGATTCTGCATGGGCCTGGGGCGGTGGTGTGGACAGGAGAATGAGTCAAGTTTCACCCACTGATGGCACTGTCGTACATGCTGGGCCATTGGAGATCTAAGGGCTCAGCTCCAGGCAGCATGGGCAGAGAGTGAACGCCTCAAATTGCATATTCAAGAGGAAATATATTGTAAGAACCACCCGCCATTTCCCCCAGCATCCAACAGAAGCACCTCGACCCGCAGAGGGTAGTTGGTCCAGGAGGTTGGCAGGTGGTTAGGAGGGGCAAACTGGGTGCCCCATCACTCAGTGCTCTCCAACATATTACCTCCACAAACCATATAAACACTACAAGCAGGTATCTGCCTCTGTCTCTGAAATCAAACAACGCGGCAGAGGACACTGCAGAGCAAGACACTGCAGCACAGGATCTAGTACAGAAAAAACACACCCAAAACAGGAGCCAAAACAAAAAAAGCAAAAAGGAAATCCAAAAAACTTTTGATCATAGGAACTCCGTGATTGAGAGGGGTTGATAGCTCTCAGCCAGGAATGGTCAGATGTCTCCCAGGTACATCAGCGTGGAGAGACACTGACCGCATTACAAAATTGTTCAGAAGCAGGAGAAAACATTGATGTCCTGGTACACATAGGGACTAACAATCTACGCCAGCCGGGTCAGTTGTGGAGACCAAGGAACACTTAACCAGGCTGGGGACAAACTATCATCAATTCATCCAGCATCTCCTTCTCTGAGATCCTGCCAGCCTGGGAGAGGGGGGCAGATGGACGGAAGGTCAGAGAAGGGGAGCTAGGGGAGCTAAACATGTGGCTCAAGGGCTGGTGCCAGGAAAAAGGACACAAATTTGTAAGGAACTGGCAACAGTTTTGGGAGTGAATGTTCTTTAACTTTGATGGACTGCATCTGACTAAGGAGGGAGTCAGTGCATTGGGGCAGAAGTTTGATGTATTTGCAGAATATTTAAACTAGCAAACGGGGAGAGTGGTGCAGCACCCGAAATGTCGAATAGGAAGAACACACTTCCCCCCTTAGCTGGTGGTCAAACAGGAGTTCAGCATGTTTGTAGTTCATTTGCATCACCAGGTAAAGAAAAAGGTCCGGCTCCCCATACAATGCACTGGGGAAACACCGGACCTAGCCCAACAGCTAACCCACTGAAATCTAACCAATGGAAAATCATGTACGCAAATGCTTGCAGTCTGGGAAACAAGATCCCAGACCTGCAGGCAATAATGACAGAGGCTAAACTGGACATAGTAGCCATTAGTGAGACATGGCTTACCAGTAACCACACTTGGGAGACTTCAGTACCTGGCTATGTACTGCTCAGAAGAAACTGAGGTGCAAAAAGGGGGGTGGAGTGGCCTTTTATGTCAATGAAAATATCAAAGCTACAGAAATTCAGAATACACATAAGGAGCCAGAAGAACAATGGGTCACCCTGGAAACAGGAAATGGAACAGCCATACAACTGGGGTTGTGTACAGGCTTCCAGACCAGGGGGAGGACACAGACATATTACTGCTAGAAGATATCCAAAACATGACAGCTAAACGGGAGGTTCTGATAATGGGAGACTTCAACATGCCAGATACAGATTGGTCAATGCCAGCAGGGACATCTGCCAGAACTAGACACATGGTGGATTCCCTGCAGGGGGAGGGCCTCAAACAACTTGTACAACAACCCACAAGAGACAGGGCTATCCTAGATCTAGTACTGACTAACAGAGAAAAGGTCACAGATCTCCAGGTAGGTCACCTGGGGGCTAATGACCATCACATGGTATGGTTCAATTTGGCCACTAAAACTAAATCATCCCATTCCAAGGCAAAAATATGGGACTTCAGAGGAGCTGATTTTGATAAGATGACCAACAGAGTTAAGCTAGCCCTGGCAAAAAGAAATAAAGGTGAGTGGTACAGGCAAAGTGGGCAAGTGTTAAAGATGCAATATTTGAAGCAACATCCCATTGTGTTAGTGAGAAAAGGAAGTGCAAAAGAAGAGGGAAACCACTTTGGTTCTCAAACACAGTAGCAGAAAAGATCAAAGCCAAAAGACTTGCCTTCAGGAATTATAAGGGAACGCAGCAGGTTGAAGATAGGGAGGCATACCAAACTTCCCTAAGAGAAGCAGGGAAGGCAGTAAGAAAGGCAAAAGCTCAAACCGAGGAAGCACTAGCACGAACAGTATAAGAGAGTGACTAGATATTAGTGAAAGGAGAAAGTCCAGAGGGGGTATTGCTAAGCTCAAAGGGGATAAGGGGCATGTGAGGAGGAGGACCATGTAAAAGCATCTATCCTAAATAGGTACTTCTGATCAGTATTTACTGAAGAGAATGTAGGGCAAGGCCCACAGCTCTGCACCATGGACACAAGAGGAAAGGAGGTGTGCACGAGTCCCTTCACAAAAGAAGGATCCTACAAGAGCTCAATAAGCTCAGGGTGGACAAGGCAATGGGACCTGATGGCATACATCCCAGGGTACTAAAGGAGCTAAGGGTGGAACTAGCAGATCCATTATCAGAACTGTTTAGTGAGTCTCTGAGCACAGGAGAGGTCCCAGAAGACTGGAGAAGGGCACATGTGATCCTGCTCCACAAGAGTGGTAGCAGGGAGGAGGCAGTGAACTACAGACCAGTCAGTCTTACCTCAGTAGTGGGCAAGATTATGGAGACACTCCTTAAGGAAAGGATAGTGTAACACCTGGAATCATAGGAGCGCAGGATCCAAGACAGCATGGGTTTACAAAAGGAAGGGCCTGTCAAACTAATCTCATAGATTTCTTTGACTGGGTAATCAGAGTGGTGGACCAAGGGGGAGCAGTTGATGTCGCCTACCTTGACTTCAGCAAATCTTTCGATACTGTTCCACATAGAAGATTGATTAATAAGCTGGGTAGGCTCAGGGTGGGTCTGACATTGGTCAACTGGGTGGCAAACTGGTTGACAGGCAGAAAACAGAGCAGTGGTAAACGGTATACAGGCAGAAGAGATGCAAGTCACAAGTGGGGTACCTCAGGAATCAGTCCTGGGGCCAGTCCTCTTCAGTATCTTCATCAGTGACATTACACATGGACTAGAGGGTAAGGTTTGTCTGTTTGCAGATGACACCAAGATCTGCAACAGAATAGATGATCCAGACGGTGTGGGCAGAGTCAGAAAGAGATCTGGATAAACTAGCAAAATGGTTGGAAGAGTAGCAGCTGGGGTTTAATGCAAAGAAGTGCAAGATCATGCACACAGGGAAGAGAAACCATGAAGTCACCTATAGGCTGGGAGGGGAGTTGCAGGCAGTCACAAGGGAAGAAAGAGACTTGGGTGTCATCATCACCAATGACCTGAAATCATCCAAGCAGTAGGTAAGGCTAGAGGGATGTTGGGATGTATTAGTAGGGGTATCCCAAGTCAGAAGAGGGAGGTAATAATCCCTCTTTACAAAACACTGGGTAGACCCTATCTGGAGTACTGTGTGCAGTACTGGAAGCCACACCTTCACAAGGACATTAACCAAACTGAGGCAGTCCAGAGAAGAGCAACGAAAATGGTGCAGGGACTGCATCAAAAGACATATGAAGACAGATTAATGGAGCTCAATATGTATACCCTAGAGCAAAAGAGGGAGAGAGGTGATTTGATTGAAACATTCAAACACCTTAAGGGCACGAACAAGGTGAAAGAGTCTAACATGTTATAATTTAAGAAAAATAACAGGGCAAGAGGACACAGCATGAGATTAGAGGGAGGCTGATTAAGGGGTAATGTGAGGAAGTTCTTTTTCACAGAAAGGGTGGTGGATGCATGGAATGGCCTACCTCAGGAAGTGGTGGATATGAATACAGTGCAAGGCTTCAAACAGGCATGGGCTAGGCATACGGGAGCAATACAGGTGAGTATGACTAGATAGGCTATTGACAGAGCAAAGGCCTATGGCACATCATAAGGTAGAAAAAGAAATGGGCAGACTGGATGGTCCTTGTGGTCCTTATCTGCCATCAGCTTCTATGTTCCTGTGTTTCACTGGATCTTGTTTTCTCTATAGAGTTGTTATTCTCTGAGATGGATTGGGCAGCTGTCTGCACCCTGTTACTGTTCCTGCCAGCTGCAACCATCCTGTAGGTCCTCCAGAAGACTGAGAGCATGGGGGGCAGCAGTGTGCTGAGCAGGGCTTCAAGTAGCCTGTTCTCCTTTTCCCTCTTATTTTCTCCCCAGACTCAGCTGGAGATGCAATGAGTGTAACGTGCACCTCTGCTCCACAGAAGCCCCCCTCAGTGCTCTGAACACCGCCTTCCCCTCTATGAGACATGCTACCACCTGATTCCTCCAGGTGGCAGTCAAGTGGTGGGTCACAGGATCCTCCCTTTCCGTGGGAAGAGAGCTGTCCACAGATGCTCAGTCATCCCTCCCAGCTGACCCTGGAGATCCGAGTCTGTTTCTGTACTTGGGTCACCGGCATGGTAGCAGGGAGACATGGATGGCTCAACCTCTCTGCCACTGGGCTGGCAAACCTCTCTGCCACTGGGTCGGCACCCTCTGTGCCACTGGGCCGGCTGCCACTGGATCTTTCCTATTTTTCTCATCCAACAGTGTGCAGGGGGCATAAGTGTGCTTGCACATGGAGGCATGCATGTACCACACAGTCAGCCACCAGACGTCAACAGTGTGCCACTCCATGTAGTGGAAGTCTCTGAGCAGTATAGCAAGACGCCCCTCCCTAAGATACTTAATTCTGTCCATGCTGGCTGACCAACTTACGACCCAAGTTTGCTACTAAATCTGGGTCACTGACATGGCATGAAGTGTGATGTCCAGCATCTAAAGCCTCCGTACCACTGGGCCAGCTAGTCCGTATTGTTTCTATGGGGCAATATTATAACAATGATCTGGGGGAGGGGTCACGTGATGAACCCCCCAACAGTTTTTATACATATAATCTCTATGCCCTGAATCCTTAGTGAGCCAAAACACACATTGATGGAAGTGTGTGAGTGTTCCCCGTGCAATTTAATTTTCACTACTGCTGTTGTACTGAACAAAACAGCTGATCAGCAAGATAGAAGGCTCAAAGAAACTTTGGTGCAAGGAATAAATCACAGTTGTCATTAAAAACTTTTACCAAGTAAAAAACAAAATTGTATAACAGAGCAAATGACTGACAGAATGTGCAGTGCTGCGTGAGTGAGGATGCTTCGGGTATTTCCTTCCGCAACTTACAGTACCTGAGCGGGCTTGTAGACTGGACCTCCAGGTCCTGAAAAGGTCCTGTTGCTCTAGTGGTCAATGTGGGTGTGAAGGAGGCCAGGATGCGCCCATCCTCTTATAAACCCTGTTACAGCCGCACAGCCTGCAACTAACCAGTTTTCTTTATTCTTAGCTTCATGTAGCACTTTTGTTACTCGTTCTATATAAAATCAAATTCTGATACGCACATGGAATTCATTTCTGTGCAATACTGAAAAGGGATTGTTGCACACATGTACAAAGGATTGCAATGAGAAAAAATAGTGTGCCTGAACTGGGAACTGATCCCAGGCCACATGATTACAGCTTACTAGCCAGGCATCAATTAAGGGTATACAGATATTGCACTGAGACCCCAATGATGACTTTGGGATCCTTACAATGTCTCTTGGAACCACTAGGAACCCCTAAAAGAGTTCAAAAAGAAAAGGAAACAGTCTACTTGCATCTTTGAGCTCCCGAAGAAAATGGTGTGATTTTCATTTGAACTGGTTGCTGCACCTGATCGCGAATATCCTGGCATGCTTTAGGGTACCCACAGTGCTTAGCAGTACTAGCATAATCATACCTGGGATCTCAAGCATGAAAACACTGTGTTAAAGTGTAATGTGGACACTGTGACAATGACAAACATGCACGAGCGCGGAAATTAAAACATTTTTAAAAAGTTATGCCAGTGTGAACAGGACAATATGTAACTACGACCAATGAAATAATGAAAACTAAGACTGCATGTTTTAGTTTTGTTTACATAGCCACATGGTTTACTATTATTCTGATATATTTTATTAAAGGCATTATGGTTTTCTGCACGTTTTAGGGTAAAGTAAACATAAAGGCCCAGATATTCAAACTCGCCAGTCTGAGGGCAAGCCCTGCCTACGCTTCAAATATTGCGCAAGAGAAATGGGCGATATTCAAAGGAGTTGCGCTGTTGAGCAACTCCCTTTGAATATCACCCCGAAATACAGCATCTGGCGCGATGGCGCAGTGGAACTTGGCGCTACCACAAGTTGCCAGAGTTGAGCATTAAACTTGCGGTGGCGTTAGCAACTATTGCGCTACGCGCAAATTTCTGATATTCAAAAGGTGACATGCAAATGGGGCCATAATTTATGCAAGGCGCAGGGGGCCATTTGCATCTATTTATGGCCCCATTTGCATGCCATTTACATGTAGGTGCGCCGATCCCTCGAGACTTGCTCCTGGCCACCCTGCCAGGCAGCAGCGCCGGGACCGGACAGCACAATGCAGCCCGATCGCGGGCATCACAGTTACATGACACCCCCACACACATCTCCACAGCCCGATCGCGGGCAGAACACGTACATGTCCCCCACACATCTCCCACAGCCCGATCGCGGGCAGAACCTGTATGACCCCCAGTGCCCGATCGCGGGCAGAACCTGTACCCAATTGCCCGATCGCGGGCAGAGATGTAACCCTCCCCAACCCGAATAACTCCCTGGTGGTCCAGTGGACCGTAAAGCCCGATCGCGGGCAGAATGTCACCACCCCCCAAACATCTCCCTGGTGTCTAGTGTCCCCCCACCCACCCTCACCCGCTCCCCCGCAGCGGCGAGCGACAGCATCCACCGCCTGCTGCCCGCCCGACTGACTGTCCGGTAGGGCTGCCGCCCATTGGTGCAGAGCTACAGCCAATGGGCGTGCAGCCCATACCGTACATGACAGTCCAGATTTGTGAATGATTCACAGTCTGGACTGTCATCGTATAGGCTGCACGCCCATTGGCTGTAGCTCTGCACCAATGGGCGTGCAGCCCTACCGGACAGTCAGTCGGCGGGCGGCGGGGCGGCAGGCGGGTGGGATGCTGTCGCCCGCCGGCTGCGGGGGGGGAGCGGGGTGGAGGGGCTTCGTGGGTGGGGGGACACTAGACACCAGGGAGATGTTTGGGGGTTGTGCTAGACATTCTGCCCGCGATCGGGTTTTACGTCCACTGACCACCAGGGAGTTATTCGAGTTGGGGAGGGTTACATCCTGCCCGCGATCGGGCACGGGGGTCATATAGGTTCTGCCCGCGACCGGGCTGTGGGAGATGTGTGTGTGTGGGGGGTTCATGTATTTGTACTGCCCGCGATCGGCTGTGGGAGATGTGTGGGGGGTTCATGTCACGTGTACTGCCCGCGATCGGGCTGTGGGAGATGTGTGTGGGGGGGTTCATGTACGTGTACTGCCCGCGATCGGGCTGTGGGAGATGTGTGGGGTGGGGGTTTCATGTAACTGTGATGCCCGCGATCGGGCTGGTGGGGGGCACAGGGACCGAGGTGGGGGCCAGCCAGGGGTGGCAGCTGCTGTGTTGCGCCCTGCAATACAGCAACTCACCTGTGGGTGGCCCTCAACTTGATCCTTTTTTTTTTGGCTCAAGGTTGTGCAGGCGCAGGTTGGTTAGGATGCACAACTCTGCACAACCCGACTGAATATCAGGGTTGCGAGGTTATGCATGGTTTCTCCCCCTCCTGTTGAGCATGCATTCATTTGCATTGCTCTTTTGCGCAACCTGTTGCCAGTGGAGCAACTGCCTCCTGCTGAATATCGCAGAATGGCGCAATGTAGGACTTGCGCATGCGCAACCCTGTTGCGCATGGAGCAACCCTTTTGAATATCTGGGCCAAAATGTTTATCTTTTTCCTTTTTAACTCAGTTTTACAGTTGACCTATGAATACATCAGTATAGCTTTAGACTGGACACACACTGTTTTATTTTCTAGATGGTACTGCATTGTCCATACCTTCATTTATATATCCATCTGTCAGTTAATTTCATCTGTGAGGAAATATGTTTTCTAGTTTAACTGGACATTTTGCATTGATACTATTTTTGACAGGACAGCACCCCCCAGTCAGGGCTGTCCTCATGAAATCACACAACATCACACACTTCTCTTGTAACAGTAGGCTTGTGACAGTGGTTTTAACTGTTTTGTCATTTTGTCTCCACTCCCACTGATTATCTCCTCTCCCCAGCTCAATCCTGAACACGTGTTTTGGCTTAGTGTACCTCTCTCACAGTTACTGATTTCTAAACAAAGAAAATTAATTATTTTATGTAAAATTTGATGTTCTGCAAAGCTTTGATTGTGTCAAAACAATACTTTCCATTCCTTCTGACTCCTGTAAAATTACGCCACTGACTATTCGCTTTCGCTTCCTGTAGTTGCTTCTGTAAAGTACACATTCAGCCACAGTGATGATTGGTTTGCACAAACACGGCTAACCTGTGCTGCTATTGCAAGGGACAATATCAAGCATGCAGGAAGCACCCACCTACACGCCTTAAGAAAAAACTGTTGAAAAAATGTGGTTTTATGAAACTTGGTGTCTAATGGACATGTACAGGGGGCTAAATGGCTGACTGAAAGCGCACACTTAATATGCATTTCTTAAGGCTGTCATTGGTTCTCCTCTCTTTGACTCTGAGATGTGGATTTACCCATGGTGAGTAAATTATTGGCGTTTGGCTGTTAGTTCTGGAATCTGTAATGGTGTTCGCCTGATGAGGCTGTTTAGGTAAAATAAGCTGATATAATTATTACAGGTCCTGTTAGATGCCTGCTCATGTTTGGGATTTAGTGATTGTAATGTACATATTCCGAATTATAAATTATTTGTAACTATTACCCAGAGACTGGTTACTACGGCCCTCACCTAACGAGATGGGGTACTAGCTAGTATTCTTACGTATGTCCGAGCACTGGGGGATAACGAGACGGTTCCTGGTACCTAAAATGCAGTGCCCAAGTGAATGAGATCACTTTCCACATGAACGAAGTAGTCTGCACATATTAAATTTATTGACCACAATTAAAAAAAAAATAGTATTTGGCTCTTTATTTATTTATTTGAGTTTTGGTAACTGGGTAAGTCCACTGAGACAATTGCAGTCCCTTTTTCAGGGTCGACCCGGAGTACAACATGATAAAACACAGGCATAACAGGTAAAGACAGTTCAACAAGTGAATGTAAATGATGAATGATAGTAGTGTTTGATAACACACTAAAATTGTATCATAAATACAGAAAAGCAAAGAAGAATAATATTTACCCAGCTGTATATACAAAACACATAAACAGAAGAGAACTTCAGTTCAGAACTAGAGTACTCATAAGACTGTTAAGAAATATAGCGGAGTAATCATACAGTTGGCAACAGTTAAGAGAGGGAGCACGTGTGTAATAAGTGCAGTCATCGGTGCCCTTTATAGCAGGAGCATGTAGCAGAGGCAGTAAGAAAGGAGAGCAAGCGGGTCTTGAACTCGGAGAGAGTGTGACAAGACAGGACGGGGGAAAGGGAGTACGAGACAGTGACAGCAACAAGGGGAAGGACCTCACGCAAGAGCAAGCTGAGCTGTAGGCCTTTGTAGGAGGGAGTGAGGCAGATCTTCGTGTACGTGGGGCAAATCTGAGGCAGATGATATCTCTAAGACAGAGGGAGTGTAGGGTGAACTTGCTTAAATATGAAACACAGGGTGGAGAACCTTAGTCTTAATTGTAGGGTAACCACCCCAGGGAGGAAAGGATGTCACAGTGATGGTGACGGGCAGTGACCCCAAGGGTGAATCTCCCCACTCTATGGTAAGCTTGTGTGAGAAGAGACATGGCAGCGGCACTGGTAGAGAGCAGTAGAGGAGAATCGTAGGGTAAGATTGGGAGGAGAGATGAGGCAATACGATGGCAAGCTGCAGCAGTGAGAAAAGGATGAATGCGCTAGAGGAGGCCTATCTTTTGGTTCAGGGATTTAATTAGCAAGGAGACATGGGTGAGTAGAGAAAGTGAGGGGTCCAAAGTGATGGCCAGGTATTTAAAACTAGGGACAGATTCCAGAGTATCTCCATTGAGAGAGGTTATATTGAGAGGGCAAAGGTACTTAGGAGGAGGGTCTGTGGGTAAATAGCATGCAAGGATCTAAGCTCCTGCTCACCACCTCCTCATGCCCAGGCTTACCCCACTGGGTGCCACTGGGCAGGCGCCCCTCCACAAGGTCACCATTAATGTGCCCTGGTTTACCCCCTGGGTGGGGCCACGGAGCCGGACTTCACCTGATGGACATAGTTGGCAGCTGAGGTGGCAGAGTGGAGTTCATGCTTAGGGTCAGTATTTTGTGTGCTGTACAGGGGCAGGGATGTGCAATGACGGCTCATGATGACCCTTACACTAATACGGCACTGGCAAGGCGGATCCCCCCCCAGCCTCCGCTAGGCATCCATAGCATCCCAGACAGACTACCCCCCCAGAGAAGGAGAGCAGTCCCTAGGACACTCAGTCCTTCTTCCCCTAGATTGCCCTCCAATGTCCCGAGTCCAGTCCCGAACCTGGGTCATCGGTGTCGCAGACGGACGCACTTCCTCCACACCAGTGGGCCAGCCACTGACCACACTTAACACAGCTCAGTCCCCTGGAGAACACTCATATCATATGGCACTGCATCCTGACCTCCTGCCTGCCTACTGCCCTCCATCCTCTCCGATCCACTGACAAGGGATTGCTAGAGATTTCAGGGTTAGTTGAAAACATCTGGCGCCGTGTTTTGCTTTTGCCTCACCTACCCTGTGGAACTCTCTACCCTATCGGTTAAAAGAATGCCTAACTTGTCGATAGATTTAAGGTTGAGCTGAAAACATATTTTTTTAACCTGGCTTTCCCAGTTTTAAATTAGTCTTCCCAGAGTTTTAATCTAGTGTTATAGTTATTGTTTTAATGTAATTCTATGTCTGTATGTTCTATTCAAATGTGACACGCCTTGGTTTTAGAAAGACACTATATAAAAAAAGTCTTACTTACTTACATAATTACAGGAAGCCTCCTACCCAAATATTGTAGCCACTATAGACATATACATGGGCTCATTGGGTACCAGCATAATGTTCCTCTGCATAACACCTCTCAACCTCCTGCCTCATAAATCAGGGACAAAGGACCAAAATTAGGGACACATCTTAAGAATTGATAATATCCACCCAGGAAGCTAGTAGAATAAGGGGCTTAGTGTAAAATACATTCTCTGAAGAAGAACAAGTCTGTAGCCCTAATGTTTGACATTATTTATGCTTACAATCCTTACTGTTCAGTCATGGAAAACACACATTTCAGGAGGGACAGAGATGAGTTCTGAAGCAATATCAGGGACATCCCTGAAATGCAGGGACAGTTGAGAGGTGTGGTGTACTCCATCCATAGCCCTCTGTATTTAAAGCAGTCAGATGTTAAATTGGAAATGTTTACGTGTGGAAACTTTCATATCTAGATTTCTAGGTGGTCATTTTGTTTTTTGGTGGTGGAACAGTAGCGTCATTTCACCAGAATCACAAGGGCTGCAAATGCTTGTTTCAGTAGAATCCTGGGGACCAGAAAGCTCCTCCACCCACTAAATGATATAATGGAAACTGCTAAGAAAAGCTAAAGCATAGTTAAGAAACTACTGAAAAAAAAATGTTTTGAGGTTGCAGTGGATATCGAAGGGGTTGCAAAGAAATCACAGGGGTCTCAACCGCAAACTGGCTGCCCCCCAAATGACACCCTTGGGTGGAACTCTGCTATAGTAGTCAATGGAGAAAGACGACAGAGGTGGTGGAACTTTCATACAGTTTTTCAGAAGTGGTGGAATTGAGTTCCTGTGGGCTTCTGCCCAATTTAACCCCTGCAAGCAGTCCTACAGCCTTGTCTGATGCCCCCAGATGGGTAAATGGGAGAGACTCCCTGAGATGAGGTTATTTTCCTTGTGTGACACGGGGTGAGGAGAGAACACAGTTCAAAGAAAAACAAACCAGGCTGCTGGAGAGGTTACAAGAATGATGACATTAAGTGTGTGAATGGAGAGAAGAACAGACAATAGTGTCACACATTTTAACTGGGTGTCAGATAAACAGCGCACAAAATCACGAAGCAACTGTGCAAACAGGATACATTTAAAAAAGTGTAGGGAGCCCAGATGATGGGATCTGAACACTGAGAGGTGGAGTTGGGAGTGGTAAGGAGGGAGGGGTTCAGGAAGAAGGTTGGCAGGAGCAAGAGGGAGGGAGGGGATATTGTCCTGCATTCAGTGACCCACCCTCTGGTGCTCATGAGGCATGATATCCTAATCTCCTAAGGGATGTCTAAACTTACTGAGTAACTCTCCCAAGGCTCCCTGCAACCTACCTTTAGCTCCTGCTTATAACAGGCAAGGCGTCAGCGTGGCTCAGTTGGTGTCACATCTGCCTCTGGGCCAGGAGATCGTGTGTTCTAGTCCCATGTTGGGATTGAGCTCATATCATAAATGGTAGCACCGGGAGGCATGGCTAGCAGCTGAGCTGTGAACAGTACTCTAACACAGCTCCACACATTTATGCTGCTATTTGATTGTTTTGTGTAGTTAAAAGTGTTCTAAACTACTTAAAACTATTAAATTGTGCTTCAGCAAACCTACCAATTATGGGCATACCAAAATTATTGCCCTTGCAAAATGGGTCACATGAAAACGAGGGCTGGAGGAGGTGGCGCCAAACAAAAAGAAACCTGACTAGGCCCAGACAAGAAGGGATCTGCAGAATCCAACCTGAATCAGCCCTCTAATGCAGTATTGCTAAAAGCCATACAAGCTAGCGACAAGAAAATGGATGACTTTACATCCAGAGTATCGGTGGTGGAAATGAAGCTGACTATCATGGAAGATGTAGCACAAGGCTAGCAAAACAGCAGAGAAAGCCTTGGTTGCAACAACGGGCATGGTAAAGAGAATCTTTTACTCCATCACTGCCTGGAGAATTTAGAGACTGGGGTGCAGGACTTCCACATATGTATATTGGGCTTATGGAGGTAGAGGAAGGAGAAGCCTTTGATAACTTTCTGGGCCACTGGCTTCCCGAGCTGATGCAGCTTGAATCACCGATCTCTGTGCAGTGGGCATAATGCGAGAGGGGCCTGCCTACATGTGGACTCGGTCCATCCTCCGATTCACACAGTATTGGCTGCATGAAAGAAAGGGACAGTGTACTGCAGGTGGTGAGGAGAGGGGACCCTATTCAATGGCACGGGGCACCCATCCATCTTTTCCAAGACCTCAGCTTTGCCACCCAACAACGGCTCAAAGCATTTGTCGGGATTCAGTCAAAGCTTCGCCAGCTCAGGGTATACCATGTTTTATTAATACTAGCTAGCATGAAGATCATTTACAGCAATAAAACTGTTCACTTCTCGGATCCGGCAGATGCGGGAAAATTGCTGACCAAGATTGAATGGAACTACATAGCTCAGGGCCTGGAGTCGGACTCTGAAGGGGAGGAAGACACCTGAAATGTGGAGGACTCGAGTCCAGTAAGTCATCTCGTGGCAGAGGTGATTAAAAGAGGCCTTGGACTTGAATACTATTTTCTATTGACCCTCCTCTCATGTGGACATTGCATATAGGGGATCATGCATTCAGACATCAAAATTATAGCATATCAAATTAATCATGTATTGCTTACTGCTTTTTCTATATGTTTAATGCTTTTACAAGGGGAGTTTAGCGTCAGCGTCTTCTATGTCGCAGCTTACTTTTACAATTGCCTCTCTTACTGACATTCAAAGTTCAACTTATCAGAGAACGTTTTCCTTTTTTTTTTATTACTAAGTCTGATGCCACAAGGATGTTTAGTCTTTTAGCTATATAGAAGTAAGGGGGTCATTTAAATACCTGTTACTGAATGAAAAAAAATTTCTGTGAGTTTACTGAAGAAACTTTGAAGCAGTATAGCGCAGTGGTTTAAGGCTCTGAGCTGCAAACCTGGAGACCTGGGTTTGAATCACAGTCTCCACTTGCATACTGTGTGACCTGAGCAAGTCACTTAACTTCCCTGTGCTCCCCAGGTTGCACCTGTAAACAAGCATTCAACTTAGTGTATCTCACCTGGTAAAACAAAGGTAAAATAAATTAGTAAGTGAATTACACTATAGTAAATGATGTGGGTGATGGGGAGCCGGGAGAGAATGCTCTGCTGTTTCTAATATTGTTTTTCCTTCTGTCTTGTTACTTATGAGTCCTGCTCACAATTCAAGTTCTTATATGCATGTGCTGAGTAAGGAAAACACAGGGCAAACAAGAATAAAGGAAATATTTATTGCTATAATGTCACACCAAATCATGTAACAAGGAGTTACAAAAGGATGATTTTCACCAGTCAGCCCCAGGGTTTCACGTACTAAATAAATCTAAACACGAAATGAACAAACATATGGAAAGAACACTAAAATCTCAGAGTCTAGGCAGGGCTGGCTGGCAGTTACATACATACATACACTGTTGATAAGAATGTAACATCGATAAGGCAGACAAATACAATTGGATATAATATACAGAGTGTAATATCTGGGTGGACCCCAGGAAGCAAGAGTGCATGACTGGCATATATCTTAGGAAGTCATAGAATAAGTGTTATTCGTTCTTATTTCCAGACAGTCTGAAATAACTGCAGTGTAATTAGAAAAGCACACAACATGTACAATAGTGGAAAACGATAGAATATGAGTGATTATGAGTATACTGAATATATGGCAGAAACATAGCATATAGGTAAATGCATTACAAACAAATATGAGCAAAGCAAATATCATAAAGGACACTAATATAAGTAATAAAACAAGATATAACATTATAAGACTGTGTAAGGCACTAATACTTGTAGGTGTATAAGGTTACATGTGGATCAGTTGATGGTATATAACCCAGGCATAATAATCTGGATTTTGGGATGTTTCACCCATCAAGGACAATTTATGTGATTAACTGGTTTGTTTATTAGAGGATTTCCCACTCACGCAGCAGTAGCCTTTGAAAGTACTGTTTAGATAATGAAAACGTGTATAGGTAACCTCCACATGATGTACCAAGTTAGGAGTGCCAAAAATACTGTAAGATCATCCGTTGTTTATGTCAGCATTGTTCACTGTCCTATGGGAGATGCTTGTATCTATTGCACTACAAAATCAATGAATATATGTTTGAAAAATGATGGCACCTGAGTGCAGTCCTAATTTCTCCCTTAAATAGACCCTAAATGCCTATTCGGCTAGTATATATGTACGGAAACACCAAGAGGGTGATCTCTTTTCTGCCCAATGACCTGGAGAGAGAGACTCTAACTCTGGTTTGGTTAGAGATTGTTATGGGACTGATTTCTGCCAAGTGGGCCATACCACACTAGATCACTGGATTAGAAAGGTTGCCAATTCAGGACAAGAATTTGTGAGGGTTTGAGAACAATGTATTGTCCTTCCAGCCAGGGCCGCACAACAACCGCCTTCACCAGGTCTAAATATAATATCCCCTGCCACCAGTTTTCTGCTCCAGCAATGTACATCAATAGTAGTTGCAACATTTGTATTTATATTAAATTAATGAGCAGGAATAAAACTCAGTTGAGTCAAAGCTCATTTCCTGTGAGGTTCCACTTGAATTACACATCAAAACCAGTAGAAGCAGACTGACACTATACTTAACAGATAAATAGTTACAAACAATTCAGGGACACAAATATACATTGCAATTAGACAGTTATTAGTACATGATTAAGATCCAGGTGTCATTACCATCCATTTAGTTATAAACAAGAATCAATAATGATTATCTCACATGTGGCCCTGCTATACTACTAGCTAAAAGAACTGGGATCCTAGCAACCTTGTATCCCTTTTTGAGTTTTAAAAATATGAACATACAAAGAAGCCAGCAGAAGAAGGCCATTTGGTCTGTCTAGTCTGCTTGTATTGCAGGGGCCACAGCTTGAACTACTACCCCACTCCTCATCATGCTTCCATTTTCCTACCCATGATCCTTACCTTCTCCCAATGCCTATCCCAGCCACTCTTGAAACTGCCCACTGTCTTCAATAAGACTACCTCTTCTGGCAGCGCATTCAAGTGTCCACCACCCTCTTTGTGAAAAAGTGCTTCCTGACCTCCCTGCTAAACTTCCCCCCTTGTGTTATGATTGCCACTTAATTAATTAGGTTATCTTCAGTGCATAACATCAAGGCAAGGGTTTAATACCTCTGTTATACCTACTCATGTACCTACATTACTGTATGAAGCTTTGTTATTACTGTCCCCTGTTACTGTGTGATGTACTGTTTATTGTAAACTGTACTTGTCTGACGAGGAGCCTTTGGAAACGAGTCCATGACTCAAAGGATTGTAATTCCGATTTCAACAATAAATAAATACTAGCCTGTAACAATAACCAGTTCCTAATTGTACCCAGGACTCTCCCCATTACCTGCCCATATGGGATTAAGAGAACAATTAAAACCCTGCCTAGCAGTAAATTCTGCAATTGCTCTTTCTGCAACAAGTTTTAATTGTTATGAAAAACCTGTGAGTTATATCCTGCCGTGGCATATAGGGCTGGCATGCACTGATGCAGCAGTGTGGCTCCTGCATGTTACTCCAGGAACCTGGCTTTAGGGATGAGCCCAGGTTATTGGCGGCCAGCTGGAGGGGGGAAGAAGAGGAGGAGGAGGAGGGAAGCATTTCAGAGGATGGTCACCACCACTGGAAGGGAGTCTGTCTGCCCCACCAGCAGGAGCACTTCCTGGGGCGGTCTGGATAATGCAATGCAATGCAGTCTGGGATGGCAGTGGGAGGGTGGACACATGGGGGGGGACTTGCAGTGCACATGACGCCTGCAGTGTGCACGAGTGCACCCTCATGGCCTTAGCATCTCAGGAAAGGCTTGAACACTGGGAGAAAAGCAGACACTATAGGATGAAACCCTCACTTTCCACAGGCCCTGCTCTGCTGAATGAGCCCTGAACCTCAACGCTGGATTCAGTCTCCACTAAGTGTCTTCAGCCCTACCCTTGGCAGTCCATCTCTGAGGGCTATGCCAGGGGAGCACTCTCAAAATCCAGGTAAGCCCAGGGGAAGATGGGAGACAGGGCTGAAAGATGAGAGGCTGATAGAGGCTGTCAGCTGGGAAGGATCACTGCTGGGGCACATTGATTGATTTTGAGTTATTAAAAGAGCCAGTGAGTCCATGGGCAGATGCCAGCCCAATATCGTGGATGGCCTGGGAGGAAAATATAGAGATGAAAAGCCTAAACAGCAGTATACTCAGATACAAAAACATCAACGCACCCACTAACTAAACAAGCATGGACTGATTTCACTTGCTAACAAATGTGTTTTTAAACAAATTTTACATTTATTTTATTTAGAAGAGATTCACCAGGAAGGCAACATGAACTGTGAAAACAGCTCATTTCCAAAAGCGTCTGGGTGGGGTTTACATAAGGAGAAGACAAAAAACAGCAGTAAAGAGAACAGTGTACAGAATCACATACATTCCTTATACAATCCAGGTAATGAAAACAAGTACATAATTAGAATTAGAAAATAGGCTTTTTATTTCCTGGCATCTGATTGGCTAGTACCCTTGCTGGGGGGTACCGTAATTTTCAATAAATGCCCAGGAAATAAAAAGCACTGGTCCCAGTGCCCATTCACCCATACACCTAATCCTTGTGCCCCCGTTACTTCCCTACTGGACAAAACAACCAGATTTAATTTGAAATCCCCACCATTTTATTCTGTCGTTTAGTGAGAAATACGAGCCCCGAATGCGCCACTCGCTCCCAAAATGAAGCTGCTCGCCTCAGAAAAGAAACCATACTAAAACCAAATGCCCACTTGAACTTGCACAGTATTATTCAAAAAATGTTGCACCATACCTACACAGGAGTGCACAGCTCCCAAAATACTTCCCAATCTTTGCACTGATGAACCGCTCTGTGCCGTCTGTAATGCTTGCTCCACTCCGCTCTCTCACCGTGACAAATCTAGCTCTCACCCCTTCCGATCAATATAAAGAAAAACAAACACCATACCTCATCACAAAATAAGAAAGAAATGAATTTCTGAATCCGACACCCTTCTTTCGTTTCCCCATACTTCCAGGTGTGACATCATTGGCACGTGCGCACCACTATGAAGTAACCGATCGAGAAATCAATTTCTTTAATTTGTTTCCGAATTTTTACATGCAGTTCTGCTTTTCATCTATATTTAACACTTGCTGACACCTGAATGTGACAGGGTATTTCAGAGTAGAGCAAGCGAGAATGATGGACGGCGCTGTACAGCACCACTAAGACTGGAACTACTACTGTACCTCTAAGTCCCTGCGCAGGTACAGTCCAAGTTTTTTTGGGGGGTCAAAATATTACAGTAGCATCTTTTCATCTGGAGAGCAGGAGTGGGTAATAAGAACAAGAGAATCCCTGTGTGGGGGTGGGGTAGCACAACAAATCTGGGAACACATGCAACAGCACAGAGACAGGGACTGCTTTATCACACAAACATTTAAACATCATCAGTAATACATTTGTCAACTATTTTTTTATAAGTTTTGGAAATCCCACATAAAATTGACACAGTGCCCATTTTATAAGCGCAATGATGCCTTCCAGGGGGATGGGCAATACCGGAGCTTCCAGGGGCTATAAAGCCAGACGCCATGCCCTTGGGTGGTCCAGTACTGGCCAGTACCGCCCACTCTGTCAGGCATTATTGCTTGCATAACAGGACATTTCTGTTTCTTTTTGAACTCTGTTTATTGTACCGGCACCGGTGAACTCCTCTCAGGCATCCACTGTTCATTACAGCTCTACCTCTGGACCTGAAACCCTCTGTCTCCTGGCACCAGCCCAGCTATCCCCAACTCTGAGCCCCCAAGGTAGGGCTGCCCTATCTGCCATGGAATCTCTTCAATTCAGGCTGGGCTGGGCTCAGCCCAGGAGAGGAGCCGGTCCGGTCAGTGGAGTGTGGCTGAAGGAGGTGGTGCTGTTGCCTATCCCTGGGGATGGGGATATCTACTTAGGTCCCACCCCATTGGCTCAGGCATGCAATGCGTCCTCACATAGGCATGCATGCTCCTGTGCGTGCCTACAGGGTTGCTGCCATAGCCAATCCCCTCGGTCTTCCTGGTCTCAGGTTGCAGTGCTCCCAGCCAATGCTAGGAGTCCCCAGCTCCCCGGAACGAGTCCCCCCCTTCCCTCTCAGGACAGGAGAGCAGTCCTCTGGACACTCAATCCTGTCCCTTCCCTCTCAGCCCCCGATGGCCTGAGCTCGTTCCCAAACCTGGGTCTCCAGTGTGGCACGAGGTATGACGTCCACTGCCTCAGCCCTCAGCGCCACTAGGCCGACCTTTGCATTTTCTACTGGGCCCCTGCCTGCATTGACACCTTCTTCTGCCCACAAAGACATCCGCAGCAGTCCTGACAGCGCTCTGGTGAGTTTGCTCACTCCCCCTCTCTCACTCGCTCTCTCATTCTGTTTCTCCCAGTGCTGCAGGCTGCCCCTTTGTACTGGCCTCTTGCATTGGGGCCTTTTTCTGCCCACAAACAAATCTGGAGCAGTCCCGACAGGCTCTATTGAGGTCAGTCACCCCTGCTCTCCCGACCTTTCTCTTGCAGCCAGGATTGTCAGGGAAGTTCCTGCCCTTTAGCATGCTGTGCTCCACATGTACATGGCAGTCCTTGCTCCATTACTTGCTGTACAAGTGCATGGCAGTCCTTGCTCCATTACTGGCATGCCTGATTCCCTCCCCACCCCACAGTCTGTGGTGGGGTCAGGGAGCACTGTAGTGGCACCTGGATGGTGAGCTTCACCTGGATCCTTCCCCACCATGCAATCCTGGGAGCCAAGAGCATGGGTCAGCTGTGCGGCTGTAGCCACAAGGAAAATGGAGCATGGGCTGACTTGCATCTGGGCTGCCTATTAACTGATGTTATATGCATTATTACTGTTTTTACCACCATTTTCTCCCTTGTTGTCTTGGGACCCCAGAACATGGCCATGCATGCATGTTAAGGCACACACTCACCCCACGAAGCCAGCTCAAGCAGCTTCCCCACCCTGGCAATCACTGGGCTCTCGTAGCCTGAACTGTCGGGTCATCCTCCACCAGGTGGCAGCCAAGTGCCAGAGAAACCCCTAATCCCTCCCTGGCAGAGAGAGCCACTTTGTGGCAGCACAGTCCTGCCTCGCCCCCCACTGACCCCCGACAATCCAGGCTAGTTCCCTAAACCTGGGTCGCCAGCATGGTGCGAGGTGTGGTGTCCAGCGCCTCAACCTTCAGCACCACTGGGCTGGCTTATCTGACAATGTTCTTATGGGACTGTATTCTCTTGTGATC
Organism: Neoceratodus forsteri; assembly: GCA_016271365.2. Taxonomy (NCBI): domain Eukaryota; kingdom Metazoa; phylum Chordata; order Ceratodontiformes; family Ceratodontidae; genus Neoceratodus; species Neoceratodus forsteri. Next base: position 297,842,219 of record JADMNL010000026.1, read on the forward strand.
AAAGGCACATTTCTGAATGAACAAAAAAAAAAAATACTGACTTGCATATTTGTAATTTTTTTAACTTGAAATTTGCTTCTGTGAGAGTTTGGTGACTGCCAGCTTTACACAAATTAACTAAACCCTGCCCATTTCCATCCCCAGCCCCGATCTATTCCTGTCCTCTGCCAGGCATCACCAGAAAACTTTAGAGTAGTAACACAGTGAGACTACGCTGCAGCATCCAAATGCATTTTATTATATGTTAGGAGGTCTATGTAGTGGTAATGGTTATAGCACTGGCTTGGGAACCAGGATCTCAGATGTTCAAATCCCACCAGAGCCACTCTACTCACTGTGTGATCCTAGGCAGGGCAGTTAACCTCCAGGAGCTTCAGTCTACTAGTTGTAAAAAAATAAAATACTACATTTCAGATGGGCTAATTTGGGTACATACTGTAACCCCCCCTCCCTTCCTGTCCCATCTAGGGGCATACTTTTCACTTTCAGATGGTCTGGGCAGAAAGAAGGGAGCATTCAAGGTGCTAACATTTGAGCCGTTTTGCACAACACTGAAACAGGGAAAACAGATGTCTCCTACCTGCTTGCTGTCTTCAAGCTGTGCACTTTACCTCCTCCATCTCAGCATCTGATCTCTGAGTCGAGCCGACCATCGAACCGAGACCTCCTCTTCTTCTGTAGTGGTCTCATGGATGCCCTGCAGCCCAGCCAGGCTAGATTCTGCCCTGAAATGTTACTGTGAAAATGAATCAGACTGCAAATATGAGGGAAAGAAAATGATTTAATTTCATTAGTCTTCCCCTTACAGCCAAATAAAGCACAAACCACTGTTTCTCCCTCAACTGGCTTTTATTTCCACCTGCATGACAAATGCTTCCAGCGATACAGGGGTCACCATTCTTCTCTAGAAAATAATCAGCTCCACGGGCTATAACTTTGTACATTTAGGGCTGGACATATTAAACAGCAGAACCACAGATTTAGCAGACACCAGAAGGGTTCTCTTCTCCTACCGCTTCCACTCTCAGGTGATCTACCCAAGACCCTGGAACACAGATCCTTGCAATCTCCTGGCATATAAAGGATCCAGTAAGCCAAACTTCCTTTTCTTTCCCTATGGGTCCCTTTTACTCTGGCACTGGTAGTCCCCCCTTTCACTGGCGTGGGAAAGTGAACTCCCCTCCCCACCTGGACCCTTGGGTATTGGCCCAAGACACAAGGACATCCAGGAATTTTCCTGATGACCCAGGCCCTGACCCACCTTTCCAACAGCTGGCACTGATGTACAGGGCTAAGGCCACTCCTGCCATGATCACTTACCTCCGCCTCAGCACCCATGGCCCCCACACCACTCTGGGGTTTCTGCTGGTACCCACATCCCGCGGGAGTTCCCTGCCAGGCCCACATCCCTGCTACAGTTCCTGGGCTTGAGATAAGCTCCAGCACAGGGACCACCCTCCAAGGTCTACCATTTCTTTGGTCTGCAACCCGCCCAGACTTTATAGACTGGCGCCCCAGGACCTCTCCCTCCAAACAGGCCCCCTGTTATGGGTGAAAGGCTTCCCAGCTCCCTCACCACCCCAGGCCATGCTGTCACACCAGGAATGAGGGGAACCTCTGCCACCAGTTCCCATCCTGAGAAGGCCCTGCCACAGGCCTCCCAGCCCTGGCGACCTAGGTATACACCAATGGGCTTCCTAAGGGCTCCTACATCTCTCTGCTAGGCTTACTAAAGCCTCCTGATGTCCTAGCCCCAACGATGCAGGACCTGGCTACATGTGTCCCCAATGCAGCTCCATACCCCACTCCTCATTGGCCACGGCATATAAAACCGTCCTGACTGCACTCCACTTGGGGGGGTTTCCCTCACTGGCCCTCTTGGACTGCTGAGCTTCCTTACTCACTCACCCACCTATTCTGGTTTTGATGCTACTCTTCCAGCCTCTCCCCTCCAGCCCCAAGCCGTGTGCCCAGGCTGGAAAAGACCCCGCTACTTCTTGTCAGCTCCCTTATATACCCTATTCCTACTCTCTGCTGCAGCCTTGAGGCATCCAGAGCAATATCCCCCACAGGCCTAAACCCATTTCCTAGCTCGGGGGGGAGGAGGGGGGGCTTGCATTTGCAAGGGACTTAAAATAATTTGTAAATAATTTACAAAGTGTATGTGTGAGCAGGGCTGACCCTGTTATCTCAGTTCTCCCCCCCCCCATACAGTTACATTTATTTTAGTCTTTGGTAGCTGGGTTAGATCCACTAGGCACAAAGTGCCTGTTTTCAGAGGTGACCTGGGAGCACTGGGGAGGTTAAATGACTTGCTCAGAGTCGCACAGTATACAAGTGGAGGTTGTGGGAATCAAACCCATGTCTGCTGCATGTACTAAGCTCATTCATATCTTGTTACTCTAACCTCTAGGCTATACTGCCAGTCCCATAACTCTCTAAGTTTGACTTGGTGGTTACACTGCAAAGCTGTGAACCTGCAGACCTGGGTTTGAATCCCACAACTGCCATGTTCTCACTGTGGCCCTGTATAAGTCATGTAGCTCCCTGTGCTTAACTTCTCTGAAATATGTCTCTGTGCTCCATGACAAAATTCACTTTCCTTTACTTCTGACTGTAGTGCTTTCTGGATACAGGTTGTATAAAAGACACTATATAAAACCAAATTGGTCTTTTCTCGCTTCTAGTACCTGCTGCGCTTGTTTTAACCCTCCTTAGACAATTCTTCACCTGTCTGCCCCCAACAGGATTCTCCTTTTCCCCTTTCACTAAGTTCCTTCTCCCTCCCTAATTACTGCCCACCCTTACTCACCCTGACCTTCTGTGCCAATCCTTTATCCTGGCTATCCTCGGCCTGGATCTACCTGCTTGATATTTTCCAATCCCAATGTATGCTTCTATAACCCTGGAGCTCACCCTATAGCTCTGGTGGCTATTTGCCTACAATATTATAATTATCTTACTTGCATTGTGCTATTATCCCCTAAGAATTACTTATCTGCCACCATTGTAAGCCTAACATTACTTCTGTCGTGATGGCACGTATCTTTTACAACTGGTACATTATGCTTGATGTTAAAATAACCTGTTTTTTGTACTCTGCTTCCTTGATTGTTGTATCCTGTTTCAGTGCTGACTGCTGAGACTTGTTGCTTTTCTGCATCGTATCTGCTATTGTTATGTATTGTGTACTCTTACCTTGTAACCTCCTGGGTCGTGCCTGAAAATAAGAAACATAGAAACATAGAAGTTGACGGCAGATAAGGACCGCAAGGCCCATCCAGTCTGCCCATTTCTTTTTCTACCTTATAAATGTGCCATCGGCCTTTGCTCTGTCAGTGACCTATCTATTCATAGTCATTTGTATTGCTCCCTATGCCTATCCCATGCCTGTTTGAAGCCCTGCACTGTATTCATAGCCACACTTCTTGTGGTAAGCCATTCCATGCATCCACCACCCTTTCTGTGAAAAGAATTCCTCACATTCCCCTTAATCGGCCTCCTCTAATCTCATGCTGTGTCCTCTTGTCCTGCTATTTTCTTATATTTAAACATGTTAGACTCTTTCACCTTGTTTATGCCCTTAAGGTGTTTGAATGCCTCGATCATATCACCTCTCTCCTCCTTTGCTCAAGGGTATACATATTGAGCTCCGTTAATCTGTCCTCATATGTCTTCTGATGCAGTCCCTGCACCATTTTGGTTGCCCTTCTCTGGACTGCCTCAATTTTAGTTAATGTCCTTGTGAAGGTGTGGCCTCAATACTGCCGCAGTACTCCAGATGGGGCCTAACCAATGTCTTGTACAGAGGGATTATTACCTCCTCTTACGACTTTGTGATACCCCTACTAATACACCCTAACACCCCCTAGCCTTACCTACTGCTTTAGAGGTCTGCTTGATGATTTTAGGTCATCAGTGATGATGATGCCCAGTCTCTTTCTTCCTTTGTGACTGCTAGCAACTCCTCCCAGCCTATAAGTGGCTTCAGGTTTCTCTTCCCATGTGCATGATTTTGCACTTCTTTGCATTAAATCCCAGTTGCCACTCTTCTGACCATTCTGCTAGTTTATCCAGATCTCTTCTCATTCTGCCCACCCCATCTGGCTCATCTACTCTGTTGCAGATCTTGGTGTCATCTGCAAACAGACAAGCCTTACCCTCTAGTCCATCTGCAAGGTCACTAATGAAGATGTTGAAGAGGACCGGCCCCAGGACTGATCCCTGAGGTACCCCACTTGTGACTTGCATCTCTTCTGACTGTATACCATTTACCACCACTCTCTGTTTTCTGCCAGTCAACCAGTTTGCCACCCAGTTGACCATCTTCTGACCCACCCCGAGCCTACCCAGCTTATTTATCAATCTTCTATGGGGAACAGTGTCAGAAGCTTTGCTGAAGTCAAGGTAGGTGACGTCAACTGCTCCCCCTTGGTCCACCACTCTGGTTACCCAGTCAAAGAAATCTATGAGATTAGTTTGACAGGACCTTCCTTTTGTAAACCCATGCTGTCTTGGATCCTGTGCCCCTATGGATTCCAGGTGTTGCACTATCCTTTCCTTAAGGAGTGCCTCCATAATCTTGCCCACTACTGAGGTAAGACTGACCGGTCTGTAGTTCCCCGCCTCCTCCCTGCTACCACTCTTGTGGAGCGGGATCACATGAGCCCTTCGCCAGTCTTCTGGGACCTCTCCTGAGCTCAGAGACTCACTAAACAATTCTGCTAATGGATCTGCTAGTTCCTCCTTTAGCTCCTTAAGTACCCTGGGATGTATGCCATCAGGTCCCATTGCTTATCCACCCTGAGCTTAGCAAGCTCTTGTAGGACCCTTTCACTTGGCTAGTAACTACTCAGTGAACAAAAACTAAATAAATAAATTCCTTTTAATTCATTTCTGTTTCTCAGTACAGTATACCGTGATGCACCCCCCCATTTATTTATTTATTTAAAAGTTTTACCAGGAGGGCACACTGAGAAGAGTACTGCTTGATTCCAGGTACATCCTGGGGGGAGGGGAACATAGATAAAAACATCCATTCAGTACACAGAGTGTGCAGTAATTCACCACGAACATACAGAGGTACGAGTTAAAAAGTGTAACAAATACGTAAATTACATAACAACATGTGAGGTGTGGTATCGTGGCAACAAACAAGCATCAAGATCAGGGTCAAATGCCAGTTAGCGGATAAGAGGTTGGACCATTAGTTCATATGCAGGCACATCTTTGCCACATGCACAGGTCGCGGAGAAGTGCTCATTGATATGGCAGTCAAGAGCTGTGAAAGGGTGTTTGCTGAATGCTTACAGGAGGATGTTCCATAATTTGGGCATGCGATGTCTGAAAGCTGCTTGGCCAATCGAAGAGGACATGCGGCAATGGCCAGAAGGCGGTGTCAGAATTCCTGAGGGAGTAGACAGGAGGGGATGGGCAGCTAACACAGCATTGAGGTAGGCAAGGACTGGGACCAGTACTTGCCATGAGTTTGGCGATAGTTGCATCACTCCCCATGTACTACTCTCTATTTAACTTTCTGTCATTTGCTGTCCCTCCCACCCCCTTTCTGACACTTTTGTCTTTCCTCTTCAACTCTCCCACCCACCAACATGCCATTCCTGGTTCTTTCTCTCTCTCCTGCTCCTCCCCCCTGCACTGTTCCTCTCTTCCACTCTGTCGGCAGTCATTGCTCCTGCTGACTCTTTGTCTCTCCCCTACCTGGTCCTTCTCGTCATGACTCCTGTCAACCTTTCTCCCACCCACTCCTCCTGACTGCAACTCCTGCTTGTTTCCATGGAGTTTTATTCTTGGAGTTGAGTGTTGGGCCCTCTGTCCTCTATCCTCCCATCCCCCACCCAGTCGCTACTCCTGCTGAGTCTCTCCCTCCCCCACTCAGTTGCTTTTTTTGTTGCTCCTGCTGACTTTATAACTGCATTTATGTAACCACCCAGCCCACTGAGGTTATTAGAATCCCATCAGTGTTAGACTAGGAAGGTAGTGGGCAGATGGAAGAGTTTATTAGAAGCTCCCCACAGACCTCCCATTGTTTACCTAGCTGTGCTGGGTGAGAAGTGGATGAGGTCATTTAGAACTCTTGCAGCAGCCTGAGCAACAGTGGAATCAGCTGCTTAGGGACAGTTTACAATGTTCAGTTCAGTGCAGTCAGTCTGTGAGTAGGAGTCCAGCAGAGGAGGGAGCGCTGAGTGTGGAGGTGCCTGCTAGCCTGGCCTGAGGTTGGGTGAGGGACCTCTGGTCATTTTTCTCACCCCAGTGAGTGAAACAGCATCACTGCACCAGGAAGTGGTGGAGTCCTGTAATTCCAGGACCACAGTTGGTCAATCCAGAGAGAATGTAATGGGACTGCAGATCTTCCTGGACATAAGTCTCCACCACTCATTCACACTAGTGGGATTAGCGCCGGAGGCACTAGGACCCATCGGGAGCAAACTTTTTGCTGGAAGGTCGGCGCGAGAGATGGCGCCACGAGGCATGGCGCCGCGAGCGGTGGCTCGCGCGGTAATGACTATCTCGGCGACGACCCTCCAACCACCTCAGTTCCTTTTTTCCCACCGTCGAGTGCGCTTCAGTGACAACGTCGTTCGCCTGTTAGGAGTCAAACTTCAAACTAGCGCATAGTTTTCAGTTTATTTTTTTTTTAACATTATCACGATAGTAGTATCACTTAATTTTTTTCTATTTCGTTAAATTTCTGTAATATTTTAAATTTAACTTACTTTAAAGAAGTCTCGGCCTACTGGACGGAGTCGACCATGAGCAGGTCAGGTGACGGTAGAGAGACTTGGTATGAAAGCTGTTCAGTCGGTCGGGCTGGGTCCGGTCAGCCTCCTTCTCCTCAGCAGGGTTCCGACAACGGTCAGTCCGATGCCCGGGGGGATGGGCGGTCCCTCCGCCGGCATAAAAATAAACGGTCGCATTCTCGGCACTGTTCGGCCTCGAGCTCTTCTTTGGCCCACAGGTCAAAAAAGAGAAGGGTCACCGAGGTCACCCTCTGATATGTCTGCGCATCAATGGTCGGTTATCGTAGCTAGTTGCCGGCCTCCTTCTTCGGAGTCGCCAACTTCCGGTTACCGTCGTCCTCGACATCGGAGCCCCACCCCGCCTATAGGTAGGGCTCCAGATGAGCAGTTTCATCAGTGGGCCGCTCTTATGGAGCGATGGGCTCGGAGGTTGGTTCTTCTGCCTGGCTCGGTTGCCCCGGAGCCTTCGGGCTCATCGGGCGATCAGGTAGGGCGGTTGGACCTTCCTAGTCAAGCGGCACCTCCTTCGGTGCCAGCGACTCCGCGCTTAGGTGTCTCCCCCCCTCACATGGCTACAGTGTAGGGGGCCACACCGATGCCCTTATCTCCTGTTTTTTTCCCTTCTCTTGCTTTTAAGGTTCCAGGAGTGTTTTTGGCACCTTCCACGGAGTCTCTGGGCTTGTCAGCGCCATTTTCGGTGCTGCAGGGCCTCGCGGTGCCATGGGGCCTCGCCCAGCGCCATCCACCAGTACGCTGGGCGCTGCGGCACCGTCCCAGTGCCGCTGGGTCTTGGGTGCTTCCACAGCGGCGCCGGGAGTGCTTGGCGTGCAGGCCTCTTGGCGCCAGGCTCTCCGCCTGCCACTGCTTTGACTCTTTTGCCTCCCTCGGCGCTCGGGGCCCTTGGGAACTCTCCTTTTTCTCTTTCTTCCTCTCCTATTTTCACTCCTTTCCTGTCCAAACCGTCTCCAGGACCATCAGGAGATGATGTTGAGCCTGACCCAGACCTTCGGTTGGGTGATGAAGTGGAGGAAACAGGATCTTTCATTACTACAGAGCCTGTGGTCAAGGACCTGTCCTTTAAGTCTCTGTTGAAAACCTGTGATCCACTCTTTTTCTCCAGACTACAGACATCGATCCTGGGAAGATATTAAGACCCCAGTATCTGCATGCTTCGGAGATCCCTACGGATTTGACTCCTCCGATTCAACCTTCCTTCGAGACGCTGTCTCAAATGGTATAGAATAATCCTGCTCTTATTCCCTCAGTGGCTAAATCCATTGATAAGAAATATTCAGCTCCCAAGGATCGTCCCATTTTGGCATCCCAAGCCTTTGCAGATCCTATTGTAGTCCTGCCAGAGAATGACAAGGTCGTTCTTCTTCAAGTTACTACAGCTCGAATTTATTAACAAAGAGTCTCGTAAGATTGATACATTAGGTAAGAGAGTCTTTGCTGCCTCCACTTTAAGTATGCGTATTGCCAGCTATCAAGGCTATTTTTCTCAGTATGAGTATATCCTGTGGCACTCTATGAAAAGAATGGTTGAAGCTCTTCCAGATTCCGACTCCAAGTCAGAGCTTCTTCTAACTGTTACCAGAGGTATTGAGTCCAATAATCAACAGGTCAAAGCCACCATGGACGCTTTCGACACTGCTTCTCGCTCAGCAGCCGCAGGTATTTGTACTCGACGCCATTCCTGGCTGCATACTCCGCTTTACTGTAATGATGCTCAGCAGCAGGTAATGGCGCTGCTGCCCTTGATGGTTCCTATCTTTTCGGTCCTCAGGTAGAGCAAGCCTTAGAGGCCACTCAGAAGACTAGATCGGCCATTAAGTTGGCTAGACCTCCGCCTACCCCCTCTTGGGGGCATGTAGGCAAACGTCAGTTTCATAGTCGCCAGTCCTTTCGAGGCAGAGGAAGCTTCCATAAAAGCCAACCTACCCAACCTCAAAAGAAGATGCAGCAGAAAGCGAGGGCCTAAAGCCCCCAGAGCTACCTTATGAATTGCTGGCCCAAGTTCCACCCATACTGCTCGAGGTGGAACTTTCTCCTCCGGTGGGAGGTCGTCTGATGTACTTCTACAACCAGTGGAAGTCCATAACTTCAGACAAATGGGTCCTTCGGATAATTTGCGAGGGTTATTCTCTCAATTTCTTGGAAACCCCCCCGAATTGTCCTCCCAGACAACCCAGATTGTTGACCTCTCAGTCAGAGCTCCTCACCGCCGAGATCCAGGGCCTTCTAAACAACAGGGCAATAGAACTGGTGCCCCCGCATCAGCAGAACACAGGGTTCTACTCCCATTACTTTCTGGTTCCAAAGAAATCTGGGGGGATGCGCCCCATTCTAGACCTCAGAAAGTTAAACAAATTCCTCCCCAGGGAGAAATTCAAAATGATTTCCCTAGATACCCTGTTACCTTTGCTGCATCAGCACGACTGGCTGGCCTCCCTGGATATGCAGGACGCTTACCAGCATATCCCCATCCACCCGACCCATCGCAAATTTCTGAGGTTTGTAGCTCTGGGTCAGCATTATCAGTTCAGAGTCCTGCCTTTTGGGCTATCCTCGGCGCCACGAGTGTTTACAAAGTGTTGTGCAGTTCTCGCAGCGCATCTCAAGAAGCTCGGACTCCAAGTGTTTCCCTACCTGGACGATTGGCTCTTAGCAAGCCCTTCTAGCCAAGGGACTCTGGAAGCTGTTCAAATGGCCTCTCGCCTTCTTACGTCCATGGGAGTTCTGCTGAATCTGAAGAAGTCACAACTGCAGCCCTCCCAGAGGCTCCTTTTCATAGGGATTCTTCTGGACACCTCTTCCGCGAAGGCTTTCCATCCAGAGGACAGAAGACTCGACATCCTTCAGATGGCCCGTTACATTGGGGAGAACCAATCGGTCTCAGCTCTCTTGATGCAACGTATGCTAGGCCTCATGGCGTCCTCAGTGTTCACTGTACCCCTAGCTCGGTTACACATGAGGACCACCCAATGGATGCTCTCAGCTCAGTGGTCACTGACCTCTCGCCCCCAGTCTTATCCCATCAAAGTGACAGAGCCCCTACGAAGGTCTCTCACCTGGTGGTCTCAAGAGAGCAATCTTCTGGAAGGATTCCCCTTTGCTCCCCCGGATCATCAGATCTCCATCACCACAGACGCATCGCGAATGGGATGGGGAGCTCACTGTCGCTGTCTCCATACTCAAGGTGTATGGACTCAGCTCGAAGCTCAGCTCCACATAAATGTCCTGGAGATGAGAGCAGTCCCTATGCGATCCGAGCATTGAAGGACATCTTGCACACAAGAACAGTCTCCTTCAAACAGACAACAAAGCTGTGATGTATTACATCAACAAGGCGGTGCTCATTCTTATCCCCTTTGCAGGGAAGCAATGAGAGTGTGGGAGTGGTGCTTGGAGCACAAATCTCTAATTCAGGTGGTATATCTGCCAGGTGTACAAAACGACTTAGCAGATCTCCTCAGCAGAACGGGGGCAGACCCTCACGAGTGGTCTCTCGATCCAGCGGTCAGTGTTCAAAGAGTGGGGGACTCCAGACCTGGACCTTTTTGCATCCCCACTCAACGCAAAACTGCCTCTCTTCTGCTCCAGAAATCCAGGGCCTGGCATTTTCTGTCAGGATGCGTCTCAGGCTGCGGTGGACAAAACGCTTTTACGCCTCTTTCCACCGCTTCCTCTAATCCAGAGAGTACTCCTCAAATTCGAGTCTCAGGGGACCAGGATGATTCTCATTGCTCCTCCTGGCCTCGGCAACTATGGTTTCTCTACTCAACAGTATGTCGGCAGCCTCTCCGAGACCACTTCCTTGCAAATCAGTCTTTTTGACTCAGGGTTCGTTGGTCCATCCCAACCTGAGGTCACTTCACCTTCATGCTTGGCTCCTGAAGAGGTAGAAGTGAATCGTTCAACGCCTCGAGAGTCTCGGACATCCTTCTGGCTGCTTGAAGTAGTACACCAAAACGACACTTCCAAATGGAAACGTTTTTCTCTCTGATGTGCAGAGTCCTCTTGGAATCCGTATACTGTGTTCCATAAGGACAAAGTAGTTCTCTGTACTCATCCTAAACTTCTTCCCAAGCTTGTGTCAGAATTCCATCTAAACCAACCTCTGGTGCTTCCCTCTTACTTCGCTAACTCCAAAAATGAAGGGGAACGATTCTTCATTCCTTGGATGTTAAGAGCCTTGGCGGTTCTACTTAGATAGAACCAAGAATTTTCGCAAGACTCAGCAACTGTTTGTTTCCTTCAGCGAGACCCGGCTGGGTCAGCCTGTCGCTATCAGATGCATCTCATCATGGTTAGTGGTATGCCTTCGACATTGCTATTCCATGGCTCAGGTTAAATTAGAAGGTAGAGTGTACGCTTACTCTACTAGGGCGGTTGCGGCATCCCTAGCAGAAATTCGCAATGTTCCAATTGTGGATATCTGCAACGCCGCCACCTGGAGCTCAGTGCATACCTTCATTAAGCATTATGCACTGGATGTTCATACCAGGCGTCATTCCGCATTCGGCAGAACTAGCCTTAATGGACTTCTGTCCTAGACGTGTGAGCTCTGGCTCTCCTGCCGCCCTTTTGGGGGATTATCAGCTTGGTACTTTCCCACTAGTGTGAATGAGTGGTGGAGACTTATGCCCAGGAAGATATGAAAATTACGTACCTACCGTAATTCTTGATCTTCTTGGAGGAGTCTCCACCACTCATTCACACGCCCACCCTCCATCCCCTGAGCTCACGGCTGTGTTGGTCTTCACTCCCTCAAATCTTTAGGCCGTGAAGACTTCTTTGCTGACCCTTCTTACACGGGTCGTACGGACTATCTTATGTCCGTTTTTAAGGTTAGAGTTATTCTTTATGTTAGTTGCGCTGCACCTCCTTGGTAAAAAGGTACTGTGGCGGTTGAGGGTCATCGCTGAGGTAGTCATTGCCGCGATGAGCTATCGTCATGGCTCCATGCTCAAGGGTACTATCTCTCGCGCTGACTCTCCAGCAAAGTTTGCTCCTCGATGGGTCCTAGTGCCTCCAGTGCTAATCCCACTAGTGTGAATGAGTGGTGGAGACTCGTCCAAGAAAATCAAGAATTACGGTAGGTACGCACTTTTCATTTTCTGTGGGTCCACAAGCAAGCCCCAGAGGGACAAAAAGTGCTCAGCTGCCCAGAGAAGGAGCAAAAGGTGTCTCAGTGAAAGCTGTGAAGAAAACAAAAGAGAAAAGTGTTTTCTTCACAAGTATGATGTCTGTAACAAAGAGACAAACGTGTGAGTACAGAAACGGACTAGTCCAGAGGGAGACGCCTGGTGGTAAGTGCCCAGAGATAATCTAGAGTACACCACTCAGGGTTCCTGTATCACCACAAAAATGTGCTGCATGTGGGAAGTTTGAAAGTGTAGAGTCATTTAGCAATCCGAGGGGGGCGAAGGCTCAATCTGCATAACCCGACAGGAATGGCAGAGGCTAGTCAGGGCCTGGGTGGGCAGAACTTCTTCTGAAACTCCAGTCAGGGCTAACTGGTTCACAGAAGGGTGCATGGTTACTCTGCAGATGTTAACCAAGCCCATCAGGTCAGGAGGATGTAATTTTAAGTGTGTGGTGACCCCCACATAATAGACGCTTGTAAGAAGAAATGTCCATTTAGATCCCTAGTACAGAGGGATGGATGGGTCATCATTTTGTGACAAAGAAGAATTGCAAAGCTCAAAAATGTGCTGTTCTGGAAAGAGAAGTGTTGTGCGACTCCTGTATGTACAGTTCCAACTTAGGGGAGCACCCATTCTGTGTCCATCTGTTCAGAATAAAGCCATACTGTACAATCCCATGTTCAACACTGGACATTCCCTCTGTGCTTCCAGAGTGAACTTGTTTATGAGCCCCTTGGAAGATAGCCATGGCATAGCCTTAGCACCTGTCTCACAGAACTCGGAGTAAATATAAATGTAATTTTGCACTCAACCCCTACCCTCTTAGATGCTGAACCAGGTATTCGCCCCAGTGCCAGGGGTGATACTTTTATTTATCCCAACTTGTGGTCTGTTGCCTTGTCTGTGTACAAGTTGGGGGCCTGGTTTCAAGATGACACTATTGGCCTGGTAAAGGGTTACATTTATACACAAGTTATCTGCACTGCCACCATCCACATCACTGCAGCCTCTCACTCTACACTGCTGCTGACCGCATCAACACGCTGAAGCTTCTGCACCGTTGCACAGCCATGTATATCACATTCTGGCAATGCAACTGCCCTTTCAGCCGGTGCAGATGGTGGGAGGTTCAGGTGGGTTGTGGATGGTGAGTCATGTCTGAGAACCTAATTTCCTGTGCATCACCTGCCCTGCAGGGTAAACAATAAATGGGGAATTTAAATCTGTTCTTGCTGTAACTCAGTAGCGGAAGGTCCAGCATCTGCTGAAGGCTGAAGTGCAAACAGCTGCTTCACACAACTCACAGTTCCTGGAACAGCACTGACTCCGGAATCTTAAATCCTTTTAAATGAAACACTTTATTTTTAATTCCCAAATCCACTGGCAGTAAAATACTTATAGCACAGAGTGCAAGTGCAAAGTATTAAGGGTTCTGGAGGACAAAATGGAGGATCAATAGGTCACCTGATGCATTTCACATCACCTGCTTTCTCAAAGGTGCTGTAACTGCATGGTTCTGTTTGGTGTCCTCCTCTGCCAGATTTGAAAAAAAAAAAAAAGGACAGTAGCACAAGTTGCTAACCACACTGTCCTTTACTGATTTCCAGCATACTTCCTGTTTTCTTGATGAAGTGCAGCATGGGCTATCAGCAAGGAAATTGTGGGTACCGAGGAAGGCTGCCTGCAATGATGTGATCAGCTCAGATTGCTCAGACGAAGGAGGAAAATTGACACACTGTTACACACTGCCTGCCAGACAGGTAATGCAAACTGAAGACATGGAGCAGTCTGTGTTGGTGCACAGTGCATTTTGGTGGTCAACCAGTGACTTATGTCGCATAGGGTCTCTAGGGTCAACCTGTGGCCTCTTCATCCATCTGCTTTTGCAGTTTATTCTGTATTGAAATGTCCAAGTCCTATATTATATTTTTAATTTTATAATTTATATAGCTTGTGTTTAATTCATATGTATAATTTTGGCTTGTGACTGTGGTAAAGGTGGTTTTGCGCTCCTTGGGGGTGTTTGAGAGCCACACCTGTGGCCCTCTGATTGTCTTAGGTTACCCAACCCTGGTTTGGACTCTAGTAAGTGTGCCGCTGTAACAGATCTGCACTGCTCACAATAACGCCCCAGCTTGGTGTGCAAACATGCTCTTTTGTCCCCCCAGTCTCTTGCCATGGCTCCTACCAACTCTTTCAGCATTGTATTATCTCATCTATGTTAGATAAATACACTGTAAAAATTGTTGCAGGCAGGGCTGTATTGGAAATGATATATTGCCTGTCATCTAGCCTCTTCTGAGTAAATATATTGTACAGATGTGTGAAAGCAGTACTCCACTACACCAGAAACCCACTGAAAAGGAGAAATTGAATCTAAGCTGTTCTGTCCTGGAAAAAATACGTTGCAAACACAGCACGCCCCTGAAAAGGAGATATTGCCTCTCAACTGAGCTATCCTGATTAAATACATTGTAAAAATGGGTAAAAGCAGAACCCCGTACAATAGAACCCCATTAAAACACGGGACACTGCATCTCAGATGGTCTTTTCTGGGAAAATATACTGCAAAGTGGGACCTCATAAAAATTAAATATTGTATTTCAGTTGGATTATGCAGGGCAAATACATTTTAAATATAAATCCAACCCACACTAATTCTAGGTCTTATCTCAGATTAATACTTTTGCAGCCATATTGGTTCTGACCAGAGTTTGTTTGTTTGCTTTTACTCACTTCCTTTACATAGAGGTTTGCTGCCTTCATTATTCCCTCCTCCCCTCAGTCTGGCCCACTGTTCCTTCACCTCACCCAGGCTATTTCTCCCTGCTAGGTTGTCTCTGAAGCATTCACTCCTTTTTTTTTTTTCAAATCTACCCTCTTGAAGTCCAGGACCCTCGTTCTTGTGTGGCTTGCTTCCGCTGTTGTTCTTATGCTGAATCATACTGTAAGGTGATCACTGGTCTCCAGGTGGCCTCCCATCTTGACGTCTACAGTACTGTCTCTATTAGCGAGCACTAGGTCCAATATTGCCCCATTGTGTGCTTCTAGCTGAGGCGTGGCTGGGAGGCTCCAGTCTACATCTGGCAGCAGGCTAAAGGCAGTACATGCTGAAGGAGGGCTTGGGAAAACTCAAAGGCTTAATGCTTAAGAAATGTATTAGGTGTATCCCTGGGCAGGTGTCTGACAGAACAAACTGCTCACTGTGAGACACCCTAAAGCTTTGCTTGATAGAGGTTCATCAGGGGGCCAGTGTACGTCTAGCAGATTGAAATCCCCCACCAACAGCACCTCCCTCCCCTTTTTCTGCCATTGTGATAATGGCTTCCCCCAGAGGCTTGCCTAGTCCCCCATTGTAAGTCTGTAGAGCACTCTAGTGTGATCAGAAGCTCTGTCTCCAGGGTGAACATGGGTGCCAGAACCATGGAACTAGGTAGGTGTCAGCCTCGCCCCTATTTTAAACCTGTGCCCTTTAAGCCTTTTAGCCACAAATAAACTTTCAGAATTAAGCCTGCCATTATATGCCTCAGGTACTCTTTCAAACATTAGTTGCTCACCTTTTGGGAATTTTCTGATGCCCTGGTAGGTGACCCACAGTACTTCCAACTCTTCCTTCCCCGTGGTTTCCTGCATTTCTGTTGCTTTGATACCCTCCTTATATATAACAACAACACCTCTCCTCCTTCCTCCCTACCCCATCCGTCCTAAATACAGCCTGGCATGACCATGTCCCAATTGTGGTTTCCTATACACCACAACTGAGTAATAGCAACAATAGCTATGTCACCTCTGCCATGATAGCCTGCAGGTCTGGAATTTTATTTCCAAGACTCCTTGCATTTGCACACATGGCCTTCCACACCTATTTCACATTTTGCCTACAGCTCCTTCTTTCCCTTTTACCCTGCCTCCTTTGCCTCTTTTATAACTTTGATCCCATCCTCTTTGTCTACTACTACTGCTGTGCTGTTTTTTTTTGTCCTGCTCCTGGGGGGATTCTCCTCCTCCTGGGTCTTTTCTTCTTCCTGTTTTAGTCAGTAGGGAGGCAGTGTATGTCTCCCTTTTTACTTCCACTTCCACTTCCCCCTAAGCTAGTTTAAATGTTCACCACAGTAACATTTAAACTGTCAACTGAGGATTGTGTGTCCCTTCCAAGACAGTTGCAAGCCTTCACCTCTATATAGGCATTTATCCTTCCAGGTTGGTCCCCATTTCACATTGTAGTTGAACCCTTCTTCTCTGCACCATTCATTTAGCCATGAGTCAAAGCTTCTGGCAAGGAGAACCCTATCTTCATCCCAGTTGTAGACAGGCACTTCAGTGAAAGCCCGTGTGTACCACTTGCCTAAGACCCTCACCAGCTCCTTGAAATCCTCTACACATTCCCAGTCCCATATCTAGATGGGTCATTAGTCCCCAGATTGACAACGCACAACCAGCTACCCTCCTGCCCTGCAACCCTAGTGATCTTTGGGATCTGCATTCTGTCCCTTCAAGCCATGGCTCAGGTAGGCACCTTACCTCTTACCCTCCTTCCTTTTCCCAAATCTACCTCCTGACAATGGAGTCCCCACCAGAAGTTGCTTCCTCCTCTGGAGGGGTCCTATACCTCCCATCTTGGGCCTCCCTATAAAGGACCCCTATATTCTCCCTTACCACTACCATGGTTCCTTCTTTTCCATCAATCCTGTCCCACCAGATTAGTGAATGAGTTGTGTAGTGGCATAGGCTGAGGAGTCTGCCCCAACTTGCCACCCCACCCCTCTCAGAACCCAGTACAGTCTAGCCAGCCCTCTAGTTTTCCCTTTTGGTTTATTTTTCCCTTGTACCCTTCCTCTGACGGGGCGGGCAGGATTTTAAAGCTGCTGTCAGTCCCATGGCTGCAGGAAAACTGGCATAAGTGGGTCTCTACTTGCAGCTGCAGTTTTTCAAGCGGAAGTCAGTTTCACAGATACTGCTGTGATTCTGGAGAAGATTGTACAGAATGCATTGATGCGTCTATTTCAACTGAGTAGTGCCGACCCCATATTGCTGCTGATTTCTATCATCCCCCCATGAAAAGACATTAAAAAACACACCTTGTCATTTTGACTTTTAGAATATAAATTTTTTTTTTTTAGTGCTTCCTCATATTTATTTGTGGGGGCATGTGCCCCCGTACCCTAGGGGCATGGCACCTCTGCCTGTGACCAACATCTATTCAATACAGAACTTGTATCCCTTTTTGTAAGGACCTCTAATGGGTTCTAAAGTGATCTGCTGTAAGTTTAGAGGACCAGCAGTGCCCCTAATTATATCAGCTGCCAACCTAAACCAATTTATATTAAAATCACTGGTGACTACCAATTCACAATTTTTAAGAAGTTTGTCATAAGTGATTGGTACCTCCTTCATGCCTAGCTCACAAGTACCTTGGGGCAAGCAAGCAAATATATATATTTTTTTTTAAATAAATTTCTAACTTTCCACTTGAGGCTTTGGGGCTTTATAGCCCATTACCTTAGTGTGTCCATAGTTCTTTGCAGCATAAACTAGAGGTTTTCACATAGTCCAGTTTGGGAGGGAAGGGATCATAAATTGGACTGAATCAATGGCCAGTCTATCCCCTCCACTTTCCAATCTGCAGGACCAGCCCCCATGCTTTGACGTTCTGTGACAGCTAACCAGGGAGAATGCAGGGGCCCATCCCATTGAAGTCTACATGGATCATTTTCCAAATGCTTTTATTTCTGTTTGTGTAATCTTTTATATAAATGAAAGTCACCACACAACTAATAGGGGCCCTGTTAACTGAGTGGTGACTTTCATTCATATTTAGGAAACATATAATGGACTGCAGTGGAATAACACATTTATCTCCACTAGTGAGGGGTAAGATACATAACTCACAAGTGACGAAGCCACGCAAGTTAGTTATAAAGGTTTTTCCACTCATGTGTAGAGAGAAATGTGTTGTTCTACTGCACTTCATTATGTGCTTGATATATACCACACCATTTGTAGTGTTTTCTGATGCTTTACTTTGTTTTAGCTTAAAACTGCCTTTCTTTCCATCGTAAGTTCCCTATCTGGCACATTGTTCTCAGTGTTCCATTTCCAGATTCTGAGTGGAAATAACATGTTCTAAGTCAAATAAATGGTGTTCTAAGTGAAACTAAATATTCATCCCAAATAAGTAAGCATTAAGCCATGAGAAAGGATGCATTTACAAGGAATTAATGCATGGTTGGGGGAAGGGGGGAGTTAGTGCATAAGTCTGAAGGCTGAGTGCTCCAACCACCCAACCATGCATTAATTCCTTTTAGAAAATGGGCATTAAAAAGCTACTATGCTGGGGTCACTTGACTGATAAATGGAGTAGAGACGTGTCTCCTTCGAGCTTCGACCCCAGTCCAACTTTAAAAGTAAGTTTTCTGGTAATTCAGCCATTAAAAGACACAGTAAAGGTCTGCAGGAGGTGGAAGCATGGGCGAGTATATTTTGGCATCCAGTGGCAAATCACAGAGGGACCGGGTGCGAAAGGAAATAAGAAGTAGCGGTAATACCTCCGAGTAGTGCAGCGGGCCTATTCGCTTTTGGCCGAGATGTCTGCTATGGAAGGAGATTGGGAGAGCAGCTGGACGGAGGTCCTCACCCCCACAGTTAACAAGGGTAGAGGAGGAGAAGATTGATCATAGGCTGGCGAGTATCGATGCCCAGATCACCCAGCAGCAGGAAAGAACTGAGGAAGCGGAGGGCCGTATTTTGGCTGCTGAGGACCTCGTGGCCCCGCTCCCAAGGTGCATCGAGAAGCTGGAGAAGGAGGTAATGGAGCTGCGGGAGGCCCTCGACTACCAAGAAAACTATCATAGAAGATTGAATATTCAATTTAGGGGCCTCCCAGAGGGAAGAGATGGAGCTAATATCCTGGATTTCTGCGCAAGTACTTTGCCTGCCATCATGGGCTTGAAACCCAAAGGGGGAAGGTATAAGATAGAACGAGCCCACCTCGCAGTGCTGACACGCCCACCACCAGGCCAGCCACAACGACAGATTATCTTCCGATTTCATAATTTTCAGGATCACCAGGAAGTTTGGAACACGTTTCGGGAGATGCAGGACTTGCAATATGATGGCTGTAAGCTACAGCTGGCCCAGGATTATTCACCCAGGATTGGTAGGAAGAGAAGGGCTTTTAACAAGGTGATTAAGGAATGCCAGCAACTGAAGTTGGAGTGGTTCATGGTTTTTCCAGCCACGCTGCGGATCAAGCATGAAGGAGCTTCCTACAGTTTCTGGGAGGCAGATAAGTCAGCTGGATTTGTGGCTGAGCTCAAAAAGAAGCTGGGTTGAGAAACATGAGCTGCCCTCAAATATGGAATGTGCAGGGATTGCTTAAATGGAACTGTTCCTCTTGACTGCAGATTTGGGCCAGGGTAACGACCTGCTGGGGACTGATTTGTTTGTATGTGTGCTGGGAACTATAGTAGGCAACTGATGGGGCCTGTTGGAGCTTTGGCTTTCCCTTTGTCCCTCGTCTGCTTCTTTTGGCTGCTGGGAGTCCCACAAGAGTAGACTGAGAGCTGAGACTTTTGTGGAAAAGCGGGCCTTGTGAGAATGAACCGGAGGGAGTTAAGAGTCTCAATGGGAATCTCCGCAGTGAGATGGTGCCGTGAGTAGCGGCCTGCGGGAGGCCCGGGCATTGAAACATAGAAACATAGACTTAGACGGCAGATGAGGACCTCTAGGCCCATCTAGTCTGCCCATTTCCCTACCTACAGGATAGGCCGCAGATTCTAGTTAACCAACAGCCTATTTCTTCCTATCCCCCACAAGAATTGCCTTATATCTGTCCCATGCATTCTTGAATTCTCCCACAGTTTTAGACCCCACAACCTCCTCAGGAAGGCTGTTCCATGCATTCACTACCCTCTCTGTGAAATAATACTTCCTCACATTGCCCCTGAACCGCCCTCCTTCTGTCTTTAAATTGTGTCCCCTTGTTCTTGCAAGTCTCTTTTTCTGAAAGATGCTACCCTGTTGGACTTTGTTGATTCCACTGAGATACTTAAAAGTTTCTATCATGTCCCCCTTCTCCCTTCTTTCCTCAAGGGTATACATATTAAGCTCCTTTAGTTTCTCCTCATATGGCTTCTCTTGCAGACCCTGCACCATTTTAGTTGCCCTCCTCTGGACTGCCTCATATCCTGTCTATGTCCTTGCGGAGATGGGGTCTCCAGAACTGGACACAGTACTCCAGATGGGGTCTCACCAACTGTCTGTACAGAGGGATAACAACTTCCTGTTTTCTGCTGATGATGCCTCTCCCTATACATCCCAGTATACCCCCTGCCCTCCCTACTGCCTTCTCACATTGCTTGCTAACCTTAAGGTCATCTGATATGATTACCCCCAGGTCCTTTTCCTTTTTTGTTGTTGTTACTACCTCCCACCCATTGTGTATTCTTCCCCTGGGTTCTTGTTTCCCAGGTGTATTATTTTGCACTTCTTTGCATTGAATCCTAGCTGCCATACTTCTGACCATTCCTCCAACCTTGCCAAGTCCCTTTTCATCCTTTCCACGCCTCCTTGTGTATCAACCCTGTTGCAGATCTTTGTGTCATCTGCAAAAAGGCATACTTTTCCTTCCAGTCCCTCTGCTATGTCACTGATGAAGACATTAAAAAGGACTGGACCCAATACTGAACCCTGCAGTACCCCACTAGTAACCCCCTTTCTTCAGAGTGGACTCCATTTACAATTACCTTCTGTGTCCTGTTGTGCAGCCAGTGTTTTACCCAGGCTACCACCCTGGGTCCCACTCCCAGGCTGGTTAATTTGGCTATTAATCTTTTGTGTGGGACTGTGTCAAATGCCTTGCTAAAGTTTAGGTAGGCCATGTCCACAACCCCTCCCTGGTCTACTACTTTGGTCACCCAGTCAAAGAAATCTATTAGATTTGTCTGCCATGACCTTCCCTCTGTGAACCCATGCTGCCTTGGGTCCTGTGCTCCACTGGCCTCTAGGTACTTGACTATTCTTTCCTTCAGAAGTGACTCCATCACTTTCCCTACCACAGAGGTCAGACTGACAGGTCTGTAGTTTTCTGCCTCTGTCTTGGACCCACTTTTGTGAAGGGGAATCACATCCACCTTCCTCCAGTCCTCGGGTACCACACCATGCTCCCATGATTTATTAAAAAGCGTAGCCAGTGGTTTCACTAGTTCCTCCCTTAATTCTTTTAGAATTCTGGGGTGAATTCCATCAGGACCCATTGCTTTGTCCACCTTCAGTTTTAGGAGTTCTTGCAGAACCCTTTCTTCTGTGAAAGGACTGGGATCGACCCCCCTATCAAGGGTGCTTCTGTTAATTGGATTAGGCACTTCCCCCTCCTCTTTTGTGAATACTGAGCAGAAATATTGGTTCAGTATTCCTGCTTTTTCACTGTCCCCCTCTGCCCACCCACCGTTCATTCTATTCAGCCTCACTATCCCTCCCTTTGTCTTTCTATGCTCGCTAATGTACCTATAAAAGGTTTTATCCCTCTTCTTAACTGAGTTGGCTCTTTTCCTCAGTTTGGGCCTTTGCTATTCTGACTTCCCTCCCTGCTTCCTTCTGCCTTAACTGGTACAGCTCTCTGTCCTGCTCCTTCTGTGTTTTCTTATACTTCCGGAATGCTATCTTTTTCTTCCTGACTTTCACAGCCACCTCTTTTGAGAACCATAGTGGCTTTTCTTTCGTTTTGGTTTGTTTATTTGCCTCACACAAAGGCTTGCTGCCTCTGTGATGGCAGTTTTGATAATTCCACATTGTTGCTCCACACCTCCTCCTAGCCTGTTTGCTAGTGCTTTTCTGAGGCACTCTCCCATCTTGCCAAAGTCAGATTCATTGGATCTGAATCGTGGGGCCTCTCGTGGAGCTGCGATGATGGAGGAGGGAGGAGTGCCTCATTGGTATGCCTTATTGTTTAATATTCCTCACTATGAGCTGGTACTGGCCTAGATTATGCTGAACAAGAGAGAGATGGCTGTGGGGGAAAGCAGGGGCAAAAGATTAAATGGACTGAGAATAACTGGGGTACTGGATGAAATTATTCCAGGAGAGGGATATTATTGAAGAACCAGTCACTGGAAAGTTAGTTAGGGGTATTGGAGAGTTTGCATGGGGATCTCTGGTGGTATGCTACACCTGCCTGCAGATCCCAAAAGATCTAGGCTTAACAGAAACGATGGCCAGAAGGAAATCAGGTGTTGGACTGGGGGGGAGGGGGATTGGATTTAATTCCAAGCCCATAAGTTGCAGTGTTTGTTTAGTTGGGGATAGCACACTAATTTGATTTAAGAATGTTGCGTGTAATGGGGAGGGGGGGACAATTCTAAATAAGTTATGTAGTTGTTATTAGGTTATTTGTTATAGTTATTCTAGTTACAGTTGTACTTACCAAGGTCTAAATACACGGGATTTGTTGGAGGAAGTGGGATGGAAGACCGGAGGGAACTGGAGAATGATGGAGATGGATGGATGGAGGCTGCTAAAGGGGAAAGTGGAGTGCCGGAATGAATAGGGAAAAAGTGAATATTATATCTTGGAACATAAGCGGGATTGCCACTCCTGCCAAAAGTAAGGCTGTTCTGACTGCATTACGGAGAGCTGGAGTGCGGGTTGTGCTGCTTCAAGAAACGCACCTGACGCAGTCGAAGCACCAAAAGCTGGTTCAGGGTTGAGTAGGAACCTGCTACGCTGCCTCCTTTACATCCCATAAAAGAGGGGTCGCTGTCTTGGTGCACAAGGGGCTGCCATTTAAGGTCAATAGGGTGATTAGGGATGGAAGGGATGGGAGATATATTTTTGTGGAAAGGACGCTATTTGAGGAACCTATAACATTTCAGAGTGTGTATGCTCCCGTTGTGTTTGATCCAGCGTTCTATCACAAAGTTCTGGACTTATTGATCCGGGAGCAGTTTCCAGGATTAGTGATGGGGAGGATTTTAATTGTACTCCAGACAGGAACCTTGACCATTTGGAGGGGCACTGCATCGTAAATGATGTGAGGGATTGAATGAGGTTGGATATGCTAGATGCATGGAGTGGCGAACCCTAGGAAAAGGAGTTCATCTATTATTCCTCCCTCACAAAACATGGTCAAGGATAGACCATATTTACATTACTGGGGAATGGTACCCAGTTTGGCGGTTATTAGGCACAGCCCCATATGTGTTTCAGATCATGCAATGGTTATTGCCTTCCTGGAGTTGGCTGCACAGCAGGTGAGAACCAATAAATGGTATTTCCCTTCCGACCTCCTTAGCTCTCAGGACTTTCAGGAATACTTGAAGGCACAATGGGAACTATATACCTCTATGAATTTGGCATCTGCCTCGTCCATTCAGGTGTTTTGGGATGCTGGGAAGGCTTTTATAAGGGGAGCGGTCATTGGGTATGTCAACAAGTATAAAAAAAGTAAGCTTCAGAAGCAGACAGAGCTGCGAAACTGGGTTAGGGAACTGGAGCACCAGATGGTGAGAAAGGAGGGAGAGGAAGTTTCCCAGCAGTTGGCAGTTAGCAGAGAAGCCCTGAATAAATCATTAATGGACGAAATACGTACGCAACTGTTTTTGTGGAAACATAAATTCTATGAATGGGGCAATAAGCCGGGACCCCTGCTGGTTAATTTGATTAAAGGGAGGAGAGGTTGCAAAAGAATTAATGAGGTCAGGGATGGGAAAGGGGTGCTGCATAAAGACACCCCAGGTATCTTGCGTGAGTTTTGCATGCTTTACCAGAGCTGTATAGGTCAGAAGGGGGGACGGAGGGAAAAGATGAGGCAGTTGTTACAGAGAATAGAAATGCCTACGGTCTCAGAAACCTGGAGAGACTAGATGGACAGGGAGATCTTGAGGGAAGAAATTTTTAGGGCTGTAGCCTGCTTGAAATCGGGTAAAGTGTGTGGGCCGGATGGTTTACCTGCTGAACTTTATAAGTTGATGGGGAAGGAGATCGTAGGCACCTTTGGGCCCTTGTTATGAGATTAGGGGGGGGACCCTGCCTTGTTCTATAGGGTGAGGCAACCATTTGTGTCATTCCAAAGCTGGGTAGAGACCCCGGGACTGCACTCACCACAGACTCATATTTCTTCTAAATGCCAATACGAACATTTATGCTAAGATATTGGCCTCCAGATTAGATGAGCATCTCCCAAATTTAATACATGTAGACCAGACGGGATTTATTCGAGGCAGACACTCGTACCACAATGTGAGAAAGGTTTTGAATGTGATACAGAATGCCTCAAAAACACCTGGGCCCATGGCGATTATTTCTTTAGATGCCGAGAAGGCTTTTGATCGTATCAAGTGGGATTACCTATTTGAGGTGTTGGAGAGATATGGGTTTGGAGCAGAATTTAGAGGAATGGTGCGGGCCCTGTATGCCTCTTCTCGGGCCTCGATCTTAGTGAACGGGGGTCTGTCGGATTGGGTCTCTCTCCATAGGGGAATGAGGCAGGGGTGCCCGCTGTCACACCTCCTTTTTGCTCTGGCAATAGAACCCCTTGCTATAGCAATTAGACAGAGCCCCGTGGTTAGGGGAGTGGGGGGGACAACATAAGCTGTCTCTGTACGCAGATGATATGATCCTTTACTTGAGAGACCCAGGGAACTCTGTGCCGGCCTTATTGAGGACTGTAGCTGACTTTGCAGAGTTCTCTGGATACATGATCAATATAGATAAATCGGAACTGTTGTTGGTGGGGAGCTCTGAGACGCAGGTGGGGGGGGAATGGGGCCTGCGAGTGGTGGCTTTCTCCTTTAAATATCTGGGAGTCATGATAGGGAAACGACTGGAGGACCTGTACCGTTTGAACTATACCCCTATGATTAAGGGGATGCTAGAGGAGCTAAGAAGGTGGTGTGCCTTACCCCTGTCCTGGTTAGGGCGCGTCAACTTAATTAAAATGAATATCCTACCCCGAGTTCTGTATCTGTTGCAGATGCTCCCAGTCGGCCTCAACAATAAGGACACAAAGACCCTGGAAAGAAGGTTTGGTGAGTTTTTGCGGAGGGGGAAGCGGACGAGGATGTCCCTGAGGAGGTTGAAGTAGACCACCGAGGGGGGAGGTTTAAACTTCCCAGACCTAAAGCACTATTTTATGGCGGCGCAGGTCAGGATTATGAAGGATTGGCCCAGTAAAGAGGAGACAGCTAGTTGGTTAGAACTAGAGGAGAGAGGGAAGGGAGGTCAGCTAACTGCCTATTTGTCAGAGCGAGGGAGGTGGGGCTATGCATCCCTGAGACACCCTAGTCCATTGGTTTTGTTGGTACTAGATAGTTGGGCCAGAATAAAGACAGTCCTGGGGTGTAAGGAACAAGAGACGTTATTGCTACCTATTAGAGGAACCCCTTTCAGACCCAGTATAGAGGATGGGGGCTTCCAGGAGTGGAGAGAAAAGGCCGTTGCCTGGGAGACTTTGTAGAAAGGCACCATACTGTCCTTCAGGAGCTACAGGAGAGGCTATAGGATTCCAGCCACTCATCTCTAGATTCTTTCAGGTTAGGAATCTAATAAAGGAAGTGGAAAAGCAATGAGAAGGTGGCCTGGGGATGGAGCAGCTGGAAGGGCTAATAGGAGTAGCAGGGAGAGACCCTTCCGGAGTTCTAAGGCAGGTGGTAAGCCTCTTAAGGCAGAGTGTCAAGGATCTATCGGATAAGACATGACAGCTGTGGGAAAGGGACATGGGCTTGGCCATATCCCGGGATAACCGGGGATTAATACTAGGGATCCCATGTAGGAACTCCTGGCTTGTAATAAATACAAAGAAAAGTGCATACAAATTTGTGCACAGACTTTACTGCCCCCAGAGATGAATCATAGGCTGCACCCAGAAGTACCCGAAATATGTGGAAGGTGCAGGATACACAGGGGTACCTATTTCCACTGTTTCTGGGATTGTCCCTCTCTGAAGGACTATTGGAGGGCTGTGGGACAGCAGCTAAGTACCATGCAGGGCAGGGAGATTCCAGCTACCCCCCTTAATCTATTGTTTAGCATAGAGGAGGGAGATGGAGAAAACTGGACGCCATATCAGAGATGGATTAGTATATTATTGGCACAAGCTTGGCAGGTGATCCTCAACACCTGGGTGTCAGGAAATCCCCCTGTGGTGACACAGTGGCACCTTTTGTCCATCCGGGCATTGGCATTGGAGCGGAGATCATATTAGCTACAGGATAAGACAGATAAATTTATGAATCAGTGGATGCACTTTATGAGTACACTCTTGGTGGATGAGCTCATGATCTTGAATGCTGGATAGGATAAGAAAGGGTTGCAGGGGAAGGTTTGGAGGTTTGAATGATAGGTCTAATCTATTAATAGTTATGAATTAGGGGAAGGAATAAAATTATGTGGAAAGTATAGAAGACCTCGGTATATGTGTATATAGGTTAACTTATTTGCATAGAATAGAATGCTTTTCGCAGTTTCGTGTCTTTCTTTTTTTTCTTTATTATTATCCCTTGTATATTTTCGTTTTCTCCTTTATATATGGTCTTTTTTTTTAAATGAGATGGAAGCCTGAGATAGGCCATGTATTTATTTGTATTAATGGACTCTGTGGAGCTATGACCTGTGATGCGTTTATTCTGTGACTGTATTCTGTTTTTTTTTTTCTTTTTATTATGCTGGAAAATTTAATAAAAAGAGTTAAACAAAAAAAAAAAGCTACTATCTTGATTGGCTGAGAGATCTATCATACCCCTAATCTATCTGGCAGCAGACCCCAGCCAGTAAAAGGTGCCAGCGTTTTGTGCCCCATCAGGCGATCCTCAGCATTTCGAATGTTTAGATTCTGATAGCTGTCAAAAGCCGCCATTTTCTTCTCCGTGTGGCCCCGAAACTGTTCAAGTACAAAACCGACAATGTCAGACTACATACCTGTATCCTTCGATATTCTGACTGAGGAGAGCCCCAAAGAGCGTTTCCCATCACCGGAATCACCACAACCATCAGCTGAAAAGAAGAAATGGAGAGATCAACAAACTCAGCACCTTGAGTCAAGCCAGCATATACCCATGAGTCAAAAGGAGCTGGATGACATGGAAAGTGATAGGTAGGAGGCTAACACCAAAAAAAAACACTGTTTGGGCGTGGGAGTGTTTAACTGAAGCAGTTCTATGCAGAGGTGTGTACGAGTGTTGGGACAGAGTACTCCGTCTCCGGCTACTGTGCAACCCGCGCTGGCTTCAGCTGTCAAGTAAACAGTACCACAGTAGCAAGCAGCCTAAACATCATAAGCAACCCCATTTTCTGGCCAGCAGACAATGTTTTCATCAGTATTCTAAAGAAACACAGAAAATCAAACAAAGGCAAGGCTACCCACCATCCTTCAATTAACGCGGCAGACCTAAAAAAAAATCCGTGAATCCAATGCTGTGTCACCCAATACTGTGCCGGGTTTGGTGAAAAGACTACGGTTTGAAATACAAATCCATATGGTCTGGTGCGGCAGGGAGGGTTGCGACAGCTGACACCCAACTCATTTGAAGTGAAGCAGGATGAAAAGGGCTGCAGATATTTATGCCTGTCACACAATCAGCATGCAAAAAATCACAACCAGCCCAGGGAAACAAACAAAGAAAACACCAGAGGCAGTATATTCGGAGCCTGAAATGGAAACTGTCCAGTCAAACTGCACATGAAGTACGTATTCAAAATCCCAGCAGACACCAAAGCCCTGTATCTGCATTATAGAAGACTTCCCAGGCATTTCTAGATACTCAGCAGACATGGTACTCGAATGAGCCTATGGGGAAAAATGATTTCGTTCACTGATGGCACTAATAAGTAAAGAAGCAAACCTTTCAACTAGATATACCAACCACAGTATCCATGCCACCTCAGTACAGATCTTGTCAGGTGTAGGTCTCAAGCTAGAGAGATAATATCAGTAACGGCGAAATGTGAGCAGAGCCTGCATAGTTACTGGACACCATCTACAGATGATAAAAAGAAATGGAGCAATGTCCTGTGCAAAGACAGCACATCCTGCATGGAAAAAGTTCAAGACAGAAGAACCAGATGAGGAAAAGCCATGCTGCAGCTCAGCCATGCCCCCTACTCGAACCTCATCACACCGCTCAATCTGCTGAATTGTTCCTTCACAGAACCAGTTAATTTCATCAACTACAGCAAATGAAAAGTCACACATTTTATTGTTTTGTCCATCCCAAAACCAAAGTGCAACTTGCAGGTTATGAAAAGTGTTTCTTTATTTTCCCCATCCCAGTGCTAAAAAGGGACTACTTTTTCTCCCAACAGTGTAAAGTTGATATTTCTGAATGAATAAAAAAAAGTTTTAAATTAAAAAAACATTTTGTGTGTCTGTCTCATTAATGTTACCCATTGCCTATTTTCTAAGCGCAATAATACCCTCCAGGGTGGGCGGTATTGTGCTATATACTGGACCTTCCAGGGGCTATAAGGCCCTCCGCCTGCGCCATCAGGCCTCATTACGCCCCTGGGTGGTCCAGTAGAGCACAATACTGCCCACCCTGTTGGGTATTATTGCTTATGTAAATACCTCCTTTCAAGTGGCTTAATGCACTTGTAACACGGCTTGTGATATGGGCTCTATGGCTACTACTTGTGTTATACTGATTGTGCAAATAAAACAAGACAACTTATTTTTATGTTGGCTTGTGCATGCGCAGCCAACATATTGTGGTAGTAGCAGATTTGGAGGAATGGTCACTGTTAGGTGAATGCTGGGCACGCATCAGTAGGTGCGTACCTCATTCCCTAATAAGCCAGCATGCCAACGCCACACCAGGAATACATAATGTGGCGAGCACATCTAAGGAAAGTTCCGCTGCAATGTGAGCAAAGCTCGTCATACGCAGTGGCACCTCCCGACGTGCTTTCCCTGGTGAAAAAAAATTTAATATGGTGTCACACTGCCTGCCATAATGCTGACTTCGGCAGTGCCCAATCCCCCTGTCAGCATGCCCTGATGCAATGTATGTGCCGACAGGGGAGCCCACTCCCCATCAGCATAATGCACCTCCCCATTTCTTATGTGCCGAGGGTGCCCAATCCCCTCAGCTCTTGCCCCCCTCCGCTTTCATTGTGTGCCGACGGTGCCCAATCCCACCGTCGACTACAGCATCCCCCCAAAAAAACACTTAGGTGGTACGCTGGGAGCCCACCCCAGCATGCCAAATCCCCTGAAAAAGAAAAACCATCCCACGATGTTTTTTTTTTTTAACCTTGTGAAAGAAGAAAATGGTCCCTTGTGGTCTCCCTGCCCCCTCCCACAACCCATGCCCACCCTCTGCGCACCCTGCCTCCCCACACCCCCCCTCACTCCATACTTAGCTTCGGAGTCCAGCACAATGATCTTTGGTGGACCGGGAACACATCTGCACTCTTCAAAGCCGACCGTGAACTGAAGAAATGCCGGTAAGCTGAATAATGGCATAAATAGGGTTTTTTCAACTTTGGTGCATATCTCAGGCATTTTTTGGAATTTTTGCACCAAATTTTCAACATGGAGTTATTGCGACCCCTCCTCATGAATTCAGTCACTGTCATGGCATCAGTCAGTCCCAAAAGGTGATTTCATGGTCACTGCGCAGAATCACCTTTTTGGGACCGTGTAACAAATGACAGTGCCATTGTTCATGAGGGGGCTCTCAAAGAGCCTATGTTGCAAATTTGATGAAAAAATATCCCCAAAATGGCTCGAGCGTGCGTTGCGCTGTTTCCACGCATGCTTGTAACTTTGTGAATTTGTAATATTTTCACTCCAGATTTTAAAAATGAGCATTTTTCCACACCTCCCAATGAACAGTACAGCTGTCATTGTACATATCCTGTCCAAATTGTATTTTTGCACTTCTGGAGCAGAATAGTGTGGTCACTGTGCGAAATCAGTTTTCGGGACAGTTTGAGAAAATGACGATGATACTGTTCATGAGCAGAGGTCCCAAAATGCCTATGCTGAAAATTTGGTGCCAAAAGTCCATAAAATGACTGTGTTACAAGCGTGCATTGCGCAGTTTCCACGCACCCTTGTAACTTCACAAATGTGCAATATTTTCATGCCAGATTTTCAACACTGCCATTTCTTTACACCTCCTTATCAACAGTACAGCTATCATTTTTCACAGTCTGTCCAAAATGCGTTTCCGTAGCTGTGGTGCACAATGGTGTGGTCACTGTGGGAATTCAACTTTTGGGACAGATTAACAAAATCACAGTGCCACTGGTCATGAGGGGAGGTCCCAAAATGCCTATGTTGAATATGTGGCTAAAAAACTCCCAAAAATAATTGGGTTACGGATGTGTGTTGCGCAGTTTCTGTGCATGCTCATGACTTCACCAATTTTTCATATTTTCACTCCAGATTTTCAGCGTTGCCATTTTTTTATGCCTCCTCATGAACAATACAGTTGTCATTTTCCACATCCTGCCAAAATGTGTTTTTGTTCCTGTGTCGCCAAATGGCATAGCTGCTGTGCAAAACCACCTTTTAGCTAACAAATGGATAGTGCTGCTTTTCATGAGGTGGGGTTACAAAAGCACATGTTGAAAATTTGGGTGAAAATACCAACACGCCTATGGTGTTAGGGTTTCCAACTGTAGCACCCACCCTGTAGAGACTCCCCAGGCATCAGGGTGTCACTTGGGATCATCGGCTGTTATGCTTACGCCATTCCCACCCCACCGTGTAGCCAGTGAGGCATCGTGGTGTGCCTTGCAGTGTTCGCCACAAAGTTCACCCCATTCTCCTATACTGCACCCACCTCAGCGTATTTCCTTATGGAATGGAGTAAGTACAATGCCCAAAGACCTCAAAGCACACCATGACACTTGTCAGTGTCTATAGGGTAGGGTGAGGTAAAATGGCATGAGCGTTATAGCTGTCTACCCAACGGCACACCACAATGCCTGTCAGTCTCTGCAGGTGGGATGGGGTTGGGGTTGGCGTCACTTCAATACTTCACTGCCATTCCTATTATGCATCTCTAACTCCTGCACTGCTAATGCCAGCAAGACAACATTTGGCATTGACAAATGCTTGTTGGTTTTCTGTTTTTATATGAACACGCTTCTATGTTACTATCAGGAAGTTTGTTTGTGCAATCATACTTATTAATATACTTATTAATACACTCACAATTTTTTCAAGCGGTGCTTTCATTTCTCACAGTGTTTGTAATCTACAAAACATTTTTAACATGTTTACAAGCGATTTTAACTTTTGCACTTTATTAGTTTTAAGCTGCAGCACAATTAACTGTGCATTATGGAAATATTACATATTTGCATAGAGCGGCATGCTACTTCTGGACAAAAACTGCTGCAACTATTAACTTTAAGGTAACATTTATGATGTGGTAACACCACTGTTCATTAATTCTACCTTTCTGCTGATATTACTCATTCCTACATTCCCATTTCTGATCGCTGTCTACTCGCATTTCTCTGTTCTGACTGCAAGTGGAAACTGTGTCCCAGAAATCACTTGTCTGGAGATCCATGGGAATGACAATTTCTGAGGTCCATTAATTGTGACTCTGGAGAGCTGGAAGAGTTGCTGGAATACATTTCATCAGGTATACTTATTGCTCTGCAGCTTGAATTGCCTGCACTGCTCAGATTTTCATTGACGGTACTATGCTGTGCAGTGCTCGATCTATGTGTCCACTGGGTGTGTGGGTGGGTAACAGAATGTTTTCTATATTTTCTGTAGCTTGTGGTCATGTAAGTATTACACAGCCGTGCATATCTAAGGAATTAATGCGGTTGAAAGCGCCCCATGAGTGTCTTTCCACCAATTAATTTTGTTTCTTGCTGTGCTTTTATTAATGCCGTGTTGCAACATGATTTATTTACCCAGTGTATTGACACTGGTGTGGTATATAAAACAGTTACTCTGTAACAACAATGTAGGTTCCCAAAAGTTCTGATTTCTCTTCAGAAAGTCCCTGAACAAATATTTCCTGGCCACAGTTTAGGTCTGCTAATCTCATGATCATTGTAAAAGCAAGATCTTTGGGCATCAGAATCCCCCACCTTTATAAGAACTGAAGGAAGCTGCACAGCACTTACCCACCATCTGGTCACTTCTCAATTTCTGATGTTCCAGTGTGGTCAGGTGCTTTTCCTGTAACACCACTGGCTGAATGTTTTATCATTTAAAGCATCAGTGCACGATAGCTGAAAAATTCATGACCTGTACTTTTTTATTCTGTTTTGATTCCCCTTATCTCTTGACTTGCGATACCTTTTTTTTTTCATTTTGGGCCTCCTATTTTTTCTTTTTACAGTTGAAATGATAAAGGAGTGCTCCTTTTATTTATTTATTTTAATTTTGGTGACTGGGTAAGTCCACTGAGGACAATTGCAGTCCGTTTTCAGGGTCGACCAGGAGAGGTAGAAAACAAAGCATTTACAAAATAGAAATTATGCAAAGTACAGAAGCAAGGTAGCTGTTAAACATTATTTATTTAGTTTTTGTTGATGCAGATATGCAGAAATAAGATACAGAACATATACAAAGCACAGGCAGAGCAATATCAAGTATAAATATTATGTACAACAGACACAAAACCTTACAGGCTGTATAGCACAGAGTTAAAGTATCAGCGTGAAGAGGCTAGCTAGCAGGAAAGTTATACTTTATGAATCTCAAAAGCGTTTATACAAAACACGGGCTGGTAATTAACATATAAAAGGAGCTACTGCCTTAAGCTTCTCCAATCTTCAGCGGGTGATACCAGGGGTTTTTGGAACCACATCAAAAATTTCATTGGGCAAAGGCCCAAGACGGCCATTACCGACATGACACTGAATGACGCAAACTGTAACAAGTTACCTACTATTGCTAATGCTCTTAATGCACAATTCTCGGATCTCTCCGAATACACTGAGAAATTCAACCAACCTCTTTCACCTCCTCCTGAGGTGCAACTTTCGCATGAAACTCCTTTTCGCCTCACATTAGTCTCCTCCACCAAGTGCTGCATCTCCTCAAATCAGTATCCACCTATGGATCTGCTGGCCCGGATGGGCTACTGCCAAGCTTCTTGAAGCAGGCAGCCCCTGCCCTGCTGTTCCTATTGCAAGAATCTTTAATCTTTCCATAATAACCCAAACGTTACCAACATTGTGGAAAACTGCTCGCGTTGTCCCTGTTCACAAAAGGGATACCAAAATATGTCAAACTATAGACCGATTGCCATTCTCTCTACCCTAAATAAACTTCTTGAGAAGGTCTCGCTACTCAGGTCACAAATTACCTGCACTTAACAACCTTATATCCCCTACCCAGCATGGATTCGAACAGGACACAGCACCACAACTGCTCTACTTTAGCGGACAAATGCAGTCCTTACAGCGATGGATAAGATCCTGCTCACTGGGGCCATATTTATTGATCTCACAAAGGCATTTGACCTTGTGAATCACTCTTTGCTACTTTCAAACTGTTCTGCCTTGGCTTTGACCTGTCGACCATCTCCTGGTTTGATAGCTACCTCTCAGGGAGGTTGCAATTTGTCAAATTGAATCAGCGTCTCAAATCTTTCCCCTACCTCTGTTGGAGTCCCCAAGGATCTATTCTTGGCCACTACTTTTCTCCTTTTCATGAACAACTTGCCCTCCTTCCCTGCTCCTCCTCGTTAATCCTTTATGCTGATGACATGGTGCTTCTCTCTAGTGGTAAAGATCCCTTATCAGTAAGAGCACATCTTCAAGCAGACTTCAACTGCTTGCAGGAGTGGTTACTACAGAACAGGCTCCTAATGAATGCTAAGAAAACTGTAACTATGCTTTTTGGCCCCCCGTCAAGAATCAGATCTCTTACTCCAGACTTATTGATACATTCTCTAGATGACTCCCCTCTTGAATTCGTTACCTCCTTCAGGTATCTAGGAGTCACTCTCGACCCATCTCTTGACTTTAACCTCCACATTGCGGCTACATGTAAGATAGTTTACTCAAAACTTGGTCTTGCCTTTAAAATTAGGTCCTCCCTCAATGATGCTGCCCGGCTTGCTATTGCAAAGGGATTTCTCCTCCCTGCTCTAACATATTGCTCTCAGGTTTACCTTAAAGCTAGCAAAGGAGCGCTCCAGAAATGGAGCACCTGCTATAACAGTATATGCAGATTTGCTGTCTCCGCTCACAGACTTATCCATCATTGTCTGCTCTACTTGAAATTAAATTGGCTCTCCCCAGACTCGCTCAGACACTAATCTGCAGGCTGTACAACTGATAATATGATCAGAACGGGGTCCCCTAAATACCTTGCCGAACTATTAACTCAGCCCTCCCAAGCATACCTCCTCAGGGCATCTGCTCAAACCCAACTTGAAATTCCCAGATATCTCACACAAAAAGGAGAACGATCCTTCGCCATATCTGCCCTCGCTCCTGGAACTCCATTCCCTCCCACATCAAACTCTCCAAATCCCACAAGGCCTTTAAACTGAGTCTTCGGGCACACCTATTAGAATCTGACTGCTGCTCTTGTGCTGTAACTTGAGCCTCTCTTCTAGCATTTTCTCCTCCCTATGGCACTTACTGATTTCCTGCTGGTCTCCAAAATCTGAAAGTTTCCCACATCCAGCAGAAATCCTATTGTTATAATGCTACTTCATTTAAGTTTTGTTTGCTGTTTGTCGTTTCAATTTAGTCATTGATGTATCATCAGATGAAAATAATTAATGTAATGTTATCTGTTTCTCTTTTCATCACTGATAATGACTGTACCTGGCTGTATACTGTTCAAATGTTTGTTCTCACCTCATGCTGCGTCATGAAATACTCTTTAATGTTGACTCTGGTCTCCTCTGTCTGCACTCTCCGGGTCGTTACTGAATATAGGCAACATTGTTGTCTAGTGTACTTACCAGTGAAGCAAAACCAAATAAATAAATATATACGTGATGCCTAGCAGACATAGTATCCACGAGGATATTATGGCTTGGTGGACCAGGTTTTAATTACTGTTCTCTATGTTTTTTTGAACACCAGTTGTTTAAGATCACATTCCATGTGACTATAATGCACTAGCATGCAGCAGATACTGCTCCCTGAATGTACAGGGCAACAGGCATACAAAAACAGCTGCGAATACTGATGAAAACCTGGTTAGCACCACCTGAAATCGTGGCTCTCGGCTGCAGCACTTGCAGCCAAACGTTTAATCCTACACTACTGGAAGGATCCAACTGTGGCCCTCCCTGACTGTGTGGTGTAACTAAATGAGTTGTATGGCAAAGAATGAAGGAATTAGGTATTTCTGCTCTCTGCCAAGAGTGACACATTTCTTAATGTTTGGGGTCCCTTTCTGCAGTTAAATAGTGACAGAGTCCTCCCTGCTAGCTTTTTAACCCTGTTGCAATGTTCCATTACCTATCATCTACTGACCAATCCATTGAGGTAATACTATATATTCTGATTATCATATAAATGTAGAAGAATGTTTAGATATATGCTTGTTAACCCTAATAATTTACTAGTCTGTTACTGCTGCTTGTTAGTATTTTGAGATATATTGTCTTCAGATCCTGTGTCATTCAGTTGTAACCATTTTGTTTAAATAAGCATTAATGCAGACAGGGTGTGCCGATAATGTGCACTAATGCACACCTCGGGGGCTGTGAGGGCACTCGGGCGCAAAAAAACTGGCTAGGGCTATATTAAAAGCAGCACTCATTTTATTATTTTTGAAATATTAAAAAGTGCTTAAGAAGACTGGAAATGGGGAAAGAAGGGTAATATATGAGTCAGGAGATATGGGGCAATCTAAAATAGAAAAAAAACTATAGGTCAAATTTTTCACCGCTATCGTGCACTGCTGCTTTAAGTGCCTTATGTATCTATGTACACTTTACAGGAGACGTCATGGATGTTCCGGCTCGCTATCTGTAACTTGCTACCTATTTGCTAATTGAAGGTGGATCCAGATAAGGGGCTTCACATCCCAGTGCAGACTTTGGATGACAAATATCCAGGTCTTTGTCTCCTGCCAAGTCCATTGCTAGTTTTCCTCACTTTGCATACCCAAACAGGCCAAGCATTTCTGTGAAGGAATGAGGTAGTATAATCGGCAACACAAGAGGAATGTGAGGAGGTTCTACTTCACCGAGAGGGTGGTGGAACTGAGGACCACACCACCACTAGAATTGGTGGGGGAAGCTACCCTTAATAGATTTAAACATGGTTTTGACACAGCAAGGGGACTCATAGTCCCCAAGGGAGGAGCCAGCTTGGGTTTGTAGGGTGGGGAAGTGGGGGAGTAGGTAACAGCCCACGAGTGCTGTTGGTCAGTGGTGTGAGGTGGTATAGTAAGGGCAGACTCGATGGATCTTTCGTTTCCTTCTTCCATGAATTTCTATGTTTCTGTGTTTCTACATGGACCAAAAAAATACAAATCACAGACACTAGAATGATTAAAGATACATTCAACAGCAACAAAGTCCCTGTAGCAGCCCTAACAGCCTGTTACTTCACTATTGGCCAGATTGCTATATTGCAGGGTGCCCTGAGCAATCCGTCATCTATTTGTTCCAGGTCATAGTCTCCTGCCAACCCTTTCACACTGTATCCTTGTTCGCCTTCTGCACATTTCTTCAAACAACAAATCGACTGAAGTCAAATTGCGCTGACCCTATAAGTAATTTTGTCCCTAGTAGAATCTGCTTTTAAATACTGATCCAAATTCTATTAATGTTCCAACTACACTGTTTAGTTATCCCAGTGGGGAAGAAGGGGGGGTTGCTTTTGCACAGGCCACCTTCTCCAGCAGCTTATTCAATCCTTTCACCACCCTCTCTGTGAAAAAGTACTTCTCAGTATCCCTCAAACATGCCCTCTCAGCACTACCCTAACCCTAACCATGATGTCCTGAATAGTCGAGCTGACAAGAGATGAAGGCCAGAGCCAAAGTGTGGAGATCAGCAGTATTAAGCAAGGCGCAGATTAGGTAATATTCCTAAAATGGTAGATGCAGCAGCTCCTGACAACAGAAGGTAAGTAAAATACAAAAGTCAAATGCCTGTCAATAACCAGTCCCAGATGGTGACCCTCCCCACTGCTTTCAGTTGCACCAAATGAAAGACAGTTAGTCTGTAGCTACTAAGAAGGGATGGTAACTATCGATAATAATTACTAGCAGAGAGCAGTCAGTCTTCCTGGGATTAGAGTGCCAAAGTTGGGGAGGCCATCCAAGTTCAGATTTCCTTGAAGCACTGTGCCAGCCTCAGCACTGCTCATGCCCCATCAGGAGCAAAAGGCAGGTACAGCTGTGTATCATCTGCATAGCAGTGAAACTCCACACTGTACCATCTTATGAGCTTACTCAACAGAAGTATATACACGACGAACAGCACAGGTGACAGGATGGACCCCTGAGGGACTACATATTTAACAGATGCTGGAGGTAGGTAGCATGTTGTGCTCTTGTGCCGCTGGTGACCCAAGTTCAGGAATGATTGTGTGAAGCTGGCTAGATGGCCCAGGGTTGGGGGGATGACATGGTAGTACTACCATCGGGGGAGAGGATGGAATCACATTCCACCTTTTGGGTGGGCCCCCTGCGGCAGGCCAGGGAACATTTCCTCTGCTGGGGATGCCAAGCATCTTTTTTTTTTTTCAACTTTGTTTCCCTCCGGTCGTGACCCTATGGAACCTCTCTTGGGCATCCTGGTCCAAATCCTGCCCACCTGAAGCCCCCCCCCCGATCCGTGCCTCCTCTCTTCCCCCCTTCCCTGCAGACAGCACCGCCTGGTTTAACCCGCCTGGGGTGGGTCGCCCCCTCCTACTTGGGCACTCTTAAGAGTCAGTGTCTGGCTGTTAGGGAAGGCCGGAGGTGGAGGAACTGGAAGGCCACTCGGGGTTGGCCCAGCGTAGGGCATGGGGGACAGGTGCCATCACTTGTCCATGGTGCCGTTGTTTTCCCTGTTCTGCATAGCCCCTAAGGTTGGACTTGCAATGATGTCCAGCTCAGCTGGTGCATGCTCCGGCGCACCCCCGAAAGACTTCTGCCGCAGCTTACTCCCCTGCTTTCTTGTGGCTGAGCACTGTGGAACCTCCAGCCTCCGCCAGAGGTCACCAATACATCGGTATGTGGGTACCCCCCTCCCTGGGGAAGGATAGCAGTCCATGGGATGCTCAATCCTTCCCCATCCCTGCCAACCCTCGATGACCCAGGCTCGTTCCCGAACCCGGGTTTCCTGCATGGCTCAAGGTGTGGCGTCCAGCACCACAACCTCAGCACCACCGAGCCGGCAATGCCAAGCATCTTGATACCACTGTGGGGCCACACACAACATCAGAGGAGGTAAGAGTGGAGAAAAAGGGGGAAAAGCCAGTCAGCAAGATGATGCCTCCAGTTGCCACAGGCCCCACACCACTGACAAGGCCTTGGCTTCATCTGGATTGTGCTTTGGGGGTGCAGCCCTCTCCCTCCTGGCCCCGTCATGGCGGTAGTCCATGGAGGATTGTCTGTCAGGTAAGTTCTTGAGATGGTGGGTGGGTGGTGGAACATGGTGACCCATGAGCTGAGTGGGGGTCGGAGTTCCAGAGGGAGCATAAACATCTTTGTGGCAAAAACAAGAGCCACCGGGAAGGTGAGCAGAATGAACTGAATACTACCAATTGTGCTCTATTATTGAGAATCAACCAGAACCATTTAACAGTCTTGAACATTACTCCAAGCCCCTCAATTCTGTCCAACACACAAGGCTGCTAGCATGCAAGAAGTGCCAAGCATGATACCAAAGTGCTCGGCCCATGTCCTCCCTCGTGCTACACTTCCAATGCACTGGAATGTCTGGGCACCCAGGTGACATTACTGCAGAAGAGGCAGTGACTCCTCCCTGATGGAGAAAAGCGACCAGTGGGAGTTCCTGTGGGAGGCTCAATCCTCCTTCCCATGCTAGCCGTACAGTAGTCCAGACTCATTCCCAAACCCATGTCACTGGTGTTACCTTAACCTTTTTGTTTGTTTTGATGCTATCTGTGTCATCGCTAGACTCCTTGGTTGGGAAACAGGAAGTAGAGAGTGACAGTGCAAGGTACTGCCTCAGAGTGGAGGGGAGGTTACAAGTAGAATCCCCAGGGGTGCAGCACTGGGAACGAGCCTGGGAACTTAGCCAACTCAGTCCAGCTTGTCTATGAAATCTTTTCCAAAATTATGACTGCAGCCCTAAACAAGCATGCCCCCCCCCTCGTAAAAACCAGGGTAAGGAGAAGAACCTGTCTCTGGTTCACACCTGAACTTAAAGCAGCTTTACTAAAGAGGGACAAACTTTGGAAGAAAGCACGGTCTACGAAGGCCCTAACGGATTGGTGTAATTTTAGGAATGCCAGGAATGCCTGCACCAAAATAAGAGATGCTAAGGCATCCTTCTATCGTTCAGAACTTGAGTCTGCCTCTAGGAGCTCCGCCAAATTTTGGAATTCCATCAAGGACATGTCTGGACATACCCCTGGAACCTCCTTGCCTGCAAAAATCTTTTCTGGCAATGGTACCATCTGCGACAAACTGGAAATTCTGGATGCTTTCAACAACCACTTCGCTACCACAGGTCTTGCCTTTGATAACTCACCTGTATGTTCCCTATGTTCTCAATGCAATGTGCACGACTCGGAACCTCTCTTAACCAGTTCAGTATTTTCCTTTCAGCATACTTCATTGAGGGAGGTCGAAGATCTCTTACTAAAGCTGGACGAGAAGAAAAGTGCTGGTGCCAGCTCTCTAGATCCCTTCTTCCTAAAGGTCGCCTTCTATGTCCTATTTGTACCAATTACCCACTTATTCAGTCTCTCTCTATCCCATGGTATCCTCCCGCCTTTATAGAAAATAGCACACGCTATATACCTTTGTTCAAATCTGGGGACCCTTGCAACTTAAATAATTAAAGACCAATTTTATTACTACCTATCCTGTCTAAACTATTAAAATAGTAAGTAAGCAACTGACAGCTTACGTTGAAACTATGAATCTTCTAAATCCTATGCAATCTGGCTTCAGAGAATAGCACAGCACTATCACAGCCCTTGCTAAAGTGACCAATGATTGGCATCGGGACCTGGAAAACAAGAAATTTGTCTGCGCAGCGTTCTTAGATTTAAGCAAGGCCTTGGACACTGTCGTCCATGACCTGCTCCTCTCCTCTCTCAAGGATATAGGACTGGATGCTCTGTCCCTTCATTAGTTTGCTGATTACCTAACCATTGACATTAAGTAAAATCCAACGGTGAACTTTCTCCTCTTAAGCTCCTGAAAAGAGGGGTCCCTCAAGATCAATCCTGGGTCCACTATTGTTCACAATTTACGTGAACAGTTTAGACAATAACATAACTAAGGCCAACATTCATCTATTCGCAGATGACACGGTCCTTTACCTAAGCCGCTCCTCTCCTGAAGCTGCCTACAAAGATCTACAATTGGAATTTAACATCCTTCAGAGCCATGTGCTTAACAAAAAATTTCTATTAAACTCAAAAAAAACCCCAAGGCTATGCTGGTCTCACCTTTCCTCTCAGATGCTAACCCAGCCATGGCTAGTTCCATTCCTCAGATTACCACAATCTTGGGAGAAAACCTGGAATACATAATCAAATTCAAGTACTTGGGGGTGTGGCTCGATCACAAACTTTTTTTCATGGAGCATATCGAAGACCTCCAAAAGAAACTAAGACAGAGGCTCGGCCTCTTCTTTAGGATAAATAACTACTTCACCTGTAACGCCAAGAGGAGGCTGGTACAAACCACATTTCTCTCCTTGATCGACTATGCCGACTTTCTCTATAGTCACTGCCCTGCCTCTCATCTTGCTAAACTTCCAGGGCTCTGAGATTCATCACTGGACTATCTCTCGCCACTCACCACTGTGCCCTTTACATAGCCATGGGGTGGTCCTCCCTTCACTTCAGGAAACACAGAAATGCTATATTCTGGACCTTCAAAGCTATCATTAAGAAACTTCTCCGCTTGTCTACCACTATGCGAACCTGGTGCCTATGCCCTAAGAAGCTACTCCCTCATCTACCTGAAGGTACCTAATCTAAAAACCCATTTTGGGAGATTGGCCATAAGTTTTGCGCTGCCCTCTTTGTGGAATACTTCACAAAAAACTTTGAAGCTCAGCTCCCCAATCAGCCTATTCTCCTTTAAGACCCTATACAACCGCTTAATGAAAGAATTCTGCCAACTGTTTCCCCCGTCATTAAAACAAAACAAAAAAAAACCTGCACCATGGCCGCCTATGCCTACTTGGGCCCTGCAATTCAGCCTAGCTCATACGGCCATCCATGTTCTTCCCGTAGCTCACCTTTGCGCTTCACGCTCATTGCCATGGGCCTTGTCAGTGGCCCCTTGTCCTGGTATATCCCTCTTCCCAGTATCAGTGCTGTCCCAGCCACATCCCTATCCCCGCCATCCTGCCCCTATTTTTCTTACCCCACACTGCCCTCCTGGGCCCGTGAACAAATAGGTCTCCTGTATATCTTTTGATCGTGTATGTGTCACCAGTTTGTGTTATGCCTGTATTGACCGGAACCACGTCCATGTTGACTTGCACTCGAGCACTTTTTATTGTTAAAGTTGTATTGAACTTTTGTTCCTTATATGTTCATAACTGTGTATCATTACATTGTTTGGATTGTATCTACTTTTTAGTCGTCTTGTATAACAGGTCCATCCTGTAAATGAGCTTGCTCAACGATGTTCACCTGTATAAATAAAAACTTTGATTGATTGATTGAGCCTATCCAGTATTTTTATAAACATTTGAGAAAGAAAATAACCAGTAGCATGACAGACGTTGCAAACGATACAAAAATAACCAGAGTAAAAGACAACAGCTTTACATAAACTTGGGGAACGCGGTAGATGGATGACAGTTCAGTTCAGTGTACTGCCTAAGTGTATTGTGTTGCATTTAAGTGTGAAAACCAAAGGGAAGTGGGGGGACTGCAACATAAACATTAAGAAGTTACAGACACAGGAAAGAGTCTGTGTGGTGAGAAATGGAGAACTGAGCCTCTCTGAACAGTTTGTTACAGCAGTGAGTACAGCTGACGGGCTCAAGGATCTATCAAAGTTGAGTGGCAAGCAGGGCATAAGGAGTAATCGAATCACATTATATAACGGGTAGGGGCAGCAACACACAGATGTGGCGGGCCTGGAGTGCAGCATCCCACTGGGGATGAACTTGGGCAATATTCCTGAGATGGTACAAGGTGCTCTCAGGAACAGAAGACACCTGAGATACAATGTCGGTAACTACCCCCAGACTAGGACCCTTCTTCACTGCTTTTCAGTGCGCCAAATCCAAGAGCTGATAACGGTCTATAATTGCCAGCAGAAGCAGTTCAGTTTTACTGGGAGTAGCTGCCAGAGCAGCTGGAGGCCATCCGAGTTCAGATTTCCCTGAAACGCTGTGCCAGCCTCAGCACTGCAGGCACCCTGTCAGGAGCAAAAGACAGGTGCAGCTGTGTATTATCTGCATAGCAGTAAAACTGTGCTGCATTATCTTATGAGCTTACCCAACAGAAGCATATATGCTGTTACAGGACAGACCCCGAGAGACTCCATAGTCAGGAGCCATGGGGGCGGGTAGTGCATTGCGGTCTTGTGCAGTTGGCAACCTCAGTTCAGAAATGAGCTCAGGAAGCTGGCTGAGTGGCCCGAGGATGGGGGATGGCATGGCTGAGTGCTCCCAGCTGAGGGAGAGGATGGCATCATGTTCCACTTCTTTGACAGTCCCCCAGCAGAGGGATGGGGAAATTTTCCTCTGCAGGGTACACAGAGCATGCTGAGGCAACAACAGGGGAGGTGAGAATGGAGAAAAGGGGGAAAAGACAGCCGGCAGGATGATGCATCCAGCCACCACAGGCCCCACACCACTGACGGGACCCTGACATCATCTGAATTGTGCTTCAGAGGGGGTGTCCCTCTCCCTCCTGGCCCCCGCCTTGGTGAGGTAATCCATGGGGATCATCAGTCAGGTAAGTCCCGGAGACAGCGAGTGACAGGACTGAGGGATATGGGGACTGGAGTGGGGTTGGACTGCCAGAGGGAGCATTAACACCTTTGTGGCAAAAACAAGAGTCACCAGGGTCAACCAGAATGAGTCAGATACTACCAGCTGTTCCTGATCATTGAAACTTGACCAGAACCACTTAACAAACAGTCCCAGTCGGTCCCCCGGGCCCCTTATTTCTGTCCAACACACAAGGTCACCAGCATGTGAAGAGTACCAAACGTGTCGCCACAGTGCTCGGCCCTTGTCTTCCTCATGCTATGCTTCCACTGCACTGAAGCAGGGACCCCTCCCTCCCTGCCAGAGGAGACCGGCCTGTGGGAGGCCCTGTGGGCAGCTCAATCCTCCTTCTCCTGCCAGCTCTTAGGCAGCCCCGGCTTGTTCCCGAACCCGGGCCACTGATGTTACCATAAGTTTTTCATTTATTCTGATGCTGTCTGTCATCGCTAGATTCCTTGGCTGGGAAACAGGAAGCAGACAGTGACACTGCAAGGTAGTGCCTCAGAGCACAGGGAGGTTAGAAGTAGTGTCCCCAAGGGCTAGCATCGGGACCTTGCCTTTTCAGTATTTTTATAAAAGATTTAGAAATAGAAATCACCAGTAGCACAACAGAAGTTGCAAATGACACAAAAGTAGGCAGAGTAGAAGGCAACGTCTTTATAACAAAAGCCTTAGATAAACTGGGGGACTCAGCAGGTAGGTGGTTATACAGTTCAATATATTGTGCTAATTACTTGTGTAGTGTTGCACTTAAGTGTGAAACAAAGGGGAAGGGGATTGCAATTTAAATGCTAAGAAATTACACACGAAAGGGTCTGTGTGGTTACATATAGGAAGCTGAGACTTTACTCTGTGCACTAAAGCGGTGAGTACAGCTGTCCGGTGCAAGGATGTGTTAAAAGTAAGTGGCAA
This sequence comes from Neoceratodus forsteri, assembly GCA_016271365.2. Classification (NCBI taxonomy): domain Eukaryota; kingdom Metazoa; phylum Chordata; order Ceratodontiformes; family Ceratodontidae; genus Neoceratodus; species Neoceratodus forsteri. The sequence continues at coordinate 297,886,076 of JADMNL010000026.1, forward strand.
GCAAGTCATAAGAAGTAATCAAACCACTTTTTAAAATGGGCAGGGGCAGCAATGAACAGATTCAGTAGACCTGGGGTATAGCACCTCTCCCATTGCTGCACTCAGGTGCCAACATTTAGGGTATGAGCCCAAGGCCCTGAGTGGGATTAGAACCCATGACCTTCTGGTCCGGAGAAGGATGTACCACCAACTGAGACCATTGATACCCTAGTTATGCAAACTCTGTTTTCATGTACTAGCTGTAAACACTGTGTGTCACCCAAAGAAATGGTTAAGAATTATCGCAGGGGTTGTGGCACTGTATATTTTTCTTTGCTGCTCTGCTATTGGCAGCTTAGGCCCACAGCATTCTGAATGATGACATAATCTGAGTCCGTTGACAGATAGTATCGTAGCCTATTTATGACATTTTCCTTGCTCTTGCAGGCACCTGTTCTCACGTGTCAGTGAATCAGCAACCACGGGCTACTGTTAAAGCAACCGGGAGCTCCGAGAACATAAGTTGTGATTTACAAGTACAAGGCTGCCGTCTGAAGCCTGACAGATACTTTATCAACTGGTACAGCGAGAAGAGAACATCAAAAGTTGCAGCGCTTGAGACAAAAAGACATTTCCAGGCTGATGGATTTTACAGCCGGGTCCGGGTAGTGTGGAATAATGAGACTTTCACCACTGTGTTACATCTCAGCGATCTCTATGTGAATGATACGGATGTTTACTCGTGTGAGATCATTTTGGTGTTTTTAAACCAGCCGCAGTCTGGAAAAGGGAATGGGACCAATCTCACTGTTATAGGTCAGAATCCGTTCTCATACTTTACTTTCTTTCAGAACTGTGCATCAGATCAATTTGCAATAATCTTGCCAGCTCGCCGGCACAGCAGTAGCGATACTGCTTGCAATGCGGATGATCCACGCTCTGGAATGAGCCAGGGCCATCGGAGGGTTGGCCAGGGGAAGGAGGACTGAGTGTCCGACAGGAGGCTGTCCTCTGGGAAGGGAGGGTATTGCGTCCTGCTGCTCTACATGTCTCCTGGGTGACCACAGGTGATGGTGCTGGGAATCTGCGGATGAAAGATGAAGCCTTTGGAGCATTCCCATATATTGGCTACATCAGGCCTCGCTGGCAATCAATCTTGATGCACATTCGTGGGAGTGGGGGGGGTGGTAGAACACAGGAAAAACAGCACACAGGCCGGGCAGATGAAGCTCCTTCATTACCCTCTCCTGCACTGGATCCTAGCTGCAGTGTTCCTGGATTGGATTTACACCTTTACCTCTGGTCTGGGTGGCCAAATGACTGCAGGAAAGAAATGCCAAAGTGGCTGATGGTGTATCCAGCTCCATTTGGTATTCGGGGAGGGGGGGGGCAGCACAGATGTGTGTTGCGGATGGGTCTGGGGACCACAAGTAGCTGCAGCAGGGTCTCGGTAGACAGGGCAGCTCACTTAGGAGGAAGCAGAAGGAGGTTCTAGCCTGTGGCCTGGTAGCATAAACAATATGTGGAAAAAGAGATTAGCAGTAATCTCAGGAAGGACAACCAATCACCAGAGCTCTGTGGAATATGGAGTTCCACCAATGGAATTTGTGCAGAAATGGCAGTTCTGTAAAATAACTGGTTTTGCTGAGGGAACAGTGATTACTGGGGAGATTATAATTTATTAATAGATCGCACAAAGATAGCATAAACCCTCTCATTTTAGAGCAAGAACAGGGTAAAGACATGGTCAAAAGCTCTTGAAGTAGCTCAGCTGTGTTGATGTGTGTGACATCTTCATCCCTTGTCTCGTGATGTTACTTATTTTCCCCTTCCAGCACCCAGCCTGCCCTCTCCCTCAGCCCGACACCCGCTGTCTCTGGTACATACCTGTTAGTCCAACAATAACCTATGGATTATCCCTCCCACCCCATGGTGGAGCACCCCAGGACCCCCGACTTATCCTGGGAGGAGTTCTCCTCAGATGTGGCAGGAGAGCCCAATAGGTGGGTGCAGGGCCTCCAGGGAGGGAAGGGGAGGGGAGGCATCATCCCCCAGGCTGGAATGTTTTCTGTTTTTCTCCCCCAGCACAATGTGTATGCTCACACAGAGATGTGTGCGTGCACTGGAGTAGCCCGGCATCCTCCCACCCTTGAACCGACAATACCAGCTGCATCACCACCCGAGATCACCCAGGTAGTTGTACTGCACAGGTGTTCATCCACCCACCTCCCCAAGTTGTTTTTTTGTGTGTTTGTTATTTTAACCGGAGAGACACACTAGGCTGAAACTTGCTTACAAGTGTGAACCTGGGCGCACAAGGAAGTTAAGTGACTTGCTCAGGGTCACACAGTATGCAAGTGGGGGCTGTGGGATCCAAACTCAGGTCTCCAGGTTTGCAGCTCAGAGCCTTAAACCACCGTGTTATACTGCCTCCTAACTGGACACTCTGCTGACCTTTCCCAGCTGACCCTCTGAGGACCTGAGCCTGCTCCAGAACCTGGGTCGATAATGTCGGAGGTGGTAACTCTACTGCTGCACCAGCAGGCCGGCTGCAGTACATTCTGTTCCCACCCATATGCTTTTCCCTCTTGAGTGGATTATTTCATGGTGTCTTCTGAACATCTAACCTGGGTGCACAAGGTGAAGATACATTCTGGTTTACTTTTGGACCATGTCCAATGAGACTCACCTTACGAATTGACATTCACTTTTAAGTTCAGCTGAGGGCTGACACCATGTGATAATCCTCTCTTGATGTTAGGCAGAAACTCAGGTGGCAGGAATAAATCCAGAGGTACTCTCTGTGTTTAGGCGTAGATGGCAGCTGCTCATCGAAGGCGTCCACTGTACAAGACAGTTTCTTTCAGGCATTAACTCTTTACAGGATCCTTTCCGGCTTATTTCCCCATTCAGAACTCTGAGTTTCACTCAGCAGTCATTTTAGTCAGTACACAAATAAACCCCTCTGGTGTGTGGTGGGGTGGTTTTCATGTTTACTAACATATGTAGTTACACACTCAGGAAAATTGTCCACAAAACCCTCTCCCTGGACAGCATTGCAAAGGCAAGCTAGATCCTGACCCCAGACATAAGTCAGAACCTCAGGGGCTCTCTTAATAAAGGTGGTACCAAGGGCTGCCGATGGCACAGAGGAAGTGCTAGGTGTTTCTGCAATGGTAACCTGGGCTACTGGGTCAAGTGGGTAGAGGCTGGTGTGTCCCTGCAGTGCTCCCAGCTGGAGGAGGTATACTGGTTCCAGGTGTAACCCCTAGGTGGCGCTATCCCAAGGGCTACTACCGCTGCCTGCTTGGCTAGTAGCAGGTTAAGGGGCCTGAGTTCTGAAATGGGTGCCTCCACCTAGAGGCGAGGGTTGGTAGTGGTCAAGCTAAACTGAGCACAGCCCTCTGGGACACTGTAACCCCCCCCCCCCCTTCCTTACTAGTGGCTGGAACAGTACACAATAATCACTTTCACAATACCCCTGATACACCACACAAGTACCCACATTGTTTGCACTTGCCACCAGGGCTTCCCTCTGGCCCAGCCCTGGGGACCCCCTGTAAAACAAGGTTTTACACAGCAAATAACAGCAGTACAGTACTCTTGCACAAACTGAAACCACAGTCAGGGTAAATGCAAAAAGGAGTTAGATCTGATTTATTTAAGGGACTTGAACAAGGGAGGGGCATAATCAGGTTAATTTGCTTAAAGGCTGTATGTGTCAAACAAACAGTTATGCATGCACTTCAGGGTCCATAAACAGTCACACAGTCTAGGTACCCAGATGGAGAATGGTGGGCTAGCTAGGAACATTGCAGCTGCTTGGGGCCCTGTGATGGGAGAAAACAACATGCACAACACACACTATCTGTAATCCAGAGCTGGAGGGCTCACTTCGTGAAAAGAAAACAACAAGACAATCAGATGATACACTTTTAGATTAGGCTGTTGTTGCAGGGAGTTACCCTTATGATTACTTATGATACCCAAGACTGGACACAGGCTGGATGAAAATCGAGACAGCAGGTGGTTAATCTGGAGTGCCAGGAGAAGCAGGGCCCACACGAATCGCCAAGGCGTTGTTCCTGTTCAAGCATGGAGCAGGGGGCTGCTCCCCAGGCAGGTCTCTCATTGATGGCTTTCTCTCTGCAGCAGGTAGTCTGGCTGGACCAGTGTGGCAAGACCCCGGCCAAATGGAGACAAATTCGGATATAGTCCGTTTTGGGCTGAATATAGCTTCTAGCAAGCAGAACTACAGTTCACACAGTAGAGACCAAATCACATTTAATTACAACTACGCAACATTTACATGTAAGGAAATGCTACTGTACCAGGCATACCACTCTCCAGTCATGATTGCAAAGTCTCTGCACAAACGGGGATTCAAAAGCAGCTGGAAATCCTGACAGACTGATTGCATTCAGCAAAATCTTCGGTCTTCTTCAGGTATGAACCTGGTAAAAATCAGTGGCTTACGCCGTTCTCACAAACTTGGATTTAGTTGAAATAATTCTCTCCTCTTCCTCTCAGGGGCAGCAGGCAGACATCAGGTGACAGCTCAGGCCTTTCCACAGTTCTCTCTGCGAAACTACTCAGATGACTGCTTGACTGTCTCAAGCTGTTGCTTCTTCAGCTCCCAATTTAGATCTGACTCAACTGCCAGCAAGTCTGGGACTTTCTCCAGAATCCAAAGGTTCAGTTGGCTGATCTGTCTGTCCTACTAACAAAAGGCTCCCCAATCAGGTGCAAAAAAGCGCCAAAAGCCCAAAACTACAATTCTTACAGATTTTGACTTCAGACTAGGGTTACCACCTGTCCTGATTTTCGCAGGACAGTCCTGATTTGGACAGCTGTGTCCTGCAAAAAAATATGAAAAATACTAAATGTCCTGATTTTATAGTAGCAAAAATATTTTCTAAATTTCCACTTAATGTTGCAGAAAACTACAATACTTTAAAACACCTTAAAATGATAAGAAACAATGGAAGCAACTAGGAAACTACTGCACTTAGCCTTAATTCTGATTATATAGAAAACAAGTCTGTTGCATCGATCGAGGTTACATACTGTTCTGCAAAAAATCATGTTTCAGTAAGAAATGTCCCACTTTGGGCTTCTTAAAAGGTGGTAACCCTACTTCAGACAGCTCCTGTAGTCCTGCTCCATTTTTGGTCCCACCAGAACTGATTGGTCCAATTCGGCAGTCCAGGACCAAGGTAGTGGAGATAAACAAAACAGTCCTTGCTGCAAAGAAGGCAGGTTAGACAAACTACATTATCATTCTAAATGATTTTCAGCAAAATAGTTATATCTTTCAACAGAGCTCCCTCTCAGATTACTTATGACTGCAATCCAGACAGCTCTTAAAGAGACAGTACACAGAGGCTATACAGGCACTCTCTGGCAATCAGATTTAAACTGCTAAAATGCAGGACACCAGCCAGGCAGTGAGCATTTAGGCAAGCCCGAGGAAGACTTTTCGGGAACCCCCATTTGTAGGAGGGTTACACAGGGTTGTAGTGATACCTGTTGTGGGCCGAGGGAGCTTGTTTCCCCCACAAGACATCACTGTGTGTTTTGAAGGGGCCATGTGTGGGGAATTATCAGTGGCTCGGCAGGTTGCTCACTCCCCTCTGAGGCTATAAGATCAGAAGGCAGTGGGTTGCATCCCCACACCAGGCACTTGGGTTAAATCCCAATACTGATACTGTAGTGCAGCATGAGGGGTCAAACCGAGGTCTCGTCTGCCTGTTCTGGTGGTTTTTCAGGTGGATGTTACAGATCCCATGGTACTTCTCAAAAAGAGGAGGGAGATTTCTCCGCTGTCCGAAGATGGCACAAGTTTTTGACTGAACGGCTAGGCATAAAAGCAGGGCAGCTTGCTGCAGTCCAGACTGCTGAAAAGGAGCTGTTTTTACTTTGGCGGCTGCACCAGCAGGCAGTGGGGGACTTGACCCCATTGGCAGCTGCACTGGGAGGCAGTGGGGGTTTCACTCACATCAGCAGCTGCACTGGGAGGCAGAGGAGGATTCGGCGTTGAAGGAGGAGGTGCCTTGTTGATCGGGAGCCAATCAGAGCAGATGGCGTGAGTTTTTGACTGAGCGGCTGGACTTAAAAGCAGGGTGCCCAGCCACAATCCAGATTGCTGAAAGGGAGGTGTTTTACTTCAGCAGCTGCACCAGGAGGTAGTGGGGGACTCGACTGCATCAGCAGCTGCACCGGGAGGCAGTGGGGGTCTCGGTCGCATCAGCGGCTGCACTCGGAGGCAGAGGAGTATTCGGCATGGAAGGAGGAGGCGCCCTTATTGACCGGGAGCCAATCAGAGCAGACGGCATAGGTTTCTGACTGAGTGGCTGGGCATAAAAGCAGGGTGCACAGCCGCAATCTGGACTGCTGAAAGGGAGCTGTTTTTACTTCAGCGGCTGTACCAGGAGTCTGTGGGGGACTCGGAACACATCTGTGGCTGCACCGGGAGGCAGTGGGGGTCTTGGTCGCATCAGCGGCTGAACTGGGAGGCAGAGGAGGATTCGGCATGGAAGGAACAGGTGCCTTGTGACGGGAGCCAATCAGAGCAGGCCGGTGCAATTTTTTGACTGAGCGGCTAGGCATAAAGTCGGGCGCCCAGCTACGATCCAGACTGCTGAAAGGATCTGTTTTGCTGTATATTATTTTCTCCACACCTGCACCACCTACATATTAAATAGTCTAACTGAACTAGCAAGGGGAGGAGTTACTGTGGATTGGCTTTACTAAGAGGAGTGGTTCTTGGACTACAGTCTGTCTGAATTGGCAAGGGGAGGAGATACCTTGGACTGTATTTACAAAGGGGAGTAGTTCTTGGACTGTCAAAGGGGAGGGATTTTGTAGGGGTCGTTTTAACTTGTGCTTCCAATTTTGTTTGAATGTGATCTCAAGCTGCTGAGTGGTAGAATTGTTAGCTATAGAGCTAAGTGCTGAATATGTGCTTTGAACTGTGAGCAGGAAACAGAGAGATGGGGGGGTTGCTGTACTGGAAACTAAACTCTTGTGGGGCAATCAACACAGGATGGGACGAGGATGAGGCAGGGGCCGTATCATGCCACTAGGGCAGGCATTTTTGGTAGGGTGGTGGGTGTAATGGGTGTGGATCTGCCATGCTTCTGGACTGGGTTTGGAGGATGGGGAATGTATGGTTTGTTGCCAGTTGGCTAAACTAGGGAAGAGTTATGGTGGTTAAGGTGGAACTTGGGTGGGAAGGGTGGGGAGGATGGAGGCCATCCTGGACGGGGAGGTGATGAGGACTGGAGGGGAGCAAGGACTGGTCCAATGGGTCCAGAAGCCGCACCTGGAATCATGAGCAGGAAAGTGGGTGGGGAATACCATGGCTGTCCTGGCAGGGAGGTGGGATGGAGGCTAGGTGCTAGAAATGTGGCAGGCCAATTGGGTCCAGTAGCTACCCTTGGGATCAGAGACACTTGCAGAATGCAGGGTGGAAAGGATGGAACGTAAGGGGTAAAAGAGGGTCCTGGGGGGCAATTGCAAGAAGAGCCATAGCTGCTGGCAGATGGTTGGGAGCAGAGGACTGGGGTGTAGACAGGAGCAAGTAGGGGGTGTGTACCATCAGGTGGAAGCAAGGAATTAGCATAGAGCTTAAAACAGATTTTCATCACTGCTATTAAGGAAGGATGAGAAGGAGGACTAAACTGGAGGTGGACAATGGTGAGAAGAGTGGGTTGGAAATGGGGGATGGCCAGAGAAGTGCAAAGGGCAGGGGTGATGGGCAGCAAGACATCCTCCAAAGATAGGGAAAATTAGGGAGTTGGCAAAGTGGGTTCAGGATCTGAGGGTGGAGAGTGGGGGACATCTCAGATCAGACCAAGCCAGATAAGGGTCTTGGAGGTCGGGGAGTGCAAGGAGGAGGAGGACCCAAAAGTGGAGTCACCCCCAGGTGGGGCCGGTCAGGCCCTGTGGCGGAAAATGGACTTGGAAATAGCCACAACACAGGAGGGTTCTATGTAGGCCCAGGTTAATGTGTTCAGCACTGACAGGGGACAAGGAAAGCTAGAAGATGAGGTGGTGCTGGGGACACGTGGTTTAATACCGAGGGCCCAGGAGGCTACCACCAGAGGGGTCATGTTGTGAGAACTAAGAAGAGTAAGTCATTTATTAGAAAGGAGGTTCTAGGGATCAAGTAAGCACATTGCAAGAAGGGGAGGATGCAGGCCAACAGGCAGGAGTGGTCCCATGGTAGGCAAGGTGGAGGATAAGGTCAGGATTGTTGGGAACTCCATGGTTGGGGTATCAGCCGGGAGGGAAAGACAGTAGGGGTAGCAAGGTTTGGGTCAGTTGTTTTCCAGGAATGACAGCTGCGGAGGTCATTCACTACATCCCTTCCTGGGGAAGCAACAGGAGATGAGAAACCACCTTGAGTTCCATTTGGGAACTAATGACCTAGCTGGGCACAGCCTGATGGAAGTACAAGTGAGGTGTGAAGCACTATCACGGTTCTGTAATAACCTGCACTTTTGTTCAGTGTCATTCTCAGAGGTGTTTCCAGTCTCTAGAGCTTGCACAGATAGGCAGCAGAAGATAGCAGAATTCAGGAGCTAGCTCTCTAAATAGTGCACCCAAAAGGGCTATGGGTTGGTGGGCCATTGGGGGACCATCTGGCAAGATGGCAGCCTCTTTGGCCCAGATAGCTGCACCTAAATAGAGAGGGTAAAGAGGTGCTTAAGTGGAAACTGGAGGTTCTTTAGTGACACACAGGAAATGGAAATTATCACTCAACATGGCAAAATGCAAAATCATGCACCTGGGCAGAAAGAATGGAAGAACGAATACAGACTGGGGACAAGCTGCAGCAGTAACCAAGGAGGAGAGGGACCTGGGCACCCTTATCTCTCAAGACTGGAAGGTGGTTGGGCAGTGCAGGAGGGCAGTGGCAAAAGCCAGCAGTGTGTTGGGTTGTATTAGGAGGGGGATCACCAGCAGGAGGAAGAGGTCCTGGTACCCTTGTACACCCAGCTGGTCAGGCCTCATCTGGAATATGGGGTCCAGTTCTGGAGGCCTTACCAAAGAAAGGATGTGGAGAGGATGGAGTGGGTACAAAGGAGGGCAACCAAGATGGTTAAGGGGCTCAACTACTTACCGTATGAAGAGCCCTTGACATGTACTCTCTGGAAAAGAGGCAGGAGAGAGGGGAGACATGATAGAGACTTATAAGTACCTAAAAGGGATAAACAAAGTGCCTTCAGAGAATCTACTCAATTAAAGGGTGTCTCTCAGGAAAGGGCCATGATCTCCAACTCAAGGGATACGTTTGGGGTAACATCAAAAGCACTTCTTTACTGAGAGGGTGGTGGACACCTGGACTTGGCTGCCTAAGGAAGTGGTGGGCGAGAATTCAGTGGGGGTTCAAGAGGGCTTGGGACAGACATAGAGGGCTATTGAAAGGAGGGAGAGGGACTCCGGAGCAAGCCTAGAGAATGCTAGGCAAATGGGCAGATTAGGTGGGCCTGGCAGTCGTTTCCTGCTGTCAGTTTCCTGTGTTCCTATGTTCCTGGCCAGATTTCCTCCTCTCACTAAAAAATACCACCAACTGCTTAATTTGGTTCAGTTTCAGTTGGTTACCATCTGTATCCCTCCTCTGGGTCACCCTTAAAAGGGACTTCTAGTCTCAGTGGGCCCACCGGATCAACAGAAATAAGTATGGCCAGTGTCAGGACTCAAAGGCAGAGAGGCATGGGAGAATAAAACAGAAAAATATGTCCATTGGTCACAACTAATGGCAGTGCCAGTGCCCTCAGGTCCCATCCCATGTAAATCCCCATCAGCATTATAACAGGAGGAGTGATGGATGAGGCGGGAGGTGCTGGGCAACCTCCTGGAGTAGTCCTGTAGCAGTGACTGAGGGTAAAAAGCTGGATGATAAAAAAAACCCCATAAAGGTCAGACCCTTTCCACCTCTTTCTGTGGAGCCCCCTGACTTCTTTTATTGCTTACTGTTCACTGGTGGGGGAGGTTATACCTTGCGACAGAGCCTTCCTGCTCTGCCTTCTGATATTGGTCTGGAGTGTTGCCTCACCTGGAACCTACCCACATCAATTAGTCCCTAGCATCCAGTGGTGTCCCCCCAAACTGCCCCCACAAAATAAAGTCTGGAGCTTTATATTACCTACATCTTGGCAGGTCAATTACATACACACACACACACGCACGCGCGCATGCACGCGCACACACAGGCAGACACTCCCACTCATACACACGCAGACACTCCCACTCACGCGCACACAGACACATAGACACAGACACGCCCATTCATGCACACACAGATACGTGCATGCAGACACACGTACAGAGGCAGTCATGCGCACACACACGCACACACTAAATGATATCACAGGCAATAGGGTGCACCATGCTGCAGAGGGTTAGTGGAAGGGGGCACTTGGATTTTTAAGTTGAGTGGGGGATGGGAGGGGAGAGTGATGCAGAGGGTGGTGGGTAGTGAGGTATTTAAATTGTTTTTAGTTTTATTGCTTTCCTAAAAATATATATATATATATATATATATACAGTATATATTACAGAGAGCTATATACACATGCGCATGTGCAAGAAACATAGTGCCATCATCTGAGTTTTCGGGTGTGTCATCCCTCTTCCAGTGCAGTCAGTGTGTTTTGCAGGCGCGGCTCAGTTCCCCAATGAGTGCTACAGCTGTATATGACAGCTCCAAAATGCAGTGGCATACAGTTGAAAGGAAAGCTCGCTTCAGTGAGCAGAGCTCTTCCTCCCCATGCACACACCGCGGCGCAAGCCACGCATATTGCGTGCTGATCGCCCATACACTGTGTGGCTAATAGGGTGCCCAATCCTCCGTTGGCTCCACGCCCCCCAACAGCTGTCACAGGTGCCACACTGGGAGCCCACCCCAGTGTGGCAACACCAGTTATAGCCGACGGGGGTGACCAACTCTGCCGGCTCCAAGGCTGCACGCCTCCAAAGCTTTTCCGTGCCACGCTGGGAGCCCACCCAGCATGGCAAATCTTGTTTTGGCCGACGGGGGTGCCCAGTCTCCCGTTGGCTCCACATCCCCAAACAGCTTTTCCTGCTGCCACGCTGGGAGCCCACCCCAGCGTGGCAAACGTCCCACATTGTCATCTTAAAAAACAAAAACTGTGAATAAAAAACGGTCCCTCATAGTCTCCCTGCCCCCTCCCATCCCGCACCCACCCACTGAGCATACTGCTCCCCACCCCCCTCACCCCATACTTACCTCCATAGCTCGGTGCGACGATCATCGGTGGACCGGGAACACATCTGCACTCTTCAAAGCCGACCGCGAACTGAGGAGATGCCGGTAAGCTGCATAATGGGATAGATAGGGTTTTTTCAACTTTGTTGCATATCTCAGGCATTTTTGGGAATTTTGGCCCCACTTTTTCAACATGGCATTTTTGGTACTCCTCCTCATGAATTCTTGCACTGTCATGGCGTTACTTGGGCCCAAAGGGTGATTTCGCAGTCACTGCGTGAAATCACCTTTCTGCACTGATCAATGAAACGACACTGCCAGTGTTCATAAGATGGGCTGTCAAAAGCCTATGTTGAAAATTTGAGTGAAAAAATTTCTAAAATGACACTGTTTCTGATGTCGTTCTTGGTTCCTCACATACACTCATAAGTTTAAATTTTTAATATTTTCACTCCATATTTTCAACATTGCCATTTTACCACTCTCCTTATGAACAGTGCAGCTGTCATTTTCACATCCTGCCCAAAACGTGTTTCCGCCCATGTAGTGCACAGTGGCGCAGTCGGTGTGTGAACTCAATGTATGGGACACAGTAAGAAAATCACAGTGATACTGTTCATGAGCAGATGTCTTAAAATGGCTGTGTTGAAAATCTGGTGAAAAAACTCCTAAAAATGACTGTTTTACGAGTGTGCGTTGCGCAGTTCCTATGCACGCTTGTAAGTTTGCGAATTCTCAATATTTTCACTCTAGATTTTCAACATTGCCATTTTACCACACCTTCTTATGAGCAGTGCAGCTGTCATTTTTCACATCTTGCCCAAAACGTGTTTCTGCCCATGTAGCGCACAATGGCGCAGTCGGTGTGCAAACTCAATGTATGGGACACATTAAGAAAATCACAGTGACACTGTTCATGAGCAGATGTCGTAAAATGGCTATGTTGAAAAGTTGGTGAAAAAATTTCTAAAAATGACTGTTTTACGAGCGTGTATCGCGCAGTTCCTACACACACTCGTAAGTTCGCAAATTTTCAATATTTGCACTCCAGTGACTTCCAAATACCTAAACAGCACATAGAAGCAAGCAACATTCGGCATTGACAGATGCTTGTTTATGTAGCCCTACTACAAATAGGGTTTCCCGAAAAGTCTTCCTTGAGCTTGCCTAAAATGCTCACTGCCAGGCTGGTGTTCTGTTTGTAGCAGTTTTAAACGCTATTGCCAGAGAGTGCCTGTATAACCTCTTTGTACTGTCTCTTTAAGAGCTGCCTAGATTGCAGTTATAATTAATCTGGGAGGGGGCTGAGTGTTTCTATACTCGAGTCCCACCCAGTCTGCCAGATAATCACTCCGTCCTGCCATCGCTATTAGTGCAGAGGGAGCCCTGTTAGAAGCTGTACTTATTTGCTGATCATTTGTTAGAATAGTAATAATATTGCAGTTTGTTCTAACCTGCCTTCTTTTCAGCATGGATAGTTCTGTTTATCTCCACCACCTTGGTCCTGGACTGCCGAAATGGGCCAATCAGTACCTTTCTGGGCTTTAAAATGGAGCCTGTCTGGAGGGGTCTTGTGGGAGCAAAATTCTGTCGGAATTGTAGTTTTTGCAGTTTGGCGCCTAAATGAACCTGGAGGGGGAGCCCTTGTTGTGACTGACAGACAGATCAGCCAACCTAACCTTTTGGATCCTGGGGAAAGTCCCAGGCTGCTTGCCAGCTACTTTCAATTCTGAGTTGGGAAGTGAAGGAGCAAAAGCTTGAGATAGTCGAGCAGCAGTCCTGGGTAGTTTTGCATGGGAGAACTGTGAAAGGGCTGAATTTTGGCCTGCTTTTCTGTCTGCTGTCCCTGAGAGGGAAAATAGAGTTGTTTCAGACTGAATCCAAGTTGTGAGGATAATTTAAGCCACTAGACTGTGACCAGGCTTTAACCTGAAGAAGACCGAAGATTTATTGAATGCGATTGGCCTGTCAGGATTTCCAGCCACCTTTGAACTCCCAGTTTGTGCAAAGACTCTGTAATTGGGAACGGATAGCAATCTGCCTGGTACAGTAGAATTTCTTACATGTAAATGTGCTGTGTGCTGTTAGTGGGTAGTGATTTGGTTCCCCACTATGTGCTGAACTGTGTTCTGCTTGCTGGAGGCTGCATCTGGCTCAAATGGACTGAATCCATATTCATCTCCTTTTGGCCTGGGCCTTGCCACACTGGCCCAGCCAGACCACCCACTACACAGAGAAAGTCATCGACGAGAGACCTGCCTGGGGATCAGCCCCCTGCTCAACGCTTTGAACAGCAATGATGCCTCAGTGATTTGTGTGGGCCCTGCTTCTCCTGGCACTCCAGTTCAACAACCTGCAGTCTCAATTTCATCCTGCCTGTGTCCTGCATTGGGTATCGTGAGTAAACATCAGGGTAGCTCCTTGCAACAACAGCTAAATCTGAAGTTTTGTCATCTGATTGTTTGGTGCATGAATTTCCATCACAAACTGAGCCCTCGGCTCCGGATTACAAACAGTGTGTGTTGTGCATGTTGCTTTCTTCCATCACAGGGCCCCAACCAGCTGTGACACCAGCCTACCCCAGGCAACGTTCCTGGCTAGCCCACCTCTTCCCCACTAGGGTACCCAGAGTGTGTGACTGTGTAGGGACTCTGAAGTGCATGTGTGACTGATATAGACTTTAAGCAAATCAACTTGATTACGCCCCTCCCTTGTTCAAGTCCCCTGAATAAATCATATTTCTTTTTGCATTTAACCTGACTGTGGTTCCAGTTTGTGCCAAAAGTACTGTACTGTTGCTCTTTGCTGTGCATAACTTTATTTTACAGGGGGTCTCCAGGGTCGAGCAAGAGGAACCAGCCCTGGTGGTAAGTGCAAACAGTATGGGTAACTGCATGGTGAATAAGGTCATTGTGAAAGTGATTATTGTATATTGTTCAGGCCATTAGAAGGGACAGAAGGGTTTCAATGTCCCGAAGGGCTGTGCCCAGGTTAGCTTGACCACTAACAACCCTGACCTCTGGGTGGAGGCACCCGTTTCAATATCCAGGCCCCTTAACTTGCAACTAGCCAAGTAGGCAGGGATAGTAGCCCTTGGGGTAGCGCCACTTAGGGGTTACATTTATATTTTCCTTAACATATAAAACTATCTATTAATTCCTATGTTATAAGTGCAATAACCCACTCAGGGTGGTTGGTTACTGGGGATTAAGCAACACCCTGGAGGCTGTGAGGGCATTCGACTTCACCTCATGCCTCACAACGTACCCAGGGTGTTGATTAATCCCCACTAACCACACACCCTGTCGTGGGTTATTCCTTACATACACAGTACTTTACACCAGATCAGGCAATTACATGGGGAGTGAGAAACATTATACAAGGGAAATATGTAAAAAATGATTAGCAAATACGTTTATAACACTGCTAGCCTATCAATGAACAATGGTTACTTCAAATAAAAATATTCATCAGTTTTGTCTATGTAGCCTTCTATGCTACTTAGTTCCACCTACAACCTGTAGATTTTCCTGGGAAACAAACCACCTACCCCCTTCCCCCATCCAACCCTCCTAGTAGAATGATTCCAATTACACTATTATTAATGCTGAAAAACACATTTCGACTTATAATACAGGCATTAGATTAGAACATGATTAGACAAGCATTAGTCAATGCTGGAGTTCGTCGTTGGGATTGCTGTTGGTACGCACTGATTGGCAGGACTACAGTTCCTAGCAGAAAGAACAAGTTATGCCACCAAGTTCACATTCCCGTTGAAATACAGTGAAGTGCATACCTGTTTCCTCAATTCGTGATCTGGCTTTGAAGAGTGATGATGTGTCTGCAGTTCAAGAAGAGGATGGCACTGTAGCCCCACCATGGGTTGGGGGGACGGTGTTATGGTTAGAAACCCTAACGCCCCAGGCGTTTGTTGGCATTTGCACTACAAATTTTCAGCATGGCCTTTTGTGACCCCAATCTCATGAAAGCATTTGGGACCTTTGCTCATGAACAGCAGCACTGTGATTTTGTTAATCTGTCCTGAACGCTGATTTCATACAGCGACCGCGCCATTCTGCACCAGATGTGCGAAAACACAGTTTGGGCAGAATGTGAAAAAGTACAGCTGTACCACTCATAGGGAGGTGTGAAGAGATGGCAGTCTTGAACATCTGGAGTGAAAATATTAAAAATGCTCAAACATGTAGGTGGAAACTGCACAACGCACGCTCGTAACAGTCATTTAGTAGAATAATTTCACAAAAATTTCAACACAGGCATTTTATGACTTCTGCTCATGAACACTATCACTATGATTTTCTTAATCTGTCCCAAACATTGATTTCCCACAGCGACTGCGCCATTGTACACCAGGGGTGGAATATTCAGACTGCGCCAGGCTGTGGCGCAAGCCTGGGCGCAGCGCAACTTGGATGCACAGGGGCGTTGACGGTGATATTCAACAGAGCTGCGCCATGGCACAGCATCGCTGAATATAACACCTTGGCCACCCGCAGTGCGCATGGCGCAGTGGTACTGCGCCAGTGCAAGTGGCCAGAGTGGAGCAGGGGGGATGCGCTAGTGCAAGTGCCATTGCGATAGGCGCAACCACTGCGATATTCAAAAGTGCACATACAGGAATTTGTCGTAAATGGGGATTTAATTCTCCAACAAACTAACCTGTATAAAAATAAACTTTTAAACAAACAAGCAGATGGAGCCATAATGTATGCAAAGTGCAAATGGGGCCATTTGCAAGCAGGTGCGCTGATCCCCGGCGACTTGTGCCTGGCACCCTGCCAGGCTGCAGCCATCGGGGACCGACGCACCTGCACATCGCAGCAAAGTGCCCCAATGCCCGATCGCGGGCATGTGTAAATTGACAAATACGTCCAATATCTCTGGTGGTCCAATGGACCGCTTGCAGCCTGATCACGGGCATAAGTATATTTTAGACAGTTAACTCTATCCCTGGTGGTCCAATGGACCACTCGCAGCCCGATCGCGTGCATATGTAGAAAACAGTAACTGTTCTACATCCCTGGTGGTCCAGTGGACCGCTTGCAGCCCGATCGCGGGCATCTGTAGTAAAAATGTTAGTCCTATATCCCTGGTGGTCAAGTGGACCGCTTGCAGCCAAATCGCGGGCATATGTAGGAAACAGTAACAGTCCCACATCCCTGGTGGTCCAGTGGACCGCTTGCAGCCCGATTGCGGGCGTATGTAGTAAAAACTATTAGTCCTTTATCCCTGGTGCTCCAGCGGTACCCCCCACCCACCCGCCCACTGAGCCCCACCTCCCCACTCCCCCCGGTCAGCGGCAGGCGGCAGCTCCCCACCCGCCTGCCACCCGCTGACTGACTCCGTACGGTAGGGCTGTATGCCCATTGGTCCTCAGTGTGAGCCAATGGGCGTGCAGCACATACCGTACTACACAGTCCAGATATGTGAATGGATCCATTGACATATCTGGACTGTGTAGTACGGTATGGAATGCATGACCATTGACTAACGCTGTGGACCAATGGGTGTACAGTCCTACCATACGGGCTCAGTTGGCAGGTGGGGAGCTGACGCCACCACTGACCGGGGAGCAGGGCAGTAGGGCCTAGTGGGCGGGTGGGATGGGGGTACCGCTGGACCACCAGGGATATACGACTAATAGTTTTACTACATATGCCCGATCGGGCTGCGGCGGTCCACTGGACCACCAGGATTTAGAACTAACATTTTTACTACAGATGCCCACGATCAGGCTGTGAGCGGTCCACTGGACCACCAGGGATAGGGGACTATTAATTTTCTACGTATGCCCGCGATCGGGCATGGGGGGGGCGCCACCACAAAGGTGCAGCTGGAGCTCGGGTGGCCACCCACAGGTGGCAGCTGCCGTGTTGTGCCCTGCAATACAGCAGCTCACCTGTGGGTGGCCAGCTGTTGCTTCTTTTTTTTTGGCTCACCTGTGTGCAGTGCAGGTGGGGGTTGTGCATGCCTGGGCTCGGCACATCCCGGGCTGAATATCGGGATGTGCGGAGTATGCATGGGCATGCCCCCCCCCCGCGCCGCATACATTACTGATGCGCGCTGGCACATCGGGGTTTATGCCAGGCACAATCCCCCTTTAAATATCATGCCGGGGCGCATCAGTGGGTTACGCATGGTGCAGATGCACAACCCTTCTGAATATCCGGCCCCAGATATGCAAAAACACATTTTGGGCAGGATGTGAACAATGAAAGCTGTACTGTTTATAAGGAGGTGTGCAAAACTGACAATGTTGAAACTCTTGAGTGAAAATATTACAAATCCTCGAGGTTACAAGTGTGTGTGGAAGCTGCACAATGCATGGTCATAAAATAGTAATTTTATCACCAAATATTCAACATGGGTATTTTGAGACCTTCGCTCATGAACATTGTTACAGTGATTTTCATAATCTGTCCCAAACACTGATTTCCTACAGCGACCGCACTATTCTACGCCAGAAGTGCAAAACACATTTTTACCAGGATGTCAAAAATAACAGCTGTACTATTCATGAGGAGGTGGAAAAGAATACCAATGTTGGAAATCTGGAGTGAAAATATTACATATTCGTGACGTTACAAGTGTTCGTTGAAACTGCGCAACGTGCCGGCCTGGTGGCACTGAGGGTTGAGGCGCTGGATGCCACACCTTGCTCCATGCCGACGACCCGGGTTCGGGAATGAGCCCGGTCGTCAGGGGTTGGAAGGGGAAGGAGAGGATTGAGCGTCTGAGGACAGCTCTCCCTTCCCAGGAGGGAGGGGGGCATCTGCTCAGTGCCTGACTGGCCTCTGGTGGAAGCTGGAGGCATAGCAGGCACCTAAGCATACAGAGAGGGTTGGGAGTGGGGGACATCGTCGGTGACGTCTTGACATCGGTAGGCCACTCCCCTAGAAACAATGGGAAAAAGACCCTGTAGCGCTCCTGGTAGATGGAGGACCAGGCCTCAATCTCCAGTGCCCCTACCTGACCTGGCACCAGCATCCCGACGAGACCAAGAAGGACTTCGGGGGATGCCCACACCCCATGCCCACCTGGGGGATATAGCCACGGCTCCATGGGGGATGGACTGCACCAGGCTCCAGGTAAGAGGGTGGGGACTAGAAGGCCACAGGTGTCTCCCGAAGAGTGGGAGTGCTGTGTGGTAGGGGGAGTATAAACAGTAAGTGGAAAAAAAAACTGCATAATGCACGCTCATACAACAGTCATTTTTTGGAATTTTTCACCAAATTTTCAACATAGGCTTTTTGGGAGCCCACCTCATGAACGGTGATACTGTCATTTCGTTAATCGGTCCGGAAAGGTGATTCCGCACAGTGACCACAAAATCACCTTTCAGGACTGAATAACCAGATGACAGTGACTGAATTCATGAGGTGGGGTCCTAAGAACTCCATGTTGAAAATTTGGTTGTAAAATACAATAATGGCCAAGATATGCACCAAAGTTGACCCCCCCCCCTCCATTTATGCCATTATACAGCTTACCAGCATTTCTTCAGTTTGTGGTCAGCTTTGAAGAGTGCAGACATGTTCCCGGTCCACTGAAGATCGTCGCGCCAGGCTCTGGAGGTAAGTATGGGATGAGGGTGTGTGTGGGGAGATGGGGTGTACAGTGGGTGGTTGCGGGTTGAGGGAGGTGCCACCGGACTCAACGAGGGACCGTTTTCTAGTTTACAGGTTTTAAAAAATATTAGAACATCGTAGGAAGGTTTTTTCTTTCCTACAGGGTCTTTTGGCAAGATGGGGTGGGCTCCCAGCCTGCCACTTGAGTGTTTGGGGTGCTGTAGATGATGGAGATTGGGCAATCCCATCGACACATATAAGAGTTGGCAGGGGCAAGAGCCGAGGGGGATTGGGCACCCCCCTCAGCACACAAGAAATTGGGGTGCATTATGCTGATGGGGAGTGGGCTCCCCAGTTGGCAAAATAAACTGGGAGGGGGCATGCCAACAGGGGGATTGAGCACCGCCATTGGCACATATAAGTGTTGGAGGGGCAGGAGCCGAGGGGGATTGGGCACCCCCCTCAGCACACAACAAATTGGGGGGCATTATGCCGATGGAGAGTGGGCTTCCCGATTGGCAAAATGGAACTGGGAGGGGGCATGCCAACAGGGGGATTGGGCACCCCTGTAGGTTTGTTTGTTTTTTTGTTTTTACTGTGAGGGGGCATGCAGAAGTCCTGGGCTCAGCGCGTTCTAAATGCGCAACTAGGAATGCAATGCAGGAATGCAGCTTCAATGTACCAAGCTACGCCACTATTGGTGTGGCTCCATCCTTTGAAAAGTTGTCCAGCTCAGCCCGAACAGCTGAAAGTGAGTCATCGTCAGCCTGCCGACTGATTCGCCTGCCGCTGACCTGCCCCTAGAAATGGAGCTCTCCATTGGGCACACCCCTGTAGAGTACCTTATAGCAATGAGTTTGTCTGTGCCTGCATGCCACGACAAACTCAAAAACAACTAACTCTTGAAAACGTCCACCTGAGCTAAAGTCCATGATTGTGTCTGAGCCCATACTGCCATCTAGTGGTCTAAATATAGAATTATAAAAAGTCCCAAGTGAAAAACAATGTGGGAGAGTGTAAAGAAATAGCATGCATATCCAGGACTCACCGCTGCTCAGGAATATTATTTGTTGAGAGACCTGTGTAGTCTGCATCATCTTGAGCAGGAAGACAATATATCAAGGAACTAGATATAACCCTCTAAACAACTAATAAAGTGTATACCTCCCAAAATGTGTGGAACAGGAATAAAAGAATATTTACTGTGCAGTACATGTCTGCACCTCACATTTTAAAATATTGTGTCACAGCATCTAACCTGTGCTCTGACAGAGGACTACTATCATACACCAGTTACAATGTCCAACAGCAACAAATTACTTCAGTCTTCATTATCTTCCATTTCCTCCCACTCAATGATCCTGAATTCTGCATTCCACCTTGTAATCTACTTCCTTTCTTCAGTGGTTGTGGTTGGTTTGAGATGCACATCTCGTATCTGCTGCCTGGTCGGGATCAGTAGCTGTTGCAGTATTTGCATCTTGTGGCTGTATCTGCTCTAAAATGGCCTCTGTCTTCAGGGTCAATGGATTGGACAGTGGTGAGGACAATCTACCATGATAGTTTAGCTGGTGGGTCAGCTACGTTACATTGACTCATTGCTCCAGAGGCCTGTGCCCACAACCGATTTGCATTTGATGATCTACTCCATTGGATCCCACCATGTCTGCACTGTCTAGTCCTTAAAGTCAGTATAAGTCAAAGTCCACTTCACATTTGAAGTAGAGATGGTAAAAATAAAGGTTTTAGAGAACTGAAATATGAGCTGATCAATGGAGAATGATAAAGAAATGTGCCCATCCTGGATTTAGCTCTCTACCATTGACAGGTCCTTTAATTGGAAGGCTGGGCCTGTGGTTTAATGGACAAGCAGCAGGCCACTCCCATTTCCTGAGCTATATAACCAGTTCCTCTCAGCATGGGTGTAAGCAGGCATACTCCAAGTACTCCATGGTGTGCAGTTTTACTTAAAGGGATAGCAAATAGGCTCTGAACTGCTTCCTTTTTCTGTGAAAACTAAAAAAAAAACGCTGAACCTTTCTGTAATTTTATTCATAGGAGTCAAAACTAGAAGGACTGGTCACTAATACTGTCTTTGCATCCCAAGGACAATACAATTTCACAGGCTCTGGGCTGGCATGTGGGTGTCTTGGGGAGCAATGGCAAAAACCATTGTCATGAGATACAAAAGTTGTATTTATTGTGCCAAATGAGGCAACAAACACAGTCCTGGTGTACATTTGTGTATTGTCTGGCTACACCCAGGTGGGGGTAGCACACCCTAACAGGTGGGGGAGGGGTAGCAGTGAGTGCAGATCTGAAATCCCTGGCTACACCCCTGCCTCTCAGACTCCTTCTGAAGCACTTTTTCTTTCCCCCACCATCCTCCCCTCCTTCTCTAGTGGCAGCGCTTCTCTCCTTGGGATCCTTCCTAAGGTACCTTTAGCCAAGGGAATCATCCCGCGGCACCTCTTTGAGGGTTCCTTGCCTTTGGTACCCCTACAGGGTGGTAATTTCTCTGGAACAGAGAGTGCAAACATCCAAAACCTAAGTAACACATTTGCACAAGCATAACACTATACTGGCTACATAGGCCATTGAATGTTTAAATTGGTCTGGCTGCAGGGAAGGTACAAACTGAAACTTAAAGGAGCAGGTTCTGAACTGGTCTAATGCTGTGAAGGGCAGCTCATCATGTACTTCATGTTAACTCTTTGCTTCATGGCTCTTCCCCTTGACCTCCCTCCCAGTCACTCTGCTAAGCTGAGTCATGGCCAGTGCTGCTGTCTGGATTTCAGTGCTGGTGGTGGGCACCCCTTCTACCCTCTAGGTGACATACTCATACAGCTGGAGGCCAGCTGTGGCCTGTCTCTCTTTCTCAACTTTGTCCACATACCAGAGATGATTTTCAAGTCCTCCACTGGCCTCACCCAGAGCTCCTCAATCAGCTGATTCACATTTCCTCCTCCACACCAAATCCATGCATGCACTTCTGGTGGTCGGGCATGGCACTCCTTCCTGTCTTCAAACAGAACCTTAAAGTTGCAGGAGGACAGTTATTAGGAATGTGTGATGAGAATTCTCATCCTTGCACACCCTAGTTTACAACCCAAGGTGAGGCCATTGGGAGGGGTCTCTACCCCTGAGATGTGGTTGGTGCTTTGAGAAGAGAGAGGTGGATGGGGATGTGAAGCCTGCGGTAATGGGTGGACATCTTCATGCAGTGGTCGGCATTTTCCAATTTTCTTCACGGCCCTGTAGGACACTGAGAAGAACTCTAGACACATGCACACTCATTTGTTGCACATCAGAGCATGTCGGCTTCCTCCCAAGATCCTCGGCTCTGCTTGCACATCTCCACCTGCAGTCACCCTCATGGTGGTAGTGCCTCGGAGTCCAAACTCCTTCTGTTCCCCTGGTGGAGAGTGTCCTCTGTGATGCTTAGCTGACTCCCCCCCTGCTGCAGAGTCCAAACTCCTTCTGTTCCCCGAGGTGGAGAGTGTCCTCTGGGATGCTCTGCTCATCCTCCCCCCCCCAGTAGTGGAGGCCAAACTCCTTCTGTTCCCCAAGTGGAGAGTGCCTCTGGGATGCTCTGCTCACCCACCCCCAGCAGTGGAGGCCAAACTTCTTCTGTTCCCCAAATAGATAGTGTCCTCTGTGATGCTTAGCTCGCTCCCCCCAGCTGCAGAGTCCAAACTCCTTCTGTTCCCTGAGGTAGACAGTGTCCTCTGGGATGCTCTGCTCACCCCCCCCCCAGCAGTGGAGGCCAAACTCCTTCTGTCCCCCAAGTGGAGAGTGTCCTCTGGGATGCTCTGCTCACCCCCCCTCCCAAGCAGTGGAGGCCAAACTCCTTCTGTCCCCCAAGTGGAGAGTGTCCTCTGGGATGCTCTGCTCACCCCTCCCAGCAGTGGAGGCCAAAATCCTTCTGTCCCCCAAGTTGAGAGTGTCCTCTGGGGTGCTCTGCTCACCCCCCCCCCCAGCAGTGGAAGCCAAACTCCTTCTGTTCCCCAAGTGGAGAGTGTCCTCTGGGATGCTTTGCTCCCCCTCCCCCCCAGCAGTGGAGGCCAAACTACTTCTGTTCTCCAAGTGGAGAGTGTCCTCTGGGATGCTATGCTTACCCCTCCCCAGCAGTGGGGGCCAAACTCCTTCTGTCCCCAAGTGGAGGTGTCCTCTGGGATGCTCTGCTCACCCCACAGCAGTGGAGGCCAAACTCCTTCTGTTCCCCAAGTGAAGAGTGTCCTCTGGGGTGCTCTGCTCACCCCCCAGCAGTGGAAGCCAAACTCCTTCTGTTCCCCAAGTGGAGAGTGTCCTCTGGGATGCTTTTCTCCCTCCCAGCAGTGGAGGCCAAAATCCTTCTGTCCAAGTGGAAAGTGTCCTCTGGGATGCTCTGCTTACCCTCCCCCCAGCAGTGGAGCCTGAATTCCTTCTGTTCCCTGAGGTGGACAGTGTCCTCTGGGATGCTCTGCTCACCCCCAGTAGTGGAAGCCAAACTCATTCTGTCCCCCTGGCGGAGAGCGTCTTCTGGGACACTCCCCTTCCCCCCCACTGCTGGCACTTTGATGACTTGGGCTTGTTCCTGAACCTGGGTCACTGATGTTGCATGCAGTCAGGGCCGGATTAAGGGGGGGACAAATGGGGCAAATGCCCCAGGCCCCCCGCCATAGACTGGCCCCCCCAGTAGTTGGAAGCAAGAGACACTTTTAGTAGGTGGACTGGTGGTTTATAAATCATGCCACCTCCCCCTTGCCGCAGTGCGAGTTAAGCACGAGTCAACCTCCCCCCATAGGCCCATGGGAGCTTGCTCCCCTAAAAATGCTGTGAAAGCAGCCTGACTTCGGAAGAAGCACATTTGTTAAATAAAATTAAAAAAAACACACAAGCACCCTGCCACAGATAGGCCCCCCGGCAAGCCTACATTGCAGATTTCTCTCGTTCCCCCTTCCCTCAGGTAGTACAGTACTGGTAAGGATTTGTAATAAATCATGCCCCCGCATGAGTCAAGAGTGAATCAACCCCAGAGCTTGCTCCATAAAACAAAACAAACAAAAAAAATGACTTTGGGAGGCTTTCTTTAATTAAAAGAAAATAAAACACAAAAGCCCTTGGACCCTCCTGCTACAGATAGGCCCCGGCAAGCCAACATTGCAGAAGATTTCTCTCGTCTCCCCACCCTCCTCCTCCATTATATGCAGCCTGCAGCTAGGGTCAGGTGACTTGCTAGAAAAACAAACTGGCACTGTGTGGCACAAGAAGTGAAGAAGGCTAACTATGCAAGCACCGTGATCTACCTCCTTAGGATACTGACAGGTTTTCCACTTTTTTGAGTCTGGGACTAGACCTGGACCGGTGCAAGTTGCGACCAGACCTGGGCTGCCGCTGCATAATACGAGGAATGGTGCCAGGACCAGGAGCTTTACATACAATCCATCTGGGCAGCATTTTTTAAACCACTCTTTCTTGGTGGTTTTGAGGCTCAGCATGCACTTTGCCAGCAGCAGCACCTGCTATCTATCAGCACACGGCCACTCTATCGCTAGCAGCATGATTAATCGATGCACTGTTCTAAACTGCCTGCTGCTGCTAAACTAAGGAGTTTCAAAGGAGTGCCAAGCAACTGCAGACAGCTTGAGTTCAGTAAGTGGCTTAGAAAGTTGATATCTGTATTTTATTTTTATGCTGAGATAATCGATCTGACCTTGTTCAAAGAAGAGATAAAGGGACGTGTGTGTGTGTGTATACATGCATGGATCCTCTAACTCTGAAATAAATGGAATTAATCATTCCTTTGATATCCCATGAGCAGATAAAGGTATGACATCAGTCTTTTTATTTGGAGTCATAGCATTTGTACATTGGAACTGCACACTTCTGTACAATGGGTACATACAGTAACTTACTGTTGTTTGGAGTAGGATGCATACCTCTTAGTAAAGCACTCTTTATTTTTGTTTCATTTATTTCCTTAAAATAAACTTGTGATTAAAGAGGTTACTTAAAGATTACTTTGCTTTTCTGAACAGGGTCTAGAGGACAGCGACTTCAATAAAAGCCCCAAAACTCACCACAGAGCATCTAGACCCCCAGAGCATCTGGAGTTTGGCGACCTTCATGTCTTGTACAGTACAATAAATATAACATTACAGACTATGACAACATGACAGGGTGTTGTACTTCAAGTTACTTTTTTCTCCTGTGAATAATGGGGGTAGTCTCCCCATATGGTGGTTATTATGGTTAATAAACAACGTGCTCAGCAAATGTTGCGCAAAATAAAACATTTTGGTATGGAAAGTTGGGCGTTTTACATGGCCATCCAAGTTGTGAGTGTCCCAGGCCCCCCATGGCTTGATCTGGCCCTGCATGCAGTAGCAGTAGTACCGTTGCACTGGTGAGCCAGCTTCCTACCACCAGCTTTGCTAGACTATTCCAGGCATCCGCCACACTGTTTTGTGAAAATGTGCTTTTTTTATATCTGTTTTGAACCCCCGAGTCACAAGATTAATCTCTTGTTTTCAGCTGTAGGTGCATTTTATGCAGCTGTAAGCAGCCATTTCTGTGCTCACCTTGTGACCTGACACGGGGTCTAACTGTCATTTTCTTAATAAAGTTTAGAGCAGTACAGAATTTTCAAATTCTACTCATGGAATTCTGCAGAGTTACCAGAATTCAACCAGATTCTGGAGATATCCATCAAAAGTGGAATTTGGAAAACTGAATTTTTTTTAAACTGCATATTAGTTTCCATAAACTGAAGTACAGTATTCAGGAGGTTTAAATATACTGCAGATTCACAGAGAAAAGCTGTTCACAATTCTAACAAACTTTTCAGGAGTGGGATTGCCATTCCACGCAGATTCTGAAATTCCACATTCTGCACAGCTGGAATGAAATTTTTATGCTGATATTTGAAAAACAATACTTATTGGTTACATTGAGCAAAACATGAAATATTCCAGGGACAACTATATACAAACCCAACAAATCCATTTCCAGTAACTCGATCTTTTTTGGAATGTGAGCATCATATAAAGGGACAGTTTGTCATATTCTGTCATATGTTGTCCTTCTTTCCCAGATTCAGGTGCCACGCTGGAATGGGAAGGCAACTCAACCAATGTTCGTCCTACACCAATGCCATTTCGAGGATTTGTGGAACTCATGTTTTATGTAAAAATAGCAACCGCTGCAGTAATCCTAGCTACGATGGGTTGTATTCATATAAAGATTCGAGGTAAGTACAAGGGTTAGAAACATAGAATTTGTTGGCTGAAAAGGACTGCTTGGCCCACCCAGTCTGCCCAGATGGTTCCTACCTAAGTCTGTCTCCACAGACCCTAACTGGTCTCTGGTGACCTCCCGCCCCACCTCTCTGCCCATTTATTAATATTTAGGTTGTGCCTTTGTCATGATTCATGCCCAGCTGCTCTCACTGGGGCCCCTAACCAACAGATGAAAGTAAGAAATAAGTGCTTCAGCTGGGATTTAAACCAAAGCTGCTTCGAATACCACCCCATTGTGCTACCAACTTCCCCAGCAAGGCAACTGGAAACCTTGGACTCCCAGAAGTATCTTATTCTCTCTCTCTGATGCAGAACCTGGCGCTGCACAGATAATTAATTTTTTATCAGAAGGGCATGGCATGCATATATATGGAACCCAAACAAACAGAAGGGAGAAAGGAATCAATGCCTTAGCCGGATTTGAACCCAGACCACTGAGAATACTGTTCTGTTGCACTACCGACTGTGCCACCAAGACGAGAGGAGACCTGAGACTCCCAGATGTGCCTTACTTTTTCTATAATGTACAACCTGGTGCTGCACACACAACTTTTATATTTACAAGGGTACAGTTGCATATCTCTTTACTACCTACAGCACTTTTTGAAGTCTTTAGTTTCCACTGCTAAACCTTGATACAAAACAGCCACCCAGGCAAAACTGATACATATGTGTGTTCTTTGCAAAAAAACTGTGTTGGTGCATCAGGTAGGGTCAAATTAAAGCAGAAAAACAGTACCTGGTATCTAACAGTTCCCGTGACTGCTTCCTCCAGTGACTCCCCTTATCATGCATATGTCACTGCCTCCGTTGCCAAAATCTTTGTCAAATGCCTGCCCTGGACCCACACCTTTCTCCCAGCCTCTTGGTTTTCTCTCCTGCCTCAACCTCTCTTCCTCTGCTTCTCTTCCTCCACCCGAACCCCCCCCCCGCCTCTTCCCAACTTTTTCCCTGTGCCCAATTTAAGCTGTGCCTTTGGTGTACTTTTTCCACACACACCCCTTTTGCCTATTGCTTAGCTTGGCAAGGCCCAGGGCTGCTAATCCTACCCCCCCGGGTAACTGCTCTTTACCTCACCGCTCTATAATTGCTGGTATAATTACTGTGTTTACATATTATTTTCCTTGATTTGAGTTGTTTTTAAGTGACAATTAGACTACCACTGCTAGTTCTCCTGGCTTTTAACTGTCTGCCATTTTAGATTACCTCTGTTTAGTATTCATACTAACATACTAAAATGCCAGCAGAATAGGCCTAATGGTCTTTCGTGTCTGCTCGTTTGGTCAGCCCCCACCCTGGGTGCTGACCTTGCTGTCCCCCTCGCCTTCTCTGGCTTCTCCCTTCCCAGTTCTGGATATTCTTGCTGCATTGGATTTTGCTTCCTGAACCCTTCCCCTGTACCTGTCCTACCCCCTCTTGAACCCCTCCACTGTATCTGCCTCTACCAGCCCCCTAGGTAGTGCATTCCATGGCTCTACCACCCTCTCAGTGAAGTAGCACCTCCTCCTTTCTCCCCTGAATCTTCCCCCCTCCAGCTTCCACCCATGCCCTCTAGTGGCCCCTTCCTCCTTCCTTCGAAGCACCCTCACTGTTCCTCCCTATTTACCCTCTTCATGTACCTGAAGACCTCTATCATGTCCCCGGTCCTTCTCTCTTCCAAAGTGTACATATTTAGCTCTTGAGCCTCTCCTCATAGGTCTGTCCCCAAGCCCCAAATCATTTTAGTTGCCCTCCTCTGGACCCTCTCCAGGAGGTTAATGTCCCTTTTAAGTGTGGCCTCCCAAAACTGCACGCAGTACTCCAGGCGCGGCCGCACCAGCAGTTATACAGAGGGAGTATCACTTCCTCCTTCTGGAGGTGATCCCCTAGCGATGCATCCCAGCATCCTGTTGGCCTTGGCTGCTGCCTCCTACAAGTCTCAGAGTTGTTCATCTTGACATCCACCACCACCCCAGGTCCCTCTCAGCCATTGAGACTTGTAGTATTTCCCCAGGGTGTACACTTGGCCTGGGTTTCTGGCCCCCAGGTGGAGTACCTTGCATTTCCCTGCATTAAACCTCAGCTTCCACTTTCTAGACCATCTTTCCAGAGCCTCCAGGTCCCCCTGCAGGGCCACCCTCCCCTCCTCCCCATCCACCACTGCCCCCAGTTTCGAGTCATCTGCAAAGAGACTCATCTCACTCCTGATTCCTGTCCTTATGTCAGATACGTAGGTGTTGAACAGAAGGCTCCTTTGTCTGTTTGTTACCCTCACCTACTGACGTGGAACCTTTGTAAAAGAGTGCCTTGTGTGCAAAAGTATTATAATCCAAGATGGAAATAAATAAAAAAAAGTAGGGAAATGTGGTGTTAGGGTTCTTAATGCTACTCCCTACCCCCACACCCCCAGCAGCAAAAAGAAAAACATTATGGTAAATCAGTGGTGGGGTCTTTCTTGGGGTTTTCAGCCCTAATGGTCACCCCATTCACTGAGCCAACAAGGTCAGATGTGATCTGTTTTCTTCAGGTAGAGAAGACTATATGAGAATGGGCTGAGCATTACGGCTGAGAACCCCAAGGAAGACCCCTCCACTGATTTGCTGTAATGTTTTTTCCCTTTACTGTTTAGGAGTTGGAGTGGGGAGTTAGGGTTGGAAACCCTATCACAACACTTTCCTATTTTTGTCGATTTAATGTGCACCGCTAAATGGTGCATTAGCACCGTTTTTGTAAATAATTTCCTTTCTTTTTCAGACAATGGAATTGTATCTTCATTCATACGGATCCCTTAAGGACCTGCAGGAACACATCTATTTGGCTTTGGACGTACAGGGCCCTCTGGGCCTTGTGCTTCTGTACCTCGATTTGACAGCATGGTCAAGTCATGAGGTAATTTTAAGGTCCTATGCATACCCAATTAATTTCTCAGATGGTATTGTGTGTCTGTGTTGCTGAAAACATTGAGACTTTTTATCAATATATAGACTGTTCATTAACTCTAAAGACTGACAGTGTCCTTCCCATTTTAAACAGAAGTGCTGCCTCTGTTTACTTGGTATTGTATTGACAGCAGCTAAGAAGGTACTTACCAGGTTGTGACTACAACCTGTCCCGCCCACAAACAAACAATGGGAAGATACCATCTATAGTATTTACCAAATGGAAACCATGACTGCTAAACAACAAAATAGACTGCCCTTTTTAATGAATAAATGGACCACCTGGCTTTTGTTCATTACTGAGCAGTGACCAGATATTATACCACGATATGAATGAGGGTAATTAGGGATAAAAAAAAAAAAACATATCCTATAGTCCATCTCCCCCAAGCTGCTTTTTGGACGGATAATTGGGTAAATTGGGGCTCCCCTGCCTTCTCTCTGTACTGTTTGTATCCTGTTTTGAATGGAGACCTACCATAAGACCCTCCCTCCTGGCAATATAAATATAACAAAATGTTTATTAATACTATTTTGTACTCGAACTATAGATAAGTCCCTATGCACTGTTGCTGTGATGGCTTACTAGAATTATACAATGGTATGTACCACTTTAAAACTTTAATAAAAACAAAGTTTAAAAAAAAAAGTTGCAATGCTATCCAATGGGAAGTGTCATTTTTGAATTTGTGTGTTTTTTTGTAAGGGAATGTTGGCAATGTGGGAAGCAGTTCATGAACTTCATTGTAATTTTCTTTTGTGGGGCCCACTTCAGAGAAAAAATACACGAAGTGTTCCTCTTAAATCCCAGTGGTTCATTGTTTACAACCACAAATATGTTTTTGCATGTTTTAGCCATTAACTAAGTCAATTTTTATCAGTTTAGTGTGAAACATGCTGTGGTTGCACTTCAAGAGGAGATACACATCTAGTGCAATGTTTTTTCCCATATGGTCTTTGTACTCCTTCCGGCAGGCTGCGGCTATTTGTCTGAAACCTACTGGACTCTGGGGGCATTTGGGAGCGTATAACCCCTTGCGTGTCCCGGTGTTCCCCAGAGCTGGCCCAGAGGCTTCATCCTGCCATGGCTCCTGGACCCCTTTTCTGATGTTTCTCTCTTCCCCATTTTTACCCCAGGGCCCCAGACAGAGAAGCGCATGCGTGTGGATGCATATACATGCTCTCTTGCTCCAGTAATGTCCCCATCGTCCCACCCGATTAGCCTAGTGCCCTGGTTTCCTCAACTTTCACTGGCCTCTGGCCTCCACCACGAAGCAGCCAAGAGCTGAGGAAAGCTGAGATCCTTTCCTGGAGAGGAGAGCTGCCAGACAGAAGCTCAGTCCTGCATCCCCCCTCCCCCCCATACTGACCTCCAGTGATTCGTGCATATTCCCGAACACGGGTCATCGGCGTGGCAAGAGGTAAGGCGTCCAGAGCCTCAGGCCTCTACACCACTGGGCCAGCCCTACAGTACATTTTTGATGATTATCGGACTTTAATTGTGGATCTGGCACCATGATTGCTGTAGTTTGGCATCTTTATTGCCAACATCGCAGAAGGGATTAAGAATAAGATCTGCCTGTCTGCAAATGACATGATGACTGGTGCAGTAGTGGACAGTACAGATGGGTGGCTAGGACTGTAGGAAGACCTGGCTACACTTGAGCCCTGGTTGGACACATGGCAGCTGAGTTTCAATGCTAGGAAGTGCAAAGTCGTGCAGTTGAGACTGGAAACCAAAAGTTTGCTATAAATGGGGGACGGTTGTCCACTTCAGAGGAGGAAAAGGATCTTTTGGGCGAAATCACAGGGGCAAATGGACCATTCTGCACAGTGTAGGAAGGCAGCAGTGAAAGCTAATAAGATGTTGGAGTGTACTGCCAGGACGATCATCAGAATGGGAGGTATGCCCTACAAGGAGAGACTGAGGGAGCGCAACATGTACTTCCTGGAGGATAGGCGGGATAAAGGGGATATAATCGAAACTTTCAGATATATGAAGGGTATACACAGGGTTAGTACAGAGGGGGTTTAGATTAAAGGAAGGGAGACACCCTAGGGGGCACAGTCTGAAGTTGGAAGGTTCAGGAGGGAAATGAGAAGATACTGTGGAAATGGTAATTGTTGGGTGGAACACCCTACCAGAGGAGATGGTGACCGTAAAGATGCCAGGCAGTTTCAAGACAAGGTGGGACAGGATCAGGGGGAGGGTCACTACTGTATGGGGGGGGGGGACTATAGAGTAATTAGCTGATTAGCTGCACTCTCAAGCAGATTTGATAGACCTGACATTTTTCATATGTTCATATGGTGAGGTTGGGAGGTAAATCTGGGGTGCTGTGTGTGTCCCACAAATTTCTGGGGGTAGTATGTGTTTATCTTGTAGTACTCATTAAGATGTAACATAGACTTGGATGGCAGAAAAGAACTGCTTGACCCACCTAGTTTGCCCATGTCTCTGCCTATTGGATATGCTGCAGATTCTAATTAATCAACAGCCTACTTTCTCCTACCCTCCAATATATGTCTGTCCCATGCATTCTTTAATTCCCTCACTGTTTTTGGTCCCACGACCCCCACAGGAAGGCAGGTACATGCGTTCACCACCCTCTCAGTGAAAAAATACTTCCTCACATTGCCCCTAATCCATCCCCCCCCCCATCTTCAAATTGTGCCCCTATGTTCTTGCACATCTATTTTTCTGAAAGATGCTACCCTCCTGGACTTTGCTGATTCCCTTGAGGTACTTGAAAGTTTCTATCATGTCCCGTCTCTCCCTCCTTTCCTCAAGGGTATACATATTAAGCTGTTTTAGTTCCTCTTCATTAGGCTTCTGTTGCAGACCCTGCATCATTTTAATTGCCCTCCTCTGGACTGCCTCCATCCTGTCTATGTCCTTGCAGAGATGGGGTCTCTAGAACTGCACACAGTACTCCAGATGGGGTCTCACCAACTGTCTGTACAGAGGGATTACAACTTCTTGTTTTCTACTGGTGATGCCTCTCCTTATGCATCCCAGTATCATCCGAGCCCTCCTTGCTTCCCTCTCACATCGCTTACCTACCTTAAGGTCATCTGATATAACTACCCCCAGGTCCCTTTCTGTTTTTGTTGTTGTTAATACCTCCCCCCCATTGTGTACTCTTCCCCTGGGTTTTTGTTTCCCAGGTGCATTACTTTGTACTTCTTTGCATTGAATCAAAGCTGCCATACATTTGACCATTCCCCCAACTTTGCCAAGTCCCTTCTTATCCTTTCCATTCCCCCTTGTGTATCAACCCTGATGCAGATCTTTGTGTCGTCTGCAAAGAAGCCTACTTTTCCTTCTAGCCCCTCTGCAATGTCTCCTACAAAGATACTAAACAGGCCCAGTCCCAGTACTGAACACTGCAGTACCCCACTAGTAACTCCCCTTTCTTCAGAGTGGACTCTATTTACTATTACCCTCTGCATCCTGTTTTCCAGTCAGTTTGTTACCCAGGCTACCACCCTGGAACCCACTCCAGGCTGGCTAACCTGTTTATTAATCTTTTGTGTGGGACTGTGTCAGATGCCTTGCTAAAGTCTAGGCAGGCCATGTCCACAGCCTCTCCCTGGTCTACTACACTGATCATCCTGTCAAAGAAATGTATTTGATTTGTCTGACCTGACTTTCCCACTGTGAATCCATGCTGCCTTGGGTCCTGTGCGCCGCTGATCTCTAGGTACTCAACAATTCTTTCTTTCAGAAGTGATTCCATCATTTTCCCTACCTCTAAGGTCAAACTAACAGGTCTATAATTTCCTGCCTCTGCCTTGCTCCCAAGTCGTATAGGTGCCTAAGGTAGTTCAGAACCTTATTGGCTGGGCAAGAAAGGGGTTCTAGATATTTTGAACCCACCCAGATGGTGTAGCATTTCCAGTTCATGGCATAAGTCCGTGAGGTACTTTCACAAGCCGACAGTGGGAAAGAACTGGAGGGCAGGCATTGGGACCACCCCTTTATATTGACATCAGCTGATGCCAGTCACCTGATGTGGGGGCAGTCCCCGTCACAGACTGCTAGCTAGAGATTTTTCTGTGGGGTCCTGACACCTGGCGGCTTAGTCCTACTTGTGAATACCTACTGCAAGAGCTCTCTTAAAGTAAGATCAAAAGGCACATCTCTGGGCTAGTCCCTTTCTGCTCTGAAAATTTCAGATCAAGATCCCAAACCATCTGGGCTGTACGCAAGTTCAAAGAAAACTCCAGCAAAGTTAATGAACGAAAAGTGCAATTTTCACCTCTTCGGAGATCAAAAACCACACATCCAACTGGAATATAACTTGCCACATCCAGAGATCTACCCTGGGTAACAGTGCATGTAAGGGAAAGGGAACATTGTTTTACCAGCACTAGTACACTAAGCAGAAGCATGTTTCCAGATGTGGCCTGGGAGCACAAGGAAGTTAAGTGACTTACTCAGGATCACACAGTATGCACCTAGGTGGCTGTGGGATTCAAACCCAGGGCTTCAGATCTGCAGCTCAGAGCCTTAACCCACTGCACTATACTGCCTCTTGAATGTAAATGGTCATGCAAATCCATTGAAATGTTGTGAAGTTATTAAAGTTTAAAATGTAGGATTCAACATTGAACTGCCTACCCAACCCTATCTACAGGGGTGTGACCGCACCTCTATAATATATATTTATATATGGGATAGAACATGGGTGACAGTGAGATAATAGAAATATCTTCATGAGCTTTACTTAACCTTCTGACCTTCTGAGATCAAGTATACCAAGTAAATACATTCCTATTATTTCACTCACACCCATGTCATATTTGATTTATACAACAGGTGTTTTGGTGTTTTTGAGATGGAAATGATAAAAAGTTACAAAAGGAAAAAAGTACAAAATGTAAACTGTGCCCCTCTGATCAATGGCTCTACATAAAAGGAGGAACAAGGCAATGCCATAACAAAATCAAAACAATGAATACAGTACAAATCAGTACAGTACAAATCAATGCAATCAGTACAGTACAACTCAATGAAATCAGTACAGATCAATGCAATCAATATAGTACAAATCAATGCAAATCAGTACAGTACAAATCAATATAATCAGTACAGTACAAGTCAATACAGTACAAATCAATATAATCAGTATAGTACAAGTCAATACAGTACAAATCAATACAGTACACATCAATGCCATACAAATCAATATAAACAGTACAGTACAAATAAATATAATCAGTACAGTACAAGTCAATACAGTAAATCAATATTATCAGTTTAGTTAAAATCAATATAATTGGCAGAGTACAAGTCAGTATAGTACAAATCAATATAATCAGTGCAGTACAACTCAATATAATCAGTACAGTACAAATCAATATAATCAGTACAGTACAAATCAATATTATAAGTACAGTACAAATCAGTACAGTACAAATCAATAGAATCAGTACAGTACAAATCAATAGAATCAGTACAGTACAAGTCAATACAGTACCAATCAATAGAATCAGTACAGTACAAATCAGTACTGCACAAATCAATATAATCAGTACAGTACAAATCAATATTCAGTACAGTATAAATCAATATTATCAGTACAGTACAAAGCAATATAATCAGTACAGTACAAATCAATATTATAAGTACTGTACAAATCAGTACAGTACAAATCAATATTATTAGTACAGTACAAATCAATAGAATCAGTACAAATCAGTGCAGCACAAATCAATATTATCAGTACAGTACAAATCAATATCATCAGTACAGTACAAATCAATACAGTACAAATCAATATTATCAGTACAGTACTAATCAATAGAATCAGTACAGTGCAAATCTGTACTGCACAAATCCATATAATCAGTACAGTACAAATCAATAGAATCAGTACAGTACAAATCAATATTCAGTACAGTATAAATCAATATTATCAGTACAGTACAAATCAATAGAATCAGTACAGTACAGGTCAATACAGTACAAATCAATAGAATCAGTACAGTACAAATCAATAGAATCAGTACAGTACAAATCAATATTATCAGTACAGTACAAATCAATACAGTTCAAATCAATATAACCAGTACAGTACAACTCAGTACAGTACAAATCAGTATAATCAGTACAGTACAACTCAATAGAAGCAGTGCAGTACAAATCAGTACAGTATAAATTAATATCAGTACAGTACAGATCAATGCAATCAATACAGTAAAACACAATGCAATCAATACAGTTCAAATCAATACATTAAAATATATTACAATACAACCAATACTGTAAAATACTGCACAGTACAATTACTACAGTACACATCAACACAATAAAGTAAAATACAACATGAATCAATATAATCAGTACAGGACAAATCAATACAGTAAAAATCAAAACAATGTAGTACAGATCAATATAATCAGTACAGTACAAATTAATGCAATAAATACAGTTAAAAAACACAGTACAATGCAATCAATACAGTTCAAATCAATACAGTAAAATATAGTACAATACAATCAATACTGTAAAATACAGTACAATACAATCAGTACTGTAAAATACTGTACGATACAATTACTACAGTACAAATCAACACAATAAAGTAACATGCAGCATGAATCAATAGAATCAGTACTGTACAAATCAATACAGCACAAATCCATGCAATCAATGCAATACAAATCAGTACAATCAGTATTGTACAAATCAATACAGCAAAATACAGCACAAATCAATACAATACTTGCAGTACAAATCAATATTATCAATACAGCACAAATCAACACAATCATTACAATACAAATGAATGTAAGGGTACAGTTCTGGAATCCTCATCTATGAAAATACGTAGCTGGCACAGAAAGGGTGCAGAGGAAGGCCACTAAAATGGTGCATGGGTTAAGGGGGGAAGTCATGAGGAGAGGCTGATGGAGCTGCATTTGTATCCTCTGGAGACAAGAAGAGAGAGAGGGGATATGATTGAAACATTCAAGTATGGCAAGGGGATCAATAAAGTGGGGAGAGCCTGTTTACGGGGCATGTAGATACAAGAACTAGAGGACATGGATTGAGAGTGGAAGGGGAAGGTTTAATGAAAACATTATGAAGTATTACTTCATAGACAGGGTGATTGAGCCCTGGAACGGACTTGCCAGAGGAGGTAGGGGGGCCAGTACAGTGAAGGGTTTCAAGAAGGCATGGAACAAACACAAGGGATTAGAGGGGGGATCTTGGAGGGGGAGGGAAAAGTTGGGGGATTAATGGGCAGACCTAATGGGCCAGGAGGGTCCTTTTCTGCCAACACATCTATGAATCTATAAATCAATAAAAATACAGCACAAAATCATAACAATGAATACAGCACAAATCAATACATTTCCAATCAATACTGTACAAATCATAGCAGTAAAATATAGTACAAATCAATACAGTCCCAAACATTACAGTACAAATCAATACATTGCAATCCAATACAAGCAATACAGCACACAGCAATACACTCTGTACAGTGCAGTCAATACAGCACAAATCAATTCAATCAATAAAGCACAAATCAATACAATACAAATCAATATAATCAATACAGCACAAATAAATACAGTCAATACAGTACAAATCAATACCAGATAAATCAGTAAAATCAATACTGCACAAATCAGTACAATCAGTACCAAACAAATCAATACAATCAATATAGCGCAATTCAATACAATCTATACAGCAAAAATCAATAAAGCACAAATCAATACAATCAGTACAGTACAAATCAATACAATCAATACAGCACAAATCCAAACAATCTTTACAATAAAAATCAATAAGTAAAATACAGTACAAATCAATACAATCAGTACATTACAAACCAATATAGTACAAATCAATACAGTCATTACAGTACAAATCATAACAATACAAATCAGCCAGTGCAGCACAAATCAATACGATCATTACAGTAAAAATAAATACAGTAGCACAGTATAAATCTATACAGTCAGTAAACTATAAATCAATATAGTACAAATCAATACAATCAATTTAGCACAAATCAATACAGTAAAACAGTACAAATCAATACAATCAGTACAATTCAAATCAATACAGCACAAATCAATATAATCAGTGCTGCACAAATCAGTACCGTACAAATCAATACAGTACCAATCAATACAATGAATACAGTACAAATCAATGCAGTCAATAAAGCACTAAGCAATGCAGTACAAAAGGTGTGCCTCTTCACTGATGACACCAAGATCTGCAACACAGTGGACACACCGGAGAGGGTGGAAAAAAATGTGAAAGGACTTAAGCCTATTAGAAGATTGGTCAGGTGTCTGCCAGTAGAGTTTCAATGCTAGAAAATGCAGGATCGTGCACCTGGGTCACAGGAATCCAAGGGAGGAGTACAGGATGAGTGGGAAAATTCTGGCCACAAGTCAGAAGAGAGACCTGGGGGTTATCATATCTGATGACCTGAAGATAAACAAACAGTATGAAAAGGCAGTGAGGCGAGCAAACAGAATGTTGGGGTGCACAGGGAGGGGCATAACAAGCAAAAGGAAAGAGGCAGTGATGCCATTGTACAGATCACTGGTGAGGCCTCAGCTGGAGTACAGTATCCAGTTCTGGAGATCACATCTCCGGACGGACATTGACAAAATAGAGGCAGTCCAGAGAAAGGCAATAAAGATGGTACATGGACTGCACCAGAAGCCCTACGAGGACAGACTTATGGACCTTGATATCCATTCTCTGGAGGTACAAAGGGAGAGGGGGGAGATATGATAGAGACTTTCAAGTACCTTAGGGGAATAAACAGTACAGGTGGAAAGCATATTTCAGAGAAAACTCTGCACAAAAACAAGGGGGTGTAATATGAGGCTGAAGGGTGGAAGGCTCATGGGTAATGTTAAGAGGTACTTTTTCAGTGAAAGGTGGTGGAGCCATGGAGCAGCCTTCCAGATGAAGTGGTAAGTTTGAAAACAATATGGGGGTTCAAGACTGCATGGAATAGACATAAGGGTACCCTGGAGATGTGCAGAGCAGGAGACCTACAGATCAAATAGGATCTGGGGCTGGTGCAGTGAGTAGGGAAATGGGCAGACTAGGTGGACCGTATGGTCCTTATCTGCTAACAGATTCTAAGTTTCTATGTTAAATCAATACAGTACAAACTAATTCAATCAGTACAGATGCAAGCTAAAATGCAACTAGTTGGGGAAACAGTTAGCATGACAGTCAAGGAGGGAAGTAAGTAAGAGGGACATGAATGGAGGGGATGGAAGGGGGTAATCCTGGAGACTCTATTAAGGGAATGCATTGGGGATTGAAGGGGTGCCAGAATGCAAGAAAGAAGGTGGATCTGCATGTCCAGGATGACAGCAGGGAAGGTGTGCCCTAAAAATAGGGGGAAATGGTAAAGGGTGGTGGGGGTTGGGGGAGCCAAATGTAGTTTACATTGCGGTACCAGTGATCTAGCAGGGAAGGAGCCTTTTTGTTTTATACATAAGTGAAAAAAGGGACAAGAAGGATGGTATTGTTAGGCTTCAAAAAGGGAAAGGGTGGGTGGAGGGGAATGGGAAAAAGCAGAGTTACTGAACAAATACTTCTGTTCTATCTTCAGCAGGGAGAAAGACGAACCAGTACCAACAGAGGGGAGAGAGAGGAGCAGGAGGGGAAGGGAGCATGGGTGTGGTAATAAAGGGGAATATAGTGAAGAAAGGGCTGCAGCATTGAAGGTAGACAGATCTCCAGGCCCTGGTGGAGTACACCCAAGCGTGCTGAGGGGACTGGCAGAAGAGCTTACAGAGCCACTGGCGGGCCTGTTCAATCATTCACCGGTGTCAAGTGTGGTACTACAAGACTGGAGAATAGCACATGTGGTGCCCCTCCATAACAGTGGTCCAAAGGTGACCCAGGGAATTACAGATCGGTCAGTTTGACTTCAGTCATGTGCAAATTCATGGAGACTATACTTCAGGAAAGGTTGGTTAAGTATCTAGAGGAGCATAGTCTTCATGATGCAGCAATTCGGGTTTATGGGAGGGAGGTCATGTCAGATGAATCTAATTGAATTCTTTGACTGGGTCACCAAAACTTGGATAAGGATCAAGCAGTGGACTTCCTCTACCTGGATTTCAGCAAAGCTTTTGACTCTGTACGCAACAAGAGGCTGATCAGGAAGTTGAGAAGAAGATGACTAGATAGGTGGAAAATTGGCTGGGAAACAGAACCCAGAGGTACTGGTAGGAGAATTACCTAACACCAAGGAGGTCACTAGTGAGATCCTGCAGGGATCGATGTTGGGGCCAGTGTTGTTCAATGTATTTATTTATTAATGATACTGGGGATGGCATTAAGGGCAAGATGTGCCTTTTTGCGGATGAGGCCAAGCTCTGTGGAAGGGCGGACACCATCTAAGGGTAACACAATCTAAGGGAGGATCTGAAAAAACTTCAGAGGTGGTCCAGAGCTTGGCAGCTTGGATTCAATGCCAAAAAAATGCCAAGTTATACACATTGGAGCCACAAGTTGCAGGATGGAGTGCTGCTTGGAAAGGATTTGGATATCTAAAGTTGATGAGGAGAAAGATGTGGGTGTGATGATCACTAGCAATCTAAAGAACTCTGCGCAGTGAAGGAGAGCAGCAGCAAAGGCTAATAAGGTGTTGATGCCTTGCCAGATGGATCAGCAATAGGCGAAAGGAGGTTTTACTGTCCTTGTACAAGTCACTGGGGAGACCACATTTTGCGTATGGAGTAGAATACCGGCACCCACACCTTAAAAAGGACATTAACTTGCTGGAGAAGGTACAGAGGAGGGCAATGAAGATGACTGCAGGTCAGCAGGGGAAAACGTGAGGAGAGATTGGAAGCCCTGAACCTGTATTCCCTGGAGGAGAAGAGGGAGAGAGGGGACGTGACTGAGACTTTCAGATACTTGAAAGGGAAAAATAGGGTGGATAAGGAGTGTCTCTTTAGGATAAATGGCAACCATAACAGGAGGTGGCACTATCTTAAGTTGGATGGGGGTCAGTTTAGAAGGGAATCTAGAAAGCATTTCCTCACTGAGAGGGTGGTGGAAAGTTGGAATGCATGCCAGTAAGAGGTGGTTTCATTGATGATGGTGGGCAGCTTCAAGAGAGGCTGGAATGGACATAAGAGGAAAGTAAAGGTCATTGGCGGGGTGGATGGAAAGGATGGGAAGGTTGGTGGGGGGCACAGAGTCACTAGCTCAAGCTCTGGACCCTGCAATATGAACAGACTAGATAGACCAAATGGCCTTATTCTGCTGGCTTCGTTGTATGCTCGTATGTGTGTAACCAAGTCTACAAAACATCTCGCATCTGCTGGCTTCAGTGCTGCACAAGGCTATTGTGATGTCATCGGCATTGTTAAAGCTGATCTCTGATTGGTTCAGTATTCCATTGTGACATACCCAGCTTTGCAATATAGTTGTTCTTTCTTAGAACACGTGAGATAGTAGTACTAGCTTACAATTTTGTCATAGGATAATAGTTTCATCTTGGCTAATCCACTCCCACACTTCTCGTGTGTGGTGCCTCTATAGTTAGGGTTAAGTAGGCACGTCAATGTTAAACTCAAAATTCTGCACTTTAATAACTTTGCAACTGTTTAAAGGATTTGCCCAAAATTTGGTATACACTGTCCTGTGGTGTGGATCTCCTGATATGGCAAGTTATGTTCTAGTCAGATGTGCTGTCTCCAAGTTATAGAGAGGTAAAAAAAAAACATATTTTCACTCCTTGACTTTGCTGGGATTTTTCTTTGAACTTGCCTATAGCCCAGATGGTTTGAGTTTTTGGTCTGAAATTTTCAGGACAAAAAGGGACTATCCCACAGATGTGCCTTTTGCTAGCCTGGTGAATATTTTATAAGCAGTTTGCAAGTTATTGCAGTTTACAAATGTGAAAAAAATAATTTCTGAGTATGCACAGTAAGCACTACAAGATAGCTGTATGAAACAAAGTAGGAATCCTGCTTCACATGGGAAAATTCCTACATTGTATGGCCATCTTGTTTTTAGTTTTGTCTGAAAAATTCAAATTTGGAAACCTCCCAAAATGATATTATGGGGAGGATCCAACACATGTAGCTTGCTTATTGGGACCCCTTAGGTACATTCTGCACTTTACTGCTTGAAAAATGCCCTTAAAATGTGTTTTGTTCATATCAGCATCATACGAAGTAGGATACTACTCTGTAGGCTTTTTGGAACCCCATTTCATGAACACTGGCACTGTAATTTCATTACTTGGTCCCAAAAAGTGATTTCATGGTCACTGCATGAAATCACCTTTCACAACCAATTAATGAAACAGTGCCAGTGGTCATGAGGTAGTGTCTCAAAAAGCCCATATTGAAAATTTGTTGCAAAAAAAAAAAAATTGCTTGAGTTATGTGCAGTTGTTGAAATTTGCTATGCACACCGTAACTTTGGCATTTTTTTATTTTCACTCCAAATTTTCCACATTGCCATTTTTTCACACTACCTCATGAACAATACAACTGTTGTTTTTCTTAACCTCCCTGAAATGTGTTTTCATTCCTGTTGTGCAGAATGGCACGTATGCTGTGTGAAATCACCGTTCAAGACCAATTAATGAGATGACAGTGCCAGTGTTCAAAAGCAGGGGTCCCCAAAAGGCCATGCTGAAAATGTGGTGAAAAAGTCCTAGAAATGTCTGAGTTACGTGTGTCTGTTGACTTTATTCAACATACGCGCATAACTTTTGTACTTTTCAATATTTTGATGCCAAATTTTCAACTAGCCATTTTTTCACACCATGAACTCATTTTTCACATCCTACCCAAAATGTGGTTTTGCACCTGTGGCACAGAATGGCATTGCAGTTGCGCATTATTAAGTTTTGCCTTGCATTTCACAATTTCTCTGTACCGGAGTACATGAGGTGGGGTAATAAGATGGCTGTACTGACAATTTGGTCACTGTTATTTGACACATGGAAGCACAGGGCCCAGGCGGCCCTACACATCCACATCTACATACATTTACGCATCTACGGAGGACATTGTGCTCCCACATGAAAATAAGGACACTATTATACTATCTCAAAAAGTAAGGATATTCATTGCAATAAAACTCTGCTAATGCATCAGTTAGAGTTCCTATTACAGCAACTAAAGTATGAAAATTTAGTGTTAGGGTTCCTTCCCCCCCACCTTCTACACACACCAACAGGTGTCAGAGTGTGCCTTGGGGTCGTTGGCCCCAACTCTCACCCCATTTCATGTGTAAGGAAGCTCAGATGGAACAGTATAGAGAATGGGGTGAGAGTTATGCCTAATGACCCCAAAGCACAACCCAACGCCTGTTGATGTGTGGAGGGGGTGGAGGGTAGGGTTGGTAAACATAACATTGAATTTCCTGACTTTTGCTGCTGTAATAGAAACTCTGATGCATTAACACGTTTTTTTTGCAATGAATTTCCCTTCTTTTCAAAATAGTGTAATACTACCCATATATGGTTGTGGGAGCACAGGTCCCTCTGGGCCATTCACTCCAATCACCCTGCTGTCACTCCATAATGGTATCCATTTGTAGGGGTGCAGGGCCCTATGGGCTCT
The DNA here is from genome assembly GCA_016271365.2 of Neoceratodus forsteri. Lineage (NCBI taxonomy): Eukaryota > Metazoa > Chordata > Ceratodontiformes > Ceratodontidae > Neoceratodus > Neoceratodus forsteri. Next base: position 297,928,677 of record JADMNL010000026.1, read on the forward strand.
GCGCTCCTATCTATCCATAATTGTAGAGATATTGTAATGATCCTTCATTTCCCTGTGGGAGTTCAGGGCCCTCCAGGCTCTGCACTCCCAGTACTGCATATTGGAAGGCCCTGTGCTCCCATTATTGCCTTCTGGGCCATGCACTCCCATCTACCCATAAGTGTAGAGACACAGAGCAGGCCTAGAGACATTTAAAGCAACCCTTGCGATGCAAATGGTGCAATATCTCAGTAACCGTGGGAACACTGGAAAAAATTACATCACAGCTGTAATTATAGCCTGGCAACCTGCATGCATGCTTGATACACCTAAAGGTGTACTATACTGTGCTTAGTGAAAAATCAATACCTCAAACCATTTTCAAGATACAGACATAGAAAGGTAACATGGATGCCACAATGTTAACCTATGGGATATTTCTAAACTTCAGAATGTTATAACTATGGAACCAATGTACATTCTTTCACCAAACCAGCAAAAGGCACATCTGTGGGGCAAGCCCTTTCTACCCTGCAAATTTCAGCCCAAAAGTCCAAACCGTTTACTTGCAGTGAAGTGGAAAAGAAACAGCTAATTTTTGCAAGTACTGTCGCAAATTTGCGACAGCTTCACAGATTTTGTGAAAGCTTTCATGAAAGGGTGTTGCAATTTGTGAACAAACATTGTGACACTTTCACAATTTTGTGAAAGTGTTGCACAGGTACTTTCGCAAATTGCAACACTACCAATGGGAAAATTGAAAAAAAAAATTCCCAGCATTATTTTACAAATCTGAAGCCAGGATCATGTTCCTAGGTCCCTGACTGGGTAAACACAGCTGTTGGTGTTTACAAGGGGCATTATTTTTGAATTACATTTTTTCTCTTATCGCTAACTGAAAACAAGATGGTGGCTGCATGACAGTACTGAGCCCATTTGGGACAGAAAAAGGTGCTTTTGTGAAAGTAAAATTCTACTGCCGCTCTGTTCCAGCACAACACCTCCCCAAAAGTCACTAGGAGCTCAGCTAACGGACTGCTCCATGTCCCTTTCAAAAGAATCTGCCTTGCACAGCGTTCACTCTCCTACCGTGGGCTCACCTGGTTTAATGAACTCCCTACTACTACCCTGGAACACACAAAAATCGGCCCCTTTAAAGGAGACCTGCTAATACTTCTGGCCCAAAATAACCAATGTGATAGCAATTTATAAATGCTTGTGACTATCCCATTATGACTTATCACCTCTCCTTTATCTCTCCTATCATACTTCCCCTCTCTCTTGCCCCCTCCCTGACAAAGCCCCGTGTCGGCAGTCCTCCTACTCCTGCTTTCCCCTCCCAACCCCACTTTCTTTCTTACCTCTGTGACAAAGCCCCCTCAAGCTACTCTTATGCTACTCTGTGTTTAAAATCTGTCCAATTCCTTTTCTGTATTTTACCGTAAACTGCTCTGAATGTCAAAATGCACTCCAATTTCATGAATCATTATTGTCACTGTAACTGCTTATTTGTATGCAACCTGTACAGCATGTAACTTATTGTGTACTTCGAATGTTCATCAACTTGTCTATGTAATTTTTGGTCTCTCGTCCACTTGACATGGAACCCTTGTAAAAGAGTCTTCTTGGCTCAAAAGTATGAAAGGAAAGAAAAGAAAGGAAGGAAGGAAGGAGTGCTTTCACACAGCACATATTTTCCCTATAAGCTATAATGAGAAATTTAAATCTTTAATAACTTTTGAACACATTAATATTATTTTACCAAACCTTCAAAAGGCATTTAAGTGACCCAGACCCCATAATAGCACCCCTTGTGGTCGACACTCCGATGGCGAAACACAGAAAAAGACCATTTGCGGAAATTGTCCTTTTTCTGTGTTTTGCCTTCCTCCAGTGTTCCGCCCCCTCCCTGGACCAACTCTGACCTGGAGTGGGGTGGGGTGGGGAGTGAAGTGCAGCCCCCACAGAAAACAGTGATAGAAGAGGTGGCATAATACCTGTGTCGATATTGTGCCGTCGCTGTGGGGGAGGTCAGCATTCTTGCCAACAGGATATCTTGGTGCTTCTGACCCCACATACCCTGAAAATTTCAGACCAGAATCCCAAACCATTTTGGCTATAGCCCAGAGCAAAGAATTTTACCAAAATTGATAAATTTCATATTTTGGGCACTCCACAACTCCACACCTGCACACCCGACCAGAAGGAAATTTCCCCAGATCAAGAGATATATGGTTCCAGACCACGCATTCAAAATTTCTGGCAAATCGGCTGAATGGTTGCAAAGTTATTAAAGTGCAAAATGATGGATTTAACATATAAGTGGAAGGGCAACCCTAACTATAGTGGCACTACCATGACACTACAGTAGATATAGATATATACACACACACCTATATCTAATGATTTATGGGACATCATGCAGCCTAGGTTCAAATCTCAGCTAAGGCACCTATTGCATTCTCTCTTCTGTTTGTTTGGGTTCCATGAATATGCATTTACCCAGGATAGCCATGCTGAGATGCATTATCTCCTTTTCAGTGGGGTTGTGACTTCTACTCCTTTGCACAGCTGCATAGACTGGAGCACCAGGTGGTTCCTTGATTTGCTTGGGGTCATACAGGGAGTATTTAGCTCTGTTCAGGTTTGAACCAGTGACCTCCTGGTTTCTAAACCAGTGTGCTAACCACTAGACCACACTAAAAAATAAGAACAAGAGTTACTGAAATAAAGTAAGCCCTTCATTGCATGTTATACCCAAACATTTGTGCAGTAGTCGTGTTACATTTCCTAGGGCAATCACGGCAGCGCCATACAAGCATCGTACTTGTGGGTCAGTTGTTGGTTTCTTACTTTCTGCTGTGATCTGAACAGTGACCTTTCTTTGTTCCTCTTTTCATTTAACAGGAGATCGCCATCGATAACATGATTCTGAAGCGTAGTAAAGTCCGGCTGCAACGTCTCCTGACCTCGAGTAAGCAGCGGAGTCTTCACAGTTCAGCGTGGTATCATCAGCTGGCATTTATGTGCCGAAACCTTGACAGACATCAAGTGAATCATTAATAAAATAAAGAAAATAGCCGAGGCTTAGAACTGGGCCCTGGGGTACTCTGTCAATCACAAGCTTACCTGATTCTTACAACTGATGTCCCTTCAGTGAGAAAACATTGTCAGACTAGCATCTTGAGGGGACCGTCTTGAGTGGGAATGTTATTGTAGCACACAATTGATTTGGCACAGCATGCTGTAGTATATCTGGCTGTATTTACTTTTGGGGATGGGGATATTAAAGGCTTTCATCAGAACTACTGCAAGCTCACATAAGGCTTAAAAATATTCTAATTGCCTCCTGCACCCCCCATACAAAATACTTAGGTATCCTTGGTGCATCAGTGTTTGCCTCATGTCACAAGTTCTCCAGTCTTTCAATTTTTCTGTGTGGCCGCACACTGTCTCTCAGGTAATAGTGTGTGGCCCCACACCATCTCTCAGGTAACAGTGTGACTACATGCTGTCTCTCAGGTAATAGTGTAACCACACACTGTCTGTCAGGTAACAGTATCACCACACACTGTCTCTTCTTAGCTAACAGTGTGGCCTCGCACTGTCTCTCAGGTGTCAGTGTGACCATGCACGCTCTTGCTCAGCTAACAGTGTGGCCTTGCACTGTCTCTCAGGTGATACCTTTTTTGAGTTTGTGCATGTGCGTCAAACTCCTTGGGAGAGTAGGCTTTAAGGGGTTTGACACTGTCTGTCCAATGCAGAGAGCTCTGCATGGGGCTCGACAGTATTACACCAATGCTCAGTCAGGTGGGTCCTGATACTGTTTTGCCTGCAGTGGTCTGCACATGAAAAGAAAAAGCTGCACCAATCTGCAGCCGACTTTTTCCTTTCATCTGCAGGTCACTGCAGAGCAAACAGCTGATTGTGTCTTGACATCCCACTGTGTTAAAGTTTCTCCCAGCTATGTGGAGCAGGCCACAGCCTAAACTGCTTAATATGCCCCTCCTAATCAAGCACTTACCCCCCTGTTTACCTCCTCTAACACTCCTCCCCCCCCCTCCTTACCCTCTCCCCCTTCCTCTTCTGCACTTTTCTTGTACCCAACAAATGCCACTGGCTGCACGTGGTTTGTTGTCCCTTAAAAGCTTGCCCTCCCTACTGGCTCCTTGTACCACATCAATGTATGTATGTAACTGTTTGTAACTGACTGTAACCTGTTTTGCTCTCCACCATTTCAAATTGCATTGTTCTTTCATGTTGTATTGTTCTTCTAAGTGCCTTGTCTCCTATTGTCTCTCAACTGACGTGGAACCTTTGTAAAAAAGCCTTGGCTCAAAGGTATTTGTAATCCTAGATTTCAAAGAAATTAATGGATTAAATAAATAAAATAAGCTTCGTATGGGCAGGGGTTATTGCGTGCCCAAAGGTACTACTGTAAGCACGATCTGATCGCGCTGCCTGGGAGGAGGCATTTGCCTCCCCTGCCTCCTCCACATCCCACACTCTGCCATTGCGGCCTGTCCCCGCCCTTCAGTAAACTGGTTCTGACACCGAGATGCTTACTTCCAGTGTCAGATGTGACCCCCCCCCCCCACACACACACATATTTTCTGACCTCGGGGTGTCCAATCCCTAGGTTGGCATTGATCTGGCACACTGGGAGCCCACCCCAGTGTGCCAACATCCATCGTTTTACTGTAAAACAAGGAAACAGACCCACACATTTTTTTAAAATTTTTTAACCCATAAATAAATAAACAGTCCCACGTGGTTGTCGCGGGCACCCTCCCCCAACCTGCATCCTTCCTCTGCACACCCCACTTTCCAGCACTCCCTTTCACCCATACTTACCTCTGGAGGTTGAGAGCAGCGATCGTCAGTGGACCAGGAACACGTATGCAGTCTTCAAAAGCCAACCGCAAACTGAAGAAATGATGGTAAGTCCAATAATGGCAGTGAATGGGGGGTTCAATTTAGGTTGATATCTCAACCACTTTTGGGAGTTTTGGTCCCAAATTTTGACCCTGCCTCATAAACACAGTCACTGTCATTTTGTTTCTCCATCCTGAAAGGTGATTTCTCAGTCACTGGGCAGAATCACCTTTCGGGACCATCTAATGAAATGGCAGTGCCACTGTTAATGAGTTGGGGTCCCAAAAATCCCTTGTTGCAAATTTAGTGAACAATGCCAGCAACCTGGGTTCAGGAATGGACGTGGATCGCTGGAGGGCTGGCCGGGGGAGTAGGATCAAACATCCCATGGACTGCTCTCCTTCTCTGGGAGGAGGGTGCGGGTTGCGCACGGCGCTCGATGGACCCCTGGTGGAAGCAGGGGGTTTGCACAGCTACCGGCGCTAACAGTCCGAGGGCGGGGTGGATGCTGGATGTCATTGCATGTCCCTGCCCCTGCCAATAGCAAGGAAAACTCCTCGCAGCTGGCTGCGCTTGTGAAGCCTGTCCCCAGCTTCGATTAGCCTCCGGACCTGATCTCCCCCAGGCAGTCATTAGTCATGCGACACTTGGTTGCCACATCCTGCCCTCTGGGGGTAAGCCAGGGTACTGGGAGAAGAGAGCATAAGGGAGCCTGGGGTGGAAGCACAGGTCTTGTGACCAGACTGATGTCTCGGCCAGCTACAGGGGCAAAAGAGGGCAATATACATTAAAAATTTGGTGAACAAAATCCCAAAATGACTGTGTTAATAGTGTCTGTTGTGCAGTTTATACGCACTCTCGTAACATCATCAATTTTTAAGATTTTCACTCCAAATTTCCAACATCGCCATTTTTTAGCCCTCCCCCTTATGAACAGTATAGCTGTCATTTTTTGTATCCTTCTCAAAATGTGTTTTTGCACCTATGGTGCAGAATGGCGGGGACAGATTAACAAAATTCCAGAGCCACTGTTCATGAGGGGAGGTCCCAAAAGGGCATGTTGAAAATTTGGTAAAAACATTCCAAAAAATGACAGCGTTACGAGCATGCATTGCGCAGTTTCTACGCACACTTGTAACTTTGCCACTTTTTTCATATTTTCACTCCAGATTTTCAACATTGCCATTTCTTCACACCTCCTCATGAACAGTACAGCTGTCATCTTTCACATCCTGCCCAAAATGTGTTTTTGCACCTGTGGTGCTGAATGGCACACTCACTGTGCAAAATCACCTTTTGGGATTGAGTAACAAAATGATACTGGCACTGTTCATGAGATGGTGTCCCAAAAAGCCCATGTTGAAAATCTGGAGCAAAAATATCAACAACGCTCGGGGCGTTAGGGTTTCCAACCATAGCGCCCACCTCTAAAATGCAAGACAGAGGAATATACAGAGAAAAATATGGAAGGCATGTACAAGAGGAAAAAAATACTCACTGCAGTAATCTTCTTTCTTCCAAGGGGTCCTTTAGCATCAGTAACATTTTTGCACTTAGCTGGCTAGGTGCAACTGCCCCAGAGGTGTGCCTTTAAGAGATATTTAAATAAGCTTAGGGCCAAACCAATCAAAAGACAGAAGGGGGTGTGAGCTGAGTGAGAGCTATTGAAGACTTCAGACTTTTTCAAGGAAAAATGAGGGGAAATGCCCTGAAAAAGAACCAACAGGTTTCAAAAAAAGTGCAAATGTCCACAAAAGTGGAAATTGAAACAACAGCAACATGAGCTAAAAACTCATCAATAAGAAACTCCAAATTTGGTAAAAGGTGACATAAAGAGCCCTTCTCCAATAGGTGAACCGGGGAGGAAGAGTGGGAGCTTACTGATGCTAAAGGACCCCTTGGAAGAAAGAAGATTACTGTGGTGAGTAATTTTTTCTTCTTACCCCAGGAGTCCTTTAGCATCAGTAACTTTTTTGCTGACTGCCCAGCAGTACCAAGTGGGAGGTGGGCAGAGAACCTACTTAGGAAAAGGCTCTGCAGAACTGCCCGGCCAAATCTGGCATCAGATTTGGTTTGTACATCCAAACTGTAGTGTTTCACAAAGGTGTGTGCAGATTTCCAGGTAGCTGCTTTGCAGACATCTAGAAGGGGAACGTCCCTTGCTGCTGCAAGCGAGGCTGCATGGTGGAGTGGGCCCTGAGCCCCACTGGTGGTTGGTGACTAGCTTTCTCATAGCAGAATCTAATACAAGAGACCAACCAACAAGAAATAGTTCTCTTGGTAGCTAGTCTTCCTCTGCCTACATCCCTGTAGGTGAGGAACAACTGAGTGGAAGAGCCTCTGGACTGCCTTGTAATGCTCTAGGTAGTGAAAGATGGCTCTATTGACATCCAAGCTGTGGAGCTTTTGCTTGCCAGGAGTGGATGGCTCAGTAAAGAAGACAGGCAAAGTAATGGACTGGTTTAAGTGGAACTCTGAAACCACCTTTGGCAGAAATTTCCTATTTGTCCTGAGCTTAACTTTATCATTGTGAGGGATGATGTAATTTGGCTCAGTGCACAGGGCCTGTAGCTCCAAAATCCTCCTGGCAGAGGTAATGGCAAGCTGGATGTGGGCCGTGGACATAGGCTCGAAGGGTGTGTCATAGAGGCACAGGTCAGGAAGCATAGAGAAAACCCAGGAGCAGTTGTAAAATTCCACAAAACTGTTTATTTGTAGTTACAAGAACATAAAATAAAATAAACCTGTTCAGAATAGCTATATACAGAAACAAAATAAAATATTTCTTGAGGGAAAAAAATCTCTCTTGCAGCTCAGCTTAGCTGTTTTTATAAGTCTTTTTCAACCCTCATCCTTTGCAAGCATCCTGTTCTTTGTCAATTTCAGGAGCTACTAGAACATTGAGAACTTCCTGAGGTCCCCACAGCAACTGCAAAAGGCTCAGGCATTTGCACTCAAATAACCTCTAGCTTTTTTTTTTTTTTAATTCTTTTTATCCCTCCTGGATGCCCTCTTATTTCCACTCCTTCAGGCCCTGCTCAATGTAACCCAACCCTCCCCAAGTCTGCCCCTAGAGTGCTCTGGTGTCCCCTACCTCCTTTCTCTTCCTCCTCGGAGCACCACCTTTGCACAGCGGGGTCTGCCTGTGATTATAGGCTGGGTGGCTGGAGCGGCCGTCATCCGGAACACCGAGGGAGGTTTTCCGGTTTCCTTGTCCCTCCCCTCCATCCCACAGAGGACGCCTGGCTCAGGCAGAACATGCGTACGCACGCCTGCCAAGTGCCTGGTGGCGTCCTCCCCTCCCCGGCTTCCCCCAATGGAAGCCGCCATTGCCCCGAGAGTCGGTGCTTCCACTGGCTCCCCTGAGCGTCGGGTGTATTAAACACCCCTGGTGTCCCTCCCCGAAGGAGGACAGCATCCGTGGGGACGCTCAATCCTCCTTCCCCCTGCCGACCCTCCAGCAACCTGAGTCCGTATCCGAACCTGGGTCGCCGGCGTGGTGTGAGGTGTGGCGTCCAGCGCCTCAACCCTCAGCACCACCGGGCCGGCTCAACCTCTAGCTTTTTACAGTTATCACAAATATATACATTTCAAAAGCAGCACTAAACATTTTCTATTTTTATTTATTTATTTATGTCTGGATATTCAAACTGCGCCAGGCTGTGGCGCAAGCCTGGGCGCAGCTCAACTTGGTTGTGCAGGGTTGTGGCCTGGGCGATATTCAACGGAGCTGCGCTATGGCTCAGCAGCTTTGAATATCGCACCCTGGCCACCCGCAGTGTGCATGCCACTCCACAATTGGTCTTATTATATATTTTGGAGAACAATGTTATTCCCCCTAAGAAAAGCCAATTATATCTTTATCTAGCAGCTGTTAAAAAAAGGATTACAAGAAACTGGTGTAGGCAAGTTCCACCTAAGCTGAGGCAATGGCTCAAAATTGTGAAGGATGTGTATCATGTAGAGAAAACAACAGCCACTTTGAGGGATAGGTACCGGCAATTTGAGATGGTCTGGAGGAAGTGGGTTTTGTGTATTTCTCAGATAGATGACTCATTTATACCTCGAGAGCCACAGAAATGCAATACTTGTAAAGGTAGGATACATATTGTATGGGGCTCTAGAGGGGAGGAACAGGAAACCAATAATACAGTCTGTCTTCATATTTGGATAATGGAAGGATAAAATGTGATTTGTTGATCACTGTCTGTACCAGAGCTGAACAAATGAAAGGAAATGTACTTCATTGTGGATGTTGTAGAGAGAATGTAATAAATAAATAATATATAAAAAACACATATTTTGATCACAGGGACACAGGGAAAATCCATGGCCTTATTCTGAGTGTCTGTGGTCAGACTGGTTGTTCTAAGCCATCGCCCTAGAGGCTGCATCACTGTTGTCATCTGCCATGTGGAATTGGTACATAGTAGCTTCCAAGGCAGTTTTTGACATATCCACCAGCTCCTGTGCCATAGAATCTGATCCGTTGCAGGTGATAGCCTGGACAGATTTTCGAAGGGCTTTCTAATATTTGGCTGTGAACACCATGTAAGAAGAAAGTCTGAGATGCAGGAAAGCTGTGGCATACATTTTCTTTGCTATAAAGTCAGTTCTCTTGGAATCCTTGTTGGGGGGGGGAGGGCGATAAGGAGACTCCAGCTTTCTCACAAGCTGCCCGCTGCATTATACTCTCATGGCTAGGGTGTGCTGACAGGAACTTGGTACCATTTTTAGACAATTTATATTTTCTTTTAAGCCGCTTATCAACCCCTAGAACTGAAGTGGGGTGTTGAAGCACCTTCATGGTATTTTTTCTAAATGCATTATAGATGGAGATGACCAGGGTCTTTGAGGATGAAAGACCCTTCATCTTCCTATAATCTTTGTCTTCATTGACATCCTGGTTGGGCTCCTGCTTATGGAGGTCCAGGGTATTCAGCATATTTTGTATAAATGTACACATAGAGGAAGGATCCTTGTCACCTGGGGGATCCCCAAGATGAGCATCTAGGGACTCCTGGGGCTCAAGGCCCTCAAAATCCATGTCAGAGGCATCATAAAATTTGATTGTCATCTACGCCACCTTCACAGTCTGCAGAAGAGAGAACTGTAGAAGAGTGTTTGCCAGCCCCAGTACATTGAGGACCCATCTTTTGAAGGGTTTGAAACAGTTGCCATGCTTTTTCCATATCTTGCATTAACGGACAAACCTGCACAGTTTGTAAGTGCTTTGTTTTTTCTGAATGCTTTAAGCTGCCTGTTGTCTTGCTATTGGCTTTCCCAAGAGCAACGGGAGCATATCTGTCTAGACAGAGTTTCTTTTTAGCCACTTCATCAGAGGCTTGATCAAGCTTCCTTTTTACGCCACTCTTATTATTTTTCAATTTGTGAGGAACTTCATCTTTGGAAGCTTTATTTTTTTGGCTGGGTTCTGGAGGGTCCCTCAGCACCTCTGCTTTTGGTATAAGTACTTTTTAATGGCCCCTCTGCAGAAGTCTTTGATTTATCCTCAGCCATAATAATCAGAGGTTTGCCTGCTATGTTTGCCAATTTAAGCAAAGTAAACCAGTCCTGGACCTATGAACTGAGTGCAGGTTTCTGTGAAAATGCCACCGGCAAGTCCTGCCCCAGTTAATAAACTCTATTACCAGTGCCTTTTTTTTTTTTGGTTGTAAAACTGGGATCTATATCAGTGCCACTCTTAATAGAAAGCCAGTAATATTCAACCGCGCACAGGTGGCTGCTGGACCCTTACAGACAGTCCTGACACAGATGGTACCAAGGTCCAGTAATATAACAAAAATGGTTTCCTCGTATTTGCCAATCTAGAGAGAAAACCCCCAGGCACTGTTTAAATTTGAAATCCACTACAAGTGCCTTGTGGTAAACCCTGCGAGTTCTGAGGAAAAAACAAGGCAACTGTCCCTAATTTGATGGTTCCCACAAGAATTTGCCCCAAAATGAAGGAAACCGTCGAAAATAAGCACCCGCGATAAAATTAGGCTTTAAACTTAATAGTCGCGGTAAAAATAAAGTCAAAATAGTGTGGTTGCACTAAAAATAAAAAATGTGTGCATCGCTAATGAAAAAGTAAAACTTTCACTATGCAACACTAAAGGAAATATTTTATGAGGAAAACTTTACCCAAATAAGCACTAAGAGGCAATATTGCTCAGTCCAGCAAAAAAAATTCTGAAGCCTTCAACAGCTCTCACTCAGCTCACTACCTCCTGTTTTTTGATTGGCTTGGCCCTAAGCTCATTTAAATCTCTCTTAAAGGCGCACCTCTGGGGCAGCTGCACCTAGCCAGTGAAGTGCAAAAAAAGTTACTGATGCTAAAGGACTCCTGGAGTAAGAACAATACCAACAGCAAACTCTCAGCATTGCCAAATGCTTGTTTTCCATTTAAAAGCATGCACCTTATAAAGATATATATTTGAAGAGTGTGTCTGACATATCTACGTGCCTGCTGTTGTGCATTAGTGAAAAGGGGAACATGCACGAGCAACGCCTGTCAGGGTTTATCCTGTGCTGATATCAGGCTGCCACCATTATATGGAATCTTGTGCTGTCACTGAACATTAAACATTGCCAGACTATAATGCAGTCATAGACAGTGTCACCCTCCATGACGTCACAGGGTTCTATAAACAGTGGCAGTGTAGTACCGATATGGGGCTGATTAGGTCATGGATATCTCTGGATTGGTTCCAGCTACAGAGTAGCCCAACCCCATTTAAAAGAGATTTTCATGGGCTTTTGAACTATGATGGTCAATGTTAATAAATGTTCCACTATCAGCAAAACTTTCTTGTGTAGCATAAGTAGTTTTTCACCTGCAGAATAAGTTTTATCCTGGCTTAATTTAGTAGTTTATGCTGTTAGAATATGGAATAACCAATTTGTAACAGTGTTGATTCTAAAGAGAGATATGCAGTTATAAAGGCTTACCTTCCCATCCCTGAGCATATGTCTGTTTTTTCCTGCCAGCCTATGAAGCTATAAGTAAGACAGACCCAGATAACCATTTCTTTTATTTTGAAACTTTGACCAGGAAAGGCACACCGAGCTGATGTTTATTTCCAGGTAGGACCCGGTGGAAGGGGACATGGGATACAACTGCAACAAGAACAAGTATGGCAAAAATATAGTAGAGCAGATCATTTCAGAAACAGCAAAATATACAATGGTGAGAGCTCAGATGACAGATGGTGAGCTGTATGTATTGCCAGAACATGGGCATACTATTTAGGGAATTCTGAGCTGGGATGCACAGTATTTTGGAGAGGTTGCTTCTGGCAGAGGATCTGGGGAGATTGCCAGTCACTGCCAGAAGCAGACTGAGGTATGCATGACCACACTGGTGCACAGCGCACCATCTGGTGAGAGTAAGGATTTGGTGAATGAGTGGCACCCAGAGCCAGGGTGGTCATTAGCCAGAAAGGCCTGAGTGACAGTTCCTACAGAGGTGATGCCTCCTGCACAGCAACTGAAATGACACCACAGTATCAAGTAGTACGTGAGAAAATGTGTGCATCTAAAGCATGTAGCAAGGTTGGAGATTTAGTAACATCAAAAGGTAGAGTGGGAAAGCTCTGTCCAAAGGTATAACCTCACCCATTGGTGAATAGTAAGCAATAAAAGGAGTCGGAGGCACCATAGAAAGCGGTCACCATTTTTGTCCTGGTTGCTGCCACATGCCTGCTTCATGCAATCCCACAGAACCAGCAACAGCATCTGCCAGTTCCCCCGACATCGTGCTGGTGGGGATCTACATGGGGTGAGACCTGAGGACACCAGCACCGTCATTAATCATGACCACTGCATATATTTTCCAGTTTTATTTGCCTTTGCCTCCACATCCTTGAGTTCTGACACAGCCCCTTGGAAACATGCAGTGATGTTTTGTGGGGGGAAACAAGCTCCCTCAGCCCACCACAGGTGTTGCTACAGCCCTGGAACCAGTATACCCCACCACTAGAAGCACTGCAAGGCTACACCAGCCCCTCGCCCACCTGACCCACCAACCCCGGGTCACCATCACAGAAACACATAGTGCTTTTGCCAGGCCACCAGTTGCCCTGGCTGAGTACAACCTTTATTAAGGGACCCCCAAGGTTCTGACTTATATCTGGGGTCAGGATCTAGCCTGCCTTTGCAGTGCTGATCAGGAGAGGGTTTTGGGGACAGTGTTTCTGAGTGTGAAACTGTAAATATGTTTGTAACCCCTTTCCCCTGGAAAGTAGGGAGGGAGTCAACAGTTTCAGAGGGGGCAAGCACAAATACAGGATGCACTTCCTTGACCTCTGTCTAATCAGGTGACCACTGGGCATTCCATAGCACAGGCTGGCTGGCATGGCTGCAGATTTAAAACAGGTTAGGCATAACTAACTGTGCAATACACATCTCAATAACTCAATGTCCAAATGAAATAGTAGAAGTTAAAACATCCAAGACAGGATTCTTTTATTTTAAAACAGTTTCTCCATGGAGGCAGACATTACATTTCAACTGGCCAGGACAGATGTTCAAATCCCGCCCACCCACCGGCTCCACCAGAAGATCCGGATGGAGGGGGAGAGGCAAGGAGTCAGGAGGTGGTGGGCTGGGAGGCCATACAGGTTCCCGCAGTCTTACAGAACTTGGCTGGGGGAGCTCCGGAGGCCGGGGTGGCCCCTCTTTTACGCCGGGCCTTCCACTGCTTATGCTGGGTCATGGCTTGATGATGAAAGAGCTGCTTCTGGCCTTGGGGCTTGTGATACATGCCTCTCACTGACCTGAGGGCTTGTCCTGAAGCGTGGTGATTATATATTTTTTATCACCCATGAACCAGAACAGAGCCTCTGAAGGGGGAATCCATAATGGCCGTCTGGACCTCCTGGGCTAGGCCAGAGATCCTGAGCCAAGAATGCCTGCGTAAACCCACTACAAAAGCAGAGGAACAGCTTGCCGAGTCCACCACATCATATGTGGCTCTGAGCATGTGCCAACAGGCGGATCGAGCCGTTTGGATGAGCTCGCCAAGCTCCTGCCTGAGTGAGGATTCGGGTAGGAAGGCTAGTTTGGAAGCCAGCTGAGCAAGGACAGACTTTTGAAAGTCCTACATGTGGCCCATGTAATTAAGGGCACGGAGACCCAGAATGGAGGAGGAAAAAAATCTTCATACCGAACTGATCCATGACCTTAGAGTCCTTATCAGGAGGGACAGAGCTAAGATGTTTTGGATTAGCTGTCCTAGCAAAGGCCACACTAATGACCATTGAGTTGGCCTTAGGCTGGGTGTTAAGAAACTCCCTGCCCTCAGAGGGCTGATAAAGCCTGTCCGCCTTGTGGGCTACCATAGCTAAAGAGGTAGGCTGCTTCCAGATAATGGTGACTAGGTTCTTGTGGGGCTCCAACCATGGAGAAATAAGGATGGGAGGGGCCTCCTCGAGGTCCAGATGCTCAGCCAGGCATTGCCTCTGAATATTCTGATCCACAGCCTTCCAACCTTGAGTGGCCTGGATCTGCTTTAAAAGATCCAAGAGCGAGGGGTCTTCTGAAGGGGACTGTGGAGAGCCCTTTGGTTTAGGAGCCTCTGGAGTATGTGGATCTTCAAGTCCCAAGGGATACCCATCTTCCGAGTCTGAGGAAGGAGAGATGCTGGAAGAATCCCCACTAGGCAATGGGATACTGATCTGCCTGGAAGTGTCCACCAGGTGGATATATTCTCTGGGAACCCTGCCCCTGGAGTCGACCAGGACGGCCGTTGGGGTAGGGGTCCCTGCGAAGGGTATCCAGGATCTGGCATTGGACCCGGTGTTGGTACCAGTGTGGGGTGATGTTGGTCCAGTTCTGACATCAGCTGGGCCCTGGCTTCAGCCCACCAGGAAGGGAGGACTTGCTTGAGGTCCACCTGGGGAGGCAGAGGGGGCAGAGGAGGGCAACTCAGAAACCTGTAGAAGGGGTAACTGTAGCCCAACGGCAGAAAACCTGGCTGGGGTAAGTCGGCATCAGGTAGTGTGGCACCAGGTAATGCGGCATTGGGTACCCTGCTGTCAGGTAGCCCAGCGTCGGAGGCACCACCGGCCCTGATGGAGGAGCCGACGGGCTAGGCATCAACTCCAAGGGTGGAGGGGCAGGAAATGTTGGCCCATAGGAGGGACCATGTCCTCAGCCTCGATGGCCCTTACAGAGGGCCTGAAGGCCAGTCACTGGGTGTTGGAATGCCGGAAGGTGGCGCCGCAGGGACGGGCATCAGATCCAGAGTCGGAGGCTTGAGTGATGGAGGGGGGCCTTCCAACGGTGGGGAGAACCCAAGTTCAATGTCCTCTTCCACAGGAGAAGAGGGCAGAGGAGTCTTCAATGGCAGGGGTCTGTTAGGAACCTGTGGCGAACCCCGGATGTCAGGTGAGGCATCAGGACCTGACTGGAGAACATTGGCTGGGCACACATCGGGCCCGATGTGTGACTTATCAGCCTTGTCTGGGTGGGAACCGGCGTAACTGGAGCCCGACTTAGTGGACATGCCAACGCTGCTGGGCTGAGAGATAAGCCTGGTGATGGCGCTAGCCTCCTTTGCCCCAGAGGCTTCTTTCAGGCCTGCATGTGAGTCCAACGGGGAGGCCGATGCATGCCTGGACACCACCAAGGTGGCCGTCAGAGATAGATCCCCAGACGGGGAGGCAACAGTAAGAACTATGACCGTGGCTGGGGCCTGCAGCGCTGCGGATGAAGGATCTTTTTCCCTGTGCTTCTCCTTTTTCGCGCTTCTTGTGATGGTGCCCTTCTAATTTTCTCCTTTCCATTAACCAATAATCTATCCTGGATTATTTTGTACCTTGGAAAAATGTAAATGGTGTTGTGTCTTCTGAACCCTCAAAAACATGGATATACTATGGTAGCCCGAATGGCATCAGCCTGACCATCATTATCCCAATCCCGAGTGCCCGAAACACGGTTGCCCAACATCGGGATTTTGCCTCCAGAGAGTAATTTGGGGGGGGGCTTCACCCCCACCTCCCATACTGGATTCTCACTCCGGGGGATGGGGAATCGATGTCAACAACCATGTTTCAGGTACTCGGGGTTGGGTATTGCCAGTCGGGCCGCTACATTTTGGCTGATCGGAAGTATCCCAAAAACATCTTGTAATCCTGTATGATCCAGCAATTCATTAAAATACTTTGTGTCACAGTACACCTTGGATGCCTTATCTCTTTTGTCTTTATTCCATCTAGAAATATTGAAATCTCCACCAATCAAGACATTTCTTCTTGTAAATAAGTATGGTTGAGTTTGTTGTAAGAACTGTTGTCTTTAACATTTTTTCCAGTGGCATAAAGATTAATATAAGTCAAAAAACTATTTTATCTATGATAATATCTAAATGGAGAGCATTCCCTGGGGCACTATCGATTATATTAATCACAGAAATTGCAGAGGCAAGAAAACATATCCCTACCCCAGAACACAAGGCTTCTCCCCCCCCCGCCGACCAATAGCATGGGCCCCACCCCCATGCATTTGTAGCCGACTAAAAATCTTCCAATGTATACAATCTGGTGTCCTGACAAAACACAATATCATAAATTAAGTCTGAAAAATTCTCAAAAGTAGCTAGCCTTTTATGTTCTGATCTGATGCTATTTGTATTAAGACTAGCAATCTTCAAGTTGTATCCCAATGTTGGTAACAGATGAGCGGGTTAAGTGGGGGGGGGGGAGTCAATTTCCTAGCACTTTTATGAAGACCCACTCTTTGTCCCGATTATCTTTTTTTTTTGTTCTTGCCCAAAGTTTTAGACTCTGGAACTGTTTCAGCTTCTGACACAAGTTATATCTGTGATTCTGTCCTAGAAGCCGTGTCAGAATCTATATCCTCTTATAAAATGGGTAGGGAAATTGCTTGGGATTTATTGAATACTGATCATCACATAACCTTGCATATATCAGAGCACGACCACACACCTGTACTTTTACCCCTCTCCAAAACAATGTTGACATTTTATAAGATAGATAAACCACTCTGAGGTATGCGGCCATGCTCTGATTTACGCATGCCTTGGGTAGTTGACGCACTCGGCCTGTGGCCTCATGTGTACAATGCACACCAAGGCGTGCGTATATCAGAGCGCAACCACACACCTCAGAGTGGTTTATCTATTACTTCACCTGTGTGGGATAATATACCATACTTGTTGGAAATGGGTAGAGGTTCAGAGTCTTGTGCCCAATCAAATGTGTTTTGCTACCCGCCTTTGTGTCTGACTTCCTGAAAATTTGTCATATCCTCCAAAATCTCTGGGGAAGGGGGGCATCATATGGTGTTCTCCCTGTCCTGCTATGAAGACAGGAGCTACGTTTCCAGGAGGCAGAGAAACCAAGTGTGTATCAGTGGGATGTTCTGTGCCTGTAGACCTCTGGGATAATGGTATGGGTGGAGGGCCCACCTAAAATTCTCTAATAATCGCATGCCTGTTATGAGGTATGGGGCCAGGGGGAGGCCTGTGCCTGTGATAGTCCATCGCACTTCCAGCAGCTATAGAAATATATAAATCTTGCATGGCATAGTCCGACTCTTTGGTATTATGGGCTGCCCATGGACAGTCTGTGCATGGGTGGCCCATTTCATCGCAAACATTACATTTCAATCAATCAATCAATCAATCAAATCTTTATTTATTCAGGCGATCATCATTGAGCAAGGCTCATTTACAAGATGGACCTGATAAGGTCAAGGTTCGAGTTGGTGCACAGCAATTACATCACATACTTATGAGACAGTTATACATACAGAAACAAGAAAATGTTATTTATAACACAATAATATACAGAGAATTCACATGTTAAAGCTTGGCAAGAGAAAGTTAAACTAACATCTACAATATGTACAATACATATATATCACAATGAGGGCCATGACAGTCACTCACATAATGAGTACAAGGATGGTGAAGGGAATATTGGGTGCCATATACTGAGTGTCTGGCTGGAAGAATCGCCATATGTGATTGGAATAAGGTTTTGTGGGATGACTATTCTATCTCTAGCGGTAGCAACTGCATTTCTCTGTGAAGAAGGCTGTACAGTGCTGCTTGAAGGATGTAAATGGAATGATAATGGACAGTTTTAGGGATTTTTGTAGGGTGTTCCATGCTATGGCTAGAGAGTAGCTGATTGCTGGCCTCCCTATTTTGGTGTTGACTTTGGGCAATTTGAGCAGGATGATATTGTTGCTTCTTAGGGCATAGGAGCTGGGAGTGGTCAGGTTGAAGCAGTCCAGGATATAGCTTGGGAGTTTTTGATAAAGCTCTGTAGATCCATAGAGCTGCATTTCTGCTCCTCCTGACATGAAGGGAAACCCATCAACTGAATCATAGAGAGAACAATGGTGAGTATTATATGGCAGGTCTGTAATGAACCTTATTGCTGTATGGTATAAGGTATCCAACTTTTGAAGGTAGGGAGTGGAGCAGTGACTATAGAGAAGTCTGCATAGTCAATGACTGATAGAAAGATGGCCTGGACTAATCTCATCTTTGAATCTCTATTAAGGAAGGGTTTTAATCTGTAGAGGAGGCCAAGCCTTAGGTGAAGCTTTTCAGCAGTTGTTCTAGATGCTGAGTAAAGTCAAGTCTGTTGTCAATCCACACACCTAGGTATTTGAAATTTTCAACATACTCCAGATTTTCTCAAGTATAGTGCATATCTGGGGAGACTGATTGAAGAGGATGTGTTGGTGGAGTTTTGGGTTGTGAACATCATTGCTTTGGTTTTCTTTGCATTTAGCAGAAGCTTTTTCTCGAGAAGCTGATGTTGTAACAGGGAGAATTCTGCTTGTAGGATTTCATGAGCAACTTTAGGTGAAGGGTTGCTGGCATACAGTACAGTGTCATCAGCAAAGAGATGTACTGAGGACTTGGTAAGGGTTGAATCAATTTTATTTATATAAATGGCAAAAAGGATAGGACCCAGAATCGAGCCTTTTGGTACTCCTCTTGACAGTGGTCTTAATGGGGAGAGGTCACCTTCAGCTTTTACCTGCTGTGATCTACCGGAGAGGTGGCATCTGAACCACTTAAGGGAGGATGGATCTAGGCCAATGGAGTGTAGGGATGAGAGTAGCAGATCATGGTCCACAGTGTCGAATGCTTTGCTCAGGTCCAGGAATACTGCACAGACATTGTTCTTTTATCCAGTTCAGTTTGCCAATCATTGGTGACCTTGGCTAATGCAGTGATAGTGCTATGTTTGGCCCTGAATCGGATTGAGCTGGATTTAATAGATTAGCATTGTCCAGATATTCCCTTAACTGAATACTCACTAATTTCTCCAGCATCTTGGATAACACAGGTAGGATGGAAATGGGCCTGTAGTTATTAAGATCCATAGGGTCCCCTGATTTTAGAAGGGGGACCACTTGAGCTGTCTTCCACAGCGTGGGAATAGAGCCAGAGTTTAGGGAAAGGTTAAAGAGGTGAGTTAGGGGGACTGCAAGCACATGACACGCAATCTTTAGAAAGAATGGGTCCAGAAGATCTGCTCCTGCACTTTTTGGTATCTAGATGCCATAATAGATCCTCAACTTGTTTCAACAGTATAGGTTTGAAGCTAAAGGAGGAGTCAACTCTTTGTTCACCAGTATAGTGGAGCTAAATGATCCCTTAATAGGTTAGCTGGGAAGGAGTCAAAGGCAAGGCTAGCTGTTGTGAAGTGGTTGTTGAATGCATCCAAGATTTCCAATGTGCCAGTAATGGGGCCATAGTTACTGTGTATTGGGTTGGAAGGGGTTGTTAACATCTGGCCCATCATCCCCTTGATGGTGCCCCAAAATCTAGCAGTATTATGGTAGGAGGAGTCGAGCTGGGCCAGGTAGTAGGCAGCCTTTGCATCCCTAACTTTCCTAGTGCATTTATTCCTGGCTTTCCTAAAGATCATCCAGTCCATGATATTCTTAGTTTTTCTTGCTACTTTCCAAAGTTTATCTCTCTCCAGCAGTGCAGCTTTGAGGTCAGCTGAAAACCAGCGACAGGTATTTCATTGAGTTTTCACATTGAGACCCCGAGTGATCTAAATCTCCACATTGAAAACACACCAACTTTTCACAATCTGAACTAATATGACTAAGAGAGACACATTTGTGGCATTTTCTGGCCTGTCCAGGACAGAACAAAACCCCCTTGTCCTTCCAGTAAAGAAACAATTAGGCAAATGAGTACAGTATTTTCATTATCAATGTGCTGAAGTTTGACCTTGATTCGCCACCCTCATTCCAGAAAACTTCTCTATCCAGAATGCGGTCCGGGGTGCCCTGAACCTCACATTTCTTGTCCAACCAGTATAAAATGTCTGCCACGTTAACACTTTCATTTCGAACTAGAACAGTGATCACTCAAAATGGTTGTTCAGTTAGTGGTATTACTTGAAAATGGGACCAAAGTGGGCTCATTTTATGAGAGGTGTATTTTGTTCAAATTTTTTCAAGAATTACTGTGGTACGGAAACATATCAAAGGTGTGCTCTCCTGGAGCATGGATCAGAGCATAAATGCCTGCTAGAGTAAAGCCAAGAGACTGTTTAATCAAAATGTGCCCCACATAAAATCTATCAGGGAGTCCCTCCATAACTCCCACGTATCTCAGTCTGATCGCATTTCTACGTTTGGCTTGCTCCAATGGTTTAGAAATAAGAACTGCATGTGAAGGTTTATTTTGGTGTTTATGAGACTGACCCTAAATACTGTCTTCAGCATCTAATCCCCTTCCCTGTTCAGTGTTCGTGCCTAGAGATGCGGTCTGTTCTGAACAAACTACCTGCTGTGAACAAACAGGGGAATGGGAGCCAGTACCTGTGTTCAACAGAGTGGTAGCCATAGTATTTTCCTGAGAAGCAGAGTTTCCATCTCCCAAAATTAAATGCAGCTCTGTGTGTCCAGCCTGGACAGGGTTTGCATTTACTGTCTGTGGTTGGGCATCATCTACAATCCAACTGCCATCATTAGTTTTTTCCCAGTCAGCAAGCTTTGGAGAGTGCTCGTTCCGGGGACCAAGAACCATACCCTGGGAGCTGCATGTCTTCCTCCATAGTCTGCCAAGTATCCTGTATCTTTTGCTCCTGTTCCATAGCATCCCCGTCTGCTGTCGCTCCCATGATGAAAACGTTCTGCATCAGCTGACCTTGCTCTGGAGATATTCCAAGCAGCCGTTTCCTTTTCTTTTCCTGGACTTTCTCTTGAGCCAAGGTAAGATCAATTTTTGTCTGTTGGAGCTGCACGTGTAAAGACTGCCTCCGTTGTTCAATATGAATGAAATAATTTTCTTCTACTAAAAGCTCATCTTGTGCCACAGAGTCATGAGCAAACACCTCCCGTGACTTTTCTGAAGCTGGAGTCTCGTTAGTGGTGTCTACTGCGCATATAGAGCTCTCCGGTACCCAACCTTTCACAGCACTGTCCTCCTCCATCGTGGACACCTACAGGTTAGTGCCCCCTACCAAAGAGTAGGGAGATTTCCACTGTGTCCTGGCCAGTTTCCCCCATTCACTAAAAAAAAAATACCACCAACAGCTAAATCTGGTTCAATGTCAGTTGACATCCTTCTGTATGGATCTCTCCCTGCGACAAGGCTGAAAATAGGCAGAATTGTCTAGTCCTCTTTTCCCAGTAAACAAAAACTAAATAAGAAATATAAATATCAAAGAAAAAAACAGTGCCCTAAATACTGAGCTGGCGATGGACAATTACAATACATGCATCAATAAGGTGTTCCTCTGCTAGCCACCATGAGAGGGAGCTCTCACCACACTGATGAGATTTACCTACTCTGCATGTCAGATAGAACTGCTCCCAAAAAACAGCAACAGTAAATACTGAGTTGTCAAATGGAGATTTCACAATACACATCAATTAGGTGTTCCAGGGGCAGCCACCACCACCAGAGGGCGCACTTACCACACACTGAGACTTATCTGCTCATGATTGGAATGTCAGATTAGTTTCTAATTGTGTCAGTGACAACACAACACTTGATTAAACAGCAGTTACATCATTTATATATCATAAAGGAAACCCTCAATTTATTATCGGAGTTATCACCATAATTATAGGTCAGGGGAGCACCTCTGACCAATCAGAACGCTCCATTCCCCTGAACATGTAACATTGCAAGTACCTCAGTCATAGT
The DNA here is from genome assembly GCA_016271365.2 of Neoceratodus forsteri. Lineage (NCBI taxonomy): Eukaryota > Metazoa > Chordata > Ceratodontiformes > Ceratodontidae > Neoceratodus > Neoceratodus forsteri. Next base: position 297,950,695 of record JADMNL010000026.1, read on the forward strand.
TGCTTCAGACAAGGGCAGATTGGACAGTGGGACTCAAGTTATTTTTCTTTGCCATAAAGATTGTTAACATTACAACATGTCACGGAGTTCTATGTACCCCAAAACAATAGGGGGACAGGGGAGAAGAGAACATACTAATTACAGAGACAGTAGTGGAACAATTTGGATAAAGCATTTCAACTACCAGAATCCAGGCAGATGTATCATTAAAGAGACACTCCCGCTATGATGAAAGGAGCTAAAATAACTGATGGATATGGGTCAAAAAAGGGGTTAAGGGTCAGGGGCTATTATTCCTATCCAGAAGTATTAAAAAGGTTTCGGACCACTTTTCCACCAAAATGGAAGGATGGGTAGGAGGTCAAAAATAGGGATGCATACTACTCTCCAGGGAGAGAGACTGCTCCCGTTTGGAAATATGTATAGGGGAAGTTAATATCCAGGACTGGAGCTGTGATCAGATGGGGTGGGGGGCAGGACATGTGAGGCTCTAGTTATACTCTTTCTAAGAGGTGGCGAGGGAACACTGTTCAGAAGAGTCCATCAGAGTCTATGGAAAACAGAGCAGTCGATTAGTAAGATGAAATCCGATTTGATTAGAGGACTATCTTAGAAGTCTGGAGGAAGGAGAGCTGCAGACAGGCCCCACATAGTTTGATAGGGTTCATACACTTGCTAGAATGGTTCCCCCCTCAAAACATACCAGTGTTATGGCACAGTCATTAGGGCAACAATTGGCAATCTCATCAGCCACTGTTGCCCCCCCCACTATAGATTCCAACTCTGGGGGGGGGGTGGACCTTGGGGAGGGTGCAACAAATTTTGAATTTGGCACCCTAGTGCCTGCACCCTGAATTCCTTCGGTGTGCTGGAATAGGGGGTCCTTACCCACTGCAGAGTATGCTAGCCTTTATATCTACTGACTGTATGGCTAGAGCAGCGCACTCTGCCAGTACCAGAGGGGGAAGAATCTCTTCAGCATAGAAGGATTACCCTAGTGGGTGCAGAGAAGTCAGCAGCTGTCCAGAAGGCATACAATGGAAGGAATCAGTATATATGCCCAATAAGTCAATTTTGTGGTCTGGAACAGGTGGCTGCGGGAACAAAGCCAGACATGTAACTCAGACAGAGTCCCAACAGGAGGCCAGGTGTGGATAGATCCACAGTACATGGATCAGTGAAGCTTGTTGGGAAACATTTCCAACATCACAACATGGGATGAGACTCATTTTATACAGTGCTGGAGGTGTGGTCAGCTCTATGGAGGACTTTGTATTTCGATGTTTGAGACTGTATCTAATTATAAGCACAGCAAGTCATTGGCTGATCCTGTTCCCATTCTTCAGGGTTAATGTTTTGTTCCCAGTTCCTGACACCATTCTCTCTGTGGCTAGTGGATAAAGAGGGAAGAGGCTTCTGTTTTAGCTTGTAGAGATCCCTAGCTATAGCTCTGGTAGTGGTGCTGCTAGAAATCCGCTGTTCGAGCATCACTGAGCAACCACTCCTTGATATTACTATGGAACTGAAAATATTGCCATTTTGAGTGTATATGTAGAGAGAACTCTGTGGCTAACTGGGAAAGGGCTTTCAAGGTACCAAGAGATTCATGGAGGACAGCAGTACCCATAGCAACCGGGCGCATGCCTCCAAGAGGCGCAGTTTCCGAATCAAAATAAATTCACTTACATAGACACTGTGGGCCGGATATTCAAAAGGGTTGCGCCATGTGCAATAGGGTTGCGCATGCTCAAGTCCAAAAGTGCGCCATTCTGCGATATTCAGCAGGAGGCAGTTGCGCCACCGAAAACATGCTGAGCAACAGCGCAATGCAAATGAAGGCATGTACAACCGAAGGGGGTGGATCCATGCATAAAGAGCGCAATGCGATATCCAAAGACACTGTACTTATGCGCAACAGCGGGACGGCGGAGGGTTAAGCCCCAGCGAAATGAGCCAAATAAAAGGCTCAAGGAAGGCGCAAGAGCGCTACAGGGATGCCAAGTGGGGAAGAGAGAGAAAGAAAGACAGGGAGTGACAGGCCAGGGCAGGCAAGGGAAGCAGTGTGGGCCATAGGCTGCAAAGGCCAGCAGGGGGTGCCTGGTGCAGTGAAAGTAGCAGTCAGGACAGCGGGGGTAACAGAGCAACATCAGCCAGAGGGGGTCACAAGCCAGGGAGATGGACAGTGGCAGCTTCCACATGGAAGCTGTAATGAGGGGGGTGAGAATGCAAGGTGCAGGGGGACGTGGCTATGGATGGGCCTGTCGGCGGTACGCCCCCAACAAGCAGTACCGTGCCCGCATCAGCTTTGAGCTGTACACAGATGTAGAGATTGTGGGCTGGTACCGCCTGAACAGGGCAATACTGAGGCGGCTCTGTGAGGCTGTGCAGTGATGTAGATGCAGGCACCCTCATGATGGAGTCATGCTCTGTCAGTGGAGACCAAGGTGACAGCCTGCATGTGCCTGCTCGCCGCGGGCACCTTCCAGAGGCCAACAGGGGACACCACAGGCATCACACAGTCGGCACGTCCGCATCCTCACCCAATTCCTCAGCGCTGCCTACATGCTCGGAGCATCCATTTCCACACAGCTGACAGGCGTACAGCAAACATGCAGGCGTTCCACAGGGTATGCACGTATGCCTGGTGTGCTAGGGCCGTAGACTGCACCTGTGGCCATTCGCATGCCACCTGGCCCCAATGGGGCGCATATAGGAATAGAAAGGGCTTCTCCAGTGTCAACATGCCAGGTGGTGTGTGATGCCACTGGGCGTATAATCAATGTCTGTGCCACACACCCTGGTGGAGCACATGATGCCTTTATATGGCATCAGTCCACACTGTGCCATTGATTCGAGAGTGGGGACATCCCACAGGCCATCTAGTGGGTGAGTACGCATGTAGGAAATGCAAACTGGGGCAAGGGTGGGAATGCCACAGGTGCCATGGTAGTGGCACACAGGGGATATAGGCAATATGGACCTGAACATGATACTGATCTCCACTATCTCCACACAGGTGACAGCGGATACCCACTCCGTCCCTGGCTGCTCACACCATACCGGCGCCCGATGACCCCATCGCAGCAACGCTATAATGAGGCACATGCCGCCACACACAACATCATTGAGCGGGTGTTTGGGATGCTCAAGGTACGCTTCCGATGCCTAGACACCTCCGGCGGTGCCCTACAGTACAGCCCCTCAAAGGCCTGTGGGATATTCCTGGCCTGTTGTATCCTGCACAACATGGCCAATGACTGTGCAATAGCCGTACAGATTGATGAGGGGGACAGCGATGGGGGCGCAAGGCGGCGCCGGTGTTGTTGGTGATGAGCAGCCCCCCCTTGGATGGCGGGACCCCCGACTGATCCGGCAGGCCCAGCTGCACCGGGACACCATCACGGAGGAGCAGTATGCACAACACAGGTAAGTCAAGGGGCCATGTGCAAACAACACTGTCCTGGCGCAACCCACAGGCACACAGAGTGACACACCAGGGGTGCATGACGGCAAGGGGGGTGGAAGGGACCAGGTACACAAACACACCATCAGGGAGGGGCGAACAGTCATATGGACACACACACACACACACACACCAGGCACAAATGGTACATGGGCAGGTGCACAGCAGAGCAGGAACAGACATATGGAAACACACAGATCCACAGACACACACCCACCACCTGTACTGTCCAAGCACGTGTGTCAGATGCTGGGCACCCTTGCACCTTGGTGTACAGTACAATGCAGGCATCATCATGCACACGCACCTGTGGACAGCAGTCAGGATGGTGTTCAGGTGGTCCGTATGTCGGCGTGATGGGCAGGGCACCCACCAGTGCACTGCCCACCATAACGCACAGTGCTCACAGGGCAGCACCAGACAGGGCCCGCACTGGGAGACAGGTCAGTCATGTTGCACCATTCCACAGCCACTGCGGATGCGTGGGTGGCCCCGCCTGACCCAACAGCACTGGCAGGCTGAGCAGGGGCCACATGGGGTGGCACCGATGGACCACCAGGGGTCCCACTGCGCGATCGCGACCTTGTCCGCAGTGGGGTCTGTAGGATGCCAAACATACCTGCACCAGGGGTGCTTGGAATGCCCACAGCAGAACCCGGTGTTGACAGGCTTGGTGTCGCATGATGCCGGGAACGGGGAGTGGAGAGTGTACTGTTTGGGGTGCACGGTACAGTAGCACATGCTTGTGTGCCCAATGCAGCCACGACAGTGACCAATGCCTGGGTCTGCCTGTCAATGGCGGCGGTCACATCCATCTGCATATGGACCATCTCTGCATGGTCCATAGCACAGTCCTTGCTATGCCCCTCCACAGCTGCACAGAGTGCCTCCACAGACATTGAAACCTGCCTTTGCTGCTGTACTGATTCCTGCAGCAGGCGGGTGTGCTCTTCAAATGGGTACTCTGCCACAACGGCATCCTGTCCCCCAGTGTATGGAAGGTCCTGATGCTCAACACCCCTTGAGGGTGGGCGCTGTTCACCAGGACCAGAAATGGGCATATCAAAGGGCGGCGGGCATGTGCCACCGCTGGACACTGTACCCCCAGACCTGGTGGGTGACTGCTGCCTTCCCTCCAACCACTGTGCCCCAGGGACCACTCGTTCCACTGCTGTGGCCACAACAGTGCCAGACACCTGCACAGCCACCGGTGCTGACAGGCACAGCCTGGGACTGTGCCGACATGCTGGCACACACGTTGGAACCAGGTAGGCTCAGGGGCACGTGCTGGCCTGCTGTGTGTCCGTCATGGGACACACACATGTCACTGCCCATTGCAGTCCTTGCATCATCAATGGTGCACGTACGTGCTACAGCCACAGTCACAGCGTGCTGGCATGCTTGCATGCCAGACTGCTGAGACACAGGCTGTGCACCCCCACACCGACTCACCGACAACAGAGTTGGCAGCCCAGTGTGCATGCTGGTGCAGTGCATGCTGGCTGGTGACAGAGGTGGATGGACCCTCCTCCATGTCCAGCAGGTCTTCCTCACTGCCTGGACCCACCACCACCGTCCCCTGAAGACGAACACGATCTGTAACAGAAAGAGAGGACATGTGAGTGCATATGAACAACCTCCCCCCCCCAACACCACCACCATGTCATACCGTGCAGTGATGGGCTTCCACCTGTCTGGAATCCACCTCCTGGTATGCCCTCAATAGCACTCCACTGCATTGATGCAGCCAGTCGGTCCTCAGCCAGGGTCAGCTCCACCACTGCTGGCTGGCCCCCGCCAGTGCCAGCACGTGCCGCCCTGAGGGCTGCCACCTTCTCCTTCACCCTCCTGCGGTCTGTCCCCATCTTCTTTTTGCATTCCTGCACAGAGCGCTGGTGGCTTCCGTGCAGGTTCACTGCCCGAGCTACCCCCTCCCATGCAGCTGCACGGGCCTGGGGGGTGCCCTGCAGTCCACTCAGTAGTGACTCCTCCTCCTCCAGGTAGGCCTGGAAGAGGGCCTCTGTCTCTGCCATGGTGAAGTTGGGCCTCCTCCTCCTTCACCCACCATCCTCACCCTCACCTTGGCTCTGCTCGGTCATGGCGATCTGTATGGGTGGAAGTGGACACCTGTCACTGTGCAGTCTACAGCGTTATCCCATGCCCATTCTCCAGAACATCCCACAGCATGCAACCACCTCTCACCTGCAGTAACCCGAATCTGGCCAAGCGCGGCAGATGCTCACTTATTTATAGCAATGCATGCATATTAGGAGTGGAGCAACTGTAATGAGATGCAAATCACGCCACTGCGCCTTTGAATGGCTGATCAAATGATTTGCATGTGTCAGCAGAATATCGCGCTGTTGCGCTTTGCGCAATACGGTTGAGCCGGCTGAGCCAATGGCGCAGATCTGTGACTGTGTGGTACACTGCATTGCGCATGCCCAGGTAGCTTACGCAGTCGTCTGCCACGCTGATGACGTGCTGTGTGCGATCGGCAATTCAGGCCATGGCCACCATTGTGCCAGTGGCGCTACAGTACTGGGCACCATATGGCGCTGTGGCACTACTGCGCAATAGTCCACTGTGGCACTGGCACGCAGGTGGTCGGTCGCGCAGGATGCATAGACGTCAGATGGCGCTGCACATGGCCTTGCGTCATAGACCCCTGACCTGGTGTCCGACCTTTGCCCCCTGGCACTGTTCGGCTGCCATGTGTACGGCCCTATTGCGCTGTTTGGTGACAGCGCTATGTGAACCGACTGTGCTGTACGAACAGCACGATTGGAACCTATGGTGGTCTATTGCGCAATATTTCCATGTGGGGTTGCCGCGCTGCGGGGCGCCATATTGCCTGCTGTACAACACGAACTATGGTATGCAGGAGAGCGCCCCAATGGAGCCCAGTGGAGGTGGCCAACCTGGTGGCCCTGGTTGAGCCCACTATGGGGCACTGTATGGGATGAGCCCCTCACCATGGCTCGCACCCAGGTCTGGCTGCAGGTGGCCACTGACCTGGTGAGGGTCACAGGGCGGTGCCGGTCTGCAGAGCAGTGCAAGCACAGATTCAGTGACCTCTGCAGGAGGGAGCCAGATGTGTTGCAACACCTAAGGTCACGTGCCAGGAGGGGTGTGGTGCCTAGGCCAGGTGGGTGTACCATCTATGCACCTGTATTCTCCGTAGGGGTGTGACTGTGTTTTGGTGGCTCTGCATGGGGGATGGCTCTGTCATGGTTGGCTGTGCCAGTGTGTGCGGGTGTGAGATGCATGGGTCTGGCTGTGTGGGCAGGCACACTCACTGGGGCAGGGGGCAGTCTGCTTTGGAGTCACACTGATGTTTTTCTCAACATTTGTCACCCACAGGCCTGGCAGAGAGGATGCAGGCACGGGCTGAGGAGGGCCGTGGCAGGGCCCAGGTGGTGGACGCAGATGATGGGAGGGGTGGGCCACAGCAGCAGCAGCAGCCACAGCTGCTTGATGAGTGTGAGTATCATTACATCATGGATGCTATTGCATGCTGGAGGGGGTGGGCATGACCACCAGCCATGCTCAACACAACCATGCACGACACAGGCGACAGTCATCACTGTCCAGTGTCACTGCACGTCTGTGTGTGCGTCACTGGTGGTCCATGCATGCACTGGGCACATGGCTGTGGAACTGGCATCCCACCACACTGCCACGTCACTTGACAGCCTTGTTTGTGCTGTGATGGACATGGGCAGTGTGTGCGTGCAGTGGTGCACATAGCTGGTGCCGCCTGGTTGGGCATGTCATGTGCATGGTCACTGTGGGTGGGTGCATACCATCACAGGTGTGGGACATTGGGCTATATGCCTTGCAGGTTGGGTGGTGTTCAGGGTTGTGGACAGTCACAGCCATTGACTGTGTTCCCTTTTCCTAGGCCTCAGTGTCCTACGCAGAATTGAGCGTGCCCTCCACCAGCTGACCAGGGTGTCAATTGAAAATCATAACATCCTCCAGGACATTCAGCGCTGTGGGCTCCGGCGACGGCACAGCCAACAAAGACAGCACCAGGCAGCAGAAGACCAGCCTGCTAGGCGTTAGACAGGCTTCCCCTTCCCACTTCACCCATCCCTCCCACCCTGCCTTCCCTCTCCCAGTTGTTCACCCTACCCTTGCCCACCTACCTTGTACCCTACCCCCGGTCTTGTAAATATCTGTAAATAGTTTTGTTATTGTTCTTGTTGTTCTACTTTCTCTTTTGCAATATATATATATATATTTTGTTATGAATACTGTGGTGGTCTCTGATTTGCAGCTGGCTATGGTTGCTCAGTTGCAGTGGTGTGCATGCCATCTGGGGTGGTATGGTCCTGGGTATGTGTGTGTGTGTGTGCATGGGGAGGTGTCTCCGGTGTGGCAGTGACTTTCAGTCGGTCTTGCCATCTGCTGCCACCTACTTCTGGGTGCACAGGGTGGGTCTGGCTTGTATGGTTCTGTGCTACACGAGGTTGACGTGTACCGGGGCGGATGCATGCTGTTTACTGCAGTGACAGTCACTGCACATGGGTGGTGTCTTGGGGTCATGGTGCAGGGTGTGCTGTGCAGATGGGGGGCTGATGTGCACTGTGGTTGTCAACCCCCTGTGTGTGGCAGTCTCAGCCTGCCAGTGGTTGTGCTGGGGCATCATGGCCCTGCTGTGCTTTGTTGGCTTGTCCCCATGGGCCAGTGGATCATCCATCCCTCCCCCAGTGATGCTGTGCTTGGGGTGTGTGGGTGTCTTGTTGGTTCTGCAGTGTGTTCCTATGCCCATGTGTGGCATGGCTGGCGGTGGCCCAGTCTGCCTCCTGGTTGTGCAGTTCCATTGCTCTGCTGGGGTGGGGGCTCTGCTTGCACTATAGCACCTCTGGACTGCTCAGCTGGGCTAGCCTTGCGCTATGGCGCAACCTTTCTGCTCAGCTTCCCCTTCCTGGTTGTGCTATGGCGCAGTTTGTGCGATATTCAGACGTTGGCTGCTTGCGCAATTTGTTTTGCTCCATGTTTGAATATCGCGTCTGTTGCACATATGGGCAAATGGATTGTGCTTGCTCCTGCTGTTGCGCACATTTTGGGCGCAGTTTGAATATCTGGGCCTGTAGCTTTAAAATAAATGTAACACTGTAATTACTGATGCTTGCCAGCAAGTGCGTGCATCCGTGGAAGGACAGGACCAGTGGGGGGGGGGGCACATTGTTGCTGTAGCTACCATGAAAAAAGTCATGTGGTGCGCCCAGTGCAAGTGCACTGCGTATAAAGCATAGGGGCGGACCGCAGAGCGCATGTGGTTGTGAGAGGCGCTAGTGTAGTTAGTAGCAGTACCGCAGTAGTTAAAGTAGAGGCTGGACGGTAAAGTTAGGGGAAAAAAAGTACAAGTGGTAGACTTAGAGAAAGTAGAGAGGTGGACTTACTTGAAGTGCAGTGAGATGCGTGGAGGAGAAGCGAGGCTAGATAGAGAGAAGCCTTCAGGACGGATATTTTATTGGGTCAGTGTGTAAGGCAACGGAAAGCAATTTGTTGGCATTGATGATGAATTAATTGTATGACTGATTGCTTGGGGGTGGTCGGTGTCGAATCCAATTGAACCGCGAATCATTAACCTTTGACCTGCTCTACTCTGCCTCTTGTGCGCTGCTGATTCTGCTGTCAATTTAGCCTCTCTGTCCCTGTCTGTGCCCCAGACTCCACACCGGCCGCCCTGCCTCACGGATGGTGATGATCCAGTGAGATGAGTCCAGTCCAGGCAGTAGGCACACTCTGCCTCCTCCTTCGTTTAGCTCCAGGTGGTGGTGGTGGGGGGGGTGTTAAAGTATCTGTTCCGCCAACCCGCCAATCTCATCATCCAAATTTTAATTCCGAGTAGTCCGATCGATGCTCCCTGTCACGCCAGTCCCGATTCCCGGATGGGAGCCATGGGATTGAGCTGGGGGGCCTCTCCACTTCCACCCAATAGATAAGCCAGTGCTTATTTAGAGCTTCACACTCTCACGCATTTTTGAGAACTTTGCCTTCGAGGAGACAAAACAAATTAACCCTCTCCTTGCCGTTGTTTCTGAATTTTAGTCACATTAGTCTTAGGATGAGCCAGTGCGGAACTCGTATTCATGCTGAAATGTGGCACGTTTACCTTTGATTCAGCACAGTTGAATTTTAAGGCTACTTCTGGATCACTTTGACCTTCGGCTAGTTAATAAAAAAACACTTTGCCTTTACCTAGGTGGCCTGGGATAGTCCTATGACCACACCTTCACCCTCCCTGTCATTTCCCACTGTCCACCTCCCTCCCCATTTTTTATTTAAAAAATGCCTGCTTGAGGCACTGTGCCGGGTGATGACTGACTGAGGGTATTTTTTTTAAAATCTGACCAGGGTAGAGTGGAAGAGGTTGGGATTGCCTGGGGGTTGTGAGGGGTAGTTAAGTGGTGTCACTTATCACTATTTGTCTCCAGTGCTCCGCCTCTGCGGTCGCCGGCCAGTTCATATACCTCCTGGCTGTAGCACTGAGCAGCCAGCCAGAGACAGTCCCCTCTTCCAAACAAGAGACAAGCAGCAGTTGAGCGCCGTACAGTCTATGCAGCTTTTATCTCAGACGGTAGCTAATGGGTGACTGATTTTTATGTTTGCTTGTACGCATGTGCAAGAAACATAGTGCCATCATCTGAGTTTTCGGAGGTGTGGCAGCCCTCTTCCAATTCAGGCAGTGTGTTTGCAGGCGCGGCCGCAGTTCTCTAATGTCTGCTCGAGCTGTCTGTGACAGCAGTCCAAAATGCAGTGGCGTACAGTTGAAAGGGGGAGCTACGCTTCAGTGAGCAGTGATAAGATATCGCCTGCTCATGCGCACTCCTCCTACACACACATGCACGCATAATGCGTGCTCGCCCCCACACACTGTGTAGCTGGCCAGGGTGCCCAATTCCCCATTGGCTGTGCTCGACCCCCAAAACCAGGTTCTATATGCCGCAGCTGGGTGCCCACCCCAGCGTGGCTACTATCGTATAGCCGACAGGGGTGCCTAATCCCCGTCGGCTCCACTGTTCCCCACCCTGAGTACAGGATGCCATGCTGGGGCCCATCCCAGCATGGCAACAGATCTATCATCAACAGGGTGCCATAAGCCATCAGCTCCACCCCTCCCCATCAGCCATCCTTGTACCATGCTGAGAGCCCACCCCAGCGTGGCAAATGTGTCGCGTTATCGTCATTTTAAAAAAACACACCTGATAATCAAAAGCGGTCCCTCGCTGTCTCTGCCCCACCCAGCGCCCACCCTGCGCACCCTGCCTCCCCATACTAACCTCCGGACTCCAGCGCGACCATCTTCGGTGGACCAGGAACACATCTGCACTGTTCAAAGCCGACCACGAACTGAGGTAATGCCGGTAAGCTCTATAATGGGATAGATAGGGTTTTTTCAACTTTGCTGCATATCTCAGGCATTTTTTGGAATTTTTGCACCAAATTTTCAACATGGGGTTTTTGGGACTCCTTCCCATGAATGATCTCACTGTCATGGCGTTAATAGGCCCCGAAGGGTGATTTTGTAGTCACTGCGCGAAATCACCTTTCAGGACCGAGTAATGAAACAATACTGCCACTGTTCATAAGGTGGGCTCTCAAAAAGCCTATGTTGAAGAAATTTGGTGGAAAAATCCTAAATATGTTTGTTTCTGACGTGCGTTGCGTAGTTCATGCGGCTCGTGAGATCCAAATTTTCAATATTTTCACTCCAAATTTTCAACATTGCCATTTTACCACACCTCCTTATGACCAGTACAGCTGTCATTTTTCACATCTTGCCCAAAACGTGTTTCCGCCCAGGTAGCGCACAATGGCGCAGTCAGTGTATGAAATCAATGTTTGGGATACATTAAGAAAATCACAGTGACACTGTTAATGAGCAGAGGTCTTAAAATGACTATGTTGAAAATTTGGTGAAAAAATTCCTAAAAATGGCTGTTTTATGAGCTCGCATTGCGCAGTTCCCACGCACACTCATAAGTTTGCAAATTTTCAATATTTTTTACTCCAGATTTTCAACATTGCCATTTTATTACACTTCCTTATGAGCAGTGCACCTGTCATTTTTCACATCTTGCCTAAACGTGTTTCCACCACGTTAAGCATAATGGCGCAGTCGGTGTGCAAAATCAATGTATGGGACACATTAAGAAAATCGCAGTGACACTGTTCATGAACAGAGGTCTTAAAATGGCTATGTAAAAAATATAGTAAAAAAATTCCTAAAAATTACTGTTTTACGAGCGCACGTTGCACAGTTCCTACGCACGCTCGTAAGTTTGCAAATTTTCAATATTTTCACTCCAGATTTTCAACATTGCCATTTGATTACACTTCCTTATGAACAGTACAGCTGCCATTTTTCACATGTCACCCAAAATGTGTTTCCGCACATGTAGCGCACAATGATGCAGTCGGTGTGCGAAAGCAATGTTTGGAACACAGAAAGAAAATCACAGTTACACTGTTCATGAACAGAGGTCTTAAAACTATGCTGAAAATTTGGTAACAAAAGTCCATAAAATGACTGTGTTACGAGTGAGCATTGCGCAGTTTCCACGCACCCTCGTTACTTCATGACTTTGTAATATTTTCAGTCCAGATTTTCACCAGTGGCATTTTTCCACACTTCCTTATGAACAGTACAGCTGTCATTTTTCACAACATGGCTGAAATGAGTTTTCGCACTTAGCGGAGATGCGTACGCTGTGGGAAATCATTGTTTCGGGACAGATAAAGAAAATCACAGTGACACTGTTCATGATCAGAGGTCCCAAAATGCCCATGTTGACAATCTGCTGTAAAAATTCCCCAAACTAATTACATTACGGGTGTGCGTTGCACAGTTTCTATGCATGCTCGTGACTTCACCAGTTTTTTTAATATTTTTACTGCAGATTTGCAACATTGCCATTTTTTACACCTCCCCATGAACAGTACAACTGTCATTTTTCACATCCTATTTGGAATGTGTTTTTGCACCTGTGGTGCTAAATGCCGTAGTCGCTGTGCATAAGCAGCTTCTAGCTAACAAACTGATATTGCCACTGTTCATGAGGTGGGGGTCACAAAAAAAACATGTTCAAAATTTGGAGTGAAAATACCAACGATTGCCTGAGGTGTTAGGGTTTCCAACCATAACACCCCACCCTGTAGAGAATGACAGGCATCAGGAGTGTGACTTGGGATTCTTGCCTGTAATGCTCATACCATTCCACACCCTGCAGCCAGTGAGAGGCATTGAGGTATGCCTTGGACTCTTCGGCCCCAAAGTTCACCCCATTCTCCTATACCGCACCCATCTCACTGTATTTCCTGATGGAATGGGGTGCGCATAAAGGCCAAAGACTCCATGGCACACTATGATACTTGTCAGTGTCTGCAGGGTAGGGTGTGGTGAAATGGCATGGCTGTTATGCCTGACGACCCAAAGGCACACCCCAATGCCTGTCACTCTCTGCAGGGTGGTGGTGGGGTTGGCTTCAGTTCAGTACTTCACTGCCATTCCTATTACGCAGCTCTGTAACTTCTACACTACCAATGGCAACCATGGTAACTTGAGGATGAGGTAATAAAAATGCAGTTTCTCTTTGAATGTCTACATGAGATAATGAACTTCAGTCTTGTTTAAATAAAGGAAAACTGCATTTTTATTATCTCACAAACAAATGACAGTGGTCAAGTCAAGCCTTGCCTTCTATTCTAGTCCTGACTCTCAGAAGAAATGTATTCGCAGTTTTCTGCCATATTACGTGCCTTATGGACTGGTACCTGGCCGTACCCTTTCCAGGGAGCACTGCAGTCAGCAATTACTACATCCTAGCTGACAGGGGTCCTTGCTGGAGACATGACGCATTGCGATGATGGTGGATTGTAATTGTCCTGTATTGGGGTGATGGCACCACTGGCACGTGGGGGCTGATGTGTCACGGGGAGTAGGGGACTCTCTGCAGTATGTAGCAGTCCCCTACTCCCCTCTGACATATCAGCCTCCACCTGCCAGTAGTGCCACCAGCCCCATACAGTACAATTACACTACACCATCTTCATTAACTATAAAGGTGCGGCATCGCACCCTGGGCTTCAATGCATTTGTACTGAAGTGCAGGCTACAGCGCCGCACCTTTACAGTTAAAATAGCCACCCAATAGTTGGCCACACTTCCAGGTAGTAGACTTTTTCTTCTTAAGTTAAACTTCTTTCCTGGACATAAAAAAATGCGCTTTTGTGAAAAAAGCTTAACCAGGGACTGGAGGGTAAGGTTTGCAGGGCTGGGAACCACTACAAACGACAGCTTGTGAAGGACTGAATGGACGGACAGGATTCCTCTAAATAGCTAGCAGTTGTTACACCCCCCCCTGAACACACACACACACACACACACACACACACAGAGTAAATCTTAAATAAAATAAAAAAACTTGACCCTATGCCTTGAATTTAATGGGGGGTGACACAAGCTTGTTCTGTTTGTGTAGCAGCTACGTGTGTTTCAGGAAGCATCCAGTCCTTTCAATATATGGCTTACCAAAGAGCATTATATTTTCAAGAAATAGGTACAGAGTAGACTTCTCTGGGAGCTGAGCAGACAGCAGAATAATACTGTACACAATTGGCTGTCACACCAGTGTGCCATCCGTCCCAGTCCCAGAGAGCCAGCCTGCCCAGTAATCACTTCAGTCTAGAGTGGTCACCTTACCTGACTCCAGTGATTAAGATATCTGTTTATCATCATCCTAGAGGGCAGCAGCGCCAGCGGTAGTAGTGGTACTGTGTTTCCCAGGTTGGGGGGATCCCTTCCGGTTTTGTCTGGGAGGGAGTAAGACAGTAACTTCCTCACTCCCGCCGAAAAAAAACCTGTGAGGGACCCACTCAACCCAGGAAGAACAGGTCAATACAACTACTACTGCTGGCACTGCTACCCTCTACGCTGATAATAAACAGTCAGATAACTTACATAGAAACATAGAAGTTGACAGCAGATAAGGACCACAAGGCACATCTAGTCTGCCCATTTTTTCTACGTTATGAATGAGCCATCGGACTTTACTCTGTCAATTTATTTATTTGCTGTTGTTAACCAGGTAAGCACACTAGACAGCAACGTGCCTATTTTCAGGAGCGACCCGGGAGAGTTACAGGGTATCCATAGGGACAAAACAATTACTTACAGGAGCTACAAGCTTCAACAGTTGGCAAATACAATAGAGTTTGCATACAGAAGCAGTATGCTCCACTGTAGGGTGCTACAGAGGTAACGACAAACAGTTTAGAAATTTACAGCAAGAGCAGCAATGAGGGAGTTAGACATCAAAGTGGTATCAGGAACGTGGGTGGTACATCCAACAGATAGTTGGGGGTATACAGCAAGAGCAACATCAACAGAAGAGAGGCAGTAGGTACAGTTAGGAGAACATGGGTTAGTAGAGGCCGGCCTAGATGCCTATAGAGAGAGGAAGGGGTAGGCACAGGCTCAGGTCAGTGAAGGATTAAGAGACATAGCGCCGCTCCACCTGGAGCGGTAAGTGCCTGAGGGGGTAGTCAGAAGCAGAAATATTCAATGGGGGAGACTGCACACTGGGGGGGGGCAGGTGGGTGCTTAACACAGGCAGGTGGATGCATTTTTTCGGAAGTTCCATAAGGAGGATTTGAAGCAGGGGTGGGAGAGGGAGACATGAATGTGAGCAGGGAGGGAGTTCCACAGTTTACGTGCATGGACGGTGAAGGCCCGATCGCCTGTGAGGGTGCAGGTCTTGGGGACCCGACAGTCCTTAGCAGCGCACAACCTAAGGTTGTAGACAGGGGAGGCATGTTTTAGCGGAAGGGCGAGTGAGGCAGGAGTGGCCGTTCTGATTATGTTGTCAATGAAGTTGCCAAGGGTGTAGGTCCGGAACTTCTCAGGGGAACCATTCTGAGTGAGAGTCAAGCTTCCATAGCGGTGTGTGAGCGGGGCCGAGAGTGCGAAGCAGCATGCGTTATTGTATGAGGTGTCCCACTTGGTGAGGTTGGAGGATGGGACAGGTGCAAAGGCTACGAGCCCATAGGAGAGTGTGGGGAGTAGAATCCCCTTAGCAATGGCAAGCCGAGCTGTGGGGGTGAGGCAGTCCTTAGTCCTGTAGACTAGGCCAAGCTTGGCATTAGTTGCCTTACAAATGGTATGAATATATGTGGTGAGGTCCAGTTGGGCATCGAGAGTGACGCCCAGGTATTTTAGAGAGTCAGCGTTCGGGAGAAGGGAGTTAATAGAACCATGAAATTTTAGTGGGATCGTGCAGGAGGAGGTTTTGGCCATGGAGCAGAAGAGCAAGGTCTGCGTTTTCTTATGAACAGACGAAATTTGCCAGCAGATGAAGGCCTAGAGATCTATCAAGTCTGCTCGAATGTGCAACTAGCACACCTTATTCTGCAGCTGCTCCTCCCTTCCACCCTTCCCCTTCATTAGCCCTCCCCCATGTCCTGTCCCATCCTCTTTTGAAGCAGTCCACTGTTCCACTGCATACCACTTCAGCAGGTAACGCATTCCACCCAGCCACCACCCTATCTGTAAAAAAGTGTCTCCTCATCTCCCTCCTGAACCTTCCTCACTTCAGTCTCATATCGTGGCCTTCCCCTCCCTTACTTTGAACAGCCCCTCTGTACCCATCTTGTTTATTCCTTTCATGTATTTAAAGGTTTCAATCATGTCACCCCTATCTCTCCTCTCCTCTAGTGAGTACATGTTCAACTCCTTCAACCTCCTCTCGTGTGATAAGTCCCCCAGCCCCTTGATCATCTTTGTTGCTCTGCGCTGCACCCCCTTCAGTAACTTAATGTCCCTCTTCAGATACAGACACCAGTACTGCACGCAGTACTCCAGGTGTGGTCTAACTAATGACCTATACAGTGGCAGAATCACCTCCTCCCTCCTCGAAGATATACCCCTTGCAATACAACCCAGCATTTTGTTGGCCTTTGCAGCTGCCTTCCTACATTCTGCAGAGCTGTTCATTGACCCTGTAATGAGCACATCCAGATCCTTCTCCTCCTCTGTCTGGGCTAGCTGCACTCCCCCTAGCTGGTAACTCCTCCTTGGGTTCTTCATCCCAAAATGCAGCACCTTGCACTTTTTGGCATTAAAGCCCAGTTGCCAGGTGTCTGACCAGGTTTCAAGCTTTGCCAGATCATTCTGCAACCCCTGCCATCCCCTAGGTCATCCACCACTCGCGCCTACCTTGGTATCATCAGCAAACAGACTGATCTTGCTCTTGATGTCCCATGATATGTCTGCAATGAATATCCCAAACAACACTGGTCCCAACACTGAGCCCTGTGGAACACCGCTCGTCACTGCCCTTGGGTGTGAGAGCTCCCCACCCACCACCACCCTCTGTTGCCTTCCCTGCAGCCATTTTCCTACCCATCTCACCAGCTTTGCACCTGTCTGTGCCTACTAACTTCCTTCCCAGCCTTCCATGTGGCACTGAGTTGAATGCCTTACTGAAGTCCAGATACAGGACATCCACTGCATGGCCCCTGTCCAGTTGCCTAGTTACCCAGTCATAGAACTCGACCAGCTTGGTTTGGCAGGATCTGCCACGTATGAAGCCATGCTGTCTGCTGTCCTGTAGTCCTTTGGCCTCTAGGAGGGCCACCAGCCTCTCCTTCAGGATAGTCTCCTTTAGCTTGCCCACTATGGATGTGAGGCTCACTGGTCTGTAGTTTCCCGGTTCATCCTTGGGGCCACTCTTGTGGAGGGGCACCACATGAGCCATCCTCCAGTCCTGAGGTACACACCCGAATGTAGTGAGGCATTAAATAGGTCTGCCAAAGGTCCTGCAAGGACCTCTGCCAGCTCCTTCAGTACCCTGGGGTGGATGCCATCTGGGCCTGGCGCCTTGTCCACCCTCAGTGCCTTCAAACCCTCTTGAACTCTGCTCTCCATGATTTCCCCATCTGTCACCACTTCCCCTGCTTCTGCCATTTCTCCCACCTTGGGTGTCACCCCCCTCTTCTCTTTAGTAAATACTGAGCAGAAGTACTCATTTAGTGCTTTGCCTTATCGCACCCTGCTTCCACCCAACCCCCCCTCCTTCCTAAGCCTTATTATGTGGTCCTTTCAGCTCCTTTTCTCCCTGATGTACTTAAGGAAGTCCTTTTCCCCCTTCTTAATGCCTTGTGCCAGCCTGAGTTCCATAGATGCTTTGGCTCCCCTTACTGCCCTTGTCACCTCCTTCGATTCTGTCAAGTACTCCTCCCTGTCCTCCCCCTCCTGTTTCTTGTACTTCCTAAAGGCAGCTCTTTCCTCCTTACCTTTTCCATGACCTCCTGCTCAACCAGCTCGGTTTCTTAGCCCTAGCCTTTTGCTCTGGGCTTTGCAGCAGGTTTTGGTTGCCTCCACTATCCCCAGCTTTATGAGCTCCCACCTCTGGTTAGTGTCCATACTAGATTGAATTCTGGCCAGGTACCCTTTACCACTTCCCCCATCCTCCCAAAGTCGGCCCTCCTGAAGTCCAGCACTATTGTGCCAGATTCCACTCCTTCCTTGCCCATATCCAATGTGAGCCATACTGAGTGGTGGTCACTCCCTGACAGCGGTTCCTCCACTGTAAGTTATCTCACAAAGTCCCCATTTGCCAGCACAAGGTCAAGGGTATTCCCTAACCTGGTTTTTCCACTGACTATTTGCAGCAGGAAGCTGTCCTGGAAGGCATCCAGCAGCACCTGCTCCCTTCTGTTCCTGGTTGTTGGGGTACTCCAGTCTACTCCTGGCATGGTGAAGCCCCCCACAATCACTATACTACCACTACCCTTCTCACAGGTCCTCCTGATCTGTCCCGCTAGTTCCCTGTCTAACTCCTCCGTCTGAGATGGTGGCCTGTACACCACTCCCATTCTAAGAATCCTATTCTTGGAATCCTGGATTTGCATCCAAAGTGACTCTGTACTACCCTCCTCCCCCTTCCTCCCTTACACACTTCAGTCCTTCCTTCACATATAGTGCCACCCCACCCACCTTTCCCAATCACCCTGTCCCTACGAAATAACCTGTACCCTGGTACAGACAGGTCCCAGTCATTGTATTGGGTGGCCCATGTTTCCGTGATGGCTGCAATGTCCACCTCTCCCTCTGCCATGAGAACCTGTAACTCTGCAGTTTTCCTCCCAAGGCTCCTAGCATTAAGGGTAACCACCTTCCACCCTTTTCCCCCATCCTGCCCCCCTTTCCTAGCATCACCAACAGTACTTGCCATTTGTCCTTTGTCACTGTTATGGGGGGTAAGCTCATATGGTTTCCCAACCTGTGGTCTCTGCATGTCTCTTCCCCAACTGCCACCCCCCACTCCTAGTTTAAATTCCCAACTTTCTCTATGTATTCCTCCATCCTCTGTTTCAACACTTTCTTTCCCTCCTCACTCAAGTGTAGTCTGTCCTTGGCATAGAGACTACTGTCCTCCCAGGTCCCTCCCACCCCCAAAGCCCATACCTTTAGCACAACACCAGGTTCTTAGCCATACATTAAATTCTTCTATTTTCAGCTTTCTTGTTGTGCTTGCCCATCAAGCCAGTTCCTGATAAGGGCAAAATCGGTGTCGAGCTGGTAGTTGACGAAGGTGATGTTTTGAAAGCTGGCTAGGATGACTAGGTCATCAGCGTAGAGTGTTAGGTGCCCATTGGAAGTGACAGAGGGAAGCTCGTTTATGAACAGGGAGAACAGGATTGGTCCGAGGACGGATCCTTGGGGCACCCCGCTGTTTACTGGGGAGGGGGGTGAGAGGGTACGATTAAAGCAGGTGTATTGCTGTCTGCCCTCAGGGTAGATGGCAAACCAGGCGAGGGCGTTGAGGGAAAAACCATGGGACTGCAAGGCAGAGAGGAGGAGGGGGTGGTCCACCCGGTCAAAGGCCTTCGATAGATCAACGAAGATGGCCCCAGTCAATCTGCCTTGGTCAGTTGTGGACCAGATCTGGGAGGTGACCACTGCAAGAGTGGTAGATGTACTGTGCCCTTTACAGAAACCGTGCTGGGCAGGGGACAGCACATCGTGTCCCTGGAGGTAGAGGGTGAGTTGCGATGCAACTTCCTTTTTGAGGAGCTTACTGACAGTGCAGAGAATAGCAACGGGCTGATAGTTGTTTACGTCCCTCGGGTCACCATGTTTGAGTACAGGGATGACCTTTGCAACCTTCCACAGATCAGGGAGTACCCCAGAGATAAGTGATGCATTGAAAATGTAGGCTAGTGGACGAGTGAGGTGAGGAGAGGAGCCACCAGGCTTAGAAGCTTCAGCTTCAGGCCATCATGACCAGCTCCCATGTGGTGGGAGAGGCCGGCAAGGAGTTTCTGGGTCTCGCCAATAGTGACTCTTTTGAGGTAGAAGGGGGGGCGGGTAGGAGAAGGCACCCCCTGCGGTTGAGGGGCAGAGCCCAGGGGAGGAGAGGAGGCCGGCAGGTCCATGAACAATTGGTTAAGCATGGTGGCAATGGTTATGGGGTTATTGCAGTTGGTCCCCTCTATGAGCATATCGGTGGGCTGTGCCTTGGCCGACCCTCCGACTAGGTTTTTCACGTTAGTCCAAAAATGCCGGGGGGTTATTTGCTGCAGCGAGCAGGACAGCTCTGCAGAACTCTCTTTTTGTGGCACGTATAGCTCGCTTGCAGGAGTTTGTCAGCTGGCAGTAGACCAGGAGGTCAGCATTATTGTGGGAGAGCCTGAGTCTCACCCAGCTTTTGTCTCGCAGTTTCATGAGTGAGAGCAGGTCACTGTGGTACCAAAGTAATCCAGCACACTTACAGCCTGTAACAAGATAAATCCAGGTCCAAGTCCAAATGCTGTGATAAGCAAAAAAGATTTATTTGATCCATTAGGACAATAGGACCAACGGGCAGAACAAAACAAAAGACAAAGCGCTAAACGTGCCCCAGCACTTCGACTCACTAATGAGTCTTCATCAGGGGGTAAAGGTTACAGTCTGAACATAGCCTTTAAATAGTGAACAAATTAAAGACAATTAATCAATTAGTACAAATGCACATGATTCCAATGACACTTAAAGTCTGCATAGCATGTTATACCTATTTTAAGTCACTAGATGGTGCTATAACAGCACAAACATCAAATAATGGCAAATACCAAAACATATAAAATACAGAATCTCAGTGAACATGAAAAAACATGTGGAAAGAAATAAATAAAAACAAAATACCACAGATGTAAGAGAGACCAAACCTCCAGCATATCCTGTAAAAAGGAGAGAGAATGTATGCAAGGCAACCAAAGTATGTAAGGCAACCAGAATATAGGACCTCCTAGAAAGTAAGGACTAGGCAGCTGGAGGGTAGTCAGACGAGATGACAATTATCCTAAAAGAAAAAGAAACAAAAAATTATGTAGTTTCTAAAATAAAACTTACAATATGTATACACAACATCATTATTATCCTGTAAGAAAAAGGAGAAGACATTATTTTATTTTATTTCAAGCAGGGTTTTAAGTCCCATTTATCATTAAGGCCCTGTGGTTTAACACTATGCAAGGTGTAAATCCAGAAGCTGTCACACTGCAATAATAGATTAGATCTATCTCTACCATTTCTCATTTGAGACACTTGTTCCAACCCTGCAAATTTCAAGTATTCTGGTTTTGAGTTGTGTACATCAGAAAAATGTGCACCAACAGGAGTATCTTATTTATTGTTTATAATAGACCGAATGTGTTCCTGTATTCTTTGTTTTGTTTTAAGGGTCTGACCGTCTTGCCTATATACACTAAATTACATGTGCACCATAATGCATAAACAACATAAGGAGTATTACATGTGATAAGTTCCCTGATCTCAGCCTTGATGTTCATTAGTATAGGATTGATACATTCTTTAGATGGTACCCCATATTTACAGATGTTACATTTGTTACATCTGTAAAAGCCATTCAAACGGCGTGACAGCCATGTGCCAGTGGTTTCGTTAATGCAGGGAGTTCGGCTATGTACTAGTCTGTCTCTGAGATTTTCACTTCTATTAAAAGTGACTCTAGGTTTAGGACCCACTGATGAGCCCACCATGTTGTCTCCCAATAAGATAGACCAATTTTTATGTATAATATTACCAATCTGGCCTGCTACATGGTTAAAATTTGTCACAAATGTGCAAGATATTTCATCCCCCAATGTTGTGTTTGTTTTATTTATATTTCTTAAGAGATCATCCCTATCCATTTGTTGTACTTTTTCCTTTGTTTGCATCAAAAGTTTCTTGTCATAGCCCCTCATTTCAAATCTATATATCAATTCTTCAGTTTGCTCTATGAATTCAGTTTCTGAACTACAGTTCCTTTTTAGTCTTAATATTTGTCCAAAAGGAATTGAATTTTTAAGACTGCAAGGATGGGCACTACTAGCCAATAATAATGAATTTGTGGCTGTATTCTTTCTAAAACATCTGGTCTCCATTTTGTTTCTGTTTTATTAACATAAAGGCATTACAGGAGTGACTGCAGCGAGCAACACTTCTAACAACCTCACAATAAGGTCAGCATTTCATACATTTGAAAAGTTATTATTAAAAGAAATAGACATTATTTATAATATTTCAACTCTAGAGGAATATATTGTAAGAGGCTTGGCACCGCGAGGCTTACGCATACAAATCTCACCCTCGAGTGGAACAGATGAATTCCCCTTTAAAACTGAGTGGATTTGTACAGCGTGTGAATGTTCTAAAATATTTTTAGAATTCTTAATTAAGTCTGACAACTTTTATACACAGGAAAGGTAACGTTCCAATTAAACTCCACAGAGTGCATTACTTCTCTGAAGGACCTTAACATCCTCCCTTACTACTACCATGAGTACCGCCTCTTGGTAGTTGCGTCCACCAGAGTGACAAAACAGTTTTGTAGTGTCACCAGCTGATAAATATGTTCACTTCCCTGAACCCCACCCTCCTGGAGCTTACAGCAGTCCAGAAGACCCTCCTTCCTGGCACCCTCTGAGGCAGCGGTGGTGACTTGATGGCCCCCCAAATCCTAACTAATTCTGCACTTAATCTAGTGAGCTGCTCCCTCAGGCAAGAGAGGTGCACATTGATGTGGGAGCACTTCAGTCTCCAAACATTCTCCCTGAAGACTGCTGCTCCATAGTCACTGCACCGTACCACTCCCAGTATCCCCAATTCTTTTCTCACTATAATTTAGGAACTTATGCTTTTTCCCCCAGATAGGGTGTTTCTTGATTTCTCTTTTTGGTTTACCCCTTGTAGTTACACCCTAGATAGGGTTCTAATTAGGTTTTCCCTTATGGGATTTAGTAGTGGTTGTCACAAACGCACTCAGCAGGTCAGGCCCTCTGCTCCCACAGTGCCAACCTCCGAGCACAATAGTGTGAACAGATAACAGACAGGGTAACCCTCCTGTCTGCTTTTGGGTCTGAATCACCTTTAGTCTCAAGTTCCAAAATGAACCCTTTTAACTCTATAAGAGAACTTAGGTATATTCTTATCTTTTTACTCAAGCTCAGTAACACCATCAAGCTTTTAAACTGTTTCGTCAGACATAACCTCTTATACATCGCATGCAAAAAGAAAGAACTGGCAGACACCCAGGCAGTCTTTTAAATAAAAGGTACTTTACTAAAAGATGATAAAAATATGAACAAATGTAAACACAGAACAATATATCAAAGAGCATCACCATCACATAAAAGAAAAACAAGGAAAACTACAGAACAAACTCCTACCAAAATACATTTAGATTTTTTTCTATTTAATGTTAAGTGCAGTTAAATTAGAAATCTTGTTCCTTAAGAGCCCAACAAGATATGACTCAGACAGTTCAGACACATGTATTAAGTTAACTCTGTCTCTTCACACCCCTTCTGTGAGTCATCTAGTTCCTCCTTTGAGAATATAAAAAAAATACAAGTGTGTTGTCCTATCAGGAGGTATATTAAATAAGGTGACATCAGCAAAAACTCATTTCACAAACTATGAGTCTTTGATCCACCAGTTCATTTGAGGGTTACAACCCTGCAATCCATCACCTAGGTGTGATATAGCCAACACAAACCAGCTAAATTATGTCCTGTCCTGTAATAAAGTGTATATTTATTTTCCTAACTTCAAAGCAGCAACAGGTCATAGAAAGGCCATAAAATTTAATTTCTCAAGGAGGTTAATTACATTACAGAGATCTGGTCAATTACATATCCTGTAGCTTCAGTGAAATCTGGGGGGGCACCCATGGAAGCCCAGGCTGTCTTATGTGAGACAATCACATACTATATTTTTATATTGCAGAAATCATAGAATAATCATAACCAGCTGGCTAAGCATCACAGTGGTGTCTGGTTCCTATCGGTTTCCAAAAAAAATGACTTTTTTACGCAGCCCTTGACACGGGTGGTAACTGATAGGGGATTATTACCAGGCGTGAAAGCTGCAAAGGGTAATTTTGTAGTGTGGCTATGTCTGAGAACCCAAGAAAAAAAATGGTCCCACTGGGTTTCAACACTGTACTGAGTGTGGGGAGGTCTTTGCCAAGGCTGACTCCCACCTCATCTGTGTTTATTGTCTGGGGTTTGACCACCTCAGAACAGACTGCCAGACATGTAAACATTTTCCCAAAGCCACTTTGGAAAAAAGATTGAGTAGGCTAAAGGAAAAGGAGGCTGAGCAGTCCACTGCTCCAGATGGCCAGCCCAGTTCGATTTGGGCTGAGCCTGAGGAGGTGCTCACTGACCCAAGCGATACCTCCTCTGGCAAAAGGAGATCTGACTCTGAGGGATGGGTTCCGGCTAAGAGAAAAAAGAAGTCTGCCAATTCAAATATAGTACTGCATACTCCAACCGCCGATGAAATAGCCAAAGGGTATTGTTCAGTTGTTTCACCTGGTTCCATCCGAACTGTCACCGCCAGTTAGGCAGTCGGTCGGTCGGATCTGACTGCAGCGGATTATGATCCGGATGCATATTATGAAGTGGAATGGAAGGGAGATGAAGATTATCCTGAGGATGACAAGGATGAATATGACTTTGGAGATTTAGATGTGCCTATTGAATCAGACAACTTCCCAGACAGGCCTTCCAATGTCTTCCCTCCCAAGCTTTCTGAGTCCCCTTCTCACTTTTTGTTCTACAAAAAAGTGGCTGAAACTCTCCAGCTCCCAATGGTGGAAGCTGCTGGGGAGGAAGAAGAGCCTGATTTTGTTGAAGTGATGGATCCTTGAGTCCAAGAGATGGTCTATCCCTCTTCAAAAATATTTAGGGTAACAGACAATAAAAGATTTTGCAAGTGCCTAACTCCTTACCTCCTGTGGATAAGAGAATGGACAGGAGGTACATGTTATCAGGCTCAGGTATGGAGTTTTTATATAATCATTGCAGCCATGTTGGGGTAGTGCAGGCTGCAGCCTGTGACAGGACTAATTTTCCTTTGGCTTCACACCTCCCAGACAAAGACTCCAGAAAAGTGGATGCCATGGCCAAGATACAACACTTGGTATCCTCTTTGGGGCTCAGGCAGGTTAATTATATGGCCTACACAGACAGGAACCAGAAGTCCAGGTGGGATACGGATCTGGAACTGGCTACAAAGGTTTCCCCTCAGCTGGCCAAAGAGCTTGAGGAGGTGGCTGCTGATGGAATTGAGGCATCCAAGGTACAATTCCATGCTGCTGTGGACTCTAATGATGTGGCATCAAGAGTCATGGGTACATCTGTGTTTCTCATGAGATGTGCTTGGCTCAGATGCACTAGCCTTTCCCAGGACACCCAGGCTAAGGCCATGGACTTCCCTGTGGTGGGTAATTCTCTCTTTGGGGAGCAGACAGAGGCTTACATGAAGAAAATAGACAAGTATAGGACCACCTACAGGAGTGCAAAGGCCAGAGAGAGGCAAGCCACTATTCAAAAGCAACAGTCTAGGGCAGAGGCAGGCCTTTTCACAGGCCTTTTTAACCAAACCCAGGCTTACTCTTCTTTCCCACAGAGGGATTCTTTTGAAGGAAGAGGTAGGAGGGGGATGAGCAGGGCTGCATCCTCTTCCCAGTCCAAGGTTTCTGCCAAACAGACACCCTGATATGTCAGCCCGGGTCGCCTCCACTATTCCAGTAGGAGGCAGGCTGGTTTACTACTTCAAGGCCTGGAAGGCTGTTACATCAGACAAGTGGGTCCTGGAGGTAGTAAGCCAGGGACTGGCTTTCAGTTTCAAGATTCCCAAAAATGAGGGTCAGATCCTTTCCACCTGCAACCATCTCAGAAACCATTGCTCTAAATGCAGAGGTTTCTTCTCTACTAGCTCTCAGAGCTATAGAGAAAGTTCCTACTCAGCATAGGAGCAAAAGTCTGTGCTCCAGATACTTCCTTACCCCAAAAAAGAAGGGAGTGGCAACCCATCCTAGATTTAAGGTATTTGAACAAACACATCACAAAACCAAAATTCAAAATGGTGACTCTGGGAGTAATCCTTCCCTCTCTAAGGCCAGGGGATTGGCTAGCATCCCTGGACCTCAAGGATGCCTATTTCCACATTCCTAGCAGGTGCTCCCACAGAAAGTATCTTAGGTTCGAGTTGCCTTCAGGCCATTATCAGTTCAGAGCCATGCCCTTCGGCCTAACATCATCTCCAAGGGTGTTTACCAAGTGCCTTGCAGTTGTAGTGGCCTTCCTCAGAAGGCAGGGTATCTCCAACTTCCCCTACCTGGACGACTGGCTCATTATAGGTCAGTCCTCTGACCAGGTCAAGTCAGCTCTGGAAATCTCTCAGAACCTGCTCAGCTCTCTGGGGTTCCTTCTCAATCTTCCCAGGTCAGTTCTCGAACCAGTACAACTTTTATAGGAGTAAAGTTAGATACTGTCCAGGCAAAGGCCTTCCTCTCACTAGGAAGGGTGAAGGCCCTTACAGATCTCACCTCCTCCTTTCGTTCTCTGGTCTCTCACCCAGCAAGACATTTTCTTCAACTCCTAGGCCACATGGCAGCTTCCACTGCAGTGGTGCACTGAGTCAGGTTTCAGATGAGGAACATTCAGTTCCACCTAAGGTCTTTTTGGTCTCAGAAAAAGGATTCTGTCACCAAACTGATTCCAGTGACTCAAACTCTGGTCCAAGCTCTCCAGTGGTGGCTAGATCAAGACAATCTCAGATGGGATGTCCCATTCCTCAATCAAGCTCCCTCAGTGGTTCTAAACACAGATGCTTCTCCCCTATGTTGGGGAGCCCATTTGGGAGACCTCGTGGTTCAGGACGTTTGGTCACAACAACAGTCTCTCCTTCATATCAATCTCTTGGAACTCAGGGCAGTATTCCTAGCCCTCCAGGCTTTCTCAGAGTTGGTCAAAGATCAAAGTGGTACAAGTCAGGAAGGACAACACCACCACAATGTGGTACATCAACAAGCAAGGAGGAACTCTATCCATGGCCTTGTGCACAAAGGCCATGAAACTGTGGTCCCTAGCCTACTCCCTTCAGGCTTCCCTGATAGCAGTTCATCTTCCAGGAAAAGACAATGTGCTAGTAGATGCTTTGAGCAGAATCTCCCAGGGCCATCATGAATGGTCCCTGGACCTTCACATCTTGAAAGTAATCTTTTCCATTGGGGGCACTCCAGAGATGGATCTTTTTGCAGCCCCAGACAATCACCAAATTAATTCCAAATGGAAAAGATTCAGCATTTGGCATTCTCAGAAAGGCATTCAGCTAGATACTGTAGATATTGCTACAGCCTTAGGCTATCTGGTTCACCTTAATGGACTAGGCCTTAGGCCTGCAACTCTGAAGATCCACTTAGCAGCTGTGTCTGCTTTTCTTTCTGCAGGGAAGGGCTCTTCCCTGGCATCTCATCCTGTTTTCAATAAGTTCTTCAAAGGTCTGGTTCACATCAGCCCTCCTTTTAGAAAGCCTACTCCGGCTTGGGATCTAAATGTCTGCATTGCTCAGCTTATGCAGCCTCTCTTTGAGCCTCTGGCTTCGGCCGAGCGTAAGTACTTGACCTGAAAAACTGTGTTCCTGGTAGCTGTCACTTCTGCCAGGCAGATTAGTGAACTACAGGCCCTGTCAATTGAACCTGACTTTATCTCCTTCCATAGAGATAAGGTGGTCCTTGGAACAAATCGAAGGTTCTTGCCTAAAGTGTAGTAGATTTTCATCTGAACCAATCTATCTCTCTACCTGTGTTTTTCACTGATCATTCTTCTTCAGGAGAAAGAAGATTACACATTTTGGATGTTAATAGGGTACTGAGTTACTACATAGAGCATACTAAGGCACACAGGAATGACTGTCAACTATTTCTTACTTATGGGGAAGTGGGAAAAGGTAAACCTGCTTCTAAAAGAACTATTGCCAGGTGGGTTGTCGCTTGTATACAATTCTGCTATGCCAAATTGGGTAAAGAACCCTCTTCAGGCCTGAGGGCCCACTCGACTAGAGGTACAGCTGCTTTTCTGACTGCTGCCAGAGATATACCCTTGTTAGAGATTTGCAAAGCAGCCACCTGGAAAACAGTCCATACATTCACCAGGCATTGCTCTCTGAACATCCAGGCTAGGAGTGGTGCTAGGTTTGGTACAGCAGTACTGCAGAGCCTGTTCCTTAAGTAAGGTTCTGTGTCCCCTCCTCCTGGGAGAACTGCTTGGTAGTCTGCATATAGTCAGAATACAGCAAGACTTCATGTTGTTTGAAGACAAAATTACTCACCACAGTAATGTTGTTTTTTCTAATGGAGTCGTGCTGTATTCTGACCTCGCTCCCTGCCATTCCTCTCATAACTTAGTTTTTGGGAAGTGGTAGTAGTAGTAGTAAATCTTTTTTATTCATAAAGAACAAGGGATGCATTCAGTTGAGCATAACTAATTCACAATGAAGTCCCAAGTATCAAAAGACAAACAACATCAAACATCCGTTTCAAACGACATAACAATCAACATAATCACATTACAATAAAAATATATGATTTATACTGCAAGGAGTGATATATATATATATATAAGCAATTGGTTGGTTAATAAATATCACATTGTCTACAATTAAATTGACTAGTGGTCCATCCTAAGTACCATTTATACAGATCAGAAAAGTGAGTTATCTGATTCTCATCCCTTAAATGCACAGGACTTTTATTCCAAAGAGTCATTCCTCTAAGAGAACCACTGTTTTACCAATATTCATATTACATTTTGGGATTAGATAATGCAACCCCTGGGCAGACCTAAGATACCCTTCACACTTCTGGGAGGAAACAATTGAGAGATATAAATTGGAACCCCTTTTTTCCAAATTTGGAACATAAATTTAAAGAGATGAAGGTAAGGCAGCACCCAACCCAAACTGGTAAACAGAAAACATCTATGGGTCCTATAAGGGACCTCCAGTACAAGTCGAGCCATTCTATGGAACATCAAATCTACCCTAGCCACTAAAAACACAGAGGCTGCCCCATAAAGGAGATCCCCATAATCTAGATTAGGCATTAATAAAAAGTTCACAACATTTAAACGAACATCCCTGGACATGCATCTCTTATACCTATATAGGACCCCTAATTTCTTATTTAAACCCATTATCATATTATTTATAAAAAGGGACAAAGATAGGTTACAATCTAACCCAAGACCCAGATACTTATAATGATCCCCTTCCATTAAAACAGTACCATCCATAGTTGTTATACTCAGACCTAATTTCTGATCTTTAGCCTGCTTGTTCCTAAATACAACAACCTGAGTCTTTTTAGAATTTAGTACTAAAAGATGCTTCTTAACCCTTCCGGCAGCCTAAGGCTAAAGATCAGAAATCCCAACAGGCCCAATTGCCTTAGAAATATTTAACCCCAATTAAGTCTGCACTTCTTCTGGTAAAATATGATGAAAACTAAAAAAACTCAGACGCCTGCTGCTCAGGTAAGTTATCCCCTCTGGTTGACATATGATCCAATTGGATATCCCCAGAATGTACAGAGGAAATCACTTTACTGAAATGGGAATTAAAAATATCCACAAGTTCCTTCCCAAAACTTACTTCAGTTCCCTCCGCCATGATTTTATTTGGGAAGTGGGCTGGCAGATACAGTGTTGCACCTCAGGGGTGTACCTTGTACCCTCCCTCTTCAGGGTGGGGTAGTTGTTTATTTTTTTTGTAGTTTAAGATTTTTATTATTATTATTATGTATCGGGACACATACATGCACACATGACAAAATGCCTGTGCTCTGAACCATACCGCAGCATTTGGTAAGGACAGAAGGAGCAAGGAACTGAATGGGGGTAGTTGTTTATTACTGTCGCATTTCTAGTTATATATTTTTCACTACCTTTTTCCTTGGGTTCTTGACTTGAGTCTTTTGGACTCAAGTGTGTTCCCTTTTGGCCTAAAAAGTTTAACAATTTCCATATCTGTAGTTGGTTAGTTTGCTCGTAAGAATCTGACAGTTACATTGAGATGTACCAGAGACAGAGGTTTGAAAACCAAGCTTGAGCTCAACGTTCTTTTCTCATGCATAGAGTTAACTCTTTCCTCTCCAGGGCAGTTCAAGTGCTGGGGCTAAATGCATATAGTCAGAATACAGCAAGACTCATTAGAAGAAACAACATTACTATGTTGAGTAATTTTTTTCCTAGGGCTTCCCAGGGTTGATATCCACTGCTTGCAGCTAGTGTAGAATGTGGCAGCCAGGCTTTTCACTGACTCTTCTGGGTCCAGTCATATTACACCTGTGCTGTGCGGAATGCACTGGCTGCCTGTTCAGTGGCGGATCACCTTTAAGGTCAGTCTTCTGACCTTTAAAGCACTACACGAACTGGGACCTCACTACTTGCAAGAACTCCTGACTCCCTACCATCCCCTCAGTTATCTCCAATCTGCCGATGAGGGATTGCTAGAGGTTCCCAGGGTACATCTGAAGACATCTGGTGCATGTGCCTTTTCGTTTGCGGTCCCTACCCTGTGGAACTTTCTACCTCGTCGGTTGAGAGAATGCCTGACCATCGAGAGGTTTAAATCATAGTTCAAAACTTACCTATTTCAAAAAGCATTCCCAGATGATTTGAATTAATTTGTAGTTTTATATTCATATTTATTGATGTGTTTTTAATGCTGTTTGTGAAGCATCTTGATTTTAAGAATGGTGCTATAAAAATAAAGATTACTACTTAATTACAAAATGGGGTGGTATAAATACCAAATTGAGCCTTTAACAAGCACAAGCTTATGAGGTAAGTCATATGTGTAAGTATAAATGTATAAAATGTATGTTTGCATTAAAGCTGCACTGTAAAACAATAATTCAATGGAAATAATGTATCTCTGTGATTAATAACAAGATAGACTCCAGTTGTACAGATAGAGGTACGCGTAAATAGTCAATAATTTATTTTGTTTTTGTCTGGGTAAGTTAACAGTTATATTAATTACTACACACACACACACACACGTATAGCGCAGTAGTTTAACGCTCTGAGCTGCACATCTGGTGACATCCAGCAGACCAGAATTGGGTTTGAATCCCACAGCTTCCACTTACATACTGTGTGACCCTGAGCAAGTCACTTAACTTCCCTGTGCTTCCAGGTCACACCTGTAAAAAAGCTTTCAGCTTAGTGTGCTACTCCTGGTCAAACAACAACAACAACAAAATATATGTATATATATAGGAAACAACATCTGAAATGTAAAAAATGCATTTATTCATATATTGGCAATATATCAATCACATATTTTACCATCCTTATTTCAATATATTTGGAATTTAATCATTAATATACATAATATACTAAAGCAGCAATAATGTGTATATTTACAGTATATTGTAATATATTTGCACATTTTAATGTATTGAAATATATTGATTTTCCAATGCATTACAATATATTATAGAACAAGAAGATTAGAATATATTTCACTGTATATAAATATATTGTTAATAATATGTATCTATGGGAATTCAGCAGCAAGTTCTTTTCAAGTCACACCAGACAGAGCTACCTTTATCAAGCAGTTTCCTTTCCTGCTCAAGGGACAGCACCGTGTGCTTTCTCCATATCTGCAGTAACAATAACTGACAGCCACAAAGTAAGATGGTATCAGTCAGTGTAACCAAACTGTGAATTAACAAGTCATTAAGAGAACCACTTGAGGTAGAGCAGTGTAATAAGTAGCTTAAGTGCTATTATCAGTGTAACCAAACCGTGAATTGGCAAATCATTAAGAGAAGCACTTGAGGCAGAGCAGTGTACTGAGCAGCAGAAGTGCAGAAAGAATGTGGCATAGAGCCAAATATCACTGTGTAGACAGTCAATCAGTTTAATATGGGGGTGAGGGGGACCAGTACCAGAGGAAAGTATCAGAATGTCATGCAAGTGGAATTGACTGTATCAGAATTTAAGTATTTTTAAATGTGTTATATGTTTATCTGTCCCCCCCCCAAAAAAACAAGCTTCTACACTTGTTTTAGAATGTGCACTCAGCAACCACATAAGTCAAATCAAACTGTTTATTTACAGCATATCCAGGGTGTAAATACAGAAAGTAAGTCCTGTACAGCCAGATCCACACAACCCCTTGGAGCTTCATTACTAAAACTGTTCCCTCAGAGGAAGGAAGAGGTTTTAATCTCAGAGTGCTGAGGTTTTGTTGGCGTACTGCCTGTAATGTGGTTCTGCAGTATTTAATTACTGATCTTCATAACGATGTAATGGATTTAACTCTCCCAGGAACAGACTGGCAACTACAGAAGGCTAATGACAGGGCTCAGAGGGACTTCCTATCCACCATCAAGAGATGCTTCCTAGATCAACATATTCAGTAGGTTTAGGAGGGAGGTCAGGAATCACTTCTTCACAGAGAAGGGGTGGATTTTCAGATAGTCCTTAGAATAACGTAAGCTGCGCCGGACAGCAACTTGCATCGAAGCCCCATACGCCATGGACTCTGCACCCAGTTCAGGTATGAGAGGGGTTCTGGCACCCAAGTCCCCATACACGTGGCATTCCTTCCTAAGCGGTGAACACCAGGTACATGGGAGGTGTCTACAAGCCTGGTGCGGCACAGGAAACTGCGTACACTGTACATATATGCACAGTGACTGCCACCAGTCTAAGACACTGAGGGCATATATACTGTATGTGCTGATGCAGACCACAGTTGGGGGCTGGACGGGCACCATGGGGTGGGTTCCACTATACCACCAGGTACTGGGCACTGCAGTGATTGGGGACACATGCTCATGCCACATACAGGCAACTGGGCAACATCGGGGATGGAATGGTGGCACAGGGGATGGGAGACAGTACCTGGCATGACGGAGCACCATCAACGAATTGTGGGGATACCACAGCATACAGTGGCACATAGGATGACTGTCCCAGTGGGACATATTCTAAGTCCCAGTATGCCAGCCCTACTGGGTGCTGCTATGAACTGCAAGCTGCAGCCTGCATCAGCTGCAGTCCATCTAGCACTGTGTCACAGTGCACTGCAGGGTGCAAGGCCGGTGCAAGCACTGCAAGCCCTGTTTGGGGCAGGTGGCCTGCGGTTGACCAGGCCACCTTTGTGAATAGCATGGAGGGGCACCCTGGATGCAAGGCGCACCTTGCAGCATCTCTGTTTGGTGCAAGCACCTTGCGTCAGATGCAGGGCTTCGAGAATCAGGCCCTTGGAATGTGCTGCCAGAAGAGGTCGTCTTGTTGAAGACAGTGAGCAGCTTCAAGAGAGGCTGGGATAGGCATAGGGGGAAGATAAGGATCATGGGTAGAGATGATGGGAGGAGTGGGGAGGGAAGGCAGGAACAGTAACAAAAGCTGTGGACCCTGCAATATGAGCAGACTAGCTAGACCAAATGGCCTTCTCCTTGCTTCTTCATATGTTTGTATGTATGTTCTGTAGGGGACTAGAATTCAGGCCATCCTCGACATTGGTCTCAGCTGTAAGGATTGGGTCATTTTCAGCATCCATGACCAGGCATCAACTGGATAAAGTGACCACGACTGAGTACCGTTCTTCCTCACCACTAGGACTTGGAAATTAGGAGAGGTAGATTTTGGTAAGACAAAGGGCCTTGTGGCCAGAGGTATAAAGCCATTGCATGGTGGGAGGGGCTGGTAATGCAAAACATATTTAGTTTAGTTTACTTACTATGTGGGATTAATTCAGGAAGTTACACGAGGCAGCCACAGAGGTTTGTATTTCTGTAAACAATAAGGGTAGAGAGGCTGCTGTTCAGCCAGGGGGGACATTTAAGGGAACGCAGTGAACCCCCTTTGGCCTCAATGTGTCTCTAGTTTAAAAAAATGTTATTGCTCACATTCTGTAGAATTTGTTAATGTTACTGATCAGTTTGATTCAGATTTTTTTCTTTTAAATTTGAAAAGCAGACTGTCCACTATACTGGTATTATCATTCCAGGTAAATATGTTGCTGTGATTACAGCACAGGAAAATCTGTGCTGTAAAAATAGCAACAAGCAATACAGCTGCAGGGATAGTGTAGCACAGGTAATGTTAGTGCTATCCCTGTAGCTGTTGGCAGCTGGGGGGAAATGATGAAGACTGTGTTGGGTGGTATACTGTCAGACAGCTGTCGTGGTGAGCATGCAGGGCTACAGGCAGAGGAGGTCGGCAGAATGTCAGTGGACCAAGGTTCCAGTCTGGATCCTGGGACTTCACTTCTTTTTTGTTTGTTGTTTCTACCCCCTCCTGACTTGCATTTGCACTATGTCCACACTCCATCCTGCACTTTTTGCCACCCACCCCCGTTGTCCTGCTGGGCTCCCCCTTCCCTTCGTCAATGTTCCCTCTCATGGCTCTTCCCCATCCCTGAGTTACTTCCCCCCAGAGGTGATTATTTATAAATGGGGGGGTGCAGTGGGTGTGGGGGGGGTATGGCAGAGCCCTCCGCAAACACACAATGTAGCTTTTATTTCTGTTTTTCCAGCATGGTAGTGCACACTGTTTTTCCTGAGTGCTACTGTTACTTTCGCCATCTTCATGAGTGGTTTTTGACCGCAGTGTTTTTATTTTAGCGTTTATAACCTAGTGTCTGGTGTTCTCATACAAAAACATGTTTGTTTCAGATCCTTAATCAGTTCCTGTTGCAACCTTTCTGAACCTGGGAACATCTTCAACACAGTGTAGCCACTCAGGATGCAGTAGGAGAAGAGGATTGCATCATGAGGCGATAATTTCTTTGAGGGAAGTGGGGGGTGGGCAGGATAAACCTTGAGACCAAAGGCCGAGTTGCTTCAACTGGTCCCCACCCACCCACTATTGCAACCCAGTTCTCCAAAAAGGCACGTTCTGTAAATGCTCGCATGTAACCGTCCTCACATATGTCAGCCTTACTGCAGGTGTCACAGTGGGACGTTCCCTAGGTGCTAGTGATCATTGAGCAGTGTGGTTAAACATAAAGATGGATAACAGAGGCATACCACAAGAGGGCGAGGGTGCTGGACTTTAGGACAACAGATTTGTAAGAAATGGGAGACTACCTCAGAAACCGCCTAGTTGGGGAGGGGCAGGGAGTGGTATTGGAACAGTGAGGAGATAAAGGGAGGGCATAATTCAAGGCAAGCAACCTCTGTATGAAAGATGCGAGTAAAAGGAAAGAGTCTGTTATGGTTCTCTGGGGAAGTGACTACCAGCAAACAAACACACTGCACAAATTCTAGGGTATGAAACAGTACAACTTTTATTAAAGTGCTATAGCAAATGCAATAAGTGTAAAATGCTCCTGTGCTTCGAGGCGCTTTGTCTATTCCTTACAGAATGAGTTTTTGGTAACACCTATGTCTGTCTTGTATGCTGTTCCTCACTTCCTGCCCACTTCCTGCAGCATACCAGATGGACTGGGAGATGCAAGGCAGCCTGCGCAACACTAAGCAGGAACACAGAGTGGGGCTGTTGGTAGCAGCTCACCCCCATTCTTCTTCCTGCAGCATACCAGATGGACTGGGAAATGCAAGGCAGCCTGCACAAAACTAACAGGCACACAGAGCGGGGCGTAGGTAGCAGCTCAACCCCACTATTCCCTGAGGGAACCAGACAAACTGGGAGACGCAAGGCAGCCTGCACAATACTGAGCAGGTACAGCAGCTCTTCAGGAGTGGGACCCCACTGTCACTAACACAGAGCGGGCCGTGGATAGCAGTCCAACCCCACCATTCATTCAGGATACTGGACAAACTGGGAGACGTGAGGCAGCCTGCATAATACTGAGCAGGTACAGCAGCTCTTCAGGAGTGGGACCCCACCATCACTAACACAAAGGTTGCCCCACCCACCATCATGTGTTTCAGTTTTAGGCAGTTGGTCACATGACCTATCTCCCCTTGTTCCCTGCCGCACTTTATACAATTGGTTCACAAGGGGTTGCAGCTGTGCTAATGCTCTAACCCTACCAGGAGCAAACAGAATTCCCTGGTCTTATCACCAAACTCATTTACATCTCGGTTATATCTCTCCCCATCCACTTCCAAATCAGTTACACACTCTCTTTATTATGGTCCAACCCTCATGAAGTCACCAGGCTTGTTTGTTTTATTAGGTATAACTATTGAGCAAAGCTCATTTACAATGGTGACCTGCCGTGTACATAGATTTCAAATATCATTGTTTCACAGATACAGAATTACAAATATCATTGTTTGAGGCAGCAGTTCCTCGAATTGCAGGCACAGAAGCCTGTTCACACCATAATCGATTGCTTTACCCACTAGGCCATCCACTGTTAACTGTTTAAGCAGGTAGGATACACTTAAGCTTCGAGCCTGCCCATGACTGTTGGTTAACTCCTCAGCCCTTCCTACTGCTGAGCAGCTGGAGATGATCATTAAAACATTCTTTAGTAGCTTCCTAGAGTTAGATGCCAATAAAGCACTACATCCTACGCAATGACACATCCCAGGTAACGGAAAGTGGGAAACTTTTCATTTAAGTACAGGGGACGGCATTCACATATTGATGTGGGAATAGCCTACTTCTGGTTAGTGGGGCTAGTTTTCAAGATGAGTGTGGAATCAACAAGGGAACTCTTTCAATCAGACCTGTCAAATGGGTAGGGGTTACTTAGTAGTAAGCAGGAAGGGATGGAATGAAGATTCTGGTAAGGGCAAACAGGGAATGCCATACAGATGGGAGAGGATCTCAGTATGACAGTGGTAGGTGGGGGTGGCCTGGACAGGAGCAGAAGGCATGGGGCAGAAGGGTATGGTGGAAGAGGGCAGACAAAGGCATGGGGAAATTGAAGGTAGAGCAGGTTCAAGGAGGATAGTGGGGTGCAGTGGGTGTGGAGCAGTGGTTTACATGGATACGCTGTGGAGGTTGGGGGCGTGCTTGGAATATGAAGTACTTAGACTGAGTAGGAATATGGTGAGGCAAAGTATGGGGAGAGGTATGGTAGAGGGACACAGCATGGGGCTTCCAGTAGATTAAGCAGGGATGGATGAACAACTGAGAGATCAGTAGGGGACATTACAAGGCCGAGAAACAGTTCTGGCTACTGGAGGACTAGGGATGGAAGAAGGTGGATAGGACTGGGGGGAGGGGAATAGTTTTCCGTGAGCTTCAAATAGTGGCATCAACAGAGCGGCCAGAGTAAAAGATCCCATCAAAAGGAGAATGGTTAGTTTGATGACTAGATATTCACTCTTCAGTAATCTGGTTGATACGGGCATTAATGTGGACACAGGGGCCAGAGAGGAACTAATTAGTGGTGGTGGCACGTTGGGATTCTTGACAGGGGGCAATGGTTGTTTTTTTTTTTTTGTTTTTTTTTTTATTTAAATTTAATTAGTATTTCGGAAAGACCTTTCAGCATAAGCTCTTTTACAAAGGTTCCATGTCAGGGTGGACAATAAGACAATATACATATTCAGTGGTTACAGAGGCCTGATCATTAGACATTAAAGAGTGATTACATGACAATTAGACAAATAGGAGAAAAAAACAGAGCAGCTGTAATCGAGTACTAAGCAATTTTTAATCGGTTGCCCTAGGTAGCACACCCCTGGAAACACCCAAATTCGTTGATAGACTATGGCACAGTAACTGCATAGGGTTTAACACTATCCCAGATGGCGAGAGTCTGGGTGACAGTGAAACAAGGGGGGATTGGGTTTGAACCCACCGCGAGAGCGAGAGGTGGGGATAGTGAAGCGGGGGTTGTGGTGGGAGAGCAGCTCCAGAGGCTTTGTCGAGTATGGTGTGTGTGTGGGGGGTTTGGGAGGGCAGTACCAAGTGCATTTAAAGAGGACTGATAGCTTACTTAAGCCCTTGGCTAGCCTGGAATGGAGGCAGAGTTCTCTAGGTACAGCTTCTGGGTTCTACCTTGGGGGTAGGCCTGTCTATCAAGTGGGGCCTGAGAAGCAGGTGCATTTTGAGCTAGACATTAGGTGCTGTTTGAGGCCTGCTTTGAATTGAGACAGGCTGTTTGTTTGTAATTTCCTCGGGAGTTCATTTATCCAGAGGGGGGCCCTATAGGAGAGAGCACGCTGCCCTAGTGAGGTTCACATTCGAGCAGACTTAATAGACCTCTAGGCCTTTATCTGCTGGCAAATTTCGTATGTTCGTATGGTATGGACAGTGCTCCATTCTTCCTCTTTCTGGTGATGTGTGTTGTGAGAGAAGCCTCGAGCAGGTTTCCTATACAAGGTGGGGTTTTTCTGAGGAGTGCCTTCTTTCCCAAGAGGCAAGTTTGGTATAGGTTAAGCCAGTTTGTACGCTCATACAGGGTGCAAGTATGAGTGTAGTGATCTGTGCACAGGGTGAGGCGGCATGCCTTATTGAGTGCAATTTGGACCCTTTTGAGAACTGTATCAGTAGCAGCTCCATAAACCACCAGCCCATAGTCTATCGTGGAGAGTATGGAGCTGTAGACTGAGATTCGGAGTGCTTCCAGGGTGAGAGATTTCTTATGCCTATAGAGGATCCCGATCTTTGTGTTTACCACTCTGACAAGGGAGTCTACTTGGTGCATATAAGTGAGAGTCATCAATGGTGACTATGAGGAGAGCATGCTTGTGTTTGTTGTAGGGGCTGGATTGTAGCATGGCCTTGGTTTTCTTGTAATTTAGTAGCAGCTTTTGCCTACTGAACCAGTCCTCGAGTTTATTGAAAGAGTTCTGTAGTTCTGTTTGTAGGGCAGCCTGAGAGGTGCTGCTGATCAGCAGTCCGGCATCTTCCGCATACAGAATACGTTTGGTGTCACAGGCTGTGGGTAGGTCATTTACAAAGAGGCTGAAAAGCAGGGGCCCTAGAATTGATCATTGAAGGACTCCTAGGAGTACATCTCTGGAGCTGGATAACGTCTGCCTGATTTTGACTAGCTGGCCCCTGTGTGTTAGGTAGTCATTGAACCAATTCACAGCATTTGGTGCCACACCCAGTCTTTGGAGATGGAGTCCTAGTAGAAGGTGATTGACGGTGTTGAAGGCTTTGGTGAGGTCAATGAAGATGGACCCCACCAATTTGCCTTCATCCAGTGCCTTGTGCACATAGTCAGTGTATTCCAGCAGTGCCATGGTGGTGCTGTGTTTTTGCCTGAAACTATGTTGGTTTGGGCAGAGCAGAGAGTCTGGTATGATTTCTCGACTTGCGTTCTCCCGTCTAATAGTATCCCAATGTTGTTTTCCTGACTACATTAATCCCGCCTGAATACTTGCCCGTGGTACTGTCGGCCGTCACATAGTGTCAGTACAATGCGTATCAAGATCAGCAAATACACTTATATACTTGCACACTTGTTACAAACTGAATAATATTATCCTGTGAACTCTGTTACCCTTTAATTGGGATGCAAAAGCTGTTTAATTAGGACGATTGACCATTTGCTGGCAGTGTTCTCAGCTAATTACACTAACAACACTTAATACCCGAATAAAGTTGATTAGCAGCCAACAGTTAGTGTTGCCTCAGTGTTGTTTACTGTTGAGATGGCTCCAGAAGTGGATCAACCTCCCTCTCTCTGAGAAGATTAAAGTTTTGGAGAGCCTTCAGCTTCCAAACTCCTCCTTGGCCAAGGTTGCTAAGCAATTTGACATAATGAAGTCTCAGGCAGGGAGAATCAGCCTAAACCGTGATCACCTTCAGGCAGAATGGAAATAAATATGAATCCCAGCCATAAACAGAAGCGTGAAGGGAAAGACAATGAGGTTGAGGAAGGTTTGCTCACTTGGTTCAATCATGCAGTAAGTCGGGGTGCAAGATTATGTGGCTCAATTCCAAACACCAAAGCAGAGGAGATCACCAAACATCTGCTACGCAATGATTTTGAGGCCACCAGTGACTTGCTAACTAGGAAGAAGACCCAAAACAACATTGTGTGGAAAAAAAGAGCATGGGGAGTGTAAGGATGCAGATGGGTCTTTGGCTAATGAGTGGATTGAACCTGTGCTCCCGTCTGAGCACCCATCTGCTGACCAACCATGCAGAATTTTCCATCATGAATGTATGCCACAAGCCCTCAGTGCGCTGAACATACAGCTCACGGGGCATGTGGCATTCGATGGGCGACATTCAGGAATTTCCATTCCTTCCACTTGGCATATGGCCAGATCTGCTGTATCTCTCCAAGTCGTGGTAGATACATAGATCCCACTATTGTCCAGACTGACATTCTGCCAGAGTGCCTGGACATAGACTTCTTTACCCTGACTGTCCCAGTAATCCTTAATTCCTGGTGCTGCTACAGACTAGCTCCCAAATAACTAAACCATCAAGCTCTCCAGCTACCTTTTTCTTGAACCAATTCCAGCATCACTGATTCTCAGAGTAAGGCTTCAGCCAGCTTTTCTGCTATACAGGCACACACACACACACACATAAAAACATGCACATCCTTCCTCAAGGCAGATTACCAGTAACTCTGTCAGTGCAATGAGCAGGATTCACAACCTGAAAGGAACAAGCTGCATGTAACCCACCAGATACTGTGCTCTTGTGTCTCTCCGTCTCCTGAGTCATTAATATTCAAGAACTGCCAGATTAGTAACTCAGATACACACAGTGCCAGTTGGTGGGTCTACGTTTCCTTTCTAGTAGCTAGGATACACATGAAGTCAGTGCCCCTACAAGCAGTTTTATACTATAACGTTTCTGGGACTTTCCCCCTACACTGGAAAATTCAGATAACAGTCTCCTTTCTTGAAGTTCCAGTGGGTGAGTCTGATTTTGTGGTGGTTCCAATAGAAAGATATTTCTTCAGAGGTCATACAATAGTGACTGAGCTGCTTCTTGTGTGCAAAAACATACAGGGATATCATATTTTATATAGTATTATACAATGGTAAGAACTAATGCTCATTGGTCAGTCTGGGACTGGACCTGTGATGTTATCTCAGCATAACATCATAAATCTAGTCCCAACACAAAGATGACCACATCAAGTGTTTGAATCACTCCAC
The DNA here is from genome assembly GCA_016271365.2 of Neoceratodus forsteri. Lineage (NCBI taxonomy): Eukaryota > Metazoa > Chordata > Ceratodontiformes > Ceratodontidae > Neoceratodus > Neoceratodus forsteri. The sequence continues at coordinate 297,991,531 of JADMNL010000026.1, forward strand.
AAGCAATTCCTCTGCTCTGCAGCCTGCTACACTGATCGCCGCTTGGCACCCTACTTTAGTGTCCCCGGCTCCGTTTGTTTTCGTAAACAATGGGCTAGAATTATGGATGCTCTTGCTACTCCTTTGTAATATCTCTGTCTCAGCCATACTAAAACTTGTTCAGTTTTGGCTGTTAGAATTTGTTGGATTTTTTTTTGTGTTATTGAGGACTTTAATTGAATTTAACAATAAAATACCGACTGCACTAATCGCCAGAGTCATCGAAATCCCGACATGCAGTATGCTGCTGTGCTTCTTCTATTGCTGCATAACATAAAGCAATGGAGAAAATATGAACAGGATTCCCCAAAAAATGTCCCAAGGAAACAGCATTGGACAGACTTGTGAGAGTATGTCACATATAGTGCATTCCCTCATAACACCACGTCCATCTTTCTGATGGTGATACTAATTCAAACGAACACCTCAGTGGTATGTCATCTGCTATAAACACTGTTTCGTACTCTGAAACCATACTGAGAAATAACAACCAGATGGGACATCTAAATGGAAACTCCAGTATGCATGGAAAATGCAGCAGTTGTTACAGAACAGCTAAAATTATGGCTTTTACTGTTAAAAAATTTATTTTTAACAGCTTTATATGAGGTTTGATGTATGTAATTGTAGGAGGTGGGGGAGGTTAATGATACTCGAAATGGAAGATGGCTGGTGTATTATTAAAATGTAACTGTCAGGATTTCAATGGTCGGGCAATGCTGCGTCGGTCTTTGAAATGTTGGGCACTCAGCAGAGTTGGGCTTATGGAGTTGGGAAGTTTTATGTTGGGCATTTCCATGTTGGGCAATTGTATGGATCCCAGAGCAGATTGTACTTATTGAGGTATTCTGTGAGTTTACTTGCCGTGATTTTTTCCAAAGCTTTGGATATTAGGGCGAGGATAGATATTGGCCTGTAGTTTGACACCAGTGCCTTGTCACCATTCTTGTGCACTGGAGTTACCAGGGCTTGCTTCCATACCTCTGGAAATTGAGCCAGGGCCAAGGATTTATTAAATAGCATTGTTATGGGCATGATAAGAACATCAAGGGTGAGAGATAGTAACTTCATGTCTAGCCCGTCACTCCCCAATCTGGTTTTGCCTAGGACTTTACTGACCATTGTTAGGGCCTCCTTCACTATCACCTTCTTAAAGTAGAAGGCTGGGTGGTTAGTTATGAGCAGGTTGGTGCAACCTTAGTCTTCCACAGGCAGAAGGTAGTCTGGAGGCAGCACTGAGGACAGGTCTGTAAAGGCCTGGTTAAAGGCATCAGCAATGACTAGCGGATCTGAGGAGGATGAGTTATTAATGTTGAGCATCTTAGGGTGCTGCTTTTGATCTTTACCAAGGATGTTCTTGATGTTGTCCCAAAACCTCTTTCCATCTCCCCATGTGTTGTTAAGCTGGGTCTTATGGAAATTGGCTTTTGTGAGCCTGATAAGTTTGGTGCACTGATTTCTGACCATTTTGTAGCACTGTAGGTCATGCTTGCTGCCTGAGTTTAAGGCTTTTTCCCAGAGGCAGTCCCTCTCCTTTAGGAGGGAGAGGAGCTTGCCATCAATCCAGCCGTTAACCTCTCCCCCCCATGAATTTTCCGTTTTGTGTGTGGTGCATAGATATCACAGATGGAATTGAAGCCCTCAGTGAAAAAACTAAGGGCCTGGTCCAGCGTAGGTGTCTTGTTGATGGGGGATCAGTTGTAGGCAAACAGGGCCAATTTGAAGGATCCAAGTTTGCCTTTCTGCAGAACCCTGCTCTCGATGAGGCGGGGTAGGCTTTTGGCAAGTTTAGTGGTCCATATTAAGGATATTGGGGAGTGGTCGCTCAGCACGTCTGGGAGAACCCTGAGTTCAGAGAATCGAGTCAGTGAGCTAGCTAAGACCCAGTCAATGAGGGTGCTGGTACCAGCCTTGTAGTTCTGCCTGGTGGGGTGAGTTACGATTTGCGTGAGGTTGTGGAAGGTGATTAGGTCTCTGGAGGGTGTCACCTCCTTACATAACCAGTTAATATTAAAGTCACCAGTCAAAATGAGTTCTGAGCCCTTTCTGAGTGCACTAATTTCTTCCATAATAAGAGGAAGGCCTTCCTTGGCTTTCTTGGGTGGCAGATAGGTTGTGGTGATGGTAAGGGTTTTGTCTTTTAGGCTGACTTGTATTTTTACCACTAGTAGCTCATAATCCTCCACAACTTTGGAGATGGGGAGGACGGAGCAACTCAGTGAGTTTCTGACATATAGGAGACAGCTGCCACCTTTTCTGCCTATTCTATCAAGTCGAAATGCTTGGAATCCTTCGCTGGCCACCTCACCATCTTTGATCCTACCCAACAGCCAGGTTTCAGTTAGGCAGAGTATGTCAGGGGCATGGATGGTCATCCAAGCCTGGAGCTGGTCAAATTTGGCAGTTAGGCTGCAGATGTTTAGCGATGGTATCTTTAGGCTGTTCACTGTATGGACCCCCGCTCCTCAGAGTTGTTGATCCAGGGTTTAGGTGAACATTGCCAGTTGTCAGTGGGCAGTCACTAGAGGCAGGGTGGATCCTAGGGATGGTAAGGAAAGGGGTGCTAAGGGGATCGGGGGTGCATTAGTATGGGGGGTTGGATATTGAGAGAGGTAATAGGTGTTCACTTGAAGACACTAGTTCGAGTCTGTTTGGAAGTAAGCTAGGGTTACAAAGCATCCCTGCAAAGTGGATGGACGTTGCCTTAAAAGGGGAGTGAATGGCATATAGCTTTAGAGACGGGGTACAGGGACTGGGGTAGGGAGATGGAGCATGACAGGGTGCACAGGGGCAAGCAAGTGCTAGCAGGCAGAAGAGTGGTAGCAGGTTTATAATACTAGGAAACTCTATTACCAGAGGTATTAAATGGGGGGGTACAGGGGAAGGGAGGGAGAGCCCTATCCAGGTGAAGTGTATGCCAGGTGTGATGGTGCACAAAGCCAAACACATAGAGCACACTCTGGTGAGGAAACAAGAGGGTACACCCACGCACAGTGGTGCATCTTGGCATGAATGATATAGAATAGTGTGAAGGAAGTGCAAGCTAGATTCAAGGAACTGACCAGAATATGCAAAATCGAGGGGACAAGTGTTGCATTTTCTGAAATCCTGCCAGTGCCTAAGGCTAGCATGGACAGTAAGGAGAAAACAGTGTTCTTTAACAAATGGCTGGGGGAACAGTGTCTAGCTATGGGGTTTGGGTCTAGTGGGAGGCTGAGGAGTTACATGGGACAGTAAGGAGCTACTTGCCAAGGATAAGTTGCACCTCAGTAAGAATGGAACAAGGGTTTTGAAAAGAAAGGTAGAGGAGTTTATCAGTAAAGAATATGATTTAAACTTGTAGGTGGGGGGCTTACAGGTGGTCTCCCACCAACCAGAGGACTGGAGGAGGAGTCGTCTCCTCATAGGAGACCCTCATAGGAGCGAAGGTAGGCGTATAGAACATGACAAGATGGTTAGGTGGATGGGTTGGAGGGTGGTCTCCACTAATGCAGGGAGCTTGGAGAAATAAACTGCCTGAGTTACAGGCTCTGATGGCAGGGGTGTGTGTGTGTGTGGACATGATGGCTATCACCAAGACTTAGGCCACACAGCATCATGAGTGGGATTTTCAGTTTCCAAGCTATAAAATATATAGGAGAAACAGGGAACCTGGGAAGGGTGGGGGTGATATTTGTAAGGGAAGGATGGCATGTAACAGGGAGGAGGGATTTGACGGGAATGTGGAAGTGTCATGGGCATATTTGCATGATACTATGGGTAGGGGGTCAATCTGGGGTAGTATATAGGCCACCAACTCAGTCAGAGGAGCTGGTAGACAACCTAAAAGCACACTGTGGTAAGGGAAGAGGCAGGACGGTTGTGGTAGGAGGTTTTAATATGCCAGGGGTGGACTGGTGTACTGTAGCATCATCTGCCAAAGAACAGAGGATGCTAGATATATTTCATGATGAATTCTTGTCTCGGTTGGTGGAGGAGCCAGAGACGGAAACTTGTTGGGCCTGGTTCTGACAGACAGCAACCAGATAAAGGATGTGATCCTGAGGGAGCGGTTGGAGGGGAGTGACCACCGCACAGTATGGTTCTCCTTGGATTTGGGAGGGGACAAAAATCAGTCTAACATTAAGGTAGTAGAATTTAGGAGGGCAGATTTTTGGGGGGATGGCTCCACCCTGAAAGAGTATTTGGGGAAAAGTAGACCAGATATGGACAGGTTACACAGATGGGACATTTTGAAGTTGGGTCTTTTAGAGGCCACTAAGACATGCAGTAAGAGCTCAAGGTCCGGGAAACCCTGTTTATGGACTAGGGAGCTGCAGGAGAAGGTTAGAGAGAAGTGGGCAGCCTTCTGGAATTACAAGGGGCCCGAGGGGGTAATAACAAGGAGGAATATCATATAATTTCAAGGGAGGTAGGGCGGTAAGATTGGCTAAGGCATCCAAAGAACTGAGGTTGGCCTAGGGGATCAGGGAGGGGGAGATGGACTTGTTTTGATATGTAGGTGAGAGAAGAACAGAGGGAGCAGATTACCTGATTGAAAAAAATTGATGGGTGGGCAGAGGGGGCAATAGAGCAGGCTGAGGTTTTAAATGAGTACTTCTGCTCTGTATTTACTGGGGAGTTGGAGGGGCCCATACTTCAAGGTGAGGGTGAGGCTGGGATGCAAAATGGGGGGAGGTACTAACAGATGGGGAGATCCAGGTGAGCAGAATGTGGGAAGCCCTTAAGGATTTGAGAATGGATAAGTCCCCAGGTTCAGACGGTATTCACCCCAGAGTCTTGAGGGAACTGGCAGATGCCCTAGCGGCACAATTGATGGAATTATTCAGTTTCTCCCTTCAATCAGGGTGTGTACTTTTGAACTGGAGGACGGGGCACATTGTGCCCCTCCACAAGAGTGGTCCTAAGGATGAACCAGGGAATTACAGATCAATAATTCTGACTTCAATAGTGAGGAAACTCCTGGAGACCATTTTGAAGGAGAGACTAGTGGAGTTCCTGGAGGAACTGTAGATGGCTTGCAAGATGTCCAGCAACACAGGTTTGTCAAGGGGGGGAGAGCTTGTCAGATGACCCTAGTTGAATTCTATGACTGGGTGACAAGATCTTTGGATGGTGGGTGCCCAGTTGATGGCCTGTATCTGAATTTCAGCAAGTTGTTTGACTCTGTACTGCATAGAAGGCTATTAGGTAAACTGAGGAACTTATGGGTGGGAGTAGGTAAAGATGGTAAATTGAATTAGGACCTGGCTGAGTAATAGACAGCAGTGGGTGGTGGTGGTGGTGGGGGCCTTTTGCACTCAGAGGGTCATTAGTGGGGTTCCAGAAAGGTCTGTCCTGGGTCCAATCTTGTTTAACACTTTCATAGTGGACACTGCAGGGGGTGTCAGGAGCAAAATGTGCTTGTTTGCAGACAACTCCAAACTGGGCGCTGTGGTGTATGGAGCAGAGGGGAGGAAGACTATTCAAGAGGACCAGGACACACTGGAAGGATGGTCTCACAAATGGCAGCTGGGGTTTATTGCTGTGAAGTGTAGTATCTGCATTTAGGGGCTAGGAACCCAGATTACAGTTACCTACTGGGGGGGGGGATTTTGGAAGGTGTCAAAGGTAGAAAAAGATCTGGTGGTGATGATTGATGACAAAGAGAGTCTCTGAACTGGCACTGGAGATGGTGTCTGACAAAATGACACGTTGGGAGTAGCTCCACCAAGAAGACTGCTACTTCCCAAACATAATCCACTTAAAAAGGCAATATCAAAAATGTCTGCACTCACCTCAGCTACAGCTATAAATAAGAACAATGACAGAAAATAGCAGGTGGACAAGTAGGGAGTGGAATACCTGCATGTCCATTCTGATCGTGAAGGACTAGTGCAGGCCACTGCTTGTTTTTATAAAATGGGCAAAGGATTTCAAGCAATCTGATTGGTTGTTAGCCATGCATTAGATGTGTCTAATGCAAAGCTAAAACTAGAACCCCCATTTAGAATACACAGGCCCATTTTATAAGCGCAATAAGCCACTCCGGGGATGTGCATTAGACAGTTCTAATGCACAGCTTGGGGACTGGATGCATTCGGCCTGTGGCATCGTGCCTCACTACGTCCCCCTAGCCATGCATTAGAACTGTCTAATGCACACCCCATCGTGTCTTATTGCTTACTTATTTCATAGTAAGTTTTTATTCAACACATCAAAGGAAATAAACATTACACAGGTAGTATCATAACATACAATCAGGTCATAACAAGGTAATGGTTGTAAAACAACTCTCAAGTATGCACAAGGGACTGCTACATCATGAGATTCACTGCTCAATCTTAAACAAGACCTAAACGAGAAGCATTTTGCATGAGATATACCTGCACAGCTTTGAAATGGTTATACAGTTAATGTGAAGTGGCCAGCCATTAGGAAACGGGGACTAGAGATCCAAAAGAATATAAAAAATATTACCAGGTATCAATGTATGAAAGATAAGAAATGAAATGTATAAAAAAAATTATATGTTAATGGAGGTATTGTAAAGGGGCGAGGTTATTGCTCCGGACTCCAATAGCTTTCAAAATGGCCTTGTCAGGTCAGGGCACAGGCCACCCCAGTTACAATTTGGAAGGGGAGAACAAGGTAATCTGACTACGGCCAGTGGGTGTCAAGAGGAAATTTTGGGAAAGGGGGCCCAAATTTAAATACCACTACTGGGAACACAAGGAGAGGTGTGAATATCTATACTCTAAAACTAGAACGTTACTAAATTTTTACTCTAAAAGATAAAATGGCTGCACATTACTGTACTCTTCTAAACAAATAACATCCCTAAATTTGTACTTTACCTCCTACGTGGTGAATTAGCCATGAACACCCCATGTCAGCCACCCTTGCATGTCTGCTGGGGAGAGGGGAAAAGCAAGACGGGGAACCAGCTGTCAGGGGCGGGGAAAACATACAACAGGACACAGGCCAGGACTATTCTGAGGCGGTGTCAGTCAACAGCACAAAAGGTCTCTATAGACCACCAGAAATGACACCCCTCCAGGAAAAGTCTACTAATTCCACCCAGCCACAGCCCCTACGTGGACTAGCTGGACAAAAGGACAAACAAGGACATGATAGCTGCTCAGGAAAAACAGTGGGGGTTGGGGCACCTGGGATCACACGCAGGCTAGAGGGTGGCAGCACAACAAACATTTTTATTGAAACCCTGTGTCTGTGTCTTTATTTCTAGCTAACATTACTACTTAGGATACTTTAGCAACAGTTAAAACAATTCAGGTTATCAGATTACATAACATCGCAAGGGGCACTGTCACTTCGTGGCTATCTTCGGCTGGCACACAGATACTGGCATAGGGACAATGTCATCACAGGGGCCCCACAACCATAACAATAAAACAATTATGTACATTTATTTACAAGCAGTTTTACTTTCGAGAGTGCATTGCCCTTTTTTAAACCTGGCCTCTGGTACAGGCCATTTGGATTTCAGAAGTCAGGCATTAATCCACACTAAGGTATACAGTTCCTTACTTACAGTTTCTTGCTTTACAGAGCCTGGCATTTATTCCGCCCCTTTTACCACTTTTGTAAGCATACAATTATTCATTTAGTCCTTATACAGTTCCTGCCCCTTCTATACCAGAGGCACCTGTTGTTGACCCTTTAGCTCTGGGGAATCTGTCATTGTCCCTTTAAGATCCCTGCACCTACAGGCAGTCAATGAAGCTTTATATCATCCCAGCCCCTTCTCTACTGTCTATGGGGTTCTCTTGTAGCTCCACCCCATGGGCGTCTTCTTTGGGGCCTTGCCAGTGTTGGGCAAGTTACTTTTTCTATTACTTTCTATTACTTTTGAAAACTTGTTCCAGAAAGCTCTGTGCAGTCACTAGCAAGGATGGAGAAGTACTGGAAGATGTAATACACCCTACAGTTACATTTACTTATGTCTTTTTATACAAAAGAAATACATAACTGTAACTGATTACATTTACAGTTAAAGCCATTTATAGCACCCGCAGATTATGTGGTCAGTTGCTTTTTGCGGGCAGATTGTTGTTTCCATCTGCCCAATACACAGACTGCAATGTTAAAACCACTGCTTATAGCACTCTGTCCACCTTCTATTTCGGGGAAATTTTGGTCAGGTTAGCAGTAGATTAGCAGCTTGCTGAACTGCAAATTATTTCTGCCAAAAATAGATCTGCGGGTATAGAACGCTAAATGGTTGCTAATTGTTCCCTGTTTAATGTAAGACAGTAAAAGACTGGATCCGAGGTCTTGAGCTGCACCACTATACTAGCTGTCTTATTCCTGTGTAACCCCTAGATGGCGCTATCCCAGGGGCTACTACCCCTGCCTGATTTGCCACCAACAGGTTGAGGGGCCTGGATCCAATGGCGGGTGCCTCCACCCAGAGGTCAGGGTTTGCAATAGTTAAACTAACTTGGTCACAGCCCTCTGGGACACTGCAACCCCCCTTTCTTCCCACTAGTGGCCCACACAATATATCAGAATTACCTTCACAGTATACACTTACCCCCAGGTCTGGTTCCGCACTGGGACCTCCTGTGAAATGAGATACAGTGCAACAATCACAGTACAGTACTTAACATAGACAAATACCTCAGGCAGTATAACTTACTGAAACAAGCAGCTCTGATTTATTTAGGGGGATATAACAAGGACAGGGGGAAATCAGGTTAATTAGCTTATCACTCTAATAATCTACCTATGGCTCTGTGCACAGGCCTATCCCTATCAGTTACTGTCCCTGGGTACCCAAGCCCTAGTGGCTAGTCCAAACCGTGGCAGCTGGTAGGGGCCCTTTGCACTCCTAGTGACTGCAAAAATGAAGTGAATTGGCAGCAGCTTGAGTGGTACTCAATCAAAGAAACACACAGTCCCCCATACAAACTAATTATGTCTGCAAGCAGACAGCTCTTAAAGAGACAGTACCAGAGGCTCTAAAAACACTCACTGATAAATGGCTTAAATGCCAAACACCATTCAGGCTTGGAGCATTCAAGCAAGCTCCTGGAAGTCTTTTGGGAACCCCCATTTGCAGGGGGGTTACACCCTTCCTGGCCTGGGAAAGCTTGACGTCCGCGTCAAGCAAGTACCCCCATAAGTTTCAACTGCAACCATATACATTTGCATTAGGCTCGCACATGTAATCATCAGTCAATATATCATTTTACCAAGAACACATTTCTGAAACATTGCAGTACGTCACTCTTTACACAGTATTACATACACATTGTACCATAACTCAAGTTATTACCTCTTGTACATGAAACCTGAAGAGAGGGCCTTCCTATCAGTTACCTTGGGGCTGGATGGGGCAAGGGCACCATACTTAGAGGGCAACACAAGTAACTTGGAGTTAGCACTGACGCTCAGTTTGGGCAATGAGCTCGGGGACACATACACTCCTTTATGGACAACATTGAGAGGCAAATCCACAGGCCTCCCAAGTGAATCATAATTGAGGTGCACCACAGGCTTTACAGCTCGACCAGTCTTTCTAGGGGGAACTGTTATAGTCTCTGCACTCTGAGCCTCATTTTCAGCATTGTCCTCACTTGTCAGGGGAGTCTCCATGGGGGTAGAGAGGCTAGAACTTGGGGCACTTTCAGCTCCAGGAGTTACAGTTTCTGAGTCCACAACATTTGGCTCGCAGGAGAGCTTTCGGACACTGGCAGTGGACTGTCAGGGCACTCAAAATACTCTTCTTGTTTGGGTGTATCACCAGTCTGCCCCAATCTATCATTTTCCTCCCCTGAAAGCTCAAACAGTTCAACCATGCACAATGATTCCATTTCATCTGATCTGATGCTTTGCACTTCACTTACTGGGAGCATTGGCTCCAGGGATGAAGCTGGGGGCTTAGGCAGTCCAGAAGGCCCAGCTTCATCTCCAGTATTGACTAGGGGATTGCCCCGAAACAATTGACTCAGTTCGTAAGAAGGATAGTATTCAAAGTCACTCTCACTTTCTTCCGATATGGACTGACAGTCATGCTCAACTGGGACTTGTGCGGGGAACACTTTAACTCTGCTTCTGTAGGTGCAGACTTCCTTGATCTTTCTTACAGCAGCTCTAGTCACTGGTCCAGAGGGGGCATCTTCTGGGGGCTCAGACTCAATCAGGATTTGTCAATGGGCAGTAAATGATTTCTATGCATTGTTTTACATCTTTTGAATTATTCTCAGGCCTTACTTTGTACACTGGCAGATCATCTAGTTTGCCCACTACAATGTGAGGGAGATGGTGCCATCTGTCAGCAATCTTGTGCTTGCCATGCAGTCCCAGATTTCTTAGCAATACCGATCTCCCTCCTGGAGTTCCTGTGCTTTCACCTTTTATCATACCTTTCTTTGTTGGCCAGATTTCTTTTGGCAGCCATGGTTTGAGCCAGTTAGTGACGCATGAGTTAGCTGGGCCTTTAACTTTGCACATACTGTAAATAGTTGTCAGCTTGAACCCCATCAGGAGAGACCCCAAAACACACATCTACTGGTAGTCGAGCTTCTCTTCCAAACATCAGGCGGTAGGGGAGAATCCAGTGGCATCACTTTTGGTGCAGTTATAAGCATGTACCAGGTTGCTAATTTGTTGGCTCCATCTAGAGCTTCTCCTTTGGGTGCAGGAGTTCCTAGCATATCTAGCAAAGTACGGTTGAAACGTTCAGGCTGTGGGTCCCCTGGGGTGGTAAGGAGTGGTTCTGGACTTTCGCACTCCCCACAGAGAAAGCATCTCTTTGATCAGGCGACTCTCAAAGTCTCCCTTGATCAGAATGGATTCTTTGTGGAGCCCCATAGTGAACAAAAAGTTTTCTACAAGTACTTTGGCCACAGTGGATGCTTTCTGGTCTTTGGTGGGAAAGCTTGGGCATATCTCGTGAAATGGTCAGTGACCACCAGCACATTACTGATATTTCTTTGATCTGACTCCAAACTCAGAAAATCACTACAGACCAGCTCCAGGGTGCACTGGTGGTGATGTTAACAAGGGGCAGCCCTCTGGGGCAAAGCTTTCCTCTGTAAGCAGCGACTACAAGTTCAGATGTGTTGCTCCACATCAGCCCCATCTTAGGCCAATAGAATCTGGATCTCACCAAGTCAAGTGTTCTGTCTATACCAAGGTGCCCCATGTGGTTGTGCAAGGACCTCAGTACTGAGTCTCGAAAGGCAGTGGGCAGCACTAGTTGTTGTTTGTCTACTTGTCCCCTCTGTCTACTGTTTCTCTGTATAACAGTTTATTGATCAGTTTCAACTTAGGACCTTCTTTGTATAACAGTGCAGTTCTCAAATCAGTGGAGCGTAATTTGGACACATCTTTTCCTGCATAGAGGGCTTCTAAAGCTGCTTTGATCATGGGATCGCGAGGATTGAGCCGATGAATACTGTCATTGTCCAGCTGAGGCAGTGCACCAATGTCTATTGCAGAAAAGTGGCAATAAGCAGCAGGTATGCAATTCTCAGAGGCTCCCAAGCAATCCACCATGCAGTCCACTCGTCCGTGGACATTTGTTCCTCCCTGTCAAACTTCGGCAGAGTGCCGAATGTCAGGTTCTGCCAATCGGACCCAATCATTCTGGGAACAGGCCTCCGGAGAGAGCATCAGCATCTATGTGGTTCAGACCTGCTCGGTATTCAGAGCATAGTCATATGTAGATAATGCAGAAAGCCACCTATGGCCAGTGGCATCCAACTTAGCTGAGGTCTGCACATAGGTCAAAGGATTATTGTCAGTTTTTACTAGTATTTTAGCCCCATACAAGTACTCATGGAATTGGTCAACAATAGCCCACTTCAAAGCTAGGAACTCTAACTTATGTACAGGATAGTTCTTTTCGGATGGGGTCAGGCTTCTACTGGCAAAGGCCACTGGTCTCAAGGCCATTCTCGTGCTCTTGGTACAACTTACAGCCCCAACCCTTGCAAGCTAGCATCAGTGTGCAGGACGTAGGTTTTCTTGGTCGGCATAGGCCAGCACTGGAGCATGGGTAAGTTGATATATGATCTCATGAAAAGCAGTCTCACAATCAGGAGTCCAGCGGGCCCCAAATACTTCACTCAGATGAAAATACACTCTTTCAGTCTTGAGGGGCGCTGACTTTGGTATTTTTGTGGGTTGGGGATACCCTTGAGTAAGGTTAAGTGAAGGGGATCACTCTTGAATAGTCCTTGATGAGCGCGCCGATAATAACCACAGAATCCAGGAATCTTTGCAGTTCTTTTAGATTTTTGGGCTGTGGCCAGTGGTCAAGGCCTCAACTTTACTTGGGTCGGTCTCTATTCCTCGGTGGATACTATGTCCCACATACTTTACTGATGTTTGAAAGAATTGACCTTATCAATGGACAGTTTAAGGCCAAAGTCCTCCAGTCGGTCCAATACCTTAAATAATCTGCTCTCATGTTCCTCCAGTGAGCTGCCAAACACAATGACATCATCTAGGTATACCAGGCACTCTAGTAAGTTCATGTCCCCACTGCACGCTCCATCAATCGTGAAAAGTGGCTGGGGCACCTGAAATCCCTTGAGGCATCCTCATGAATTCATAGAAGCAGCCGGACAGATAAAGGCCGTCTTCTCTCACGGTCCTCTGAGCCATCGGGATCTGGTAGTACCCACTGCGGAGATCCAGCACAGAGAACCACTTGCTCCCGTTTAGGCAGTCAAAGCATCCTGAATGCGGGCATTGTGTACTGATCAGGGATAGTCCGCCCGGTTTAAGGTGCGATAATCACACACATCCTTACTGTTCCATTCTTTTCCTCACTACAACAATGGGGAAGCATAAGGGCTTCTGGATTCTTGTATTACACCAGCAGCTAACATCTCTTGCAGATGCCGTCCACATCATCTATGTCAGCAGGTGCCAGGCGTCGAGACCTCTCACGAAATGGTCTTTAGGTCATGCAGCGGATATTGTGCTCAGCTCCTTGCCGCATCCTACATCCCATTCCTTTAAAGAAAACACCTGGTCTCTCTGGGCAAGCTTCTCACTGATCCTCACTTTCCATTCAGCTGGCAGCGAGTGCGCGAATCAAACAAGTCAGGCGTTACTCTGTCATTCTTCCTTGAACTCTTGCTGCTGGGTAGCACTGCAGTGTCTGCACAATGCACATTAGCCAGGATGCAACCTCTGTTTACTCGAATGTCTCTTTCAGACACATTATGAACTTGGACCATTACCCTTCTGGCATAAGCATGGGCTCTAGCGGGCAAAATACTAGGCTTGACCAGCAGTCCCTCTGGCAATTTTCCATCGCCTGGTGCATCCAACATTAATATTTTATTCTTAACATCCTTTCACAATCGGACCTCTCCCTGTAAGGTACACTGGGCATTTGGCGCAGGATCAGAGACTCAGGATCCTTCTTCCATACAATTCCGACCGGTTCCTCTGGTTCTGTTTTTCAGCATCTCTCTGTGCCTCATAGGCCTTCTTAATTAAAGCTTGAACTCTTAAAAGCTCTACTAGTCTTTGACCCTGTTTTCATAACACAACTGTGCCAGCCTTCGAACATATGAGCATTTGTTCCAATCAACAAAGGGACACCATCATACAGTCCAGTGGGGGGACACACTAAGGCTAGGGTCTCTACTTGTTCGGCCACTCCAGCCACGGAGGTGGGGAAAGACAGCCAAATTCGGATATACCCGGAATAGGGGTAGGCCTTCTCACTTAACCCCCTGCATACAGTCCTTCCTAATGGTTGTAAGGTAACGTCTGACAAATGATTCTGATACCAATCCTGGAACATAATTGTCACTTGGGGCCACTGTCTAATACAGCTCTTGTAGACACTCCATTCCACCTTTACAGTGGTCTCCATGGAGGGACCCACTATTCTGGACCAGTCTGGAGGGCGGTAGTGGGGGCCTGGGCAACTGACCTTGCCACAAAAGGATGTGAATTAGCATTTTGGTGCCCTCACTGGGATCATGTCGTTGCACCTCTTAACCACTGATTTCTTCTCCAAGCTCTCCTTGTAGCCTATATGCAACTTTGTCAGTGTCTTTTTGGGGACTGGCATTCCCTTTCATGTGCCCATCTTTCCCACAATTATAGCAAAACATACTTTCTGGAGTTTGAGCTGGCGGCGCCACACTGGGAACCAGAAGCCGGGGGTATTACTAACTGGAAACACAGATTGCCATCTCTGTCTCTTGACGTGATAAGCATTTGGAGACATCTCGTCAGTTTCTCCACTTCCATGGTCAAGGAATTGAGTTTGGAGCTGTTATCAACAGGAGATACATGGGTGGGTACCCCACCCCATAACAGATGCAGTCGGATATAGGTCAGGGCCCGTACTTGCAGGCGTGGCCTTCATAAAGGACTGTTTTGAATTCCGGATCTCTCTCAACAGTTAACCCCATTGTGGCATATCTTTTCCTTGTCAGAGCACTCATTGACTGTCAACCTCTGCCCCTGAACTTCACTTGATGGGGTCACCTCAGTCACTCGGGTCGCCAGCCACAGCTGTGGTGCAGGTACCTCCGAGGTACGCCTTTTCTCAACTCCTCGAATTTCTCTCATTAACTCATCGTAGGAGGTGGGGATTCCAGTCGATTGCCAGGCGTAACTGAAGCAACAGCAGTTCTGAGAGGGGCAGACTTAAGGATTCTGTCCAGTCTGGTTCGGTCCAGTTCAATCGCTGGCAAACTACCCTTTCTGAGGCATTCTTGCAACAATTTTTCCAACGAGAGACATACACAGACAACAACTCCTTGGTACTGTTGTGCATTTGTTACTCTCCACCATAGGTCCTCATCAGAATCTGGGCTCCCATACACATTCTCCAAGGCCTCAAGATAGGCCTGTGCAGTCGCTTCAGGGTTACTGGCCCGTTTAGCACGGATGGTAGCCAGGGCAGGACCTCGGAGGCTCTCACTAACCCTCTTTCGCTTTTCAGCCTTCCGAGCATTGCCATTCTAGCACTTGGGGGGCAACATAGTCTATCCAGGTCTCCCAGTCATCCTCCCCTTGGGGGGTGGGGAGGGTGCCAGAGAAGATCCTCAACCTTCGGTAAGAGTCGTGACTAATGGCAGGTGCAGAAATAGGAGTCTGCATTGGTTCAGCCACCATTACGGGCACTGGAGCAGAAGAGGGTGTTGGGGGAGGAACACCCCCAGGTGGCAAGAATAGTTTCTTCAAGTCCTCCACAGTTTTCCCCTCTCCCAGCAACCATTCAGCAAATTTCTCCTCAAAAGTTTCAGATAGTGGTGGGGGCTGATTCCCCCCGGTCTTTACTGTCCTTAGTTATCACTCTCCAAGCAGTGAGGGCTCCCTCTGGGGTAATGGTCTGTGGCACTTTGGAGCTATCTATGGGATCCTTAAACTCTACTAGGGCCAGGAAAGTGTGGGTGAGCAGATTAGCATGCCGACCCACCACCACAGGGTTTTGTAAACCTTCCACCTTGGAAAGTACTCCCTGCACAGTGTCCATTATTAATACCCAGGGGATGTCCAGGATAAGCATAGCATTTTGGGGGTCGATCTCCTCCCCAGTACACCCTCCACTAGCGGTGCACAGCCACTTCTGTCGGGGTACACATTTTTCTTAACAGTGGTTAGTAAATATGGCCCACTAGAGGACACACATCAGCCGGTGAGCCTCCAAGATGTAACCCCTAGATGGCGCTATCCCAGGGGCACTACCCCTGCCTGATTTGCCACCAACAGGTTGAGGGGCCTGGATCCAATGGCGGTGCCTCCACCCAGAGGTCAGGGTTTGCAATAGTTAAACTAACTTGGTCACAGCCCTCTGGGACACTGCAACCCCCTTTCTTCCCACTAGTGGCCCACACAATATATCAGAATTACCTTCACAGTATACACTTACCCCCAGGTCTGGTTCCGCACTGGGACCTCCTGTGAAATGAGATACAGTGCAACAATCACAGTACAGTACTTTAACATAGACAAATACCTCAGGCAGTATAACTTTACTGAAACAAGCAGCTCTGATTTATTTAGGGGATATAACAAGGACAGGGGAAATCAGGTTAATTAGCTTATCACTCTAATAATCTACCTATGGCTCTGTGCACAGGCCTATCCCTATCAGTTACTGTCCCTGGGTACCCAAGCCCTAGTGGCTAGTCCAAACCTGTGGCAGCTGGTAGGGGCCCTTTGCACTCTAGTGACTGCAAAATGAAGTGAATTGGCAGCAGCTTGAGTGGTACTCAATCAAAGAAACACACAGTCCCCCATACAAACTAATTATGTCTGCAAGCAGACAGCTCTTAAAGAGACAGTACCAGAGGCTCTAAAAACACTCACTGATAAATGGCTTAAATGCCAAACACCATTCAGGCTTGGAGCATTCAAGCAAGCTCCTGGAAGTCTTTTGGGAACCCCCATTTGCAGGGGGGTTACACCTGTTAGGTTTAGTGTCTTGCCAGAAGAAGGAATCCATCCTGAAATAACCAAGGACTAAAGGTTTCTGCCCTGCGTGCTTTCTGGAGACCTTTTTATTTACTGTAATGGGCTTGCCTAAGACTTGAGAAAGAGCAGCAAACAGAAGAAAGGATCCATCTCTGCCTCCGAAAAAACTGAGGACTGGAGAGCAGATGTGGCGGAAGTAGAACTGGACGGGTGGTGACGGGGAGGTGTGCACAAATATACAGAGTGCCTCCTAGTTGGTAGCAATGGAGAATGGGGAAGGTGAGCACAAATATGTGCAATGAAATGAATGGGGGTACAGCAACTTATTCAGAGTACTAGCAGAGTCGAGCGGGAATACGGTAATCAGCCCAATGGTGTAAAATAATTGTTTTTTGGGGGTACAGCGGCCACTCCTTATAATGGGCAGAATCATCTCACACAGATGTGCCCGTTATAAGCGGCTTTAAGTGTATTTGAAAGTAACTTACCTATTACTTTCAAAAAAATTAATCTATTATAGTTATTTATTATTTTTGTATTAAAAGAAATAAGTAACTGTAACTATCAGGTGTATTGCTTTTTCCAGTACTTTTCCATCCTTGCTAGTGACTACATGGAGCTTCCTGGAACAAGTTTCCAAATGTAATAGAAAGTAATAGAAAAAGTAACTTACCCAACACTGGGCCTTGCTCACCAGTCACTTGGCTCAAGGGAGCCATTTGTTTTCCGCTTCCAAATATGACATGGGGCCTTGCCTGCCCCCACATTTTACTGGCTCTACAGAGCCTTCCCTTTGACCCGCCCCAAGGGCGGTCCTTCCTTCTGGGGCCTTGACCTTTGCCCCACAGTTACTGCTGCTGGTGCCTGAAAGTGCCAAGAATTTATTTAAAATTAAATTAAAAAACTGTTTTCCTCTTTTTCTGGTGGCCAGCATCCAAACTTGCTGCTACCACCACTCATCCTGCCACCCTCTCTCCTTCTAGTGGCCGGGGACTGCTGCTTGAGCGATCGAAGGCGAGGCTGGACCCACCTCCTCCCACAGGCCTCCTCTGCTGAGCTGCTGGCGTGATGGTGGAGGGACAGCCTACCTTTGCTGCCACTGTCCCTCCCAAAAACCTCCTACTGCAAGGCTGCTGGATGGAGCAGAGAGCCTGGACCTGCTGCCCCTCCCAATGAACTTCCAGGGACTGCTAGGTGCTGAATGAAGGGGTCGGCCTAACATTGCTGCGGCTGGCCCTCCCAACAGGAATTTCTGCTGCTATTGTTGTCACAGAGGGGCCGGCCTGGACCTGCTGCCCCTCCCACAGAATCACACTGCGGCCAGTCACTGTTGGAGTGGTCGGCCTGGACCTGTCGCCCCCCAACACACTTTACCGCCACTGCGGCACCGGGTGAACCTGATGACTATAGTCGCCACCTCGGAGAGGAGGGAGCAATCAGCTGAGGACTGTCCAGGACATTGGGAGGGACCCCAGGACAACAGGTGAGTCCTCTCCCTATTTGCCAAGCCCTGGCCAGCCTAGCACTCCCTCTCGCACTTGCTGCTACTTTTGCTGCTCACAAACTGGCTGAGGATTCTATCTCTGAATCGTCATGAGCCCATCCTTGCCTGCACTTCCTCGTGAACGGGCCCACGAGTCCAGGTGCCCGGAGTGAGGTAACTGGGGTGGGGGGGTTCTAGCTGCTGCAGGCAGGGAAAACAAATGAGCAGAAACTTTATTTTTTTTTTAAATGGAGCCCTGCTGGGGCTTCATGTTTGGGGTGGGGGTACCTAACTAGGGGGCCTCCCTACACCCTGAGGCACCTTCCCTACCTAACCATCCCCAAAGCATCTGGCTGCCCATATTTGGAGGGCACCAGGACTCTGGGACACTACATTAAAATGTATTTGATGTACAATGTGAACTGACACATGACTCAATAAAGACTTTTTTTTAAAAAGAAATACATTTTTAACACCACAACTATGAAGTAACCGTGAGAATACTAATTGATGTCCATAGTAGAGGTGATTAAAGGGGACATGAACAGATTATTTATTTACAGCTGTTTGAAATCTCTCTGTTTTCATAAATTATATTCATACCTCTAAAGGATCCCTATTTAACTGTGCCTGAATAAAATCTGAAGCTGACAGTTGTGTTTTGCATTGTTTTCTTTGTATGGGCAACATTCTGCGCAGTTCCTTTCATGGAACCAAGAATGTTGGAGTTTTGACTATGTCACTTCATGCTTTCAGAACCTTGGACACTGTACTGATAAGTTCATGCTCACATTTCTGAACCATGAAGTGACACAACAGAGCACTATAGTTTCAAGTAGGGAATAAGCTACAGAGGCAGATAAACTCTTGAGGGATAGAAGCTTGATTTTGTGGAACTTTTTTCAGTAATAAATGCAGAGGAAAAAATCTATAAAATACTAACATACTAAAATGCCAGCAGAATAGGCCTAATGGTCTTTCGTGTCTGCTCGTTTGGTCAGCCCCCACCCTGGGTGCTGACCTTGCTGTCCCCCTTGCCTTCTCTGGCTTCTCCCTTCCCAGTTCCGGATATTCTTGCTGCATTGGATTTTGCTTCCTGGACCCTTCCCCTGTACCTGTCCCACCCCCTCTTGAACCCCTCCACTGTCTCTGCCTCCACCAGCCCCCTAGGTAGTGCATTCCATGGCTCTACCACCCTCTCAGTGAAGTAGCACCTCCTCCTTTCTCCCCTGAATCTTCCCCCCTCCAGCTTCCACCCATGCCCTCTAGTGGCCCCTTCCTCCTTCCTTCGAAGCACCCTCACTGTTCCTCCCCTATTTACCCTCTTCATGTACCTGAAGACCTCTATCATGTCCCCCTGGTCCCTTCTCTCTTCCAAAGTGTACATATTTAGCTCTTCGAGCCTCTCCTCATAGGTCCTGTCCCCCAAGCCCCAAATACATACACATGTACATGAAATACAAGCTGAATTGTGTCTAAATATTTTTTCCAAAGGTTTTCCAAAGGTGTCAGCTGCTCTTTAACTTGTTTTTTATGTTTGCTTGTGTGCACACACACGAAGCATCTTGTGACAGTACCACATTTCAGAGGTATGTCAGTGTTGTGCCCAATGCAGCGGATGCTTTACTGGGCATGTCCCTCAGCCACCAATCAAGGGGAAAGCTGCCAATGATAGCAGCTTCAAAGATAGTCAAGGAGTTGAAATAAATCTGCCGCTGCAATCACAGTTTTGTCACTGCAGTAGCACCTCCTCCCTCCCTAGCAACCCAGCGCTCTGTCCCTGGCCTTGCACCTCCAACAACTTGCTTGTTCTGTGTGCCTTTCCTGGTGAAACAAGCAATGAGCCATGACTCCTGCCACCCTCCTCACACTCCAAGGAAAGCTGACATCGGGGTGCCCAGTCCCCGTGTTGACATGTATCAACCTTCCCTCCATTAACGTGGCACACTGGGGAGCCGACCCCAGTGTGCCAAAATGTTTGACACCGGGATGCCCACTCGCAGTGTTGGATGCATCACCCCCAAAACCCGTCTATAGTCTGCCGACATCAGGGTGCCCAATTCCCATGTCAGCATGCCCCTTCCCACCACCACTACTGCTATTGGGGCACACTGGGAGCCCACCCCAGTGTGCCAAAATATATTTTTTTAAACCTGTAAAAGAAAGAAAACTGTTTCCCCGGAGTCATTTTTATTTTACCTGTAAAAAGGAAAATGGTTCACCATCATCACCCCATTCTGCCACCTTCCACCCCTTCACCCATACTTACCCTCCAGAGGTCAGCAGCAGCGATCTTCTCTGGACCAGGACATGTCTGCATTCTTCAAAGCTGAACTGCGAACTGTGGAATCGGGTAAGCGCTGTATAATGGGAGTCAATGGGGGGAATCAACTTAGGTTAATATCACAGCCATTTTTAGGAATTGTGGCCCCAAATTTTCAACATGGGGTAAATGAGACCATACCTCATGAACCTGTCACTGTCATTTCATTACTCTGTCCCAAAAGGTGATTTTGCAGTCACTGCATGGAATCACCTTTCGGGGCCAATTAATGAAATGACAGTACCACTGTTCATGAGGTGAAGTCCCAAAAAAAACATGTTGCAACTTTGGTGAAAATATTCCAAGAAATGACTGCAGTACAAGCATGCATTGCACAGTTTCTACGCACACTCATAACTTCACCAATTTTTAATATTTTCACTCCAGGTTTTTCACATTGCCATTTTTTCACACCTCCTTATGAATGTTACAGCTTTCATTTTTCACATCATGCCTGAAATGTGATGTTGCACCTGTGGTACAGAATGGCACAGTCATTGTAAGAAATTAATTTTGGGACAGATTAACAAAATCACAGTGCTGCTGTTCATGGGGGGCAAATGCCCATGTTGAAAATTTGGTGAAAATATTCCCAAAAATGATTGCTCTAACCCCAGTAATGCTCAGAATATTCCTAACTTTATGTAGTAGACCTGAGGGGTTGGACTGCCCAGAGAGATAGAACACATATAAATGACAGAACATTTTGCACATGAGCATCTTTCAAACACTGCCTCTACTAACTGCCTCTGTTCTGACCTCTTCGGATTTTTCTCTCAGTCTGAAAAGTCTGGTCACCCGGGGCCAGATATTCAAAACTTTGCCCCGCGGCTAAATTAGCACTGCCCGGCGGGCAAACTGTGCCCAGAGCAAAAACATAGCTATATTCAAAATGAATAGCCCAGTACAAAACCAGCTGAATATTGCAAGCAAAGGAAGCCGGGCAAACAGGCCTAGGAGTGCAGGGCAAACATTGCCCAGGAATAAGACAGTACTGAATGTAGCAACAGGGAAGTGCAAACTGCAGCTGCAGCTTATTAAGCTCTGTAGCAAGCCAGTGTTGCAGGTGGAGAACATTGTGTGTGATTGCACAGAGATGTCACACAGCTACTGCAAACACACCTCTCAACCTCCTGCCTCATGACTCAGGGACAAGGCTTAAAATCAGGGACACACCTTATAAATTGGAGGTATCTACTCAGAAAGCTGATAGAATAAGTGGTGTAGTATAAAATGCATTTTCTAAGGACGAACACATCTGTAACAGTAATGTCTGACATTATGTTATGCTTACAACCCCCACTGTTTGGTCATGGAAACACAAGTTGTAGGAGGGACAGGGTAAACGTTTGAGGTATATTCAGGGACGTCCCTGAAAATCAGGGACAGTTGAAAGGCATGACTGCAAACAACAATGTAAGCCACACACTGCAGAACTGTGCTATGCTGAAGTGAGGTTGTTTGCCCGGGGCTAACCTGATTGCACAGTGCTAACACATCAACCCAGCGCAAACTGGTTAGCCCAGGGCAAACGGGAGCTATATTCAAAGCTCCCATGCAAATGAGCCTACTTAGGTAATCTGTGGGCAAACAAGTACATTTGCATCTCATTAAGTGCTGTGTAGCATTCATTACCATGCAGTTTGCCCGGTGCTACTGCATGGAGCGAAAGGCTCCCCCTTTTGGTCAGAATGGAAGTACAGGCTGAATGCTGCAGTCCAAGGCATGCCCACAGCATCCCCTGTTGGTCGGAGTGGATGTACAAGCTGGCAGCAGCAGGAACTGTGTGCTGGCAGGTACGAGCAGTGCATACAACATAGCTGTGTAGCACTGCAAGCAGTACATAATGAGATATATAGATCCATAGTGATCTATAACTATAGATCGATACAGAGACACATGTATATACATATATATATATATATATATATAGCTATAGACACACACACTACCAGTGGCCACACATGCCCTGGATGATGCCCCCACTCCACACCAACAGAGGCAGCCCACAGCAGGTGTGGGTGGAACACAAGTATGCATGGGGTAGGCATAAGGCAAACCTGCTGGGGATAGGGTGGGTTGTTAGCTGTATGGTCACTGGACTGTGCAGCGCAGCCATCCAACATATAGGGACCTGGGCAGACAGGCTGGGCCAGGCAGCCCTTCACAGCCGTCATGGTCCCTGTTTCCACCTGTGTTGTTTCCACTCCCTGGTAGTTCAGTGGTCCCCCCCCAAGCACTGCTCCTGACCCGGTGTAAACAACAGAAACTCAGTTTCCGTGGTAGTCTAGTGGCCCCCCCAAGCACTGCTCCCGACCACGGTTGCTGAATTAATCATCTTATTTCCCTGGTAGTCTAGTGGTCCCCCCCCAAGCACCACTCCTGACCTGGTGTGATAAAAAAGAAATCATTTTCCCTGGTAGTCTAGTGGCCCCCTCCAAGCACCACTCCTGACCCGGTGTGAAAAAACAAAGAAATCATTTTCCCTGGTAGTCTAGTGGTTCCTCCCCAAGCACCACTCCTGACCCGTTGGAAAAAAAAAGAAATAATTTTCCTGGTCGCCCAGTGGTCCCCCCCACCCCCAGCATGTATCCCGACCCCTGCTCAACAAATAACGCCAATTCCCCTGGTAGTCTAGTGGTCCCCACCCCCAGCATGTATCCTGACCCCTGCTCAAATAAATAACGCCAATTTCCCTGCTAGTCTAGTGGTCCCCACCCCCAGCATGTATCCCGACCCCGCTCAAATAAATAACGCCAATTTCCCTGGTAGTCTAGTGGTCCCCCAAGCACCACTCGTGACCCGGTGTGAAAAACAAAGAATCATTTTCCTGGTAGTCTAGTGGTTCCTCCTGCCACTACCTCCTGGACCTGCTGTGAAAAAAAAAAAAAAAAGAATATTTTTTGAATGTTTAGTGTCTCTCTGCCTATCTTTACCGTTATTTTCTTTATTTTTTCGACCTGCTGTATAAAAAATTTTTTTCTGGTAGTTTAGGTCTTTGTTTTTTCGATTTCGGTGCTAATAGAATTATTTTTCATGAATTAGTGGTTTCGTAGAATTCTCCTATTCAGATTCTTTGTCACTTCCTCAGTTCTGTGTTACATCAAGCTGACTTGAGGTAGGAAGGAGAGCTTCCCTACCTCAGTCGGCGGGCGGTGGTGAGAGGAGGGCTGAGCCGGTCGCCGCTCCATTCTGGGAATCTATTTGATGGGCGGTTGTCACTGTGGGGGCCACTAGACTACCATGGAAATGAGGTTCTGTTTATTACACCGGGTCGGGAGTGGTGCTTGGGGGGACCGCTAGACTACCAGGGAAAATTATTTTTTTTTTTCACAACGGGTCAGGAGCGGTGCTTGGGGACCACTAGACTACCAGGAAATTGACGTTATTTATTTGAACGGGGTCAGGATACATGCTGGGGTGGGGACTCACTAGACTACCAGGGAAATTGACGTTATTTATTTGAACGGGGTCGGATACATGCTGGGGTGGGGGACCACTAGACTACCAGGGAAACTGACATTATTTATTTTAACGGGTCGGATACATGCTGGGGACCACTAGACTACCAGGGATACTCATGTGTTGTGGTGAGGGGGATGTGCTTCATGGGGGCACCTCGCATTACCGCTAGCCTTTTTATGAAGCGCCACAGGTTGCGCTTAATGCCTGTAGCGGTGCTATACCTTCAATATGTTGGCTGCGCAGGCAGTCAGGGTCCTGAGTCCCCTCAGTCCCTCCCTTGCATACATTATGATTTAGTGTCGGTGCTAACACCTAGCGCCGACGCTAAATGTCCTTTTGAATATTGCCGTCGGGGGCAAATTTAGTGCTAATCCAGCTCAACAGATTTGCGCCAGGTGCTACCCTTTGAATATCTGGCCCTGGGAGTGCTGTTCGTCTACTTTCTTCTTGTGAAGAAAACTTAAAATACTGAAATATAAGTATATTTTGTTTTCATTTACTGCCTCTACTAGTTGTTTTTGTATTATTAATCGACTTACATTTAAATTTGATATTTTTCCTGGTTCCTCTTGGTTTGGTATAACCGTGGGGGAACCAGCTTAGTTTTTGTTAAAATCGGGGTTCTCTGATTAAGGAACTGCCTTAGTTTATCTTTTAAAACTTGATTTATTTAAAATTTTGTAACTGATAATTCTCAGTTACTAGAACTACTGACCCAGTTCCATACCTTATATCAGTTTGGTTCCATCGGTTCCCTTTTGGTTCTGGAACAGACCGTTTAAAAAAAAAAAGGTTTACCATTTAGCAGTTGTGGTTTTCTCTATTTTAACATCATGTCTGAGAAACCCAAAAAGAGAACTAGTGAACCCTGATTCAAAAGCTGTTCTCAATGTGGAGAAGTATTTGCAAAAGCAGATAAACACACTTTATGTGTGGTTTGTTTGGGTTTTGACTATCTGAAAGAGGAATGTGAAATGTGCAAAACATTCCCAGATAAGACATTAGAAAAACTCCTTGACATGCTCAAGAAGAAATTTCCAAAGGGTCCCTCTGGCTCTGACCAGTCAATACCCCAAAATATTGTGGCTGAACCCACATCTGCTTCTGTGCCTGCCCCTGAGACAGGCGAAAAAGGCACTAAAAGAACAAATGAACTGGTTGACTCCCTGGTTCCTTCTAAGAAAAGTAAAAAATGAAAGCACACAGAACCCTTGCCTGCCAAACCAAGGATTTCTGTACCTGCTATGCCTGTACCTACAGCCCAAGAAATTGCTCAGACATTCAAAATAATTCAAACCTTACAAGCAATAGTTCCTCCTCAGCAGCCTCCTGCCCCTTTCCCAGGGACCCCAGGCTGGCAGCAATGTGCCTCCATACTCTCAAGACAGAAGGGATCAGTTTGGTGACGATGATAGTGAAGAGGAGGGACCAATCGAACCAGAAGTGTCCCCTGAGCAGGACTTTGGTTCTCCTCCAAGGTTGATTGAGGATTTTCCATCCCATTTTGCTTTTATCAGGAAGGTGGCAGATGCATTGGACATCTCCACTACTGAGCAAATTGAGGATAAAGAGGAGGTGGAGCGTTTGAAGATGAAGGGGCTGACACTCACAAAGGCTCTCCTCCTTCCTGTGTACAAATTCTTTAAGAAGGATGCCTTAATGATTTTACAGACACCTAATTCAATTCCTCCCATAGACAGGAGGATGGACAGAAAGTACCAACTGGAGAGGGAGCTGATTTTCTCTTCTCCCATCCAGACCACTAGGGGATTATTCAGCAAACTGCATGCAACAAAACCAGGGTCCCTCTGTCCTCACACCTTCCAGACAAGGATTCCAGAAAGATTGACAGTATGGCCAAAAAAGGGTACCAGTCAGCTTCTTTGGCTATGCGCCAGGCTACCATCCAGGCTTATGCTGCCCAGTATCAGAAGTCACTGTGGCAGTCAGTCCTAGCTATCTCAAAAAGCTCCTTCCCCCTTGTCAGATGACCTGGCTGAAACTGCCATGTTTGGGTTAAAGGCGGCTAAGTACCAATTTCAAATGGCTGCTGACACAAGTGACACTGCAGCCAGATGGATGGTGAATACGGTGGCACAGAGAAGGGTTGCATGGTTCAGGGTCACAAACTTTACTCAGGATACCTAGTCCAAGGCTTTCGATTTTCCTTTGGAGGGAAATTCCCTTTTTGGGGAATCCACTGTGGCCTATATGAAGAAGGTGGATGAGTATAAAGCCACTTACAGGAGCAACTCTACCAAAGAGAGAGCTTCTCCATCCACCAGACCTTATGGAAGGGGAGGCCGCGGGGAAGCCTCTTTTATACCAGGCCCTTCTTCCAGCCAGTGACCTTACCCCAACACCAGATGTATCCACAGCAGAGCTACTCCAGGGGAAGGGGGTAGAAGGGGCTCGAGGCGAGGATCCCAAGTTCAGTCTCAGCCACAATCTAAACAGACTCCCTGAGCCACAGGCCACTTCCATGCTACCTGTGGGAGGCAGACTGTCTCACTTCCTCCATGTCTGGCTGAACATCACCACAGACAAGTGGGTTTTGGAGATAGTGGGTCAGGGTCTGTCTCTGGAATTCCTTATCAAAAGATTGGAGTTTTCAGTTCTCCCTCCCTAGCAGAAAAAACACTGCCAGAGGCAGAGGTTCAAAACCTGCTACAGCTAAGAGCAGTAGAACCAGTTCCAGAATCTCTTGGGAGGAAGGTTTTTTTATTCCAGATACTTCCTAACAACAAAGAAAAGTGGGGAGTAGCAGCCTATATTGGATCTCAAAGCTTTGAACAAGCATCTGAAGAAACAAAAGTTCAAAATGGTAACACTAGCTGGGATTTTTCCAGTGGTCCAAAAGGGAGACTGGCTGGCACCGCTGGACTTAAAGGATGCCTATTTCTGCATCCCCATAAGGCATTCTTACTGGAGATATCTCAGATTCAGACTCCCTTCAGGTCACTACTAGTTTTCAACCCTGCCTTTTGGCCTTTCTTCTGCCCAAGGGTATTGACAAAATGTCTCACTGCTGTAGTAGCACATATTTGGAGACAGGGAATCGCCATCTTCCTTTATCTGGATGCCTGGTTAGTGCTGGGAAAATCCCCACTGCAAGTACAGCAGGATTTGAAAGTCACCCAGGACCTTCTAGAGTCTCTGGAATTTCTGATCAATCACAAAAAGTCTGCCTTCACTCCTACACAGGTGGTGCAGTTCATAGGAGCAGAAATACATACCTTACAGGCCAGAGCCTATCTGCCTCTGGAGAGAGTGCAAAACCTTCAGTCAGTGACAAATTCCTTCATCTTGCACAAAGCAAAAACTGCAAGACAGTTTCTTCAGCTACTGGGCCACATGACTGCTTCCATAGGCACAGTGTTGGGTGCGACAGTCAGACAGCTGGTTCTGATTAATCTATAATTTTTGTGATATAAAAATATGTTATTGAATGTCTCTCATGAGACATGCTAAGACAGCCTGTGGATTGACCCCCCCCCCCCAGGGTTTTAGCTACAAGGTGTTACCTGGAAGGTCAGGAGATAATTACAGACTGGAAGAGACCCAAATTAAGGATCTCCTATTTCCCTGGCTTAATTGTAGCTGCCAGTTGCTAGAATGAAACTCATAAAAGTTTATGACGTTTAGAGGAAGATAACAGCTTATGTCACTTTGGTGCAAAGTCATATATGCTCTTTGATGTTGGTAAAAGCAGGATGCTGCTCATGGATGAAAGAAGGACTTAGAAATTAACCTTATTTAATTTGCCTTCTGAGTGAAGACATCCTGGTTGTATAATTTTTAATAAACAGAGGAGGAGCTGGGTGACATCATGGAAGGCAGGTTCAAGACAGTGTTTTAATTATACTGTGGCAGACCTTGAGACACACGTTTGGACTCTGAAGAAGAAACCATCTACTCTAGTACTATTAGAAGAGATACATTAGATATATGTCTAATTGTCTGGTGGTAGGAATTTTGCATTTGTTAATCCTTATTCTTTTAAGTGAGTGTATATTTTGGTAATATAATGTTCTGTTTTTACATCTTACATTTTTTTATCTATTTTTAAGTAAACCTCTATTTTAGGAGACTACTTGGTGTGCCTTTGAAATTCTTTATTTAACAAGTGAAGCATATATGGTTAAAGCTGACACTATGCAAAAGCTTACTGGTTTACCAACTTGGGAAAAGGTAAGAATTTTTCCTATGGTCTTTCATAGAGTTTGTAAGGCTTCATTTTGTACCTGGTTAGGTGCCCTAGACGAAAGATATCTGGCCTCCCCCGAAGAGCAGATTTATCTGAGCCTGTACATTGGGTATGCTAGCAAGAGGTTTACAGTTTGAATCCCTCCAGAACTTGAGACCAAAGGTTGATTTGAACCCACAAAACAGACAGGAGGGTTACCCTGTTCTGTTCCTGTTCACAATATCACGCTTGGAGGGTTGGCACTGTGGGAGCAGAGGGCCTGACCTGCTGAGTGGGGTTGTGACACTGGGTTCCAGATTCCACATGAGACATCTAGTTCCACCTCAGGTCTCACTGGTGTCAGAAAAAAGACCCTTTTTTAAAACTCATTCCAGTAACAAGGGCACTGTTACAGGTCCTCTTGTGGTGGAAAAAGGAATCCAGCTTAAGACAGGGAATCCCTTTTCAGAAAGAGAACCCTTCAGTAGTTCTCACAACAGATACATCCCTCTTGGGCTGGGGCACCCACCTAGGGCAGCACACCACCCAGGGTACCTGGCCAGTCACAGAGTCCCTTTAGCACATAAACTTGCTGCAACTCAGAGCAGTTTTGCTAGCTCTAAGAGCTTTCTCTTCCCTAGTACAAGGCAAGGTGGTACAGATCAGAACAGACAATACCACCACAATGTATTACATGAACAAGCAGGGAGGCACCAGGTAAGGCCTTCTTTGCACAGAAGCTATACGGAGCTGGACTCTGGCTTATTTTTTGGGAATATCCCTGCAGGCAATCCAATTGCCAGGGAAGGACAACATCCTGGCAGATGCCTGGAGTCAAATCAACCAGGCCCATCACGAATGGACCCTAAACAGACAGGTGGTACAGGTTAGTTTCAGAAGGTGGGGTACTCCATAGATAGACTTGTTCGCATCCCACCAGAACCACCACGTGCCTCAGTATTATTGCAGACCACCAGAACATGGCACACTCCCTCTGGATGCCCTGACCCTGAATTGGTCAGGGAGTTTCCTGTATGCCTTTCCTCTTTTTCCTCTGGTTCACAGAGTATTGCTCAAGCTCCGGTCTCATACAGCATCACTGATCTTGATAGCTCTAGATTGGCCAAGGCAGCCATGGTATTCTCTTCTGCTCTCCATGCCAAGCCAATACACCTCCCTCAGAGGACCAACCTACTGATTTTCAGCCAGGGAACTCTGTTGTATCTGAATCTCTAGTCGCTCAACCTCAAGACTTGGCTCTTGAGGACATAGAATATGCTAAATTGAACCTCTCTGAATCAGTGTTACACATCTTAAGAGCTTACAGGAAACCTACTACAAAAATCTATTCTTCTAAATGGAAAAGATTTTCTATTTGGTGCTCAGCTAAATCTCTGATAGCAGGCCAAGCTGGAGTTCCAGTTGTCCTGGATTATCTTTCCCATTTACATTCCTCTGGTTTGCAACCCAGTTCCTTGAAGGTTCATTTGGCAGCTGTGTCTGCCTACCTTTCTGCTGGGGCAAGGGTAACCTTAGCTTTGGATCCTATTTTAAAAGATTCTTCAAAGGCCTGAATCATTTGCACCCCCTTCACAAGGCACCAGTGCCAGCTTGAGATGTGAATTTGTGTATAGCTAAACTCATGGGCTCTCCTTTTGAATCCATGGCTACAGCTCATCTAAAATATGTCACTTAGAAAATAGTTTTCCTTGTGGCAATGGCTTCTGCAAGAAGAATTAGTGAGCTTCAGGCTCTCTGTATAGATCAGGACTATATCTCCTTTCATAGGGATAAGGCAGTCCTTAGAACAAACAGAACATTTCTTACCAAGGTGGTCTTGGACTTCCACTTAAACTAGTCCATCACTCTCCCTGTCATTTTCACTGATCATACTACCTCTGGTGAAAGAAGACTCCACAGTTTAGATGTAAAAAGGGCTCTCAGTTACTATATGACAGCCACAAAGGGCCATAGACAGGACAGAAGGAAAAATTACTCACCTTAGTAATTATATTTCTTCCAATGGAATCTTGCTGTATTCTAACAAATTGCAGTGATTCCCAACCTTTGAACTGCCCCGGAGAACTAAGGGTTAACTTTCCATGAAGGGCATGGAACACTGAGCTCGAGCTCGGTTGAAGTCTCTGTCTGGAGTGTTTTGAACTCAAACTGTCAGATTCTTACGAGCCCAACTAAACTAAAAAATTCTATGTGGAAATTATAAAAATTCTACTAGCCAGCTAGCTGAAAAGTTCTGGATTCCCAAGGAAGACTCAAGTCAGGAAACCCAAAAACTAAACCCAATGCACTCAAAAACAACAACAATAAATAAGCACCCAAACAAAGGGGAGGAGGGTGCCAGCAAATACACCCCTGGGGTGCAACACTGCACCTGCCCACCCACTTCCCAAAAACAGGTTCTGAGAGGGGAGGCAGGGAGGGAGGTCAGAATACAGCAAGACTCCATTAGAAGAAATATAATTACTAAGGTGAGTAATTTTGTCTTCAAACAACATGAAGTCTTGCTGTATTCTGACAAATTGCAGAGTACCAAGCAGTACCTCAAAGGAAAAGGGACAGAACCTACTTTGGGAATAGGCTCTGAAGTACTGCTGTGCCAAACCGAGCATCACTCCTAGCTTGGATATCCAGAGAGTAATGCTTGGTAAAGAAATTAACTGTTTTCCAGGTGGCTGCTTGACAAATTTCTAGGAGAGGGATATCCCTGGCCGCAGCCAGGGAAGCAGCTGTACCGCTTGTGGAATGATCTCTCAGGCCTGAGGGTGGAGTTTTTCCCCAGCTTTTCATAGTAGAATTGTATACAAGACACAATCCACCCAGCAATAGATCTTTTGGAGGCAGGTTTGCCCTTTTCCACTTCTCCATAAGTGAGGAACAACTGAAGGGAGTCAAACCTGTGACCCTTGGTACACTCTACGTAGTAACTAAGGGCTCTTTTGACATCTAAACTGTGTAGCCTCCTCTCTCCTGAGGAAGGATGATCGGTGAAGAAAACAGGGAGAGACACAGGCTGGTTTAAATGGAAGTCTGAAACCACTTTGGGCAAGAACCTTTTATTGGTTCTAAGGACCACTTTATCCCTATGAAAGGAGATAAAATCAGGTTCCACTGACAGGGCTTGCAATTCACTGATGCGCCTGGCAGAGGTAATGGCTACCAAGAACAGTTTTCCAAGTCAAGTACTTGACATAGGCTCAAAGGGGAGTTGAATAGGTTGAGCAGTGCAAACATTCAAATCCCAGGCAGGGGCAGGGTATCTAAAAGGGGGATTGGTATGAAACAATCCTTTAAAAAAAATTACAGAACACAGGATGGGAAGATAATGAGGAAAACTTCCCCACAGACAAAAATGCAGAAACAGCTGACAAGTGTACATTGAGAGTAGCTAGTCTGAGGCCTAGGCCATTAAGATGACCACATAATCCAGAATGTAGGCAATTCAGCAGTGTCTGGAGAAATATTCTTCTTAGAACACCAAATGCTAAATCTTTTCCATTTGGAGTTGAAAGTCTTTCTGGTGGAGAGCTTTTGAGAGGCTTTGAGAATATCCAGAACCCCATGGGACAGATGTAGATCTGCAAACTCCAACTCTTCAAGAGCCATGCCTTGAGGTTGAGAGACTAAAGATTGGGGTACCAAATCCTCCCCTGAGAGGATGTTAACAGGTTGTAATTTCTGGGAAGAGACAGGAGAAGATGGACTGCAAGGGACAGCAACAGGGGGTACCAAGGCTGTCAGGCCCAATCTTGAGCAATCAGAATCACCTTGCATGGTTGAGACCTTATTTTTACCAAAACTTTGAACAGGAGTGGGAAGGGGGGAAAGGCATACAGAAACTTCCCCTCCCAATTCAGGATCAGGGCGTCCAGAGGGACTGAGCCCAGGACCGGAGGTCTGCAACAAAAGAGAGGGAGTTGGTGATTGTCTGGGGCTGCAAAGAGATCTATCTCTGGAGTGCCCCAACTTGAAAAAATCACTTTCAACACCTGAGGGTCCAGGAACCATTCATGATGGCCCTGGGAAATCCTGCTCAGTGCATCTGCTAGCACATTGTCCTTGCCTGGAAGGTGAACTGCTACAAGATAGGCTTGCAGGGAATAAGCCAGGGACCACAACTTCATGGCTTCTGTGCACAAGGCCATGGACCGAGTGCCTCCCTGCTTGTTGATGTACCACATGGTGGTAGTGTTGTCTGTTTTGACTTGAATCACTTTGTTCTGAACTGACTGTGAGAATGCTTTTAGAGCCAGGAAAACTGCTCTGAGCTCTAGAAGACTGATGTGGAGAAGGGATTCTTGGGGGGACCACAGGCCCTGGGCAGTAAGGGACCCCAGGTGGGCTTCCCACCCCAGAAGAGAAGCATCCGTGGTAAGGACCACTGAACAAGGTTGAGCAACAAAAGGAACACCTTGCCTTAAATTGTCCTGATCCTGTCACCACTGGAGCGCCTGGATCAAGGTCAGAGTCACTGGAATCAGTTTGGTGAGGGAGTCCTTTCTCTGAGACCAGAAAGCTCTCAGGTGGAACTGAATATCCCTCATCTGGAATCTTGACCCTTAGACCACTGCTGTTGAAGCTGCCATGTGGCCCAAGAGCTGGAGAAAATGCCTTGCTTGTCGAGATACCTGAAGGCTGAAGGAAGAAGCTAGTTTCATAAGAGCCCTTGCTCTTTCTAGAGGAAGAAAGGCTCTTGCTCTGAGTGTATCCAGTTCTGCCCCTATAAAGGTAAGGAGCTGGACTGGTTTGAGAACTGATTTGGGAAGGTTGAGGAGAAATCTTAGGGAAGTGAGCACTTGCTGGGTCACTTGCAGGTGAGACTTGAACTGGTCTGGAGACTGACCCACTATTAGCCAATAGTACAGATAAGGAAAAATGGAAATCTTTTGCCTTCTTAGAAATGCAACTACTACTGCCAGGCACTTTGTGAAAACCCTTGGGGCTGAGGTTAGGTTAAAGGGCATTGCTCTGAACTGACAGTGGTCTCAGGGCAACTCGAATCTGAGGTATTTTCTGTGGGAGCACCTGATGGGAATGTGAAAGTAGGCATCTTTGAGGTCCAGGGAGGCTAGCCAGTCCCCTGGCCTTAGAGAGGGAAGAATTATTCCCAGAGTTATCATCTTGAACTTTAGCTTTATAAGATGTTTGTTCAGATATCTTAAGTCCAGGATGGGTTGTCACTCTCATGTCTTTTTGGGGGTCAGGAAGTACCTGGAGTACAGTCCTTTGCCCCAGTGTAGGGTAGGTACTCTCTCTATAGCTCTTAAAGCTAGGAGAAGAAACCTCTTCCTCTAGGGCAAGGGTTTCTGAAAGATTTGCAGGTGGAAAAGATCTGGCTCTCATCTTTGGACATTTTTTGAAGCTGAGAACCAGTCACTGGCTTACTACTTCCAGGACCCACTTATCTGATGTAATAGACATCCAGTCCTGGACAAAGTAAGCCAGCCTGCCCCTACTGGAATCGGAGAGTCGACCTGGGCCAACCCATCAGGATGTCTGCTTGTCAGGGGCTTTAGGCTGAGGGGTGGATGCAGGCCTGCTCATCCCCTTCTACCTCACCCTCTGAAAAAAGGAAGAAGAGGACTGTGCTTGGTGAAAATGCACCTGCCCTGCTCCTAGACTGCTGCCTTTGAGGAGCTGCCTGCCTTTCCTTGGCCTGAGCACTCCTGTAAGTGGTCCTGTATTTATCCATTTTCTTCATGTAATTCTCTGTCTGCTCCCCAGAGATTTACCCACTACAGGAAAGTCCATGGCCTTAGCCTGGGTGTCCTGCGAGAGGCTAGTACATCTGAGTCAAGCCATCCTCTGAAGAGCCACAGATGTAGCCATGACTCTTGATGAGACATCATTAGAGTCCACAGCAGCATGAAACTGAACCTTAGATGCCTAAATCCCATCTGCAGCCACCGCCTCCAGCTCTTTGGCTAGCTGTGGGGAGGCCTGTTTAGCCAGTGCCAGTACAGTGTCCCACCTGGACGTCTGGTACCTGGCTGTACAGACCATGTAATTTGCCTGCCTGAGTCCCAAAGAAGATGCCATGTACTGTTTCTTTGCCATGGCATCAATCTTCCTGGAGTCCTTATCCGGGGGGTGTGAAGCCAAGGGAATATTTGCCTTGTCACAGGCAGCAGCCTGCACTACCCCAACATGGCTGCATTGCTGATATAAGAACTCCGTGTCTGAGCCTGAAAGTGTATACCTCTTGTCCATTCTTCTATCCACAGGAGGTATAGTGTTAGGAGACTAAGATTTCTTGTGTCCGTTTCCCAAAGGATTTATGGAAGGGAATAGACAGTCTCCTGGACTCTGGGATATCCATCATCTCTACATAATCAGGCTTTTCTTGATCTTCCACAGCCTCCTCCATAGGAAGCTGGAGGGTTTCAGCCACTTTTCTGTAAAACATAAAATGGGAAGGGGACTCAGAAAGCCTAGGAGGGGAAACACCCGATGGTCAGTCTGGGGAGATGTCCGGTTCCACAGGCACATCCAGACCTTCACTTACATCATAATCCTCAAATTCCCCTTCCTCTTCAAACTCCAGTTCATAAAAATCTTCAAGGGTATACTCTTGAACCAGGGGGAACCAACTGAACTGAACCCCTGCCAGAAGGAGCCGGATCAGTTGGAATTGGTCGGAGCGATTCCACAATCTAAATCACCCTGGCTATCTCTTCGGTGGTCAGAACATGAACCTCTGGATCCGATCCGGTCGATTTATCTTTGCGCTTTCTTTTTGTTGGAACCGATCCCTCAGAATCGGCTTTCCTTTTGCCCGAAGAAGTTTCGCCCTGGTTAGAGGGCACTCCTTCTAGTTCGGTCGAAACTGAACCGGGCTGGCCATCCAGGTCAGTGGACTTCTCTGCCTCCTTTTCCCTCAGTCTACCTAATCTCTTCTCAAGGGTAGATTTGGGAAAATTTTTACATATTTGGCAGTTTGAATTGAGGTGGTCAAACCCCAGACAATAAACACAGGTGGTGTGGGGATCGGCCTTGGCAAAGACCTCCCCACACTCACTGCAGTGTTGAAACCCAGTGGGCCTGTTTTTTTTTTTTCTTGGGTTTCTCGGACATGGCCAACCTAACCAAACTTATCCTTTTATCGGCAACCGCCAGGCAAAACTCCCTTATCACTTCCTAACCGTGTCACGGGTATTGGAAAAAAAAAAAACGGTTAAAACGCGTTTTTTTCAGAACTGATAAGAACCGGTAACCGTACACTAAATATAGCAAAATTCACAATCAAATGGTCAGTTCAGCTGAACTGACCACACTTTTACAAGTTCCACACAGAAAAATAGAACAATTCCTATCTAGTACTCACGGCACCACAGACAGAGACTGAACCGACTATGTGGCTACTTTTTTTCGGTTTAAACCGACAAAAAACTGAAAACTTTAACCGACTTTGAACCGAGCTGAAGGAGAAATCTCCGGAGCGACCATTCAGTGAGGTGGAGTAAAGTATCTGACGGTTTGAGTTCAAAACACTCCAGACAGAGACTTGAACTGAGCTTGAGCTCAGTGTTCCATGCCTTGCATGGAAAGTTCTCTGGGGCAGTTCAAAGGTTGGGAATCACTGCAATTTGTCAGAATACAAGACTTCATGTTGTTTGAAAACAGTTGTTCCTGACCTATGGGGATGTGGGAAAAGGTAATCCAGCCTCTAAAAGGTCAGTTTCTCGGTGGATAATCCAGTGTATCCAGTTCTGTTTACTAAGGCTGGTAGGGAGCCCCCATCAGGATTGAGGGTCCATTCCACAAGAGGAACAGCTGCCACTTTAGCAGCTGCCAGGGATGCTCCTCTGGTGGATACATGTAAAGCAGCTACGTGGAAAACAGTACACACTTTTACAAAACACTGCAACCTGGATATTCTGTCCAGGGGTGATGCTAGATTTGGGTAACAGCAGTCCTGCAAAGTCTGTTTCCAAAATAAGTTCTGTGCCCACCCCCAGTTGTACTGCTTGGTAGTCTGCATAAAGTTAGGAATATTCTGAGCATTACTGGGGTTAGAAGAAAAAATTGCTTACCACAGTAATCTTCTTTCCTCCCATTACTATGGTAATTTTTTTCTTACGTGTACGCATTGCGCAGTTTCTACGCATGCTCTTAACTTCACCAATTTTTATTTTCACTCCAAATTTTCAACATTGCCATTTTTTCACACCTCCTCATGAACAGTACAGCTGTCATTTTTCACATCCAGCCTGAAATGTGTTTTGCCACCTGTGGTGCAGAATGCCAAATCACCTTTCAAGACTGAGTAACAAAGTGATAGTGCCACTGTTCATGAGGTGGGGTCCCAAAAAGCCCATGTTGATATTTGGAGCAAAAATACCAACAAATGTCATGAGCGTTAAGGTTTCCAACCATAATGCCCCACCTTGTAGAGACAGATAATGCATGGGGTGTGACTTAAGGTGCATAAAGCTCACGCCTTCCCCAACCCCCACCCTGCAGCCAGTGACAAATATCCAGGTGTGCCCGGGGGTCTTCAGCCCTAATGTTCATCTCATTTTTTCTATACTGTACCCATCTAAATGAAGATGCAGCAGAAAGATATGAAGGTAAGGGGATCAGCAAATGGAAGGGAACCCCCCCCAACATCAGACTAAAGGAAACTGGCATGGCCACGAACAAGAAGTGGCCATAGGTAAAAAAGGAGGGATCTCATGTGAAGTACAGGAGGGGCAGACACAGAATAATGTGGATGGTACTGGAGTTATAGCAGAGGGGGGAGGCTGTGATTGGAAGGCCATGTGCACCAATGCTCACAGTATGGGTAACAAAATCCCAGAACTTGTGGCATTAATGGCCTCTGAGGACCAGGATATCATGGCAGTCAGAGACATGGTGCAATAACAACCAAGCCTGGGAGCTAGCAATTCCAGGGTATATGCTGCACAGACAGGACAGGGAAGGCAAAAAGGGGGGGAGGGGTGGCATTGTACACCAGGGAAGGGATAAAAACGACAGTCCCACGAGACAAGGGGGGAAGCAGAGGCACTGTGGGTAACCCTGGAAGTGGGAAGGGGAACATTACTTAGAACTGGAGTGATCTACAGGCCCCCAGGGCAGGCAGAAGATGTAGACAGAGAACTGCTGGACACTATAGAGAAATGGCAACAAAGGGTGAATTGCTGCTGATGGGTGACTTCAACATGCCAGATTTGGACTGGAGTATTCCAGCAGCAGCTTCAGCCAGGAGTAAGGATTCCTGCAATCCCTGCAAGGGGCAGGTCTTACACAACTAGTGAGGAAACCTATGAAGGAGAATGCAATTCTGGATCTTGTCCTAAGCAATGGGAACAGGATAAAGGAAATCACAGTGGAGAAGACTCTAGGTATCAGTGATCACTGAGCTGTGGGGTTTACCATAAAGACTTCACAAGAGGATAGCCACACAAGGACTAGAATCCTGGATTTCAGGAGGACAGACTTCACTAAGATGAAGGACAAATTCAGGAAGGCTATGCAGGGATACGATGACATAAGGGGAGTAGCTGAACAGCGGGATAAGATAAGGGAAGCCCTGCACCTGATAGTAAACCACTGTGCTAGGCCCTGCAGCAAGAGCAAAAGAAAGAGGAAACTACTGTGGTTCAAGAGCAGAGCTAGTAAGTGGAAAAATGATGGCATTTCTGAAGTACAAGGCAAGAAGGACAGGCAAGAATACTTGGAAAAGCAAAAGGGAGCAAAGAAGGCAGTAAGGATAGCAAAGGCCAAAACTGAGGAAAAGCTAGCTAACTCAGTGAAGGAAGGAGGGAAGGCATTCTTTAAATATTTTAGCGAGAGGAGGAGACGGGGAGGGATTGTGAGACTTAGGGAAGAGGAAGACAGGGTAGTGGAGAAAGACATTGACAAAGTGACCATCCTCAACAAATGCTTCTGCTCCGTATTCACAGAAGACGACAATGGAGATGGTCCCCCATTAATGGAGAAGGGCCAACAGGAAGAAGGGGTGGACATTAGACCTTCTTCAGAGGACAGAGTAAAAAAAGCACTAGAACAGCTTAGAATGAACATAGAAACATAGAAGTTAATGGCAAATAAGGACTGCAAGGCCCATCCAGTCTGCCCATTTCTTTTTCTACCTTATAAATGTGCCATTGGCCTTTACTCTGTCAGTGGCCTATCTATTCATACTCATCTGTATTGCTCCTTTATGCCTAGCCCATGCATGTTTGAAGCCCTGCACTGTACTCATAGCCACCACTTCCTGAGGTAGGCCGTTCCATGCATCCACCACCCTTTCTGTGAAAAATAACTTCCTTACCTTACCCCATTAATTGGCCTCCCTCTAATGTCATGCTGTGTCCTCTTGTCCTGCTATTTTTCTTATATTGAAACATGTTTCACCTTGTTAATGCCCTTAAGGTGTTTGAATGTTTCGAACATATCACCTGTCACCCTCCTTTGCTCTAGGGTATACATATTGAGCTCCGTTAATCTGTCCTCAAATGTTTTCTGATGCAGTCCCTGCACCATTTTGGTTGCCCTTCTCGGGACTGCTTCAGTTTGGTTAATGTCCTTGTGAAGATGTGGCCTCCAGTACTGCATGCAGTACTCCAGATGGGGCCTAACCAGTGTCTTGTAAAGAGGGATTAGCTAACTATTACCTCCCTCTTACGACTTGTGATACCCCTACTAGTACACCCTAACATCCCTCTAGCCTTACCTATTGCTTCAGAGGTCTGCTTGGATGATTTCAGGTCATCGGTGATGATGACGCCCAAGTCTCTTTCTTTCTTTGTGACTGCCAGCAACTCCCCTCCCAGCCTATAGGTGACTTCAGGGTTTCTCTTCCCTATGTGCATGACCTTGCACTTCTTTGCATTAAACCCCAGTTGCCACTCTTTCAACCATTTTGCTAGTTTACCCAGATCTCTTCTCATTCTGCCCACCCCATCTGGATCATCTACTCTGTTGCAGATCTTGCTGTCGTCTGCAAACAGACAAACCTTACCCTCTAGTCCATCTGCAATGTCACTAATGAAGACACCGTAGAGGATTGGCCCCAGGACTGATCCCTGAGGTACCCCACTTGTGACTCGCATCTGTTCTGACTGTATACTATTTACCACCACTCTGTTTTCTGCCCATCAACCAGTTTGCCACCCAGTTGACCAACTTTGGACCCACCCTGAGCCTACCCAGCTTATTTATCAATCTTCTATGTGGAACAGTGTCAGAAGCTTTGCTGAAGTCAAGGTTGGTGACATCAACTGCTCCCCCCTTGGTCCACCACTCTGGTTACCCTAGTCAAAGAAATCTATGAGATTAGTTTGACAGGACCTTCCTTTTGTAAATCCATGCTGTCTTGGATCCTGTGCCCCTATGGATTCAAGGTGTTGCACTATCCTTTCCATAAGGAGTGCCTCCATAATCTTGACCACTACTGAGGTAAGGCTGACTGGTCTGTAGTTTCCCTGCCACCACTCTTGTGGAGCGGGATCATGTGAGCCCTTCTCCAGTTTTCTGGGACCTCTCCTGTGCTCAGAGACTCACTAAACAGTTCTGCTTACGGCTCTGCTAGTTTCACCCTTAGCTCCTTAAGTACCCTGGGATATATGCCATCAGGTCCCATTGCCTTGTCCACCTTGAGATTAGGGAGCTCTTGTAGGACCCTTTCTTTTGTGAAGGGAGTAGTGCTCACCTCCCTCCTCCCTGTTTCCATGGTGCTGAGCTGTCGGCCCTGCCCTACCTTCTCTTCAGTAAATATTGAGCAAAAGTATCTATAGATGCTTTTATAGGGTCCTCCTCCCCACACACACCCTTTTCTCCTTTGAGCTTAGCAATACCCCCTCTGGACTATTTCCTTTCGCTAATGTATCTATAGAAAGTCTTGTCACCTTCTTTTACTGTTCGTGCTAGTGTTTCCTCAGTTTGGGACTTTGCCTGCCTTACTGCCTTCCCTGCTTCCCTTAGGGCAGTTTGGTATGCCTCCCTATCTTCATCCCACTGTGTTCCCTTATAGTTCCTGAAGGCCAGCCTTTTGGCTCTGACATTTTCTGCTACTATATTTGAGAACCAACGTGGTTTCCTTCTTCTTTTGCACTTCCTTTTATGTCTAACACAATGGGATGTTGCTTCAAGTATTGCATCCTTAATGCTTGCCCACTTTGCCTGTACCCCCTCACCTGTGTTTCTTTTTGTCAGGGCTAGCTTAACTCTGTTGGCCGTCTTATCAAAGTCATCTCCTCTAGGGCCCAATGGGATACACTCAAGGATCCTAAAGGAGCTCCGGGAGGAATGGCTAAACCTCTGGCTAAGCTGTTCAGTGGATCACTCGAAACGGGTGTGGTTCCAGAGGCATGGATGAGGGCACAAGTCATACCCTTGCACAAAAGTGGTAGTAAGGAGAAGGAGGCAGGAAACTACCACCCTGTCAGTTTGACCTCAGTAGTAGGTAAAATGATGGAAACTCTGCTAAAGGAAAGGCTGGTGGACTACCTAGAGACAAGGGGGCTGCTGGACCCAAGGCAACATGGATTCACTGCGGGGAGGTCATGCCAGACCAACTTGATTGATTTCTTTGAGTGGGTAACAAAAGAAATAGACCAGGGAAGAGTAGGAGATGTGGCCTATCTGGACTTCAGGAAGGCCTTCGACTAAGTCCCACACAGGAGACTAATCCAAATGCTGGCAAATCTGAGGTAGGGACAGATGTGATCACATGGGTTAGAAACTGGTTGAGTAACAGAACACAAAGAGTAGTGGTAAATGGGGTTAGCTCACAGGAGGGATGGGTAATAAGTAGCATACCCCAGTGATCAGTGCTGGGACCAGTGCTCTCCAATATCTTCATAATTGATACTGCAGAGGGTCTAGAAGGGAGCGTTAGCCTGTTTGCGGATAATACAAAGCTATGTAACAGGGTAGACACACAGGAAGGTATAGAAACATGAGGAGGGATCTGAAGAGGCTAGAAAACTGGTCCAAGAAATGGCAGTCAGGTTTCAGTGTAAAAAAGTGCAAGATTATGCACCTAGGGAGAGGGAATCCTAGGGCTGAGTATGAACTAGACAGAGTAACACTGGAGGCCACCACAGATGAAAGGGATCTAGGGAATGTCATAGAAGACAACCTCAAAGTGGCTAAACAGTGCAACAAATCAGTTAAAACGGCTAATGGAATGTTAGAGTGCATAGGGAGGGGTATAACAAGTGGAGGGAGGAAAGTGGCGGTACTGTTGTACAACTCCCTAGTAAGGCCTCATCTGGAGTACTGTGTTCAATTCTGGAGGCCCCATCTCCAAAAAGACAGACAGGATGGAGACTGTACAGAGGAGGGTGACAAAAATGGTGTTAAGGATACAGCATAAGTTGTATGAGGAGAGACTCGGAGCTCTAAATATGTACTCCCTGGAGGAAAGGAGAGAGAGGGGAGAGACATGAGAGA
Source organism: Neoceratodus forsteri (assembly GCA_016271365.2). NCBI lineage: Eukaryota > Metazoa > Chordata > Ceratodontiformes > Ceratodontidae > Neoceratodus > Neoceratodus forsteri. The sequence goes on from JADMNL010000026.1 coordinate 298,032,853, forward strand.
TCTTCAAATATCTAAAGGGGATCAGCAGGGTACCAGAGCAGAACATCTTTCACATGAAGGGGAAATAGCAGAACAGGGAGACACAGCATGAGACTAAAAGGTGGAAAACTTAGAGGGAACTTAAGGAAATTCTACTTCACTGAAACGGTGGTGGAGAGATGGAACAGTCTCCACCAGGAAGTGGTGGAAGTGGCCATGGTTCAGGGATTCAAGAATGCTTGGGATAGGCACATGGGAATCATCAAGCTAAGGGTGAGGGGGGCTAGTAGCATCTAGGGTACCTCAAGCATTAGAAAGAGGGATAGGGCAGACTGGATGGGCTACAAAGCCTTATCTGCTGACAACATCTATGTATCTCAGCTTGTTTCCTTATGGAATGGGGTGATCATAAGGGCTAAAGACCTCAAGGCACACCGCAACACCTGTCAATGTCTGCAGTGAGGTGGAATGGTGTGAGCACTATGGCCGGTGACACAAGTCAGTCTCTGCAGGATGGGGTTGGTGTTAGTTCAGTACTTCAATGCCATTCCTAGTATGCATCGCTCCAACTCTTGCACTACCAATACCAATGCCAGCATGCAAAAATTTGGCGTTGACAAATGCTTGTAAAATTCTGCCACTACTCACATGGTGTGCCAAATCATTTCTGTAACCATCAGAATAAAGAGCATCCAGGCAGGCTCAGTTAAGCCAGTTCCTAATGTAACACAGTACCCTTGAGCAGTTATTTCCATTCATCAAACAGACATACTTACCTTCCTGATGCAAAATGAGAAAGTACCCTGTATGGTTGCCTAGGCTAGGGTATTAAGCAACATGACTCTGCTGCCATATTTTTGGATACAGCCACACAAGAGATGACAAGAAAGTGACAAACCCAAAAACATGGGTTAAAAAAATAAAGGTTAAAAAGAGACACCATGTCATGACACCTACTGCTATTGGGGTGTCCTGCAATCGACCCTACAGATACACAGAGACAGAGCATTCCACTGGCTATTAACTCTCTCTATCCATTTTTGAGATCAACACAAAACCATTCAATTATTCAAAGAGTTAAATGAGTACGTGCTCCACTATATCATCACAGAATAATCTATTTATTTTACAGTGCCAAACAGGTTAGTCAACACAGTCATGAATATATGCAGCATTCCCACATCACTTTATATCCAGGAGAGGTACAGACTGCGTCAAAGGAGAGCAATGAAGAAATCCGAAGTCCATATCCAATGGTGTTGTCCATACTAACGTGATTATCAGCAGAGTCAAACCGAAGTGACGTGGCGTGAAGAGGTTGTTCCACAGAAAGAGAAGGAATTGAGGAAATGTGAATGTTTATGGATGCAGATCCCTGTGCATATCTGGTTCCCAATAGTACAGGCAGAACATTCATCTCAGGGGAACCAACCTCCATTTCTGGTGGTGCAATCTGTTCTGGGAGAGGTCGTGCATGAAGCTGTGTGGTCACTTGCTTTGCTTCTATCCCTTTTCTTTGGATTCCTTTGCAGAGAAGGCCTTGGGTTATTGGAAGGGCGTATGGGATAGCTCACTTTTCTTTCGATTTCTTGGGTCCAGGAACCATTCCCCTCTTGGCGCTCTGCTACAGAATACAGGTGAGGGGGTGGAGACTTTGGAGTGCTGCAGGGGAGGTACAGTGGCCCGTTTGGCTACATGAGCTGAGACAGTGGGTTGGGCTATACGTGTATCAGCTTGGTTGGGTTGACCTCATGCAGGATTCGGACTTTAATAGTTAGTGTAAGGCATAGCTGGACTGCTAGAAAGCGAGTCCCTATGAAGTTGTACACGGTCCCATACCTCCTTCACAGTATTAAATGTAATTATTTTTCCTTTGTGGTCCTGTACAACCAACGTGAATTAACATTTAATGAAATACTGCAAACCCTCATTTCTTAACTGTTTCCCATCATTGTATTCCTATAATCTATGCAGAAAATTCCTGGAAAACTGGTATACATTCCGCTCTCCATACCAGTGTTCTTTTTTCTCTGGCTAAATGCAAGATTTCCTCTTTTGCAGAGAATCTCAAGAAGTACGCAATAATCGGTCTGGGTCTTTGATATGTTTTTTATTTTTCAGACCCAGTGATCTGTGTCCCCTCTCAGTTTCCAAGGGCCATGACCATCGATACCCCCTAGCACATCAGGTAAAAAGTTCTGCAGAAAAGCCACCATGTTATTTCCCTCTATATCTTCTGGCACTCCCAAAATCCTGATGTTATTCTGCCTACTCCTATTCTCTAAATCAACCACTTTGCCCATAAGATAAGAGATCTGCTTGGATTGTGTTTGTGTAAATTGTTCTAAGTAACCCACTGCAAAGGTGGGTTCAGATATTTTTGCAATATTAATACCAATAAATGATACCATTTCCGCATTTTGTTTTGAAAAAGTGGCTGTGGTGAGCGTAACATCCGAAATGTCTATTTTGATATCCGTTAACGTTTCCTTTAATTGAGCAATGTTCTCATTGCTAGCAAAGTTAGTGTAGGAAGAGTTATTATAATTACCCTCGTCATCCATCGGTGATATAATTACCCTCTTCATCCATCGGAGATCCGCATAGGCAGATTATTATAATTACCCTCGTCATCCATCGGAGATTGGTGTAAACAGATTTATTATTATAAATTACCCTCTTCATCTATCATAGAACAGTGTAGACAAATGTATTATTATAAATTACCCTCGTCATCCTTCGGAGATCCGTGTAGGCAGATTTATTATTAGAATTACCCTCGTCATCTTTAGGAGATCCATGTAGGCAGATTTATTATTATAATTACCCTCGTCATCCATCATAGATCAGTGTAGGCAGATTTATTATTATAATTACCCTCGTCATCCATCGGAGATCCGTGTAGGCAGATTTATTATTATAATTACCCTCATCATCCATCGGAGATCCACGTAGGCAGATTTATTATTATAATTACCCTTGTCATCCATCAGAGATCCGCATAGGCAGATTTATTATTATAATTGCCCTCATCATCCATCAGAGATCCATGTAGGCAAATTTATTATAATTACCCTTATCATCCCACCAGAGATCCGCGTTGGCAGATTTATTATTATTATAATTACCTTCATCATCCAGCGGAGATCTGCATAGGTGGATTATTATAATTACCCTTGTCAACCAGCGGAGATCCGTGCAGGTGGGTGAACATGGTGATCATAGCCTCCCAGCTGGCAGAGTTGAGTGTACAACGTATCACCATCAGCAGTAAAAGATGAAGAAAAATTTGAAGTGGAAAGAATTCAGACTCTCTTTTTAAATCTTCAGTAAAGTATCAAAGGCAGAAGCTTTTTATTTTTTTATATATATATATATGAGCATGACACAAAAAAAGAATCAGAGCTATTTTGTTTAAAAAAACAGGGCAGGTTGTCACTGAGCTTACACACACTCTCATCTTCATTAGGTGGCGGCTCACACACTGCTCAGGCTGCTGTTTGTGAGAGAAAAAAATAAAACTATCTGCCCAGCCCCCTGAAAAAGACACTAAAAAATTGGCTAGTATGGCCAGAAAGGTTTATGTTATAGCTTCCTGCTCATCAGGGAGGCATGCGTGCTTATCACATATACAACAGTAACACTCTGAAACACAATTCTGGCACTGGCAGAAAGAGCGGATGGAAATTTGACACTGGATCTGATTGCCACAGCAAGATCATCTCTGGATGCCACAAAATACCATTTCCACACAGCAGTGGACCCTAATGACACTGCTGCTAGAGTTCTGGCTTGTGCAGTGTTCCTAAGGTTTTCCAGGCAGAGAGCTACCATCCTTTCTCAGGATAATCAACATAAGGCCTTGGAGTGCTCCTTTGAGAGAAATTCATTATTTGGTGACAAACAGAGTCCTACATGAATAACAAAATACTTTCAAAAGTAACAATGAGAAGGACAAGCCTCTACCTCATACAGATCATCCGGAAGGGGAGGCATAGGCATGGAATACTTTCCCAGATTTTCAATCACAAGAGTGTGGTGTGCACATTTCCAGAACACATCCAAACAGGAGAGAGAAGAAAAATTACTCACCAAATGTAACCTCAATAGTGGCAACTTGTGTTCCTAGTTTATCCAGTTGATCGGTGCTAGTTTGGGAACTCTGGCCTTGGTAAGAAATGTTTGAATGTGTTTCTACTCTCAGGGGTTCTCTAGTATAAAGGTCTTTATAAATGGCTTGAAATGCTGCTGTTATATTCCCACTCTTCTGACCATATCAGGCTTGAGACCCTCATGTCATGTTCCTCTAAGGTCCCCTCCCAACTGCCGTTCCATCCCACCATTGTACTGTACCTCTGTACACTCTCTCGCAGAGAGGTTATGTGGCTCCTAAAATCCATCTCTCCATTCTGGAGCATCGGCTCTGATGAGATAAAACTCAATATACTAGGTTGGTTGCCCCTCTTCTTGCCTCTCCAGTCTCCTGACTTGTTAACCCCTTACTTGCCACTGTCCCCATCCCCAAAAGTTGGAAAGTGGCAAAGATTGTACCAGTGTTCAAAAAAGGTGACACCAAATCCATTGAAAACTACTGCCAAGTTGCAATCCTGCCCACCCTAAGCAAACTCCATGAAAAACTCATTCCCTCCCAGATCTCGGACCACCTTCAAAAATATAACCTGCTATCCCCAGCCCAATGTGGATTCAGGCTGGCTCACAGTACTACTACTATTGCTCTTGTTCAGCTCACCAGTGATGTAAAATGTATGGATAAGGGCATTCCTTCTGGTGCCATTTTTTATTGACCTTACAAAAGTGCTTGATTTGGTACATCACACCCTTCTGATACACAAACGGGCATACATAGGTGTCTTCTCTAGGGTCTGTAGTTGGTTCTCTAGTAACCTTTGCAACTGCCAGCAATTTGTTGGGTTTAACAAGGTCCACCCTACCCAACCTACTCTTAGTGTTGGCGTTCCAAGGTTCTATCCATGGTGCTCTATTATTTTCCATCATTATCAGTGGTATCCCAAACATCACTTCCCACTGTAATACCCTTCTGTACGCTGATGACATGGTGCTTACTCCAGCTCTAACTGCCTGAGTGATATTAATACAAGGTTAAACTCTGATTTGTCAAAACTGGCTGGTCCAAAATCACCTGGTCCTGAATGCCAGCAAGACTCCAGCCATGCTCTTTGGGTCCTATCAATAGGTTCAGACCAGCTCCACTGCCTGGATGGCTCCCCTGTTTCTGTAGTTGATCACTTAAACTATCTAGCTGTTACCCTTGACCCCACTTTGGAATTTTTGCAGTATATTTATTTTATTTATTTAGCTTTTGTTGACCGGGTAAGTGCACTAGACAAATCCTGCCTATTTTCAGGCACGACCCGGGGAGGGGGATACAGATGAATGCCAACTGACCTTGAACCAGATTTAACTGTTGGTGGTATTTTTACTGAATGAGGGAAATTTGGCCAGGACACCGGGGAAATCCCCTACTCTTTCGATAAGTGCCATGGGATCTTTAACATCCACCTGAACTACCACCAATCCAGGCAGATGGGACCTCGGTTTAACGTCTCATCCGAAAGACGGCACCTCAGAAGTGCAGCACCCCTCTCATGCTGCACTACAGTGTCAGTACTGGGATATTAACCCAAGTGCCAGACGTGGGAACTGAACCCACAGCCCTCTGATCTCCCGGCCTCAGAGGCGAGTGTGCTACCTACTGAGCCACTGACACTGCTAAATATCCAGTGACACTATATCCAGGGTTCGACCTTAACATTGTTTTACTAGCCCTGAACCTAGTGCAAATTGACCAGGGCTAGTGCAGCTAATCCTCTAATTTATTTATTTATATTTATAATGCAATAAGTTTACAGACCTTTGAGCCAGGGGCTCATTTCCAAAGGTACCTCGTCAACAATGGGAGATAATACAGATAATACAGAAGGCAGAGTACATACAAATGAGGAGCATGAGTATAAACAGGCACGCATAAATGGCACATGGCTACAGCAAACATTGGTAATGTAATACAGAGCACATTCTGGTATAATCGAGAACATGGAGCAATACCGGGTTTAGCATCATAACGGTGTGTCATTGTTGAGTGCTAACAGCCAAACCGGTATACTGTGTCAGATTACAAAGAACGTAGGGCGTGGGACAGACAATAGAAAAGGTAACATAAGCAGTCAGGCAGGTCACATGATATCAGAGTACAAGAAGCGTAGGGCATGAGACAGTTAGGCATAAGCAGCATAAGGAATGCAACAGGTTCGTTCCTGTCAGTAGGGATACAGTAGGCAGTGGGATAATGGCAGTAGTGTAGTTTTTAGAAATAAGAAAGACGGAGAGGGAGCTGCCCAGGGGGCATTGTCAGTACAGAGGGGGTTTGCGCATCCTTTAGGCACAGGTGCAGCAGCGCTTGCTGAATAGCTCGCATTTGAGGGCATTTTTGAACGTGGAGATGGTAGGGGTTTCAGTGATGGCCCATGGAAGCGTGTTGTACCAAGCAGAGGCTCTATGGCAGAAAGATCTCTGTCCAAGTGAGGTCCTAGCACAAGGAACCAGGAAGGTGGCTTTGCAGGAGGTCCGGGTGTTGACTAGGGGCTGGGCTAGAAGGAGGGAGGAAGTCAGCCCGGGAGGAGACAGTTCTAGTAAGGTTTTTTTTGAGATGAGGCATGTTTGGTAAAGCATGCGTTCGTCGAGGTCAAGCATTGTTGCAAGGTCATAGAGTTGGTAGGTATGAGTGAGCCTAGGGGCCCCAGTGATAAGCCTGCATGCCTTATTTAGGAGGAGGCGGATTTTGTTGAGGGCCGTCGTGTTGGCAGCACCATAGACCGGTAGCCCATAGTCCACCAGGGATAGTATGGAGGAGGTAACTGCAAGCCAGAGGGCATCGGGGGGGAGACAGTTTTTGTAGCGGTACAGGATACCAAGTCGTATATTGGTTACAGAAGCGAGAGCGTCGATGTGGGTATGGTAGGAGAGGGCTGAGTCAAATTGGATCCCTAGATACTTATAGGAATGGACTTGTTCCAGTTGTAGTTTAGAGCTGGAGAGGATACGGAGAGGGGAGTTGGAGGATTTGTTTTGAGGGTGGGTGAAGAGCATGGTTTTAGATTTTTTAAGATTTATGACCAATCTATGCTCTTTAAGCCAAGTTTCAGCGCAGTCATAGGCACTTTGTAGGGAAACCTGGAGGGAAGTGGGGTTACGGTCAGTGGCAAAGAGGACGGCATCATCTGCGTACAGCAGAATTTTCCCAGGGCAAGCACTGGGCAGGGTGTTAAGGTATAGCGAGAAAAGAAGGGGCCCCAGGATGGAGCCCTGTGGAACCCCTGAGAGGATCGAGCGTGAGTCAGAAAGTGTCCCACCAATTTTGACACGTTGGGAGCGGGCGGAAAGGTAGCTGGAGCACCAAGCAAGTGGTCCAGAGGCAAAACCAGCGTGACAGAGGGCTTCCAGTAGTAGGGGGTGGGAGACCGTGTCAAAGGCCTTTGATAGGTCAAGGAACACAGCCCCCGCCAGGGAGCCAGCATCCAATGAGGAGTGAAGGAAGGAAGCGAATTCAATAAGAGCAGTGCTAGTACTGTGTCCTGCGCGGAAGCCATGCTGTTCAGGGCAGAGGATGTTGTATTTGGTCAGGTATTCAGTTATTTGTGCAGCTACTAGTTTTTCCAGAGCCTTGGAAAGGGGTGGGAGAATTGAGATTGGTCGATAATTCCCAGCTAAGGACCTGTCACCCCCTTTATGGATTGGAATAACCATTGCAGTTTTCCATGAGGAGGGGAATTGTCCCAGGCAGAGGGATTTGTTAAGAAGGCTGGTGAGTGGGGTGAGGAGTTGATCCAGGACCAACCGGAGAATTTTGTGATCCAGGCAGATGTCCGTCTTGACTAGTGCAGATTTTTCATGACTGCTAATGAAGTTGAAAAAGTCCCTACTTTAGCAGGCTGTATTCCTTTTGCTAATCTCCCTCAGTGTTCCAGGTGGCCTGGTGTGATTAGCAGCTCATTAAGAGCTCCAATTATCCGGCAGTTCAAGAGGGGATCCAACAAAAGACTCAATGCAAGTCGTTATCACTCAGTTGTTAGGACAGTCAACTAGAGTGAATGCTGTGATCAAGGGTTGAGTGGTTAAGTCACTCATTTGTCCCACAGTATTAAGACTAGTGTGCCCATTTCTCAACCTTTTGAGTGCCTGTATACAACACTGCAGTGACAGGATGCTATCATGTATACACTGTCTGCCCAACCAGGTGATCTGTCCACTCTATACTTTCTCTGGACAACACCACTGCAGACTAGGCTCTGAAGTGGTCATCCACAGACCCATAGCTGCCACTACTAACTGGTGTAGGGGGTTCGCACCTCCTCTTAATGGATCACACCAGTCAATGCCATCAATGCAGTACCACCCAGCATGTCATTTCATCCTAAAAACAATGCTTTGGAGCATGTATGACACAAAGCAAAACCTTAGTAAAATATATAATTTGAAAGGCTTACAAAGAGGTATTCCTGGTGTGCATAGATCAACCTATATAGAAAGAGAGGTAGTGCAGCATCATGTCTGTATGCTACTCCCCTTTGACTGATGAAAGAGCACTTATGAAAAATCTGTTTTTGCTAGGGCAGAGCATGTTACTTCAATATTTTTGTGCCTGGTATATATAAACAGATATGTCAAAGTTTCTTACATCCCAAGCCCCCTGTGTTTGTTTAACTCTCTCCCCAAAAATCCTAGAACTTTCCCTGGCTCACTTTGCAGTGTAAGAAAACTTCCAGAAGTGCAGTTCTGGTTAATCACAGGGCGGGGGATGAGAGTGTCTTTCTTTGCCTGATTCTGTACATTGCCCTGCAGGTCAGGGTGGGACTGTGTGATGTGCATGACGATGTTGGCTATTGTGTGTGCAGAGCTAGAACTGCCTGATTGAACATTTGCTATTACGGTATTCTCTGATTTGGTGGGAAGGGGATGAAAAAAGAGGAAGCAAGGGGCACATGATAAAAAAAACAATGGGGGTACGCACTGCGTGTGATTGAACTGCAGCCTTTTTTTTTTTGCTGGGGCAGGAAGCAATGTGGGAGCAGGATAAATATGCAATAATCAGATTATTTCTTGGCTTACATTTTTCCTGTATAACCAATCAAAATTTATCATTATTACTGTGGGCTAGTGCAACCATCTGCGGGCTACTGCAATTTTTAATCAACTTGTCCGGCTGGCTAGTGCAAAAAAAAGTTAAAGTTGACCCCTGAGTATATCTCAAACATCTGTAAGGACATAAACACCAAACTTGGGCTCGTTTACATGATCTGATATGCCTGGGTCCTGCAGTTAGTGCTGCAATTGTCTGGGGTGTCCTGCTTTCCAGCCTCCTCTTTGGGCTTACCTCTTTATCCAGCGAGGCAATGTAACCTGGCACTAGTCAATTATGTGAGTGGCAGCCAAGAAGGAAGAATGGGACTCTGTAGGTGTGCAGTGAGACTACTTATAGGTGCTTGCTATACAGTAATAAGCAAGGAAGCAAGCAGGCATGTTGCCTAGCGGAACTGAGGACCAGGAACCGGCAACCCTACAAATATATAGAAAGGACAAAGACTCAAAATGGACTGGAGTGCGGAACTTTGTCTCATGTGGGTGTGAGTGCAGACGGGTGCATGTTGGATTGAAAATATTTAAAAATAAGCCTGCAAGCCCAAAGGATTTGGAGTGTGTGTTTACCAGCACGCTGCACTTCAGGAGGATTTTCACTAGAACACCAGGTAATTGCTGTCAATACATGGTTTTGTTTGGCTGATAAAAAGACCTTGTTCTGCTATGTATGTAGAATGGAATAAATTCATGGCTTTACATATGTATTGTTAAAAATACATAGGTTAAAGTCATGACTTTGATTACTTTTGAAAAAATTAAAAAATATCCAGGATGAAAGGAACAGACAGCACTGCATAGAGTGCTATGTAGCTCTGACACTGGCTCCAAAGATGTCATTATGTCTGATGACCGATGGCAATTTTGTAGAGCTGGCTGGGTGGTTTCAAATGGCAAGTCTGTTAACATTTTATTTTTTTAAACGCTATGAATCTGCATTTATTACAAATTTATTGATGCATTTTTATCATCACTGTAAACATGAGCCTTTCTTTTACCTCTCAGTGAAGCCTGATTTTGGAGCTGAGCATTAGAAAAAAGGCTATTTAGTTGTCCTCATTAGGGGCACCTATGCAGCCCAGGACCCTCACCCAAGTATGGTAAATGGTCACTGAGGGCTGAAATGCAAAGAATTGTACCCTCTGATGGGGGCTTGACTAAGAATGACTAAACATACCACCTCAACTTCTGCATACATGGAGTCTGTATATACCACAGCAAAGTTGAGTGATGCATGTATGTTCCTCTACAAGAATGCTTAGAATGTATATCGTGCACCTACCACTTTTCTGTAAATCTGTTTGCAACTCTTTGCACATGTTGTACTTTGTATTCTCAATCTATGTATGTGTAACTGTGTTGGACAACAGCAGGTCCATCTTGTAAATGAGCTTGCTCAATGATGATCGCCTGGATAAATAAAAGATTTTATTTTATTATTTATGCATTTTAAAGTGATTTAACAGGTAGAAATACAGCGTTATATACAAAACAAGATGGATTGTTGCAATGTTAACAGCAACCTTACATATGGGATCTCAGGAAAGGGGGAATGGATCTTGAGCAGCAAAATCACAAATATACAAACAGTCAGACCTGTGACTACCAGCCCAGGAAGCCATATAGCATACAATGATGTGTCCAGACAGGGATACAAAGAATAAACCTACTGAGGACTTTCAAAAGGGTATCCAGTTTAATTAGCTGCCATTCTGGGGTGACATCATAAACTGCATCCCCAAAGCGAATAACAGGAAGCATGAAGTGCTCAACCAGGGATTTGTGCACACCAAATGAAAGGCAGTTGCTTACACAGTAACGGGCATCAAGCTTCCTGTGGGGATTAGAAACCAGAGATTGGATGTATGAGTAGAGGGGGGAAGAAACTCGAGTGATCTTTCCAGTATGACAGATATTAATATTCACAGGCTGTGGAAGGTACCATCTGAGGTAGCAATAGTTAGGGCAGGGCAGGTGGCTAGACTTTTTCTGGTACCAAAGAGCATGCAGACGGTCTTGGAGTGGTTGAGAGTCAAGCCATTTGCTTTAAACCAATCAGAGTGTGTCAAAGTCCGACTGTAGGGCAGCAGAGATCTCAGCAGGATAACAAATGGATGAGTATAGGATGGTGTCATCTGCGTACATGTAAATAGCACAGGATTTTACATATACAGGACTTTACCACAACTGATCATATATTCAGAGGTCAGTGAAGAAGGCATGATCGTGCCTGGGCTGCTAAAGGCACAATCCTAGAATTTGATCAAGGCACTTCAGAGATATTTCCTGAGCCAACCATATATAAAGGAAAGTAAACATTGCTGGCTCACTCAAATTGTGAAACATCATCATCATCAAATCTTTATTTATTCAGGCGAGCATCATTGAGCAAGGCTCATTTACAAAATGGACCTGATAAGGTCAAGGTTCAACAATTGATACACAACAGATGCATCAATACACTTATATAAAACAGTTATACATACAGGGGAAAAAAACATTTGTAAACACAGCGATGTGCAATAAAATGCACATGATAAAGTGGGTTATAGGAAAGTTAAGCTAATATTTACAGTATATACAGTGTATACATATCATGGCAAACACACAGCATAATGTAATACTAGGATGGTGGAAGATATTACTGGGTGCCATAAGATGGGGTGTCTGCCAGGGAGGGAGAACTGAAGAATATGCCATATATGGTGAATTTTTGGGAGGGAGATTGTGAGATGACAAAGCTAGCTCTAGCGGTAGCAACTGCATTTCTCTGTGAAGAAAACTGTACAATGCTGTTTAAAGGATGCAGTTGGTATAATATTGGACAGTTTTAGGAATTTTTGTAGGGTGTTCCATGCTATAGCTAGAGAATAGCTGATTGCTGCCCTCCCTAGCCGGGTGTTGAATTTAGGCAATTTGAACAGGATGATGTTGTTGCTTCTTAGGGCATAGGAGCTAGGAATTGTCTGAGTGAAGCAGTCCAGAATATAGTTTGGAAGTTTTTTTGACAACGCTCTGTAAATACATAGAGCTGCATTTCTGTTCCTTCTGAGGTGTAGGGAAACCCATCCAACTGCAGCACAAAGAGAGCAATGATGGGTATTAGATGGCAGATCTTTTATTAATATTTTTGCTCTATGGTATAAGGTATCCAACTTGTGTAGGTAGGAGATGGGGCAGTGACTATAAAGGAAGTCTGCATAGTCAACAACTGAGAGAGAAAAATGGCCTGGACTAACCTCATCTTTGAATCTCTGTTTAGGAAGGGTTTTAATCTATAAAAAAGGCCAAGCCTTTGGCGAAGCTTTTTTAGCAGTTCTAAATGATGAGTGAAGTCGAGTCTGCTGTCAATCCACACACCTAGGTATTTGAATTTTTCTACATGCTCTAGATTTTCTCCAAGTATAGTGCATAGCTGGGGGAGAATGACTGAAGAGGAGATGCTGGTGGAGCTTTGATTTGTGAACATCATTGCTTTAGTTTTCTTTGCATTTAACAGAAGCTTTTTCTCAAGTAGCTGATATTGTAACAAGGAGAATTCTGTTTGTAGGATTTCGTGGGCAGCTGCAGAAGAAGGGTTGCTGGCATACAAAACAGTGTCATCAGCAAAGAGGTGTACAGAGGATTTGGTGAGGGTTCAATCAATATTTATATAGATGGCAAAAAGGATAGGACCCAGGATAGAACCTTGTGGGACTCCTCTTAACAGTGGTTTTAATGGGGATAGGTCACCTTCAGTTTTTACCTGCTGTGACCTACTGGTAGGATAACACCTGAACCACTTAAGGGAGGGTGGATGATAGTAGGAGCTCGTGGTCCACAGTGTTGAATGCTTTGCTCAGGTCCAGGAATACTGCACAGACATTATTCTTTTTATCTAATTCGGATTGCCAGTCATTTGTGACCTTGGCTAGTGCAGTGATAGTGCTATGCTTGGCCCTGAATCCGGACTGAGCTGTATTCAGGAGGTTAGCATCGTCAAGATATTCCCTTAACTGGGTACTCACTAATTTCTTCAGCATCTTGGATAGCACTGGTAGAATGGAAATGGGCCTGTAATTCTTAAGGTCCCCTGATTTTAGAAGGGGAACCACTTGGGCTGTCTTCCACAGTGTGGGAATAGAGCCAGAGTTTAGAGCTAGGTTAAAGAGATGTGTTAGGGGGACTGCAAGTACATGGGATGCAATCTTTAGAAAGTAGTTGTCCAAAGAGTCTGCCCCTGTGCTTTTTTTTGATATCCAGCTGCCATAGTAGGTCCTCTACTTGCTTCAACAGTACAGATTTGAAGCTGAAGGAAGAGTCAGCTCTCTGAGCACCAGTGTACTGGGAGCTTAATTGTTCCTGCAGCAGGTTAGCTGGAGAGGTGTCAAAGGCAAGGCCAGCCGTTGTGAAATGGTTATTGAAAGCGTCCAGAATTTCCATTTTGCCAGTGATAGGGCCGTAACTGTGGTGTAATTGAGTTGGTAGGGAGGTGCTAGAATTCTGCCCAACCATACCCTTGATGGTACCCCAAAACCTAGCAGGATTATGATAGGAGGAGTTGAGCTCAGCCAAGTAGAAGGCAGCCTTTGCATCCCTAACTTTCTTGGTGCATCTATTCCTGGCTTTCCTAAAGATCATCCAGTCATTTGCATTCTTGGTTTTTCTTGCCATTTTCCAGAGTCTGTCTCTCTCCAGCAGTGCAGCTTTGAGGTCAGCTGAAAACCAACCACAGGATTTGTTTTTTATTCGGATACTAGAGACTGGGGCATGGATGTTAAGGGCACTTATTATAATGCTATTTAGCACCTGCTGTGCTTTTTCCACAGAATGGGCAAGATAAAACTCTTGCCAGCTTGGAGAGTGAGCTAGATCATGCAAATATCCTTCAATATTGATGTTTTTCTTGGATCTCCTCTTGAGAAATTTTGCAGGGGTTGTTGTTTTGCTGGAAGATCTTACCCCTGTGATGGAGCAGTGATCACTTATATCACAGAGAAGCACTCCCGCATGTGTGAATATGGGGTTTATTCACTATCATGATATCAAGTAGTGTGCTGTTACTACTATTCCTTGCATTAATTCTTGTTGGTTCATTAATTAGTTGTGTGAACCCATGTGTATCACAGAATGATACCAGAGGTGCAGCTGCCTGGGTAAGCCAGTTGTAATTCAGGTCACCTAGAATAATGACTTCTTCAGTGCTGGGCTTGAGCAGATTCCCCAAGTGGGATAAGAGCTTGAGGTCAGCAGAGGGGGTTTGTAGCTTCCAATTAGCTGAAAAGCTTCTGTATTGAGGGGAGAGACTTGTAGGGCTAGGCATTCAACTTCTTTGGGCACAGAGGTTGCAGCAATACAGGTATACCGGATTTTGCATATATAGCTACTCCACAGCCCCTTGTTTGGCGATCCGCTCTGAATAACTGATAGTTGGGTAGGTCAACATCCCTGTCTGCTGTGGTGGGTTTGTGCCATGTCTCAGATACCACAAGAAAGTCTGGCAAGGTATGGGCAACCCAGGCTTGTATCAGTGTAAGTTTTTTCAACAGACTGCATACATTAATATGCAAAAAACTGAGGCCTTTAATTGAGGTTAGGTCTGCTGGAGAGGTAATACATTCAGGAGGTCCAGGGTTGATTTCCACATTACCAATACAGAGAAATAGAAAGAGCAGGAGTTTCATGAGGGCTGCCAGTAATAGGGAGAGGGGACTGTCTTTGGTCCTCCTTCTCTTATTCTGTTGCCACTCTTTTGGGATGCTCCATGTGGGGTTAAGGAATTGTGTCGAGACACCAAGTAGCAGTTTGGTGGTCAGGCATAGGGGGAATCTGTATATCCAGTAGTGGAGCCTTGATTGAAATATATGTATGGTGGTTTGTGTCTCTTTTTGGGGGTCACCCCACTGTAATCGATGCAGCAATGGTAGGGCATATGTGAGGGTTTGAGCGTCAAACAATGGGGATGATTCAGAGAGACTGGGCGGATGGATCACCATAGTTTGTGTGACAGGGACATCTTCTTTGGGGAACCCCATGGCTAACAGTGAAAGAAGTATCAGAAGTAAACTCCCCATTGTGAGAGAAATATTGTTTGTTGGCTACCGGGAAAGTAGTGAAGCTGCTGATTAGTTGGATCAGCAAGCCGGTGGAACAGTTTATTGGTTTAGGTAATGCTGAGGGCGCGGAAGGGATTTCGGCGGGAAGATGCCTATAAACGTAACACACAAGGGGGGGGAGGGCAGGTGGGCAAAAATTTTGCAGCTTTCCTGAGTCCTCCCTCGCTGTCCCTCCCGGCCTCGTGGTTCCCTGGGTCAGCTAGGTTTCCGCCGACTGCCTGCTGGCGGAGCGAAGCCCCGGCACTTCAGGCTGGGTGTTGTGGGGCAGAGGTGGCAGTCTGAGAGAGACAGAAGAAGGTGCACAAATTTAAATAGAGGCAGAACAAGTGTTCCTGCCATCACAGTGCCTAAATCGGCACAACAAAAGGCTGTTGGGGGGGGTGGCGCCTCAGTGTCTGGCCCACCTTACAAATGCAAAAACGATTTGTAATCACAGCAAAAACAGTAAATCAGCAGTTTCCCCTTGCAATTACCTTAGCAGAAAACAGCACTTTTAGATGTTTTACACAATTTAAGGAAGGAAAAGTGGCGCCTCTGTGTCTGGCCCACTTCAGTTACTAAGGATTTGGAATTACAGCAAAAAATACAACAAATCAACAGATTCCCTTTACAGTTGCAGCAATAAGAAGACAGCTCTTTTTGGGAGATTTTTACAAGAATACAGGGAAGAGATTCCCAAGTCCCAGACAGATTTTGGTAAAGCAGGCTCAGTCAGTATAAGTCAGTGGGGCAGGAGAGCCAATCGGCTGCTGTGCCTTGAGGAATGCTCGCTTACCAGTTGGCTGCGGCTCCCCCTCCCCCGAGTCCTCCCTCACTGTCCCTCCCGGCCTCGTGGTTCCCTGGGTCAGCTAGGTTTCTGCCGACTGCCCGCTGGCGGAGCGAAGCCCCGGCGCTTCAGGTTGGGTGTTGTGGGGCAGGGGTGACAGTTGATTGGCTGCGGCTTTCCCGAGTCCTCCCTCGCTGTCCCTCCCAGCCTCATGGTTCCCTGGGTTGGCTAGGTTTCTGCCAACCAGCCACTGGTGGAGCGAAACCCCGGCGCTTCAGGCTGGGTGTTGTGGGGTATGGATGGCAGTTGATTGGCTGCGGCTCCCCCCCCAGTCCTCCCTCGCTGTCCCTTCCGGCCTCGTGGTTCCCTGGGTCGGCTAGGTTTCCGCCGACCGCCCGCTGGTGGAGCGAAGCCCCGGCGCTTCAGGCTGGGTGTTGTGGGGGCAGGGGTGGCAGTCTGGGGCAGTAATTAAACCAAATCTTTCCAATGAAGCAGCAGGCTTACCTGTAGGTGTCAGGTGTCCTGAGATAAGACTATCTAAATTGCCTGTAAATGAAATCAGGGCTGCAGACATTTTCGTGGACTCTTAAGACAAAGTGAAGTCACTCAGGAGTAGGCTGTAATAAACATACAATGGGGTCTTAAAATCCAGCAAATTGATTGGTTATCTGTCACTTTCAGCCTTGGGTAATGTCTGCATAACCCATGTGCATAAAGTGCCTGTTAACCAATTTACAAATTGAAAAAAAAAAAAAAAAATCACTGAACTTTTCAATTGAAATGCACCATTTAGCCATCTGTTTTTTAAAAAACTCTGTCCAGACCTTTGTAAAAGCCAATTACTGCAACCTGCTACTTTACTTTGTGCTCAGAAAATACCAACAGCATGTTAGCATAATTTTCAAAGACTGTGGGGGGTATTCACAAAACAGATGTGCCCAGCACACCAGAGATGCACCGGTGCATCTTGGACATGCACCCAATCACAATTCTGAAAGGGCAACGATTAGTGCTGTGTAGAATTTTCAAATTCTGGTGGAAGAAAATTCCATGGAATATTCAAAATTCTGCTAAAATTCCACCACATTCTGCCAGAAACTGAATGGCGGAATTCTGTAGCATAAAATGGTAGCGAAATGAATTTCTGAAGAAAAAAAAAAAAAACACACTTTTCCATGGGCTATTATTCTGTGGATCTCAATATTTTCAGTGGAAACTGGTGTGGAATAATCTTACATGGAAAAAAATACTGTTCCACAGAATAATATTCTGCACATCACAGTAGGCAGAATTCTGCAGGTGAACAGCAAAATTCCAGTGGAAATTCCGCCAGTGGAATAGTCATTCTGCACTAATTCCACCAGGGGAATGTTACATTCTGCACAGCACTAGCAGTGATATGTCGAACACCACCTATAATGGTATTCAGCAACTCTGAAGGGGGTGTGCCCATGCATATGGGGTGCAGCCCTAGTCACAACCCACCTTGGAGGTGCAAGTTCGTAGATGCACCTCCAAATGATTAGTCTACAAACAGTAGATTTAAGTGAGTGTCCACCCACAGGCAGGCTGCCGTACTGCAGACAGCAGCATGGCAGCCTGCCTATCCAGGCAGTCCAGTGGTTCCCCACCTGCCTGTATCCCCAAACTTGTTCAAATCCTCCCACACATGACACTGGAAGTCTAGAGGTACCCTCCTCCCTGCTCTGACCCAATAGTTTTGTGATTGTTAAGTCCAAATCATTCCTGGTGGTCCAGTCGACCCTCCACTCAGGCACCCTCACTCCACCTCATTCCCCTCCGTTCCTGCATGTGCAGAAAGTCAGTGGGCAGCACAACCTACCCATAAACTGACACAGCTGCCTGCCAACTGAGCTGTCAGTTACTGAAAGTTTACAGTACATACTGCAAGCCCACTGGTTGATGGTCTACCAATGGGTTTACATACATACTGTACACAGTTATTCACAGACAGTTCAGTTGGCAGGCAGCCGTGGTGGTTTGTAGGTGGGATATGCAGCCTGTCAACTTTCTGCACATGCTGGGATGGGGGAATGGGGTGAGATGGGAGTGCTTGAGTGGGTGGTGGGGTCCACTGGACCACCAGGGATACTTTGACATTACAATGCAATCAGGATATTATATATATATATATATATATATATATATATATATATATATATATATATATATATACATATATTCTATGCAAAACACTTCATTAATGCATCAGGTTCTTCTACAGCAAAAAGTGAGGAAATTGACATTAGGTTCCCACCCTTGCACCCCACCCCCACCAACAGGCATCAGGGCGCGATTTGGGTCCGCCGGGCCTCACTAAATGCAGCATAACCCATTTCCTGGAGTGGATTATTATGATTATACAATGATGCAATTAAGGTGTAATATATACACCATGATCCCCTAGGTACGCCCAATGTTTTTCCCAACACCAGTCTTCCTCAGGGGCGTAGGATCTTGTGTTCCTAAACAAATTCTTTCATTATTGGCTTTAGAACAACTAGGATTCAGTTTCTCGTTTGTTTCTAGCTTCAGATTATAACTTTTTATCTGAAACAAGTTACAACCGCTTAGAGTCTGTGCTTAGTTTCATTTCAGACCACCCAGGGGTACCATTCCAAGTTTCCCTTCACTCAGATTTCTAGCATTACAGGGATTTATTTAACTCTAAAAATTGATTAGCGTTTTGCTCATAAAAGTGCTATATCTTTGTGAAAATGCATAGCTCATGCCTCACTGTGTTTAACAAACACAGCACTTCTAGAAAATCTATATAAATACTTCCTGTACAGTAAGTATAGCCCCAAGAAAAAAATTGCTAATCAATTATTTAAAACCCTGCATTACAATGCTCATTACTTGCCTAAGCTAAATAGCATGTGGTGCAGTTTCAGTTCAGGGGTGTCTCGGTGTTGGGCGTACCTAGGGGATCATGGTGTTCTAAGAAAATATCAAAATAAAATTACATTTCTTATGATGAACTGAGTGGCTGGTCTCCAGAAACTTTTTTTTCACTACACTGAAGTCAACTGTTCAGCCAGCCCCCAACAGGAACATTTGGTCTACTTTATACAAAGGGCACCAAGGGATGAAAAATCCCCAAGTCCGAGGTCCAGGATGCACATTAGGAGCAGCAGGACTTAAACTGCACAGACTTGTAAAGTCTGACGGACTCGCTGTGCAGTTCCTGCAGCTGTACATGTGCAGTTCCCTTACTGTCCTGCTGTGTGTTCTGCAGCCTTTTGACCCTACCCCCCAGCGCTTACCTCTCAGAGTCCTCAGGAATACGCTGGAGGTAGGAGAAACTCAGTAGGAAGCTCCTGTCTCCAAACATGGGGCAGGGTCCTGGAAACATGGGGTGGTGTTTGCAGGGCTTCCGATATATCCAGAACGTGGGGTGGGGTCGTGGAAACGTGGGGTGGGGTTGGCAGGGCTTCAGGATCCTCCTACATGTTCTGATGACACAGGAGCAGCTTTGGCAATCCAGACAGAACAGCATAGAGTCTCGTGCAGTCGGCACATTGTGAGATCAGCCACAGGGGATCATATGTGTGACAATCAGTGATTAGGTGGTCTGTGACTGATCTGCGCATGTGTCTGATTAAACGAACTGTGCCAACACTTTTGAGCTGGCTGTTAGAGGGAGAAGACGTGTGGTTAGGTAGTCCGTTGTCAGTATTGTGTGGCAAATAAAAAAAAAAATCTGGCTCTCTTGCTCACTCTGGCATGTTAGTCTTGCTTTGGGTACAAAAAAAAAAAAAAAAAGGGTTAAATAGATGATTTGGGGGGAGTTTTTGGGGTGGAAAATCTATGTGTGACCTCTCAGGGAGCTAGAAAGGATCGCTCGAGCTGCAGCTGAAGTAGTGATCAGACAGTCTGGAGGTAGCCTTTAAGCAGCAGCAGTCTTGAGCTGGTCACTTGAGGTTTTTATTAAAAAAAAAAAAAGCACGATTTGAGACAATCTGTCAGGGATTATTTCCTTTGAGTTACCACAGTCTATCTGAGATCTGGCTGCTTAGGGCTCTAGTGGGCTACACAAATAAGTAATAAAATTAGTTTAACCCTGACACAATTATTAGTGCACTGTCTGTCTAAAGGATGCCTGCAGCAAGTCTGTGAAACAGTGGTACATTATTTCAGAATTTAATTTGGAGCCAATTACTGCGAGCCAGTGTGCCTGACTGACATACTGAGCCACTACATTTACATTCAGACTTATAATTATTCTGAAGCAAAGCCTGCGTCGATATATAATAGTTTGAGACAGAAGTCGCTAAATATTTTTCTGGGCTGAAGCAAAGCCAGCGTCTATTATTTTGAGAGTGCAGTCACTTAATATTTTTCTGGGCTGAAGTAAAACCTGTCTCGGTCTGTATTAGTTTGAGAGAGAAGTAACTACAGTCACTAAATATTTTTCTGAAGTTATCAGTGTGTCACTGAAAAAGTTTGCAGAAGCACACCTCTTTTCCCTTGTGACTGATAAAACATTTCATAGTGTCACCCCTTAGCATCATCTCATTGTCAGTCATTTGTGTTCTGTCTGTCTGCCCTAACTTGCTAACCTAAGCCAATACTTCTGGGCCATAATCGTGCCTCACATGTATTTCCATCCTTGCTCATTAAAGTAAACATTTCTAAATTACAAAAACTAGTCTTCTAATCTTACCCAGAGCAGTTTCTCACAGCAAAATGAGCTTATTAAAATTTGGTTTCTCAAAATCTAGTGGAGCAAGTACTAGCAGTGCTACAACATCCAGTTCTACTAAACGTAAAAGTACTGATGACGGCCTTACCAAGAATCAAAGATATGACAGAGAAAAAAGGGTCAGAAATTTCCATCCTGAATGGAAAAAAGAATTTCCATGGCTGGATTACAGTGAAGAAAAATCTGTAATGTACTGCATATATTGTAAAGCCTACCCCCAAATCTGTGATCCTAACTCAGCTATGGTAAAAAGTTCAGGAGATCTTAAGTTAGACCCCATAAAGAGGCATGATTTGACGAGGGAACACATCACTTGCACAAAACATTACTTAAAGGATACCGTTAAAGTACCACCCATTCGTCTGTCAGAAACTGCTCCGGGTCAGTCATTTCAAAAAAGACACATGACAACAAAAGAAGCTGAGAAATACAAAATTTTGTTCAACGCTGCATACACCATGGCAAAGAATGGGAAACCTTTTTCTGATTTTGAAATCATTTGTGAGATTCAGCGTAAAAATGGTTTAAATGTTGGCAACAACTACATGAATATAGCAGGTTGCCACTTGTTTGTGGACAACACAGCTAAAACAATACATTCAGTAATAATTGAAGAGGTAAAAAATGCCTCCTTTGTATTTATTTTTTTTTTTTAATTTCTGTTTATTCCCCTCCTGCCCCACAGAGCCACTCCCTCTGGAGCACCCATGAAGCCCTGCCCCTGCCAACACCCCTCCTGCTCACCTCAGGTCCCATCATCAAGCCACGGGACACCCCCCGGGCAGGGTCGGGTCAGGAGACCCCCGAATCTTGGGATCTTATCCAGGTCCTGGGTTGCGGACAGGCACTGGCACATTAGGACCCTGGCTCAGCGCTCCTTCATCCAGGCTCTGTGGGGATCTTTTTCCCCCATGTTCTCCCCTGGGACTCTGCGTGCCTACGCGTCCAGGCATCCGCTGGTGTCTGCGATGTCCCTCCCCCCCACTCCTCCCGTGAAGGAGCAGCCTCTGAGGCTGATAGGCTGCCGGCCTGCGCCAGCAACCAATCATGCCCCCAGAGACTCCAGCTGCCGTCGCTCTCCCCAGTCTCCACCAGAGGTCGCCGCTTGCAGTGTAAAGTCCCCTCCTCCCGGAGGGCGAGCTGTCCCTGGCGCTCCAGCCCGTCTCCCCCTGGCCAACCCCCGAAGATCCGAGCTCGCTCCCGAACCCGGGTCGCCGGCGTGGTGCGAGGTGTGGCGTCCAGCGCCTCAACCCTCAGCGCCACCGGGCCGGCATTGTGAGTATTCTTGCAGATGGAAGTACAGACCACTCCATCGTTGAACAAGAAATTGTCTACCTGAGATATGGAGGTGCTGTTTGCCAGTCACACATCTAATATCTGTGTTACCACTTGAAACTGCAAGTGCTGAGGGTGTATTTAATGCTATTGAGAAAGCCTTACAATCAGTGGGTTTGCCATTACCAGACTGACAGGCACTGCACATCCAGCACTTGTATGTGCTAATTTTGATGGTGCATCAGTTAATCTTGGTGAACAGACAGAAGTCATTACTAGACTCAAATCACTTTTGCCAGACATTATTGGCATTCATTATGTTGTCCACAAACTTGAGCTTGCCATTTTGGATGCAGATAAACATTTCAAATATATGGCCAAATTTGAAGAGTGTTTAAAAGGCATTTTCAGTTTTTATTTTTGGTCTCCAAAGTGCAGGAGAGAACTTAAAGAAATTGCTGAAGTTTTCGATGAGCACCTTGCACATTTCACAGCTGTAAAGCAAGTCAGGTGGCTAGCAAGCAAAGAGAGAGTAGTTGTGGCATTAGAAAAAAACCTGGGCATTGTGACAATGCATCTGGAGCACAGATTTGTGGATGGCAACAGGGCAGATGATGCTAACAGAGCTAAGAGGTACCTCAAGGAACTGACCTCTATGCAGTTTATTAAAGTTCTTTATTTCTTATTAGATTTTTTGCCAATTGTTGCTAGATTATCAAAAACTTTCCAGTTGGCAGATTACTTAATTGTTGAGATACCAGAACATATAGAGAAAGTCATTCTGCAGCTAGAAGCACTTAAAAGTACTCCTGGAAAATATCTTATAAAATTCCAGAAACAGTATTACGGAGAAGAAATACAGGTTACTCACCTGTAACAGGAGGTCTAGGAATGGTATATGTTGTTCATCCACACTTTCTGGCAGGTATCCTTGCCGCTTTAATTCTTGCCGGAAGGTCTTCAAGCTGGCTCCTCCCACCCACCCAGGTGGTAAAACTCTCAGCTCCACCCCATGACGCCAGATCTGGCCCGCTGGAACCTCAGGTTGTGCGTCGAAGTCAGGGAGGTCAGGTGGGTCGTGTGGATGAACAACATATACCTTCCTAGAACTCTGTTACAGGTGAGTAACCTGTATTTCTAGGGACATGGATATGTTGTTCATCCACACTGTTAGCAGACTCTAGCAGTTCTCCGGAGGAGGGAGGCAAGCGCACCCCGATACTTACTTGGGAAAGAGACTAGAACTGAGGCCCCAAAACCAGCATCCAGTGACTCGAGGTCGATGTGGTAGTGGGTAATAAAGGTACGTGCCGACTTCCAGGTAGCAGCCCTGCAGATATCCCGGATAGGGACATCCCTGGAAGCAGCTACTGATGCAGTGGTATGTAGAGTAGAATGAGCTCTTATCCCTCTGGGAGGCTCCATGCCCACCAACCTGTAGCAGAGCTCTGTGCAGGAGGTGAGCCACCTGCCTATCGTCCACTTTGCTGCAGGTCTGCCAGGTGCGGCTTCAGCGTAGGTAACAAACAGCTGGCGAACCTCTCCCCGAACTTCAGCCGTCCGCTCCTTATAATAAGCGAGTGCTCATCTAGGGTCCAAAGTATGGAGCCTATACTCGGCCTCCGAGATGTGATTGGGGTAGAACACTGGCAGAGTCAACACCTGGTTAAGGTGAAACTCCAACACCACCTTCGGAAGGAATTTCGGGTGGGGATGCAGGACAACCTTGTCCCTGTGGAAGACCAAGTAGGGAGGCTCGATGGAAAGTTCCTGGAGCTCTCCCATCCTTCTGACTGATGTGATAGCCACCAAGAAGGTGGTCTTCCACGACAGGTGTGAAATATCACACCTGTGCATTGGTTCGAATGGCTTGCCCACAAGCTTGGCCAATACCAGCAGTAGATCCCACGGAGGTGGAGGTTCTCGCACCGGAGGGGAAATGTGGTCAAGGCCTTGGAAAAAGCACCCGACCACCTTCTCCTGCGCCACTGACTGCTTGCCGGCCCACGCCCGGTAAGCACAGATGGCTGCCAGGTGCATCTTAAGGGTCATCGACCGAAGCCCTTGCTGAGAAAGGGACCACAGGTAGTCCAGAATGCTTGACAGGGCAGTCGGAAGGGTCCAAGCCCTTCCCTGACACCAAATGGAGAATCTCTTCCATTTGAAGGCATAGCATTTTCTGGTCGATTCCTTACGGGATGCCTCAACGACATTGAGGACCTCGTCGGAAAGACCCAAGGCCTGGAACTCTAGCCACTCAGGAACCAGGCCGTCAGGTGCAGGGATTGAAGGTCCGGATGGAATACCTTCCCCTGATTGACTGAGATCAGGTCCGGCAGGCTGAAAGCCGCCTTGGGAGCCTGGAGCTGAGGCTGAGGAGATCTGGATACCAGAACTGGCGGGACCAGTCTGGGGCTACCAGAATCACCTGCACCTTGTCCCTCCTCACCTTGAGAAGCACCTTGTGGATCAAGGAAAATGGGGGAAAGGCGTAGAAGAGGCCCGGGGTCCACGGCCTCGAGAAGGCATCCCCCTGCAGCGAGCCCTGCTTGGGGGCGGGCATGGAACAGACTCAGCTTCGCATTCTCCCTGGAGGCAAACAGGTCCACCTGAGGCGTGCCTCAGTGGGAGAAGAGATCTTGTACTACCTCCGGCAGGAGAGACCACTCGTGAGACGCAGCCCCTATCCGGCTTAGGGCATCGGCCAGGGTGTTGGAGGCTCCTGCCATGTGAATGGCTAGGAGATCCACCTCCAGGCTGCGCACGAGGGACCAAATGCGGAGAGCTTCCTTGCATAACAGCATGGTGCGCGTCCCACCCTGGCGGTTCAGATAGTACATGGTCGTGGTGTTGTCCGTCTGGACCTGAACTACTTGACCCCGTAGAAATGGAGCAGAGGCGGTGAGAGCTAGACAGACCGCTCGGAGCTCCAGCAGGTTGATGTGGCATCGGGACTCCCGAGGGGGACCAGAGGCCATGCACTCGGTGTTCCCCTAGATGGGCACCTCAACCCATCAGAGATGCATTGGTCGAGAGAGAGAGACCATCGGCTCGGGGCGGACTAATGGGATGCCCTCCTGCAGATGTGCTGGAACAATCCACCATTGGAGAGCGTTCCATATCTCCTGAGTCACTGTCACGGGCTGGTCCAATGGATCGCAGCGTTGTGACCATTGGCTGGCCAGTCCCCACTGAAGGGGATGCATGTACCAACGGGCCCAATGGACCACGCTGGTGCAGGCCGCCATGAAACCCAGGAGGTCCTAGGCAGGGCGCAATTGCCCAACCAGAAATGATTGGGCAAAGGAGGAAAGAACCTCGCCCCTGTCCGCCAGGAGCCGTGCTCTGGCTCACAGAAAATCGAGCTCTGCCCTGATGAACTGTATCACCTGCTTTGGCACAAGTTCCGACTTGGCCTCGTTGATGAGGAGGCCAACCTGAGAGCAAACCTGGAGGGTCAGATCTTTGGACTGCTCCACCTCCAGTCTGGAGGGGGCTGCTATCAGCCAATCGTCCAGGTAAGGGTACACCCAGACCCCATGGCACCACAGGAATGCTGTCACAACTGCCATGCATTTGGTGAAGACCCTGGGAGCTAGGGAGAGGCCGAAGGGCATGGCCTGGACTTGTAAAGGGATCCCTCCACTCTGAAGCGGAGGAATCTCTGATGGGACAAACAGATTGGGACGTGAAAGAACGTGTCCTGGAGGGCCAGGGAGCAGAACCACATGCCTCGTTCCAAGGATGGGATAATCTGAGCCAGAGTGACCATCCTGAAGGTTCGAGACCTTAGGAACTTGTTCAGGTCATGCAGGTTGAGAATGGGGCGCCAGACCCCCATCCGTTTTGGGACCAGGAAGTACCTGGACACAAAACCCGGATCTGGAGGAAGATCCGCCACCTTCCTGATTACCTCATTTTCGAGCAGCAGGGCAATATCAGCTTGGCGGGCCGACAGCGAGGCTGCGGACCCCGTGGCCCCCCAAGGGGCGACAGCTCAAAAAGGTGAAGCCTGCTCGAACTCCAGAGGCAGGCCTTTTCCTACCACCTCCAACACCCAGCAGTCCGTGGTGATAGTGGACCAGGCGGAAAGGAAGTGGCGGAGCCGTCCCCCTACGGGGGGAACCCAGGGGAGTGACGAGGCTGGGGGCGGCACCTCAACCCGTCATCAGCGGGCCTGGAGGAAGAGCCAGCCGAGGGACCTCCTGGGCCTTTACCTCCTTGCTTCCTGTTGGAGGAAGCCATCGGCTTGGGTTTGGGACGCCAAGCACGAGCCTGCTGGCCCTGTTGCTGGTGCAGCTGGGCCGGTCGAGAAGCAGGGACCGAAGAATGACAGCGCTTCTGCTGCTGATGGCAGCCTTTGTCCCTCTGGGCGGAGGTGACAGAGTCCAGGGTGGCATTGGACTTCGATCCGCTGGAGGTGTCCCTCCACTCCAGGGCCGAAGAGGTCAGTCCCCAAGAAGGGGACGTCCGACAACTTGTGCTGTGTATCCGCCGTGAAGGTGGATATCCTCAGCCATGCCCTGCGTCGCATGGCCACCGCGGCCGCAAATGACCTGGCACAGGAATCACCTATGTCCAGAGCAGTCTGGAGCTGCTGCTTCACCACCACCCTACCCTGGTCCCACACCTGGAGGACCGTGGTCTGCAGGTCAGGTGGGAGATGAGGAACAACCTCATCCAGGGAGCCCATGAGGGCATGGGAGAAGTGTGCCATCAGCATGGCCGAGCTGGCCTGTCGGAGGCAGAGGGAGGACACAGCATACACCTTGCGCCTGGCAAAGTCCAGCTTTTTGTACTCTTTGTTGGGGGCTTATCCACATCCCGAGCATTACCAGAATGCCAGAAAACGCTGTTGGTGACTAACCCCTTGGCAGAGGGGTGTTCCGAGAAACCAGGCAAAGAGCCGGTAGGGACCGCATACTTCCTGACCATCCTGTCCGAGGGCACAGGACAGGAAGCAGGCCGCTGCCAAAGCTCCAAGGCTGGGCTGACAATGGCCTCAGCCACCAGAAAGGCCTCCGTGGGAGAATCCCCTCGGTCCAGAATCTCCGTCAGGGGATACTTGGCCCATTTGGACACAGGCTCGAGCTGCATCCCGGTGGACTCCGAGATGAGTGGAAGCAGACCCAAGAAGGACGATGGGCTATCATCCACTGACTGGCGCCTGGAGGACTCCAGATTGAACTGCCTGGAGAACAGGGAGGAATCATCGGATTCAGAAGAGTCTGCGAAGAGCTGCCTTGGCCCTGAGCCACCCTCCACCTGCCGAGGACGGTCGGGAGTGAGAGTGACCAACAACCTGTGGGGCAGGCCATGACCCGACAGAGAATTCTTGGTTGGTGCCCCCCGACTTCGGTTGTGGAGGTGGAGGTTCCACCACAATCGGTGGAGCAGCTGGTTTCAGCCGAGCAACCGGCCCTGGAGCGGGCAACTCGACTAGAATGAGTGGTTGCTTCGGTCGTTCAGGCGACAGCCACTTGATGGCTGGGGTCGGCTTAGGCCCGGACAACAGCAACTGCTGCCACATAAGGTCCTCGTAACGCCAGCGCAACTTGCGCCACAGCCTCTCCTCACCAGAGGAGGATGAGGAAGAACAGCATCATCGCTTACTTTGGTAATGAGACCGAGACCGCCGATGTCAGCGGGAATGGCTGGACCGAGAAGAGGTCCGAGACCAAGACCAAGACCTTCGGGGGGACTGAAGGTGGGTCTGGGAAGGGGCGGGGGACACTTACTCTTCCCTCGGCTTGGGCACTTTAACCGGGGACTGCGGCCCAGAAGACGCAGGCAGATCCTCGGTATCCACCGGGGGGACCGGTGAAGAAGGGTTGTCGACTTCTCCAGTTGACAGCCTGTCTAACGGAGCGAGAAAAATCTTGACTTCGTCGATGGAAGTCTCGGCAGGCTGGCCTGACGGGGGCAACGTGAAGCTAGTGGCCTCAGCTGCAACCTCGACCGAAGTCGACGGTTGGCTGCCCAGGGAAGGGGACCTCTCCCGCTCCCATGAACGCCAACGGTGGGACTTACCTTTCAACTTTTTCTTGGGCCGAGAAAAATGTCCCGAGGGACTGACAAAGCTCCTTGAATGAAGCCGTATACGAGGAACTCAGAGAGAGTGGGATAAATGCCACGGCCGAGGAGGAGGAGGAGGAAGATGCGGCCTGGGCCGCCTCCTCCTCGAGGGCGATCGTCTGCTCGAGCTGCTCAGCTGAGCCTGCCACTGCGGACACCGTCCAACAAGCCTCTTTAGATTTTACCGTCGGGAAACGTTTCTCGGGGCGCCCGAGCTTCAGTCGGGCAGCGCGATCATCCAGAACGTTGGCCGAGAAAGAGCGGCACAACTCGCAGGCCTGCGGGTTGTGATCTAGGCCTAGGTAGTAGACGCACGTGGAGTGCGGATCCGTCCTGGACATTTTTGGCCCGCAAGGGCACCTCCGAAAGCTGGGAACAGATTTGTCCATCGCAGCCGCGAGGGAACAAGACCACCGAAGTTTAGAAAACTTCAAAACCAATTTCGGACAAACCGAAGAGTTAGGATCCAGTCTAAAATGCAGACCACTAAGGAGGGAACCTGAGCTTCCAAGCGGTAAGGAAGATCTAGCGTCATTGGGCGGAGCCGAGAGTTTTACCACCCGGGTGGGTGGGAGGAGCCAGCTTGAAGACCTTCCGGCAAGAATTAAAGCAGCAAGGATACCTGCCAGAAAGTGTGGATGAACATATCCATGTCCCTAGAACGTATGTTTGGCAAAACAAGTTCACGGAACACCTGGAAGTGAAGCTGAACTTCACACATTTGTTAACAATACTGTCACGTACATCCAGAACAGGTTTGGTGTTCTCTCAGAGAAACCTTTGTCTTTACTTCAGATTTTGAATTATCACAACTGGCCACTGGAAAAGGAAAATCTAGGAACATTTGGCAATGCTGAACTAATTGAACTCATCACAGACAGCCCTTTCTCTTCTCACTTCTCAGAACTTGATAAAGATTCTGCTATAGATGAGTGGGTGCAGCTGAAGTTATACCTTTCTCAATTCCGAACCAAACCTCTCTTAACTATGTACCAGTCGGTGTTACAAATGAAAATTGGTGAACGTGGCCCAGACTCCACGAAGGGCCCTATGCAAAAGCTCATTGAGATTCTGCTCACGATTTCCCCTTCCACAAGTGAATGTGAAAGACAATTTTCAAAAGCTAATTTCATTAGAAACAAATTACGAACAACCCTGACCTAACAGTCTTTCGAGAACCAGCTGCTTATGACTGCAGGACCATCCGTCTCTGAATTTGATCCACTGCCATCAATAAAGTACTGGCTTGACAGTAGTCTGGGTACTATCCATTCCTCTGGTCACAAATGTCCATCAAAAGAAGAAGAAAATCAGCCTGAAGCAAGCTGCAGTACTATTGCTGTCTTATAATACTCTCTCTGCCTCTCTGTAACCTTTCTCTGACTGTCACTGGAGCATCCTAAAAGGGGGAAAAAATAAATAATTATTTTTTCTCGTAATATGAAAAATGTTGTGACTTACTGGATCCTGATAGGACTTACCCAAAAAATGTACCATAAGTCCTGGACTTATGCATCCCCCAAAAATTTTTCAACCCCTGGACACCCACCCATGTTCTCTTCTTTATGCTGCATTTACCCACTTCTAGTGTTGTTTAGGTAAGGTAAACTGTATTTATATGGTGCCCAATCCCAAAGGCTCTGGGTGCCTTACAAAGTCAAAACAAACAGGGTTGAACTTCAACATAAATAATTTTGCACAAAGGTTCTACACAACAAAAGTCTAAAATTCAGCAATAAATAGGAATTAAATAATAAAAATGAACCATTAAAATAAGCTGCATTTTGACTGGGAATGCCACTTTAAAGAGAGAACTTTTTAGACCCTTTTTAAAAATCTCCACCTAGGGTGCCTCCCTCAATGATCTGGGAAGCTAGTTCCAGTGGCCCGAGCTATGGCCTCATGATCAAACCACACCGGGCGTGAGTGAATCCAGCATAATCCACACCCTAGTGCGGATCATTCCTTAAATAAACAGCTTGCCCCTCAATGACATGTTCTGTCTTAAGATTTCACAAGATTGGTTCTTTCAATGTTATAATTTACACATTATTTAGCTATTCATATCTCAGGTTTCATGTGGTCTACAGATGAAGCTCAATACCTCATTTGAAAGATCGTTTTGCCACTTTCACAATGTGAGGGGCCTTGATGATGTTTACTTTCCCATTAAGTGCTAAAACATTCTGGAAAATGTCCCTGTGATATAAAATTATTGCATGTTGTTCCTGTGATATAAAATTATTGCATTTTGTTCCTGAGATAGAGTTATTGCACGTCGTCATCTTGCACATTCCAGACTCGTGTTTATGGCTTTAAAACAGGAATTCTTTAGAGTCACTGGATTGTAGAGATAATGGGTTATCATGTGAGGTTTATACAACTTCCATGTTCCGCTCTTCTGGTCTGTAGACAGAGAAACAGAAATTCTGTATGAGAAGGATAGATGCTTACAATACTGTGTTTCTGAAAATAGAGCACACAACCTGTTAATCAATCCACTTCCTTTAAAAAAGTCTTCCTTTTCGATTGACCTCCCAGCCCTGTCACCCACCATTTCTGGCAGTTATTACTGTCGATATGCCCCATCCCCTGGCTATCTCACAGATGCCTTTCTAGATGCTCACATAGATTTAGAATGTGCTCTGTAAATGTATGCAGTGGGTATACACAGAGCAGGGGCGTCTCCTCCCTCAGACATCCCACCTTGTCACTCCCCCTGGGTATCCCCATTCTGGATGCCCACATGCATTTAGAATGTGCTCTGTAAATGCAGTGGGTATGCACAGAGCAGGACGCCCCCTCCCTCACACATCCCACCTTGTCACTCCCCCGGGTATCCCCATTCTAGATGCCCACATGCATTTAGAATGTGCTCTGTAAATGTATGCAGTTGGTATACACAGAGCAGGGATGCCCCCTCCCTCAGACATCCCACCTTATCACTCCCCCCCCCTCCGGGTATCCCTTTCTACTTGCTCACATGGATTTAGAATGTGCTCAGTAAATTGCGCGAGTGGGGATCACAAGGGCAGGGACGCCCTTCCTCACACATCCCATCTTGTCACCATACCTCTCAAGTGTCCCTCATTATGAATTACGAGGGACTTCCCTCATTTTGCCCCTTAAAATTGCTCTGTCCCTCATCTGTTCCTCATGGAAAACGTGCTGCCCACAGAGAATGTGCTGTAATTTCAAACTTTCAAGCAGAAACTCTTAGTATTCTAAAATACTAAATCCAAAATAAAACTTTGCACAAGTAAACACTTGTTTTCATAGTGTTCTGAGCGTGTTACTCCATGTTTGAGGATGTGTCCCTCATTCTGAGGGTCTGTGTCCCTCATTTTGAGTGTCCAAAAATGTAAATGTCCCTCATTTCAGTGACAAAAGGTTGAGAAGAAAAAATTACTCACCTTAGTAATGTTGTTTCTTCTAATGGAGTCTTGCTATATTATGACTATTGCAGTTAGCTCCTCCTGTAGAACTGCCCCGGAAAGGAAAGAGTTAACTCCATACAGGATGGAGTTCTGAACACGAGTGCTCCTCTTAGAAGCTCTATCTGGCTAGTTTCAAATAGAAACTGTCAGATCTTTACGGAGCAAAACACTCACTAAGAGTCTGTGTGGAAAGTGAAACCTATACTAGCCCAATGGCTACCTACTAATAACAACAACAATAACAACAACCAATATCAACCCTGACAAGCACTACTAGACCCCCCCCCAAAAAAAAGACTCAAGTCCAGGAGGGGGGCCAGACAAAAAATACCAATTAACAATAAAAACATAATTCCCCCAAATCCTAAAAAGGGGAAAAAACACCTATAATGGCATGACACAGTGCTTGCACTAATTTGCCCACACCCTACCCAAGTAGAAGTTCTGAGAGGGGCAGGTGGGGGTGGTGGTCATAATATAGCAAGACTCCATTAGAAGAAACAACATTACTAAGGTGAGTAATTTTTTCTTCAAACAACATGAAGTCTTGCTATATTATGACTATTGCAGATTACACAGCAGTACCTCCATGGAGGAGGGACAGAACCTACTTAGGGAATAGGCTCTGAAGCACGGCTGTGCCAAACCGAGCATCTCCTGGCCTGGATATCCAGGGAGTAATGCTTGGTGAAAGTGTGAACTGTTTTCCAGGTTGCAGCTTGACAGATTTCCAAAATAGGAATATCTCTAGCAGCCGCTAGAGATGCAGCTGTACCTCTGGTAGAATGGGCCCTCAATCCTGAGGGGGGTTCTCTACCCAGTTTTTGGTAGCAAAATTGGATACAAGAGACAATCCACCTGGCAATTGTCCTCTTAGTGGCAGGTATTCCTTTGCCAACCTCACCACAGGTGAGAAAGAGTTGGTGGGATTCGAACCTGTGACCCTTGGTGCGTTCCAAATAGTAACTCAATGCCCTCTTAACATCCAAACTGTGCAATCTCCTTTCACCAGAGGAAGAATGCTCAGTGAAAAATACTGGAAGGGAGATGGATTGGTTAAGATGGAAATCTGAAACCACTTTAGGTAAAAACTTTGTTAGTCCTGAGGACTACCTTATCCCTGTGAAAAGAAATAAAATCATTTTCTACTGAAAGGGCTTGTAGCTCACTTATGCGTCTAGCAGAAGTGATGGCCACTAAAAATACAGTTTTCCAAGTTAAGAACTTAAGGTCTGCCGAAGACAGGGGTTCAAAAGGAGGTTGCATTAGCTGAGCAATACAAACATTGAGGTCCCAGGCAGGGGCTGGGTCCCGAAAAGGAGGGTTGGTATGAAGTAACCCCTTAAAAAACTTGGAAAACACAAGGTGAGAGTAAAGGGAGGAATGCTTTCCTGCTGAAATAAAAGCAGAGAGACAGCTGCCAAATGAACTCTTAAGGTTGCTGGTCTGAGGCCCAAAGAATTAAGATGGACCATGTAGTCCAGCAAAATGGGCAAATCAGCAGATTCTGGAACAATATGCTTCCCAGAACACCAAATGGAAAACCTTTTCTACTTGGAATTATAAGTGGCTCTAGTGGAAGGCTTCCTAGAGGCCTTTAAAATACCAAGAACACCTTGAGAAAGGTGCAAATCAGCAAATTCTAACTCCTCAAGAGCCAGGCTTTGAGGTTGAGGGATTTGAGGTTCGGATACCATACTCTCCCCTGGGCACAGGTCAACAGATTGTGAATCCTGGGAAGACACAGGGGAAGGTGGACTGTCAGTGATAGCAGGAGTGGGTACCAGGGTTGCCTGGCCCAGTCTGGTGCAATCAGAATCACTTTGCAAGGCTGGGATCTGATTTTTACTAACACCTTGAAAAGAAGAGAGGAAGGGGAAAGCATACAGGAACTTCCTTCCCAATCCAAAAGAAGGGCATCCAGGGGGACTGAGCCCATCACTGGGGGCCTGCAACAGAACAGTGGAAGTTGGTGGTTGTCTGGGGCTGCAAAAAGATCTATCTGAGGGGTGCCCCATCTGGCAAAAACTGTCCTCAGCACTAGAGGATTCAGGGACCATTCGTGATGGCCCTGAGAAATCCTGCTGAGGGCATCCGCTAGGACATTGTCCTTCCCTGGCAGATGAACTGCTATTAGAGAAGTGTTCAGGGAGTAAGCCAGAGACCACTTCATTGCCTCGGTGCACAAGGCCGACGACCGAGTGCCCCCTTGCTTGTTGATGTACCACATTGTTGTGGTATTGTCTGTTCTGACCTGGACTACTTTGTTCTGGACAGATGCAGAAAAAACTTGAAGAGCTAAAAGACAGCTCTGAGTTCCAGCAAGTTGATGTGGAGCAGAGATTTCTGGGGACCACACTCCTGTGTGGAGGGACGCCAAGTGTGCTCCCACCCCAGGAGGGAGGCATCCGTAGTGAGGGTGAGGGAGTGGGAGATAGGAATGAAGGGGACCACCAGTCTTAAATTGCTCTGATCCTGCCACCACTGAAGAGCTAGGATCAGAGTTCAGGTCACTGGAACCAATTTGGTAAGGGGGTCCCTCCTTTGGGACCAATAGGCCCTCAAATGAAACTGAATGTCTCTCATTTGGAATCTTGCTCCCTGCACTACAGCTGTGGAGGCAGCCATGTGCCCCAGGAGCTGCAAAAAGTGTCTTGCTGGTTGAGAGACCTGCAGGGTGAAAGAGGAGGCCAGGGCAATCAACTTCTCTACCCTTTCCAAGGGGAGGAAGGCCCTGGCCAGTTTTGTGTCCAATTCCGCACCTATGAAAGTAAGTACCTGAACTGGTTCTAGAACGGACTTTGGTAGATTTAGCAGGAATCCCAGGGAGGTGAGAAGCTGCTGGGTGACTTGCAAGTGGGATTTCACCTGTTCTGGAGACTGTCCTACAATAAGCCAGTCATCCAGGTAGGGAAAAACAGCAACCCCTTGCCTTCTTAAATGAGCCACTGCCACGGCTAGACATTTTGTGAATACCCTTGGAGCAGAGGTAAGACCGAAGGGCATTGCCCTGAACTGGTAGTGGCCTGAGGGCAGTTCGAACCTGAGGTACTTTCGGTGAGAAGGCCTGATGAGGACATGAAAATAAGCATCCTTGAGGTCCAGGGAGGCTAACCAGTCCCCTGGCCTCAGTGAAGGCAATATCATTGCCAGAGTTAGCATTTTGAACTTTGGTTTCAAAAGGTGTTTGTTCAGATATCTTAAATCTAGGATGGGCCGCCATTCTCCTGTCTTTTTTGGGGTAAGAAAGTATCTGGAGTACAGACCCTTGCCCTAGTGTAAAGGAGGAACCCTTTGCACTGCTTTGCAATTTAACAGGGCAGAGACCTCTGCTTCCAGAGCAAGGGTCTCTAGGGGGCTTGCAGCTGGAAAGTGTCTGGCTCTCATCTTTGGAAACTGTTTGAAGCCGAGAACCAGACCCTGGCCTACTACTTCCAGAACCCACTTGTCCGAAGTTAGGGACACCCAGTTCTGACTGAAGTAAGCCAACCTGCCCCCTACTGGTACAGGAGAATCGGCCCTGGGCACCCCATCAGGGTGCCTGCTTGGCAGTTGCCTTAGGCTGAGGGGTGGGGCGAACACCTCGCCCGTCTGTCTCTGCCTCTGAAAAAACCCTCTGAGCATAAGCAGAGGAGGCTTGGGATTGATAAAAGGCCTGTGGAAAGGCCTGCCCTACCTCTGGGTGTGTGCCTCTGGGAGTGGCTTGCCGCTCCTTGGCCTGGGCACTTTGTGAGGTAGTTCTGTATTCATCCATCTTTTTCATATAGTTCTCTGTCTGCTCCCCAAACAGAGAATTTCCTACCACAGGAAAATCCATAGCTTTAGACTGAGTGTCCTGTGACAGATTAGTGCACCTGAGCCATGCCAACCTACGGAAAGCCACAGAAGTGGCCATGACCCTAGAGGAAACATCATTAACATCAACAGCAGCATGAAATTGAACTTTAGAGGCTTCAATGCCATCAGCAGCCACCTGTTCC
Source organism: Neoceratodus forsteri (assembly GCA_016271365.2). Lineage (NCBI taxonomy): Eukaryota > Metazoa > Chordata > Ceratodontiformes > Ceratodontidae > Neoceratodus > Neoceratodus forsteri. Next base: position 298,068,360 of record JADMNL010000026.1, read on the forward strand.
AATTCACTAGCCAGCTGGCCATGGGCCTGCTTGGCTAACTGCATAACTGTATCCCATCCAGATTTCTGATATCTAGCCACATAAGCCATATAATTTCCCTGCCTGAGTCCCAAAGAGGCTGCCATATACTGCTTTTTTGCCATGGCATCGATCTTCCTGGAGTCCTTATCAGGAGGATGTGAAGCCAGGGGAATGTTAGCCTTGTCACAGGCTGCAGCCTGTACCACTCCTACATGACTACACTGCTCAGAAAGGAAGTCTGTATCAGGGCCTGATAGAGTATACCTCCTGTCCATCTTTTTATCGACAGGAGGCACAGAATTTGGATTTTTTTTTAATTTTCATTGTTTGCTTCCTAAATGACTTATGCAAAGGAATAGACAATTTCCTAGACTCTGGAATATCCATCATTTCAACATAATCAGGCTCCTCTTGCTCATCCACAGCCTCTTCTAAGGGAAGCTGGAGGGTTTCAGCAATGTTCTTATAAAAAATAAAATGAGATGGGGACTCAGACAGCATGGGGGAGATTCTAATGGTCTGTCTGGAGAGATGTCTGGTTCAATGGGCACATCCAGACCCTCCCAGCCACATACATACTGTTCATAATCCTCCTCCCCTCCTGTGGTTCATAAAATTCCTCAACATCATACCCTGAACCACTGGAACCGGACGAACCAACCTTTTGCCAACTAGTGGTGGATCTGACCCGGTCCGAGACAGTGACTGGACAATTTGTATGGCTTTTGCTATCTCTGCAGCAGTTGGAGAGGCAATTTTGGACTCCAGACCTGCTGATTTTTTACTGGGGCTGGTTCCTCAGAACCAGCTTTTCTTTGCCGAGAAGTCTCGCCCTGGTCAGAGGGCACTCCCTCTGGTCCAGTTGGTACTGGACCGGGCTGGCCATCTGGGTCAGCGGACTTTTTGGCCTCTTGTTCCCTGAGCCTGCCCAATCTTTTTTCCAGGGTGGCTGCAGGGAAATTCTTGCAAATCTGGCAGTCTGACTGGAGGTGGTCAAACCCCAGACAATAAACACATGTGGTGTGTGGGTCAGCCTTGGCAAAGGCTTCCCCACAAGCATCACAGTGTTGAAACCCAGTGGGCCCGGTTTTTCTTTTGGGTTTCTCAGACATAATGCCAGCCTAACCAAAAACTTGCCCTTTTAATGGCAGTGCCAGGCAAGACACCCTTATCGGTTCCTAACCGTGTCACGGGTATTTGAAAAAGACGTAATTAAAACTCCGTTTTTTTTAGAACCGAAAAGAACCAGGAACCGCACTCTAAATGTATAGTATAATGCTTTAAAAGTTTTTTAAAAGCAAACCGATCGGTTCAAAACCGAACCGATAATGACAATTTCCACACAGACTAAAGACCTTGTACTTACGGTTACCAGATAGAGCTTTGAACCGAAATGCGGTAAAATAAAACACTGTTCTCGGTTAAATTTAACCGAGAAATACTGATTTAAACCGAGAAATGAACAGAGCTGAAGGAGAGATCTCCGGAGCGACTGTTCAGTGAGGCGGAGTAAAGAATCTGACAGTTTCTATTTGAAACTAGCCAGATAGAGCTTTTAAGAGGAGCGCTCGCGCTCAGAACTCCATCCTGTACGGAGTTAACTCTTTCCTCTCCGGGGCAGTTTTACAGGAGGAGCTAACTGCAATAGTCATAATATAGCAAGACTTCATGTTGTTTGAAGTATGCTTGTCACTGCCCCGGGTATCCCCTTTCAAGATGCTCACATGGATTTAGAATGTGCTCTGTAAATGTATGCAGTGGGTATACACAGAGCAGGGACACCCCTCTCCCTCAGACATCCCACCTTGTCACTCCCCTGGGTATCCCCATTCTATAGGCCCACATCAATTTAGCATGTGCTCTGTAAATGTATGCAGTGGGCATCTACAGTGCAGGGGCACCCCCCCTTCAGATATCCCACCTTGTCACTCACCCAGATATTCCCTTTCTAGATGCTCACACAGATTTAGATTGTGCTCAGTAAATGTATACAGTGGATATACACAGAGCAGGGATGCCCCCTCCCTCAGACATTCCACCTCGTCACTCCCCCTAGGTATCCCCTTTCTAGATGTCCACACGGATTTAGAATGTGCTCAGTAAAAGTATGCAGTGGGTATTTATTTATTTTTTGATAACCAGGTAGGTGCGCTAGACACGAAAGTGACTATTTTCAGGCACGACCCGGGAGGTCAACAACATAGGGAGATAACAGTTACATAGAGTACAGTGTCAGGAGCTATGCAATACATTTCAGGCAAGACCTGGGGGGTCAAAACAACATAGAGAGAGAGATGACAGTTACATAGAATACATGTCAGGAGCCGTGCAATACATTGCAAGCATAAGGTGAGACAAAGGCATAACTGGTTTAAAATTAAACAATTGTAGATAAGTGCCCAAGTGTGGATTAACATAGTAATAACAAGAATATGAGGTACATAGAGAAGAAATCAATTGAACGGCGGCATTATAACAAGGTACTGAGAATGAGAGGGTATTGGTTTGGAAGGGGCAGGAAAGAGAGGTAAAGTTGGGATGGGAGTAGTGGGGCTGGGGGAGCATGGTGTAATCTCACACTGTAGAAGGTGTAACCAAGGTGGCCAGGGCAGGGTAAGTCTGGACCTATGGAGGGTTGAAGCAGGTACACTGAGCACAAGTGGTAAGGAGGGAGCGGTGCAATTTCTTAAACATGGCATGATTAGGTGCAAGGCGGACATCTAGGGGCAGCGAGTTCCAGTAGGAGGGGCCTACATGCGTGAAGCCCGATTTCCCTTTGGTAGTTCTACATCTGGGAATGCAAAACAAAGAAAGTTCAGTAGATCGGAGACCATAAAAGATGGGCTGAGGGATTAGCAGGGAGACTAGGTAGGTGGGCATACTAGATCGAAGTACACCGTCGATCAGGTTCCCAAGAGAGGAGACATTGTGCAGCAGGAGAAAGCCAACTGAGATCAGAGTACAGCAAGCAGTGATGTTTTAGCCTGGAGGAAGCAGAGGCGTAGCGGCATATATTGTTGTAAGTAGTGTCCCACCTATGAAGATTAGCTTTAGATGTATTTGTATAGATTACGGATCCGTAAGAAAGTGATGGAAAAAGGATTCCTCTAGCAATGGCAGTCCTAGCAGTGGGGGTAAGAATGTAGCTTGTTTTGTAGGCTAAGCCCAGTTTGGCATTCACAGCCTTACAGGTGAAGGTAATATGGGTGTCATAGGTGAGGGATTCATCGAATAAGATCCCCAGATAATTAAAAGAAGTTACCATCTCCAGTGGGGAGCTGTCCGCCCAGGTGACCTGGAAAGATTTACGGTGCTGTTTTAATTTAATAGAGGAACCAAAGAGCATGGCCTTGGTCTTAGCAACATTTAGGACAAGCTTATTTTTGGTGATCCAGGATTAAATATTTTGTAGGTCCATGGAGAGCTTATGATTAATAGAGTGGACATTATCTGAGTTTGTATAAAGGACAAGGTCATTGGCATAAAGCAGCGATGAACAGGAGGATACCACTTGAGAAATGTTGTTAAACATCGAGAAAAACAGGGGTCCAAGGATAGAACCTTGCGGTACACCAATATTGATGAGAGCTTTTTCTGAGGTGGCCGAATTGAATTTCACGGTTTGATGCCTGATTGATAGGTAGCTATAGAACCAAGTTACAACATTGGGCGAAAAACCCAGGGAGTGGAGACTGGCAACCAGAAGAGGGTGGCTGACTACGAACATACGAAATTTGCCAGCAGATAAAGGCCTAGAGGTCTATCAAGTCTGCTCGAATGTGCAGCTAGCACCCCTTATTCTGCAGCTGCCCCTCCCTCCAACCCTTCCCCTTCATTAACCTTCCCCCTTGTCCTGTCCCATCCTCATTTGAAGCAGTCCACTCTTCTACTGCATACCACTTCAGCAGGTAACGCATTCCACCCAGCCACCACCTCTCTATAAAAAGTGTCTCCTCATCTCCTCCTGAACCTTCCTTGCTCCAGTCTCATATCATGGCCCCCGTGGCCCTCCCCTCCCTTACTTTGAACAGCCCCTCTGTACCCATCTTGTTTATTCCTTTCATGTATTTAAAGGAATCAATCATGTCACCCGTCTCTCCTCTCCTCTCCTCCAGTGAGTACATGTTCAACTCCTTCAACCTCCTCTCGTATAAGTCCCCCAGCCCCTTGATCATCTTTGTCACTCTGCGCTGCACCCCGTCCAGTAACTTAATGTCCCTCTTCAGATACGGACGCCAGTACTGCACGCAGTACTCCAGGTGTGGTCTAACTAATGACCTATACAGTGGCAGAATCACCTCCTCCCTCCTCAAGATATAACCCTTGCACACAACCCAGCATTTTGTTGGCCTTGCAGCTGCCTTCCTACATTGTGCCGAAGTTGTTCATTGACCCTGTAATGAGCACACCCAGATCCTTCTCCTCCTCTGTCTGGGCTAGCTGCACTCCCTAGCTGGTAACTCCTCCTTGGGTTCTTCATTCCAAAATGCAGCACCTTGCACTTTTGGCATTAAAGCCCAGTTGCCAGGTGTCTGACCAGGTTTCAAGCTTTGCCAGATCATCCTGCAACCCTGCCATCCCCCTAGGTCATCCACCACCGCGCCTACCTTGGTATCATCAGCAAACAGACTGATCTTGCTCTTGATGTCCCATGATATGTCTGCAATGAATATCCCAAACAACACTGGTCCCAACACTGAGCCCTGTGGAACACCGCTCGTCACTGCCCTTGGGTGTGAGAGCTCCCCACCCACCACCCTCTGTTGCCTTCCCTGCAGCCAGTTTCCTACCCATCTCACCAGCTTTGCACCCGCCCCTGTGCCTACTAACTTCCTTCCCAGCCTTCCATGTGGCACTGAGTCGAATGCCTTACTGAAGTCCAGATACAGGACATCCACTGCATGGCCCCTGTCCAGTTGCCTAGTTACCCAGTCATAGAACTCTACCAGGTTGATTTGGCAGGATCTGCCATGTATAAAGCCATGCTGTCTGCTGTCCTGTAGTCCTTTGGCCTCTAGGAGGACCACCAGCTCTCCTTCAGGACAGTCTCCATTAGCTTACCCCACGATGGATGTGAGGCTCACTGATCTGTAGTTTCCGGTTCATCCTTGGGGCCACTCTTGTGGAGGGGCACCACATGAGCCATCCTCCAGTCCCGAGGTACACACCCGAATGTAGTGAGGCATTAAATAGGTCTGCCAAGGTCCTGCAAGGACCTCTGCCAAGCTCCTTCAGTACCCTGGTGGATCATCTGGACTGGCACCTTGTCCACCTCAGTGCCTTCAAAAGTCCCTCTCAAACTCTGCTCCATGATTTCCCATCTGTCACCACTTTCTCCCTGCTTCTGCCATTTCTCCACCTTGGTGTCACCCCTCTTCTCTTTAGTAAATACTGAGCAGAGTACTCATTTAGTGCTTCATGTGCACCCTGCTTCCACCCAACCCCCTCCTTCCCTAATCCTTACTATGTGGTCCTTAAGCCCTTTTCTCCTGATGTACTTAAGAAGTCCTTCTCCCCTTCTCAATGCCTTGTGTCAGCCTGAGTTCTTGAGATACTTTGGCTCCCTTACTGCCCTTGTCACCTCCTTGATTCTGTCAAGTACTCTTCCTGTCCTCCCCTCCCTGTTTTCTTGTACTTCCTAAAGGCAGCTCTTTCCTCCTTACCTTTTCCATGACCTCCTTGCTCAACCAGATCGGTTTCTTAGCCTCAGCCTTCTTGCTCTGGGCTTTGCAGCAGGTTTGGCTGCCTCCACTATCCCCAGCTTTATGAGCTCCCCACCTCTGGTTAGTGTCCATACTAGACTGAATTCTGCCAGGTATCTACCACTTCCCCCATCCTCCCAAAGTTGGCCCTCCTGAAGTCCAGCACTATTGTGCCAGATTTCCTCCTTCCTTGCCCATATCCAATGTGAGCCACACTGGTGTGGTGGTCACTCCTGACAGTGGTTCCTCCACTGTAAGTTCTCTCACAAAGTCCCCATTTGCCAGCACAAGGTCAAGGGTATTTCCTAACCTGGTTTTTTCACTGACCATTTGCAGCAGGAAGCTGTCCTAGAAGGCATCCAGCAGTACCTGCTCCCTTCTGTTCCTGGTTGTTGGGGTGCTCCAGTCCACTCCTGGCAAGTTGAAGTCCCCCACAATCACCACACTACCCTTCTCGCAGGTCCTCCTGATCTGTCCCGCTAGTTCCCTGTCTAACTCCTCCGTCTGAGATGGTGGCCTGTACACCATTCCCATTCTAAGAATCCTATTCTTGGAATCCTGGATTTGCATCCAAAGTGACTCCGTACTACCCTCCTCCCCTTCCTCCCTTACACACTTCAGTCCTTCCTTCACATATAGTGCCACCCCTAGACTAGATAGAAGGCTTTTGTCAAATCAATAAAAACTGCACCAGTTAGGTGACCCTGGTCCATAGTTTGAAGAATATCATTTGTCAGCTGCAGAAGAGCAGTTTGAGTACTATGACCTTTTCGGAAACCGTGCTGGTTTGGGTGCAGTAGGTTATGTTTTGTGAGGTGTTCTGAGATCTGAGCTGAGATGAGCTTCTCAGGACTTTATCTAGTGTTGACAATATTGCTATTGGTCTGTAGTTGGCTAGGACTTTTTTGTTGCCTTTTTTGAATATTGGCGTGATTCTGGCTAGTTTCCATACCTCGGGCACCACGCCTTCACTCAGGGACAGGTTGAATATGCAAGCCAGAGGTCCTGAGATGAAAGGTGCCGCCAGTTTGAGGAGTCTAGGCTCAAGGTTGTCAGCCCCAACAGCAGTACTGTCTGATATGGAGTTTAAGTGTTTGAGGATGTCATTTTTCGATATAGCTTTAAAGTAGAAGGTGGGTGTTTGTGAGGTTACTTTTGGGTGGGGGGCTTCAGGTATTAAGTTAGGGGAGGAGAGTGTTTTGTTGTGTGTACTCGAGAGGTCGAAGTAAAATTAAAGCGTGGCAATGGTGCCTGGGTCATTGCAATGAACACCTTTCAGTATCATGTGTCGTTATCTAGTGGCCTTTTGTTAGAGCAAGGAAAGTCTTGACATGAGACCAAAATTTCTAGGGTTCCCGCTGCATGCAGCAGGAGGCCTTCGCAGTACTGGCTTTGCAAGCCTAATTTGGGATTTGCATTTTGATCGCTGTTCTCTATAGTTGTTATAATGGCTGGGAGACCAGATGCTTTAAACTTTCTCCAGCATTTATCCCTGTTTTTGAGGGCAGTGGGAAGGCCTTTGTGTAGCCATCTGGTTTGTGTACCACGAACGCGCCGAGTGATGACTGGGGTATGCTTATCCTGAAGGAGGATGAACCTGCTCAGGAAGGCATGCAGGGTAGCTTCAGCACTAGTACAGTGGAAGACAGGGGACCAGTCAGTGTGGGACACATTATAGGAAATTACTTTGATTTAAGTTAGCATAATTTCTGAAGCATATATAGTTTTGTTGGGACGTGGAGTTTGTGGAGGTGCTCCATATGCAAAAGACAGGGGAGTGGTCACTGATATTGTCAGGCATGGTTCCTAATTTTGCAATTCTATCCACACGATTCTAAGACCCAGTCAATAAGGGTGCTGAGTCTGTGTTAGCTGATACCCTTGTGTATTCAGTAATGATTTGGTGCAAATTAGTAGCTCTGTACCAGGGACTGAAGTGAGTCTTGAGCTTTGCCAAGCCAGTTTAGATTTATATTGCCGAGAATGATGAGTTCATTATTCCCCGCATGTGCAGCTGTTTGAACCAGCAAATCAGCTAGGCCTTGTGTTCCACTGGTAGGTGGGTTGTAGGCACATACAGTGTGGAGTTTTTTCTCTCCGAGTCTAAGTATAGCATGGATATATTCACATAAGGAGTTTTTATTGTTTGTTAACAGTCATATTCAGGTTGCTTTTGTAATAGATTGTGACACCCCCACTGCGTTTAGGAGGTGGTCTGTCGCACCTAAGAAGGGAGTAGTTTGGAAGCAGGCAAAAGGTATCTGGGATCGAGGGCCTTAACCATGTCTCAGATAGGCAGAGCACATCTGGTTGGTGGTTAACCACCCAGGCTTCTAGATCTGCTTGACTGTGGAGAAGGCTCCCGATATTAAAGTGGACTATGTGAAGGCCTTTCATATTATATCTAGAGCAGATTAAGGGTGATATGCCGGTTGCAGGGCCTGGGTTCAACTCTATATCTCCAGACAGCATAAGGGCCAGCAATATGAGATACCTTAAGTTATGCAGTACAGTTTTGGTACAGCTCCGCCAGTAGGTATGCCATCGTTTGGTGGTGGATGCCGTGGCATGGTAGATGAGTAGTTTAGGGAGGAGAGCAAGGGTTGTGTCTGTGTCATATCCGGTTAGGATTAGCATATTGGAGTAGGTAAAGTCGTTTAGATGCGCATAACTGCTTTGAGTGTGATCTTTGGTGTGAGGTAGCATCAGGATAAGGATGCCGAGTAGTATCAGAGACAAGAGTAGAGAGGTTGTAGCTAGCAATGACCAGAACATGCTATAGTCTTTAGTGATAGGCATATTTTAAGAAAGAGCAGGACTGAGGGACACAGTAAAGAGCCAGAGGTGAGGGTCGTGAAAGGAGCAGTACAGAGCGCAGTGGCTTGCCTCGTGTAGGAGTTATAAGGGATTTAAAGCTAAGATTTTTGTCAGCGGGGTGGGAGAGCAATGAAGCTGAGAGAAACTGTTTTAGGCAGTAGGCAGGGGAGCTAAAAAGATGCAAGGAGAGCTGCACAAATTTAGAGAGAAGGGGAGAAAGGATTTAGGCAGCCAGTAATAGTACAAGAGAGAGCAGAGTTATTCTGGCTGAAAGACTATGGAAAAAAGATCAGGGCAGACTAGAAGCTTTGAGTGGTGAACAGTAAAAAGTTTACAATATTGCTCGAGAGAAGAGAAAAAAGGAAAGGTTTGTTTGGGTGCCCCCTGTGGTTAGTTAATATAACGAGCCAATAGGAAAGTGGGGAGATAGTAAAAATAACCTGATTGGTTTCTTCAGCCTATAAAAGTAAAAGCCGAACATGGGGGCGGAGACGCCATAGGCGTCCGGGCTAGCAGCAGCTAAGAGCAAAAGCAGAGGAGAGCGAGTGCCAGGGAGCCCGGTTACAGAGTCAGCCTAAGCCCTGCTTCAGTCCTGATTCCCGGCTGCTGCAGCACCTTAAAAACTTGCCCTGGTTCCAAATTGAGCAGGAGCAGTGCACTGAAACAATGTAAGATCTACTGCTCCAATTCTCAGCCCGAAGTCCGGGAGAAAAGAGATGGCGCCAAATTTAAAATTCAGAAAAAGGTCCAGGCTGGGCAAAGGCGCCACGAGTAGACGCCGTATCAGTTTTCGTACCTTGTGCAGACGATTTGAAATCCAAAGAGCTGCTCCGGTCAGGCGGTAGCCCGGGGTGACTGGGCCACCTGAGGAATAGAGAAGAGGTAGAGTCAGTAGGAGGGAGGGGACACAGGACAAAAGAAAGACCAAGGAACAGACTGGATTTGCTACAGGGGAACAATGAGGTAAGAGTGATTTGCTGAGCCCCGAGGTGCAACAAGGTGGGGATGGAAGAATACAGCCGGAGGGAGAGAGAGAGGCGTGTGCAGGTGAGCAGATAGCTAGGCAGGAGGGGAAGGGTCAGGATAAAGAGCAAATGAAAGTAGGTACATGCACAGGGTACTGTAATCACAAAAAAGTGTAATCTAACCAACTGTACAATCTTTACACAGCATCACAATAATTTTATAACAGCATATAAAATAGTTAGCAGTCAAAGCATGTCAACGGATTCCTCGATTTGCAGAGGGAAAACTAAACTGATGCCAGACTTCAAATTTATGCAGCGCTACAATAGATATTATGGGCTACTGTTCTGGCAGCAGCTAAGAGTGAGAGCAGAGGCGAGCGAGCGCCAGGGAGCCCGCTTAGAGTCAGCCTAAGCCCTGCTTCAGTCCCGATTCCCGGCTGCTGCAGCACCTTTAACTTGCCCTGGTTCCAAATTGAGCAGGAGCAGTGCACTGAAATGATGTAAGATCTACTGCTCCAATGCTCAGCCCGAAGTCCGGGAGAAAAGAGATGGCGCCAAATTTAAAATTCAGAAAAAGGTCCAGGCTGGGCAAAGGCGCCACGAGTAGACGCCGTATCAGTTTTCGTACCTTGTGCAGGCGATTTGAAATCCGAGGAGCTGCTCCGGCGGGGCGGTAGCCCAGGGTGACTGGGCCACCTTGTGCAGGCGATTTGAAATCAGAGGAGCTGCTCCGGTCGGGCGGTAGGGCCACCCTGTGCAGGCAATTTGAAATCCGAGGAGCTGCTCCGGTCGGGCGGTAGCCCGGGGCGACTGGGCCACCTTGTGCAGGTGATTTGAAATCCGAGGAGCTGCTCCGGTCAGGCGGTCGCGGGCGGGTATACACAGAGCAGGGATGCCCCCTCCCTCAGACATTTCACCTTGTCACTCCCCCTGGGTATCCCCTTTCTAAATGTCCACACGGATTTAGAATGTGCTCAGTAAAAGTATGCAGTGGGTATACACAGAGCAGGGACGCCCCCTCCCTCAGACATTCCACCTTGTCACTCCCCCTGGGTATCCCCTCTCTAGATGCCCACATCGATTTAGAATGTGCTCTGTAAATGTACGCAGTGGTTATGTACAGAGCAAGAGCATCCCCTCCCTCAGACATCCCACCTTGTCACTCCCCCGGGTATCCCCTTTCTAGAAGCCCACATGGATTCAGAATGTACTCAGTAAATGTGTGCAGTGGGTATACACAGAGCAGGGGCACCCGTCCCTTAGACATCCCTCCTCGTCACTACCCCCAGGTATCCCCTTTCTAGATGCTTACATGGCTATAGAATGTGCTCAGTAAATGTGTGCAGTGGGTATACACAGGGCAGAGGCACCCCTCCCTGAGACATCCCACCTTGTCACTCCCCTCTCCAGGTATCCCCTTTCTAAAAGCCCACATGGATTTAGAACATGCTCAGTAAATGTATGCAGTGGGTATACACAGAGCAGGGATGCCCCCTCCCTCAGACATCCCACCTTGTCACTCCCTCCGGGTATCCCCTTTCCAGAAGCCCACAGGGATTTAAAATGTACTCTGTAAATGTATGCAGTGGGTATACAGAGAGCAGGGACACCCTTCCCTCAGACATCCCACCTTGTCACTCCCTCGGGTATCCCCTTTCTAGATGCTCACATGGATTTACATTGTGCTCTGTAAATGTATGCAGTTGGTACACAAAGAGCAGGGACGTCCTTCCCTGTCACTACCGCTGGGTATTCCCTTTCTAGATACTTACATGGATTTAGAATGTGCTCTGTAAATATAAGCAGTGGGTATGTACAGAGCAGGGACACCCCCTCCCTCAGACATTCCACCTTGTCACTCCCCCCGGGTATCCCCTTTCTGGAAGCCCACATGGATTCAGAATGTGCTCAGTAAAAGTATGCAGTGGGTATACAGAGAGCAGGGGCACCCCCTCCCTGAGACATCCCACCTTGTCACTCCCCCAGGGTATCCACCTTCTAGATACCCACATGGATTTAGAATGTGCGCAGTAAATTTATTCAGTGGGTATACGCAGAGCAGGGACACCCCCTCCCTCACACATCCCATTGTCACTCCCCCGGGTATCCACTTTCCAGATGCACACATAGATTTAGAATGTGCTCTGTAAATGTATGCAGTGGGTATACAGAGAGCAGAGACACCCCCTCCCTCAGACATCCCACCTTGTCACTCCCCCGGATATCCCCTTTCTAGATGTTCACATGGATTCAGAATGTGCTCAGTAAATGTGTGCAGTGGGTATACACAGAGCAGGGACACTCCTCCCTGAGACATCCCACCTTGTCACTCCCCCCTGCGGGTATCCCCTTTCTAAAAGCCCACATGGATTTAGAACATGCTCTGTAAATGTATGCAGTGGGTATGCACAGAGCAGGGGCACCCCTCCCTCAGACATCCCACCTTGTCACTCCCCCCCGGGTATCCCCTTTCTAGATGCCCCCATGGATTCAGAATGTACTCTGTAAAAGTATGCAGAGGGTATACACAGAGCAGGGACGCCCCCTCCCTCAGACTTCCCACCTTCTCACTCCCCCCTGGGTATCCCCTTCCTAGATGCCCACATAGATTAAGAATGTGCTCAGTAAAATGTATGCAGTGGGTATGTACAGAGCAGGGGCATCCCCTCCCTCAGACATCCCACCATGTCACTACCCCCGGGTATCCCCTTTCTAGATGCTCACATGGATTTGGAATGTGCTCAGTATATGTATGCAGTGGGTATACACAGAGCAGGTGTAACCCCCCTACTAATGGGGGTTCCTAGAAGCCTTTCCCGGAGCTTGCCTAAATGCTCCATGCCTGACTGGTGTTCGGCGTAAGGCCGCTAACTGTGGGTGTTGTGAGTGCTTTTAAAGCCTCCCATACTACCCCTCTAACAGCTGCCTGTTTGCAGGTTCTAGCAGTACAAATAGGGGGACTAGGGTTTCGCTGCTCGAGTCCCGCTCTGGACTGCTGTCTGATCGCTCCGTTTTTATGGTCGCTAGGAGCGCTGAGGGAGCCTATCTAACAGATATAGTTGTTCCCCTGAAAACATGTATAGTATTGGTAAAATTGCAGTTTGTCCAACGTTTTTATTGCAGCTGGGACTTTGTGTTGTGCCCTTCCATACTGGACCCGGACTGTGTGAGAGGGGTCCAATAGTAGCTAAGGGGGCCTTTGAATTGGCGTGAGGTGACCAACCTGGAATCAGGACTCTGGCTGGAGCCAGCTTACCAATGGGGACCCAGCTTGTAATTCTTGGAAGTGGCATTATGGGCCATGGCGCATTTTAGCACCACTGAGGGCCAGACTAACTGACTGGCATTTGTAACCAGCCAATGGAATCAGGTAGCGCCCGGGCTGAAAGGATTACCCCATGCTGTCAGGGGCAGAGGCGTTTGTGACTGTGAAGGAGAAGGGAGCTCTGCGCTCATGCACCATTGAGTGTTCGCGCGGGAAACTCCTGAGGCGGCCGTTTGCATTGCCAGCATTCCAGGGATGAAATCCGTGGGCTTGCGGTCAGAGGAGGCTGTGTACAAGCACAGCTACCAACCAGGCTTCATCTGAAGAGGACTGGAGAATCAGCTAAATCGCGCTCGGTCTGTCAGGACAGTGAAGCTGCAGTGAAACGCCCGTATAGCTGTGAGTTTGTTCAGGTTCTGTGAGCAGCTGCCTGGTATGGTACCCCTCTGTGTTTTCCATATGAATGTGTGAGGAGGCCTTGAAGCCCAGGCTCAGCCCTGCGAGTGGTAAAAGCGTGATTCTCTGCTGGAGTTGTGAGTACTGAATCAGGGTAGCTCCCTGCTAAAGGTTACAGTCAAAAGAAACTACAAATTGTTTGTTGTATTGCTGACAGCCCTAATTGAGCTTTCTGGCTCCACCTGATCTTCTCAGGGGTTAACGGCTCACGTGTGTCAGGGCCCCAACCAGCTGCACCGAGGAACTAAACATTAGGGCTTGAGTACCCATAGACAGCACTTAATAGGTTAGGCCTGTGCACAGAGCCATAGGTAGATTTCTATATACTGTAGTGATAAGCCAATCAACCAGATTTCCCTCGGCCCTTGTTATTCACCCCTCCAATACATCAGATTGCTTGTTTTGCAAAAGTACACTGGCTAGTTTGTGTATTAATGGTGAAATACTGCACGGTGAATGTGGTGTAACTGTACCTTACTTTCTAGGGGGTCCCCGGAGTGAGCTGACTGGTTGGAGACGGGGGTAAGTGTGTATGGTAGAGGCACTGAAATTGAACTGTGTGGGCCACTAGTGGGAAGAAAGGGGAGCTGCAGCAACCCAGAGGGCTGCGACCAAGCCAACCTTGGCTGTTCCAACCCCATCCTCTGGGTGGAGGCACCCGCCTACGGATCTGGGCCCCTCACCCTGCCACGGTTAGGGCAGGCAGGGCCCTTAAGACAGCACCCCATAGGGGTTACACAGGGATACCCCCTCCCTCAGACATCCCACCTTGTCACTCCCCCGGGTATCCCCTTTCTAGATGCCCACATGGATTTAGAATGTAGTCTGTAAATTTATGCAGTGAGCATGCACAGAGCAGGGGCACCCCTCCCTCAGACATCCCACCTTGTCACTCCCTCTGGGTATCCCCTTTCTAGATGCTCACATGGATTTAGAATGTGCTCTTTAAATGTATGCAGTGGGTATGTACAGAGCAGGGGCACCCCTTCCTCAGACATCCCACCTTGACACTCCCTCTGGTATCCCATTTCTAGATGCTCACATGGATTTAGAATGTACTTATTTATTTATTTCAATCTAGGATTACAATACCTTTGAGCCGAGGCTCTTTTACAAAGGTTCCACATCAGCGTATGCAACAGTCATCATTTTTAGTTACAAACATATAGTCATTGACTTACAGACATGTAATAACCAGTACAAAGACATGAGCTATGAGCAAGACAAGAGAAAGGGGTGGTGAAGGAAGTGAGGGTAGGAGATCGATGGGGGAGGACATGCAGGGGGTAAGGGGAGTACAGGCGGTGGTTGGGGCGGGGGCAGGAGTGGAGATAAAGGGGGCAGGCGAGCAAGGGTGGGAGACAGTGCAGCCAGGGGGCCTTGTCGAGGGAATATGACAGGTAAGGTGCTAGGGGTGCAAAGACTAATTGTAAGTGCTGGGTGCTGGGGCATTTGCAGCTGGAACGGTGGAAATGTTAAGATGGGCAATCGCAGGATACAAGCAGTGAGAGGCGCAGCTTGGACTTGAAGAGGCCGAGTGTTGGAGTGGTCGCTATGTCGCTGCCAAGAGAGCTGAGCCAGTTGGATGCCTGATAGGCGAATGATCTTTGTCCTTGGGTCGTGCGACATCATGGGATATGTAGTAGATGGGAAATTGGATCTCCTTGTAGTGACATTCCTATGTCTAGGCTTAAGGAGGGCACAGACACCAGGTGGGGCCAGACCCATTATAATTTTCTTGGCCGTGATGCAGGTTTGGTATTTTATGTGTTTGTCCAGTTGAAGCCATCCAGATTGGGAATAAAGTTCACAAGTGCGGGTACGGTGATGTGAGCCAGTGATGAGATGACAGGCCTTATTCAGGGAGGTTACGATACATTTGAGAGCAGAGGTAGTTGCAGACCCATATATGATAAGACCATAGTCTATGATGCAGACGATGGAGCTTTGGACGGCCACTGCCAGTGTTTCTGGGGTTAGGTGTTTCCTGTGCCGGAATAATATGCCTAACCTCGCATTGGCAAACTTTGCAACACTGCTGATATGGACAGCATATGAGAGGTAGGGATCAAGGGTGATGCCGAGGTACTTGAACGATTGTGTTTGCTCTAGGATGGCTCCCTGTTTGGTTGCAATGGAGAGGTGGAGTTGTTTGTTTTTGTTGTGAGGGCTGCAGAAGACCATAGACTTGTTTTTTTTCCGATTCAGAAGCAGTTTATGATTTAGGGACCAAGATTCGATGGAGAAGGCCCACTGAAGTTTATTTTGTAATTGAGTTGGATCAGGGTCCGAGGTGAGGATCACAGTATCGTCGGCGTAGAGAATTATTTGTTCTGGGCAGCTGTCCGGTAATGAGTTTAAGAATAGGCTGAAAAGGAGGAGTCCCAGAATGGAGCCCTGGGGGATTCCCGAGCAGACCGGTCTAGGGTCCAGCAGTGTATCAGTGATTCTTACTGTTTGAGACCGTCCTTCAAGGTAGCTCTTAAACCAGCCAATGGAGTCAGTTGACAGCCCAGTGTTCTGAAGCTGGACAAGCAGGAGGCAGTGACTAATGGTGTTGAATGCTTTAGTTAAGTCAATGTAGATTGAGCCTAGTAGTTCACCGGAGTCAAGTGCATTGTGGATTGCGCCAGTGAATTCAAGTAGGGCTGTGGAGGTGCTGTGACCTTTGCAGAACCAGTGTTATTGCTTGCACAGGATGTTGTGCGTATCCAGGTATTCTGTGAGCTGGTCCGAGACAATGCGTTCTAGTGCCTTGGAGAGTGGGGGTAGTAGGGAGATTGGTGACAAAACTACCCACGATAACTACAGACCTCTTTTATGGATTGGGGTGACAGTGGCAGATTTCCATCTGTCCGGGAACTGGCTAAGGCTGAGGGAGAGGTTGAAAATTCTGATTAGAAGACTAAGCACTTCATCAAGTGTGAGAGACAAGGATTTTGAGATTGAAGGAGTCATTACTGAATCTTGATTTACCAAGGGCTTTGGTAACATATTTGCGTACTTGGTGAGCTCCTTGACTGCTTTGAAGTAGAAGTGGGGGAGCTGGTGGAGTAGTGTTCATTATGGACAGAGGGCTTCACCTATCTTTGAAGTAGTCCTGGGGTAGGACAGCTGAGGTCGGTAAAGGCTTGTTAAAGGTGTAGCCGTAATGGTTTTGGGTTGAGGGTTGTGTTCCATTGATGTTGAGTATTGATGGGGGGTTTGGGGTGGATTCCCAGTGAGTTCCTTTATGTTCTTCCAGAATTCCCGACCATTGCCCCAGGAGTTTGTAAGGGCATGCTTATAGTAGGCAGACTTCATTTGCTGGATGGTTTTGGTGCAGTCATTGTGGGCACATTTGTAGTTTGGGATGTAATTTTGCCTTCCAGAGTTTCTGTCCAGCTCCCATAGGTGGTCTCTTGTTTTTTGCATCCTGAGGAGGTCACCTGTAAGCCAAGGTTACTGAGTGATTTGACTTTGTGTTTTTAATAGGATGACGCGGTTACAGGCCACAGTGAAGATGTTTGTGAAGTGGCTAAGGGCAGTGTTTACATTGGTTGCATTGAAGATAGGGGACCAGTCTTGATGGAGGAGGTGGGATCTGAGTTGAGGAAGGTGACCACTGGGTAGAACCCTGCTGGTGATAGTTTTGGCAGTTGTTTGATGAATTTATTTGACCAGGTGCAGCTAACAAGGAGTGGTCTGAGAGAGTCAGGGAGGACATTAGTATTAGATATCCGGCGATGGGTGACTGATAAGGATCCAGTCCAAGAGTGTGCTGGTGCGGTCCTGTAATTTTTCCTGGTTGGTGAGTCAACCATTTGTGTGAGGTTCGCCACAGCAATGGTATCCTGTGTGCATCAGCATCGGCCGCGGAGGCCAGTTGATGTTGAAGTCGCCTAGAGGATGGATTCAGTGTCCGTGGGAGTGACTTTACAAAGTCAAGAACAGCTGTTGGACCAGTTCCCTGTTCTTTGGGAGGGATGTAGATGGTGGCAACAGTAAGGGTTTTGTTCTGGGCCCGAGGAGGATTCTCACTGGCAGTATCTGAGCAGTTGTGGGTTGGAGTGAGGTAAATGATGTGGTGCCCTGTATGGAGTCTTTAGGTAGAGAGCGCAGCCCCACCTCTTTGGAGGCGATCCAGTCTAAAGACGCTGCAGCCAGGAAGGCTGATTGCATGGTCCGGTACTGATGGCGTGAGCCAGGTTTCAACAACTGCCAGGATGTCAGGGCAGTGTTGCCTGGTGAAGGCCTCTAGGGCATCCATTTTAGGAAGGAGGCTGCAGACGTTGATTGATATGAACTAGAGGGCACCCGAAGGCTTGTCAGATTAGTGGCTTTAGAGCAGAATGGGCCAGGGTTTGGATGCACGTTGCCTGACAGCATTAGGAGGAGGATTAGCCTCAAGTAGCTGTGGCGTATTTCTTTAAGGGAATGCTTCCATTGCTAGCATCTCGGAAACTGCTGAGCATCGACGATAGTGGTGAGGCTGCTGTAGACGGGGACCAGAGTGAGGGCTAGGACCAGTGTGGTTGTAGGACAGTTTCATGGTGGTAGGATGGACCCTGGACAAGTGTGCAGTGTGCCTATGTGGAGGAAGGTGTGGAATGTGGAAGCTGTGGGGGAGGGAGGAAAGCAGGCTTTTGGGGCATGCGTAAGGGAGGAAGACAGGCAAGAAGAAATAGAATAGGGGTAGAGAACGGTGGAGGTGCAAGGATTAAGGTAGGATTCGGGGTAGGCAGAGGAGGTTGAGACAGGCTGGGCGGGGCTAGGAGAAGGGGGTGAAGAGCAGTAGTGGATCAGTGGGAAGTGAGGATACAGCCAGGAAGGCCAGGCAGCCAGGGAGTGGAGGTGCGATTAAAAGATGGGCGGGGAGTCCCAAAACAGGGCACCCAATGAAGCTATGAGGGGGGTGAGTTACCAGTGGCGTGGAGGAAGGTCCATAGTTAAGGTCGAGGGGGGATTATACCTCAGCTGTTTGCAATAGAAATGAATGGGGGCAGCAGCCCCGAGCAGAGCAAAGTTTTAGCTGGCTCAAGAGCCAATCCCCAAGCAGGAGGCAAGACAGCGTCCAATCAGGGTGCAGTACAGATACCGTGGGGCCAATGGCGTGGCTGTCAGCAGTCCCATGGTTCAGGGGAGTCTTACCCGGTTCGAGAGGCTCTCGAAGGCGGGAAGGAAGGTACAGTGCCTTCAGAAAGTATTCACCCCCCCTTGGATCTTGTCACATTTTGTTGGGTTACTACCAGAATTTTTAATGCATTGAAATGCCCCCCCCCTTGATTCACACAGCATACTCAACAATTTAAAGGGCCAAAAAATGTTTTATTGTGTAACAAAAATTTATGAAACATTAAAAACTGAAATATCTTGTTTACTTAAGTATTCACCCCCGAGTCAATACTTTGTAGAAGCGCCTTTGGCAGCAATTACAGCTTTGAGTCTTCTTGGGTATGTCTGTATCAGCTTTGCACATCTGGATTTGGGGATTTTTGCCCATTCTTCCTGTAGATTTGCTCAAGCTCTGTCAAGTTGGATGGGAGACTCAGTGAACCACAATCTTTAAGTCTTTCCACAGATTCTCAATGGATTCAAGTCTGGGCTTTGGCTGGGCCATTCAGGACATTCAACTTTCTTGTTCTGAAGCCACTCCAGTGTTGCTTTGGCTGTATGTTTGGGGGTCGTTGTCCTGTTGGAACGAAATCTTCACCCCAGTCCAAGGTCTATTGCAGACTGATGCAGATTCTCCTCAAGGATGTGCCTGTATTTGGCTCCATTCATTGTTCCCTCTATCCTGACAAGTGCCACAGTCCCTGCCGCCGAAAAGCATCCCCAAAACATGATGCTGCCACCACCATGCTTCACAGTAGGGATGGTGTTACACGGGTGATGAGCTGTGTTCGGTTTGCGCCAGGCATAGCACTTTGCATTCAGGCCAAAGAGTTCAATTATTGTTTCATCAGACCAGAGAATCTTTTGCCACATGGTCTGAGTCTGCCACGCGCCTTCTTGCAAATGCCAGGCATGCTATTATGTGGCCTTTTCTCAGGAGTGGCTTCTGTCTAGCAACTCTCCCAGAGGCTACATCTGTGAAGTGCTGTAGAGATTGTTGTCTTCTGGACAGGTTCTCCCATCTCAGCCATGGAACTCTGTCAGGGTGGTCATTGGGTTCTTGGTCACTTCCCTGACCAAGGTCCTTCTTGCCTGCTTGCTCAGTTTGGGAGGATGGTCTGCTCTAGGAAGAGTCTTGGTGGTTATGTAATCTTTCCATTTCCTAATGATGGACTTGACTGTGCTCCTGGGAACTATCAACACCCTAGAAATGTTTTTATACCCCTCCTCAGATCTATACCTCCTCACAATTCTATCACGGAGTTCTACGGACAGCTCCTTGGTCTTCATGGTAGAGTTTCTGCTCTGACATGCATTGTCAACAGGGGGACCGTATATAGACAGGCATTTCCTCTGAAATCATGTCAACCATTTGAACTGACCACAGGTGGACTCCATTCAAGTTTTAGAGTGATCCCACAAGGAAATTGGATGCACCTGAGCTCAATTTGGAGTGTCATAGCAAAGGGGGTGAATACTTATCAAATCAAGACATTTCAGGTTTTTATTTTAAATTACATGTACAAAAAATTTCAGAAGTTTCATTCCACTTTGACATTATAGAGTAATTTGTGTAGATACGTGACAAAAAAATCCCATATAAATGTATTTTAATTCAAGTTTGCAACATCACAAAATGTGACAAAATCGGGGAGGGTGAATAATTTCTGAAGGCACTGCATATGGCAAGTAAAGCAACCGTGTTTTTCAGAAGGTAGACTTTTTTTCTCTCTAAATGAAAGAACAAGAATCCCTCAAGTGGCAGGTCTGTATAACCTGCTAATGGGGGGGGGGGGGACTTCTGTTAGACACTTGAAATGTGCTTAGTTCTATCTAAAATCTATCTTTAAAAAGTGCCAGGTGGCAAAGCAGGGGAAAAGTCTTGGCCAATCAGAGCAGGTTTTCTGGAAGCGCCTGTGTTCCAATTGGCTACGCTGTCGCCATACCTTCTAAGGAGCTGCAGGCGGGTGTTCTGGCCTCGGTCAGTGGCTAACTGGGTGCTGGCCAACCGTGGGGGAGCTGAAGCAACCTCGTTCAAGGGCAGGCAGCTGGAGAGAAGAAAAGATAGCAGGGTTTAAATAGCACAGAGGTAGGACAGGTTTAGATTGAGCAGTTTAGCAGAACAAAGGAGAGTTAGACTGACGCCAAGGCAGAGTGCTTGGATGGGGAGGGGTGCAGGAGGAGCAAGGAAAGAGAAGAGCTGTAAGCACTTTAAAACAGTGGTAGAAATTACAATCCAGCTAATACAGTTGAAAAACTTCTGTTTGACACTTGAAATGTGCTTAGTTCTATCTAAAATCTATTTGTAAAAAGTGCCAGGTGGCAAAGCAGGGGAAAAAGTCCTGGCCAATCAGAGCGGGTTTGCTGGAACGCCCGTGTTCCGATTGGCTATGTGATGTGACAAAGAGGTTATTAACCCCTCTTGACTATATCACGTCAATATCGTAACAACTTTAGTGGGTCTATGCATGTGCATCTTCTCTGGACGTCTGGAATTTACTCAGAGTAATGCCATCCTAGCATCACTGAATAACCGGGAGAGCCACAATATACAGAACCAGAGACACAGCACAGAAATGAAAGGTACATAAAGAGGCTCGTTGGTCATAGTTCTGCATTTTAGTGCAGGACATGCATCGGGGCTTGTTCAGGAGTGTGTGTGTGTGTGTGTGTGTGTTGGGGGCAAGATTTGAAACTTCTGGCTGCGACTCTTGCCATTTTTTTTTTTTATTAAATGATTACTGACAGACTATTTCTAGTGAAAGCCATTAGTCTTTATAGTGCATTTTACCCCATACACTATAAAAGCTGATGGATGGGCAACAGACAATAACAGCGCCAAAATCGCATCTCACGATTTCCATGACAACTAAACCTCTCTAGCTGTGCTCTCGAGGTTTACCTAGTTTATTTGTCTGGTTTTTGTTTACCAGGTAGGTACACTAGACAAGTGTATTGCCTATATTCAGGCATGACCCAGGAGAGTATAATCAGGAGAAATCAAGGTACAGAGAAGGTACAAACATCAGTGACAATTATTCATGGTGCAGCATAAAGTAGGAACAAACAAAAGCAAGACATATTTCTGTGGAAACTGAGAAAACAAATACCCTTACATTAGCTACTTGCACTGGATGATACAACAATAATAATTAAGGATATACGACAAATAACAGTTTTAACTGATGATTTAGTAGAGGGAGTGGGAACATGCAGATTTTATACAGTGGAGGGAAACAGTAAGTGCCATGTAGGTAAGGAATGCTACTGGGAGTCCGTCCCAAGTTACAGCACAGGAGCAGCCATCAGAGTCAGTCAGGTGGGCACGGAGGCCCAGTTTGAAGGCTAGGTGGGATTTAGAGTGTTTAATGTGAGAAGGGAGGGAGTTCCAGATGCTGGGGGCAGATATAGCAAAGGATAGTGAGGTATCTGGGAATTTCAAGTTGGTTTTGTACGGATGCCCTAAAGAGATATGCTTGGGAGGGATGAGACAGCAGCCTTGAGAGATATTCAGGTGTCCCTGTTCTGACAACATTGTCAATTAAGCATCCAGTAGAACAGAGTCTGTGCAAAGTCGGGGAGAGCAAATTTAGTTTGAAGTAGAGTTCACAGCGATGAGTCGGTCTGTGTACAGAGAGGGCGATTCGGCATATGCTGTTATAACAGGTGCTCCACTTATGGAGGGAATCCTTTGTTGGCATTAAGATCAGGGCCCCTACTTTTCTGCGGCACAGTGGGACCAAGTTCTGTGGCAAGACTACCATTTGCTGCAGAACTTCTGTGTCGGTGGTTTGTCATTTCTACGGAAGTTCTGCGGCACTAACAAACTACCACATCACAGTGTCAGCTTGTCATCCTGACTTCACTTTCATGGCAGTGGTTATAGCAATCAGGAAGGTGGAAAGCACAGTAACACTAGTTCAAAAAATAACAGACATAAAAATAATTTTATGCCTTAAAAAGCAAAACAAATGTCTCTCCCTTAAGGTCCTAGCCTGTTGCATAAATGACATATGCAGAGGGGATCTTATGTGATAAAGAAGGTATTTCTATATGCATGCTATCTATCCCACTAATGAGGTCTCCACTGTCTATCACTTATATATTTGCATGTGCTTTCTACACCACTCATGAGGTTCCCACTGTGTATCACTTACATATTTATATGCAATTTGTAACATACATACAAATATGTATGTGTGTATGGTGAGAGAGACAGATATTGTATGTGTGTGTGTGTGTGTGTGTGTGTATACATACAATTTTTTTTTTTTTTTTTTATTTCCATGAACTTGCATCCTCATTCATACAGGTCCCATTGGAAATGGAATAGAGGAGTTATTGCAAAACTCATTTTTCATGTCAACCTGCTTTCCCTGACACACTGCATAACACCATCAGGCCATAACCAATTGCGAGATACAGCTCTCCGGCCCATCACAATGTGTCCACCATGTGACAGAACACTGCACCATACCTTCCCAGTCTCAGAGCACTGATGTGTTCCACCAATGCTTGTGCTGCCCAGCCAGCTCCCAGAGCTAATCTCTGAACCTGAGATGCCAGCACGGAAACACAGCGTGCTACCCTCTGGCCCAACAGCTGTCCCTGCACAACATTTCTCAATAACTTTAGGTGATTCTATCAACCAATGACAATATGTAATCAATAACCCTGGCAAAAATGCGTACAGTGCAATTATTTATTTAACAGGTCTATTCTTTCAACAGGTCTACCCATTATTATATTTCACTTTTTTGGGCACAATTACTTTATTTTTCTTAAAAATTTAGACAGTTAAATTCATTTTACCAGTTATTCATTTCAGATAGCGTCTCTATACCTTAAAGGCACAAATAGGTTTGTACAAAGTGAGGTATGGACTTAACAGTTATGTGCTATTGACAAGGTTTTGTTTAAGTTGGCCCTAGTGCAACAATGTAAGACTGAAAATGGTATTAGGCTGTAGTGCAGGTTGAGCAAATATCACCATGCATGATGTGCTGTGCCACCGTCTCTGGCAGTGGGAGATGTGGTAGATAAGTGACTGTTCATTTCTGGTGCAGATTGCAGCCATTTCATTAGCTAATGTATGATGTTGTAGCAATAACATCACATTCTGAGCATATAGCGGGGTTTAGGATACAAAAAGAGGGGAAGGGAACCAGATTCTATGTATAAACAGAAATATTAATAAAAAAATCACCAAGAAGAGTGAATTCTGTGGCACCGCAGAAGTTCTGTGGTAGACTGCAAGTTGTGCACAAAATTCTGTAGCCGCAGAATTCTAGGGGCCTTGATTAAGGTATACCTGTGAGCAATATGTAAGGGAGGGAAGGAGGAAACCTTGTGCAATAGCAAGCCAGGCAGCCATTCAGGGAGAACCTAATTCTAGAGGCAATACCCAGTCTGGAGTTAACCGCCTTGCAAGTAGCCATAAGGTGGCGGTTGAAATCTAGAGATGGATCAAGTGCGACTCCTAGGTACCTAAAGAAGTTAACAGATTCCAATGGGGAGCCATCAAGACATAGTACTGAAAGATCCAGAGCACAGGATTTGATTCTAGAGGGGGAGCCAAAAAGCATAGCCACAGTTTTCTTAGCATTAAGTACGAGTTTGTTTTGTAGAAGCCAGACTTGTAAGCAATCAAAGTAAGCTTGAAGATTCGCCTTTACTGATGTGGGGTCTTTACCACAAGCGAGAAGCACCATGTCATCGGCATAAAGGATCAGCAAGAAGAGACAGGGAAGTGAGGGCAGGCTGATAATAAAGAGAGAAAAGGAAAGGGCCAAGTATAGATCCCTGGGGTACTCCAGAGGTTGGGGAGGGGTCAGAGACAGCAGTTGCAATTTAGAACAAACAATTTAGAACAAACTGCCGCCTCCCAGTGAGGTAGTTATCAAACCAAGAGATGGCAGACTGGGAAAAACACAAGATGGACAGTTTGGAGAGTAGAAGGGGGTGATTCACAAGATCAAACGTCTTAGTGAGGTCAATAAATATGTGGCCCCTGTGAGCAGGCCCTTATCCATTGCTGTGAGGGCTTCATTTGATACCTGAAGTAGTGCAGTTGTGGTGCTGTGCCCCGTTCGGAATCCACGTTGAGCTGGGGATAGAAGGTTGTGAAGTGCAGATATTCTGAGACCTGCGTGGCAACAGCCTTCTCAGGTAGTTAATTTAAAGTAGCGAGAATAGCGATTGGTCTGTAGTTAGCCATGTTTTTGGTGTCCCCTTTTTTTGTGAACAGGGACAACTCAAGCAGTTTTCCATAGTGTAGGCACTGTCTGGGTTAGTGTAGATGGGTTGAACATTCTTGCAATAGCGGCAGCAAGAGATGGAGCTGCCATTTTGATGAAACAAACAGGGCAGTAATCCGTCAGGACTGGCAGATCCATGAGGGGAGATAGATTTAAGAAGCAGCACCTTGGTAGTGGAGAGTGATCTGAGCAGAAAAGAGGGTCCTGAAGGATGGTGGATATCGGAAGGGGGTGCAGGGGACTGGTTAAATTAGTTGTCATGGAAACTGCTTGATGCAATTGCAGCATGGTTATTGTCCGTTGCCCCTCCATTATTCTCTGTATTATAAAAGTAGAAAGTAATTACAAACACATCAAAATACAATAAAAGTCAGTTTTCTATTTATTAGATGTAAACACCTGCTACTTAATCCTACAGTCCCTCCCCTTTGTACCAACATACCTAAAAAGTGTCTTGTTCCATTTTGCTACTCCCTCAGCTATTCTTTCCTCAATTTGCACCTTTGCACTCCTTACTGCTCTCTGTGTCTCCCTGTTTTTCCTAATACACTTCCCTATCCTCCTTTCTTTGGGTCTCCCCATACCTTCCGAATGCCAGTACTTTAGCCTTTACCTTTTCTGCTACCGCTTTTGAGGACCATAGCAGTCTCCTCACCCTTTTACTTGCTTGCTTGATACAGAGACTTGTTGCCTTCACAATGCAGTCTTTCAGTTTGGCCCACTTTTCCTCCACCCCCTCAGTCATCTCCCCCTTCCCTCGGGAAAAGCAAAACTCGTGTCCTCATTTCTATTCATGGTTGGGATCTGCGAGGGCTCCTTCCAGGCCTTTTTTCATGACAGAAAACAAATTCCCAGTAACTGCCAAATGGACCCTCCTAGTGGAGATCTTACCCAGTATGTCCAAGATATGGAACTCCCCTTCAAGCTCAGAGTTTAGGAGAATGAAGCCCAACTTTTTGACCATCTTCCCCATAAAGGCCTGGTAGGGTGAGACATCCTTGACTGGGATACAAGGAAAGTAATCATGATATCATCTGCCCCAGAAATATATTGGGTAGTATCCAGAATGCCTTCTATCTGGAAGCTGTCTAAATTACATTCCCTATGTAACGCCTCGGTTAGAGCATCAGAGTAATGTCCTAGGTCATTCACCGTTAGACATTTGATTTGGTGTTTCACAGCCCAGGCCCCTATTGAGTTAAATTCTACTGCCTCCAGGGGACTGTCTGTGATTAGAGAGTGCCTTTGGGGGGGCCTTTCTGGTCAGTGTGCAGGCAGGGAGTGTAGGTGGTACCAGGGAGAAGCAGTGCCAATTGCCTGCTGGAGGGTATTGGCATTGTTTTTGGGAAGAAGAGATCCAGCTCTAAGAACATGGCAGAGGCCATTAGTAAGGATCCCCTGGCTGGGGAAAATGTCCTATGTCTCATTTGGTGGAAGAGGAGAGTGGCTGCAAGTGAGAACTGAACCAAAGTCTGAGGGAAGATGTTAGAGCAAAAGGAGAAATGGATTTCACGTCTGTTTGGGGATTACCATGTTTTTGGGTGCAGCAGCACCTTAGTTGGAGCAGACCCAAAGCCTGAAGGGAATATATAGGGCCATGGGTTTGATTACAGAGCAGAGAGAGACTGTGTGCTAAATTACCCATGGGGATATGATGCCCAGTGTCAAAGGGGGGCAGTCACCCATGAGAGTGCCATGGGAGCCGATAATTTTAATGAGGATGAGCTCCCCCAAAGTGTGTGGTCAGTGAGCCCTAATGGATTGGGAGCATTCAAGATCTTGGTCCTATTATAGGTTAGAGGAACAGTGCAGACAATGAGGGGATTATGTCTAACGTTGCCAGTGGATGTGTATTCTGCTTAAGTGTTAGAGGTCATCAGCTTACCACCCCTCTATATGGACAATGAAGACACATCATTAAGGACATTTTGGACTTTGTATTACCATGACCCTCTCAGTCTGAATAGACATGTCCCACAGCCGATCTGGTTATTAAGTTGCTATCTCCATTGAGCAGATTTTTTTATTAAAGTATCATGTAGTTTGTTTGAATTAAGTTTAGACTCCAGTCCTTAATGCATGTATTTTGCGACTAACCTCCACTTGCTTCCCTAGCCCAGCACCTCGGGGGAGCCAGGACACCCCAGTTCTGAAGAACCTGCAAATGTAAGTCATCTTGAGTGTCTCTGCCGTGGCACCCCTCCCCATGGACATTATCACCAACATACCCCTAGACACTTGGGAGAGGGTGGGCTACAAGTATGGGCTCATATGGGATGTTTTTAAGGGGTGCCTGTTGCAATGTTGTAGCCCTATGAGGTGCTAGGGTGGGGCCCTAAACTATTGGGGACCATGTATGATGAACTGTGGTAATAAAGTATGGTGCTGGACGGCTGAGAAATTCCACACCTTTCATTGGATGTTTAAGTTCATTAAGCAGGAAATAAAATCATTGAGCAAGCTCATTTGTAAGGAGGTCCTGGGAGGGACACTTAAGGTACATACAGCATACCGCATACAACAGTAACAAAATAAACATGAACAAAACAGTACAAGGAAGGTTAATGACACTGTAAGCCATCATGAGAGACATAGCTAGTGCATATAATACAGTGGATGAGGAGTATCAGGGGAACCTGGAACTATAAGGTCAATAAACCTTACAACATTTGTACACTGTATACCATATATACAATCCCATTAAACTCAAGAGCAAGTGCAGTGACTATAAGTACACGACAATTACAACTCACAGTTCAGGTCACCTACACGACTAGAGGAAGCATTCCATCAATAAAACAGCACACAGGGATGGAGTGTGGCACAATCAGGATAAGAGCACGAGTCAGTCGGGAGATAGATGGTAACAAGGGTAAAGTACAGAAAGAATGGGATGGGTGGAAAGCAGGGGTGAGAGCACAGAAGAACAGAGGTGGAGGGTGGGGACTGCCAACCTGATAGTTTACTACGACAGACATAAGCAGAGGAGAGAGGGGAACTAGAAGGATGTACGGGCTGGATCATCAATGGTGTGGAATGTGCAGGAGTCATGTAATTTGCTGGTAACCAAATTTTTGAAAGTATTTAGGGGTACCAAATTTTGTAATCTGAGAGTAGGCTGAGCTTTGTTCCACGTGTCAGGGAGTGCATGGTTGATGGCCATTTTGCTGAAGCAGGAGCGAGAGTTAGGGTCATTCAACATGATACAGGAACTACTCCATAGTGGGTAGAGGCAAACAGAGCTCGTCAGAGCCTGGGGGGGGCTTGGTGAAGAGAGAAACTTGTGGCTAGTGCATGTAAGAGCTATGTAAATGGACTGGGACTCAATGTAAGGACTGGACTCGCCTGGGCGGGGCTGATTTCCCAGCACCTGGTGGATGTGTTTCTGTTCAGTGGATCAGTGTGAATACTGCTGCTGGCATCTGCATCTTCTTCCCACTGCAGCAATTCTGCACTTTTAGACTGCACCCAAGGGTGAGAGTCAGCTACGTGCAAAGATGGCACAAGGACCCTTGGCATCAGTTGTAACAGTGCCATCCCATATGTTTAAGTGGATGTGGGAGATGGTGGTCAGATCGACATCTAAGGAGTGTGCCCTTTGCCAAAATGAGGGCTCTGCGGTGGAGCTTCTCCTTGTATACACCTAGTGTCGTGAGTACAGGCAAAGAATTCATGGGTACCAATCACCTCTGTACACCCGCCATTGGCCAAATCAGTCAGCCATCTCCCTGGAATCTGAAGAGGCTATTGGGGAAAGTTGGGAAGAGCTGTTTGCATAGTTGGGCCCCAAAAGGAACTGGAAGCCACCATTTCCAGCATGAAGGCAGAGTCCGCCCCAAGGTGGTACCTTACCTACAGGATAAATGGATCAGGTAAAGGACAGCAGCTCTAGGGTCCTTAGGAAGGAGTCATCCCCTCGGCTCATGACCCCAGAGGATTTCAGTGTACCCTGTCAAACAAGTGAGGTAGAGCAACCAGTACTGTCAAAAACCATTGCTGTCCAGCAGCCTGTTTCATCAGGTTCCTCAGCAGAGACGCTGCCAGCTACCAAGTCAAAGCCAGCTACCCAGGTCCCAGGTGGAGCAGCCTGAAGTGAACCCCCACAGTGAGTCGGAGGTGATGATCAAGCTTATTAGTCAGTGATACCATCACCTAGAGAGGTTTCTTCCACTCTCGTGCAGCCCAGCCTAGGCCTCAAGATACTCACATCAGATTAGGGAGCAAGAACAATGTGAGAGACAGTATAATGAAGCCATGTGGCTCCCAGCACAAATATACAGAGTTCACCAGAGAGGTTATAGGCTGAGCGCATCATCAGTAGATATGTTTGGGAAGTGTACCAAAAATATGAGTACCCCTATTTGCCAGAACACCTTTGGGATGTCATCAAGGATAAGAGATAAGACTGGGTCTATAGGTCCATTCTATGGAAAATCTATTGCAAGCATGGCCTGTACATGCATAGCCCCACTGTTCCCTGCAAGAGGCCCAACATGTCACAAAGAGAATCTGCGAATGTAGTGTCTATGATGCATTGACTAAGAACTATGCCGTGCTGCAAAATCTGGATGTAGGACATGCCAGGTACTGTGTAGAGGCAAGATTTCTATGGTCGTCCTCGTACTGAGCTGGATCCTCGCTACTATTTCACAAGGTGGTGACCTGGTGATGTCCAGAAGCCCAGCAGAACATTGGGGTATTGAGATCCCCACCAGAAGACTACCAAATGGGTGAGATTGAACCTTTTTTCCTCTTTTCCATCGTGGACTAATGTTTAGGACTTTTGGAATGTTAACATCTGTTACTTTGATTATTTGGGGCATTTATGTGATGGTGTAAGATCATCGAGCCCTGGTTTCTGCCTGTGAGTACTGTAACTTACGAATCAAAGAAGTGTGCTGTATGCACATGTGAAAGTTTATTATCATATTGCCTGGAAATAACTGTTGCATTCTGGTATAAGCCCCATTAGGCCATTCCTATTGTTCTATTACAATTACTGTTTCTTGTTTTCATCCATTTTGTAAAATGGTTCTGGGGATACAGCTTTGAGTAGTGTCCAGATTAGGCAGATGGCAGCTATTTTTGTAGGACCCTCTTAGTCTTGGTCAGGCAGGTGATAGGCCTGGGACTCCACACTCTGGGGACTTAGGCAATCCACCCTGAGGGTCCAGGATGGTGGGTGTGCAGGATGACCTTGACTGTATTAGAGTCCAGCACTAGGGGCATCAATTTTAGGTTAAGTTAGTATTTTCCACCTTCATCATGAGGCAGCCCAAGCCCTTTTGGGATTTGGCAGAGGGGGGGCGTACATATCTTTTCTGTCTGGGACCCAGAGGGGTCACTGGTGATGCTTTGAAATGCTCACCAAGGGTGTTGAGCTTTCAAAGGGAAGGGTAGTTGTAACCCCTCTGGGGTTAGAGCATCAGAGCAGTGTACTACCTGGAACCTTTGTAAACAAGTGCCAGTGCTCAAAGGTGTTAATCCAAGGTCTAATAAATAAAAAAATACTAGGTCATACAACTGTTAGGCATTTGTTTTGAACGAAGTTTTAACTCCAATTCTTAATGCATATATTTTGCACTAACCTCCATTTGCTCCTTAGCCCAACACTGGGAAACACAGAAACCCCAGTTCTGAAGACCCTGCAAATGTAGTTATGTGAGGTTGCTGCTGTCTGCCCTCCCTACATACTTTACCACCAGCATACCCCTAGACACCGGGAAGGGGGTGGGTTACATCTATAACTAGGGCCCCCAGTAGCCTAAGGTATTCGGCTTGGCAGGTGATATCCTGGGCAGAGGAAGTCTCAGATAGTACATGTCTTATAAGTGAGAAGGCCCTGTAACAAAGACCCCTGAAAATACCAGCCTCCTCTGGGTGACTCAGAGAAAAAAAGAGACACTGTAAGGGCTAAGTTCTACTTCCCCACAGCCAGCCACACAGAGTGACTGGTTTAGATAAGACAGGGCCTCTGCCCCTCTAATTGGTGATGAACAGGGAGGCCATGCTTTCGTACTGAAACTGGAACCAAGGTCAGAACTGGCGCTTGAACTGGTGTCAATTGCAATATCAGGACTGGAACTGGAACCACTGCCTGAAGTCGGTGCTGATCCTGGAACCATCTTCAGGGGAGATTGGAACATGCTCTTGCTTTTCAACATTTCAGATGAGATGAAGTACCTGCAGCAATAGCTTAGAGATGGGCCCTGGAGGAGCTGACTAAATGGGCTTGGTTCTGAGAACAAACATTCTATACAGTATCTGACAACAGTTAGCATCAGCAACTGGGCAGGACCAGGAGCTGGAAATTAAATGGTTTAAAGTTGCTGAACCAAAATGGTCAAAATGTTGGTTTCATTCCTTGAAACTGCTGTCAGTGTTGTCTATGTGACCTGAAATTTGAGGGATATCAGTTCATTTAGGAGGCCCAGAGTCAATGTTTAGCTGCTGACTGAGACAACCAGATGCACCCTTCATAATTCAGGAGTAAACACCATTTAGGAATGACCTACTTGAAACAGACTTCCACTCTGATTATCCACTGGATTGTAATCCCAGCTAGAAGCTTAAGGAATTTGAAATTTCTGATGAACCTCCACCATCCCTTAATATGTCAAATGTTCATGTTGATCAGCTGCATCATAAAAATGGGAACTACTCCGGTCAGCACAAGAGATGGATGAACCAGGGAACTATAGACCAGTCAGTCCAACGTTTATAATGGGAAAAATGAGGCCATTATTAAGGAGATAACGGTAGAGTTTCTGGATCCCAATGGATTTGAGGACAAAAATCCTCAGCATGGATTCACCATAGGGAAGGCATGTTAAGTCTGATCAATGTCTTTGACTGGGTCACAGGCACTGGGCATACTGCATCTAGACTTTAGCAAGGCTTTTGACTCTGTCCCACATAGAAGGGTTAAAATATTGGAGGACCTGGTGGTGGAAGACCTGATTAAAGGATGGTTCAAGAACTGTTGGGTGGGAGAGCAGAGAGAGAAGTTTTAAATGAGAAATTCTCTGGAGGTGAGGGAAATCACCAGAGGGGTTTAGCATGGATCATTTGTTGGCTCTGTACTTTTCAATATCTTTATTTATGGCATTGGTGAAAGGGATCCAAGAAAAGATGTGTCAATTTCTGGATGACAAAAAAAAAATATATGTGGTAGAGTGCACAGCCATGGGGGCTGAGGGGAGGTTAAGGCACTACGGAAGCTCTGAAAAGACTGAATAGATGGGCACAGGTCTGACAACAAAAATCAATGAAAAGGTGCAGTTTTACATGTGGGGTCAGAAACTCAAAGACAGAATACAGGATGGGAGATGTAGTATTAGAAAAAAAATAACCAAGGAGACTGATCTTAGGATATTAATAACTGACACCTTAAAACAGTCAGCACAGTACATTGGAGCTGTGGGAGAAGGAAACCAGCATGCTGGGGTATATGGGCAGGGGAATCGTTAGGAGAACTTAGAAGGAGGAAGGTAATCCTGCCCCTGAACAGATCCTGATGTGAATGCAAACAGCATGCCGGAGTGTGTAGGCAATGCAGCAGCAGCAGAAGGAAGGAGATGATGGGTAGGGATCAGCAGCAGAACTTACAAGGAAGAAGGTGATCTTGTCCCTGTACAGATCCTGATGTGAATTCTTTAGGATTAGTGCCTGCAGTTCTGGGGTCCACACTCAAAAAGGGACAGGGACAGGGTTGCAGTGCAGAGGAGGGCAACAAAAATAATCCAGGGACAGCAAGAGAAGTCATACACAGAGAAACTGGAGGACCTCAACTTGTTTACACTGGAGACCCGGAGGGAGAGGGGGACATCACTGAACCTCTGAAGTTTCATCATGGGATAAACAAGGTGGGCACCGGGAAACTCTTCACAATGAGCAAAGACCCGGGGGTGGGGTGGGGTGCTGAAGAAGTTGATGGGGAGAGCTGGAAAGGATGTCAAAAAGGTTTCTTTACAGAGGGTGGTGGATAAGTGTAAAAGGCTGCCTTCTGGGGAGGCTGGTCTGTGCCAAATCAGTGGAGGCGTTCAAGTGAGGGTGGGACAGACATATGGGGCTGGTGATGATAGCAGGGGAGGATGGGGGGAGGGGGTGTGAGTGTCCACTAGGGCATTTGTATCATACTATAGATGGGGCCAAGCAGACTGTGTGGGGCCATTTGTATCATACTATAGATAGGGCCAAGAAAACTGGATGGGACCTGAGCCTTTTCCTGCATCAGTTTCTATGTTGCTGGTTCAAGACTGTAATTCTTACCTGTGATATCCTTCCTTTGTTGTTGTGCCTTTTCAGAATATTTTCTTGATGATGATGATGATGATGATGATGATGATGCCAATGGCGTATAGAATCAGCCATCTATTCCGGGAATGGTCGATATTCACTCCTTCCCGCTGGACTGTAAAGACACATACATTTAATTCTTAGGTCAGAAGAAAAAATTACTCACCTTAGTAATGTTGTTTCTTCTAATGGAGTCTTGCTATATTATGACAAGTGCAGTTTGTCCCACCATTAGAACTGCTCCGGAGGTGAAAGAGTTAACTTCCATGCAGAGCACGGAGCTTAGAGCGCGAGCTCAGTTAAAGAAGCTCTGTTAGGGTGGTTTCAAACCGAAACCGTCAGATCTTTCTGAGCAAAACTCACTAAGGCTCTGTGTGAAGCTGTAGCCTACACTAGCCAACTGGCTACTAACATATTCACACATTTTCCTGGTCCCAACACCAAGACTCAAGTCAGTGGACCAGAAAAATAAGATAAAATAACTAAATAAAACACAACACCCAAACATGAAAGAGGGCATCAATAAATGCCAACAGTGGACTGCCCACCCCATACCCAAAGTAGAAGTTCTGAGAGGGCAGGCTGGGGAGGTGCATATAGTAAGACTCCATTAGAAAACAACATTACTAAGGTGAGTAATTTTTCTTCAAACAACATGAAGTCTTGCTGTATTATGACAAGTGCAGACTACACAGCAGTACTCTCCATGGAGGAGGGACAGAACCTACTTAGGGAATAGGCTCTGAAGCACGGCTGTGCAAACCGAGCATCCCTCCTGGCCTGGATATCCAGGGAGTAATGTTTGGTGAAAGTGTGTACCGCTTTCCAAGTAGCTGCTTGACATATCTCCAAGATAGGATGTCTCTAGCAGCAGCTAGAGATGCAGCTGTACCTCTGGTAGAGTGAGCCCTCAGGCCTGAGGGGAGACCTTACCTAGCTTTTGATAGCAAAATTGATACAAGAGATGATCCACCTGGCAATGGATCTCTTAGTGGCAGGTCTCCTTTCCCAACCTCACATAAGTGAGAAATAGTTGGAGGAGTCAAACCTATGACCCTTGGTACGCCTATGTAGTAACTTAGGGCCTCTTAACATCTAGCTGTGCAGCCTCCTCTCACCAGAGGAGGAATGGTCAGTGAAGAACACTGAAGTGAAATAGATTGGTTAAGATGGAACCGAAACCACCTTAGGCAAAAACTTCCTGTTAGTCCTGAGGACTACTTTATCCCTGTGAAAGAAATAAAGTCAGTCTCCACTGATAAAGCCTGTAACTCACTTATGCCCTGGCAGAAGTGATGGCTACTAGAAATACAGTTTTCCAAGTCAATACTTAAGCTCTGCCGAAGACAGAGGCTCAAAGGGGTTGCATCAGCTGAGCAATGCAAACATTAAGATCCTCAAGCAGGGCAGGGCTCCTGAATGGAGGATTGGTATGAAGCAATCCCTTAAAAAACTTGGAAAATACAGGGTGAGCAGAAAGAGAAAAGGGCTTCCCTGCTGAAATGAAGGCAGAGACAGCTGCCAAGTGCACTTTCAGGGTAGCTGGACTCAGTCCCAAAGAATTAAGATGGACCATATAGTCCAATACAGTGGGTAGATCAGCAGATTCTGGGGAAATATGCTTCCCAGAACACCATATGGAAAACCTTTTCCACTTGGAGTTATAGGTAGTTCTGGTGGAAGGCTTCCTAGCAGCCTTCAGGATTTCGAGAAACACTTTGAGAAAGTTGTAGATCAGTAACTCTAACTGCTCAAGAGCCAAGCCTTGAGGTTGAGGGATTTGAGATCTGGATACCAAACTCTCCCCTGAGTACAGGTTAACAGATTGTGGTTCCTGGGGAGACACAGGGGAAGATGGACTGCTAAGGACAGAAGGAGTGGGTACCAGGGCTGCCTGGCCCCTGGAGCAATAGGATCATCTTGCAGGGCTGAGACCTGATTTTGACTAGTACTTTGAACAGGAGAGGGAAAGGGGGAAAGGCATAAAGGAACTTCCCTTCCCAATCGAGGAGAAAGGCATCCAGGGGGACTGAGCCCAACACTGGGGGCCTGCAACAAAAAAGTGGAAGTTGATGATTGTCTGGGGCTGCAAAAAGATCTATCTGAGGAGTGCCCCATCTGGCAAACACTATCCCAAGTACTAGGGGATCCAGTGACCATTCGTGATGGACCTGGGAACTCCTGCTGAGAGCATCTGCCAGGACATTCTCCTTGCTGGGAGGTGAACTGCTATGAGGGAAGTGTTCAGGGAATCAGCCAGAGACCACAACTTCATCGCCTTGGTGCACAAGGCCGAAGACCGAGTGCCCCCTTGTTTGTTGATGTACCACATTGTAGTGGTGTTGTCTGTTCTGACCTGTACCACCTTATTCTGAATAGATGCAGAAAAAACCTGAAGTGCTAGAAAACAGCTCTGAGTTCCAACAGATTGATGTGGAGCAGAGATTCCTGAGGGGACCATAACCCCTGGGTGGAGAGGTCGCCCATGTGAGCTCCCCATCCCAAGAGGGATGCATCTGTAGTAAGGGTCAAGGAGGGGACAGAGGATGAAAGGCACCCTTGTCTCAGATTGCTCTGATCCTGCCACCACTGAAGTGCCTGGATCAGGGTTGAGTCACTGGGATTAACTTGGATAGGGGATCTCTTCTTTGAGACCAGAAAGCTCTCAAATGGAACTGAATGTCCCTCATCTGAAATCTTGCTCCTTGCACTACAGCTGTGGAAGCAGCCATGTGTCCTAGGAGCTGCAGGAAATGCCTTGCTGGTCGAGGAGATCTGCAAAGTGAAGGGCCAGGCCAGGGCCACTAAGGTCCTTACCCTTTCCAGGGAAGGAAGGCTCTGGCCTGCTTTGTTGTCCAGTTCTGCGCCTATAAAGGTGAGTACCTGGACAGGTTCCAAAACTGACTTTGGAAGATTGAGAAGAAAGCTCAGAGAGGTAAGCAGCTGCTGGGTAACTAGCAGGTGTGATTTGACCTGGTCTGGAGACTGACCCACAATGAGCCAGTCGTCCAGGTAGGGAAAAATGGCAATCTTTTGCCTTCTTAGATGAGCAACTGCTACTGCCAGACATTTTGTGAACACCCTTGGGGCAGAAGTGAGGCCGAAGGGCATTGCTCTGAACTGATAATGGCCTGAGGGCAGTTTGAATCTGAGGTACTTTGATGGGAGGCTCTGATAAGAACATGGAAGTAGGCATCCTTGAGGTCCAGGGAAGCCAGCCAGTCCCCTGGCCTTAGGGAGGGTAAAATCATTCCCAGAGTCACCATTTTGAACTTTGGTTTTAAAAGGTGCTTGTTTAGATATCTTAGATCCAGGATAGGCTGCCACTCTCCTGTCTTTTTGGGGTAAGGAAGTACCTGAGTACAAACCCTTGCCCTGGTGTGGGGAGAAACCCTTCTACAGCTCTGAGAGCCAGGAGGTTGAGACTTCTGTTTCAAAGCAAGAGTCTCTAAGGGTTTGCAGGTGGAAAAGATCTGGCTCTCATCTTTGGAAATTTTTTGAAGCTGAGAACAGACCTGCTCACTACTTCCAGGACCCACCTGTCTGATGTTAAAGACTCCCAGTCCTGGACTAAGTAAGCCAGCCTGCCCCCTACAGGTAATGGAGAGCCAACCCTGGGCATCCCATCAGGGTGCCTGTTTGGCAGGGGCTTTAGGCTGAGGGGTGGGAGCAGGCCTGCTCGTACCCCGTCTGCCTCTCCCTCTGAAGAACCCCCTCTGAGCATAGACTGAAGAAGAGGAGGCCTGGGTCTGGTAAAAAGGCCTGTGAAAAGGCCTGCCCCTACCCCTGGGGGGTTGCCTCTGAGGAGTGGCTTGCCGTTCCTTGGTTTGTGCACTCCTATAAGTGGTTCTATTTTCATCCATTTTCTTCATATAATTCTCTGTCTGCTCCCCAAACAGAGAATTTCCCACCACAGGAAAATCCATAGCCTTAGACTGGGTATCCTGTGACAAAGTAGTACACCTGAGCCAGGCCAATCTACGAAAACCACAGATGTAGCCATGACTCTAGAGGATACATCATTAGAATCCACTGCAGCATGGAATTGCAACTAGATGCCTCAATACCATCAAGAGCCACCTGCTCCAGCTTCTTTGCAAGCTGGCCAGGGACCTGTTTGGCTAAAGGCCATGACAGTATCCCATCTAGATTTCTGGTATCTCGCAACATAAGCCATATGTTTGCTTGCCTGAGTCCCAAAGATGCTGCCATGTATTGTTTGGCCATGGCATCAATCTTCCTGGAGTCCTTGTCAGGAGGATGTGAGCCAGGGAATATTAGCTTTATCACAGGCTGCAGCCTGAACTACTCCAACATGACTGCATTGCTGTGAAAGAAAATCTGTATCAGGACCTGACAAAGTGTACCTCCTGTCCATCTTTTTATCTACAGGAGGCACAGAATTAGGACTTTTAAAATTTTTATTGTTTGTTTCTAAAAGATTTATGCAAAGGGATGGACAATCTCCTGGACTCTGGGATATCCATCATCTCTACATAGTCAGGCTCCTCTTGCTCATCCAAATCCTCCTCTAAGGGAAGCTGGAGGGTCTCAGCAACTTTTTTATAAAACAAAAAATGAGAAGGGGACTCAGAAAACCTAGGGGGAGATTCACCTAAAGGTCTGTCTGGGGAGATGTCCGGTTCAATGGGCACATCCAGACTTTCAAAGTCACATTCACACTGATCATAATCATCCTCCCCCTCCTCTGGTTCATAAAACTCTTCTATATCATATTCCTGAACCGGTGGGACCGACCGAACCGACCTTTTGCCAGATAGTGGCGGTTCGGAGGGAACCGGGGACAGGTGACTGGACAATCTGAATTGCCCTGGCTATCTCTGCAGCAGTTGGAGAAGGAATTTTGGACTCCAAACCTGCTGATTTTTTAGTTTTCTTTGCTGGAACTGGTTCCTCAGAGCCAGCTTTTCGTTAGCCCGAGGAAGTCTCGCCCTGGTCAGAGGG
The DNA here is from genome assembly GCA_016271365.2 of Neoceratodus forsteri. Lineage (NCBI taxonomy): Eukaryota > Metazoa > Chordata > Ceratodontiformes > Ceratodontidae > Neoceratodus > Neoceratodus forsteri. The sequence continues at coordinate 298,106,203 of JADMNL010000026.1, forward strand.
CACTCCCTCCGGTTCAGTTGGCACCGAACCGGGCTGGCCATCCGGGTCAGCAGACTTTTGGCCTCGCTCCCTAAGCCTGCCCACTCTCTTGTCCAGGGTGGCTGCAGGGAAATTTTTTACAAATCTGGCAGTCAAAATTGAGGTGGTCAAACCCGACTAATAGACACATGTAGTGTGTGGGTCAGCTCTTGCAAAGGCTTCCCACAGACACTACAGTGTTGAAACCCAGGGGTTTTTCTTTTGGGTTTCAGACATGATGCCACCAGCCTAACCAACAAACTTGCCCTTTAACGGCAGTGCCAGGCAAGACACCCTTCGGGTTCCCAACGTGTCACGGGTCGTGAGAAAAACGAAGGAAACTGTTTTTTTAGAACGTATAAGAACCGGAATCAAGACTTCAACAAGCCTTAAAAGGCTTTAAAACCAAGTTTAAATAATATTCAATCGGTTCAAACCGAACCGATAAAAATTTACAAGTTCCACACAAAAACCTATCTATTACTTACAATACCATAGACAGAGCTTGAACCGATCGGTTTGCGGTTAAAATAAATAATATCGCGGTTAAATTCAACCGAGAAAAAACATTTTAAACCGAATAAATGAACCGAGCAGCAGGAGGAATCTCCGGAGCGACTGTTCAGTGAGGCGGAGTAAAGAATCTGACTGTTTCTGAAACCACCCTAACAGAGTTTCTTTTAATGAGAAGCTTTAAGCTCCATGCTCTGCATGGAAGTTAACTCTTTCATCTCCGGAGCAGTTCTAATGGTGGGACAAACTGCACCTGTCATAATATAGCAAGACTTCATATTGTTTCAAACCCCCGTTTTGGATCAGTGCAATACCCAGGCAGTAGAAATACAGACTACCTGGAATATTTTGGGACCAAAATCTAAACATAGTCGTAACTTCAAATGTAAGCCTTGTCATGTCTCTGATGGGCAGCAAGGAGAAACAGTCATACATCAGAATCATTACAGTAGATAAATGTAATATATTTGGGGGGGACTAGAGGACAGACCTCCACCCTAATTTAAAACACAGTGGCAGACAGCGACTGCTACCCATCTACCACTTGTGTCTTTTCCCCGTCCACATGCACACCACTTTATTTTCAAGGTGACCAGAGGCACCTATCCCGTCCACCCAACCAATGCAACCAGAAGTATCCCCTTGCCTACCCAAACCATTTCTGCCTATGTGCACACTACTTCATTTTCAATACAACCGGAGACATACCCCTACCCACCAGATCTATTTCTGCCCTACCCACCCAGTGTATTTCTGCCCATTTGTACACTGCTATTTTCAATGCAACCAGAAGCATCCCTCTGCTCACCCGATTGATTTCTGTCCATATGCACACTGATTCATTTTCAAGGTGGAGCGGTATCCCTTCATCTACCTAACCCTTTTTTACCCATACGCGCACCACTTTATGTTCAATGCAACCAGACGCACCCCCTACCCACCCAATCTAGTTCTGTACATATGCACACATCTTTTTTTCAGTGCAACCAGAGACATTCCTCTACCTAGTGAGTCCATTTCTACCTATATACACAGCACTTTATTTTCAATGCAACAAAAGGTATCCCTCTACCCACCCAATCCATTTCTGCACATCTGCACACCGCATCCCTCTAATCACCCAATCCACTTCTGCCCATCTGACATGTGATTGGCTGGACCATAACTTGGTGAGTAATTTCCATGAACAGAGGTTCCCTGCCACCTCCAGAATCACTGGTGTCTAACATAGGCTATCTTTGTGTGAAACAAGTAATGTCTTAATTTAGTTTACCTGTAATCATTTGACAGGTTGTTCTGTTTTTCTGTAGCCCCGTGTGGATCACAGAACAGCAAACATGCTCATTCCCCTGTAACTTTATTGCCAAGGTGCTGTTGATCACAAAGGCTCCCTCTGCATTCATGGTGTGCTTCATTGACCCTGATTGGTTGAGTCTCTCTCCATCCTCAAAATGCCATGTCACTTCTCCTTCTGGGAAGCCACCCTCGGTAATGCACTGCAAAATAATTTCCCCCGCCAGGTAATGAATCATCAGCTGAGGGTGCTGGTAAGGAGCTGAAACACAAAAGATACCAAAACTGAAGTCGGATTTACAGTACTGCTGTAAAGCAAGAATTAGATATATTAATTGAATTCAAAGTCTCTGGGGCAGGTGTTTGTTGGGAGTCAGTGCTGTTCCCTGAGAGACCTGGGTTCAAGATGGGTTTGGGTTTCATGCTGCCATAGGATACCAGAAGGGACAGCTTCAGGGCAGAAAGGTGTAGCTGTGAGTGCCCTCAATTAGAGATTTTGAGATGGGCAGACAGTGGTCTTGGGGAAGATCACCGAGATAATATCCTCGGTCTTCAGAAGTGGGAAGTTGATTCTGCTATACCGTTTCCCATGGGGGATCCTGTTATATCATACAGAACGTTGTATTTTTACCCAAAGGACCAGAATAAAGGTAGCTGCTCTCACAAGTCTAACATTACTGTGGTTAACTTACTAATGAGAACAAATACTGAAACACACCAGTCAACCAAATCTCTATGTAGTGTGAACGCGGTACATACATCAATAATGGGATGCTGTACCTGATACAGTCAGTATAGCAGCTGCTGAATCTGCTCCTCCATCATATAGGACAAAGCACTTGTACTCCCCACTGTCCAACAGCCTGATGTTCCGGATAGTGAGGGAGGCTCTTCCTGGATTGATCGCAAGTGCTGTTCGACCATGGAAGCTCCTGTCCTGATCATCAAGTTTGTCTGTCCCATTGTGATAGCTGTGTACAATGATCCTTTCACGATTTCTGTGGAGATGCCAGTAAACCTCAATTTTCTTTAATTCACAGTGCCTGCTTAACTCAGAGTCACAGTCCATTGTGACAGTATCTCCAGCTGTCACATGTGGAGGGTCTATATGAATTGTAGGCGACCAAGCTGCTGAAAGTAAACACAAAATTAACAGTGTCAGCCATACACGAGCTACCCAGTGCTCAGCCCTGTCAGACATACAGCACTACAATGTAATTTTTATATGAGGTGGGGAGGGGTGCAAAATTTGTATACAATTAGGAGAATTGGTCCAAGAAATGAAGTTATATTTTCAACAGTCACTGCAGTCTACATATCTAGTTCTGGTCACAGTCAGTATTCCATATAAACTAACATATAATCAACCACGCACAAGAAGAAAAAAGTACTCACCTTAGTAATGTTGTTTCTTCTAATGGAGTCTTGCTGTATTCTGACATATGCAGTTAGGTCCTGCCTTTCAACTCCCCCAGAGAACAAAGAGTTAAACTTTCCATGGCCAGCATGGAATGTTCACCACAAGCTCGGTTGAAGCCCCTGTTTGCTGCTGTTTAAACTCCAACCATCAGATCTTTACGAGCAATACTCACTAGAAGTTCTGTGTGGAAACTGTAAAACTCAAAACTAGCCAACTGACAACTACATCTATATAAAAGGGTTTTTTGGTTTCAAAAAGAAGACTCAAGTCAGGAAACCCAAAAAAAAAAAAACACATCTAAAACACAATCACTCACCCAAATAAAAAAGGGTGAAAAAAGGACACCCTAGGGTGCCAACACTGTTCCTGCCCACCCACATCCCAAAAACTAGGTTCTGAGAGGGGAGGAAGGGGGGAGGTCAGAATACAGCAAGACTCCATTAGAAGAAACAGCATTACTAAGGTGAGTAATTTTTTCTTCAAATAACATGAAATCTTGCTGTATTCTGACTATTGCAGACTACCAAGCAGTACCTCCATGGAGGAGGGACAGAACCTACTTTGGAAACAGGCCCTGAAGTACTGCTGTGCCAAACCGAGCATCACTCCTAGCCTGGATATCCAGAGAGTAATGCTTGGTGAATGTATGGACTGTTTTCCAGGTGGCTGCTTGACAAAATTCTAAGATAGGAATATCCCTGGCAGCAGCCAAGGAAGCAGCTGTACCTCTAGTGGAATGAGCCCTCAGGCCTGAGGGTGGAGTTCTACCCAGTTTCTCATAGCAGAATTATATACAAGAGACAATCCACCTGGCAATAGATCTCCTAGTGGCAGGTTTGCCCTTACCAACCTCCCCATACATGAGGAACAACTGGAAGAATTCAAACCTGTGACCCTTGGTGCGCTCTATGTAGTAGCTCAGGGCCCTTTTAACATCTAAGCTGTGTAGCCTCCTCTCTCCCAAGGAGGAATGGTCAGTGAAGAAAACAGGAAGAGACAGACTGGTTGAGGTGGAAATCTGAAACCACTTTAGGCAAAAACTTCCTGTTAGTTCTTAGGACCACTTTATCCCTATGGAAAGAGATGAAATCAGGTTCCACTGACGGGGCTTGCAATTCACTGATACGCCTGGCAGAGGTAATGGCCACCAAAAACACAGTTTTCCAAGTCAAGTACTTAAGCTCTGCAGAGGACAAAGGCTCAAAGGGGGGTTGCATAAGCTGAACAATGCAAACATTAAGGTCCCAAGCAGGAGCAGGATCCCTAAAGGGGGGGACTGGTGTGAAGCAATCCCTTGAAAAGCTTACAAAACACAGGATGGGATGATAGAGGGGAAGGCTTGCCTACTGACAAAGCAGAAACAGTTGCCAAATGTACTTTAAGGGTGGCAGGCCTGAGGCTAGGCCATTAAGATGGACCATATAGTCCAGAACCGTAGGCAACTCAGCAGAATCTGGAGAAATATTTTTTTTAGAACACCAAATGCTGAATCTTTTCCATTTGGAGTTGTAAGTCTTTCTGGTGGAAGGCTTTCAAGAAGCCTTAAGGATATCCAGAACCCCTTGTGAAAGATGCAGGTCAGCAAACTCTAACTCTTCAAGAGCCATGCCTTGAGATTGAGAGACCGAAGATTCGGGTACTAAATCCTCCCCTGAGAGGATGTCAACAGGTTGTAATTCCTGGGAAGAAACAGGGGAAGGTGGACTGCTAGGGACAGCAACAGGGGGTACCAGGGCTGTCTGGCCCAGTCTGAAGCAATCAGAATCATTTTGCATGGTTGTGACCTTATCTTGACTAACACTTTGAACAGGAGAGGGAAGGGGAGAAAAGCATACAGAAATTTCCCTTCCCAATTCAGGATCAGAGCATCCAGGGGGACTGAGCCCAAGACTGGGGGTCTGCAACAAAAGAGAGGAAGTTGGTGATTGTTTGGGGCTGCAAAAAGATCCATCTCTGGAGTGCCCCATCTCAAGAAAATCAAGGGGATCTATGGTCCATTCGTGATGGCTCTGGGATATTCTGCTCAGAGCATCTGCTAGGACATTGTCCTTCCCTGGGAGGTGAACTGCTATCAGAGAGGTTTGCAGGGAATAGGCCAGGGACCACAACTTCATTGCTACTGTGCACAAGGCTGTAGACTCTTAAGTGGAACTGAATGTCCCTCATCTGGAATCTTGCTCCTTCGACCACTGCTGTGGAAGCTGCCATGTGGCCCAGAAGCTGAAGGAAATGCCTTGCTGGTCGAGACACCTGAAGGGTGAATAAAGAGGCCAGTTCCATGAGGGTCCTTGCCCTTACCAGGGGAAGGAAGGCTCTTGCCTTTACTGTATCCAGCTCTGCCCCTATGAAGGTGAGGAGCTGTACTGGTTCGAGAACTGACTTTGGAAGGTTGAGAAGGAATCCTAAGGAAGTGAGCACTTGCTGAGTCACCTGCAAATGTGACTTGATTTGGTCTGGAGACTGACCTACTATGAGCCAGTTGTCCAAGTATGGAAAGATGGAGATCGTTTTTCTCCTTAGGAAAGCAACCACTACTGCCAGGCACTTTGTGAAAACCCTTGGGGCTGATGTTAGGCCAAAGGGCATTGCTCTGAATTGATAGTGGCCTGAGGGCAACTCGAATCTGAGGTACTTTCTGTGGGAGCACCTGACGGGAATGTGAAAATAGCCATCTTTGAGGTCCAGGGAGGCTAGCCAGTCCCCTGGCCTTAGAGAGGGAAGGATTATTCCCAGAGTCACCATTTTGAACTTTGGCTTTAAAAGGTGTTTGTTCGGATATCCTAGGTCCAGGATGGGCCGCCATTCTAATGTCTTTTTGAGGGTTAGGAAGTACCTGGAGTACAATCCTTTGCCCTTGTGTAGGTTGGGAACCCTCTCTATAGCTCTGAGAGCTAGGAGGGAAGAAACCTCTGCCTCTAAGGCAAGGGTCTCTGATGGATTTGCAGGTGGAAAGGATCTGGTTTTCATCTTGGGAAATTTTTTGAAGCTGAGAACCAGCCCCTGGCTTGCTACTTCCAGGACCCACTTGTCTGATGTTAGAGACTTCCAGTCCTGGACAAAGTAAGCCAGCCTGCCCCCTACTGGTATGGGAGAATCGACCCGGGCAGACCCATCAGGGTGTCTGCTTGGCAAGGGCTTTAGGCTGAGGGGTGGATGCAGGCCTGCTCATCCTCCGTCTGCCTCTCCCTCTAAAGAACCCCCTCAGAGAGTAAGAAGAGGAGGCCTGAGCTTGGTAAAAAGGGCTTAGGAAAGGCCTGCCCCTGGACTGCTGCCTTTGAGGAGTTGCTTGCCTTTCTTTGGCCTGAGCACTCCTGTAAGTGGTCCTGTACTTGTCCATCTTTTTCATGTAGTTCTCTGCTCCCCAAACACAGAATTACCAATAACAGGGAAATCCATGGCCTTAGCCTGGGTATCCTGTGATAGGCTAGTACATCTGAGCCAAGCCATCCTCCGAAGAGCCACAGATGTAGCCATGACTCTTGATGAAACATTAGAGTCCACAGCTGCATGAAATTGTATTTTAGATGCCTCAATCCCATCTGCAGCCACCTGCTCCAGCTCCTTGGCAAGCTGGTCAGGGGCCTGTTTAGCCAGAGCCAGCACAGTGTCCCACCTGGACTTCTGGTATCTAGCTGTGTAGGCCATATAGTTAGCCTGCCTGAGTCCTAAAGATGCTGCCATGTACTGTTTCTTTGCCATGGCATCAATCTTCCTGGAGTCCTTGTCCGGGGGGTGTGATGCCAAGGGGGATATTTGCCTTATCACAGGCAGCAGCCTGCACTACCCAAACATGGCTGCATTGCTGGGAAAGGAGCTCTGTGTCTGAGCCTGAAAGAGTATACCTCTTGTCCATTCATCTGTCCACAGGAGGTATGGAATTAGGAGACTTAAGAATTTTATGTGTCTGTTTTCCTGGACTCTGGGATGTCCATCATCTCAACAAAATCAGGCTCCTCCTGTTCCTGAGGAATTTCTTCCTCCACAGGAAGCTGGAGGGTCTCAGCCACTTGTTTTGTAAAACATATAGTGAGAAGGAGCCTCAGAAAGCCTAGGAGGAGAAACACCTGAAGGTCTGTCTGGGAAGATGTCCGGGTCAATAGGCACATCCAGACTTTCATAATCACCATCACCCTCATACTCTCCTTCCTCCTCCGGTTCATAAAATTCTTCCAAAGCGTAATCCAGAACCGGGAGAACCGACCGAACCGAACCCCTGACAGATGATGCCGGTTCGGTCGGAACCGAAGTAAGCGACTGCACAATCCTAATCGCCTTGGCTATCTCATCGGCGGTCGGAGAATTAATTTCTGGGTCCGAACTGGTCGATTTGTCTTTTCTTTTCCTTTTTACTAGAACCGACTCCTCAGAATCGGCTCTCCTTTTGCCCGAAGAAGTATCGCCCTAGTCAGAGGGCACTCCTTCTGGTTCAATCGAAACCGAACCGGGCTGGCCGTCTGGGTCAGCGGACTTCTCGGCCTCCCTCTCCCTCAGTCTACCTAATCTCTTTTCCAGGGTAGATTTGGGAAAAATTCTTACAAATCTGGCAGTCTGAATCGAGGTGGTCAAACCCCAGACAAACACAGGTGGTGTGGGATCGGCCTTAGCAAAGACTTCCCCACACACACCGCAGTGTTGAAACCCAGTGGGCCCGCTTTTTTTGGGTTTCTTAGACATGGCCAATCCTAACCAAAACTTACCCTTTTTCGCAATCCGCCAGGCAAGACTCCCCTATTGGTTCCTGACCGTGTCACGGGTCTTGGAAAAAAACGTAATAAAATCCGGGTTTTTTTTTTTAGAACCGATACGGACCGGTTACCACACTCTAAATAAATCATAAACTTTTTTTACCTGAAACTGATCGGTTCAGCCGAACCGATCCACAATTTACAAGTTCCACACAGAAACTACACAGAAAACCTATCTAGTACTCATGGTACCACAGACAGAGATTTGAACCGACTGAGCGGTAACAGCAATTCGGTAGAAACCGAGTGAATAAACAACACTTCAACTGACTTTTTTGAACCGAGCAAAGGACAACTCTCCGGAGCGACTGTTCAGTGAGGTGGAGTAAAGAATCTGATGGTTGGAGTTTAAACAGCAGCAGACAGGGGCTTCAACTGAGCTTGTGGTGAACATTCCATGCTGGCCATGGAAAGTTTAACTCTTTGTTCTCCGGGGCAGTTGAAAGGCAGGACCTAACTACATATGTCAGAATACAGCAAGACTTCATGTTGTTTGAAACAAAATCACACATACTCCCATAATGCAAAGAATACAAAATCACACATACCCCCATAGTGCAAAGCATGCAAAATCACACGTACCCCCATAGTGCAAAGCATGCAAAATCACACGTACCCCCATAGTGCAAAGCATGCAAAATCACACGTACCCCCATAGTGCAAAGCATGCAAAATCACATCGCATTCCCCATAGTGCAAAGCATGCAAAATCACATCGAATTCCCCCATAGTGCAAAGCATGCAAAATCACATCGCATCTCCCATAGTGCAAAGAAGCATGCAAAATCACACGTACCCCCATAGTGCAAAGCATGCAAAATCACACATACCCCCATAGTGCAAAGCATGCAAAATCACACATACTCCCATAATGCAAAGTCACGCACACACCATAATGCAACGTATAAAAAATCATATTCTCCCATAATGCAAAGCATATAAAATCACACATCCCCTCATAATTACCTCAATTACCTCACCAACAGGATACAAGTCAAAGCTGTAGGAGATCTATCATCCCCCCAAAAAATCTTCTTCGAGGTGTTCCCCAAGGTTCTATTCTAGGCCTAATCCTATTTGCTATTTACATCAATAATCTGGACACTCACCTACACTCTGCTAATACTCGTCTATTCGTGGATAACACTGTACTTTATACCACAAACTCATCCTTGGATTTGGCACATCAAAATTTACAGCAAGACTTCATCACCCTACAACACAGTCCCATTAAACACAAGCTTCTCCTCAATGGCAAAGCCATGGTTCTTTCACCAAAAATTGGCCCTGGACTAACATACACCCCCCGAATCCTAACACTACTGGATGAACCCCTTGAAACTGTCGAATCCTTTAAATACCCTGGATTCTGGCTGGAAACTTAACTTTCTATGCTTCCTGAATGAAATCTTGAAGAAATTAAGGCAATGGTTAGGCCTATTCTACCGAACTAAACATCTGCTTACCTTAGATGCCAGGAAGAGATTAGTACAATCTACATTCTTACCTATACTAGACTATGCCGACTATCTACACACGTTGCCCCTTAATGTCTGCTTGGCAAACTCAACACTTTATACCACCGGGCCCTTAGATTTATCGTCAACCTACCCTTACGAACCCACCATTGCCTACTTTACCAGGAAGTGGGGTGGCCTTCACTTGCTACTAGGAGGAAAAGAAATGCTCTTCTCTGGCTTCATAGAGCACTTTCTAACAAGCTCCCTACATACATATCGAGCTTATTCAAGCGAGTAAAGGGTTCTCATGGGTTGAGACGTTTTACTATGCTCTACTTTCAGACTCCAAGAGTAAAAACAAACTATGTCTCATCTGCAATCAGCTTTACACTTCCATCTCTGTGGAACTCCATGCAAAACACACTAAAATTGTCCTCACTCCCTGGCCTTTCCACATTCAAAGAGATGCTAGTCGCATTCCTGAAGGAAACTTGTAACTGCTTCAGAAAAAGTTAAACAGCTATTAACTAACCCACTTCACTAGCTCTTCATTTAGAACTTCCCACAATGCCTTCCCAAACAGGGGACAACCAGTAAATACAGGTTACTCACCTGTAACAGGAGTTCTAGGAATGGTATATGTTGTTCATCCACACTGTCTGGCAGGTTCCTTGCCACTTTAAATCTTGCCGGAAGATCTTCAAGCAGGCTCCTCCCACCCACCCAGGTGATAAAACTCTCAGCTCCACCCCGTGACGCCAGATCTAGCCCGCTGGAAGCCAGGTCGTGGGTCGAAGCAGGGGAGGCTGGGTGGGTCGTGTGGATGAACAACATATACCATTCCTAGAACTCCTGTTACAGGTGAGTAAATGAAAATTACGTACCTACCGTAATTCTGATCTTTCTGTGTATTTTCACCACTCATCACATATGGGTACTGGCTGGAGATCAGGACCCCGCAGGAGTTTTTTTTTTTTTTTTTTTAAAGGGTAGGCGGAGCCGACACAGCATCGACGCCACCCTCGAGGCCGACGTACTGCGTGGCGCTCAAGGGTTGGCCGTTAGGCTGTGTCGACTCCACCTGCCTACCAGTTTTGAGTCACCGGAGAGGTAAGAGGAAGGGATGGAGGGTAGGACAAGAGAGTCCAAGGGACAGAAAAAGGAAAGGAAAAACTGAACTGAAAGGAGAAATAACGACAGAGAACAGCAAAGAAGAGATGAGACTAAGGGGATTGGGTAGGGGCCCCAATCTCTGGAAGCGGAAGAAGGGAGGGTAGGGAGGGGAGAAAATTTAGGAGAGAGTGAGAGGTAACAAGGTATCAGAGACCCTTGTCCGTCACCAGATTGTATAGGAACTGCAAGGAGTAGCAAAGCTCTCTGCCAGAATTCAAAGCACAGAATAACTGGCAATACCCCAGAAGCAGAGTCGGCTATTCTGGAAGAAGGACAGGGTACAGGGATTTAATACTCTCTCAGGAAAGATGTTTGGTGAAAAAAAAAAAAAAAAAGATTTTTTTTTTATTTGTAACAGCTGGATGGAAACCAGAAGGAGAACAGGAGGAGGGCAACCACCAACTCCCACCCCATCGGAGTGGAGACATGTAGTAGAGAAGAAGTGCTGCTCGAGCTGTACCCTTTGAAGGAAAATACCCCCACTGTGTGTCCCTACTTTACCCCGCTCCAAGCGGAGAAGGAGCCACAGGCAGGGGGCCCAGACTGAGGCCCCAGGGGGTGGTGGGGTTAGATGAATGGTGAAGATACACAGAAAGATCAGAATTACGGTAGGTAATGCACTTTTCATATCTTATCTGTGTCAATCTTCATCATTCATCACATATGGGTGAGTACTGAGCCCCCCGGAAGGGGGTTGTTTCTTTACACCCTAAGGGACAGAGTCCCTTAGCCCTCAGTGGGTGACACACTAAGCGGGGGAACTTCCGGGCCTGGGGAGGCCCAAGAGTGGGGAGAGCAAGACGGGGCCCCCCAGAGGGAGAAGGAAGTTGCCCCGACAAGCGCCGTCTCGCTCTACGGGAGAAAAGATAGGTTCCCTGGTGGGCGGAGCAAATCACCCTATGCCGGGCCAAGAGTGACAACCGGGAAAGATGTAGCCACGCCAATCTCCTGGTGCAGATCGCTGTCCCTACGATCCTGGTAGCTACCTTGTTGGCATCGTAAGATGCCCTCGCTTGGTGCCTTGCTAGCTCCAGGCCAAGTGCAGAGAGCACGATGGCTTGTCTTGTTTGCTCAGAGTCAGGTAAAGAAGCTAGGACCTGACCTAGCATGGACAACAAGAACCTGTTATAGGCTGCATAGTGGGTCTGGTGAGCGGAAATAGAAAGGAGCAACCGTGCAGAGTAGAAGGTCCTCCTCCCCCAAAAATCAAAATCTGAGGAGTCTTGATCCGGGGACCGGTCACGGTGGAGGGCGCGAAGCCCATCAGGGGTGTCCAGATGCATCAAGCTGGACTGTGGATGAGGCATAGAACCTGGAGACTCCGGGGGAGCGCAATACCTCTGGCTGAGGTGCCTAGGGGCAGGAACTCCGGAGAAGGGCCTCTGCAGGAAATGCAAGGATGCCTCCCGAAAGGGAGCAGGCCAGGGCGGCCTCGCCATAATCGCCTAGAAAGGCGTGCGCCGCATGCTCAGGATTGCTAACAGAAGAGGGAGAAAGGTGCAAGTCCTCCAACATCCTCACGAGGAAGCACTGATACTCAGAGAGATCAACAGCTGGAGAGATGTGGACAGAGGGTTCCTCTCCCCCAGAAGAGGGGGATGAGGAGCTGGAGGTCACCATACGTTCCGAGGGTGGCTGCACGGGGGGGAGGTTGAAAAACCTGGCTGTCCATAGCCCTAACGTAGGCAGGGAACTGGGCAGCCACCGCTCTGAACTGCTCCCAGCTGAGAGGGCCGCTAGGACCAAGAATGCCTGGGAGCGCTGGAGAATGTGGCAGAGGGATAGGGGCAGAGCCGATAAAAGAAGTCCGCTGACCTCCATCAGGGCTAGGGAGCGGACCATGAGCACCTGAGGAGGGTGCCCCGGAAGACTCCACAGCCGACAGCTGTACAACTACGTTGGTACTGCCTTGGCTGCGCCCAGAAGAATCCCCCCAATGAGGTGACTGGGGCCGTAAGAGTCCAGAAGGATGGTCCCCTGCCTCAAAAGAATGGGACTCCCTCAAGGAACCCGAGGGGGAAGGGTGGGAATCCGCACTTCGGCTTCGCCCAGGGCCCAGGTGGACCCCAGAGAAAGGCCGACACGCTGACCCCACACCCCTCGACCCCTCAGAGTCCGAGAGAGTCCTCCTCCTCGAGACAGAGCCAGCCTAGGTAGCTGGCATCTCTGGGCGGCCCCCGAAGGGGAGATCCAGGGAATAGCACCTTCCCCTCCTGCAGGTTTCTCGATGGGCCCCAAAGTTGGGCGATCAAGACATACCACTGGAGGGGGTACCACCACCGAGGGGTTGATGAAACCCCCAAGGCTAGGCTGCAGAGCAATGGTGGCACGCACCACTGCCAGCTGGTCAGCACCACTGACCCTAGCCTCGGGGGCCACCTGACTCTCCTCAGTAGGGGGCTGGCTTCGACTCGACAAAACCACGGGAGCACCCTCCTCCGCAGACAACCCTGAAGGGTGTGACTGCCCGTCTGACTCCGAGCTTGACTCCGACCCCGAAGAGGTAGAGTCCGATGCTCTGAGCTAAACAGTAGGAGGGCAGGCAAAACCAAGTTTGCCAGAGGGCCCGTCAGCCAGAGCTGTACCCGAGACGGCACCTGTGCCCTCCGCAACCCCGCAGTTGGGACCTGCAGAAGGCACCAGGGCAGCTCGGGCCAAAGGTCCAGAGCCAGGGCCAGACACGGCGCCATCAAATCCACCAGCACCGGGGGCGGTACCAGGGACAGAGGCAGCGCCGACAGCAGCAACCTCTGTGCCGAAAATGGCACTGCCAGGCCCCACGGCGCCGTGAGCAGCAACAAGGACCGAAGCGGCGCCGACGGCCCCGAGGGCAGACTCGGCGCTGAACACGACACCGTCCGGCCCCTTGGCGCCGCGAGTGGCACCGAGAGCCGGAGCCAAAGGCCCTACGGTGCCAAGCCGCGCAGGCACGGCGCCATGCTCAACCTTGGCGCTGAGGCGAGACATGGTGAATGAGGACGCCGGATCTTGTCCCACGGCACCGCGAGCAGCGCCGGCGTGAACTGGGCCCACAGTGCCGAGCGAGGAGTTGGCGCTGCCGACGGCGCCAAAGGCTCTGACGGCACCGACCCGGGCCTTCCAAACTGCAAGAACGACACCGGGGGAGCCTTCACCCCCGAAGGGGCGATAAGCCATGGCGGCTCCTCCTGCCCGCCTCCCGAGGAAGTGGACGGGGTCAAGGCTACGGGAAAAGCCTCGGCAATGACCAGGATAGCAGTAGCCGAGGCTCCCTCCTCCTCGGTCCGTGTAGAACCGGGAGGGGACCCGGAGAAAGGGCTGAGAGAGCGCGCGGCTTGGCCCGACAAGTGCGAACTCTACCCCCGAAAGTCGGCGGAGCTCGCCCCACTTTCAACGCGCGCTGTTCGAGGACACAGTGGTCCATGGAGAAGCAGGCGTCGCATGAATCCATGTTGTGAAGCGGGCCAAGACACGCAAGACACCGGTCGTGCTGGTCGGTGACAGAATATTTTCGTCCGCATGGGCACAGACGTATGGCGGGCCGACCCATCTTTGAAGACTTTTTGCCCTCCGACCGAGACATGACCTGCGGAGAAAAAAACACCACAAACAGACTTGACGTCGCAGAATTTCAAATAAAAGGAAAGATCATGCCCGGCGACGCCGAGTGGAGGCGAACCCAGAACCGTAGGACGCATCAAGGACTGAACGTCGATTTTTCGAACAGACTGAAGGCCAAATTTGCAGAGAAGCTTCCATGAGGCGATCTCGACGGGCGGGAGACGAAGAACTGGTAGGCAGGCAGAGTCGACACAGCCTAATGGCCAACCCTCGAGTGCCACGCAGTACGTCGGCCTCTAGGGTGGCGCGAATGCTGTGTCGGCTCCGCCTACCCTAAAAAAAAAAAAAAAAAACTCCCGCTCGGGGTCCTGATCTCAGGTCAGTACCCATATGTGATGAATGGTGAAGAGTGACACAGATAGGATCCTGTATTTCTAGGGACATGGATATGTTGTTCATCCACACTGTCTGGCAGACTCCTAGCAGTTCTCTGGGAGGAGGGAGGCAAGGCACATCCCCTACTTAGGGAATAATGATTGGAGAACCGAGGCCCCAAAACCAGCATCCCGTGTGACTCAAGGTCAATGTGGTAGTGGGTAATGAAGGTGTGTGCTGACTTCCAGGTAGCAGCCCTGCAGATTTCCTGGATAGGGACATCCCTGGAAGCAGCCACCGATGCAGCGGTATGGCAGGTAGAATGAGCTCTTATCCCTCTGGGAGGCTCCATGCCCGCCAACCTATAGCAGAGATCTACGCAGGAGGTGACCCACCTGCCTATCGTCCGCTCGGCTGTAGGTCTGCCAGGTGTGGCTTCAGCGAAGGTGACAAACAGCTGGCGAACCTCTCCCCGAACTTCAGCCATCCGCTCCTTGTAATAAGTCAGCGCTCTTTTAAGGTCCAAAGTATGGAGCCTATATTCGGCCTCTGAGGTGTGACTGGAGTAGAACACCGGCAGAGTCAACACCTGGTTAAGGTGAAACTCCGAAACCACCTTTGGAAGGAATTTCGGTTGGGGGCGCAGGACCACCTTGTTCCTGTGGAAGACCAGATAAGGAGACTCAATGGAAAGCGTCTGGAGCTCTCCCATCCTTCTGGCTGATGTGACAGCCACCAAGAAGGCGGTCTTCCACGACAAGCGAGAGATGTCACACCTGTGCATCGGTTCGAATGGCTTGGTCATGAGCTTAGCCAATACCAGCAGTAGATCCCGCGGAGGTAGAGGTTCTCGCACTGGAGAGGATATGTGATCAAGGCCTTTGAAAAAGCGCCCGACCACCTTCTCCTGCGCCACCGACTGCTTCCCGGCCCACACCTGGCAAGCAGAGATGGCTGCCAGGTGCACCTTAAGGGTCGTCGACCGAAGCTCTTGCTGAGAAAAGGACCATAGGTAGTCCAGAATGCTTGCCAAGGAGCAGGAGGAAGGGTCCAGGCCCTTGCCCTGACACCAAATAGAGAATCTCTTCCATTTAAAGGCGTAGCATTTTCTGGACGACTCCTTACAGGAAGCCTCAACAACGTTGAGGACCTTGTCGGAAAGACCCAAGGCCTGGAACTCTAGCCACTCAGGAACCAGGCCATCGGGTGCAGGGACTGAAGGTCCGGATGGAATACCTTCCCCTGACTGACTGAGATCAGGTCCAGGCGGGCTGGAAGCCACCTTGGGAGCCTGGAGCTGAGACTGAGGAGATCTGGATACCAGAACTGGCGGGGCCAGTCTGGGGCTACTGGAATCACCTGTGCCTTGTCCCTCCTCGCCTTGAGAAGCGCCTTGTGGATCAAGGGAAATGGGGGAGAGGCGCAGAAGAGGCCCGCGGTCCACGGCCTCAAGAAGGCATCCCACTGCAGCGAGCCCTGCTGAGGGGGGCGAGCATGAAACAGCCTCAGCTTTGCATTCTTCCTGGAGGCAAACAGGTCCACCTGAGACATGCCCCAGTGGAAGAACAGATATTGTACTACCTCCGGCAGGAGAGACCACTTGTGTGACGCAGCCCCTATCCAGCTTAGGGCATCGGCCAGAATGTTGGAGGCTCCTGCCACATGGATGGCAAGGAGATCCGCCTCCAGGCTGCGCACGATGGACCAAATGCGGAGAGCTTCCCTGCACAGAGGCATGGTGTGCATCCCGCCCTGGCAGTTTAGGTAGTACTATTGTAATTTATCATGTTTTTATGATGTATTTTTATAATGTTTGTAGTGTTTGATGGTTTTGTATTGAAATTTGAATTTATGACTAATTTGTTCAGCGCCTTGATATATCAAAAGGCATTATATAAATAAAATTATTATTATTATTATTATTAATTACATGGTCGTGGTATTGTCCGTCTGGACCTGGACCACTTGACCCCGTATGAACGGAGCGAAGGCGGTGAGGGCTAGATGAACTGCTCGAAGCTCCAGCAGGTTGATGAGACATTGGGACTCCTGAGGGGACCAGAGGCCGTGCGCTCTGTGCTCCCCCAGATGGGCACCCCAACCCATCAGAGAGGCGTTGGTCGATAGACAGACCGTCGGCTCGGGACAGACGAACAGGATGCCCTCCTGCAGATGTGCTGGAATGGTCCACCACTGAAGGGCGTTCCACATCCCCTGGGTCACTGTCGCTAGCTGATCCAAGGGATCGGAGTGCTATGACCATTGGCTGGCCAGCCCCCATTGAAGGGGACGCATGTACCAACGAGCCCAACGGACCACGATGGTGCAGGCCGCCATGAGGTGTCCAGGAGGCACAGGAAGTCCCGGGCAGGGCGCAATTGCCCAACCTGAAATGATTGGACAAAGGAGGAAAGAACCTAGGCCCTGTCCACCAGGAGCCGTGCTCTGGCTAGTAGAGAGTCAAGCTCTGCCCCAATTAATTGTATCACCTGCTTTGGCACAAGTTCCGACTTGGCCTCGTTGATGAGGAGGCCAACCTGAGAGCAAACCTGGAGGGCCAGATCCCTGGATCGCTCCACCTCCATTTTGGAGGAGGCTGCAATCAGCCAGTCATCCA
Source organism: Neoceratodus forsteri (assembly GCA_016271365.2). Lineage (NCBI taxonomy): Eukaryota > Metazoa > Chordata > Ceratodontiformes > Ceratodontidae > Neoceratodus > Neoceratodus forsteri. The sequence goes on from JADMNL010000026.1 coordinate 298,123,357, forward strand.
GGTAGGGGTACACCTAGACCCTTCAGCGCCGCAGGAATGTTGTCACCACTGCCGTGCATTTGGTGAAGACCCTGGGAGCTAGGGAAAGGCCGAAGGGCATGGCCCAGAACTCGTAGGGGGATCCCTCTGCCCTGAAGTGGAGGAATCTCTGGTGGGACGGACGGATTGGGCCATGAAAGAACGCGACCTGGAGATCCAGAGAACAGAACCACATGCCTCGTTCCAAGGATGGAATGATCTGAGCCAGAGTGACCATCCTGAAGGCCCGAGACCTTAGGAACCTGTTCAGATCGTGCAGGTCTAGAATGGGGTGCCAGCCCCCCGTCCGTTTCGGGACCAGGAAGTACCTAGATACAAACCCTGGGTCTGGTGGAGGATCCGCCACCTTCCTCATCACCTCCTTTTGGAGGAGCAGGGCAATGTCGGCGCGGCGAGCCTGCAGACCCCGTAGCCCCCCGAAGGGCGATGGCTTGGAAGGGCGGGGCCTGCTCGAACTCCAGAGGCAGGCCCTTTCCTACCACCTCCAACACCCAGCGGTCTGTGGTGATAGTGGACCAGGCAGAAAGGAAGTGGCGGAGCCGTCCCCCACCGGGGGAACCTGGGGGGAGTGACGGGGCTGGAGGTGACACCCCTCAACCCGTCACTGGGCAGGCTTGGAGGAGGGGCCGGCCGAGGGACCTCCTGGGCCTTTTCTTCCCTACTTCCTATTAGAGGAAGCCACAGGTTTGGCTTTGGGATGCCAAGCACAAGCCTACTGGCCCTGATGCTGGTGTTGCTGGGCCGGACGTGCCGCATGCACAGAAGGGTGAAAGGACTTATGTTGTTGATGATGGCCCTTGTCCTTCTGGGCAGAGGTGACAGAGTCCAGGGTAACGTTGGACTTTTCGATCCGCTGGAGGTGGCCTTCCACTCCAGGGCCGAACAGGTCAATCCCCAAGAAGGGGACGTCCGCCAATTTGTGCTGGGTATCCGCAGTGAAGGTGGATATCCTCAGCCATGATCTGCGGCGCATGGCCACTGCGGCCGCTACTTATCTGGCACAGGACTCTCCAATGTCCAGAGCCATTTAGAGCTGCTGTTTCCCCACCACCCTTCCCTGATCCCGCACCTGCTTGACTGTGGTCTGCAGGTCGGCTGGGAGATGAGGGATCACCTCATCCAGGGAGCCCATGAGGGCATGGAAGAAGTGTGCCATCAGCATGGCCGAGCTGGCCTGGGGGAGGCCTAGGGAGGATGCAGCATACACCTTGCACTCGGCACAGTCCAGCTTTTTGGACTCCTTGTCGGGGAGCTTATCCACATCCCTAGCATTCCCGGAACGCCGGAAAACGCTATCAGTAAAGTACAGTTACATAAGAACTTACCGTAACAGTAGATCTTCGAGAACAGCTCTTGCAGCAGATTACACCATTAGTACTGAAGCCGGCAGGCATCAGGACCCCCACGGAAATTTTCTAGCTAGCAGTCTTCAGCGGGGACCGCCTCCGACGTCAGTCCGCCCCGACACCAGGCGTAGTACATAAGGAGGCGGTCCCGCCAGAATCCCCAATTCTCTCGCCGGAGACTCCCGGCCGCTGGATGACATCAGAAAGGGAGACCGAGGACCCGCCATCAGATGGCCAAGACAAAGAACCGACCTTTCCAAGTGTAGGTTGGAACCTACTTCCTCCAAGGGGGAATGGTGGGCAGGAAGGTACCTGCTGCAAGAGCTGTTCTCGAAGATCTACTGTTATGGTAAGTTCTTACGTAACTGTACTATCTTCTTTGAGGTACAGCTCTTGCAGCAGGTTACACCATTAGAAAAAATTACTCACCTTAGTAATTGCTTTTCTTCTCATGGAGTCTTGCTATATTAGGACTTCTGCAGTATGCCCTTGGCTTTGAACTGCCCTGGAGATGAAATAGTTAACTCCAGTGTAATCTGGAGTTCCACAGCGCGAGGGCGCTATCCAAAGCTCTATCTGGGCAGTTTGAATAGGAACTGCCAGGTTCTTTACGAAGCTAAACTAACATAGCAAGTCTGTGTGGAAAAGCCCTACACTAGCCATTGGCTACCTACTAGTAGTAGAACAACAGAACACAATAACCAACACACAATAAAAACAAAATTACATATTATCATTAAGATCACCCCTGACAAGCACTAATAGGGCCCGCTCTCCCAAAAGACTCAAGTCTAGAGAGGGGCCCATCTACCACTTAACAAAAAACAGAATTACCTAGTTCCTTAACCCCAAAGAAGAAAAAAGGGGGGGGGACTAGAAGCTAGAATGGCATGACACAGTGCTTGCACCAAATTGCCAACCCCATACCCAAGTAGGAATTCTGAGAGGGGTAGGAGGAGGGTTGTCCTAATATAGCAAGACTCCATGAGAAGAAAAGCAATTACTAAGGTGAGTAATTTTTTCTTCAAACACCATGAAGTCTTGCTATAATTAGGACTTCTGCAGATTATACAGCAGTACCTCCATGGAGGAGGGCCAGAACCTACTTAGGGAATAGGCTCTGAAGCACAGCTGTGCCAAAACGAGCATCTCTCCTGGACTGGACGTCCAGAGAATAATGCTTAGTGAAAGTGTGGACTGTCTTCCAGGTAGCAGCTTGACAGATTTCAAGATAGGAATATCTCTAGCAGCGCTAGAGATGCAGCTGTACCCTGGTGGAATGAGCCCTCAGACCTGAGGAGTTCCTTACCTAGTTTTTGGTAACAGAACTGGATAGAGGCAATCCACCTTGCGATTCTTCTCCTAGTAGCAGGTCTACCCCACCTACTCCATAGGTAAGGAAGAGCTGAGGATTCGAACCTATGACCCTTGGTACGTTCCAAATAGTAGCTAAGAGCTCTTTTAACATCCAAACTGTGCAGTCTCCTCTCACCAGAGGAAGAGTGCTCAGTAAAAAATACTGGGAGAGACATGGATTGGTTAAGATGAAAATCTGAAACCACTTTAGGTAAAAACTTTCTGTTAGTCCTGAGGACCACTTTATGTCTGTGGAAAGAAATAAAATCCTTTTCCACTGACAAGGCTTGTAATTCACTTATACGCCTATCCGAAGTGATAGCCACTAGAAAAACAGTTTTCCAAGTTAAAAACTTGAGTTCTGCTGAAACCAGAGGCTCAAAAGGGGGTTGCATTAACTGGGCAATGCAAACATTCAGGTCCCATGCAGGAGCTGGTTCCCGAAAGGAAGGGTTAGTGTGAAGTAATCCTTTGAAAAACTTGGAAAACACAGGGTGAGAGGAAAGGGAAACTGGTTTCCCTGCAGAAACAAATACAGAAACAGCTGCCAGATGAACCTTCAAGGTAGCTGGTTTGAGGCCTAAAGAATTTAAGTGGACCAAATAGTCCAATAAAATAGGCAGATCAGCAGATTCTGGGGCAATCTGCCTCTCAGAACACCAAAAAGAAAATCTCCTCCACTTAGAGTTATAAGTGGCTCTAGTGGAAGGCTTCCTAGAAGCCTTCAGAATATCCAAGACACCTTGAGAAAGGTGTAAATCAGCAAATTCTAACTCCTCAAGAACCAGGCCTTGAGGTGGAGGGAATTGAGGTCCGGATACCACACTCTCCCCTGTGCACAGGTCAGCAGGTCATGGGTCCTGGGCAAAGTCAGGGGAGGACGAAGCGAGAGGGACAGGAGGAGAGGGTACCAGGGTTGCCTGGCCCAGTCTGGAGCAATCAGGATCACTCTGCAGGGCTGAGTTCTGATTTTTACCAGTACCCTGAAGAGGAGGGGAAATGGAGGGAAGGCATAGAGGAACTTGCCCTCCCAATTGAGCTGAAAGGCATCCAGAGGAACTGGACCCAGAACTGGGGGCCTGCAACAAAACAGGGGAAGTTGGTGGTTGTCTGGGGCTGCAAAGAGATCTATCTGAGGGGTGCCCCAGCTGGCAAAGACCGATCCCAGCACTTGAGGATTCAGAGCCCATTCGTGATGGCCCTGAGAAATCCTGCTGAGGGCGTCCGCTAGGACATTGTCCTTCCCTGGGAGGTGAACTGCTATCAGAAAGGTGTTCAGGGAGTAGGCCAGAGACCACAACTTCATTGCTTCGGTGCACAAAGCTGAAGAGCGAGTGCCCCCTTGCTTGTTGATGTACCACACTGTTGTGGTATTGTCTGTCCTGACTTGGACTACCTTGTTCTGGACAGCCTCTGAAAAAACCTGGAGAGCTAAGAAGACAGCTCTGAGCTCCAATAGGTTGATGTGAAGTAGAGATTCCTGAGGGGACCACACTCCCTGAGTGGAAAGATCGCCCAGGTGAGACCCCCAACCCAGCAGGGAGGCGTCCGTGGTGAGGGTGAGGGAATGAAGAACAGGTAAGAATGGGACCCCTTGAGACAGGTTGCTTTGATCCAGCCACCACTGCAGAGCTAGGATCAAGGTCTTGGTCACTGGGACCAATTTGGTAAGGGGTTCCCTTCTTTGAGACCAATAGGACCTCAAGTGGAACTGAATGTCCCTCATCTGAAATCTTGCTCCTGACACGACAGCTGTAGAAGCAGCCATGTGCCCTAGGAGTTGTAGAAAATGCCTTGCTGGTCGGGAGACCCGCAGGGTGAAGGAAGATGCCAGGGCAATGATTCTGTCCACTCTTTCCGATGGGAGAAATGCCCTGTCTAACTTTGTGTTCAATTCTGCCCCTATAAAAGTTAGTACCTGAACTGGTTCGAGAACTGACTTTGGAAAATTCAACAGGAACCCCAGAGATGTGAGAAGTTTCTGGGTGATTTGCAAGTGGGATATTACCTGCTCTGGTGACTGACCCACAATGAGCCAGTCGTCCAGGTAGGGAAATACAGCTACCTCTTGCCTTCTTAGATGGGCCACTACTACAGCTAGACATTTTGTGAAAACCCTTGGGGCAGAAGTGAGTCCGAAGGGCATTGCCCTGAACTGGTAGTGGCCAGAGGGCAGTTCGAACCTGAGGTACTTTCGGTGAGAGGCCCTGATTAGGATGTGGAAATAGGCGTCCTTGAGGTCCAGGGAAGCTAACCAGTCCCCTGGTCTCAAGGATGGCAAAATCATTGCCAAAGTTAGCATTTTGAACTTTGGTTTTACGAGGTGTTTGTTCAGAAATCTTAAATCCAGGATGGGCCGCCAATCTCCTGTCTTTTTTGGGGTCAGGAAATACCTTGAGTACAGACCCTTGCCCTGATGACAAGGGGGGACCCTTTCCACTGCTCTGCAGTCCAAAAGAGAAGAAACCTCTGCTTCTAACGCAAGGGTTTCTAAAAGACTCGAAGGAGGAAAATGTCTGGCTCTCATCTTGGGAAATTGTTTGAAGCCGAGAACCAGGCCTTGGCTTACCACTTCCAGAACCCACTTGTCCGAGGTTAGGGACAACCAGTTCTGGCTGAAATAAGCCAGTCTGCCTCCCACCGGTACAGGAGAGTCGGCCCCAGACACCCCGTCAGGGTGCCTGCTTGGCAGGAGCAGCTTTAGACTGGGGAGAGGGAGAGGGCCTGCTTGTGCCCCGTCTGCCTCTGCCTCTGAAAAAACCCCTCTGCGCAAAAGCAGAAGATGCCTGAAATTGGTAGAAAGGCCTATGGTGAAGCCTGCCCCTACCCTTGGGGGCATGCCTTTGAGGAGTGGCATGCCTCTCCTTAGCTTGGGCACTTTTGTAAGTAGTTCTGTATTCATCCATTTTCTTCATGTAATTTTCAGTTTGTTCCCCAAACAGAGAATTTCCTATGACAGGAAAATCTATAGCCTTTGACTGGGTATCTTGGGACAGATTAGTGCATCTGAGCCATGCCAACCTACGGAGAGCTACAGAAGTGGCCATGACCCTAGAAGAAACATCATTAGCATCAACAGCAGCATGAAATTGAACTTTAGAGGCTTCAATGCCATCAGCAGCCACTTGTTCCAACTCACTAGCCAACTGGCCCTGAGCCTGCCTGGCCAACTGCAATATAGTGTCCCATCTAGATTTCTGATATCTAGCCACATAAGCCATATAATTCGCTTGTCTGAGTCCCAAAAAAGCTGCCACATACTGTTTTTTCACCATGGCATCAATCTTCCTGGAATCTTTATCAGGAGGATGTGAGGCCAGAGGGATATTAGCCTTGTCACAGGCTGCAGCTTGAACAACACCTACGTGACTACACTGCTCAGTAAGGAAGTCTGTATTAGGGCCTGACAAAGTATACCTTCTGTCCATTTTTTTATCTACAGGAGGGACAGAAAAATGATTTTTTTAAATCTTAGTGGTTTGCCTCCTGAATGACTTATGCAAAGGAATAGACAACCTTCTAGACTCTGGAATATCCATCATTTCCACATAGTCAGGCTCCTCTTGCTCATCCACAGCCTCCTCTAAAGGAAGCTGGAGGGTTTCGGCTACCTTCTTATAAAACCTGAAATGAGAAGGGGACTCAGACAACAAAGGAGGAGACTCAAAGGGTCTGTCTGGAGAAATGTCCGGTTCTATGGGCCCCTCCAGACCTTCCCAGTCACAATTACAATCATAATAATCTTCCTCCCCCTCCTGTGGTTCATAAAAATCCTCAACATCAAAATCCTGAACCACTGGACCTGAACGAGACCCCCTTTTACCAGCCATAGGGGGTTCAACAAGTCCCTGAGACAAAGACTGGACAATCTGAATGGCTTTAGCTATTTCTACAGCAGAAGGAGAGACAAAACTGGACTCCACACTAGCTGATTTCTTTGTCTTTTACTCTGACTGGTTCCTCAGGACCAGCCTTTCTTTTGTCCGAGATATCGCCTGGTCAGAGGGCACTCCTCTGGTCCAGCGGAGCTGGACCGGCTGGCCATCCGGTCAGCGGACTTTTTGGCCTCGTTCCCTGAGCCGGCCCAATCTCTTCCAGGGTGGCTGGAGGAAATTCTGACACACTTGGCAGTCTGACAGGAGGTGGTCAGCCCCAGACAATAGACACAAGTGGTGTGGGTCAGCCTTGGCAAAGGCTTCCCAGACATCACAGTGTTGAAACCCAGTGGGCCGGTTTTTCTTTGGGTTTCTCAGACATAATGCCAGCCTATCCAAATCTGCTCCTTTTTTCCGCCTTGCTCAGGACAAGACACCTTATCGTCCCTAACCGTGTCACGGTATTGGAAAAAACTCACAAAATAAAAGGTTTTTAGGACCGATAAGAACCGGTACCTCACTCTAAATGCAGAGAAAACGAGTTTTTAAGCAAACCGATCGGTTCGAAGTGAACCGATAATGAGTTTCCACACAGACTTTAATTTCTTGTACTTACGGTTACCAGATAGAGCTTCTGAACCGAAACCGCGGTAATTTTAAAATACTTGCCGGTTCAATGAACCGATAAAACTTACTAAAACCGCAAAACGAACCGAGCTGAAGGAGCTGATCTCCGGAGCGACTGTTCAGTGGAAGCGGAGTAAAGAATCTGGCAGTTCCTATTCAAACTGCCCAGACAGAGCTTTGGATAGCGCCCTCACGCTGTGGAACTCCAGATTACACTGGAGTTAACTATTTCATCTCCGGGGCAGTTCAAAGCCAAGGGCATACTGCAGAAGTCCTAATTATAGCAAGACTTCATGGTGTTTGAAGGACTGATTCCCAAGCAATGCCGCCTTGAAAGCCATCGAGAGGAGGCAATACTGAAGTTCCAACCCGTCCTGAGCCTAGGACAGGAGGCTTTGTAGGACAGCAAGGCCAAAACCCGCTCTTCGCCGTGAAGCGATGTCCAGGCTGTAATGCCTGATAAAGGTGTGCACCGAGCTCCAGGTGGCTGCAGCACATATGGCCGATGTTCTTCAGTGCTGCAAAGGATGTAGCCACTCCCCTTGTCGAATGGCCCTTGACCACACCTGGTAAGGGTTTCTGGCGTTTGTTGTAGCAAAAGGAAATGCACTGAATGAGCCAGCGTGAAAGGGTCTGTTTCGAGACTGGAACCCCCATCATCCTCTCAGCAAATGAGACGAACAGCTGTTCCGCCTTGCGGTGCTGCCTGGTCCTGGTCAAGTAGTATCTAAGACACCGGTGAACATCCAGAGTGTGAAGTAGTGCTTCTCCTCGATTAGCGTACTTAGGGAAGTACACTGGTAAATCAATGTCCTGGTTAAGAGTGAGGGCTGAGACTACCTTAGGCAGAAACTTGGGATTCGTCCTCCGGGACACCCTGTCCTGATGAAAAATTAAATAAGGCTCCTTGCACATGAGAGCGTGTAGTTCAGAGATTCTTCTCGCCGAAGTAACAGCAACTAAAAACGTTTTCCACGACAGAAAACGCAGCTCGCAATCTGCGCAGGTTCAAATGGTGGCAGCGTAAGCTGCTCCAGGACGAAAGGTAAATCCCAAGGAGAGACGGGATCCCTAATAGGTGGCCTAAGGTGGAGGACCCCCCCCCTTAAGAAGGCACGGGAAGTATCCAGCTGTGCCACCGTGCGTTGGCCTATGGGGGCATGGTAGGCTGAGATTGCACACAGGTGCACTTTAATCCAGGAGTAAGCCAACCTGGATTGAAAAAGGGAAAGCAAGTATTCCAGAACTAATTTTTCTGGGCAGTCTAAGGGTGAGAAACCGCGTGCCTGAGACCACAAGCAAAACCTACGCTATTTCATGGCATATGTAGCGTGTGTCGCCGGTTTTCTGGCGGCAGAAAGTACTTCCGCCACCTCCTGCAAGACCCTGTGTCGCAAGATGGCCATGTCTCTAGGAGCCAAGCGTGCAGGTTCAGAGAAAGCAAGTCCAGGTGGACTAGCGAACCATCCTCCTGAGACAACAGGTGGGAGCTGATTGGCAAAGGAAGCGGAGGTTCCCGGGCCAACTGACTCAGAAGCGGGAACCAAATCTGTCTGGACCAAAAGGGCACTATTAAAATAAGCGTTGCATGCTCCCTGCGAAGTCTGAGAAGGACTGTCTGGATCAACGGGAAGGGAGGGAAGGCATAGAGGAATCTGCCTGCCCAGGAGACGGACGAGTCTTGCCAGAAAACACCAGGCCCTGGATCTAGCGAGCAAAAATTGGGCAGTTTTGCATTGGATGGGAATGCGAATAAATCCAATTCTGGAGTGCCCCATCTGAGAAATTGATCCTGTGCCACCTCCTGTAGAAGTTCCCACTCGTGGACTCTGGCCTGGGAACGACTCAGGCTGTCTGCGACGGTACTGTCCACTCCGGGAACGTGAACTGCAATGAGGTTTGCGCCGTGTCGTATTACCCATTCCCACACTCTCATGGCCTCCCTGCAGAGGGGGTAAGAGTGTGTGCCCTCCTTGTTTGTTGAGGTGATACATCACCGCTGTATTGCCTGTTTATAACAGGAGAGTACTTGGTGGAATGTCCGACTGGAAGGCTTGCAGGGCATAAAGGACCGCCCTCATCTCCAATATGTTGATATGGAGATGAGATTCCTGAGTGGTCCAGGTTCCCTGAGACCTCACCCCGTTCAAGTGTGCTCCTCACCCCAGCCCTGAGGCATCTGTGGAGAGTGTTATCACCAGGCACGGTGCTGTGAATGGAACCCCCACGGAGAGGGTTCCCGGGTCTAGCCACCATTGCCAGTCCCGAACCATGATCTTCGTGATTTTTACTGGATGCTGCATATGGTCTTGCCTTTGGTCCCATTGCACTCTTAGCATCCACTGGGTTACCCACATGTGGAGCCTTGCCATCGGGACTGTAGGAATGGCCGCAGCCATGTGTCTGAGCAGGCGAAGGACCAGTCTGGCTGGGACGGTCTTCTTCGCAGATAGGTCCCTGATGAGGCATCGGATGCGTTCCGCTCTGTCTTCGGGAAGAAAGGCTTTCCCTGTGATGGTGTCCAGAACTGCCCCTATGAATTGCAGTTTCTGGGACGGTACCAGAGAGACTTCAGTAGTTGATTAGGATGCCCAGGGACTGAAAAAGGGCCTGGTGTGCTGGATGGCTATCAACAGCGCCTCCTTGGAGGAGGCCATGAGAAGCCAATCGTCCAGGTACGGGAACACATAGTGGCCCCGTCTCCTCAGAGACGCTGCCACGCCTGCCATGCACTTGGTAAAGACCCTGGGGGCCGATGACAGCCCAAAGGGAAGCGCTCGGAACTGAAAGTGGTGGCCGAGAAACTCGAAGCGCAGGAACCTCCTGTGCACTTGAGTGATGGGGATGTGCAGGTAAGCTTCCTGCATGTCCAAGGACGCCAAGAATGCGCCCTTCTTCAGCATGGCGATTAGACCCGGGAGGGTCACCATGCAGAAGCGTTTGTAGGCGACAGACATATTGAGGTCACTGAGGTCCAAGATTGGACGGCAGTCCCCTGTTTTCTTTGGAACCAGGAATAAGTGGGAATAATATCCTGTTCCTCTCTGGTTCCCTGGGTCATACTCCAAAGCTTCTTTCTGTAGAAGTGTGTGGCACTTCTTCCCTGATGAGCAGGGCATGCTGACCCGAATAACGGGCAGAGGAGGCACTGTGGGGGGCTTGTCTAAGAATTCTATAAAGTGGCCTTTTTTGACCAACTGTAGCACCCACCTGTGATCGACCACCACCCTGGCAGGTGATCTGTGATGCGACCCCCGACCTTTGTTTCCCGATGATCCTGAGGGGCGGGGGCCGGGAAGGAGTCATGCCGTGGCAGCAGAGGGTCCTGCAGGTTGGGCCGACTTGGTAGAACGTTGGCCTCTACCTGAGGATGCCTTGACCTGGGCTTTTCGGGAGAAGGAGCCCCTCTGTTGTTGGCCGGGACGAGGTTGTTGCCTCTGAGTCCGGCTACGAAAACGACTCTGGTTCCTACGAAAAGGAACTGAGTCTAGATCTGTACATGGCTTGGCCAGATCTAACAGCCTTCCCAGCTTCTTGTAGTTTGGTGATGACCTTCTCAGATGCCTCACCGAACAAAACTTCGCCATGGAAGGAGGCATCCAAAATGTTCTTCTGGACGTCCGGGGTAAATCCGGAGACATGGAGCCATGAGTGTCTCCGGAGGCATATGCCCGAGGCCGCCACTCTGGCCGAGGAGTCCGCGGAGTCATACGCGGCTCGGAGCACCTGGGTCCCCACGTCTGAACCCGTGCGGAGGAGCTGGAGAAGTTCCTCCTTTTGGTCACCGTCTGGCAATTTCTCTGTCAGTTCCTGTCTCTGTTCCCACAATGCATTCTGAAATTGAACCATGTGGGTTAGGTAGTTCAGGGATCTGATGGCACAGATCGCAGCTGCATAAGTGCGCCTACCCAGCTCGTTCAGTTGCTTGGACTCCGAGTTCAGTGGCTGTGTGCTCAGATGTTGCGGTCTCTGGGACCGGTCATGAGAGGCTGTAATGACCAGGGAGTCGGCCAGAGGATGATTAACCAAGTACTGGTCCTCCCTTGGGGCCTTGTACAGGCAGTCAGCCTTCTTTGGCATAGCGGGGAGCGTATGTGGACGTTTCCACGCTGCCTTGGTGACCTCCACGAAGGTGTCCACCAAGGGTGGTACCACCACAGGCTTAGGGTCTTTCTGCCGAAGATAGCGGGCAAGGCGTAGCCTTTCGGGGTCAAGTTCCTCTGCATCCCATCGCATGTTCTCTTGGATGTGCTTCATGATCTCAGAGAACGAGGGGTCGTCCAGAGGAGACCTAGGAAGTTCATGTGGGTCCGGAGAAGGGATGCTGATTGGTGAAGGAGATCTGGAGCATACCGAGATGTCAGACCTGGAGTCCTCCGTAGACGGTGAATAGCAACGTCTTGTGGGTCTCTTGGGGCTGGGTGACCCTGAAGAGAATCCAGACGGAGGTCTTCTCTTGTCTGTAGGTCTGCCCTTAGGAGGACCCACTGGCTCCTGGGGGGGGAGGTACTCGACCTGCTGCCCCTTTTGGTGAAGGAGGGGGCGCAGGGGTCGGTGGTGCCACGGGTGCGGGAGGAGGGTGCGTGGTGACCACATCCTTTTTGATGGTGTCCCACCAGAAAGTGAATAGCTCCTTAACTTCTGCCAAGTTAGGGCCCGACGACGGGCCGGGCGCCGGTGGCCTGTCGTCGGGTCCCGGCGTCGGTTCCCCGTGGGTCTCCAGTTCTGGGGAGGGTTCCCGCGGGAGTGCGACGGGTCCAGGGTCGCCCGCCTGGTCCTCTGGCTGAGTAGACTCTTCCTCCGTCAACACCTCCTGGCTGACATCGGTAGGTGGCGGTGTGGTTCTTCTAACTGCTGTGTCGGACGTCGGTCCCCCGGCCGGCGTCCTGGGAGGTGAGTGCCTGGCCGGCGATGGGTGATGAACTGCCACCAGTTCCCAGGAGTGTCTGTGAAGTTTAGCCGACGTCGGGTCCGACTTCCGCTTCAGGGAGGTCATCTCCTTGGTCTTACATTGGGGAGGCGGTGGAAGGGAGACTGACCGGACGTCGGAGGCCGAGTGCCGGGACGAGGACTTGTGGTGCTCCCCTGACCTAGACGAGGCCTTGGAAGAAGAAGTAGGCCTGGAGGTCTTAGCAGGCTGCAGGGTAGAAGAACCACTGGCTGACTTGACCACGACCGGGGAAGGCTGAGAATGGGCCCAAGACAGAGAGCAGTTGGACCTGGAGCTAGAGCTGTGGGAGTCTGAGGCCCTAGAGGGGGATCTAGGTTTCGCCTTCTCCCGGTGCATCTCATGGTGCCTGCGGGATTTCTCCAAAGATTCCCCCTTGGAGGAAGGATCCATGGCCTTGAGCTTTTCTTCTAAGAGGAAAGCCTGGAGAGCCTTCTGACGGTGGATCCAGGTCCAGCTGTTAAAGCCCTGGCAAAAACAGCAAGCCTGTGTATCGTGATCCGGGCCCAGGCACCGGATGCAGGCCGAGTAGGGGTGTTTGAACGGGATCTGCTTCCCACAGGCGCACTTGGAAGAATGGCCCTCCACAGAAGCTGGGGAGGACATCATATAGAAGAGTGGATCTTGAAGAAGGTATTCTTGAACAAATTTGGATTTCGGAAGGAATTCCTGGTTGTCGTGCGCTAGAACTGACTGAAGGGTCTAGACATGCAAGTCGATGGCGGGAAAGAACTGGGGATTCTGGCGGGACCGCCTCCTTATGTACTACGCCTGACGTCGGAGGCGGTCCCCGCTGAAGACTGCTAGCTAGAAAATTTCCGTGGGGTCCTGATGTCTGCCAGCTTCAGTCCTAATGGTGTAACCTGCTGCAAGAGCTGCACCTCGAAGAAGATCTAACCCCTCCGCAGAGGGGTGCTCCGAAAAACCGGACAAAGAGCTGGTAGGGACCGCATACTTCCTGGCCAGCCTGGCTGAAGGCGCAGGGCAGGAAGCCGGCCACTGCCAGAACTCCAAGGCTGGGCCAACAATGGCTTCAGCCACTGGAAAGACCTCCGTGGGCGAATCCCCTCAGTTCAGTATCTCCGTCAGGGGATACTTGATCCACTTGGATACGGGCTCGAGCTGCATCCCGGTGGACTCTGAGATGAGCCAAAGCAGACCCATGAACGACGATGGGCTCTCGTCCATCGACTGCCACCCCCGGAGGACTCCAGGTCAAGGGGCCTGGAAAACAGGGAGTCATCGTCGGACTCCGAGGAGTCCACGAAGAGCTGCCTGGGGCCTGAGCCACCCTCCACCTGCTGAGGACAGGCGGGAGTGAGGGTGACTGACAATCTGTGGGGCAGACCCTGATCCAACCAAGAGTCCTTGATCGGCGCCCCCAATTTCAGTTGTGGAAGCAGAGGTTCCACCACAATCGGTGGGGCAGCTGGTTTCGGCCGAACAACCGGCCCAGGCTTGGGCACCTTGGCTACAGAGAGGGGTTGTTTCTGTCTTTCAGGCGACAGCCACTTGATGGCCGGGGAAGGCGATGGCGTTGGCTTGTTCCCAGACAAAAATAACTGCTGCCACATTAAGTCCTCGTAGCGTCGACACAATTTGCGTCAAAGCCTCTCCTCTTCTGAGGAAGACGAGGATGAGCGGCGCCGTCGCTTACCTCGGTGCAGAGACAGAGACCGCCGATGTGGGCGGGATCAGCTGGACTGAGACGAAGTCTGAGACAGAGACCCTCGGTGTTTCCGAGGGCAGGACTAGGAGGGAGCAGGGGACACCCGCTCTTCCCTCGGCTTGGAAGCCTTGGCGCAGGCAAGTCCTCGGTCTGCACCAGTGGAACCGGTGAAGAAGAGTTGTTGGCTTCACCAGTCGACAGCCCGTCCGACGGGTCGAGAAAAATCTCGACCTCGTCGACGGGTATCTCGGCCGGCTGACCTGATGGGGACACCGTGAAGCCAGCGGCCTTAGCTGCAACCTCGACCAAAGTGGAGTGTCAACTGTCCGGGGAAAGGGACCTCTCCCACTCCCACGAACGTCGACGGTGGGACTTACCTTTCGAGCCCTTCTTTTTGGACCGAGGTGTCCCGATGGCCCCTCTCCCTTCGTGGAAAGGGATTGGCAAAGCTCCTTAAAAGAAGCTGTGTAGGAGGATCCCAGAGAGAGTGGGATAAATACCACGACCGAGGAAGATGAGGATGCGGCCTGGGCCGCCTCCTCCTCGAGGGCGATCATCTGCTGGAGTTGCTCAGCCGAGCCAGCTGCCGTGGACACTGCCCAATGGGCCTCCTTGGACTTCACCGGCGGGTAGCGCTTCTCGGGGCGCGCAAGCTGTGATCGGGTAGCGCAGTCTTCTACGACAGCCGAAAACGATCGATATGACTCGCAGAGGCTCGCGGGTTGTGATCTAGGCTGAGGCAGACGCACGGGAGTGCGAGTCCGTCCTGACATCTCTGTCGCATGGGACTGCCGAAATACGGGAGTCGATTTGTCCATTGCAGCCATGAGGGAGTAATTAGACTGAAGTCTTGAGAACTTTAGAATTATTTTAGGGGGAAATGGAGGAATTAGGATCCAGTCTATACGCAGAGCGTTAAGGAGGGAACCTAAGCTTCCAAGCAATAAGGAAGATCTGGCGTCATGGGGCGAAGTTGAGAGTTTTACCACCCGGGTGGGTGGGAGGAGCCAGCTTGAAGACCTTCTGGCAAAATTTAAAGCGGCAAGGAACCTGCCAGACAGTAGGGATGAACAACATATCCATGTCCCTAGAACTACAGTCTACTTGCTTCTTCACTAGCCCTCCTCACTCCATCTCCCTCTTCCCCACTCACATTCTTCGCTACTTTCCCTTCTCCGCTTTACCATTAACAATAGGAAATAGTCTGGATCGATTCTCCTATACATTGTGTAAAACTATGGTTTATGAATTACATGTCATTGTAAATCTGGCAACTCAGTAGATGCTGGCCCGCCACATCCTCCTGTGCTCTATATCTTGTGCACTTTTGTGTTTACTTAGCTGTGATCATTTACTTATTGTATTGTATCTACTGTTTTGTATAATTTTCTGTCCAGGACCACCTTGAAAATGAGCTTGCTCAATCGTGTTTACGCCTGGTTAAATAAAGTGATTGATTGATTGATAATGGAAAGCATACAAAACCACACATACCTCCATAATGCAAAGCATATAAAAGTCAGGTAATCCTTTATTAAGAGTTAACAATAACTACACCCACAGTTACAGGAACTAGAGAAGATACACCTGTTCTAAGCACAACTAATTGGGTAGACCAAGTTACCAAAAAGCAAAAATATTGAGTGTTATAAACTAAGCAGGCGCGGGTATCTGGAAAAGTTGCGTACCCCACCAGCGACCCTATGCCCCATGGAAAGGTGCACCCATACTAGCATTCACCAATGCTGGCCACCTGCTTGCGGCCCCCGTGCACAGGCCTCGGCAGGGTGGCCGGGGGAGGGGTCATCATCCCAGGTGGGCATTCAATGAGATGCCCCTGGGACCCTTAATGGATCCCACAGCATAGGGTAGCATGGATCCAGGGCTGTGCATGCTGAATGCAGGCACCTGGACCTGCATGGCACCATCCCATCCCAGAGCTGCTGCACCCAAAATCACCAGGTGCTCACCCATCCAGCTGCCCTTGCCTCTTGCTGCTGCCCAGCAATCATGGGCAGCACGATGTGTCCCATGCCGGTCCCCAGTGATCGATGGCCTGAGTCTATAAGTGCACACAGTAGGGTATGGCACTGTCCACCCTTGCATATCCTGCTCCACCCATGCAGCCAGCACTATGTGGGTTAGTGAATACTGCATAGTGCTGGCATGCCCCCGGTATGCCCCTAGCACGGAACTGTCTGTAGATGAGAGGGATCGGGTGCCATGGGTCTGCACTCTGCCCCATCGAGCATGCTGCACAGGGGTGCAGTGGGTGCGGAGTGGCAATGTGCCACAAATACGCACACATATCCACTTTGCCCCATTAGTGCATAGCGCCCAATAATAGAAACAATAGACAAGACAGTACAAAATATCTGAAACTCGGAGAACAAATTGCCATATGCTACCATAAATGTACACGCTATATTAACACTTTAAACTGAGGTGTGTAACAGTATGGTAGTAACCTTACAACCAGTAGCTCTATCCAGTTAAACCATCCAAAAAATGAATAAAGGCATAAAATGTTAGAAGAAATAAGATGTAGAAGAGAAAACACAAAAGAGGGCTAACAATAGTCAGGAAAACCAGAAAGACAGTAAAGAAAGAGAAAAAGGCATACAAGCAAGAAATGTAAATCAGGAGGAATACTACAAGGAATCATTGCAAATACCAGACCAATAACAGAAATATCACGGAGTAGCCCAGATCGAAGCATGGAAGGGAAAGGTGACCCTCAGGCAACTTATGTAGGCACTACAGTTGCCAAAGAGTGTGCAAAGTCTGCCAGCAGGAGTGATACGACTTCCTGGAGTTACAAATCATGTGCTCCATGTACAAGGCGTCAAACATCACCACCAAACATTCTTGATGGGTAGGGGAAGTATCCAGCCAATGCTGCGCAACAGCCCTTCTCACCACGACTGTAATCAGGGTCATATGGAAGTGCTGCTGTCCCTGAGGTGCTCCAACCCCAGCCCTGTTATGCACAGCACTGGGGAGAAGGGCTCCTGAAGGCCCAACTGAGGGTCCAGATATGCTCCAATGTCTTGCCGAAAGCATTTTGTTGTTTCACAATCCCAGAATATGTGCTTGAGGGTTCCCCTATCCACTACACATTTACTTCACAGGGCACTGTCTACCATTCAGAATGTGCTTAACCTATCTGGAGCATAGTACACATTGCAAAGAAGCTTATATTGTGATAGCTTAAGGCTGTCAAATTTAATAAAATGATGTAAATTCTGCCAAACAGTTAACTTGGCAGCCTGGTCCTTTAGTTCTGCAAAATTAGATGCCCAGTAAGTGAAGCCCTGGCCTAGTTTCGCTGTTGCGTGAAGTTGCTAGATATTCTAAAGCCCTTTCCTTTAACAGCGATTCTATTGTCTTTCCCACCACTGAGGTCAAACTGACTGGTCTATAGTTACTTGCTTCCACTCTTGTGAAAGGGTATCATGTCCACCCTCCTCCTGTACTACTCCCTCCTCTAACGATTTAATGAACAGGGCTGTCAGTGGTGACAGTATCACCTCTCCGAGCTCTTTTAGTATTCTGGGATGTATCCTGTCTAGCGCCATTGCTTTATTCGCCTTCAGTTTCAAGAGTTCCTTTTGGATCCTCTCCTCTGTGAATGGACGAGTATCCACCCCTCTTTTCTGTGTGTGTGTCTACTTGCTAATATCAGTCCATCCCCTTCCTCTTGTTTTGTAAATACTGAGCAAAAATATTCATTCAGTATAAATTTCAGACTTTTCCACGTCCCCCTCTGCCCACCTCCTCACTTTACTAAGCATCACTATCCCTTCCTTGGCCTTTCCTCTTTCCTTTATGTACCTGAAGGTTTTGTTCCCCTCCTTCATTGTCTGGGCTATCTCTTCCTCTGCTTTTGCCTTTGCACTTCGGATTGCTTTACCCACCTCCTTCCGCTTTGCCTGATACAGTCCCTTGTGTTCCTCCCTTTGTGTTTCCTTGTATTTTCTTTTTTATATAAATATATATTTTTACGACGCTTTTTTTTTTGTCCTAGCCAGCATCAGCACATCTGCCCTGGTCATGGCCCCCACCGCCTCTTGCTCCCAAATGAGCCGTACTCCCCTATGCCTCCTGGCTTACCCCCAGGGTGGGATCACGGCACCGGCCAAGGTGTTGCGTATGTCGGTTCAGGTCAGGGGAGCCGGCCTGGAAGCACATGGAGAGGTGGCAAGGAGGGCAAGAACCCGGGTCACCGGCGTCGCATGCGGAAATCCAATTGCTGCTCCGACGGGCCGGCTTTTCTTGTATTTTCTGAATGCCATTTTTTTCTGTCTAACCTTCCTACCACTTCTTTTGAAAACCATAATGTTTTTTTTCTTCTGGCTTTCTTCACTAGCTTCACACAAAGACTTGCTGACTGTTATGGCTTCCTTGAGGTTTTCCCACTATACCTCTTCTCCCCCTCCCTCACCCTGTGCCAGTGTCTTCTTGAGGCATTCTCCCACTTTAGTAAAGTTGGCCCTCTCGAAGTCAAGGACCCTGGCTTTTTAGTGGCTTGATTCTTCTACTGGCTTTACCCTGAACCATACTGTATGGTGGTCACTGGACCCTGGATGGCTGCCCATCAATACATCCATTATTCTGCCTCAGTTTGTGAACATCAGGTTCAATATTGCCTCCTTGTGGGTGGGTTTCCCCAGAAGTTGCATGAGGCATGCCGCTTGCATGGCATCCAGAATGACTTTTCTCCTGCATGTGGCTCTAGCATAGGTGCTCCAGTTAACATCAGGCATATTTAGGTTCTCGACCAACACCACTTCTCCTTTCTCTGCCATTTTAAGGAGGTTATCGAGCATTACCCTATCTGTTCCCCCCTTTACGTGTGGGGGACTGTAGATAACCCCTGTGTGGACAGTGGTGCCATTTCCTGACTCCAGTGTGACCCACAGTGCCTACTCTCCTCCCTACTTTCCCTTTATCCTAGTTGCCTTGATCCCTTCCTTGATGTAGATTGCTACCCCTCCTCCCTTTTTGCCCTCCCTGTCTTTCCTGTAGACTGTGTACCCAGGTATACTGACATCCCGGTCATGGCTTTTTTTGTATACAGTATGCTTTACTTGTAATGGACTAATCTGACATGTAGCATTGCATCTGTTACAAGCGGCGTCCATTACATGAATAAGGCCACAATACAGGCTCTTTGGACAGGGCGGGTGCAGGCGACAGACAACAACAGACAAAATCTGATAACGTGAATTACAGCTTCTTCTGTGAACATTATTCTGGCATCCCAAATACTGCGCTTTTATTTACGGACAAAAACAAGAACCAGAAAAAGAAATAAAGAGCTGTGCCGTATGGTGTCCTTGCATACTTATGCCATCTGCACCCATCCTGCGCCATCCAAAGATCCCTTATTGTACAAAGAGCCATACAGTACTTATTATGCAATAGCTTGGGTGCAAGTAATCAACAATCGAGCATGTAGTTCTTCTAGGTGGACTCCATTAGTGCAACCTGATCCTACTGAGGAACGATATAACCCCTCTGCTCCACAGCTCTGTAAAGTAACAGCAGCACATTTATGACATCGGCAGGTGTGACTAGAACCTTGGCTTCCACTTCCGTTTGATCACCATCCTCATCATCGGTTTCCTGGGCTATGAACACTATTAGTGGGCTGACGTGCTAAAGAGACTAAAACCAAATGCCTTCGAGTAAACACCAGCTGAATACTGACAAACTGACAATTAGCACCTGTCTAGAGTGTCAAGGGAGGTGTAATAAGTTGCTTAGCAGTCACTAAAAGGTGGAATAACAGGCCCACTTAAGTAATTTTACTGTTGAACCATATAATGAATGGCTTTTGGCAATGAAGAATCGTCCGCTGCAAGCGTGTCCATTTAATTTGGGACATACAGTACTGTACCATGTTTCAGTGACTGCCATGGTATCTAGGTCTCCCTCTGCCATCAATGCCAGTAGGTCAGGGATTTTGTTACCCAGGATGCCAGCATTTGTACACACGGCCCTCCATGTCACTTACAAAAACACTGAAGAGGACTAGGTCTAGGACTGGCCTGTGTGGTACCCTACTGGTCACTCTGCCTTTACAGAGTGGATGCTATTTACCTCCACCCTCTGATTTCTATTGTTCAGCCAGCTCTCTACCCATCTTACTGTGTTATGATCCCTTCCCAGGCTTCTCAGCTTGCTCACCAACCTTCTATGTGAAATGGTGTCGAAGGTTTTACTGAAGTCCAGGTAGGCTACGTCAACCATACCTCCTTGATCCACTTCCATGGTTGCTGAGTCAAAGAACTCAATCAGGTTTATCTAGCAAGACCTCTCACTGTGAACTCATTTTGCCTCATATCCTGAAGACCACTGGAGACAAGGTATTCCCCAATTCTTTCCTTCAGTAGTGATTCTATTACTTTTCCATGGTAGCCCGTGACAATGGTGACTGCGACTGAGTGCTTTCAAAAAGGGCGACTCAATTGTGGCGCTTGTCCACAGGGCTACCGGGCAGGGAGGGCGACTGGATGGGGAGTTCATCAATATGGCGACAGGATATCACTATATGTACATGTGTGTGTGTGTGTGTGGGGGGGGTGAGCACACTGTGCGACGGGCGGGAGGAAGGAGGTAGGGTTTGTGGTGTAGTCGGCAGTGGGCTGCCAAACTGACCCTGCGGCGTGGTGGGTGGGTGGCAGGCAAAGAGTTGCGAGGGTGCGGGTTCAGTTCAGGTTCGCATTCTGTATGTTGCTCCTGGCCATTTTTTTTTGCTTTTATTTGCATCCCCCTGGAGCCGAGAATCCTTTAGTAGGGGGCAGGGAGGCAGGAGTGCCAATTTTCAGGAACCTTTGCAGGTGCTCACTGCCAGTAGATAGCATTTTTCCTATATCCAGGTGCCCTACTAATCCTTTTTTGCAGGCTTCCCTCAAAATATCGGGGATGCTTAAGTGAACTGTGTGGGTGCTTGAGCACCTAAGCACCCATGGAGTTGGCTCCACTGGTAGGGGGGTGCCGGGGGCACTGCCCCCGCATAAAAAAAAAGTCCTGGGTGTACTCCTCCAGTCTCCCAGGACCTCTCATTTCTAGTGATAACTGAACAGCGCTGTCAGATGTGCAACCCACTCCTCATTCAGTTCTCTTATTAACCTGGGGTGTACCCCATCTGGTCCTACTGCCTTGTCTACTTTTAACTGTGCCAATTTCTTTAGGATTCTATCCACAGTAAAAGGACTAGTGTCCACTTACTTCCCCTTAATGCCCCTGTCCTTTATCATTGGCCTGCTAACAACCCCCTCCTTCGTAAATACGGAACATAAGTATTTAATATATCTGCTTTTGGGTGGTCCTCCTCCACACACACCCCTCCTACCCCTTTCAGCCTTACTATCCCTCCACTGGCCTCTTTTCGTTCATGCATTTTAAAAATGTCTTGCCCACTTTTTGACTGATTTGGCAATATTCCCTGTTTGTGCTACTGCACTCTCAACTGCCTTCCATGTCTCCCTTTGTTTCTCCTGATAAAGTCTCCTTATCCTTCACTTTTTTTTTTTTTTTTTACACTTTCTCAAAGTCTGTTTTTTTTTGCTCTTACTTTTTCCACTACCTCACTAGAGGACCACAGTGTTTTTTTTTTTTCTCCTACCCTTGCTAACCTGCCTGACACACAGATTTGTAGCTTTTTCAATGCCCACATTTTCATCCACTGGTCCTCAACTACCCCTAGATTTCCCCTATCCCTGCCAGGGCAACTCTGAGGCAGTTGCTCTTCTGAAGTCCCTGGCCCTCATCCTCGCACAGTTCAAATCTAATCTGGTTCTAATATTAAACCACACCGTACGATGGTCAGTGGGTCCCAGGTAGTCCCCCACTGTGACATCAGAAATACTGTTCCCGTTTGTCAGTACCAGGTCCAGCAATGCCCCTTCACAAGTGGACTCCATTATAAGTTGCCTGAGGTATGCCCCCTACATTAAGCTCAGGATGTCCCTATTCCTGGCTGTTGCTGCAGCTGGGAGACTCCAATTCATGCCCAGTAGAGTGAAGTCCCCTACCAATGTCATCTCTCCCTTGCAAGCTATCCTATGGATTCATCGAATCATACAACTTGATGGCAGAAAAATACCCCATGGTCCATCCAGTCTGCCCTTACCTCTAGACTACCACCTCCCTCCCTGAGAACCATTCCCTAACCCCATAGTCCTTTATGCCTGTCCCAAGCCTTCTTGAATCCCGGCACTGTCTCCACCCCCACAACCTCCTCTGGAAGACTGTTCCAGGCATCCAACACCCTCTCTGTAAAGAATCGCCCCTTTACATTCCCCCTTTGTGTCCCCCTTGCAGTCTCAGGCCATGCCCTCTAGTAGCTTTGTCC
The DNA here is from genome assembly GCA_016271365.2 of Neoceratodus forsteri. NCBI lineage: Eukaryota > Metazoa > Chordata > Ceratodontiformes > Ceratodontidae > Neoceratodus > Neoceratodus forsteri. Next base: position 298,145,579 of record JADMNL010000026.1, read on the forward strand.
TTCTTCAGTTGGAATAAGCACCCTGGGCCCCCTTTGTTTAATCCCTTGACTTATCTGAAGATCTCTATCATGTCCCCCTCTCTCCCTTCTAGTCTCTAGGGTGTATAGCCCCAGCTCACAGCATCTCTGCTCACATGGTTTGCCCTTAGTCTCTAGCACCATCATGGTCACTCTACGCTGAACCCTTTCAATCAGGTCTATGTCGTTGCCAAGTGAGGCCTCCAGACCTGGACTCCATACTCCAGGTGCAGTCTCACCATAGCTTGGTACAGGGGCACTAGGACCTCTCTCCTCCTGCGGCGATTCCCCTGCCCATACTAGTCAGCATCCCAAAGGCCTTCCACACCACCTTAGTACACTGTTTCCCCACCTTAAGGTCGCTAGAGACCACTATACCCAGATCCTTCTCCTGCTCCATTGCCCTGATTTCCTCCCCTCCCATTCTGTACCCTGTCCTCAGGTGTCTGTATCCCAGGTGCATAACCGAACACTTCTTGATGCTGAATTTTAGTTTCCAGGTCTTTGCCCACTCTTCTAGTGCCTTTAAATCCTGCCTCATGTCCTCCACCCCACCCTCAGTGTCCATCCTGTTACAGAGCTTCATGTCATCCGCAAAGAGCGCCACCCATCTTTTCAGTCTGTCCGTAATTGCTTCTACCATTTTCCCAACCACTTCTTCCCCTTGTGCTGGAAGTCTGTAGATCACTCCTGTATGGATAACTAACCCTTTTCTTTTCTCCAGGGTGACCCACAGTACCTCCACTCCCCTCTGCTCCTTTTGTATTTTCATAGCCTTTATGTTAAACATAGTTACCAGGGTCTGATCTTGACCAGCACTGATGTCAAGTTGGTTGCTGTGCAGTTACCGGAGTCTGACATTATCTAGCACTGATGTCAAGCTGACTGGCCTGTAGTTACCCAGGTCTGACATTGCCCAGCACTGATGTCAAGCTGACTGGCCTGTAGTTACCTGGGTCTGACATTGCCCAGCACTGATGTCAAGCTGACTGGCCTGTAGTTACCCAGGTCTGACATTGCCCAGCACTGATGTCAAGCTGACTGGCCTGTAGTTACCCAGGTCTGACATTGGCCAGCACGGATGTCAGGCTGACTGGCCTGTAGTTACCAAAGTCTGACATTGCCCAGCACGGATGTCAGGCTGACTGGCCTGTAGTTACCCAGGTCTGACATTGTCCAGCACTGATGTCAAGCTGACTGGCAGTTACCCAGGTCTGACATTGCCCAGCACTGATGTCAAGCTGACTGGCCTGTAGTTACCCAGGTCAAACATTGCTCAGCACGGATGTCCGGCTGACTGGCCTGTAGTTACCCAGGTCTGACATTGCCCAGCACTGATGTCAAGCTGACTGGCCTGTAGTTACCCAGGTCTGACATTGTCCAGCACTGATGTCCGGCTGACTGGCCTGTAGTTACCCAGGTCTGACACTGCCCAGCACTGATGTCAAGCTGACTGGCCTGTAGTTACCCAGGTCTGACATTGTCCAGCACGGATGTCAGGCTGACTGGCCTGTAGTTACCCAGGTCTGACATTGCCCAGCACTGATGTCAAGCTGACTGGCCTCTAGTTACCGAGGTCTGACATTGTCCAGCACTGATGTCAAGCTGACTGGCCTGTAGTTACCCAGATCTGACAATGCCCAGCACTGATGTCAAGCTGACTGGCCTGTAGTTACCAGGGTTTGAGATTGCCCAGCACTGAAGGCCTGTAGTTACCTGGGTCTGACATTATCCAGCACTGATGTCAAGCTGACTGGCCTGTAGTTACCCAGGTCTGACATTGTCCAGCACTGATGTCAAGCTGACTGGCCCGTAGTTACCCAGGTCTGACATTGCCCAGCACGGATGTCAGGCTGACTGGCCTGTAGTTATCCAGGTCTGACACTGCCAAGCACGGATGTCAGGCTGACTGGCCTGTAGTTACCGAGGTCTGACATTGCCCAGCACTGATGTCAAGCTGACTGGCCTGTAGTTACCCAGGTCTGACACTGCCCAGCACTGATGTCAAGCTGACTGGCCTGTAGTTACCAGGGTCTGAGATTGCCCAGCACTGAAGGCCTGCAGTTACCAGAGTCTGACATTGTCCAGCACTGATGTCAGGCTGACAAGCCTGTAGTTACCAGGGGTTGACAGTGTTCAGCACTGATGTCAGACTGGCAGACAGTACAGTTGTGTAAGAACTTACCGTAACAGTAGATCTTCAAGAGTATCTCTTGCAGCAGGCCATAACACATGGGATATCCAGCCATAGCCATCACTTCCTCTGGACGATTTCTCAGCAGTCTGTCCGAGGGGCCTCCCCTTCCTGTCACCTGATGTGCTGTTGTACATATATAAATAGGAGGCCCCCGATACTCCTCAATTCTAATTTCCATCGTAGCGACCGATATGAAAAGTGAATCACAGGTCTCCGATGGGAACCAAGGAGAGAAACAAAAGGCAGCAGCTCAAGGCTTCCATGAGAAGATGGAGCAAGGTACCCTTCTGAAGCAGGAGCAAGGGGGAAAGTGGGCGGGGCAGCATGGCCTGCTGCAAGAAATACTCTCAAAGATCTACTGTTATGGTAAGTTCTTATGCAATGTACTATCTTCTTTGATGCACTCTCTTGCAGCAGGCCATAACAAATGGAAAAGAATCCCAAGCAGTTATGATGCCCACATGAGGAGGAAGCAAACTGCAGCAGATTAGGACAGGAGACCATTGAGGATGGCCCGCCCAAAAGCAACACACTTCTTGGAAATACTGTCTAGACTGTAATGTTTCGTGAATGTATGTACAGTAGACCAGGTAGCGGCCTCGCAAATGTCTGAAGCTGAGACACCGCGAAAACACACTGCGGAGGCGAATGTAATGCAGTTGGCCAACTATGTGGACAAGCACTGCTTAGAAACCCAATTGCTCAGTCATTCTGGGGTGAAAGAAAAAACGTTGCTTAGTTTTACACAACTGTTCAGTGTGGGAGAAGATAAAGTCTCAATTGTCTTTTCACATCGAGTGTGTGAAGCAGGGCTTTCCCCTGGATTCTCAGGCTCCGCAAAATATACTGGCAACTGAATGGACTGATTCAGAGTAAAATCATAAACTACTTTTGAGAGAAAAGAGGGGTTAGTATGCAAGAACATCCGATCCATATGAAACTACAGTATAAGTACAGTGGCTTGCGCATAAGCGCCTGTAACTCTGACACATGTCTACCTGATGTAATCACCACCCAAAAAATTGATTTCCATGACAGAAACTGGAGCTCGCATGCATCTGCAGGCTCTAAAGGACTTTCAGTTAATTATTCAAGTACAAAATTCAAATCCCACACTGGGACTGGGTCCCAAACAGGGGGATGTAAATGTAGGATACCTTTCAGGAAGTTTCTAATGAGAGGAAACTGGGACAATGGTTTGTTGTCCACAGGTAAATGAAAGACAGAAATAACCAATGGGTGTACTTTTATCAAGGAATATTTCAGGCCACCCTCTGACAGAGAAAGTAGGTAGTCCAGTATTCTCTGTGGGGAACATTCATAGGGGTCCATTTCCTGGAAAGTGCCCAAATGGAGAAATGTTTCCATTTCATAGAGTACAAGGGCCTAGTAGAGGGCCTATGAGCTGCCTGTAGGATCTCTGCTACCCCCTGGGGACACCTGATAATGAGAGGACTACGTCCTCAGGAGCCATGCGTGTAGATGCAAGGAGCGCAGGTCCAGGTGTAGCAGGGAGCCATTCTCCTATGATAGGAGGGCCGGATAAAGTGGCAGAGGAAGAGGATTCCGATACGAGATTTGCAACAGCAACGGGAAACAAATTTACCTCGGCCAGTAGGGGACAATGAGAATCATCAACACCCCTTCTTTGAACAGTTTTAGAAGTACTCTCTGTATGAGAGGAAAGGCCGGGAAAGCATAAAGAAATTTTCCTGTCCAGGAATGAGATAAGGTGTCCAGCCAAAAAGTTCCAGGACCTCGTTCTAGACAGCACTAGAGAGGCAGTTTTGCGGACAGGCAAACAGGTCTAACTCTGGGTGATGCCACCGGAGGAAGATGTCCACTAAGACTTTAGCTGGCAGTATAGCCTAGAGGTTAGAGGAACGAGGTGTGAACGAGCTTGATACATCCAGCAGACCAGACCCAAGTTTGATACTCACAACCTCCACTTGCACACTGTGCGACTCTGAGCAAGTCACTTAACTGCCCAGTGTTCCCAGGTCGCCCCTGAAAACAGGCACTTGTGCCTAGTGGGCCTTACCCGGTTGCCAAAGACTAAAATAAAAAATAAAAAAACAAGACATCTGGGTGGAGCTCCCATTCATGAGCCTGAGCATGAGCTCCACTCGGGGCATCTGCTAGTGTATCTGAACCCCCTGGAATGTGGACCACAGAAGGTAAATGCCTCTCTGGATTGCCCAATGTCATACCATCATGGACTCTCATCAGAGTGGGTATAAATGGGTACTGCCTTGTTTGTTCAGGTAATGACCTACCGTGGAACTGTCCAACTGCACTTGAAGGTATCCCTGAGGGAGTAATGTCTTGAATGCTTGTAAGGCGTACAGAACAGCCCTCATTTCCAGGACACTGATGTGAAGATGAGCCTTCAGCTCCATCCAAGAGTCCTGGGACTGAACCCCCTGAGGATGGGCACCCCAGCCATCAAGGAGGCGTCTGTTAGAATGAGGTGCAGGACCTGGGGATGGAACGTCATGCGCCGCAGGAGATTGTCCTTGGATTTCCACCATTGCAGTGTGCAAAGTGCTGGTGAGGATAATAGGGTTGGAGCATTAAAGTCATCCACTTCTGATCCCACTGGACCCTGAGGTACCACTGAAGTCTGGCATAAGGGACAATGGGGATGATAGCTGCCAAATGTCCCCGGAGCTGAAGACATACCTACATGTCTCTAAATGCAGAATGAGGGCCAGAGTGGCGCCCACCCAAGTTTTGGGAAGAAACGCCATGCCCTGAGAGATGTCTAGTACTGCTCCTATATACTGGAGAGTTTATGATGGGTTCATCATAGACTTTGGATAGTTGACCATGATGCCCACCATGGAGAACATCTCTAGGGTGCAGGTCAGGGTGTATTCCAGAATTGGATGTGCAGACACCTTTAGGAGCCAGTTGTCTAGGTATGGAAAAATGAATAGACCCTCCTGGTTAAGGGCCCCTGCCACTGCTGCCAGGCATTTCGTAAATACCCTGGGGGCCAAAGAAAGGCCAACAGAGAGAATGAAACTGAAAATGATGGCCTTGAAACTGGAATCGTAAGAACTGCCTGTGGGCGGGGGGACATCAGGATATGAAGGTACGTGTCATTCATGTCCAGGGAACAGAGCCAATCCCCTGTATTTAACAGGGAAGCAGGGTGGCCAATGTCACCATCCTGAACTTCTTGTACCTTATATAGAGGTTGAGACCTCTGAGATCCAGAATGGAATGTGAGTCTCCGGTCAATCTGGGAACCAGAAAAAAACCGGAGTAAAACCGCAAGCCTCTTTGACAGGCAGGAAATGGTTCTATAGCATGTTTTTGTAACAAAGCATTTATTTCTGCTTGTAGTACTAGAACATGATCTGGAAGGTAGTGTGAGACCTGAGGAGGTAAAGGAGGAGAAGGAAGACGACTTATCAAGTCCAATGTATGACTATACTGGATCAACTGAAGGATCCACAGGTCTGATGTGATCCTTTGTCAACTCCTGAGGTGTAGGAAGAACCTGCCCCTGACAGCCAAGAGGGAGTCTCCGCCTCCACGGCTGGAGACAGACCTTCAGGTCGAAGGTGGATCCTGCTGAAGGGCAGCAGGGACATACTGGAACATCTTTGGGAGAGATCTGGGGCTTGGCAGGGCTAACTGAGCCTTGTGTTTGTGAGCAGGCTGCCACTGAGTAGCAGGTTTGCCCTTGGAAGAGCAACTCCGAAAGGATTCCTTGTATGCAGGCTTTGCCTGAGGACAATACATGGTCCAGATAGACCGAAGGGTACAACCTGAGTCTTGCAGGTTTTGAGAATGTCTTGGGTCTGTGACCCAAAAAGCTTGTCCCCTTTAAAGGGGGCATCAAGGATGGATTGTTGGACATCCTGCAAGAACCCAGAAACCCTCAGCCATGCATGCCATCTGTGGCAAACACCCACCAAGGAGACCCTAGCTGAAGAATTGATGGCATCATAGGTAGCCCTGGGCAGGTGGCAGCAGACAGCTGCAGCAGTGGAAAGCTTTGCATCAAGGTCCTCTTGAGGCTGGCCAGGTGGAAGGGACTGGACCGTTGCTTGAGCAGCCTTAAGTATCTCCTTCTGATATTTGAGGAGATGGTCCATATAGTTTGAAAAGTGAAGGGACAAAGTAGTTGAAGCATAGACCCCCTTCCCCATATATCCAATTTCTTGGATTGTTTATCTGGGGGTCGAGCACTCATATGTTGCAATCCTGTAGATCTATCATGAGTCACATTCTTAACTACAGAATCCACTTGTGGAGGCATAGAAAGATAAGGGTGGTCCACAGGGGCCCTATAAAGTCTATTTGCCTTGCGGGAAGTAGAGGGGATTTGGAATGGTTGTTGCCAGGCAGTCAATATGGCCTCCTCAAAAGCATCCACAAGGGGAGAGACAACCTCTGAGAGGCTATCAGGAAGACCCAGGTACTTGGCCAACTTGCTTCATGAGGCTACCTGTCCCATAGTTTGGAAACCAAACATTGTCTGCAGATGTACCATAATATCCAAAAAGGAAGGATCATCTGGAAGAGAGCAGGGGAGAACCTGCGGGGTGCCCCAGGTATGGAAGACATCTCTGAGGAAGAGACTTGTGAGCCATAATCCTGATGCATTTCCTCTTCCTCGAGATCCCATTCTTGCAAGAATGGGTTGTCAGCCCTAGAACAGAACCCATGGGGGAGACTCCCTGTCTGGGAGGCCGAGGAAGGGCTGGAGGGGACTGAGGTAGGGACCACAACCTTCCCAAGGGGTGAGGGGAGGATCTGGTTAGGCCCATAATAGACTGGACCAGAGCCTGGGCATCTTCCATGGCCAAGTGACACGTTCTGAAGCTAGAGGGGCCATGGACTGGATGGGTACCACCAAGGGGATGGCAGCGCGCAAGGGACCCAGCCGGCTCACTGGTATGGTGGAGTGAAAACAGAGGATGGGGAAGCACTCAAAGAGAATATCCCCAAGCTGTTTGAGGTGGTGTCATGATCATTGACGGGCGCTCCATCGACAAGGGAGGCAGACATGCAGGTCCCATCGACAAAGGAACGTTGATGAGATAGAAAGAAAAGCCAAAGGTTTCACTGTCAATGAGAAGCAACCAGAATGGGCTGCCATTGGGGAGCACTGTTTACAGGAGGACCAGTGAACGCTCAGTCAACAGAAGGACCATTGGAGCAGATGCAGCAATCAGCAGATCATAGCTGACTATGAAAGATGGCGGAGGTAGCTGTGGAAGCTACAGCACAACTGCGAACATTGACTGAGGAGCCAGAGACCTAAAGGGGTCCACTCTCATTGACAGTGTAGAAGACTGAGTTTTCAGTGGAAGCCCTCCTACTTACCTTTGTTGAGGAGCTTGAGATTTTCGATGATAAAGATGGTGGTATGGGGAAACATGTTTAGTCTTACAGGAATGTTTCCTCCCAGCCCCATGATCCATCGATGAGTGTTCACTCCCTCAGAGACCCTAAGGATGAGGTCAAAGATTCCATTGCAGTAGAGCATTGCTGCTGCTCCCAAAGGGCTACCTTCTGCTCCATGAGGTACTCACTTAGCTGCTGGTGCCTTCAGCGCTTGGTGGCCTTATTGAACCGGCGGCAGAGGATACACTCCCTGGTGTCATGGTCTGGACTAAGGCACTGAACACACACTTCGTGGAGATCCTCAGACACAATTCTCTGGCCACAGGAACACTTCTGAAACAAGGGTTCGGAAGACATCGGTAGAGGAACACTTAGGTGACTAGAACTCAGACGATGAACTGTAGAAAGCTGGTACTCTTAAAGGAGAACTTGATGTTGACTTGGTTGTGGCTGGAAAAGAACTAAGGAGTATCAGGGGCCTCCCCTTTTATATATGTGCAAGAGCACATCAGGTGATGGGAGACCCCTGGGAGAACCTGCTGGGAAATCATCCAGAGGAAGTGATGCCTGTGTCTGGATATCCCATGTGTTATGGCCTGCTGCAAGAGACCGACTCAAAGAAGGTCTGTAGTTACCTGGGACTGACCTTGTCCCGCACTGATGCCAGGCTGACTGGTCTGTAGTTACTAGGATCAAACATTGTCCAGGACGGATGTCAGGCTGGCTAGTCTGTAATCACTAGGGTCTGACATTTACCAGCACTGATGTCAAGAAAAAGAAGAATCAGCATTTATATAGTGCTTTTCATACACAATATATCCCAAAGCACTTTACAAGCAATGTTAGACTGATAGTGAAGAGACTGAATGTGTAGTGGCGGCCATATCACACATCACCCACACACAGCCTGGATAATTGCATCACCAGTTTATGGGAAGGGGAATGTTGGCCAGGACGCTGGGAATGTCCCCTGCTCTTTGTGAAGAGTGCCCTGGGTTCTTTTACTTCCACCTGGACACCCACCAGGGCAACACCAGGATGGGTAGAAGGGACCTCGGTTTAACGTCTCGTCCGAAGGACAGCACACCCCTAATACTGCACTCGGATAGCAGCAATTTTTTTGGTGCAAGTCCAATCTCAATGGGAGACGAGAACCCACGACGTTCTGGTCCAGAGGTAGATGTGCTACCAACTGAGCCACGCTGACACCCTGACTGCACTGTAGTTACCTGGATTTGACATTGTTCCTTCTTGAAAATTGGTACAGATTTCATTCTCCAGGCATCACACCTGTCTGGACAGACTCCACAAAAAATTACAATGTGTGACCCTGCCAGTTGTTACTTTAGCACCACAATAATCCTGGGTTGTATCCCATCTGCCCCTTGGGACCTACAAAGCTTGATATTTACCAGGCAGTCAATTAGCAGGACAGGTGTGATGTCACCAGCTGGATCATGGCTACCTCTGGTACCTTCCCAGCTTCTTCTTTGCCAGGTAGTCAGTTACCTGGGTAAGTGTGATGTCACCAGCTGTATCATGGCTACCTCTGTTGCCTACCAAGTTTGATCTTTGCCAAGTAGTCAGTTACCTGGACAGGTATGATGTTCGCCAGCTGGATCATGGATACCTCTAGTACCTACCCAGCTTGCTCTTTGTTAAGTAGTCAGTTACCTGGGCAGGTGTGATGTCTACTTGTCGAATCATGGCTACCTCTGGTGCCTACCCAACTTGTTCTTTGCCAGGTAGTCAAGTTACCTGGGCAAGTGTGATGTCACCAGCTGGATCATGGCTACCTCTGTTACAGCCAAAGGTATGTCATGATAATCTTGCAAGATTTTTACTGGGGGCCCCAGAAATGTTAACTGCATGAACAGCTGGCATAGTGTAGTCTAACAGAGTAGCCATGAACACTTGCTGGCCTTTTATACACAGGGGCTGGCAGGTAGATACCGAGGCTACATTACGGATAAGTCGACCTATAGAAACAAATTGGGATCATTAAGAAACTGTAAGATACCAAACTTGGAGTTGTCTAGATGTGATCTGGAAACCGGACGTCAATCCGTTTATTATAGAGGGATTTTGGAGTGGAATGCAATTCCTGCACGATTGCGAATGGGGAATGTAAAAAATTCCTGGCCTTATATGAAACTTTGGCACAGGAATGAGATTCGCCAGAAAAGACAATGTTGTACACCTATATAACTGAAATGTTAGGGTAGGTAACGGTGTGTACTTACAGAGTTTAAATTCATATTGTTTAAACTGAGGAAGGAGCAGAGGGAAAGTGAGATGGGAGGGGGTTGATTATTATCATATGTCTATGCTGTTTTTTAGTCCCTGTTGACTGTTGTGTAATGTACTCTGTATTTTTCCCTTCCCTATATTAACAATTCATTGTGAGATGCATTCTATTTTATATTGTAAATTGGTGAATGTTATTTTTAAAGTTAATATTTTTGTATATTGTTTGGGACTTCGTTGAAAATGAGTTGTACTCAACCAAGTTAATCCCTTATTCATACGATTCTCAATGAATAAAAACATTTTACTACTGCATACTGAGCTTGATCTTTGCCAGGCAGTCTGTTACCTGGGCAGGTGTGATGTCCACAACTGGATCAGGGCTACCTCTGGTACCTACCCAGCTTGGTATTTGCCAGGTAGTCAGTTACCTGGGCAGGTGTGATGTCCACAACTGGATCAGGGCCACCTCTGGTACCTACCCAGCTTGGTATTTGCCAGGTAGTCAGTTCCCTGGGCAGGTGTGATGTTACAAGCTGGATCAGGGCTACCTCTGGTACCTACCCAGCTTGGTCTTTGCCAGGTAGTCAGTTACCTGGGCAGGTATGATGTTACAAGCTGGCTCATGGCCACCTCTGGGTGCACAGGCCCTCAAAATGAACAACCTCCTCTCACCAGAGAACCCTGGTGAACACTAAATTATAATCAAGAAAAACACTGCTTGTGAGCGAGAACCTCTTGATTCCCCCGAGGTAGAGGTTTTATTTATTTAGCTTGTTTGTTTTTCTTTACTGACTGGATGGGCCTAGCAGTCCTTATCTGCCTACAGTTTCTATGTTTACCAGGTATATACACTATACATTTTGAGGCATGGGGTCATAATGTCACAAGACATTATGCAGCGGCAATATACCACACTGCCAATACAGTGCAATATATTGCCAGCAGCATATGTCTGTTTGAGGGGGCTCAGCGCCTGCACCCCTGTTATGGGCTACACCCATGACTCTCTTAGTTCAATAACCAACTCCAGGGTGGGGGTGGGGGTCAACACTCAAATTCACACAAAGTATGAAAAAGAAAAAAATGTCATGTGTCCGGGACCAGGAATCAAAATCCAGTCTACAGATGCATTTCCTTCCTTGCTGCCTGTGACTCATCCTGTAGAGCCATGCTACCTGCTTGCTGGACCCTTGTCACAGCAGAGGTCTTATCCTCAATCAATTAATCAAAATCTTTATCCAGGCGGGCACCATTGAGCAAGGCTCATTTGCAAGGTGGACCTGGTCATGAATACATCAAAGTACAGTACAGAAGCAAGTATACAAAAAGCAATAATATACAAAGAAGAAAAAATATATACAGTGTATACAGTACAGTACAAGGTTGAAATAAAAAAAATAAAACAGCATTATTTTACAACTGAAGAAGTCAGCAGATGTACAATCAACCATAGGCATACAGGGGTTATAAGCAGAGATGTTTTGAGTGAGGCAGCCGGCAACTACACATATAGGGGAAAGAGGCCGTGTATGGGGTGGCAGGTTAGAGAGGTAAAGAGGAGGGATATATTACTGACGACTGGGGGAAAATTGGGCTAAAACCACAGAAAGTGATGATAGCTGTCGTGTATTTGTTTATTATGATAATGACGGAGGAGGGGTAGATAATTGGGACACTACTATGGATGGGGTGGGACTTTAGCCAGGCTGGAGCGGACAGGGAAGGGTGGGTGCAGCAGGAAGAGTTAATAGGGAAAGAGTGAGAGCCAGGGGTAGAAACATGGGCCCAGATATTCAAAAGGGTTGCGCATCCATGCCTAACCCACTGATGCAGCCCAGCGCAATATTCAAACGTGGATTGTGCCTGGCACAAATCCCAATGTGCCAGAGTGCATCATTAATGTATGCGGCACAGGTGGGGGGGGAGGGTCGTGCCCATGCATACTCTGCACATCCCGATATTCAGCCCGGGATGTGCAGAGTCCATGCATGCGCAACCCCTACTTGCACCGCACACAGGTGAGCCAAAAAAAAAGACGAACAACGGCTGGCCACCCACAGGTGTGCAGCCCTTACCGTACTACACATTTATTCACATATCTGGAATGTGTCTCGATGCAACTACTGCACGCCCATTGGTTCACAGTGTGGACCAATGGGCGCAGCCCTACCTATGGTGTCAGTCAGCAGGAGGGTGGGGTGCTGCCGCCCGCTGCTGACCGGGGGAGGGGGAGCGGGGTGGTGGGGCTCAGTGGGCAGGTGGGGACGGGGGTACCGCTGGACCACCAGGGATATTGGAAGTCATTTGTTTTTAATACAAATGCCCGCGATCGGGCTGACAGTGATCCGCTGGACCACCAGGGATATAGGACGCGATTTATATTTACTGAAGCCTGTGATCAGGCTGTGGGGCTCACTGCCACGCTGTGCAGAGGGAGTCGGTCCCCGACAGCTGCTGCCAGGCAGGGCGCCAGGCCCAAGTCGCCGGGGATCGGAGCACCTGCATGCTAATGAGCCATAATGACATGCAAAGGGCCCCATTTGCATGTGCACTTTTGAATATCGTGGTTGCTGTGTATAGCGCAACGGAACTTGCGCTAGTGCATACCCCTGCTCCACTCTGGCCACTTGCGCTGGCGCAGTGCCACTGCACCATGTGCACTGCAGGTGGCCAGGGTGCAATATTCAACGATGCTGTGCCATGGGGCAGCTCTGTTGAATATCACCCTGTCAACGCCCCTGCGCAGCCAAGTTGCGCTGCGCCAAGGCTTGCGCCACAGCCTGGCGCAGCTTGAATATCCGGGCCATGGTGAGCATCAGGATGGAAAGGGCGAGTTGCGGAATTAGTGGGCTAGCGGTGAGGAAAACATTTGCAAGGTGCTTTCATGTAGTGATCGTAGAGCGCCTTGAAGATATTCAAGCCAACAGGGCAGCTCAGCTTCAAGTTCCTTTGTAAACCGTTCCAGAATGTGGGTAAAGAGATGCTTAAAGCAGCTTTGCTGAAATGAGTTTTTAAATCTCTGCCTGGGAAGAGTGAGAGGGTGCACTACCGTGCATACACCCTTTTGCGGTTTTACACACTCTTACTCTACCCTACTGCACTGTTCCTGGTGCGCAGTATTGCCGTGTGACATACAGCATGCAAGATACTGACCCAATAGGACATTTTGATGGTTATTCTCAGGCACAACCAAGGAGAATAAAAGAAGAGTACAAGAACAATGGCTAGAATATTCCATTGTATATGTCGGAACTACAACACAGGGAAGGAAAGTCAACAAGACAGAAAACTGTTTTTCACCTCAAAGTGTCAGGGTTTTGTTGGTGCTCTGGCTGTGCAGTGCCTTTTCAGTTTTTATATATTTGTTTCAAACATTTTGCCAGGAAAAATATACATGTAACCCCTAGATGGCGCTATCCCAGGGGCTACTACCCCTGCCTGATTTGCCACTAGCAGGTTGAGGGGCCTGGATCCAATGGCGGGTGCCTCCACCCAGAGGTCAGGGTTTGCAATAGTTAAACTTACTTGGTCACAGCCCTCTGGGACACTGCAACCCCCCTTTCTTCCCACTAGTGGCCCACACAATATATCAGAATTACCTTCACAGTATACACTTACCCCCAGGGCTGGTTCAGGCACGGGACCTCCTGTAAAATAAGATACAGTGCAACAATCACAGTACAATACTTTAACATAGACAAATACCTCAGGCAGTATAACTTTGCTGAAACAAGCAGCTCTGATTTATTTAGGGGATATAACAGGACAGGGGAAATCAGGTTAATTAGCTTATCACTCTAATCATCCACCTATGGCTCTGTGCACAGGCCTATCCCTATCAGTTACTGTCCCTGGGTACCCAAGCCCTAGTGGCTAGTCCAAACCGTGGCAGCTGGTAGGGCCCTTTCACACAGAGAAAAGGAAAATTAAACAGTCACAGTACAGTAATTCCATTTGGATTTAATGTGGTAATTCAACAGGGAGCGACCCTGAATTAGTACTCACGACCTCCAAATAAGATAGGGTCCTTCAATATCAGCAGGGCTACTCTTGAGCTCCAAGAGACTCTTCACACATATGGTAAAAAAAAGAAAGTACTATACCAGGCAGGCTGCTTCTCTATCCCGATCGCAATTACTGCACAATACCCGGGAGAACACACAGCAGATTCAGTTCCTGACAGACCGAGTGCATTTCAACAAGTTCTCCAGTCTTCTACAGGGTGAGCCTGGTTTCTACTCTTCAGAGATCCTTTGATTCTTTTCACAGGACGGATTCAGTCCTAACAAGCAGTTACACAAGCTGCAGACCGGAACTCTGGGCCTTACACGCTTTTGACTAAAACTGCACACTGAAAAGCACAGGGCTTCCTTCTTCACTGCCAAAGCTCAACTGAAACTCCAACCGACAAAACCGGTACTTCCTTTGAGTTCCTCCCAGTTCTTGACTGGATTGGCTGTCACCACAATAGACTGCTGCTGTTGGTCCAAAAGGCGCTGAAGTCTAAAACTACATCTCCCAGAGTCACTGCCCATACAATCCTCTTGTGGCTGGCTCAGATTATGAGTCCAAGTTCTGATTCGTCCAAGGCACCATTTTAGAGCTAGCTTACCCCACACTGATTGGTCCAGTTCAGCAGTTCAAAACCAGAATGGGGAACTAGGCAGACACTGTTCTGACTGCAAAAGAAAGCAGGTTAGACAAACTGTAATTTCATTATCACTCTAAATGGTTTCTGGTAAACAGTTACATCTTTCAGATAGGATCCTTTGCACTCCTAGTGACTGCAAAATGGAGGAATTGGCAGCAGCTTGAGTGGTACTCAATCAAAGAAACACACAGTCCCCATACAACTAATTATGTCTGCAAGCAGACAGCTCTTAAAGAGACAGTACCAGAGGTTCTAAAACACTCACTGATAAATGGCTTAAACGTCAAACACCATTCAGGCTTGGAGCATTCAAGCAAGCTCCTGGAAGTCTTTTGGGAACCCCATTTGCAGGGGTTACACCTCTTCCGGTTTGGAAAGCTTGACGTCTCGCCAAGCAAGTACCCCATAAGTTTTAACTGTAACCATATACATTTGCATTAGGCTCACACATGTAATCATCAGTCAATATATCATTTTACCAAGAACACATTTCTGAAACATTGCAGTACGTCACTCTTTACACAGTATTACACACACATTGTACCATAACTCCAAGTTATTACCTCTTGTACATGAAACCTGAAGAGGGGCCCTTCCTATCAGTTACCTTGGGGCTGGACGGGACAAGGGCATCATACTTAGAGGGCAACACAAGTAACTTGAGTTAGCACTGACGTCAGTTTGGGCAATGAGCTCGGGACACATACACTCCTTTATGGACAACACTGAGAGGCAAATCCACAGGCCTCCCAAGGAATCATAACTGAGGTGCACCACAGGCTTTTACAGCTCGACCAGTCTTTCTAGGGGAACTGTTATAGTCTCTGCACTCTGAGCCTCATTTTCAGCATTGTCCTCACTTGTCAGGGAGTCTCATGGGGTAGAGAGGCTAGAACTTGGGGCACTTTTCAGCTCCAGGAGTTATAGTTTCTGAGTCCACAACATTTGGCCTGCAGGGAGAGCTTTGACACTGGCAGTGGACTGTCAGGGCACTCAAAATACTTTTTCTTGTTCTGGTGTATCACCAGTCTGACCTAATCCATCATTTTCTCCCCTGAAAGCTCAAACAGTTCAACCATGCACAATGATTCCATTTCATCTGATCTGATGCTTTGCACTTCACTTTCTGGGAGCATGGCCCAGGGACTAAGCTGGGGCTTGACAGTCCAGAAGGCCCAGCTTCATCTCCAGTATTGCCTAGGATTGCCCCAAACAATTGACTCAGTTCGTAAGAAGGATAGTATTCAAAGTCACTCTCACTTTCTTCCGATATGGACTGACAGTCATGCTCAACTGGGACTTGTGGAGGGAACACTAACTTGCTTCTGTAGGTGCAGACTTTCTTGATCTTTTCTTAGCAGCAGCTCTAGTCACTGGTCCAGAGGGGCATCTTCTAGGGGCTCAGACTCAATTAAGATTTGTCCAATGGGCAGTAAATGATTTCTATGCATTGTTTTACATCTTTTAATTATTCTCAGGCCTTACTTTGTACACTGGCAGATCATCTAGTTTGCCCACTCACAATGTGAGGAGATGGTGCCATCTGTCAGCAATCTTGTGCTTGCCATGCAGTCCCAGATTTCCTTGGCAATACCCGATCTCCCTCCTGGAGTCTTGTGCTTTCACCTTTTATCATAATTTTCTTTGTTGGCCAGATTTCTTTGGCAGCCATGGTTTGAGCCAGTTGGTACGCATGAGTTAGCTGGGCCTTAACTTTTGCACATACTGTAAATAGTTGTCAGCTTGAACCCCATCAGGAGAGACTCCAAAACACACATCTACTGGTAGTCGAGCTTCTTCCAAACATCAGGCGGTAGGGGGAGAACCAGTGGCATCACTTTTGGTGCAGTTATAAGCATGTACCAGGGTGTTAATTTGTTGGCTCCATCTAGGCTTGTCCTTTGGGTGCATGGTGCCTAGCATATCTAGCAAAGTGCGGTTGAAACGTTCAGGCTGTGGGTCCCCCTGGGGGTGGTAAGGAGTGGTTCTGGACTTTCGCACTCCCCACAGAGAAAGCATCTCTTTGATCAGACGACTCTCAAAGTCTCTCCTTGATCAGAATGGATTCTTTGTGGAGCCCCACAGTGAACAAAAAGTTTTCTCAAGTACTTTGGCCACAGTGGATGCTTTCTGGTCTTTGGTGGGGAAAGCTTGGGCATATCTCGTGAAATGGTCAGTGACCACCAGCACATTACTGATATTTCTTGATCTGACTCCAAACTCAGAAAATCAATACAGACCAGCTCCATGGGTGCACTGGTGATGTTAACAAGGGGCAGCCCTCTGGGGCAAAAGCTTTCTCGTAAGCAGCGACTCACAGTCTGGAATGTGTTGCTCCACATCAGCCCCATCTTAGGGCAATAGAATCTGATCTCACCAAGTCAAGTGTTCTGTCTATACCAAGGTGCCCCTGTGGTTGTGCAAGGACCTCAGTACTGAGTCTCGAAGGCAGTGGGCAGCACTAGTTGTTGTTTGTCTACTTGTCCCTCTGTCTACTGTTTCTCTGTACAACAGTTTATTGATCAGTTTCAACTTAGGACCTTCTTTGTATAACAGTGCAGTTCTCAAATCAGTGGAGCGTAATTTGGACATCTTTTCCTGCATAGAGGGCTTCTAAAGCTGCTTTGATCATGGGATCGCTGGATTGAGCCGACTAATACTGTCATTGTCCAGCTGAGGCAGTGCACCAATGTCTATTGCAGAAAAGTGCAATAAGCAGCAGGTATGCATCCTCAGAGGGTCCCAAGCAATCCACCATGCAGTCCACTGCGTCCGTGGACATTTGTTCCTCCCTGTCAAACTTCCGGCAGAGTGCCCGAATGTCAGGTTCTGCCAATCGGACCCAATCATTCTGGGGAACAGGCCTCCGGAGAGAGCATCAGCATCTATGTGGTTCAGACCTGCTCGTATTCGGAGCATAGTCATATGTAGATAATGCAGAAAGCCACCTATGGCCAGTGGCATCCAACTTAGCTGAGGTCTGCACATAGGTCAGGATTATTGTCAGGTTTTACTAGTATTTTAGCCCCATACAAGTACTCATGGAATTGGTCAACAATAGCCCACTTCAAAGCTAGGAACTCTAACTTATGTACAGGATAGTTCTTTTCGGATGGGGTCAGGCTTCTATTGGCAAGGCCACTGGTCTCAGGCCATTCTCGCGTCTTGGTACAACACAGCCCCCAACCCTTGCAAGCTAGCATCAGAGTGCAGGACGTAGGTTTTCTTGGATCGGCATAGGCCAGCACTGGAGCATGGGTAAGTCGATATATGATCTCATGAAAGCAGTCTCACAATCAGGAGTCCAGCGGGCCCCAAATACTTCACTGGATGAAAATACACTCTTTCAGTCTTGAGGGACGCTGACTTTTGGTATTTTTGTGGGTTGGGGATACCCTTGAGTAAGGTTAAGTAAAGGGCGGATCACTCTTGAATAGATCCTTGATGAAGCGCCGATAATAACCACAGAATCCCGGAATCTTTGCAGTTTTAGATTTTGGGCGTGGCCAGGTGGTCAAGGCCTCAACTTTACTTGGGTCTGTCTCTATTCCTCGGTGGATACTATGTGTCCCACATACTTTACTGATGTTTGAAAGAATTGACACTTATCAATGGACAGTTTAAGGCCAAAGTCCTCCAGTCGGTCCAATACCTTAAATAATCTGCTCTCATGTTCCTCCAGTGAGCTGCCAAACACAATAACATCATCTAGGTATACTAGGCACTCTAGTAAGTTCATGTCCCCCACTGCACGCTCCATCAATCGTTGAAAAGTGGCTGGGGCACCTGAAATCCCTTGAGGCATCCTCATGAATTCATAGAAGCCAGCGACAGATAAAGGCTGTCTTCTCGGGTCCTCTGGGGCCATCGGGATCTGGTAGTACCCCTCGGGGAGATCCACACAGAGAACCACTTGCTCCCGTTTAGGCAGTCCAAAGCATCCTGAATGCGGGCATTGTGTACTGATCAGGATAGTCCGCCGGTTTAAGTGCGCAATCCACACACATCCTTACTGTTCCATTCTTTTTCCTCACTACCACAATGGGGAAGCATATGACTTCTGGATTCTTGTATTACACCAGCAGCTAACATCTCTTGCAGATGCTGCCTCACATCATCTATGTCCGCAGGTGCCAGGCGTCGAGACCTCTCACGAAATGGTCTTTGTCATGCAGCCGGATATTGTGCTCAGCTCTCTGCACGCATCCTACGTCCCATTCCTTTAAAGGAAACACCTGGTCTCTCTGGGCAAGCTTCTCACTGATCCTCACTTTCCATTCAGCTGGCAGCGGGAGTCACGAAATCAAACAAGTCAGGCTGTTACTCTGTCATTCTTCCTTGAACTCTTGCTGCTGGGTAGCACTGCAGTGTCTGCACAATGCACATTAGCCAGGATGCAACCTCTATTCACTAGAATGTCTCTTTCAGACACATTATGAACTTGGGCCATTACCCTTCTGGCATAAGCATGGGCTCTAGCAGGCAAAATACTAGGCTTGACCAGCAGTCCCTCTGGCAATTTTCTCCATCGCCTGGTGCATCCAACATTAATATTTTATTCTTAACATCCTTTCTGATAATGGACCTCTCCTGTAAGGTACACTGGGCATTTGGCGCCAGGATCAGAGACTCAGGATCCTTCTTCTATACAATTCCGACCGGTTCCTCTGGTTCTGTTTTTCAGCATCTCTCTGTGCCTCATAGGCCTTCTTAATTAAAGCCGGAACTCTTAAAGCTCTATCTAGTCTTTGACCCTGTTTTTCATAACACAACTGTGCCAGCTTCCCTAACATACTGAGCATTTGTTCCAATCAACAAAGGGACACCATCATACAGTCCAGTGGGGACACACTAGGCTAGGGTCTCTACTTGTTCGCCACTCCAGCTACGGAGGTGGGGAAAGACAGCCAAATTCGGATATACCCGGAATAGGGTAGGCCTTCTCACTTAACCCCCATACATGCAGTCCTTCAAATGGTTGTAAGGGCACGCCTGACAAATGCTTCTGATACCAATCCTGGAACATAATTGTCACTTGGGAGCCACTGTCTAATACAGCTCTTGTAGACACTCCATTCACCTTTACAGTGGTCTCCATGGAGGACCCACTATTCTGGACCAGTCTGGAGAGGCGATAGTGGGGGCCTGGGCAACTGACCTTGCCACAAAGGACGTGAGTTAGCATTTTGGTGCCCTCACTGGGATCATTTCATGCACCTCTTAACCTTACTGATTGTTCTCTGAAGCGCTCTCTTGTAGCCTATATGCAACTTTGTCAGTGTCTTTTGGGACCGGCATTTCCTTTCATGTGCCCATCTTTCCCACAATTATAGCAAAACATATCTTCGAGTTGAGCTCCGAGGCGCCCACACTGGGAGCCAGGCGGGGTATTACTAACTGAAACCTTGGTGCCATCTCTGTCTGCGGTATGTGATAAGCATTTGGAGACATCTCTGCCAGTTTCTCCACTTCCATGGTCAAGGAATCGAGTTCGGAGCTGTTATCAGCAGGAGATACATGGGTGGTACCCCACCCCCATAGCAGATGCAGTCGGATATAGTCAGGGCTCAGACTTGCAGGCGTGGCCTTCATAAAGGGACTGTTTTTGAATTCCGGATCTCCTCAACAGTTCGCCCCATTGTGACATATCTTTTTCCTTGTCAGAGCACTCATTGACTGTCAACCTCTGCCCCTGAACTTCACTTGATGGGTCACCTCAGTCACTCGGGTCAGCCACAGCTGTTGGTGCAGGTCCCTCCCGAGGTCGCCTTTTCTCAACTCCCCGATTTCTCTCATTAACTCATCATAGGAGGGTGGGGATTCCAGCCGATTTGCCAGGCTAACTGAAGCAACAGCAGTTCTGAGAAGGGGGTGAGATTTAAGATTCTGTCCAGTCTGGTTCGTCCAGTTCAATCGCTGGCAAACTACCCTTTCTGAGGCATTCTTGCAACAATTTTTCCAGCCAAGAGACATACACAGACAACAACTCCCCTTGGTACTGTTGTGCATTTCTTACTTCCACCATAGGTCCTCATCAGAATCTGGGCTCCCATACACATTCTCCAAGGCCTCAAGATAGGCCTGTGCAGTCGCTTCAGGGTTACTGGCCCGTTTATCGCGGATGGTAGCCAGGGCAGGACCCTGGAGGCTCTCACTCAACCTCTTTCTTTCGCCTTCCCGAGCATTGCCATTCTAGCAACTTGGGGCAACATAGTTCATCCAGGTCTCCCAGTCATCCTCCCTTGGGGGTGGGAGGTGCCAGAGAAGATCCTCAACCTCTCGTAAGAGTCATGACTAATGGCAGGTGCAGAAATAGGAGTCTGCATTGGTTCAGCCACCATTACGGGCACTGGAGCAGGAGAGGGTGTTGGGAGAGAACACCCCAGGTGGCAAGAATAGTTTTTCAAGTCCTCCACAGTTTTCCTTCTCCCAGCAACCATTTAGCAAATTTCTCCTCAAAAGTTTCAGATAGTGGTGGGGCTGATTCTCCCAGGTCTTTACTGTCCTTAGTTATCACCTCCAAGCAGTGAGGGCTCCTCTGGGGTAATGGTCTGTGGCACTTTGGAGCTATCTATGGGATCCTTAAACTCTACTAGGGCCAGGAAAGTGTGGTGAGCAGATTAGCATGCCGACTCCACCACCACAGGGTTTTGTAAACCTTCCACCTTGGAAAGTACTCCTGCACAGTGTCCAGTATGATACCCAGGGGATGTCCAGGATAAGCATAGCATTTGGGGGTCGATCTCCTCCCAGTACACCACTCCACCAGCCGTGCACAGCCACTTCTGTCGGGTACCCATTTATTATTATTTTTTTTTTTCTTAACAGTGGTTTGTAAATATGGCCACCTAGAGGACACACAATCCCAGCGGTGAGCCTCCAAGATGTAACCCTAGATGCAGCTATCCCAGGGGCGCTAGCTCTCGCCTGATTTGCTACTAACAGGTTGAGGGCCTGGATCCAATGGCGGGTGCCTCCACCCAGAGGTCAGGGTTTGCAATAGTTAAACTTACTTGGTCACAGCCCTCTGGGACACTGCAACCCCCTTTCTTGCTTCCCACTAGTGGCCCACACAATATATCAGAATTACCTTCACAGTATACACTTACCCCAGGGCTGGTTCAGGCACCGGACCTCCTGTAAAATAAGATACAGTGCAACAATCACAGTACAATACTTTAACATAGACAAATACCTCAGGCAGTATAACTTTGCTGAAACAAGCAGCTCTGATTTATTTAGGGGATATAACAAGGACAGGGGAAATCAGGTTAATTAGCTTATCACTCTAATCATCTCACTTTAATGGCTCTGTGCACAGGCCTATCCCTATCAGTTACTGTCCCTGGGTACCCAAGCCCTCAGTGGCTAGTCCAAACCGTGGCAGCTGGTAGGGGTCCTTTCACACAGAGAAAAGGAAAATTAAACAGTCAGCAGTACAGTAATTCCATTTGGATTTAATGTGGCAATTCAACAGGGAGCGACCCTGAATTAGTACTCACTACCTCCAAATAAGATAGGGTCCTTCAATATCAGCAGGGCTACTCTTGAGCTCCAAGAGACTCTTCACACATATGGTAAAAAAAAGAAAGTACTATACCAGGCAGGCTGCTTCTCTATCCCGATCGCAATTACTGCACAATACCCGGGAGAACACACAGCAGATTCAGTTCCTGACGGACCGAGTGCATTTCAACAATTTCTCCAGTCTTCTACAGGGTGAGCCTGGTTTCTACTCTTCAGAGATCCTTTGATTCTTTTCACAGGACGGATTCAGTCCTAACAAGCTGTTACACAAGCTGCAGACCGGAACTCTGGGCCTTACACACGTTTTTTGACTAAAACTGCACACTGAAAAAAGCACAGGGCCTTCCTTCTTCACTGCCAAAGCTCAACTGAAACTCCAACCGACAAAACCGGGCACTTCCTTTGAGTTCCTCCCAGTTCTTGACTGGATTGGCTGTCACTCACAACAGACTGCTGCTGTTGGTCCAAAAGGGCTGAAGTCTAAACTACATCTCCCAGAGTCACTGCCCATACAATCCTCTTGTGGCTGGCTCAGATTATGAGTCCAAGTTCTGATTCGTCCCAAGGCACCATTTTAGAGCTAGCTTACCCACACTGATTGGTCCAGTTCAGCAGTTCAAAACCAGAATGGGAACTAGGCAGACACTGTTCTGACTGCAAAAGAAAGCAGGTTAGACAAACTGTAATTTCATTATCACTCTAAATGGTTTCTGGCAAACAGTTACATCTTTCAGATAGGATCCTTTGCACTCCTAGTGACTGCAAAATGGAGTGAATTGGCAGCAGCTGGTGGTCCTCAATCAAAGAAACACACAGTTCCCCATACAAACTAATTATGTCTGCAAGCAGACAGCTCTTAAAGAGACAGTACCAGAGGTTCTAAAAACACTCACTGATAAATGGCTTAAACGCCAAACACCATTCAGGCTTGGAGCATTCAAGCAAGCTCCTGGAAGTCTTTTGGGAACCCCCATTTGCAGGGGGGTTACATACAGCGCTAACTGCTTGTTTCCAGATGTGTCCTGGGGAGAAAGGGATGTGGAGAGTGGAGTACTACGTTACATCAGTACTGTTACTATTACAGACAATAATAAAACAGTACTACTAATTAAGCAGTATGCAGTATATGACTGAGAGGAAGCACAAAGTCTGTTGTGCAAAACGTAGCGTACAATAGCAAGAGTTACACAAACTGCAACTGGTAACAAAATGAGGGAGAGAAGGGAGACTGCGAGTACAATACTACTCCAAGGAAACGTGGAACCATAAACCACGGCAGTAGGGGGAGGGAGTAGTATGGAGGGAGGTGCAGTGGGATTAGCCAAGGATCTGTGGCAACTGCAGGAGTGAAGTCACAAAGGAGAGATGTTAGCAATAGGGAAGAGGGAGCATCACTAGTAGCAACAGGGAGGGTGCTGCTCCCAAGTTTGGGGAAGAGAAACCAGTTTGACTAACAGAGGATTTACGGTGTGGGGGGCAGAGTGCAGGTGTCAGAGCTACAAAGAGAGCAGAAGCTGGAAGGAGGGAGGAAAGGTTGGGGGGGGGGGGGAGGCCCAGCCAGAATTTGGAGACAAAGGTAGCACAATAAGCAAGGTGCCTCGCACTGTCACCAAGAGACTGACTTACTTTTCATAAAGTCAAAAACCGTACTCTCCATGGGGACTAACAAAAAAACATCAACTCATTTTGTGTTAAGCATAACAGTAAAACACCGTCATTATCCAACACGTTTTTACTGTACAAACAGTCTGCTTCAGGGAAAATAGTATGGAATACTATGTGTTACTGGTGCCAGCCAATAGGAATGCTCATTTCCCATTATCGGTTTTGTATTTCAAATTGAGGGAACTCTCCCAGCCAATCAGAGCACTCTGTTCTCCTGCACTTGAAACACATATTCTACAAACAGTGTCTCATGTGAAGTAAGTCAGGAAATGCCACATGTGGTTGGCATTCTACTTTGTTTTAATTTGAATAATTGCCTACATTTCATCAATTGTATTTGGCATTGCTTCTGAAAGCACTCCTATGGCTTGAGAGTGGTGGTCTTATTTGCATTTTAAGGTACCAGACTCATGCCTCCCAGTACCGTAAGAATGCATGTGAGCCTACTCCTAAAAACCACAGGGTTGTCATGTAATTTTATGTTTAAGTGATCATGTTTGAGTCTAGTCTAAATGTCAGTGTAGAAAGAACAAAGAAACACAGAACTGTATATATTTTAGAGATAGAAACATTTCTTACCAGATACCATCACTGCCAGCACAGGGCACCAAATGACAAAATGTAGGCCAGCCATCTAAAAAAATAAAAGCACTGCATTATTAATCAAATTTATTTATTGATTAAACGGGCCACAATATTCATCACCTATGTGACGTGCAGTGTGGTAACAGACGATTCAGAACAGGAATTTGCATGAGTAATGGGTGATTCTAGGTACTTGGTCCCAGAAGTTAAGGGACGAATGAGGTGTAGTCAGTCTTCAGACAAAGGGCAAGACAAACGTTTCGCTTAGTAGAAAAACAGATTATTAACATGGACCTTTGCCTATTATAGCACTGTGTTTCATCAGCTGGGGTTGTATCCATTTCTAGCACCAGTATGTATTGCTGGCACCTACACCGGCATGCTGCAACCAAGTGCCAACATGGTGGCCGGAGTGCTGGAAAAATGACCAGTATGTCAGCAAGGGATGGGGGGATGTGCTGCCATTTTAGTGCATAGGGGATCCCAAGAGCACAGTAATAAACTAGAGATTAGGGAAGCAGTTTAACTTGCTCAAGGTCACTGAGTAAGTGGCCATGGTGATATTCAAACCAGAGTCCCTGGATTCCCAGTTCTGCCCCTAACCTCTAGGCTATACTGCCTCCCTGTGATTTACTCTGAATAGACCAAGAGAGATGCAGCATCTTATGAAGGTGCCCTGGGAGAGAAATGGGGAGGGTTCTGTGTAACCCTGGGATGGTGGCATTTACAGTATGTAATTTACTGACATTCTGTGATGCTGGTGTACCTGAAAAGGCAGTGGCGTCGTGATTAATATTCCCATTTTCTTCTGATTATGCATCTGTTAATCTATTTTGTTATCCAGTTACTTGCGATTAGTCCTAGAAAGATTACGTTATGGTAGACACCAGAAAACTAAACTGTGGAGCCCGTCAAACCCTATCATTCCAAAACAAAAGGAAATTTACCGTAATAATAAAATGGATGCATAATCAGGTAGAACACCAGCATTTAAATAGCCTCAGCCCTGCCTTTTCAGGCATGGTTGGATTTACCAGACACCCCTACGTAACACCACTCTGATCGGCCATGCATCATGACAATTCTGTAGGAACATTCTCACATGGGATCAATAAAACTGATCTGTGTTTGCACTGCACTCTCCGCCCTGACTGCACAGCTTCATCTGCAGACTACATTCAACAGCTTTAGCCGAAGGGCTATTCCTCTGAATATAGCAGGCTAATGGTTCTGGGCTAATTTTGTCCCTGGCCTTAGTTTTGAATATCTGGCCACTGGCATGCAGAATATAGGGAATCATGCACAGGCGACTGTGTAAATTTATTTAAACACATGAGCTGTGTGTCACACATAAGCCTCATAAGCGAAGTTCGAGAGGTTTATGTGGTCAGCACTCGTTGAGGGTGTGTAAATAAAATGTAATCGCACTGTTTCTTACGTTTTTTTATAATAACTAATGTGGGGACATGGGCACAAAAATCACGTTTCCTCAAAAGGGTAAGTGAAGCACGAGCACGCCGAATGCTATAATAACTGGTATGGTTTAATCACGCTGAAATCATTGTGATAAAAGGGGTCACCAGTTATTATAATCCGATTCTCACACCGAGGAGAGTCAGTGACATCATAAAGCAGGAGCTAGACACCGACCCTCTGAGATGTGAGAAACAGCTTGTTCTGCTGGGGTGGGTGTGTGTGTGTGTGTGTGTGTGGGGGGTTTATACAGTAAATGCCACATAAACAGGACGCCTCAGTGGAATTTGATGCATCCCACTTATGCGGCTGTCCCGTAAACATGAAGTTCATGTTCAGTGCCTGTGACAGGAACTGTAGTGTATATGTACTGTTCTGCTGTCTAGTGCTTATTTAGCCTTCATTTGGAAGGCGCTTTTTTTTGTATTTCTGTGCTTATCAGAGTGATTAAAAGTGCTTGCTGTGAACTTTTTTTTTTTTGCTTGTGCAACTGTGTAGTGAACATTTTTTATTTTTTTTTTTTTTACATAGAAACATAGAATTTGACGGCAGATAAGGACCGCTTGGCCCACCCAGTCTGCCCATTTCCCTACCTACTGGATAAGCTGCAGATCCTAGTTAACCAGCAGCCTACTTCTTCCTACCCCAACCCCCCCAGAACTGCCTTATGACTGTCCTATGCATGCTTGAATTCCACCACTGATTTTGACTCCACAACCTTCCTCCGGAAGGCCGCTCCATGCATCCACAACCTCTCTGTGAAAAAATACTTCCTAAATTACCTCTGACCGCCACCCATCTTCAAATTGTGCCCTCTTGTTCTTGCACACCCTTTTTTGAAAGATGCTACCCTTGGACTTTGTTGATTCCCTTGAGGTACTTGAAAGTTTCTATCATGTCCCCCTCTCCCTTCTTTCCTCGAGGCTATACATATTAAGCTCCTCAAGTCTCTCTTCATATGTCTTCTGGTGCAGACCCTGCACCATTTTAGTTGCCCTCCTGGACAGCTTCCATCTTGTCTATGTCTTTGCGGAGACTGGGTCTCCAGAACTGCACACAGTACTCCAGATGGGATCTCACCATCTGTCTGTACAGAGGGATAATAACTTCCTGTTTTCTACTGGAGATGCCTCTCCCTATGCATCCCAGTAATCCCCCAGCCTTCCTTGCTGCCCTCTCACATTGCTTGCCCACCTTTAGGTCATCTGATATGACTACCCGTTCAAGTAAACATGTTACAGCATCGTGTATACTCTCTTCTCATTCAGTTCATTATGTTCAAAATCAGAGTCAGCCCGTAGTAGAAGAAGAAGAAGATCAGTTTGTTGCGAGACCAAATAGCAGGATGATGTTGGAACCTCAATGTCGTTTTGGCTCTGGGTGCTGGTGCAGCTGTCTGAATGAAAGAAATCTAATGCGAGTTTGCTGTTTCTCCTGCATTGCATGTCTCAGCATTCTTTGTTCTGTGTCAAAGAGGGCTTCCCACATTGCAGGTTTTCCACGCTGCTGGCACCATTGCATTGCCGATCGCAATCCGCCTAGGGCTTCAGTAGCGGTGACTGCTGGATCATCTTCTTCAGTGTCTGGCTCATCTGTGTTTACATCACTGGGTTTGGCTACAGCACTGACCACATCTGCATCTGAAAGGTCACCAGCAGCCAGCTCCATTGCAGCCATCTCCACAAAGGCATTAAAATTCTCTGCAGTCAAACCTCAGGGACTGCAACACTCTCTAGTCCTGTGACATCTTCATCTCCTACTGTGGCACTACCAAATCCAGCCTTCCTAAAGCAGTTTAGTATGGTGTCTGCTTTAACTGCTTGCTACGCTCAATGCAGCATATAGATCACATCCAGAAGATCTACTTTTCTAGCGATCTCAGCTGCGTGTGCAGATTCCCTTTCATCTATGGTGTGTATGATTTTCCCCACCACATAAGATCTGTGATGCCCTTTGACATTCTTGATGAGGCCCATGTCCATGGGTTGTAGGATGCTGGTCGTACTGGGGGAAAGAATACCAGTCCTCCTCCTCCTCCTCCGTAATGTCTTCAGATCTTTAGGAAGACACCTAGGGTGCTTACTTTTGCTAGTTACAACAAGTGGCCTTTTTTCAGCTCCAATTTCATTGGCACAGTATAAGACCGAGACACAGTCTTTAGCCTTCTTGCCGCCAATCAGTTCGGTATTCTTCATAGCATGCCCACGATCAGGGTAGCCTCTGAAAAACAAGCCAGTTTCATCAGCATTCCAAATGTCCTCCAGGCAATAGCCTGCAACAATCCCAGGGAGTATGTCGGTTGTCCAGGTGTTAGCAGTGTTTGTGCCAGCATCTTGTTTTTCGCCATGTTCCTTTTTGAAAACAATTTGATGCTGCTGCTTCCACCTGGACAGCCAACCATCTGTAGCCTCAAAGTTGTCATGACCCATTTGTGTACCAAGGTCTACTGCTTTCACCTTTAGCATGGACCCTGAGATCCGAGCACCTTTAGTTAGTGCCTGGGAAAACGACAAGAGAAGGATATTGTCAATGTCAGTGTCCTTTCCCTCTCTCTCTTTTGCGGCTTGGATTGGAATTCGAATGTCATTCAGCCAGAATTGCGTCGCAGTTTTTACTGATCCTGCCAGCCTGACTCCTAGAAATGCAGAACTCCGCTGCCCCTGATAAAGAATGGGACTTGTCACTTGGAGCCTCAATGACTAACCCTTTCAGCCAGAGTCAACTCATTTCTTGGGAGAACAGATATTGCTCCAGCAAACACAGTAAGCACAGATCTTAGTTGCTCTAAATTTCTCTCCACACATACACAGCTTTTACATACAGCCGACTGCCGCTGATTGCTAACAGTGAACAAGCACTCAAGATGTTATGTAATTGGCAAAAAACCCTCTCAGACATCTCTCAAGTGTCTCTCTAAAGCGGAATTAGTGATTTGCAGCATTCTGTCTAAGCAAAGTGAGACTGCTATGTAATTAGCACAGACAAATCGGTTTCCACAAGATCATACCGCTTAAGTGGCCTTCCCACTTAAGCACGTCCCTCTTAGCTGGCTAAGACTAATACTATGTGAGCCACTTTGTTAAAATTAAAAAAAACTTGGAGATTTTCTGGTTTTAGAGTCTTCAGAAGCTAATCAGCAGCACCTGTGAAACTTGGTCTATACGCTATAATGTTTAAGACAATTTTCTGAACCACCAATGAAATGCTGAGAGACCACCCCACCCCAAACCAGACCAGCATACAGCAGAGCAGTCCCAATGCTAATCAATCCAGGTTAGATATGCAAGTAGGGCCAAAGGAGGAACGTGATGCTCCCAGAATCCACCTGCAAACAAGCCTCAGGTTAGTGAGTTGAGTATTTCCTGGCCAAAAACTGTAAATTAAAATATTGTTACCACCGCTGTAATTAAAATAATGGATTTTATTGGCAGCTTAATGGGATTCAGCACTGATGCAGAACTTGAGATGCAGGTAACCCAGCCTCAGAAATTCCCAAAGCAACAGGGGATGGTTCCTTTTGGTCATATACTGCAGTGTTTAATACGTTGCTATAGTGTATAGTAGAACATTGTTGTTCACTGAAATCTAGCGCTCTCAAAATGTTGTTCTGCTGCACTAGTGACCTCTGCAGTGCAGCAGAACCAAAACGTGACGTCTGCAGCACAGCAGAACGGGTGTCTGAGCAGCAATCTGACAGTCGTATTTTAAAATGAATTTTTTTTTTTTTTGAGGCAACGACGTTCCACTATACACTATACAGAACAGTGCATGTGTACCATTTAATGTCAGGGCTGTTCTTTCACCTCGTTGGTACTATGACGATGATTACCTCTCAGCCAGCGCCTCGAGGAAATCTGTTGTCATAGTACCAACTCAGTGAAAGAACAGCCCTGTTAACTCGTACTCATGCACTATCCCATATATTCTGTGGCTAGGCACTGAGAAGGTCTCCATCTCCTACACTGTCTTCATATAATTTCATAGCCATCTGTGATTCTTTTAATATTTTCTAATGAACCCTTAAGCAACCATCACTTAGTTCTTAGAATGTCTAAGAAATGAGTAGGGCTCTTTAAAATGTTAACAAATTAGATGTAGCATAAATAAGATGCATCTGTCCGATTTCTTTTTAATCCAGGTTCAGGTTTCACTATTAGCTCTATGTCTTTGCCCCGGAATAATATTAGACTATATGTTGCCACATTATTGACAGAATGGAGAGTAAGTAGCAGCAGCACATTCCTGCCAGATTCTGAAGTCATGCATTCAGCCACAGTAATGGCACTGTGCCAGGTCTGAGCGCCTGAAAAGCTGATGGCACAGAAGTTCCCACTTACTTGACTTGTATCAGTAGAGCTCGTATGGATGTCCTACGGCTACCCGGTCAGTGGTGTCGATTGCTGGGAAGATAAAAATGCTGTAAAGAAATATAAACGTGTCATAAAAAGGGATTTGGAAAACAGCAGTACAGCTGGTCTTTTCATTTCTGAAGGTACCCTTCCCCATAGGCTCAGGGCGCCTTGCAATACTTCATAACATATAGAAAACTTCAGTGGACAACTGACGAACACAGCGTATAACGTGCTGCCTATGACACTGTTCCCATTCAGCCAACATTAAGGGGTGTTTTACAATATTTAATATATTTCTTATCAAAATGTTAGTGTTTCTATCCAGTCATCTTAATTTTGAAAGCACAGCACCGGTTCCGATTAACAGTGCATCATTCCCAGTCGAGAAGCACGCTCAGTACAACTCTTATCAAAAGATCATTTCTTGTTGTAAAGTGCCTACACTGTGTCCTTGGCTTTTTAATTTTTTTTAACACGTGAAAGAGAAGCCCATAGCCGATATTTGTACTGTCTGATCCTTTACCCGTCATTCCTGCACCGGCACTCTGCTCCAGTCTCTGGGTGCAGCTGCTGGCTCAGAGAGATGTGCTTATCAATCTATAGTGGGAATAGCAGACTCCGCCTCAGAGGACAGTACTCCTGATTGGCTGAGTGACTACTAGGCACACAAATCCACCATCAGTGCCGGAAAGCCCCACCCCCTTCTGCTGTGATGTCACTGCATTTTTGTGGGCAAAATACATACACGACTGCTTTTTTTTTTTTTAAACATGGCATAGTAAATGACACGGAAATGGAGAGCATACAGTGATCCAAATGCATCAGCTGACCAAACTGCAGCGGAACTTTAATTGCAGACTGCTCCTATGTACTTTGAATATAAGACTTCTACTGGAGGTCAGCTGCTGTTTGAGTGAAGTGAGAGCGAGCTCATTTGGAAACCTGAATTATTATTTTTTGGAGAGACAAGTTCTGACTTATTGTGAGCTTAATAAGAGCGGTCTGCATTATTGACCTGGTCTTCCCTGTGAGGGGGTGAACTGGTTACTGGCCAACTTAGAGCTTGGTGAAATTGTACTGAGCATTTGATTTTAGATTTTAGCCCTTTCTAAGTTATAGATATTTAGTTTGTTAAGAGGTGGGTTAATTTTTAATTAGGATTATTTATTTGTGTTAATTATGTGTTGGGATAACACAAAGACAGTCGGGTATTATTCTTTCTCCAGGCTCAGGGACCTTCGTCCTTTTTCTTGTCCCCCAATTCTGCCAGAGGTCTATAGACTGTGTAGGGCTCTGGGAATTGTTGGAAGGAGGAGGACGGGGCTGGGTCTGGAGGGGGAACAGAAAAGAGTGGGCTGATAGGGATAGTGGAGACAAGGAGACGCCCTGGGGCGAAATGGGCCCAGGAAAGGGGTCCTCCCTGTCTGGTGCCCCTACCCAAGGGTTCTGACTATAGTCAGCAGATAGCACGGTCATCCTCAGAGGCTCATCCTACTCGAGCGGTGTTGTGCAAACGCCAGGTCTATTAAAACAAGACGGCTATTATAGCTGATTTTGTTGGGTCATCTGACCTGGCGTGCATCACCGAGACCTGGCTGGATGAGAATGCTGGACCAGTTTTGGTGGCAGCAGTTCCAGCCGGGTACTCAGTGATACACCGCCCGAGGGTGGATCGTAGGGGCGGGGGTGTTGCTATCTGTTTTAGATCAGAACTGGGCCTAGTGGAGGTACCAGTGGGAGCTACTAAATCCTTTGAATGCATCTTAGGTGACGGTGTGGGGCGCAGGATACTTCTCGTATACCGTCCACCAGGCGTCGAGAATGTTTTCCTGCGGGAAGTCGCAGACTTCATTGTCGACCTGACATTGGGGTACCCCAGATTTTTGGTTCTGGAGGACTTCAATGCCTAGGTTGACGATGAACTCTCGCATTTTGGCCAAGACTTCCTCCAGTTAATGATTTCACTGGGCTTCACACAGGTTATTTCCTCCTCAACCCACATTGGTGGTCATTCATTGGATTTGGTGTTCCTTCTGAGGATGGAGATATCCGACTTGGTGGTGGAACCAGTCGGATGGTCAGACCATCACTCCATTGGGTTCAGTTTTGAGGCCACCCCTAGTAGGTCAGCCCCTGTGGAAATGGTCCGGTACCGCCCTTTAAGGGGTGTTTACCCGGATGACCCGATGGTGGTGCTGGACCTATCGGGCTTACTGAGAGATTGCATAGATCCAGGAGAGCTGGTACTAGCCTATAATAAGGTGGTGACGGGGCCCTGGATTCCATTGCTGCTGTTCAGGTTCCTCCTCTCACTCTCCGCCCCAGGTCTTCTTGGTTCGATAAGACTCTGAGGGAGTTGAGGAGAGTTGGACGAAGGTTGGAGAGGTGCTGGCGGAGGTCGGGTCTGGACGGTGACAAACTTAGCTTGATGGACCACCATGTGGTCCATCAATTCCGCAATCTCTCTTAAGAAGGCAGAATTCCTGTCCAGAGAGATTGCGGCTGCACAGAATAGACCAGCTCAGCTCTTTTGGACTGTGGACAGGTTGTGCAATCCAATTTGTCCTTTGCAGATAAGGTTGCCAAAATCAGATCTGATGTCCGCTTGACCCTCTCCAATGGGAGTTGTGATGGTCGGCAGAAGATGTCGAACACCCAGTTTGTGTGGTCTGACTTCAGCCTCCCCACAATCAGTAACATTGTGATGATCATCCAATCATTGCGTCCGACCAACTGTGGTTTGGACCCGGGCCCCACACGTCTTAGTGGGTTGTGTGGATAAATTGGCCCTGTCCTTGCTGAGATAGTCTGGAGGTCCTTGGAGAGGGGGCATTTTTCCAAATCCTCTCAAGGAGGCTGTGGTTCAGCCCCTTCTTAAGAAGTCATCCTTGGACCCGGACTGTCTGGCAAACTTCAGGCCTGTCTCTAACTTACCCTTTGTGGGTAAAGTTATTGAGAAGGTGGTTGCATTGCAGTTGGATGAACATTTGACCAGCCACAATGTCTATGATTCTCTCCAGTCTGGATTTAGGAAAATGCATAGTACCGAGACAGTACTTGTTCGGGTACTAAATGACCTCCTAATAGCGAGAGAGCGAAGGACCTGTTCCGTCTTGGTCCTTCTTGATCTCTCTGCAGCATTTGACACTGTGGACCATGGTGTGCTATTGGAACGTTTGCAATCTATCTGTGGACTGTCTGATACAGTCCTCAGTTGGTTTCGATCTTACCTCGAGGGTAGGACTCAGAGGGTGGTGGTCCAGGATTTTTTCCTCGGCATCAGTCTCCCTATCCTGCGGGGTACCGCAGGGTTCCATTTTGGCACCCTTGTTGTTTGCAGTGTATATGCTGCCGTTAGGAGCGATTATTAGGCAGTATGGTCTGGGCTTTCAGTGCTATGCAGATGATACCCAGCTGTACATGTCCTTTATGCCCGATCAGGATGCTGCCATTTTGGTCTTTAACAACTGTCTTGCTGAAATCCAAGACTGGATGAATGTGAGTTGGCTGCGGTTGAACCCGGAAAAAAACTGAGGTGTTGGTTGTGGACCAGGGTCGCTGGGAGGCAGGTTTGTTAGCTGGATCACCCTCGGGTTTATGGCTTGGGGGTGTCCAGCTGACTACCTCAAACTGGGTGCGGAACCTGGGTGTTGTGTTTGATGACTGTCTGACATTTAAATCTCAGGTGTCAGCGGTTGTTAAAACCTCTTTTTACCATCTGAGGAACATCGCCCGGGTGAAGCACCTGGTTCCTCCAGACAATCTTCCTACTTTGGTCCACGCTTTCGTTACCTCCCGCCTTGACTACTGCAATGCCCTTTACCTTGGGCTACCGGGGGTTGAGATTCTCCACCTGCAGCTAGTGCAGAATGCGGCAGCCAGGCTGTTGACTGGTTCTTCTAGGTCCAGTCATATAACGCCTGTGCTCCGTGGACTGCACTGGCTGCTAGTTTGCTGGTGAATCACCTTCAAGGTCAGTTTGCTGACCTATAAGGCCCTACACGATCAGGGACCTGCTTACCTAAAAGATCTCCTTTGTCCCTACTGTTCCCCCCACTCTCTCCGATTCACTGACGAGGGATTGCTAGAGATTCCCAGGGTTCACTTAAAAACTTCAGGGGCCAGATCTTTTATAGTTTCATGGCCCCAACCCTGTGGAATTCTCTACCTAGTCAGGTGCAAAACTGCCTGACTGTCCAAAGTTTTAAAGGAGCTTTGAAAACCTACCTTTTTAGTAAAGCCTATAATGATTTTTGAATATCTTAATGTTGTTTTAACTATTTATTGTTGTATGTAATATTGTAAAGGTGCCTTGGTTTAAGAAAGGCGCCTTATGTAAATAAAGAGTGATTTGATTTGAGTGATTAATCCAGCAGTAGAGCCCGCTGTTGCACTACCTCACAAGCCACTGTGATATTACGCTGAGGGAAGCGCACAAAATAATCAGGGGTGCGCCGGGGAACAGTCGTACACAGAGAGACACAGTAGTAGTACCTATGCATGTGAGGCTGTAGATCGCCGTCTTTTTTCGAAATTGAATAAGCTTTATTAAGCACACCAACAGAAGGAACAACATTCCAAAAAAAGTTTGTAGAATATGGTTACACTAATGAGCAATAACAGAGACAAGAATAAACCAAATGGTGTAGGATCTAAATAAAGTGTTACATTCCCTCCCCTAACAACTACCCCCAAATCCCCCTCCCATTCCTCCACCGGAGGATACCCAGAAGAACAGAACTAGTTGGAATGATTCGATTGTCAGGGAAGGAGGCGCCTGTATTATAATGGAACTATTTAGGATGTCAGTAGATCCTGGAGGGGTTCCCAAATATTTTGGTAATGTGAGAGTTGGCCAGCCATACTGGCAATAAGGCGCTCAGCTTGCAGGGCAAATAATATCTCCTTGTGGCACTCCAGATATTGAGGTATCCCTCTGTCAAGCCAATGTCGCAGGATAACTTTCTTTGCACATACAGAAATCCAGGCCATATGTGGTTTCTGATTCCCAGCCAAGACGTTAGTATAGTCCCAAAATGCATATTTCAGGGAGGAAAGCATTATTCAGTCCCAAGAGGGCATCTAGATGGGTTAGAATAGAGTTCCAAAAAGGGGCCACTCTTTCACAGGACCATAGAATATGGAGTAAATTGCCAGGCTCTTTACCGCACCGGGAACAGAGGTCATTTGGGAGTCTACCTATTCTATGCAGACGAACAGGAGTATAGTACAGGCTGTGAATAATATTAAACTGCATAAAGTGGTATTTGTCCCATTTGATAAATTTATAAAGGTGTTTCCAGATAGTGGTCCAGTTCCTGGGAGTATCAGATGGTAGAAGGGAGTGGTCCCAGCAATAAACTCTTGGCCCCTCATTAATAGTCAGGAAATGTTGTAGCACCCAATAGTAATACGAGATTTTATGTGAGACAGGAGCCTGACGAATGAGAGGGACAATTAAGGTACTTAATTGACTAAGCCATGGACCACTGCCAAAATGTTGCAGAAGCGTATGTGAAAGGTGGAAATATCTAAAGCACAGGGAGGTGGGCCAGTGATATTTGATACAGGCATCTTGGAAGGATAACAGTTTTTGATTGAAGGTGAGATCGTCAATCGATCGCACCCTCATACAGGGCCAAAACTTCTCAGAGAGAAGCTGTCCAGCTATATGGAAATTCGGATTCCCAAACAATGGTTGGGCTATGTCTTTGTATGGATAGACTTTATGAAAAGAGCAGGGCTGCAAGTGAACTCATAGGGATGCTTTCAGAGGGGAATCTCGTAGGGACGGGGGGAGTTTCTTCTTTGGGAAATAAGGTAGGGAGTGAATATCCAAACCATTATCCGAACACAGAGAACGTTCAGTGTCCACTCACTGCAGAATATACTGCCTACGGGAGTCTCTTCCTGGTGTTCCTACCCAGTAGGAAAGCTGAATGAGGTGGAGGGCCAAGTAATACAAGAAAAAAGTTTGGAGCCTGCAATCCTCCATGCAATTTACTGCGCATAAGCTTAGATAATGCTCTGCGAGCTGTCTTACTATGCCATAAAAATGAAGAGAGAAGTCGGTGGACCTGATTAAATCACGTTTGGGGAAGGGTTGAATTAAACATCTGGAGCTGGTACAGTAGTCTAAGAAGAATATTAATTTTTATGATATTCGTACAGCCCCATAATGTCAGAGGAAGTAAGGACCAACGATCTAGATCCATTTTAAGACGGGTCACTAGGGAATCTAAATTAAAATGACGCATTTTTAGAAAAAGAAGTACTAACATAAGTTCCTAAATATTTCAATTTATTTGGTGTCCAGATCAAACCGAGATGCGCTGTATCAGCTTGGAAGGTAACATTGTTCAGAGGCATCATTTCCGTTTTAGTAAGATTTAACTTATTTGTTTCTTAAAGCTTATGGAGAATAATTTTATTACTATTGTTTTAATATATGTTGTTCTATTTGTACAGCGCATTGGTTTTTTGAAACACGCTTAAAAATAAAACTCACTTACAGAGCTACATACAAGCAGCCAGGTTAATATTCTGAATGTATAGCTATATTCTGAAACAGTTTGCGGGTTTGGGGCATAATAGTGCAGTGATTCGGTCCATAGTAATTGATGAATCACTTTTAATTATTGTTTGCTAACATGATGTCTTCCAGGATGCGTTCCTTACCTGCTGGTGACGGAGCCAACAAGGGAGAGGTGCATCCTGGATGTGGGGGGACCCACTGGCGGGTAGCGACCATGCCACAGTTTGGTTCTCCTTAGAACTAGGGGGCAGGGTAGAACACACAAGAATGATAGTGGTGGATTTCAGGGGGGCTGACTTTGAGGGGGGGATGGAGCAGATCCTGAGGGGCTGTCTAGATGGGATCAGGCCAAGCATGGACATGGAGGCATGATGGGAATTGATAAAGAAGGGGCAACTGGAGGCTACCAAGGCCTGCACGAGGGAAAGACGTAAGGGGGCAAAGCTAGAAAGCCAAGTTGGTGGATGAAGGAGGTCCAGGATGCAGTGAGGGGAAAAAAAAAAGTCTGCTTATAGCAATTATAAAGACTCTGAGGGAGCTATATCCAAGGAGGAGTTTGATATGGCAGGCAGGAGGGTTACCAGGGTGGTGAGATTGGCTAAGGTGGGAGAGGAGCTGAGATTGGCACAGGGGATTAGAAGGGTAGAAAAAGGGTTCTTTAGGTGTATCAGGGAAAGAAGAAAGGGGAAGGGGCAGATCAGTCAGCAGGGTAAAGGGGTGGGTGCATAAAAGAGGTGGGAGAGAAGGTGGAGGTACTAAATTACTTCCCCCCTCCTGTCTTCACCAAGGAGGGGAGGAGAACAGCACCGGTAGGTGAGGGGGCAGGGGATACAGTGGTTGAAGAGGAAGAAAAGGATGAGGAAATACCCAGATGTAGGATGTTGGATGCACTCAAGGCCCTAAGAGGGGACAAGGCACAGGGCCCTGATGGGATCCACCCCAGGGTGCTCAGGGAGCTAGCGGATACCCTGGCTAACCCTCTAGCAGATCTTTTTAACTCCTCCCTGCAGTTTGGGTTGGTACCTCAGGACTGCAGGATGGCCCATTTTGTGCCTATCCACAAGGGGGGCCCGCAAGAGGAGCTGGGTAACTGTAGTCCAGTTAGCCTGATGTCAGTAGTGGCCAAAGTGATGGAGAGCATCCTAAAGGAGAGGACAGAGGGGCTGCTGAGAGCACGGGGTCATATAGACATTCACCAGCACGGCTTTGTTAATGCAGATAGTTCCCGACCAGTCTGGTGGAGTTCTATGAAGGGGTGACAAGGGCGCTGGATCAGGGCAGGCCAGTGGATGTCCTCTTTCTGGACTTCAGGGCATTTGACTTCATGCCACATCATGGGCTACTGGAGACGCTGGAGATTATGGGGGTGGGAGGTGGATAGGAAACTGGCTGGCAGGGCGGGTACAGAGGTTGAGGGTTGGGGGGGAGGTCTCATCCTCAAGGTTAGTCACAAGTGGGGTACCACAGGGGTTGGTGCGGAGTCCAGTTCTATTTAATGCCTATGTTGTGGACATCAGAAATGTTATCAGGAGCAGGATCAGTCTCTTTGCGGATGACTCTAAGCTGTGGGCAGTGGTGGATGGGGAAGAGGGAAAGTTGGATCTCCAGGAGGACCTGGAGACTTTAGGGAGGTGGTCACAAATCTGAAAACTAAAGTTTAACACTGTGAAATGCAGGGTTCTGCACCTGGGAGCCAAACCCCAACTTATATATACACCTGGGTGGGGGGACATTGCAGGTTTCATGGGAAGGGGGGAGAAAGACCTCAGGGTGGTGGTAGATGTCAAAATGAACAACTCAGAGCAGTATAGAAGGGCAGCAGCACAAGCAAATAAAATGCTGGGGTGCATAGCAAGGGGGATAACCTCAAGGAGTAGTGAGGTACTCCTTCTGCTGTACAATAGCCTAGTTAGACCACACCTTGAATACTGCATGCAGTTTTGGCATCCCTTCTTAAAGAAGGACATTGCATTACTGGAGAGGGTACAGAGGAGAGTGACCAGGATGGTACTGGGGCTAGGGGAAAGGCCCTACAAGGAGCGACTGGGGGAGCTCAACCTAGTCATTGGAGGAGAGAAGAGACAGGGGGATATGATAGAGATTTTCAAGTATCTCAAGGGAATCGTCCAGCTGAGGAAACCGGGGGACCACCAGGGGACACCCCATGAAGCTGGATGGGGGGGATGCTGGGGGGGGGGGACAACGAGGTGCTACTTGACAGAGAGTGGTGGAGCCCTGGAATGCACTGCCCAGATAACTGGTGACTGCTACTACTGTAGGGGAGGTCAAGAAGGGCTGGGATAGGTGCAGGGGGAGGGTACATCCAGGAGCCCTGCTGGGAAATAGGGGTGCTTGGAGGAGGGAGGGATGGCTAAAAATCGGTGTCCTGCATAGGCACTAACCATTGAGCAGACACAATAGACCATAGGGCCTATTCTGCTGGCTTCATAGTATGTTAGTATAACAACTGATCGAGTCACAGCAATCCATGAATAGATTTAAAATTAGGAAAGAGAAGAGAGCAGTCAGAGTAAGTAAATTATGGATTTAAAATTAGTAAACAGACAAGGAAGTGGGTAAGTAAACAGATGGTGCAGGAAGAGAGAGAGAGAGAGAGAGAGAGGGACACAGGACACTGGAATTCATCTCTGTCTTCCTCTCTGCTGGGCAACAATTTTGCCGACTTCACTACCTGAATTGCACTTGTGTTTAATGTGCTCATGGCCATGCTTTGTTTTTGATCTTTGGGGACACCCTTGCGCAGGGCCCCAGGTGTTCTGCGGCAGCATTTTCTGATTTCTGCAGCATGATTTATTCATTTCTCTGGCAGAATGCAGTCCTGTCATTGGCTAAATATGATGCGATGACATCATGCTGAGCATAGAGGAGGGGCTTCAGGATAAACGAGGTAGCAAAGAAAGCCTGACACTATGGAAACACAGTATATTTATATGAAAATTCACCAAAACAATGAATTCTGCAGCACTATATATATTCTGTGGCATGATGCAAATTCTGCGGCAAATTCCTCAACCGCAGAATTCCAGGGGCCTTGCCCTTATGCTACTACACTCACTTCCTCCCTCCCTACACATCTTCTGGCTCCTTCCCTCGGTATACTTGTTGCTGGACTGGTGGCAGGATTCCCTGTACCCCTCCCTTCCTCTCACACACACACAGAACAGTGCTGCAGTTGTGTATTACTCACAAGAACTGCAAATCCTGCCGAAAACCTTATACTAATCCCTGTGCTTTTCCATTAAAGAATTACTAAAAAAAGGGAAAAATAAAATGGCCTCTGAAGTGGTATGCCACATGACTGACCATGCACCTATATTCTGCAGCTTGTTGGGTGCCCTTGCCAATTGCACTTTGCACTAACTGAATGTGTAAGAGAACACTGCCTTTTAACTGCCATTGTTACTGCATTTTGTCTGAGAAATGTACTGACAGACTTAGGTTTCACTCCATTTTATTCACATGGGTGTTGCATCTTTATATGTTGATGATCGGTATGGAATGCATGTCACCTATTGATTGTATAGGTTATAGTTTATCATGGTTTTTAAAACAAAAATGGTGCAGACATTTCAGAAAAAAATGCTACTCTGATTCAGGAACCCTTACTGCTCATGAAACAACAGCTTGGGTGCACATACCTAGTAGAGTATGATGAATGTCCAGCACAACTGCCACGCTGGGGAATTGAGGTCAGCACCACTAAGCTAAGGACCATAGTGTGAATAAAATGTAAACTTTATTTCTCAGACTTCACTATAAAAAAAAAAAACCTTCAGGAAAGGCAGGGCCACCCATGCACATAGAGCACAACTATGGGAGTACTGCATAAGTCTGAACAGTAACATCTCCTGAAAACTCAGGACTCAGGAGGCAAGGTGGGGGAAAATCAAGGAAGCTATTGTAGGGGCCACCGACATATGTGTCGAGAGAGAGAGAGAGTATAAATAAGAGGAGGAGAAAAACGCTGTGGTATACGAGGTTAGTAGCAAAAAAGGTAAGGACAAAAAAGGAAGCCTTTAGGAGGTTCAAGACAACTCAGACGGAAGCGAACTGGGTAAAATACCAGGTGAGCAAGAAGGAAGCAGGGGTAGAGGTAAGGAGGGCAAAGGCACAGACAGAGGTGCGAATAGCGAGAGGGGTCAAAAAAGGGGATAAGACTTTCTTTCGATATGTGAATGAAAAAAGGAAGACTAGGCAGGGGATTCTCCAGTTAAGAACAAAAGAGGGGGTGGCACTAAGAGGAGACAGAGAAAAGGCAGACCTACTAAACACCTGCTTTTGCTCAGTGTTCAAGGGGGAGGAAGGAGAAGGAGAAGAAGGTGGCAGCAGAGAAGGTAATGAAATGGCTGGGGAAGGGGGGTGGACTTCAGGCCGTTTCTCAGAGGAAATATTGGAAGAACTGGGCTGCATGAAGGTGGATAGGGCAATGGGGCCAGATGGGGTGCACCCAATGGTGTTAAGGGACCTAAAGGAGGTATTGGCAGGACCCTTAACTGCACTCTTCAATCAGTCCCTGAAAACGGGGGTCGTGCTGCAAGACTGGAGGCAGGCAAATGTGGTCCGTCTGCATAAGGTGGGAGGGAGGGAGGAGGAAGTGGGAAGTTACAGGCCTGTGAGCTTGACATCAGTGGTAGGTAAGCTCATAGGGAAGCTAGTAAAAGGCAGGATCACCAGCTACCTGGAGACAAACGGCCTGATGAATCCAGGACGACATGGTTTTACTAGGGGCAGATCCTGTCAAACAAATTTGATAGAGTTTTTTGATGGGGTCTCCAAGGAAATAGAGCAAGGCAGAGCAGTAGATGTAGCTTATTTGGATTTCAGAAAGGCATTTAACTCAGTGCCTCATGGGGGTCTGCTGTGTAAAATGGCAGAATTGGGGATGGGGCGGGGGCAGTCAAATGGGTGGGAAACTGGCTGGAGAAAAGGAGACAGAGGGTCATAATAAATGGGGTGTCATCCGGGGAAGGCAAGGTCACGAGCAGGGTTCCCCAGGGATCAGTGCTGGGGCCTCTACTGTTCAATATATTCATAGAAGACATTGTGGAGGGCCTACAGCAGGGTGTGAGTATGTTTGCGGATAATATCAAAATCTACAATAGGGTGGACACAGAGGAAGGGGTGGAACAAATGCAGAGAGATTTGGGGAGGCTTGAGGCATGGTCAAAAAGGTAGCAGCTTGAATTCAATGCAGAAAAATGTAAAACCATGCATCTGGGCTACAGAAATCAAAAGGCAGGATACCGTATGGGGGGCAGAGAGCTGGAGGAGATGGAGCAAGAAAGGGACCTGGGCATCATATCGGGGGACCTGAAGGTGGAAGGGCAGTGGCCAGGGGGAGTGGAATGCT
This sequence comes from Neoceratodus forsteri, assembly GCA_016271365.2. Taxonomy (NCBI): domain Eukaryota; kingdom Metazoa; phylum Chordata; order Ceratodontiformes; family Ceratodontidae; genus Neoceratodus; species Neoceratodus forsteri. The sequence goes on from JADMNL010000026.1 coordinate 298,187,567, forward strand.
GGGATACATCGGAAGGGGGATCACCAGTAGGAATAGGGAGGTCATAGTCCCCTTGTACACCCATTTGTGGTTAGACCACACTTGGAGTATGGAGTCCAGTTCTGGAGGCCATACCTCAGGAAAGATAGAGAGGATTCAGAGGACAGCGACAAAAATGGCAAAAGGGTTAAACCACCTATCCTATGAAGAAAGGTTGAGAGATTTGAACATGTACTTCCTGGAGCAGAGGAGGGACATGATCAAGACCTTCAAGTACCTTAAGGGTATTAATAGGGTGCCGGGGGGAGCATCTTCAGGATGAAAGGAAGTCAGAGGATGAGGGGGCATGGTCTGCAGGTGGAGGGAGGACAGTTCAGAGGTAACATTAGAAAATACTATTACTCAAAGAGAGTCGTAGAAAAGTGGTAGACTCCCAGAAGCAGTCCTTAGAGAGGAAACAGTGGAGGGATTCAAAAGGGCATGGGACAACCACATGGGAGTGTTAAGGGGGGGGGCACAGATTCAAGCAGATAGCTGGGCAAATGGGCAGACTTGGTGGGCCTAGTTCGGTTGTTTTCTGCCGTCACACTTCTATGAATCTATGAACTTCAAAGAAACAGAATTTTGATGGAAGGTAAGGACCGCTTGGCCCACCTAGTCTGTCCATTTCCCTACCTACAGGATAAGCAGCAGATCCTAGTTAACCAGCAGCCTATGTAGTCCTACCCCAACCCCTAGAATTGCCTTATGTGTCCCAAGCATTCTTGAATTCCTCCACTGTTTTTGACGCCAGGACCTCCTCAGGAAGGCTGTTCCATGCAACTGCAGTTTGTAAAAATACATTAAGCTTATTGCAGTTTTTTTTAAATCTTGGCATGCCACCATATAAACAAAACAGACACCGAAAGATCAGCCCCATTCATCGGTGGGTCATATGCCGTCCCGAGCAGGTGGAGTACATGCGCATGCATGTCACTGTGACTCATCATCGGTGACTACAAACCGAAGTTGTACAGTTCGAAGGTACCGACTTGTCAGTGGATGTTACCATGTGGAATATGCTGTGCCCCCCAAATTGTAGTACATTTTGGTTAGCCTTCCTTTTCTAAAGTTTTTTTTTTTTTTACACTGAAGTCTGGTACACAATAAAGTATAACTTTTATTGAGACTATGGACTGTTGCAGACCTGTATTCCACAGAGCGGAATTCTTGTGTTGGACTGCCAACGGGCATATCTGACGATCTTTACTTCTGTATTTTAATTTATGCAGGATGAGTGGTTCACATATCAGTGTTAAATGTAATATTCTGGTGCATTACAAGTTTGCAAACTGGAAAACTGATGGAGAGCGGAACGCTGCAACCCCTGCAAAAGAAACGAGAATGCTACTGCTCCACTGATGGGCACTTTTCAGTATCGCCAATATTTTAAAGATTAAACTTGTGATTTGCTGCCGCCCGACAATAGAGACATAGCATAGCAATCGGGGTGACCATATAAGAGACAGTCGGGAAAAAAATGCAAGCCAGAAAAAAAAAAAAAAAAGAAAGAGAGAGAGATCGGTCCTGCTATCTGCAGGTCACTAGTGGTGGGGGAGGGACTTAGGAAGGGTACGGATATGCACTACATGCAGATCCCCACCCCCACTCACGCAGACACAGACACAGTATCCCATGACCGTGAATAGTTGGGCACTCAGACCCTCTCCCGATGTCTTCTTTATTTGATGCGAGTCGAGGGGGCATCACGACAAACCTAGCCACAGCCGCCACTCCGACTGGTATAGGGTGCATGTTTGAAACAAGCAGGAGTTGTCATCGACCTGCACCCTGCCGCCTAAAATACAGAGAAGTAGCCTCACATTGTCAGTATAAGCCAATATAATTATTTCTAAATCTGTTACACTAAATTGTATCTTGATGTCAAAGATTACATGCCACGATCGTTTCAAACTGCAACATCCACACAGTCATTACAACTCGTACAATGGAAAAAGATCAGCATGCCTGTCCTGTAAGCATGGGGCAGCAGTGACAGGCAGCGCACTTACTTGGTGTTCAGGAGTGGAACAAACTCAGCACCAGACCGAGAACCACACGCTATGAAGTACGGAGCAGTTAAAGCATTTAACTCCACCGCTCGAAAGCTGAAGATTTGCTGCTGCTCCTGTGAAGCCGCCTTCAGTTTCGCTGCTGAGCTTGTCTGGAAGAGGATTCTCCTCCTGCTTCTACCTGCAGAGGTATGAATGGGCCGTGGCAGTGTGGTGCTGCGCGCACCCTCCCCTGCTTCAGCGCCAGTGAGGTGGAAATGGGCGTAGCTCTGCGGACGGACCTTTAACATTCAGTTCAGGAAATTCCCATGAGGCGATAAGGTATTTTCTCCTGGGATCTCTCCCACATTTTACTGTTGTGGCAGTGCGGCGGGACAACCCCAAAGGATACCGAAACATAGAAGTTAACGAGGGATAAGAATCGCAAGGCCCATCCAGTCTGCCCAAATGTTTTTCTGCCTTGTGAATGTGCCAGCGGCCGTTGCTCTGTCAACACATGTGCTTCTGCAATAAATCTCACTGCACTTTTCCTGCAGGACACAAGAGCCCCAGTACAAGTTCATGTCATCTGAGTTGTTTCTCCTTTGCTTTTTTTTTTAAACTCCCTTTCCCTTCTCCCTAGACAACGGCTGTATTTAAGATACCCCCCCCCTCACATTATCTGATGTCTGTGACAGAGACCGTCTCTCGGAAGTGTGTCTGCCTGTTACTCAGGGACTAGTTTCTGCTCCTTTTATGTGGGTGTCAGCCTCCCATCCCAATCTGCACCTAGACCCATAGAGAGTTTATAGAAGGCACGGATAATCTTGCAGCCCTTCTGCTATCGGACAGTTGCAAAATGTGTTGTCTGAGAAGCATCGGCCACCAAGGAAAAAATATTATAGGCTTAACTTTTGGATCAAAAGAACTGCAATATGGTCCAGCAGAGTACATATAAAAACCTACAGTATTTTATGTTTGAAGAGTGAGAGAGGGACAGGTCAACTTAGAAAGTCCTTTTATTGTAGTGCTTCTTCGCAGTGCTGCCTAAATTATGGAGGAGGAAGAAAACAGCAGAGCCCCAAGAATCTCGGGCGCTCAGTGACACCTGAATACTAGGTGCAGCCAGTCATGGCACTCACCACTCATAGCTCCAGAAGAAACTGCAGTCTCAAAATTTAAAGTAGAAAACGGCTCAACTTAGTGCAAAAATAAAATTAAACCCCTTGCAGGTGCAGGTTAGGAAGACAGAAAAACAACTCCTGTTTCACCCAAATCGTGGTCTTTGTCAAGATGACAGAGATAAACTTAGAAAGCTCTTTGTGCTTATTCACAGTGGTGACTAAATTAGGAAGTAGCTGAAAGGCATTACATATGTGTAAGTGGTGAACAGGAAGCCCCCATCATTTCCCTCAAGCAGAAAGGCTGCCCACAGAAAAGCAAAGGGCTTCTCTGACCTCCAGTACACAACAGGTACGCTCCTGGAAAATATACCTGTGTTACAACATGCCCTTTGCCTGCCCTCCCCATATACCGTACTGTTGGGCTCGCCATACTGACTGATCCATGCTTCCAGCCCTGATTCTAGAGGTTATTAGGTAAACCTGTAGTGTAGTCAATCTATTTTTGCAATGACTCACCTGCATGCAGTTTCAATAAGGAATTCAGGTGGCAAAAGAAACAGTATTTTAGTATAGCCCTGGCACCCTTAATATTGACCACTACTGGTTAGAGTAACCAATCATCTCTAAAATACTTGCAGTCTGGCCCCTATAACCTATTAGTGGCTACGACTTTCTCAACCTATGTACAAAGGGACTAGTTCATTTATCAGTGGTGTCTAGTGACTACCCCAACCCTCCGTTTGCTGTCCTGGAAACTGTAGTATGTATCCCTGGTATCCACCGTCCCACTAATTAACCAATTCATCCCTGGTGACTAGCGACACCCCCTGACACCATAATTATATCAGCCATGGTGTCTAATGGCAACCCCCTCCCCATCCTCTGATGCCCTCACAGTAACGATATTATAGTATTTGTCAGGTATCTAGGGACTGGGCAGCAGCCCCAGTGGCATCCAAGAGCCAGGAGGCACCAACAAGGAAATCAGAGTCCCCACCAAACCTGAGAGCAAGGGCGAGGGACTGGAGTCTGACCTCAGCAGCTGGCATCTGTAATTATTATATAAATCTACCCTCCACACTTGTGGCAGTAATCTCCCACTTCATGGGAACCTGGCAATATCGTGTCCCCAATAATGAAAGACAGGGCCAGCCTTCAATAGGTCAGACTGCCTTTAGCAGCAGCGATTGAAAAGAAAAAAAGATTGAATAAGTACAGGGACATTTCGTTTCTCTTTCACTTTTATTTGTAAATACCAGTATGCCCTCAGTCAGAGGTGTAGCCATGGGTGTGCAGATCTGAAATCAAGTGGACTCACTGTTACCTCCCCCCCCCCTTGTTGGGGTAAGCTACCCCCCCCCAGGTGTAGCCAGACAATATACAAATGTACACGAAGACTATGTTTGTTGCCTCATTTGGAACAATAAATATAACTGTTGTATCTCATGACAATGGTTACTGCCATGCATGGGTAAATACAAATGCCATGCATTGTTCCCTAAGACACCCAAATAGCAGCCCAGAGCCTGTAAAGTTGTATTGTCCTTGGGATGCAAAGAGAGTATTAGTGACCAGTCCTCCTAGTTTCGACTCCTATGAATAAAATTACAGAAAGGTTCAGTATTTTCTTTGTTAGTTTTTATGGAAAAAGGAAGCAGTTCAGAGCCTATTTGCTACCCCCCTTAAATAAAATTGCACACCATGGAGTGTTTGGAGTATGCCTGCCTACACCCATGCCCTCAGTCTCAGACACTCAGATTTGAGAAGAGTGGGCATTTGAGTCAGACTGAAGTACTTGCTATGAAATCTCCATGCTATTAAGGAGTAGGTTAATAGTCTTTGTAAGGAAGACATTTTTAGTCTAATATATTATATATTGTATATTTCTACTTGTTTACTTGTATGTAAGTTTCTCTGTGGGTTGCACCTGTAAAAGGAACTTAGTTTTCCAGTGTGCTTACCCGTTAAACGAATAAATAACAATGACCCAGAGGAAATGTGGCACATTTTTTTTTTTTTTTTTTTTTTTTTAGCGTCTTCCTGTATAACAGGCAACCTGCTCAATCTCAGAGAGCAGTCTATTCCAAACCATCTTCAAGTTTCCCTGTTCCCCAAAACCTACCGACCTCCAGTTTTGTGAATCATCATTGCAGCCTGCTAATGCACAGTCTGTTACAGGCAGATTTCACTATGAATCTGCAGTAGAAACAAAAACTTAGTGGTTTTAAAACTTCTTAAATATTATACTAAACTTTCAGTCTGAGAGTATCTGGGCTAAGCACAGGATTTTGACAGTCCTCCATATTCATAGATTCATTGAAGTGTGACGGCAGAGAAGGACCGAAATAGGCCCACCAAGTCTGCCTAGTTGCCCAGCCATCTGCTTGGACCTGTGCCTCCCCCCTTAACACTCCCATGTGGTTGTCCCATGCTCTTTTGAATCCCTCCACTGTTTCCTCTCCAACGACTGCCTCTGGGAGTCTGTTCCACTTTTCTACCACTCTCTCTGAGTAATAGTATTTTCTGTTGTTACCCCTGAACTGCCCTTCCTCCACCTGCAGGCCATGCCCCCTCGTCCTCTGTTTTCCTTTCATCTTGAAGATGCTCCCCCCTGGCACCCTGTTTATACCCTTAAGGTACTTGAAGGTCTCGATCATGTCCCCCCTCTCCCTCCTCTGCTCCAGGAGTACATGTTCAGATCTCTCAACCTTTCTTCATAGGATAGGTGTCTTACCCCTTTTACCATTTTTGTCGCTCTCCTCTGAGCCCTCTCTATCCTCGCCACATCCTTCCTGAGGTATGGCCTCCAGAACTGGACTCTGTACTCCAAGTGTGGTTTAACCAAATGGGTTTACAAGGGGACTATGAGCTCCCTATTCCTACTGGTGATCCCCCTTCCGATGCATCCCAGCATTCCACTCCCCCTGGCCACTGCCCTTCCACCGTCAGGTCCCCCGATACAATGATGCCTAGGTCCCTTTCTTGCTCCATCTCCTCCAGCTCTCTGCCCCCCATATGGTATCCTGCCTTCTGATTTCTGTAGCCAAGATGCATGATTTTACATTTTTCTGTATTGAATTCAAGCCGATACCTTTTTGACCATGCCTCAAGTCTCTCCAAGTCTCTCTGCATTTATTCCACCCCTTCCTTCGTGTCCACCCCATTGTAGATTTTGATATCGTCCACAAACATACTCACACCCCCCTCAAGGCCCTCCACGATGTCTCCTACGAATATATTGAACAGTAGGGGCCCCAGCACTGATCCCTGGGGGACCCCGCTCATGACCTTGCCTTCCCCGGATGCCACCCCATTTATTATGACCCTCTGCCTCCTTTTCCCCAGCCAGTTTCCCACCCATTTGACTACCCTCTGCCCCATCCCCAGTCCTGCCATTTTACACAGCAGCCTCCCATGGGGCACTGAGTCAAACGCCTTTCTGAAATCCAAATAAGGTACATCTACCGCTCTACCCAGATCTATTTTCTTGGTGACCCCATCAAAAAACTCCATCAAATTTGTTTGACAGGATCTGCCCGTAGTAAAACCATGCTGTCTTGGATTCATCAGGCCGTTTGTCTCCAGGTAGCTGGTGATCCTGCCTTTTACTAGCTTCTCCATGAGCTTGCCTACCACTGATGTCAAGCTCATGGGCCTGTAACTTCCCACTTCCTCCCTCCCTCATGCAGAGGGACCACATTTGCGTGCCTCCAGTCCTCAGGCATCACCCCCATTTTCAGGGACCGACTGAAGAGTGCAGTCAAGGGAACCACCAATATGTCCTTTAGCTCCCTTAACACCCTTGGGTGCACCCTGTCTGGCCCCATTGCCCTGTCCACCTTCACGCAGCCCAGTTCTTCCAATATCTCCTTCATGAGAAATGGTCTCATCTCCACCCCCCCTTCCCCAGCCATTTCATTACCTGCTCTGCTGCCTTCTTCTCCTTCCTCCCTCTTGAACACCAAGCAAAAGCAGGTGTTAGGAGGTCCGCCTTTTTTCTGTCTCCTTGTAGCGCCACCCCCTCTTTTGTTCTTAACTGGAGAATCCCCTGCCTAGTCTTCCTTTTTTTCATTTACATATCAAAAGAAAGTCTTATCCCCTTTTTTTGACCCCTCTCACTATTCACTCCTCTGTCTGTACCTTTGCCCTCCTTACCCTTACCCCAGCTTCTCTCTGGCTCATCTGGTATTTTACCCAGTTCGCTTCTGTCCGAGTTGTCTTGAACCTCCTAAAGGCTTTCCTTTTTGTCCTTACCTTTCTTGATACTACCCTCATATACCACAGAGGTTCTCCTCCCCTTATTTTTACTCTCTCTCTCGGTACAGATGTTAGTGGCCCCTACAATGGCTTTCTTGATCTTCCCCCACTTTGCCTCCACCTCCCCCTGCAATGCCCTCTCCACTATTTCTCCCATTCTCCTGAAGTTTGTCCTCCTGAAATCCAGGACCTTTAATCTGGACTGGTGAACCTCTGCAGTGTTTCTCATTTTAAACCTGACCGTATTGTGGTAACTTGTACAGAGATGTTCCCCCACTGATACCTCTTCCAACCTTCCCCCATTCGTCAGGACCAGATCAAGAGTAGCTCCTGCCCTGGTTGGCTCCCTGACCAGTTGATTTAGGAGGGCCAACTGCAGGGAGTCCAATATTTCCCTGCTGCTGGTTGAAACAGCCCAAAGGGTGTTCCAGTCTACGTCCAGCAGATTTAGACCCCCCATCAGCACCACCTCCCCCCTTGCCACCATTCTCACAAACTCATCAACCATACTTCTATCCACAGATTTGTGCTGCGCTGGGGGTCTATACACCACCCCATATGCACGGACTCCCCCTTCCCCACTGCAGAGACCCAGAGTCATTCTGCCTCTCCCCACTTACCCTCCTTTACATAGAGCGCACCCCCCCTCTCTTTCCTTCCCTGTCCTTTCTGAACAATTTGTACCCTGGTATCTCCATTTCCCATCCGTGCTCCTGCTCCCATATCTACTGGCAAGTAGTATAAAAGTAATTTCACAGGCATACATTAAAAAATATATTGTGCCATTGTGTCAGTCATAATACAGGCATGAGTGACAGGGTGAAATACATTGTGGGTACACACAGTCATTACCTGCCTGCACCACATCCAGCTTCGGGCGACGAGTGGACCAAATGCCCCGTTAAAGGTAAACGATCTCCTCCCTGCACAGCCTTCCCAAGGAGTGTATTTCTGCAGCTTTATTCTGTCTGCCGACGTCTCCTGATTGTTTTTCTCCACATCTCGCACCCAGGATTCAGCTGTTTCTAAGGTGTGCCTCAGTGACTTTTAAGTGCTGCGTTTCACTTCTGGAATTCAGCCTGCTTTGTATTTCATGTATAACTACCTCAGGGACCACGCTACCTTGTCACTGCTTGTCCCTCTGTACTCTACCCATTTGCTCTAGGTGCCGTTTTAGTTGTAACTCAGTCTGTAACTGCCTGCATTGTACACTGTTTCAGGAGTCTTCTGCAGTACTAGTCTAATGGTGTTTTCTGGGGTATTACTGTGTTTAACTGTGCTTCAGTTTGCTTACCTGCTCCACAGTGGGGGTATCCAGCTGAGGCCCACCACATGGTGTTGGTGTCTCTCAGAGTTTCCTGGAGCTCCACTGCGTTTGTCCTACCGCAAACTGAAGTCACTGCTGTCTCTGGCCTCCTCAGCCATGCATGCGCACTACACCCACCACCACCACCACCACCACCACCACCACCACCACCACCACCACCACCACCTTCAGATTATACCCTTCCGCTGCATATTAATTAACCCTTTGTTCCTGTCTGCTACATAGGCCTTGGGACCTCCACCCCCAACACAGTCACTACCTGCACCACATCCAGCTTCAGGGGATGAGTGGACCAAAGGTCCCATTAAAGGTAGTTGATCTCCCTGCACAGCCTTCCTGAGGGGGTGCTAGCCAGTCGACTATCCCACGCACCCAGGGGCGTCCCTTAATGTAAGAGCTGCCCCCATCATGTGGCTTCCTGTAGTTGCTATTGGTTAAGTCCCCACTTTCCCATTAGCAGTTTATACTGATCACCCACTAGAGGGAGTATGCTCTTTGGTGCTACTCTCGGACCAGACTCCCCATCCTCCCGTTTCACTTTCGCTCCTCTGCCTGATACTCTACCCAGGCTGCATAATCCACTTCCCCTGGTCTCCACTATTCTGTCTTCATCTTGCTATCCTGTTTAGCCGATCACTAGAAACAGGGGAGGTACCCAAAGACTGGAGGATAGCAGATGTAGTCCCCTTATACAAAAGTGGGAACAAAGAGGCAGCGGGGAACTACAGACCAGTCAGCCTCACCTCAGTAGTGGGGAAGATCATGGAAGCACTACTGAAGGAGAGATTGGTGGAACATCTGGTTGTCAGTGGACTACAGGACCCAAGGCAGCATGGTTTCACCAGGGAAGGTCATGTCAGACCAACCTCATTGAATTTTTGACTGGGTGACTAGGGAGGTGGATCAGGGGAGGGCAGTGGACATAGCCTATCTGGACTTCAGCAAGGCCTTTGACACTGTGCCACATAGAAGACTATTGCACAAACTGGGGAATATGGTGTGGGCAGGATAGTAGTGTGGTGGGTAGGTAACTGGCTGGACAGCAGGACACAGAGGGTGGTGGTAAATGGCTGTCACTCCACAGAGGAAGAGTGACCAGTGGAGTACCACAGGATCAGTGCTGGGACCGGTACTATTCAATATCTTCATCAGTGACATTGCACAGGACCTAGAAGGCAGAATTTCACTGTTCGCTGATGACACAAAGCTCTGTAACAGAGTAGACACACCAGAGGGTGTAGACAGAATGAGAAGGGACCTGCAGAAACTTGAAGAATGGTCAGGGGTTTGTGCAGTTGAAATTCAATGCAAGGAAGTGCAAGATAATGCATATGGGGCACAAAAACCCTGGCACAATATATCAGTTGGGGGGTGAGGATATAGCATGCACCAAGCAGGAAAGGGATCTTGGAGTTATCTCTGATGACCTCAAGGTAGGGAAACAGTGTGACAAGGCAGCAGGTAAAGCAAATAGGATGCTGGGATGCATAGGCAGCAGGAAAAGCGAGGTCATAATTCCACTATACAAGACACTAGTGAGGCCCCACCTGGAGTACAGTGTACAGTTCTGGAGATCATACCTACGTAAGGACATAGACAGGGTAGAGAAGGTTCAGAGGAGGGCAACAAAGATGGTACATGGATTGCATCACAAGTCCTATGAGGACAGGTTGAAAGCACTGAACATGTACTCCCTGGAGGAGAGGAGGGAGAAAAGGATATGATAGAGACATACAAGTATCTTACAGGGTGCAGGAAAACACTATTTTTAAGCGAAAAAGATGTTCCAGGACTAGAGGGCATGGGATGAAGTTGGAGGGAGGACGATTCAGAGGAAACGTGAGGAAGAATTTCTTCACAGAACGGGTGGTGGACAAGTGGAACACCCTGCCAGAGGAAGTGGTGGGGGCTGAAACAATCACGGGATTTAAGAATGCATGGGATAGACATAAAGGAATTCTGGAGGTCAGGGGTAAGGGGCAACAGACTTCCTGGAAAACATAAACTGAACTTACAAACTTAAATGGGCAGACTGGGTGGGCCATAGGCCCTTATCTGCCGACACTGTCTATGTATCTAGCCTGCTATCACCATCCAATTATCACGCAACCTCATTGGACAGCCGATGCTAAAATGAATATCAAGATTATTGGCTGCAACCAGTATTTCTAACCTGGCTAGAACAACTGCCGTGGAGGGCAGCTACCACACCATGTGAGTGGTAGCTGCCATAAGGTAAGCTGGAAATTCACTTTAAGCAGTATATGAAGCCTGTCATGTGGGAAAGGCTGCTCAAGTGCTCACTCCCAAGTAGAAGTGTAACTAAACACCAAAGCAGAGTGAGAAACTGTAAATAAAAGCTGCATTATTTGCATTCACTTAGGTAAACCCTACTCTTACTATAATATAGCTAGCATGATCAAAAAAAGGGAGTAAAACATTTTTCGGTATGTCAGTTAAAGGAGGAAGTCTAGGCGAAGAATACTCCGGCTAAAAATAAATGAGGGTGAGCTGATACAAAGGGACAGAGAGAGAGGGAGAAGGCAGAGCTACTAAATAACTATTTAGCTCAGTGTTCACTAGGGAGGAAGAAGGGGTGGGCAGTAGAACAGGAGGAGCCAAGCCAGGGGAGAGGAGAATGGACATGAGTCCATTTCAGGTGGAGGAGACTCTGGGAGACCTAGGCTGCCTGGAAGTGGACAAGGTAATGGGGCCAGATTGGGTGCATCCAATGGTTTTGAAGGACCTTAAAGAGGGGCTATGGTCACAAATTACTGGCATGAATAAATTTAGAATATGGATCAGCATAGCCCCAATCACCCTCATACCAAAACTGGGATCCCCAAGTTATTTTGTTTAAAAGTTACAAATCATTTTACAACCCTAAATTCTCTGCCTGTTCAAAAAAGTCACTTTTCAGTGAAGAGGTGCTGATGTCATCTCCTGAACTCAGTCTAGCCCTCCCTGTCAGCAAGCTTACAGGACCTGCTTCTTCAAAGTTAAAAAATTATGTGCAAATGGTTTTCTCCAGTAAAACAGGCAGCACCATTCAATAAACATTGCTTTAAAACCTATGTGTGTTTCAGGTTTTGTAACAAAATTGACAAATTCATAGTTTTGTTTTTGGTGCTTTTTTGTTGTGGTCCTTTTCTCCTGGGTTGCTGGATGCCAAGTCACAGCACACTAATGTGAGATTTGCAGACGGGATATCTCTAATGTGGTTAAAGGCTGTGATCATTCACAGCCATCATTCAATTGAGGTGATTTCTCAAGATGGCACTTTAAATCAATTATTCCATCACCCTGTAAATGGGGGTGGGAGAGGTAGTGCTGTTTTGAAACCTTACTAGAGTTTCCATGCAGTTGCCAGCTCAATGCGTAATCACTCATTCAATCAGTCAATATTTTTTTCATCATCAAAGCATGAATGAATGGGATACTCAGTTGAGCAGAGCTCATTTTCTGTTTTCTCATTGACAGGCGGTTATTTCAGCTATATTCAGGCTCATCTGCGTTGTACTCCAAATTACAATGATTGTTTTACCAGGGCTAACAGTTCCACCCCTAGTAGGAATTAACACATAAGGCCCCTATTGAAATTTATTTTAAAGCAGACACTGACAAACAGCAATGCAGTTACCAACACTGCAACACTTAAACAGCAATACAACTTCCAAACGGGCTAATCTGAACCACTCTGAATTAATAGGCAGCAGTGGCAGTACAAAAATGGCAGGATTCGACAATTTACATTAGTCACTCAGGATTTGGAACTTCGATTTCCCAAAAGTAAATAATAATATTAGTCAGCAAACACAAATTGGAAACATAGAATTTGATGGCAGATAAGGACTGCTTGGCCCTAGTCTGCCCATTTCTCTACCTAACGGCTAAGCTGCAGATCCTAGTTAACCAACATCCTACTTCCTCCTACCCCCCCACTAGAATTGCCTTATGTCTGTCCCATGCATTCTTGAATTCTCCCACTGCTTTTGACTCTACAACCTCCTCAGGAAGACTGTTCCATGCATCTACAACCCTCTCTGAAGAAATACTTCATCACATTACCACTGAACTGTCCCTTTCTATCTTCAAGTTGTGCCCCCTTGTTCTTACACATCTCTTTTTCTGAAAAATGCTACCCTCCTGGACTTTGTTGATTCCCTTGAGGTATTTGAAAGTTTCTATCACGTCCCCCCTCTCCCTTCTTTCCTCGAGGCTATACATCTTAAGCTCCTTTAGTCTTTCTTTATACGTCTTCTGGAGCAGACCCTGCATCATTTTGGTTGCCCTCCTCTGGACAGCCTCCATCCTGTCTATGTTTTTGTGGAGATGGGATATCTAGAACTGTATGCAGTACTCCAGATGTGGTCTTACCAACTGTCTGTACGGAGGGCCAACAACTTCCTGTTTTCTACTGGTGATGCCTCTCCCTATGCATCCCAGTATCCTCCCAGCCCTCCTTACTGCCTTCTCACATTGCTGGCCCACCTTTAGGTCATCTGATATGACTACCCCCAGGTCCCTTTCCATTTTTGCTGTTGTCAGTATCTCACCCCCCATTGTGTACTTTCCCTTGGGTTTTTGTTTCCCAGGTGCATTACTTTGCACTTCTTTGCACTGAATCTAAGCTGCCATACATTTCATCATTCCTCTAACCTTGCCAAGTCCCTTTTCATCCTTTCCACCCCAACTTGCATATCAACCCTATTGTAGATCTTTGTGTCATCTGCAAAGAGACATACTTTTCTTTCCAGTCCCTCTGCAGTGTCACTTTTAAAGACATTAAAAAGGACCGGCCCCAGTACTGAGCCCTGAGGTACCCCACTAGTACCCCCCTTTCTTCACTGTGAACTAAATTTACTATTACCCTCTGTGTCCTATTGTCTGGGCAATATTTTACCCAGGCGACCACCCTGGGACCCACTCTCAGGCTGGCTAATTTGTTTATTAACCACACCACTCTTAATTCGTAGACAACAGATGCAGGACAGATTGTATTTTTGTGTAAAAAGTCAGGATTTGACCATGAATTTATTACCTCAGTCACTCAAATATGGCACTTCTATTACTTGCAACCAACTCAGTTTAACTACCAGTAAGCCATGTTCCCACTATAGTGGCAGCTGTGTGCTGATATTTCATTGACTTGAATGAAGAATTCATTTATTGGTTCCCCAATATTACTTGCAGATTGCACCCGTCACCACAGTAATACTGGGAGAACCAATAAACAAATTCTGACTCGCACAGTAGCCAGAGTGGGGGTCTGTGGCCAGTCCGGCCCCCCCCAATTTAGCTGCTCCTGATTCCACGGAGGTACTTAAAAGTTTCTATCATGTCCTCCCTCTCCCTCCTTTCTTCGCGGGTATACATATTAAGCTCCTTTAGTCTCTCCTCGTATGGCTTCTCTTGCAGACCCTGCACTATTTTGGTTGCCCTCCTCTGGACTGCCTCCATCCTGTCTATGTCCTTGTGGCGATGGGGCTCCAGAACTGCATGCAGTACTCCAGATGGGGTCTCACATATGTGCCACTGTCCTTTTAGCAGTGTCTCCATGATCTTTCCCACCACTGAGGTGAGGCAGAGTGGCCTGTAGTTCCCTGCCTCCTCCCTACTGTTGGATTTGTGCAGTGGGATGAAATGTGCCCTCCTCCAGTCCTCTGGAAAGACACCAGTGTTGAGTGACTCTGAACAGGGCTGCCAGAGGTGCTGCTAGTTCCCTTCACAGCTCGTTTAATATCCTTGGGTGGATGCCATCAAGTCCCATGACCTTATCCACCTTCAGCTTTGTGAGTTCTTCCAGAACTCTCTCCACTGTGAATGGACTGGTGTCCACCTCTCCCCCCCATTACCTCTGCAACTAAACTGTGGTCCTTGACCCTCCCCCTCCTTAGTGAATACTGAGCAGAAGTATTTGTTAAGTATTTCTGTCTTGTCTAGATTCCCCTTCTTACACTCTCCCTTCTTCCCTTTAAGCCTCACAGTCCCCCCACCCATTTTTTCTTCTTTCACTGATGTGCCTATAAAATGCCTTATTCCCTTTGTTTACAGACTGTTCTAAGCTCTCTTCTGTCTGTGCCTTCACCCTCCAAACAGCCTTCCCTTAGACATTCAAGGTACAGCTCCCTGTCCTCCTCCCTTTGGCTTCCCTTACTGTATATTTCCTGAAACTCAGCTTTTTAGCCCTGACTTTGTCCCTCACCTCTTTGGAGAACCATAGTGGTTTTCTTCTTTTCCCTTTGGCCACTATCTGAAATTTCACACAACTTTCTCCACAAGGAACTAGAAGGAGACAGGATCAGTTGTGTTCCAGTACAGTAGCTGCTTCTTCTTGTTTTTACAGGGTTTCTTCTGGATTTTACTTGGTAGAAAGTCATTTCTTTTCTTTATTCTTTTGTAAGGGGCTAGCAGGGTATTGTTTTTGGGGCTGTTGGAAGTTTGAAAACTAGTTTGGTGGCTGTAAGTGGGCTCATTTGTTGGATGTTTCACTGTGTAACAGGCTGTGCTGGTGGAGGCCTATTTCTTCTGATTTAAAACCTATTTGGTGGGATTTTCTTGGGGCTGGTTCTTTGGCTGCAGGGCCTGATACACTCTCTCGAGAGTAGGCCCAAGTCCCACCCTCCCCAACCTGGGCTCTGCTTATTTATAGGGGAACACCTGCCCTGCAATTGGAGGAAAAGGCTGCAGGTGCAGCTCATGTAATTCTAGCCACTGGGGGTTGGATGCAAAGGCTGGGAGACAGGAGCTTAAGGAGTTGTTCACTTCCCTTATAAGTTTAGTGTGTTGTACTGCACCTAGTAACAGGGTTAACGGTTTATTGTGGGACTGTATCTAGGATTAGTGGGTGTCCTGATTAGGCAGTAGGGGGTGCATCTTGGACTAGTGGGGAACCTGGTGGCTCACCCAAGGAAACCTACTTGGAGAGGGATGGGACCACACGTCATTAGGGCCGGCATCTTTGGGAGGGTGTTGTGGGGCAGCCATGATACTGGACTGGGCTTGGAAGTTCGGTGGTTGCCCAGTGTGCTACCAGCTGGCACAGCTTAGGGAGGAGGTTGCAGGGATTAGGAGACAGCTGGGGAAGGGGGGAGGTATGGTTGGAGAAGAGAGCAGGGGATCTCCCACGGGGTTGCACCAAGCAGTAGGGGTGGGGGCATAGGGAAAGGAGTGCAGGAGAGTACTATGGGGTCACATAGGGACCCTGGCAGAGGGGGCCCAAAAAGGACATTACCAAGGAAGCAGGCAGGTAACTGGGGACCCTCATAAAGGACGGCCAGAGGGACAACATTCTCAGGGAATTAGGCAGATGGCCAGGGCTGGACAGAAGGAAGCAAGGCGGGGAGGTGGATTGGACCTTACGCTCAGTAACCACTTCAATTCTGTTCTTCTGCTTGAGGATGAGGGGGGTGATGTAGCCATGACAGGGGTGGTTAGAGATGGAATGGGAGTGGGGGGCAGGAGGCAGGGGCTGGACAGCAGGAGGAACGGGGGGGCAGTGAATCAGAGCAGGAGGGGCAGGGGGAAGAGGGAGGAAAGCGCAAGGAGAAGGACCAGAAGTACAAGGAGGATACAGTAAAGGCAGCTGAGTGTTTAAGCCAGGGGAGCTCGACAAGCAAGGAGGGACTAAACAGAGACAAGAAGGAAGGGAGGACGAGCCAGGCTAGGAAAAAATTACTCACCTTAGTAATGTTGTTTTTTCTAGTGGAGTCTTGCTGTATTCTGACATATGCAGTGATTTCCAACCCTTGAACTGCCCCGGAGAACAAAGAGTTGACTTTCCATGCAGGGCATGGAACGTCGAGCTCGAGCTCGGTTGAAGCCTCTGTCTGCTGTTTGAACTCCAACAGTCAGATCTTTACGAGCTATATTCACTGGGCGTTCTGTGTGGAAACTAAACTCACACTAGTCAAATGGCAACTAAATTTGATACAGCAAAAAAGGGTTTTTTCGTTTCAAAGCAAAGACTCAAGTCAGGAAATCCAAAAAACAAAACACAACACACACCCAAAATAAAAGAGGGCGAGGAAAAAGGAGGGCACCTATAGGTGCCAACACTGCTCCTGCCCACCCACATCCCAAAAAACAGGTTCTGAGAGGGGAGGCGGGGGGGGGGAGGTCAGAATACAGCAAGACTGCACTAAAAGAAACAACATTACTAAGCTGAGTAATTTGTTTCTTCAAACAACATGAAGTCTTGCTGTATTCTGACATATGCAGACTACCAAGCAGTACCTCCAAGGAGGGACAGAACCTACTTTGGGACTAGGCTCTGAAGTACTGCCGTGCCAAACTGAGCATCACTCCTAGCCTGGATATCGAGAGAGTAATGCTTGGTGAATGTATGAACTATTTTTCAGGTGGCTGCTTGACAGATTTCTAAGATAGGAATATCCCTGGCAGCAGCCAGGGAAGCAGCTGTACCTCTAGTAGAGTGAGTCCTCAGGCCTGAGGGTGGGGTTCTACCCAATTTTTCATAGCAGAATTGTATACAGGAGACAATCCACCTGGCAATGGATCTTTTAGTGGCAGGTTTGCCCTTTCCGACCTTTCCATAAGTGAGGAACAACTGGAGGGACTCAAACCTGTGACCCCTGGTGCGCTCTATGTAGTAGCTGAGGGCCCTCTTAACATCCAAGCTGTGCAGCCTCCTCTCTCCAGAGGAGGAATGGTCAGTGAAGAAAACAGGGAGAGACAGACTGATTAAAGTGGAAATCTGAAACCACCTTAGGCAAAAACTTCCTGTTAGTTCTTAACAGGGCTCGAAATAACTGGCTGTCTGCCTGTCCCAGACAGCCAGTTTTGATTTCGGACAGCCGTTTTGCCATTCTTGCCTGTCCTTGGGACAGACAGCTGCCAGTACACTGTAAATGGGCACTAGGACCCAGCAGTAGATCGCTTTATACAGTCACTGCCCGAGACTGAGGTGTAAAGTGCACTTCCGGGTAACACGACCTCACGTACTGCAGCTGTGCCTCATGATATCCACAGAACTATGAGCAGTTCTGTGCAGGTGACGAAGTGAGACGATCATGCTGGCGGCTATATTCAAATGCACATGTAACCCCTCACCCCTGCCTTTTTACTAAAACGACAGGTGGCATGCTGTTGGCGTTGGCAGCAATACCTGGTGGGGACCTGGGTTCGGGGAGGATGAGGTTACCTGGCACAAGGGGACCTAAGTTTGGCTACTCTGCACAAGGGCACCCAAGTAAATCAGACTACAGGAAGCAATAACTAATGTCCAGAACCCGGATTCGGATTTTTCAGTGTGGCTTTTATTCATGACTAGCTGAACACAACAAAGCATAGATGGACCCCCAAGGGGCTACGTTTACTGATAATGCAGATTAGAGACTACAAGGCGGTCCACTTAAGGAATGAACCCATTTCTACTGTTTTCTGGCTCTGGACCCACCAGGCACACAGCTCAGACTTGCACGCGCTTTGGATACACAGCCCGACTGGCCCAGCTCCCCTGCTGGCCACTTGACTGACTGTCCATTTAAAGGATGAACCCAACTTTACTTGTTGTGGCTCCCCACACCACTTAGAGTCTGCGACTCCTAGAGAGATTTTCCAATTTGCGACCCACGTCTGAGTACCTACCTCATCACTGGCCAGGCGCATGAGGCAAGTAGCAATCACAGTAGAACTCCATAGAGGTGGACCTGGTTACTAAAGATGGGGGGTGTTCCCACCTCCAGCTCCCACAGCCCATACCCGGCCATTTCTCTGGACAAACAGAAACTAAAACTTTGAAATGTAGATTAAACGGTGGATGACCTGGGGCACCCCCTCTACAACATTACTTGAATCCATAAAGACTTTAGATTTTTACACTACTCCATTTGTTTGTCCTAGTACAATAGGCCTCCCAAATAGTAGTTCACATCCCAGCTTTCTTCACATTTTCCAAACTGAAGAAACATTGTTTGCCCTCAAATTAGAGCAAAACACTCACCCTTTCGTTGCAGGTGCCCCACAGGCAAAGTACTTCTTTCACTTTTATCAGACCAAAAACAGAAACTGTAAAAAAGACAGCTTTCTTCCTGTAGTAGAAATTAGGGGATTGCCCCTGGAATCCACAGAGGGATATTTTACTTCTCCCCCCCCCCAGAGGGAGGGGGCACTGAGACCTGGACAGTGGTCTCCACCACTTGAAACTGGACACTGACCTTCTCACACAGAAGATAAACAAAAGACACTTCCTTCTTCTTCAAAACAAAACAGAAGACTCACTTTGAAAACTCCCAACGTTCTATCTCACTCCCTGTGCTGCAGATTCCAATGTGGCTTACGCAGCTGTGACAGTTCTATGGTGATGTCATCTCTCAGTCTCAGCTGTGACTGAGAACAGAGTGAGACAGTGTGAAACCCATTTAACTGGAGTTTCACAAGCTGCCTTCCCTGCCTACCACTAGGTCTTATTGGGTGTCTAGTAACCCCGGGTAACAAGGGGTTACACACATTCAGTTTCCGATTCTTGATCGTCGCCGCGTTTGAGTGCCAACACTTTGGAGGGAGGCAGTGCGACTGGAACTTGGTTTGAGAGGTAATGTGCTTCAGTTAATAAAATGCTTTTCAGACCACAGAGCACAAGACGTATTTTAGCATGAAGGCTAATCTTTCAACATTAAATAAGCAATTTTTAGAAGGATAATTCTATTTTAATAGACCTTAAGCAGGATACGAAAGGTGGCGGGTCAGGCAGCAGTAAAAGCCCTTTTTGGAGCCGAACCTGAACTTGACCAAAAAATAATTGAAAGCCCTTCAGCAAGATAAGAAGGAAGGAGATGCAGGCTATAGACATGGGAGGGGAGGGAGCGCAAGTTTTAAACGTAATTATACAAAAATAAACAGTAGCATAAAATGCAGCGGGGGGGGGGGGGGCACCAGGTATGAAGACCCACCAGCTCGAATTCAGATCAACATTTAAATTATTTACCCCCAAACTGAATGGACAGGCATAAATTCTGCAGGACAGGCAAAATTTACATTCTACCTGTCCCTTGGACAGCCATTCCTAAAAAATTATTTCAAGCCCTGGTTCTTAGGACCACTTTATCTCTATGGAAAGATGAAATCAGGCTCCACTGACAGGGCTTGCAATTCAGTAATGCACCTGGCAGAGGTAATGGCTACCAAAAACACAGTTTTCCAAGTCAAGTACTTAAGTTCTGCAGAGGACAAAGGCTCAAAAGGGAGACTGCATAAGCTGAGCAATGCAAACATTAAGGTCCCAAGCAGGAGCAGGGTCCCTGAAGGGAGGATTGGTGTGCAGCAATCCCTTGAAGAACTTACAAAACACAGGATGAGCTGACAGAGGAGAGGGCTTGCCTACTGACAAAAAAAAGCAGAAAATGCTGTCAAATGTACTTTGAGTGTAAATGGTCTGAGTCCCAAGCCATTGAGATGAACCACATAGTCCAGGACTGTAGGCAACCCAGCAGATTCTGGAGAAATATGCTTACCAGAGCACCAAATAGTGAACCTTTTCCATTTGGAGTTGTAAGTCTTTCTGGCGGAAGGCTTTCGGGAAGTCCTAAGAATATCCAGAACAACTTGAGAGAGGTGCAGATCAGCAAACTCACTCTTCAAGAGCCAGGCCTTGAGATTGAGAGATTTGAGATTTGGATACCAAATCCTTCCCTGAGAGGATATCAACAGGTTGCAATTCCTGGGAAGAGACAGGGGAAGGTTGGATGCTAAGGACAGTAACAGTGGGTACCAGGGCTGTCTGGAGCAATCAGAATCTCTTTGCATGGTTGAGACCTGATCTTGACTAGCACTCTGAACAGGAGAGGGAAGGGGGGAAAGCATACAGGAACTTCCCCTCCCAATTCAGAATCAGAGCATCCAGGGGGACTGAGCCCAAGACTGGGGGTCTGCAACAAAAAAGAGAGGAAGTTGGTGACTGTCTGGGGCTGCAAAAAGATCTATCTGTGGAGTGCCCCATCTGGAGAAAATCACTTTCAAAATTAGGGGATCTAGGGACCATTCGTGGTAGCCCTGAGATATCCTGCTGAGAGCATCTGCTAGGACATTGTCCCTCCCTGGGAGGTGAACTGCTGTCAGAGAAGTTTGCAGGGAATAGGTCAGAGACCACAACTTCGTTTCCTTTGTGCACAAGGCCGTAGACCGAGTGACCCCTTGGTTGTTGATGCACCACATTGTGGTGGTATTGTCTGTTCTGACCTGGACTACTTTGTTCTGAACAGACTTGGAAAAAGCTTGCAGTGCCAGAAAAACTGCTCTGAGTTCCAAGAGATTGATGTGAAGCAGAGATTCTTGAGACCACAGCCCTTTGGTGGTAAGATCCCCCAAGTGGGCCCCCCAGCCCAAGAGGGAGGCGTCTGTGGTGAGGACTAGTGAATGAGACTGAGTGACAAAAGGAACTCCCTGTCTTAAATTGTCCTGATCTTGCCACCACTGCAAAGCCTGGATCAGGGTTTGAGTCACTGGGACTAGTTTGGTAAGGGAATCCTTTCTCTGGGATCAGAAAGGCTCTTAAATGGAACTGAATGTCCCTCATCGAAATCTCCCCTGGACCACTGCTGTAGAGGCTGTCATGTGGCCCAGGGTTGAAAGTGACTTGCTAGTAGAGACACCGAGGTGAAAGATGAGCCAGTTCTATAATGTGTCCTTGCCCTGTCTAGGGAAGGACGACCTTTGCTCTTATCATATCCAGCTCTGCCCCTTTAAAGGTGAGGAGCTATACTGGCTCTAGAAGTGACTTTGGAAGGTTTAGGAGAAATCCTAAGGAAGTGAGCAGTTGCTGAGTTATCTGAAGATGCGACTTGACTTGGTCTGGAGACTGGCCCACTATGAGCCAGTCATCCAGGTATGGAAAGATGGAGATCTTTTTTCTCCTTAAGAAAGCAACCACTACTGCCAGGCACTTTGTGAACACCCTTGGGCTGAAGTTAGGCCAAAGGGCATTGCTCTGAATTGATAGTGGCCAGAGGCAACTTGAACCTGAGGTACTTTCTGTGGGAGCACCTGATGGGAATGTGAAAATGGGCATCTTTGAGGTCCAGGGAGGCTAGCCAGTCCCCTGGCCTTAGAGAGGGCAGAATTATTCCCAGAGTCACCATTTTGAATTTTGGCTTTAAAAGGTGCTTGTTTAGATATCTCAGATCCAGGATGGGCCGCCATTCTCCTGTCTTTTGAGGTTAGGAAGTACCTGGAGTACAATCTTTTGCCCTGTGTGGGGTAGGAACCCTTTCTATGGCTCTGAGAGCCAAGAGGAAGAAACCTCTGCCTCTAGGGCAAGGGCCTCTGATGGATTTGCAGGTGGAAAGGATCTGGTTCTCATCTTGGGAAGTTTTTGAGCAGGAACTAGTCCCTGGCTTACTACTTCCAGGACCCACTTGTCTGATGTCAAAGACTTCCAGTCCTGGACAAAGTAAGCCAGCCTGCCCCTACTGGTATTGAAGAATCGGCCCGGCAGACCCATCAGGGTGTCTGCTTGGCAGGGACTTTAGGCTGAGGGTAGAAGCAGGCCTGCCGTGCACGTCTGCCTCTCCCTCTAAAGAACCCCTCTGAGCAAAAGCAGAAGGAGACCTGGGCTTGGTAAAAAGGCCTTTGAAAGGGCCTGCCCTGCCCCTGGAATGCTGCCTCTGAGGATGGCTTGCCTTTCTTTGGCCTGAACACTCCTGTAGGTGGTCCTGTACTCGCCCATCTTTCTTGTAATTCTCTGTCTGCTCCCCAAACAGAGAGAATTACCAATGACAGGGAAATCCATGGCCTTAGCCTGGGTATCCTCAGATAGGCTAGTACATCTGAGCCAAGCCATCTCCGAGGGCCACAGATGTAGCCATGACTCTAGAAGAAACATCACTGGAGTCCACAGCAGCATGAAATTGCACCTTGGATGCCTCAATCCCATCTGCAGCCACCTGCTCCAGCTCCTTGGCAAGCTGGTCAGGGGCCTGTTTAGCTAGAGCCAGCACAGTGTCCCACCCTACTTCTGGTATCTAGCTGTGTAGGCCATATAGTTAGCCTGCCTGAGTCCCAGGGATGCTGCCATGTACTGTTTCTTTGCCATGGCATTATTCCTCCTGGAGTCCTTATCTGGGGGGGTGAAGCCAAGGGAATATTTGCCTTATCACAGGCAGCAGCCTGCACTACCCCAACATGGCTGCATTGCTGGGAAAGGAACTCTGTGTCCGAGCCTGAAAGAGTATACCTCTTGTCCATTCTTCTGTCCATGGGAGGTATGGAATTAGGAGTTTAGAATTTTAAATGTCTGTTTCCCAAAAGATTTATGAAGGGGAATAAACAATCTCCTGGACTCTGGGATGTCCATCATTTCAACAAAATCATGCTCCTCCTGATCCTCTACTGCTTCTTCCATAGGAAGCTGGAGGGTTTCAGCCACTTTCTTGTAAAGCATAAAGTGGGAAGGGGACTCAGAAAGCCTAGGAGGAGAAACACCTGAAGGTCTGTCTGGGGAGATGTCCGGGTCAATGGGCACATCCAGACTTTCATAATCACCATCACTATCTTCATACTCTCCCTCCTCCTCCTCTGGTTCATAAAATTCTTCTAAAGTATAGTCTGGAACCAGGGGAACCGACTGAACCGAGCCCCTGACAGATGGTGCCGGTTCGGCCGGAACCAAAGTTAGCAATTGAACTATCCTTATCGCTTTGGCTATCTCATCAGCGGTCGGAGAAAGAACTTGTGGATCCGAACCGGATGATTTATCCCTTCTCTTTCTTTTAACCGGAACAGACTCCTCAGAATCAGTTCTCCTTTTGCCCGAAGAAGCTTCACCCTGGTCAGTGGGCACTCCTCCTGGTTCAGTCGGAACCGAACCGGGCTGGCCATCTGGGTTAGCGGACTTCTCGTCCTCCCTTTCCATCAGTCTACCTACTCTCTTATCCAGGGTAGCTTTGGGAAAACTTTTACAAATCTGGCAGTCTGAATTCAGGTGGTCAAACCCCAGATAATAAACACAGATGATGTGGGGGTCAGCCTTAGAAAAGGCTTCCCCCCACACACACTACAGTGTTGAAACCCAGTGGGCCTGTTTTTTTCTTGTGTTTCTCAGACATGGCCAATCCTAACCAAAACTTACCCTTTTTTTGGCAATCCACCAGGCAAGACACCCCTATCGGTTCCTGACCGTGTTACGGGTCTTGGAAAAAACTGTAATGAAATCCATTTTTTTTTTTTTTTTTTTTTTTAAGAACCGATATGGACCAGTTACCACACTCTAATAAAGACAGAAGTTTTTGTACACAAACCTGATCGGTTCAAACCGAACCGATCCAATGTTTACAAGTTCCACACAGAAAACTAATATAGGAAAAATCTATCTAGTACTCACGGTACCACAGACAGAGACTTAAACCGACAGGTTTAGAAGCAGAAGTTCGGTTGAAACAGAGCAAAAAAAAAGCGACACTTTAACCGACTTTTTTTGAACCGAGCGAAGGAGAAATCTCCGGAGTGACTGTTCAGTGAGGCAGAGTAAAGAATCCGACAGTTGGAGTTCAAACAACAGCAGACAGAGGCTTCAACCGAGCTTGAGCTCAGCGTTCCATGCCCTGCATGGAAAGTTAACCCTCTGTTCTCCGGGGCAGTTCAAGGGTTGGAGATCACTGCATATGTCAAAATACAGCAAGACTTCATGTTTGAATTTAGCGGATGGGGGAGAAGGACCAGTCGCGAGCAGTGAGGGGGGAGTTAGTGAGGTACAGAAGGATACTCAGGAGGAGGAGAGGCACAGGATCGAAGGGAAGGGGGTAGCCAGGGTAAATAAGGAGGGGGCGGCATGGGGCACCCAGATAGGGGGAGGAACAAGGAGCCAGCTGGGTGGAGGGGCCAGTAGAAAGGACGAGGGACATGGAAGGGGGGCAAATGGAAGAAAAGGAGCGGTCAGAGTGCTCCTGTTGGGGGATTCTATGATCGGGGTATTAAATTGGATAGGGAGGGAGAAGCCTGGCCAATTAGAACAAAATGCTTCCCCGAACTAACGGTGCACAGGGCCAAGCGTGAGGTATATCAGCTGGCAAAGGATTGTGGGGGTTCCCCGGACATACTGGTCCATCTGGGTACAAATGACATTGAGGGAAATAGCTAGCTAGAGATACAGGCAAGATTCAGGGAGCTCGCCAGGGTCTGTCATGACATAGGATGCACAGTTTCCTTCTCTGGAAATCCTGCCGTGCCAAGGGCTAGTGGGGAACACAAAAGGATTGAGAGAGAGATAAACCAGTAGCTCAGGGAGTGGTGTGAGGCCAGAGGGTATAGGTTGATGGGGGGATTGGGGGAGACCTGGGAGGATAAGGAGCTGTATGCTAGAGATAGGCTCCATCTCAATTTGGAGGAGGGAATCCTTAGTTGAAAATAGAGAGGTTCATTGGTGAAAAGTGGGGTTTAAACTTGTGAAGGGGAGGATGAGAAAAAGGCTGTCGAGGGGGTCCGACAGGAGGACTCTGTCTCCACCCTCGAGGAGCTGGAGGAATGCGGGAAAAGGTCGACTGGTAAAGTGCAGACCAGGGGAAAATGGAATCTCCATGGGAACATGAGCAGGGGAAATGGAAGTATAGGGAAAGGGTGGAAGGTAGTCCTGCTAAATGCCAGGAGCCTGGGCAATAAAATGCCCGAGCTCCAGGCAATGCTGAGGGAGCGGTGGATGTGGCAGCGGTCACTGAGACCTGGGCCACCACAGGACACAACTGGGACCTGAACCTGGAGAGTTACACTATGTTCAGGAAGGACAGGGGGGCGGGAAGGGGAGGAGGGGTAGCAATGATAGTCAAAAACTGCATTGGCATAGGGGTAGTAGAGGGAGGAGGGCACCGTAGAGGCGATTTGGGTCACCCTGATAACAAGGGGGCAGAGAGTAAAAACAGGAGTGGTGTATAGACCCCCTGCACTGGCGGAGGAGCTGGAGGAGAGTCTGGTGGCAGATGTTGGGGGACACTGCAGATTGGGCAGGGGAAGGGTGGTGGTGTTGGGGGACTTAAACATGCCAGGAACAGACTGGGAGACTACAACATCCTCGGTGGCCAGGGAACAGAGGTTGTTGGATGTCTTTCAAGATGCGTTCCTAACTCAGCAGGTGGGGGAACCGACCAGGGAGGGGCATGTACTGGATGTGGTCCTGGCAGACAGTGACCAGATTGGGGGCCTGGAGGTAAGGGACCCGTTGGCGGGGAGTGACCATGACACGGTCTGGTTCTGCCTGGACTTAGGAGGAGTAGAAGGCTGCACAAAGATGGAGGTAACTGACTTCAGGGGTGCAGATTTTAAGGAAATGGGAAGGATCCTTAAGGAGCATTTGGATGTGATTGGCTCAGACATGGATGCTGATAGTAGGTGGGAAATCAGGACAGGGGTGCAGGATGCTACCAACACCTGTGCAAGAGTAAGACGAAAATGCGGTAGGGCCCGAAAACCCTGCTGGTGGACCAGGGAGGTCCAGGAGGTGGTGCAGGAAAAGAAGGTAGCCCACAGGCAATTCAAGTGCTCAAGGAGTGAAAGGGATCAAGGGGAGTACGAGCTGATGGCAGGAAGGGCCACTAGGGTGGTGAGGGCTGCTAAGGCAAGGAAGGAGCAGAACCTGGCCAGGGAAATTAGGAGAGGGAACAAGGGGTTCTTTAGATACACTGGGAAAAAACGAAGGGTGCAGGGGCAGATTAGCTGGATTAAAACAGGGGAGAGATGGGCACAAGACCCGGGGGAGCAGGCTGAGATACTAAATGAGTACTTCACCTCAGTTTTCACCAAGGAAAATGGGGGTGCTGCATCGTACATGGGAGGAGACAGTGATACTGAGGAGGCGGGGACCCTTACCAATCGTCGGGTCTGGGGAGAAGGGGAGGCATCACTGGCAGGAGGGGAAGGGTTAAGCAGGGAGAAGAGGTACCAGAAGTGGAAATCACAGCAGAGAGAGTGAGGGAAGCCCTCAGGTCCCTTAAGATGGAGAAAGCACCGGGACCAGATAAATTACATCCCAGAGTGCTGGAAGGAACTTAGGAAACCCCTGGCAGAGCTTTCACCATCTGTCTGAGGACAGGTGGGTGCCCAGGACTGGAAGGTGGCGCATATAGTGCCTATCCACAAGGGGGATCAAGGAGGTGGCAGGAACTACAGGTCTGTCAGCCTGACATCGGTGGTGGGCAAGGTGATGGAGAGCATTGTCAAGGAGAGGCTGGAGGGGGACCTGGACAAGTCAGGGTGCCTGGACGATAGACAGCATGGATTCCTCCCAGGGAAATCGTGTCAGACAAACCTTGTGGAGTTCTATGACTGGATGATGAGTGCCTTGGACCTGGGTAGACCAGTGGACGTCCTCTTTCTAGACTTCAGCAAGGCATTTGACTTTGTTCCTCACGAGGGCCTGTTGGATAAGCTGGGAGAAATGGGAGTGGGAAACCAGATGATCAGATGGATAGACAACTGGCTCCAGGACCGGACCCAGAGGGTCGTAGTTGGCACGATAGTCTCATCCCCAAGGAGGGTCATTAGTGGGGTCCCACAGAGATCAGTCCTTGGGCCCCTCCTGTTCAACACCTACGTCTCTGACATAAGGACAGGTATCAGAAGTGAGATGAGTCTCTTGTGGATGACTCAAAACTGGGGAAGGTGGTGGATGGGGAGGAGAGGAGGGTGGCCCTACAGGAGGACCTGGAGGCTCTGAAAAGATGGTCTAGAAAGTGAAAGCTGAGGTTCAATGCAGGGAAATGCAAGGTACTGCACCCAGTCAGAAACCCAAGCCAAGTGTACACCCTGGGGGAAATGCCACAAGTCTCGATGGCTGAGAGGGACCTGCGGGTGGTGGTGGATGTCAAGATGAACAACTCGGAGACTTGTAGGAGGGCAGCAGCCAAGGCCAACAGGATGCTGGGATGCATCGCTAGGGGATCACAGAAGGAAGGAAGTGATACTCCTCTGTATAACTGCTTGGTGAGGCCACACCTCGAGTACTGTGCAGTTTGGAGGCCACACTAAAGAGGGACATTAAACCTGGAGAGGGTCCAGAGGAGGGCAACCAGAATGATTTGGAGCTTGGGGACAGAACCTATGAAGAGAGGCTCGAAGAGCTAAATATGTACACATTGGAAGAGAGAAGGGACCGAGGGGACATGATAGAGGTCTTCAGGTACATGAATAGGATGCTGGGATGTATCGGCAGGGGCATCACCAGCAGGAAAAGGGAGGTCATAATTCCACTATACAAGACACTAGTGAGGCCCCACCTGGAGTACAATGTACAGTTCTGGAGACCATACCTACATAAGGACATAGACAGGGTAGAGAAGGTTCAGAGGAGGGCAACACAGATGGTGCATGGATTGCATCACAAGTCCTATGAAGACAGGTTGAAGGAACTGAACATGTACTCCCTGGAGGAGGAGGGAGAGAGGGATATGATGAGGAGTCATACAAGTATCTTACAGGGAGGAACAGGGTGCAGGAAAACACTATTTTTAAGAAAAAAGATGTTCCAGGACTAGAGGCATGGGAAGAAGTTGGAGGAGGACCATTCAGAGGAAACATGAGAAAGAATTTCTTCACAGAACGGGTGGTGGACAAGTGGAACACCCTGCCAGAGGAAGTGGTGGGGCTGAAACAATCACGGGATTTAAGAATGCATGGGATAGACATAAAGGAATTCTAGAGGTCAGGGGTAAGGGCAACAGACTTCTAGGAAAACAAACTGAACTTACAAGCTCAAATGGGCAGACTGGGTGGGCCATAGGCCCTTATCTGCCGACACGGTCTATGTATCTATGTATCTATGAAGGGGGTAAATAGGGGAGGAGCAGTCAGGGTGCTCCGAAGTAATGAGGAGGGGGCCACTAGAGGGCATGGGTGGAAGCTGGAGGGGGGAAGATTCAGGGGTGAAAGGAGGAGGTGCTTCTTCACTGAGAGGGTGGTGGAGCCATGAAATGCGCTGCCTAGGGGACTGGTAGAGGCAGAGACAGTGGAAGGGTTCAAGGGGGGTGGGACAGGTACAGGGGAAGGGTTCTGGAAGCAAATTCCAATGCAGCGAGAATATCCAGAACTGGGAAGGGAGAAGCCAGAGAAGGCGAGGGGCGCAGCCAGGTCAGCTCCCGGGGTGGGGGCTGACCAAACGAGCAGACACGAAAGACCATTAGGCCTATTCTGCTGGCATTTTAGTATGTTAGTATGCTAGTTGGGGATCCCTGCATTGTGAGGGTCCCCAGCTGTCACCCCCATATGTTATGAGATGTGTGAGTGGGATTCCCTTTGTGGTGCTGCCCATGCAAACTATACAGCTGGAGATAAACCAACAGCACTGAGCCTGAGTTTTCAAGAGCAGTGGATCCTGGAGGTCACAGAACAGCCCACACCATAGGCACCAGGTTATATAGGGTCATGGGACTCGAGCCCAAGCAATGTTTTGCAGTAAGGGCTGAGTCCCACCAATAATTTTCTTCATTGTGGTTTTTTGGCACTTTGTTTTTTTTTTTGTTTTTTTTTTTTTTTGACACTTTTACCCATTTGTTTGCCTGCTGCAGTGAGGCAAGGTGTGGTGCAAAGTGGCAAGGTGCCCCCCCATCCCGCTGTGAAGGGAGCAGTGCAATTTCTACCTTCACGCACCTATACTTGGTGGCATGTTTTTTAATTCACACAGAATTCACTGTGCATGCACCTGAACAGAATGGCCAGCTTGTATTGGATTGCAGCAAGTGCTATTCCTTCCCCCGCGCACCTATATGGGGTGGCATTTTTTTTTTTTTTTAATTCACACAGAATTCATTACGCATGCACCTGAAGAGAGTGGTCAA
Organism: Neoceratodus forsteri; assembly: GCA_016271365.2. Lineage (NCBI taxonomy): Eukaryota > Metazoa > Chordata > Ceratodontiformes > Ceratodontidae > Neoceratodus > Neoceratodus forsteri. Next base: position 298,217,058 of record JADMNL010000026.1, read on the forward strand.
CTCTTACTGGACGACAGCAAGTGGAGTCACAGTGCTAGCATGACATGGCGGACACCGGGACGAGGATGGCGAGAGCAGTGGTTGCCGGTCAACGAGAGTGAGAAAGAAAATGGAAGGCTGAGGTGTTTGAGCGGCAGAATGGCAGTCCCAAACTGGTGTGGCTGTGTGGTGGAGTTGTGGGCATTCAGTAGGGCCACGAGTAGCTGGAAGGGTGTGCAAGTGGGCAACCATGTGACGGTCATGAAGGAAAGCCTATCCACCTGAGTTAGAAGAGGACAAAACCAGTGACAGGCGACCTGCTAGTAACCATGGTAAACACAACACTGTCTCTTCCTAAAAGTATTGGTTCCTATAAGACTTTTCACTGTGGAAAATTAGTAATGGCATCAGAAATGTAATAAAAGTTAAAGCCAAGTGTCTATCTGGCAAAGCGGTCTGTTTTGGCTTGTAATGAAGAGTGTAGCTAGCTGCTGCCTGTTTAATGTTTTGTTAATAGTAGTCTTGTAAGATTGATTGTGGGTGTTATATTTATACTCTGTTTTTGGGATCTTTATGTGGCTGGGAATAAATATATTAAGTCTATTTTTCTTGAGTGCTGTTGATCAAATTACAGGCAGACTGGATGGGCTGAGTGGTCCTTATCTGCTGACAATTTCTATGTTTGTGTAACTCCCTTGTAAATGGGGGTTCATGACCGCTTTCGCGGAGCTCGTTTTATGCTTCATGCTGGGTCAGTAATTGGCATAAACGCCGTTCAAATGGGTAGCCTCTGAGTGCTCTTTTAAGGCCTCCATATGCTGTCTCTTTAAGGGCTGCCTGTAGCAGCTGTAAGAAATTAAACTGGGAGGGGAGTTTTGAGTGTTGCTATGCTCGGATTCGCCTCGTTGCAGCGTGTAAGCGCCCTTCTGCCATCGCTAATTGTGCAGAGGGAGCTCGTTAAAAGATGTGATTGTTTGCTTGAAATAACGTAAAAATAATAATGGTAAGGTTGTTCTAACCTGCCTTCTTTTGCAGTATGGACTGTTTCGATTGCCTCCTCCATTTTGGTCCGGAACTGCTAAATTGGATCAATCAGTACCTTGGGATCCCACAGAGCTGACTGACCAATTGAGGAGCTGTTTGTATTTGAGAGAGGTATTATGGGCCATGGCGGCTTTTACGCACCACTGAGAGCTAAAGAAAGTGACTGGCAGGTCTCCAGCCAGCCAATTGGATGGGTAGCTGAACTGAAGGAAGAGCCCTTGCTGTTGGGGTCAGATGCGTTGTGGTTGGTGAAGGAGAGGAGCTTCTGTGCTTCTCTGTTGGGAGTGTTCGCCATGAAGCGCCGTGAAGGCCTGAAGCGCTGGTGTCTTCTCGTCCAGTGGACTAAATCAGTCGGCTGGCGTCAGAGGAAGCTGTGCTTTGTACAGCTACCCACCAGGCTCGACCTGTAGGAGGACTGGAGAAGATTGCTGAATTGCGCCGGTCCGAAGAAAAGTGGAAGCTGCCGTTGCAGTGCTTTAGTGGCTGCGAAATCAGGAGATCCTAGAAGCTGCTGCCTGGTGTGGTACCCTCTTTGTCGTTGTTTGCCATATAAATGTGTGAGGAGGCTGGTGGAGTTCAGGCTCAGCCCTGCTAGTGTTGGAGGACTCAGTATTGACTGGAGTTTGTGAGTACTGAATCAGGGTAGCTCCCTGCCAAATGTGCAAACAGTGGTTCAAAATTGTATTGCTGTACTGCTGACTGCCTAATCAAACTTTCTTTCGATACTGACTTGCTCAGGATTGTAATACTTCTCTGTGTGAAGGGCCCGAACCAGCTGCCACGTTTGGACTAGCCATTAGGGCTTGGGTACCCAGGGACAGTAAAATTGTAGGGTTAGGCCTGCGCACAGAGCCCTAGGTATACAGCCATAGCATAAGCCAATTAACCTGATCCCCCCCCCTTGTTATCTACCCTTCTAATAAATCAGATTGTTGTGTTGCAACTCCACCCTGGCTGGTTTGTGCATCCCTGATGAACTGCTTCATAGTGACTACGATATAACTGTACCTTACTTTACAGGGAGTCCCCGGAGTAAGCCAGAAGACACTATCCGGGAGGTAAGTGTATACTGTGAAGGTAATTGATATACTGTGTGGGCCACTAGTGGGAAGAAAGGGGGGTTGCAGTGTCCCAGAGGGCTGTGACCAAGTTAGCTTAACTATTGCAAACCCTGACCTCTGGGTGGAGGCACCCGCCAACGGATCCAGGCCCCTCAACCTGTTAGAGGCAAATCAGGCAGGGGTAGTAGCCCCTGGGATAGCGCCATCTAGGGGTTACATCTGTACTTTTCTACTGCTTTTTGGTTTAATGCATTACTACATAGTACTTAGCATACTGTCTTGAATGTTGTTGACAGTGTATTCTCAAGTTCCCAGCAGGCTGTTATAATTTCCTCCAGTACACTAAACATGCACAATGTTTAGGTTGCTTTTGCCAGTGGCAATTAACTAGTGAGGCTTTGTTTAGTAAGTGCATATTCTTATTTTACCTTTTCACCTATTCTTTGACTACTCTACCTAAAATATCTGCAGTGAACCAGTTCTGAAAGTATGACAGTTTTGACATTTTTGCCTGTGGACTTTTGATAATGTAATATGTCGCAGTCATTGGTGATTAATGCTTAAATAAGGCAGACAGCTCAACTCTGAGCTAAACTGCTGTAATACATACAAATAAATGTTGTTTGCTTTACTGCCTTAATTACCGCTTACTTGATAGTGTTAAGTGCTGTAGCTCTCAACTCTTAACTTACAGTGGTGGCTGTCCTAAATGCCACAGCTGGCGTGCGGAAGAAGACATGGCAGTGTTAAATGTAGTGGACACCCACGTACATTGCTACTGTCTGATCCATCCCACCATGCACTGTTGCAACAAGCAGTAACTGGTTAGCGAGGACTGGTTGTTTAATTTGTGAAAGCAATAATTCTGCTTATGCTATGCAGTTATTTCATTGTACCAGCTGCTCCACAGAGTTGTATTGTTATTATTGTGGGTCTAATTGCATTTAGCATGCTTCATTTACGGTTTTTTGTGTGTAATCTTAGTTGGTTCCTTGGTAATGTAATACTAATTTTGAAGGTGCAAATCCCACTTAAAAAACGCTGAGTGATAACACACGAACATTACGATCCTGGCAGCAGAAACAGGTCACAATGGTCTATACAGTCTGCCTCATTGAGCAGCTCTGTTAGATTCCTGTAGCTAGCCCCCCTCCCCTACTCCTCGTGGAGTCATCCTCATTCTAATTTCCTCCCTTTTCCCCTTCCCAGTATTTCCTCCTTGTGTAACGATTCTTTTTTCACCCTGTCCCATTCCCCCCTTGAAACTTGTCACTGTCTCTGCTGCCACCACCTCTTCTAGCAAACCATTCCACCCCTTCACCACCCTTTTAATGAAAAAAGTGCCTCTTCATTTCATAGATACATAGATAGTGTCAGCAGATAAGGACCTATGGCCCACCCAGTCTGTCCATTTGAGCTTGTAAGTTCAGTTTGTTTTCCTAGAAGTCTGTTGCCCCTTACCCCTGACCTCCAGAATTCCTTTATGTTTATCCCATGCATTCTTAAATCCCGCGATTGTTTCAGCCCCCAACACTTCCTCTAGTAGGGTGTTCCACTTGTCCACCACCGGTTCTGTGAGGAAATTCTTCCTCACGTTTCCTCTCAATCGTCCTCCCTCCTACTTCATCCCATGCCCTCTAGTCCTGGAACATCTTTTTTGCTTACAAATAGTGTATTCCTGCACCCTGTTCCTCCCTGTAAGATACTTGTACGTCTCTATCATATCCCCTCTCTCCCTCCTCTCCTCCAGGGAGTACATATTCAGTTCCTTCAACCTGTCCTCATAGGACTTGTTATGCAATCCATGTACCATCTTTGTTGCCCTCCTCTGAACCTTCTCTACCCTGTCTATATCCTTGCGTAGGTAAGGTCTCCAGAACTGTACAGTGTACTCCAGGTGGGGCCTCACTAGTGTCTTGTATAGCGGAATTATGACCTCCCTTTTCCTGCTGGTGATGCCCCTGCCTATACATCCCAGCATCCCATTTGCTTTACCTGCTGCCTTGTCACACGGTTTCCCTACCTTGAGGTCATCAGAGAGGATAACCCCAAGATCCCTCTCCTGCTTGGTGCATGCTATATCCTCACCCCCCCAACTGATATACTGTGCCATGGTTTTTGTGCCCCATATGCATTATCTTGCACTTCTTTGCATTGAATTTCAACTGCCAAATCCCTGACCATTCTTCAAGTTTCTGCAGGTCCCTTCTCATTCTGTCTACATCCTCTGGTGTGTCTACTCTGTTACAGAGCTTTGTGTCATCAGCGAACAGTGAAATTCTGCCTTCTAGGTCCTGTGCAATGTCACTGATGAAGACGAATAGGACCGGTCCCAGCACTGATCCCTGTGGTACCCCACTGGTCACTCTTCCCTCTGTGGCATGACAGCCATTTATCACCACCCTCTGTGTCCTACCGCCCAGCCAATTACCTACCCACCAAACTACTGTCCTGCCCACACCCATATTCCCCAGTTTGTATGATAGTCTTCTATGTGGCACAGTGTCAAAGGCCTTGCTGAAGTCCAGATAGGCCATGTCCACTGCCCTCCCCTGATCCACCTCCCTAGTCACCCAGTCAAAAAATTCAACGAGGTTGGTCTGACATGACCTCCCCCTGACGAAACCATGCTGCCTTGGGTCCTGTAGTGAATTGACAACCAGATGTTCCAATCACTCCTTCAGTAGTGCTTCCATGATCTTCCCCACTACCGAGGTGAGGCTGACTGGTCTGTAGTTCCCCGCTTCCTCTTTGTTCCCACTTTTGTATAAGGGGACTACATCTGCTGTCCTCCAGTCTTTGGGTAACTCCCCTGTTTCCACTGATCGGCTAAACAGGATAGCCAGAGGTTCAGCTACCACCTCTTAGTTCTTTAAGGACCCTGGGGTGCACCCCATCTGGCCCCATTGCTTTATCAACTCTTACTTCCAGTTCCTTCAGGACCCTTTCTCGAGTAAAGGGACTTGTGTCCATTTCTGCACCATTCTCACCCCTTGTACTCCCTTCAGACCCATTACCCTCCTCTTCCTCAGTAAAGACTGAGCAGAAATACCTGTTCAGTATATCAGCTTTACTGTTGTCATTCTCCATGTGGCCCCTATCCTCCCCCTTCAGTCTCACTATCCCTCCCTTTGCCTTTCTTTTTTCACTTATGTACCTGTAAAAGGTTTTGTCCCCTCTACCCACTGATTTTGCAATGTGTTCTGTCTGAGCTTTGGCTTCCCTTATTGAACCCTGCCTCCCTTTGCTTTTCCTGGTACTTCTCCCTATCCCCTTCTGCCTGTGTCTTTTTGTATTGCCTGAATGCAATCTTTTTGGCTTTCACTTTCTTTGCTACCTCTTTGGAAAACCATATTGGTCTCCTCTCCTTTTCCTCTTGCTAACCTGCTTAATGCATAATTCTATTGCTCTTGTAATCCCCATTTAAATACTGCCCACTGTTCCTCAACCCCCGATTCCTGCCCCATTCCCCTTAATGCTTCTTTCAAGTATCTCCCCATTTTCCCAAAGTCTGCCCCTAAAATCCAGGATACGTGTTTTTGTGTGGTTTGGTTCTGCTCTTTCTGCGATTTCAAACCACAATGACTGGTGGTCACTGTTCCCCAGGTGCTCCCCCACTGTTACCCCCATCACACTGTCCCTGTTTGTGAGCACAAGGTCCAGTATTGCCTTCTGCTGAGTTGGTTCCATGACCAGTTGCTTAAGGAAGGCACCCTGAAGGAAGTCCAGGATAAATCTGCTCTAGTTGATGCTGCTGCTGGGATGCTCCAGTCCACGTCTGGAATACTGAAGTCTCCAACCAGTACTACCTCACCCTTGTCTGCCATCCTTTGGATGGCTAGCATCAGGCTCCCTAGCTGTTTCTTCCTCCTCCTGGGCTGGTGGTCTATAGACCACACCTGTGCAGATGGCTGGCCCCATTTTCCTTTCCAGCTTAACCCACAGTATCTCTCCCTCATTTTGTTCCTCCTGGATCTCTGTGGACCTTATGCAAGGCCCCTGGAATTCTACAGTTCTGCGGTTGCGGAATTTGCATCATGCCGCAGAATATATACAGTGCCGCAGAATTCATTGTTTTTGGTGAATTTTCATATAAATATACTGTTTTTCTATCTTTCTTTCGCACCTCGTTTGTCCTGAAGCCCCTCCTCTATGCTCAGCATATGATGTCATCGATGACATTACATCATATTAAGCCAATGACAGGACTGCATTCTGCCAGAGTTATGAATAAATCATGCCGCAGAAATCAGAAAATGCTGCCGCGCAGAAGTCAAGGAGCCCTGCCACAGAAATCAGAAAATTCTGCCGCAGAACACCAGGGGCCCTGCCCTTATGTAATTTTTCACATACAGTGCCACTCCTTGTCCCTTCCTACCTGCCCTGTCTCTTCTGAATATGTTGTAGCCAGGTATGGCCATCTCCCAGTCGTGGTTATCATTACACCAGGCTTCAGTGATGGCCACAATGTCCAGGTCTGACTGCACCATGACAGCCTCCAGATCTTCCATCTTGTTGCTAAGGCTCCTGGCATTTGCACACATGGCTTTCCATGATTTGACCTCCCTAGACTGCTTCACTGTTCTACTCCAGCCCCTTCCTTGGTTGTCCTTTATCCCTGGTTCTCCTTGCTGTCTGCCCTTCTGCTGAATTTCACCCCTTTTCTGCTGATCCACCTCTTGGGCACTAATCTCCATCTTTTGCACACTGCTTTGTAGAGATAGCCACTCCTCCGGTTCACTGGTTTCCACTGCTAGCTGTGGGGGTGAGCCAAGTGGTACCCTCCTTGCTGGCCTGCCACCCCCTTTGCTAGTTTAAATGCTTGTCAATGTAGCATTTAAACTTATCCTTAGTGCTTGATTCCCTCCAGGATGGATGCAGGCGCCAGGCTTGAACAAACCTCCATCCCTCCAGGTGGGTCCCCAGTCACCAATGAATCCAAACCTTGCTCACTGCACCAGTACTTCAACCATGAGTTAAAGTTCCTGGCATGCACCCTTATGTTCTCCCTTGCCTCTCACAGGCAGTACTTCTGAGAAAGTGACAGAAGTAGCTACTTGCTTGAGACCCTCCCCACTTCCTAAACTCTTCCTGAACTTCCTTTTGCTCCCCATTTGCCAGGTCATTAGTACCTAGGTGGATAATGACATCCAGCTCACCCTCCCGTCTTGCCTTCCCAGTGATCCCCAGGATCTTCCTTTCATCCCTCCATGCCATGGCACCTGGTAGGCACCTCACCTCCCTGTCCTCCCCCTCCTGTGTTTCTAGCTGGATCCCTCTTATGATGGAGTCCCCCACCAGGATTTGCTTTCTCCTCCTCCTCTGGGGTCCACTGCTCTCCCCGCTGAGGTCACCTCCTTGGCTAACCTCCACATCCTTTCTGTCCACTTCTCTGGGTACCTCTATTTGGTTGTCCCCATTTGCCAGTGTGGCATAAGAGTTCTTGAGTGGAACAGGATCTGGGATGTGCCTCTGCCTGACCACTCTAACCCTCCCTGAGCCCACTGTCATCCAAGTGCTCCTCGTTCTCGGCATCCTTTGAGACAGTTGCATTGGACTGGGTGGTCTCTGGATAGGGGTGATGGTACTCTTGACCCAGTTTACTTCCGCTCTGAGTCTGTACCTCATCCTGCAGTCAGAGATGCATGCAGATAGGGCAGCACCTCAGTGTCAGAAGGTCTGCCCGAATACGGCTGCCCCACAGCCACTGCATTGCACCACTCCCACATTATACTGCAATTATACTGCTATTCCACTACTTGCCTGTTACTGAAGCTCTCCTAGTTCCCTTTTTATTAATTTACTGTCCTAAAAATCCTCCCTCTGATCCTCAGATACTTTTCTTTTTTAAAAAAGGAAAATAAACCAATAAATAAATGAGTCAAAACACTTGTCGTGCTGAGGGTGGGCTTCTTCTCCCTTATGCCCCTCCTACTCCACACCCCTTACTATCCCCTGTGTTTAGCGCCTGTCAATCAGATTTAACAGGGCATATAATTAAGAGTTGGGGAAGGGGAGGGGGGCGAAAATTTGCAGCAATTAAAGACAGCAAAGAAATATACCACCACTAAGTTTTAAATTTTCAACAGCCCAAAAACAATTCTAAGTAAAGACAGCAAAGAAATGACAGTGTTACTAAAAACCCACAATCTAAGTTTAAAAGAAAAATAGCAATTACCAGTTACTGTAAAGTACTGTTGAATAGGTTTCCTTCCCCTTCTGGCTTCTTCATATTATCCTTCTTCCTGAATCTACCCCCAACCAGCTTTAGGCTATGCCCCCTTGTTGTACCTCTTTTCTTAAATTAAACATGCCCTCACTATCAACTGTATGCATGCCATTAAGGTACTTCCAGGTTACAATCATATCCCATCCCCTTCTTCCCTCCAGAGAGTATATATTTAGTTTCCTCAGCCTCTCATACAATCTGTTTCTCACGTCCTGGATCATTTTGATTGCCCTCCACTGGACCCCCTCTAGTAGTTTGATATCCTTCTTCAGGTAAGGGCACCAGAACTAAGCCCCACATTCCAGGTGTGGTCTCACCAGTGACCTGTACAGTGGCAGAAGAACTTCATCTCTTCTAGAGGCGATTCCCCCGACGATGCAGCCCAGCATTTTATTTCCTTTGGCTGATGGCTTTCGGCACTGTGCTGTGTGTTTCATATCCCTGCAGACAATTACTCCAAGGAGCTTTTCCTCCTCTGTCCCCATCGCCTATATTCCCACCTCCCCACCCCCTGCCAGTATCTGGCCCTTGGGTTTCTGGCTCCCATGTGCACTATGTTACATTTCTTAGCACTGAAACTCCCAACGGCCAGAGCTGCCCATTTTTCCAGCTTTGCCAGGTCCTTTCTCCTTTCCTCCATGTCTACCCTCCCACAGGGCTTGGTATCATCTGCAAAAAGGCAGATTTCACTGTTGCCCCCCTCCGCAATGTCACTTATAAATATGCTGACCAGCACAAGTCTGCATACTGAGCCCTGTGGGACACCACTGGGTACAGGCCTGGGTTTGTGTACACACACCATCCAGGGCACACATGATCATCTCTGTATCTCCACCCCCCCCCCCATCTTCTATTTATTCACTGCCACTTCGGGAAACTCTTAGGCATCCACCTTACCCCCAACTCTACCTCCTTAACTGAAACTCCTCCTATGTCCTGACACCAGCCTGGCTATCCCCCCGGCTCTGAGCCCCCGCGAGGGCCGCCCTATCCTCCCAGGGCACTCCATCTACAATTCAGGCCGGGCTGGGCTCGGCCCAGGATTGGAGGAAGTCTGGCTGATGGAGTGTGGCTGGTGGGAGGTGGTGCCGTCGTCTATCCCAGAGGGCAGGTTTTTTTTCCCCCTTTTTCTCCCTGGAGCTCAGATGTGCAATGACATCCAGTTCAGCAGGTGCATGCTCCCGTGCACCCCTGAAAGACGTCCACCGCAGTTCCAATCCCCTGCATTCTATGGCCGTGCACTGTGACACCTCCAGCCTCCACTACAGGTCAACAGTGCAGCGGCAGGTGGATTCCCCCTCCCCAGGGAAGGAGAGCAGTCCTTAGGATGCTCAATCCTTCCCCATCCCTGCTGACCCCAACGCTCGGCCTGCTTCTGAACCTGGTCGCCGCTGGCACGAGGTGGGCGCACAGCGCCTCAACCCTCAGCGCCACCGGGCTGGGCCATCTCTGTATCTTGATGTCACTGTTCAAACAGCTGTAATGCAGAGGCAGCAGCAGTTTCATACAGAACTTGGGTAAGTTTTAACCAGTTAGACTGTACAACTACAGGCTGTTCAACACCTACAGATACAGTAGGTGACTGACTGCCTCCGATGTCAGTGGGAGGAGTGGCGGGGGCGATGATGCCTCCAACATATTGCGGTGTCACTGACAGAGTAATAGGGAACTACTTCTACTAGTTCTCAATATACGACACCACTTTTTTGGGGCGCACTACTTGGATTGTGTTTTCCTTTGGTCAAAAGTGTCAAATGTGTAAAATCATGGATTGGGTTATCACATGCCAGAGCCCTGCAGTTCTGCTGCATCAGATCTGACCTGCATGTTGGTGCCCACCTTCAAATGCCAATTGCAGTTACTTTTCCCCAAAATTATTCACTGTTGCATCAAAATGCACCATCCTGAGCAGCAAGCCAATGAGACCTCTCAACTATCAGAATTAAAAAATGTTTATCTCTGGCCTTTCTTTAGGTTACACCTGGAAACAAGGCTTGGCTTATTGTAGCTTTCTCAGTTACCAGTTTTTAAATAAATTAAAAATGTGGGGGGAATGCACAGAATGCATAGCACATTTTTGGTTTAAATACTAACAGGTTTAAGAACAGTGGGCACCGTTATTGTTTTGTATCAAGAACTATTTCTGTCAAGTTAATGTAAATGTTCAGTAGTTTACACATCTACAGATAGTGCTAACATTATGTCGAACATCAGTAGATCTTTGCTGAGCAAGGGTACATTTAAATGTAACACACAAACAGGCACGCAAAATGCATATCAGCTGAGGTATGCTGAGGGGATATTGGCTTCTATTCCTTATTGTATTTCTACAGAGGGATCACCCATATTAGAGCAAAAACTAAGTTGCAAAATGTCAAGAGTCTGACAGCAACGAGTTGGAATCTGACAGAGTGACCAAGAATATGGTCAGAAAGCAGTGGGCATGGGAACACAATCAAACACCATGGCGGGGAGCTACACCCACTGCATCCCCATAACTGTTATAAAAACACCCCCAGTAACTAGCAATAGTGGAGGGGGCAGCGATTCTGTATGGTACAAGTACAGCAGTGTGAGAAAACTCCAAAATCCATGCAGCATCCATTGCCTTCACCCTCCATCCCTGTGCTCACAGCTACCAGTGCTAAACCCTCCGCTCTATTGTTGGGATAACTCCACAGAGTAGCTCCAGTTCAGTAATCCGTGACGGAAGCTGTGTACAGTAACAGTGCAACTGTCAGAGCCAGAGCCAACAGAAGTCAAGCAAGGTCCAAAAAGCAAGGCAGCCGAGCAGACGTCTGCTTGATTTTTCATTCAGTCTTTTGGCTAGCGGCAGGATGGAGTACACCCACAGCACAAACTGAAGCATTGGACTGGCCCCCTGTGCTACACACTTTCTGACCTGCTCCCATGCACTCCCGCTGGGGGCTTTGACCCTCGGCCCCTGGGCCCCACTAAATATTTTGCAAACCCAACTCCTATGGCCCACATCAAATTTCATGGAAAACTTATAATTGAATTTAATAAATGAAACCTCATCTTACAGCTTGAGCCATGCCTGCGCATCCACATCCAGATGAGTGACATGTGAGGAGGATGGCGGTCATTGGTTGGAGCTCTGACTTTTTAATCCATGTATTGATCAAAAAGGTTAATCTTCCTAGACCTTAGTGTATGGCCACTCCGCCAAATGAATTCCCCCATCTAGACTGGGGTGCTCAGTGTTGGCCGCTCAGGTGCTGCTGAGGTTTAGCTGTGGATCCCTTTTATAGACTGCAGTTACTACCCAGTAGCATCCCAATATCAGCCAGTCTACAGGTGTCCCCGGACTGGGAGGGGAGCAACAGTTCCCTCCTCCTCCTCCTGTCAAGCTACCAGATTTTGAAAGTTCCAGTGTGAAGTCACAGCTGTGCTCAGCCTCAGCAGCAGAATGATGTCACTGGGATGGCCCACCCCCAGCAGAAAAGCTGTACAGCGACGTATAACTACTTTCACAGATTTCCTGCACGTATGGAGGCAGAGATGCCCATTCATTGCCATGGGAAACAGTAACAAACAGTACCCTCCCCCACCCACCACTCACTATCACTGTGCTCAGGTGTGCTCCTTAGTTGTTACCCCCTCCTTACTTGCTTCATTCATGAGTTCCCCCCCATGGAGTTGCTAATTTTGGAGTTTGGAGCTGGACTGCATGCTGCTCCTGCATGTGCAATTTAGCAGCTGTAGAAGCAACAGCAAGTTCAAACCCCTGAGGTAGCGAGAGGTCAAACCACTGATGGATTTGGTGCCACCAGCAGATGTCACTTAGCCAGGACACCTTGCAGCAATCATGCATCCTGCTCCCGGTTTAATTGAAGCTGCGCTTATCTGCAGCAGCTCTGCCCTTACCGGCCACCCTGACCAGCTGCAGCAGGATACGTTACCTGAAGTGCCGGTATCCCCAAACTGGAAGGGGAGCAGCGGTTCCATCTTCCTGCTGCTGCAAAGCTATCAGAGTTTGAAAGTTCCGACTGATCCAATGCTGTACTGGGTCTCTAGCAGCAGGAAGATGTCAGTGGGATGGCCTGTCCCAGACAGAAAAGTCTCTGAGGCAGGCACACAAAAAAATGTAATTCTATGTATAACTGTATAGCAGGTGCAAAATTTAAGCTTGATCTTGAAAGCCTATCTGTACGGAGAAGCATTTGTGAACCAGTCATGCTAGTTCCGCTAGTTGAATTTGTCCGCTGCTGAACTGATATTTTACTGAAATTATTTTCTATGATGGCCGTGCTCATGATCTGTCATAAAAGTTTGGGTTTACTGCTGTTTATTATTTATTTCACTTTCACCTGTTTGTACAGCACCCAGAGCCTCCAGGATTGGGCGCTTAAAAAAAAAAAAAAAAAAATGTTTTACTACCTTACTTGCTGGGTGGTCTGCACATACACACAGAAGCAGAGAGCAAGAACGTCTTGGGGGGGGGGGTGCTTTTGTAGTGTGCCGGTGGGGTTCTGTGGGGAATAAGGGTGATTCTGTGTCTTGTATCACAGGAATCTGACACAACAAGCCCTCTGTCTCCCTCTTTACAATCAGCTTTCCCTGGGAAATTCCCCACAGCTCCTAGCTGGGAGCAGGGGATAATTCACAGGGCCCAGCACCAGGAGGGGCCCAGGCCTCCCAGCATACTGTAAGCAGGGAGGGAGCTGCGAGCTGGATGGCTCCCCAGAGTCTGAACTTTCCCGGGTCCAGAATTCCTCTCAAGGAGCCTGGCTGGGAGCAAGAATAACAGGAAACTAAGGAAAGCTGTCCTTGACAGAAGCTCCCCAACTCCCAAAGCCTTAACCCCCCCCCCCAAAAATTAGGCTTTTCATAAGGAATATATGTTTTTTTCCACATTTTAACTTGCTGCATCTCATAGTTGGAAAATATGGGATTTGGGAAAATGGCAGATGCTGTGCACGCTGCACATTTCCATTTCACGTGAAACTGTAGCACCACTGCTCACATGAAAAGGAACTATGCAGCGTCTGCCATTTTCCCAAATCGCAGACATTTCAAGTATAAGATACAGCAATTTAAAGCAGCACTGCAACAAAAAATGTAAGTTTTTGCATCCGTGATTTTCATTTAGTAACATGCTGCTTACAGTTCATTTTAAGATACTCTAATTTTTTCCTTCGGTTCTTTATTATGTTGTAATTAATATTATGCTCATCATGCAACTTGCTGGCCAGCACATTAATTTGCGCAAATTAATTACAGTTATTGAAATAATAAAAAACGAGAACTGAAGGAATTATACACAGTAACCTCAAGTGTCAGGTTATTAAATTAAAATCACAGGTGACCCCCAGATTGCAACATTTCCTAGCGCTGCTGCTTTAAAAACCCTTATAGGGTTGCGGACTGGTATATCAGTCCAAAATTCCTATGGGTTCTAATTCTGTCAGCAACCTAGGGGTTAAAATGTTAAAAAAAAGTGTTTTCCTTGTGAAAAGCTCATGGGGGTAAGACTTTGGGGGTGGGAAACTCCTTTTATGGACAGCTTTACTTTATTATAAGGGTCTCGGGAATGTTTAAATCTGATTGGTTGTCAGTATTATGAGAGCCTTATGTTAATCTCCTTATTAATGTACTTGTGCAACATAATCACAAGAGTACTAATTTGAGTGGTACTAGTTTGATTCAAAATTCCAGCACTAGAATTCTGAGCCGTCATTAAGTTTAAAGATTGTAAGCCTCAACAGAAAATTCACCCCCCCATCTCAGTCGCAAACGACAACACCCTCCATACTGAGGTGGCACAAACTCTATACCTTTTATAACAGTTCTCCCACCGTAAAGCAAGTTTTCTTTTGGAATTAGTAGGGCTAACAGGTCAAGTGCCAGCGCTACTCTGAGTCGGCACCTCTATAGGCCGTGGCCCTGCCTCACCCTGGCTGCTTGGCACAACTCCTGGTCTACAAAACCATTTCCAGATCTTTTTTTCTAACACAAATGAAGTTCTGCCAAACCAGTGTCATTACGTGATGTAACCTCCACCTTCATCTCTCCTCTGCACTTTAGCACTTCCTTGGCACTAACCCCCCTTATGTTACTTGGCACTAACCCCCCTTATGTTACTTGGCACTAACCCCCCTTATGTTTCTTCCCCTCTTCTCACACTGCCCTACCTCACCCTCCTCCCTTCTCTAAGCCAAGGTCAGATTAAGGCAACCTGGGGCCCTAGGCCCAAAAGAAATCTAGGGCCCACCTCATCACAACTATGCCCCTTTGCTGTGGCTGCACCTCTCAGCCATTGCATACGGTCCCCAAAAAGTGGCACAAAGCAAATAACTGAACAAATATCAGTAGAGCAAAATAACAGTACTCTGACTTTTGATCATTCACAGTAAATAATTACTAACTGGCCTAGTAACACATTTTTGGGCGTGAAATGTCAGCATTTTAACTTCTCCAAAAGCCCCCCCACCCCCATCCAAACGCACATGTGTGCGCTCTTAGTCTGGGTGTTATTTTGTCCTGTCAGGTAGTATGAACTAGGATGTGGGATTTTTGTAGGGTAGGGACTCGTCCCTAAATAAGGGTAGGTCCTGGGTGGTGTAGGAGTTAAAGTCGGTGCTTTACTCGAGGAATCACTAACTTTAGAGATTATACTGCAAAGCTAGTGATTGTTGAAATAAATAATTCCCTGGATCAAACCCTTCTGTTATTGATTAAGTAAGCCAGGATCAATAAATTGCAAGATTTACTGATGGGAATCTGGAAATATATTCATTTGTTCACCCTAAAAATGGAGCTATAACAAGGTCAGAACTTTAATACGAGTGAGACAAGTGAATAACAAAAATGGAGTATGATTTTTAATTGTACCACTGAAATGCATTTGTAACCCCCGACCCCTGCCTTTTTGCAAAACGACAGGTGGCATGCTGTTGAAGCTGACAGCAATACCTGGTGGGGACTGGGTTCAGGGAGGATTAGGTTACCCGGCACAGGGGCACTCAAGTAAATCCGAACACAGGAAGCAATAACTAATGTCCAAAACCAGGAATGAGATTCTACAGTGTGGCTTTTATTCACATCCAAGCTGAACAACAAAGCATAGACAGACCCCCACGGGGCTACATTCCTGGTAATGCAGATTAGAGACAACAGCAACACTTCTTCACATTTCAGCCCTCAGGCTCTGAACGCACCAGGTACACAGCCCGGACTTGCACGCAGCTTTGGGTACACAGCCCGAATTGTACACTACTTGGGTTTTCCCCCACTGGCCCGGCTCCCCCGCCGGCTACTTGATCCACGGTCCATTATGGGAATGAACCAGTTTTCCTGTTGGTGGCTCCCCAAACCACCTTAGAGCCTTCGACTCCTAGAGGGAATTTTCCTTCCAATCCCACATCTGGGTACTTCCCTCATCACTGGCCAAGAGCATGAGGCAAAGTAGAAATCCACAGAGCAAATCTGTAGAGGTGGACCTGGTCACTAAAGATGGGGGGGGGGGGTCTCCTACCTCCAGCTCCCACAATCCATACCCGGCCATTTCTCTGGAAACTAATCAACTCTTTTCTGAAAGCTTGGCAATGTAGATTACTGGGTAGACGTATGGTCACATCTCCTCTACATGTCTGGACTTCCCTTATGTGCTGGACTTGAACACACTTTTACTTTTGGCTAAACCTATTACTCTAGGCCTCCCACTACTTCAGTAGTCCAATCCCCACTTTTACACAGTTCTAGGGTGAAAACATGGGCCCTTTAGAAAGAGCAGAAACTCACCCTCCGGTTGCAGGTGCTCCACAGGTGAGTCACAATATCTTGTTTCCCACATTCGTGGGCAAAATAAGGCGGCTTCTCCACTAGCAGTAGCTAGGGGGTTGCCCCTGGAATATGCAGGCTAAACTTTCCTGCCCCATCCCCTCAGGGATGGGGCACTGAGACCCGATTCAGCGGTCTCTACCACTTTACAACAGCTTACGGTGTCTCTCTTTAGGTGGAAACACACACCTTTTCCCTACTTGTAGCCCTATGTCAGGGCTGAGGCTCCAAGAGCTTAACACAGAGCTGCTGTGCTCCTCTTACAACAAGCTCCAAACTCCAACTGACCTACAGACTACTGATCAAACCTCCCAACATTCTACTCCAACTCCCTGCTGCAGATTCCATTGTGGCTCATGCAGCTGTGACAGTTCTATGGTGATGTCATCCCTCAGTCTCAGCTGAGACTGAGAACAGAGCGAGACAGTGTGAAATCCATTTAACTGGAGTGTCACAAGCTGCCTTCCCTGCCTACCACTAGGTGTTACTGGGATTCTAGTAACCCCGGGTAACAAGGGGGTTACACATTGTAGATTTTTATTTTAATAGTGACATTAAAAATAATGCATATACATGGAACTCCATTGTTAATCTTTTATATTTGAGTAAGACTTGATTCAAAGTGGGGATTCTAAATGGGTGAGGGACACAAAACAAAAGGAAATTGTCATTTTCACATCTTAAAGGTTGGCCTGGCTTGGGGGGGGGGGGCCTGAAGCTATCAGCTACACTAAACACCTAATCAGGGAGGTGTGAGTCATGTCACAGTTCAGCCCCAGCCTTGCTCAGATAACTCAGTGGCTGAGTCATTCACAAAAAAATGCAGCTCAGGCAGAAAGAAAAGAATATAGTAAATACATGTTGGGGGTTGCAGGGGGCCCCCCTGAAAGGCAGGGGCCCTAGGCCAGTGCCTACGTTGCCTATGCCTTAATCTGACCCTACCCTAAGCCACTTCTTGGACTACTGTCCCCCCCTACTCCCTCCTACTATGCACTTCTTTAATTTCACCCCTTCCCCAACAGCCTATCTGCCTGCCTACACCTTCCCTACCCAACCCTCTCAAATCTGCAGCTCAGGTATAATGTTTTACCCTGTAATTTGTTTTACTCTAGCCGACTCTGGCTCACCTCCAAGACTGTGGATTTTGTTTTAAGGCTCAGAATTCTTACTGTTTTCATGACTAACTTTGGCAGTCCATGATGCTTTGCATCGTGGGGGCATGTGTGATTTTGTGTACCTTTGTATGTATGTCTACCCTCCATCAATTGATGTGGAACCTTTGTAAACAGTTTGCTCAAAGGTACTTGTAATCCTAGATATCAATTAAAAAAAATAAATAAATAAATCAGTCTCTTCAGGCCATTTGCGTGATCATGCTGCTACAGTCAGATGTCAGAGCAGCCCCAACGCAAAACAAGCACTTGTCAATGCCATACGTTTGATCCTTGTGTTAGAGGATATCTGTATTTGGCCCGCTGGTGCAGCGTTGGATTTCCACCCTCGGCGCGGTGACCTGGGTTTGGGAGGCGGACTTGGATAACTGGAGGCTGGCTGGGGAGAATGGCTTGAGCATCCCACGGCAGCTTGCCTTCTCCGGGGAGGGAGGGGCCAATACCTGCAACATGCCTGACCCCAAGTGGAGGCTCGAGGTACAGCAAGCGCTGTTCACGGGGGTTTAGCCATGAGCGTGTGGTGGACGTCGGCACCTAGCACCTTGATATCAGGGCGCACACCACACGAGGGGTGAAAAACCAGAGGAAATTAGTCTTCCATCGATGGGAAGACAAGGCACCAGGAGCATGCCCTTGATGTGTCACCACCCACCCAAACGACCTTTCCCGACGAAATCAAGTAAGTGTACGGGGTGTACAGGCCCCACCTCATTCCCCGCCCGGGGTTATAATTGCAGCTCCATGGGGCACAAGGCTGGTGATGGGTTGGGTGGTTGACAGAGAGATGACTCAAAGGTGCCTTCGAAGGGTCGAAGATGGAGAGCTAGCAGGAGGGAAAAATAGAAATTTCAAATAAAAAAAGTAGATCTGTATTATGGGTATGGTTTTTTAAAAGCAACCAATATGTAAGTTGTTTTTACATCGTTGAATACAGTCTGAATCTATTCATTTATGTAAACATTGTTTTTGCCACTTTTTTTTTTTTCCTTTCATGGAGGATTAGTTGAGAGCCGTAACCAATGGTTTAATTGGAAATTCTTAGGAGGTGGAACTCTAATCTCTACATTTTTAGGAGGTGGAACTGTCATCACTAGGAGGTGGACCTCTAGAATTCAATGGACAAAAAGGTGTCAGGAGGTGAAACTTAGTTCCAGTGAGTTCCTGCCCAATTTAACCCCTGCTCTTAACTACGTGCCTGTACTTAAACACCTTCCAGCATGCTTTATTTCTGTCTGTGACTAACACCATGCGGTAAATCATTCTGTTGGGACCCTTGGCTAAAAATGTTACTAAAGATGGTTTCTTGTTACTGTATTGTTAAAACAAACAGGTCTTGTTCACACTGGGCTACTCAAAACATTGTATCCATGTAAAACGTTTTAAGTGGCCACAAGCAGGGTTTGCATTCACAATGAACAAGACTAAACATGGCTTCGGAACAGTGTTAGTAAACCATGCTCAAACCCTGATTAGCGGTAGGCTTCAGCATGGTTTAAAAAAATGGTTCAGAGTTAAATCGAATTATACAACGGCTTCAAAAATCCTTTCATCCGATTGGCTGACTGGCTCGATTTACCCATTGTAAATCCTGGCATAACCAATAGGTAAAAGTGCTAGGCAGCTGAATGTGCCCAAAATCAGTGCGACCCCCGAATTAAAAAAAAAAAAAAGCCACCATCTTGTATTGCTGCTAAATGGCAACTCCCGCTACAACCGCCAAACAAATACAATAGCTGCACGTAACTCACTGACTGCAAAGCACAACTCTCCTCTGCTGCTCCATCCACATGTAAAATTTGCAGCCACATATTGCAAGTTGGTTGGTTTTGCAGTGAATCTCTTCTGAGTGTGCCTGCCGCCAGCTCGCCACAGTGCGGTCACCCAGACATTCGTAAATATCTGGAACCATCCCAGTTCAGCTATCAAATACTTTAAAACGATGATCAAAGCTGAACTCTGTTGGCTCTGTTCCTGCGGTCTCGTCAGCTCACTCCTACCTGCTCACCACTACCTGTCTCCAGCATCTGCCCTGCTGCTCCAGTCAGCCTGTTACCATAGCAACTCAGAACTATTTTGAGTGACACAGGAATAAAAAAACAAGAAAAACAAAAAACAGAACAAAAGTTTTTCCTTTTTTTTTTTTGTCACAAAACCTAAAGGGCCATTGTATAATTGCAAAAATCCATGACAGGGTATGGGTGATGTGGGGGTTTACCAACACCAGGCATAGTTTGGTCACTCAGTCAGAGGTCTTGTGACCTAACACCAGGTGTGGGTAAACCCGGCATCAGCCACACCCTGTTGTGGATTATTGCTCAACTAACCTGAAGTGTGGACGGTCTGGCATGGTTCCCTTGATGAAGCTGGATGTCCCTGATTTGGAACCAGTTAATGGTTAATCCGGTCCTGAGGTAGTAGGGTGGATGCTGTAAACCATTTTTAATAATGGTTTACAACACGCCACTGACAGTGTGAACAGAACAACAGGGACACTACTACGTGGTAACAAATCCGTATCTAAAAACGTTTGCAGTATCATGCTGTAGTGTGAACAGGGCCTTGGATAGACTGCTGATAACAGGCCTGCAGTTTCTGGTTGGCACATTCAGGTACAGATGCAGTTATCAGACTAGTTTGTTATGTTGGTTGGGTCAGTCAAGACAGCAGCTTACTGTGCTTGTAGTGTTTCTTCTTGGACAGTTTGTAACATACCATCCCTTGTGTCATACTTCACATTTGATCCAAGCAGACACCAGCGCAGGCTGTACCTGGATAGCCGAGTCCATGGGGGTGGCAGGGTGAAGAATGGCGTGTGTTTGGATTAGATGTGGAGCCGCATAGCTGAGATGAGGAGCTGTATATAATTGATGGCTATTGGCAGTGAATACACCATATAACTTGCAGGAATTCCACTTTTCCACACAGAGTAGCCAGCTAACTTGTGTGGTTGAGGGGACCAAATTGTTTGGGTATGAATGTTGAGGGCAGGGTAGCCACTGGTTTGACTGCCATGGTGGACCGGATTCAGGACCGTTAGTGTGTGTGTGTGTGTTTTTTGGGATTTGAATCACCCAGAGGAGGCGCTTCATGTTCCAGTCTGAGTGCCCAATGTGTGTTTTTATGTTCCAGACATTTCACAGTGTTAACTGTGAATTACACTTTCACAGATTATCATGACTATTAATGAAAATGAGCCATCTATTCAGCAAGAGACTTACCGTACTGATGTCGTTAGATTACTGTTTTGTCTTAGTGAAACCGCCGTTAGATTTTTTTTCTGCAATATGAACAGCACTTCCAGAAAATGACTTGGAGTCACATGCGGTCTGAGTGCCTATAAAGTAAAGGTATTCACTTTGAAATACTTCAGGTGGGATTCAGTTAACAGTTACCATGTACCTCAAGGCTCATAGCAGAGGAACAATGTTATGTTAATTTCTGTTTATGATGTTAAAAAAGAAATTAAAGACAATACTGAGCTTCAGTACCTCAGGACCCAATTATAATAGCAATAAGGTACCCTCAGCGTTGTGGAGGCACTATAGCGCAGTGGGTTAAGGCTCTGAGCTGCAGATCTAGTGACTTGGTTTGAATCCACAGTCACCTAGGTGCATACTGTGTGATCCTGAGCAAGTCATTTAACTTCCTTGTGCACCCAGGTCACATCTGGAAGCAAGCTTCAGCTTAGTGAGCTACTCCTGGTTAAACAATGTTCCCTTTCCCTTATGCTAATGTTCGAGTTAATCACCAGCTTGGGGCGATATGGCACTCGACTGCACCTCCTACACGTTACACCCCCAGGGAGTAATTAACTAGAACATTAACATAACCCTTGGCCCTACCTTATTGCTTAAATGGTAAGCCCCACACCATCGATTCTCACGTCACATACTAGCTGCACCATAATGAAAACAAACAACAAAAAAAACTCACACAATGCCCCTTCCTCCAACCCCTATTATCCCACAAACAGGATACACCTTGGGGAACCAAACTGGCATCCCTGTAACAATCCAATAGTCTGACCAAGCAGTTGCAATCACTGTCCTGGTCCCTGTCACCATCACCACTAAGAAGTGCCCATTCACTGCCATGGGAAACTAACAAATGAAACACCCCAGCTCTTTAGTGGCACATGCTGGTTTAAGAAGCAGTGCAACAATCTGGTGAAAATCTTGACCTACACTTTTTATGCTTTTTTAGATTGCCACTTACCTCCTAACTTGTATGACACCATTCTTTCTACAATTTGAGTTTACTGGAGTACTTGTTTCCATGTCTGAAATAATGAAAGAAGTGCTCCTTTTAATATGTCTTGGACCAGGTTTTCATCAGTATTTGTAGCTGTTTTTGAACAACTATTGTTCTGTAAGGTCAGGGAGCGCTGCCTGATGCATACTAGTTCTTGTTAGTCATAACAGAAGTGATAGATAAACAGATGGACAAAAACAGCTGAAAACACAGATGAAGACCTGGTCCACACAATATTAAAAGAAGTACTCCTTTAAGTATTTCAGACATGAAAAAAGTACTATAGCAGACTCAAACTGTGGAAAGAAGGGTATCATACCTGCTACCTTGTAAGTAGCAATCTAAAATAGCATAAAAAAAGCATAGGTCAAAATTTGCACCAGATTGTTGCACTGCTGTTTTAACTGTGGTCACGTGACCACATTTTTCCTGCCAATTTCCCATTCTACTTCCTAAAGAAGGAAGCAATTTTGTTAGTAATGATAGCGGATTTCCACGCAGTTACATTCCATTATAAATTCATTTCTTAAGTTATTGTCAGTTACCCTCTCAATTATAGATTGCGGTAAAGGGAAACCGGTGAAACAGAGCACCCAGTCCTGTGCTCAACACATTGCTGCAACTCCCCGATCAAGCACCACTGCGCTGGAGATCGGCAGGCAGACTCAATGTTGGGACATCAGCAGGGAACTGTCCCACACAGCCTGAGCTGGGACGGAGCAAGGACATCATTTTAACAGCAAGCCCCCAAACATATCACACGTCCCTCCTATATTGTGTAACTGTACCACAGTGAAACCGACGAATTGTCACGCATTGCCCCCCCATATTATCCCACAAACAGGATATACGACGGAGACGCACAGCGTCACCCTGATAACACTCCAATAGCCTGATAGGGTTACCACCTTTTAAGAAGCCCAAAGTGGGACACTTCTTAATGAAATGTGATTTTTCGTGGGAGAACATGTAACCGACACCTGTGAAACCGACTTGCTTTCTCCAAATAATCAGAATTAAGACGGTCAGTTATTTAGTTGTTTCTGTTTCTTACCATTTTAAGATATCAAGTTGTTATCGTTTTCTATAACATTGAGGACAGCTAGAAAATATTTTTTTCTCCTGAAGGGTCAGGACATGTAAGTGTTTTTTGCAGGACACAGCTGCCAAAATCAGGACAGTCTTGCAAAAAACCAGAGCAGGTGGTAACTCTATGAAGCCTAACCACCATGTACTGCAGTGGCAACTGATGTCGCAGTCTTGCCAGCAGCGCGGCCAAATAATTGCACAAGTCATTCATTGCCATGGGAAACCTTAAGGAAGTGCCCGGTGTTCTCCTTAGTTCTTACCCCTCCGGCCTCGGGGTTTGGGTACGAACCGGGACTTCTCAACTGCACTAGCTAGCTATAACTATCCATTTTTTAATGTCATTGTATAACTTCACTATAAGAATACCAGATTTACAAATAAACGCTTTAATCTGACTCATGCGGTAAAATAAGCACGGATGTGTATGTACAATAAAACCCCAAACGGCACTGTCTAGCTATTCAGGGCACTTGCGAGGATGTTCACTCCTGCTCCCTCTCCCTCACGGAATGGACGCTGTCCATACGGAGACAGTGCTCTGCTGTGTAAGGCTGGTGTTCAAAGCAGAAACCTACACCGTTTCATCATGCCGTGCTACATCACAAATAAACGTCCCGGTACTACTACTCCAAGAGCTTGCAGCACTCGGCTGGAGTGTGCGAGTCCTAGGGTTACCAATTACCACCTGTCCCGATTATCGCAGGGCAGTCGTGATCTGGGCAACTGTGTCCTGCAAAAAAAACATGAAAAATGTAAAGTGTCCGGACTTTATAGCAGAAAAAATATTTTCCAACTTTCCACTAAATGTTGTAGAAAACTATTATACTTTGACTGACATACATTAAAACGATCAGGAACAATAGAAGGAACTATGAAATCACAATACTTAGCCTTAATTCTGCTTACGTAAAGAAAATAAGTCTGCAAGGTTCCCTATTGTCCTGTGAAAAATCATGTTTCAGTAAAAACATGTCCCTCTTTAAACTTCTCAAAAGGTGATAACCCTATGTGCGACTTTATTTTGGGCTGCCGTGCCCCTCACTTCATAGATAAAAGGTTGCCAAATATGCTACTCACCTCTTGAGACAACGTTAGGGTTCCAACTTCCAAGCATCAGCAGACGCAAGTGTAAGCAGTGTGGTTCCTATAGATCAGCCAGGAAAGCTGGAGCTGCACATACCGAAGTGTGTACCCGCCCCTTAAAGGAGGCGTGCACTGAATCGGAGTCCCCCCCCCCCAAAAAAAAAATGCAGTAGATGTTTATCTCATCCATTTCATATGTCATCTCGTTTTTTACTGGCCACATAAGAAACACAGTGAGTTTTCTGGGTTACACTCTGCTACCAAGTGCCCATTTTACAATGGTAGCAAGTTCCACAGACCCGACTGTGTTCTACAGTTCCCGCCCCCGTCCGGGGAGTGTCTGACACTCTGTACCTCCCCGTGCACTCACTGGCGCTGTAGTGTCCCACTCTAGCCGCGAGGCTGTGCTGTGTGCTGAAGTATGTATCAGAAAAGAGTGGTGCCTGTTGCCCGGGCAGTTACGTCACAAGTAACAAGGTTCCACCATTTTGTTTGTGGTTTTCTGAACACTTTTGTGATCTCCACCGAATTTACAGATCGGACGTTTACCAGGAGACAACAGTTAACGTCAGTGACTAGTAAGGTATAAAGGGCAGTACAACTCACAGCTATGAACTTTAACTGTTGCCTGCTCCTGTTTGTAGCCAATGTTTCCGTCTTAAATTATAATGTAATCGGATGTGGGGAAGGGGTGGCAAAAACAAACCCGAAAGGAGCGTTGCGTAGGAATTGAACTGGAAAGACGTATTGGTAAACATCACCAGCGGTCCAGCGGTAACACGTTTATAAAAAAAAAAAAAAATGCTAGGAAATCTATGACATATTTTATTAAGGCACCATTAAATTCAGTTGAACGAAAACCGGAAAATACATTAGAGCAGACGGAGCACAATGTGTAAACGGTAGAAAACAGCAAAGATCTGGCAGCTAGCTAGGCAAACAAGGTGGGTCCCAACCCAAAGGACCCACCCAGTTTGCCTGCTAGATCTTTGCTGTTTCCTACAGCTCTCCCTCCCTAGATCCAAAAGACCCAGGTATCTATCCCACCCTGCCTTAACCACCTCCCCCAACCTCTCACACACACACACACAGTCCTTGCCCCCAACACCTCCATTGGAAGTTTGTTGCACTTATCTACTATCCTCTCCCTGAAGCCAGGTTTTCTAATGTCTCCTCTGAATCCACCCCACTTAGTAACTGCATCTCATGCCCCTTAGTTTTCCATTGCCCCTTTAACTGGAAGATGACCCCCACTGGTACCCTGTCACTACCCTTGATATATTTGACAGTCTCAATCATGTCTCCCCCCTTCCTTTCTTTGTTCTAGGCAGTACATATTTAGGTCCTTCAGCTGTTCCTCATATGACAAATGACCAAGGCTGTTCTTAGCCATCTCTGGACCTGCTCCACTTTATCCACATCCTTCTTGAGGTGTGGCCTCCAGAACTGGACTCCATACTCAAGATGTGGTCTAGTCAGTTACCTGTACAAGGGAAGGATCGCCTTCAAGGTTGCATTGTTGACCTGTAAGATCCTACACGAACAGGGACCGGGTTACTTGTAAGACCTCCTTCGGCCTTACGCCACCCCCACCCACTTTGCTCTGCTGATGAGGGATTGCTAGAGGTTCCCAGGGTCCATCTTCAAACATCAAGTGCCAGGGCTTTTTCTTTTGTAGCCCCAACCCTGTGGAACTCTACTTTGTTAGATTAGAGAGTGCCCATCTGCCAAGACCGTTAAGTTTTTTAAAAACATTTTTATTTGACTTAGCTTTTGGGGACAATATGTAAGCATTAATCACCGCCAGCTGAGGGCTTTACCGTTGGATTAATGCCCACTGGGGGGGGTGATGCACCAGGGCGCCCCCCCCAGCGGGCATTAATCACCAGTAGAGCCCGAGGCTGAAGGGGATTAATGCGCTTGTAACACAGGCTCGTCGTGGTGATGACAAGCCTATGTTACTGTCATCACCTCCGGCAGCCAGTATCGGTTCAGCGCTCCCTGAGGCGAGCTGTATGCTCCAGCGGCACCCCTTTCCACACAGGGGGCAGCAGGCAGGTACCTCCTGTTATTCGCTTACAGGCAGAGAACACAGGCTTTACCTGTTCAGTCCTGCATGATTGTGGTGCTTCGACCGCGGTGCTGGCTGCCGGATCCGTTCACTGCCTCCCTGCAGTCCAGGAATTTCAGGGCTCAATCACTGCTGCCCTCTACCGGGTGCTGCTACCAGCTCATACCGCTCTACCTCTCTGCCGCTGCTTCCCCGGACGCTCCCGATCACATCTCGGGCTGTTTCTTGCCTGCTCAGTGCTGCACCCTCTGCCTCCTGACCACTCTGGGTACTGACCCAGCGGGCTGCTACCCTCGGGTGACTCCATGGCCACAGCTGGTACTGACCGAGCGGGCGTTGTCTGGCTTAACACCCGCTCGGTTTCAGTCAGCTGTGGCCATTCGGCCAATCCGCGTGCTCCTTTCCGCGCCCGACTGAGAGCAGTGTTACAATTAGTTTTATACTTGCTGCCTTTTGATTTATATATTTTCGTTAGACTGTATATTTGTTTTTATACTATACTGTATATATATATATATATATATATATATATATGTATACACACACGCTTTGGTTTTTAGAAAAGCGCATTTATAAATAAAATTTGATTATGACCTCCCTCTTCCTGCTAATGATTCCCCTACCAATACAACCCAGCATCTTACTAACTCTTACCACTGCTTTTTCCCATTGCTTTGTCACCTTCAGGTCCCACAAAATGATTATACTAAGGTCCCCTTTCAGCTCGGTTACCTCTAAGGCATACCCATCTATTCAGTATTCTGCTTCCTGTTTTTTTCTTGTCAAAGAGGTGGCAGCTTTCATTCAACACAGAAAAGTTGAAAATCATGCATCTTGGTTTCAGGAACCGGAGGGCAGAGTACTGCATGGGGGCAGAGATCTGGAGGTAACAGAACAAGAAAGGGACCTGGGCATCACTATGTCAGGGGATCTAAAGGTGGAAAGGCACTGCGGAACAGCAGTGGCACACATCGGATGAGGGATCAGCGGTAGAAATAGGGAGGTCCTAGTCCCTTGTACACCCATCTGGTTAGAGCACATTTGGAATACGGAATCCAGTTCTGAAGGCCATATCCCAAAAAGGATGTAGGGAGGCTGGAGCGAGTTCAGAGGAAAGCAACGAAGATGGTAAACTGAGTGAGCCACCATCCTATGAAGAAAGGTTGAGATCTGAACATGTATTCTCTGGAATGGGGAGAGAGACATGATCGAGACCATCAAGTACCTTAAGGTATAAACGATGCCAGTGGAAAGCATCTTCCAGATGAAGGGTAACCGTGGTGGAGCCGGGATTGGGAGCTGGGGGGGGGGCCATTCAGTCAGTCAATCATGGGCTCCACAATGGCCACTAAACATTGAATAAAGATGGTGGTGGGGCACCACTACTCACACTGAGGCAGCCAGGAAGGGCAAATGCCTTCCCCCCCCAAGCTCCACCACTGAAGGGTAATCACAGGATGAGGGGGCATGGCCTGCAGGTGGGGGGAGTTCAGGGGTAATATTAGGAAGTACTATTTCACAGAGAGAGGGGTGGATAAGTGGAACAGACTCCCAGAGGTGGTGGTTGGAGAAGAAACAGTGGAAGGATTCAAAAGGGCATGGGACAACCACAGGGAAGTGTTGAGGGTGGTGGGTGTATGTCCAAGCAGACAGCTAGGCAAATGGGCAGACTTGGTGGGCCTTGGTCATTTTCTGACATTATACATCTATGAAATCTATGAAAGTGCATGATCTTGCACTTTTTGTATTGAAGGACATGTCTCTCTCCCTGGATCGTTCCTCCGTTTTCTCCAAATCCCTGTGCATGCTTTCAGCTCCCGCTGGTGTACCAACTCTGTTGCAGACATTCGTGTCATCCACAAATGGACAAACTCTCCCCTTCCAGCCCTCTCACCGTGTCCTCTATAAAGATCTTTAATAGGAGTGGCTCCAAGATCTACCCAGGAGGTACTCCACTGGTGACCATGCCCTCCTTTGAAGGTACTCCATTAACATTTACCCTCTACCTCCTGCCCCAAGCCAGTTCTGCACCCACCTTGCTACCTCCGATCCCAGCCCAAGACGTCTCATTTTGTGCAGTAGTCTCCTGTGCGATATGGGATTGAATGCCTTCCTAAAGTTGAGGTACGCAACATCTACAGACCTCCTCTCCCGATCTACCACCCTGTTGACCCAGTCAAAGAACAGTTATCAAGTTTGTTTGACATGACCTGCCATCAGTGAACCCATGCTGCCATTGGTCCTGTAGGCCACTGGCTTTGAGGTAGCTAGTGATTCTTTTCTTTACCAGTTTCTCCATGAGCTTGCCTACCACCAGTGTTAAGCTCACAAGTCTGTAGTTGCCTGCCTCCTCCCTCTCCCCACCCTAATGTAGGGGGACTGCATTCTCCCTTCTCCAGCTATCCGGGATGTCTGATTCCAAGGATTTGTTGAAGAGGCTGGTCAGAAGTTCTACTAGTACATAACCAAGCTCCCCTCCATACCTTGTGGTACACCCCATCTGGCCCAATGGCCTTGTTCATATTCAATCCTTCTAGCTCCCTCAGGACCTCCTGTACCTGGAACGGAAGAGAGTCAGTGAACCCCCCCACTGCCTCATTTTCCCCACCTCCCCATCCTTGTCTACTGTGAACGCTGAGCAGAAATAGCCGTTTAGTATTTCCGCCTTGTCACGGTCATCTTCCACCAACCCGCGCCATCCCCCACCCCCCACTGTTCAGCTTGACTATTGATTTTCTCCTCTTACATACCGGAAGCAGGTTTTATCTTCTTCCTTGACTGAGTTGGCTGTTCTCGCTTCTGTTCTTGCCTCCATTCTCCTGACCTCCAAATCAGCTTCCTTCTGCTTTTCCTGGTATAATAGCCCTATCCTTTTCCCTCTGTGTCATTTTATACCTCCTAAACACCGTTCTCTTTGTCCTGACCTTCTCTGATGCTTCTCTGCTAAACCAAAGTGACTTCCTTTTCTTCCTGTTTTTATTTACCCTCCTGATGCAGAGGCTGGTAGCCTCCACTACGGCCCCTTTTATTGTACCCCACATTTCCTCCACCCCCCCCCAGTTCTCCCACCCTTGCCAACGCTAGCTGAAGGTAGTCTCCCATTTTCCTATGGTCAGTGTGCCTGAAATCTAGCACCTTCACTATGGTCCGCTGAACATCAGCAGTAGTTTTTTTTTTTATCATCCAGCAAACGGTGCTGTGGTCATTCATGCCAAGGTTCTCCCCTGCAGATACCTCTCTCACCCATTCCAGATGACTAACATGCTAAAATGCCAGCAGAATAGGCCTAATGGTCTTTCATGTCTGCTCATTTGGTCAGCCCCCACCCTGGGAGCTGACCTTGCTTCCCCCCTCACCCTCTCTGGCTTCTCCCTTCCCAGTCCCGGATAGTCTTGCTGCACTGGACTTTGCTTCCAGAACGTGTCCCCTGTTCCTGTCCCACCCCTCTTGAACCCCTCCACCATCTCTGCCTCCACCAGCCCCCTGGGCAGTGCATTCCATGGCTCTACCACCCTCTCAGTGAAGTAGCACCTCCTCCTTTCTCCCCTGAATCTCCCCCCCCCTCCAGCTTCCACCCATGGCCTCTAGTTGCCCCCCTTCCTTCCTTTGGAGCACCGTGACTGCTCCTTCTCTATATACCTCTTCACGTACCTGAAGACCTCCGTCACGTCCCCCCGGTCCCTTCTTTCTTCCAGTGTGTACATATTTAGCTCTTAGAGCCTCTCTCTCCATAGGTCCTGTCCCCCAAGCCCCAAATCATTTTGGTTGCCCTCCTCTGGACCCTCTCCAGGAGTTCAATGTCCCTCTTTAAGTGTGACCTCCAAAACTGCATGCAGTACTCAAGGTGCGGCCTCAACAAGCTCTTATACAGAGGGAGTTATCACTTCCTTCCTTCTGGAGGTGATCCCCCTAGCGATGCATCCCAGCATCCTGTTGGCCTTGGCTGCTACCCTCCTGCAGGTCTGAGTTGTTCATCTTGATATCCACCACCACTCCCAGGTCCCAGGTTTAGTAAGAATCAAGTCTAGGATCACCCCTTCCCTAGTCAGTTCCCCTACCAGCTGTCTTATGAGAGTTCAAGTTCCCTGCTACTGGTGGATGCTGCTGATGGGGTGCCCCACTCCATGTCTGGCAAGTTGGAAGTCTTCCATTAGCAGCACCTCCCCTCTGCCATCCCCTGGATCTCCTCCATCATTTCCTTATCCACTTCATCCTGCTGTGCTAGTGGCTTATACCACCCCGGTACATATGACTTCTTCCATCCTTGTCTCCAGTGATATTCACTCATATAACCTCAGTCAGTCCCTCCTCCACCATCTTCCCTGCAATTCCATGGCCTTAATGCGTTCCTTCACATATAGTGCCACCCTCCTTCTCTCCTTCCCAAACAGTACAAACCCCGATATTACCATGTCCCAATCCAGGCCATCATGACCTCACGTCTCCTTAAGTCCCACGATGGCTGCCTCTGCGCTGACCACTGCTAAATCTGGGATCTTGTTTCTAAGGCTTCTGGCATTGGTACACATGACTCCATTTGCTGAACCCATTTTTCTGTCCCCTGGTGCAGGCTACTTTCTGCTCTCCTCTACCCTGGTTATTCCCCCCCCCATAGCATTTAATATACTGTGTCCTGCTAACCTTACCCTATTCCCTGTGTGTTTGCCCTCGATTGCCTCCACCCAGTGTCTCCCCTTGGTGCTGCAATGCTGCCGCCCTCTCCCTGGTGTCCATCTCATGCCCCTAGTCATGTTATGCTTTCTAATGTGAACCTCATATTTTTGCCCTAGCGTCCCAACCCCTTCCCCAGATAAGTGACAGATATCCATTTAAAAATTCCCTTTCCCAGAATTCACCCCAGTTACCAACATAGTGGTACCCCATAGATTAGTACCACACCATCATCCAGTTAGATTGAGACCGTGGAATTCAACTCTACTATCCCTCCTCCTCTCTGTCATGCAGGTAGTACTTCCGAGAAGAAAAAATTACTCACCTTAGTAATTGCGTTTCTTCTAATGGAGTCTTGCTGTATTCTGACATATTGCAGTGATCCAACCTTTGAACTGCCTCGGAGAACAAAGAGTTAACTTTCTATGCAGAGCATAGAATGCTGAGCTCGAGTGTGGTTGCAGTCTCTGGAGTGTTTCAAATTCAAACCATCAGATTCTTACGAGCCCAACTAACTAAAAATTCTATGTGGAAATTGTAAAAATTCCTACTAGCCAACTGATAGAAAAAAGTTTTGGATTCCCAAGGAAGACTCAAGTCAGGAAACCCAAAAAACAGTCTAAGACAAATAACAGTAATAAATCAGCACCCAAACAAAAAGGAGGCGGGTGTAAACAGAAAACACCCTTGGGGTGCAACACTGCACCTGCCCACGCACTTTCCAAAAATAGTTTCTGAAAGGGGAGGCAGGGAGGGAGGTCAGAATACAGCAAGACTCCATTAGAAGAAACACAATTACTAAGGTGAGTAATTTTTTTTTTCAAACATGAAGTCTTGCTGTATTCTGACATACTGCAGACTACCAAGCAGTACCCCCATGGAGGAGGGACAGAACCTACTTTTGGAATAGGCTGTGAAGTACTGCTGTGTCAAACCGAGCATCACTCCTAGCCTGGATAGCCAGAGAGTAATGCTAGGTAAAGGTATGGACCGTTTTCCAGGTGGCTACTTGACAAATTTCTAAGAGAGGAATATCCCTGGCAGCAGCCAGGGAAGCAGCTGTACCTCTTGTGGAATGAGCCCTCAGGACTGAGGGTGGAGTTTTTCCCAATTTTTCATAGCAGAATTGTATACAAGACAATCCACCTGGCAATAGATCTCTTGGTGGCAGGTTTGCCCTTTCCCACTTCTCCATAAGTGAGAAACAATTGGAAGGAGTCAAACCTGTGACCCTTGGTATGCAGTATGTAGTAACTCTGGGCTCTTTTAACATCTAAACTGTGTAGCCTCCTCTCTCCTGAGGAAGAATGATCACTGAAGAAAACAGGAAGAGACAGACTGGTTTAAATGGAAGTCTGAAACCACTTTGGGCAAGAACCTTCTATTGGTTCTAAGGACCACTTTATCCCTGTGGAATGAGATAAAATCAGGTTCCGCTGACAGGGCTTGCAATTCACCGATACACCTGGCAGAGGTAATGGCTACCAAGAACACAGTTTTCCAAGTCAAGTACTTAAGCTCTGCTGAAGACATAGGCTCAAAAGAGGGTTGCATAAGTTGAGCAATACAAACATTCAAATCCCAGGCAGGGGCAGGATTTCTAAAAGGAGGATTGGTGTGAAGGGGAGGAGGGGAGGGTGGCCCTACAGGGGGACCTGGAGGCTCTGAAAAGATGGTCTAGAAAGTGGAAACAGGTTTAATGCAGGGAAATGCAAGGTACTGCACGGGGCCAGAAACCGGGCCAAATGTACACCCGGGGGGGAAGCTACAAGTCTCGATGGCTGAGAGGGACCTGGGGGTGGCAGATGTCAAGATGAACAACTTGGAGATTTGTAGGAGGGCAGCAGCCAAGGCCAACAGGGTGCTAGGATGCATTGCTGGGGGGGGGGGGAATCACCCCCAGAAGGAGGGAAGTGATACTGTCTCTGTATAACTGCTTGGTGAGGCCACACCTCAAGTACTGTGTGCATTTTTGGAGGCCACATTTAAAGAGGGACATTAAACTCCTGGAGAGGGTCCAGAGGAGGGCAACCAAAATGATTTGGGGATTGGGGAACAGGACCTATGGGGAGAGGCTCGAAGAGCTAAATATGTACACATTGGAAGAGAGAAGGGACTGGGGGGACATGATAGAGGTCTTCAGGTACATGAAGGGGGTAAATAGGGAAGGAGCAGTTAGGGTGCTTTGAAGGAAGGAGGAGGGGGCAACTAGAGGGCATGGGTGGAAGCTGGAGGGGGGGATATTCAGGGGAGAAAGGAGGAGGTGCTGCTTCACTGAGAGGGTGGTGGAGCCGTGGAATGTGCTGCCCAGGGGGCTGGTGGAGGCAGAGATGGTGGAGGGGTTCAAGAGGGGGTGGAACGGGTACAGGGGAAGGATTCTGGAAGCAAAATCCAGTGCAGTGAGAATATCCAGAACTGGGAAGGGAGAAGCCAGAGAAGGTGAGGGGGGCAGCAAGGTCAGCTCCCAGGGTGGAGGCTGACCAAACGAGCAGACACGAAAGACCGTTAGGCCTATTCTGCTGACATTTTAGTATGTTAGTAATCCTTTAAAAAATTTACAGAACACAGGATGAGATGACAGTGAGGAAGACTTCCCCACAGACAAAAATGCAGAAACAGCTGACAAGTGTACTTTGAGAGTAGCTGGTCTGAGGCCTAGGCCATTAAGATGGACCATATAATCCAGAACCGTAGGCACTCCAGCAGTATCTGGAGAAATATGCTTCTTAGAACAGCAAATGCTGAATCTCTCCCATTTGGAGTTACAAGTCTTTCTGGTGGAGGGCTTTCAAGAAGCCTTGAGGATATCCAGAACCCCTTGGGAAAGATGCAGATCTGCAAACAGTCATGAAGGGAAAGCCTATCCACCTGAATTAGAGGAGGACAAAACCAGTGACAGGCGATCTGCTAGCAACCATGGTACACACAACACTGTCTCTTCCTAAAAGTATTAGCTCCTATAGGACTTTTCACTGTGGAAAATTAGTATTGGGATCAGAAATGTAATACAAGTTAAAGCCAAGTGTCTGTCTGGCAAAGCGGTCTGTTTTGGCTTGTAATGAAAAGAGTGTAGCTAGCTGCTGCCTGTTAAATGTCTTGTTATTTGCCGTCTTGTAAGATTGATTCCGGGTGTTATATTTATACTCTTCTGTTT
This sequence comes from Neoceratodus forsteri, assembly GCA_016271365.2. Taxonomy (NCBI): domain Eukaryota; kingdom Metazoa; phylum Chordata; order Ceratodontiformes; family Ceratodontidae; genus Neoceratodus; species Neoceratodus forsteri. The sequence goes on from JADMNL010000026.1 coordinate 298,250,665, forward strand.
TTGGGATCTTTATGTGGATGGGAATAAATATATTAACAGGCTATTTTTCTTGAGTGCTGTTGATCAAATTACAGGCAGACTGGATGGGCCGAGCGGTCCTTATCTGCCGACAATTCCTATGTTTGTACTTTTCTACTGCTTTTTGGTTTAATGCATTACTACATAGTACTTGGCATACTGTCTTGAATGTTGTTGACTGTGTATTCTTATGTTCTCAGCAGGCTGTTATAATTTCCTTCAGTACACTAAACATGCACAATGTTAAAGGTTGCTTTTGCTAGTGGCAACTAACTTGTGAGGCTTTGTTTAGTAAGTGCATGTTCTTATTTTACTTTTTCACATATTCTTTGACTACTCTGCCTAAAATATCTGCAGTGAACCAGTTCTGACAGTATGACGGTTCTGACATTTTTGCCTGTGGACTTTTGATAATGTAATGTGTCGCAGTCATTGGTGATTAATGCTTAAATAAGGCCGACAGCTCAACTCTGAGGTAAACTGCTGTAATACATACAAATAAATGTAATTTGCTCTGCTGCCTTAATTACAGTTTACTTGATAGTGTTAAGTGCTTTAGCTCTCAACCCTTAAAGGGAAACAATGGAAACGATGCAGCTTTCCTCAGACACTACAGAAACTCTCAATTAGTACTGTCAGACACTAGACAGTAACAACTTTAATGATTTAGAGCAGCTACCCACAACTTCCACTTCCTCTTGCTGGCAGCAGCGATTTCATGAGCAGCAGTGAGCTTCCTGAGCTCACTGTATGCTAACATGCCTGTTTGACCTCAGCTATTGGTTGGCAGGACATATTAGCATAAGGTGAGCTCAGGAAGCTCTCTGCTACTCATGAAATGGTGTCTGTCAGCAATAGAAAGTGAAGTTGAAGGTCACTGTTTAAATCAATAAAAAATCAATTAGAGTCATTTAAAAAAAAATGTTACTGTCTGAAAGCACTAATCAGGAATTTTTGTAGTGCTTGGGTAAAGCTGTGCCTTTTCCAGTGTTTCCCTTTAACTTACAGCGGTGGCTGTCCTAACTGCCATCACTGCTACAGCTGGCTTGGAGAAGAAGACATGGCAGTGTTAATTGTAGTGGACACCCAAGTACATTGCTACTGTCTGATCCATCCCACCATGCACTGTTGCAACGAGCAGTAACTGGTTAGCGAGGACTGGTTGTTTAATTTGTGAAAGCAATAATTTTGCTTATGCTATGCAGTTATTTCACTGTACCAGCTGCTCTACAGAGTTGTGTTATTATTGTGGGTCTAATTGCGTTTAGCATGCTTCATGTATGTTTTTTTGTGTGCAGTCCTAGTTGGTTCCTTGGTGATGTAATACTAATTTTGAAGGTGCAAATCCCCCTAAAAAAAAAAAAAAAAGCTGAGTGATAACACAAACATATGATCCTGGCAGCAGAAACAGGTCACAATGGTCTATAGAGTCTGCCTCATTAAGCAGCTTGTTAGATTCCTGTAGCTAGCCCTCCTCCCCTACTCCTCATGGAGTCATCCCCCATTCTGATTTCCTCCCGTTCCCCCTTCCCAGCATTTCCTCCTTGTGTAACGATTTTCTTTTTCCACCCCATCCCATTCCCTCTCTTGAAACTTGTTACTGTCTTTGCTGCCACCACGTCTTCTAACAAACCATTCCACCCCATTCACCACCCTTTCAATGAAAAAAGTGCCTCCTCATTACCTTCCTGAATCTACCCCCAACCAGCTTTAGGCTATGCCCCCTTGTTGTACCTCTTTTCTTAAATTAAACATGCCCTCACTATCAACTGTATTCATGCCATTACGGTACTTCAGGGTTGCAATCATATCCCTTCCCCTTCCTCCCTCCAAGGAGTATATGTTTAGTTTCCTCAGCCTCTCCTCATACAATCCATTTCCCATGTCCTGGATCATTTTGGTTGCCCTCCACTGGACCCCCCTCTACTAGTTTGATATCCTTCTTCAGGTAAGGGCACCAGTACTAAACAGCATTCCAGGTGTGGTTTCACCAGTGACCTGTACAGTGGCAGAAGAACTTCATCCCTTTTAGAGGAGATTCCCCTGGTGATGCAACCCAGCATTTTATTTCCTTTGGCTGATGGCTTTCGGCACTGTGCTGTGCGTTTCATATCCCCTCAGATCATTACTCCAAGGAGCTTTTCCTCCTCTGTCCCCATCACCTATATTCTCACCTCCACATCCCCTGTCAGTATCTGGCCCTTGGGTTTTTGGCTTCCATGTGCACTACGTTACATTTCTTAGCATTGAAACTCCCAACTGCCAGAGCTGCCCATTTTTCCAGCTTTGCCAGGTCTCCTCTCCTTTCTTCCACGTCCACCCTCCCAGAGAGCTTGGTATCATCTGCAAAAAGGCAGATTTCACTGTTGCCCCCCTCTGCTATGTCACTTATAATTTGTGCAGACCAGCACAAGTCTGCGTACTGAGCCCTGTGGGACACCACTGGGTACAGGCCAGGGTTTGTGTACACACATCATCTTTGCATTCCTCCCCCCCAATCTTCTATTTATTCACTGCCACTTCAGGAAACTCTCTCGGGCATCCATCTTACCCCCAACTCTACCTCCTTACCTGAAACACCTCCTATGTCCTGGCACCAGCCTGGCTATCTCCCTGGCTCTGAGCCTGCCCGCCCCCGAGGTAGGGCCACCCTATCCTCCCAGAGCACTCTGTCTACAATTTGGGCTGGGCTCGGCCCAGGATTGGAGGAAGTCCGGCTGATGGAGTGTGGCTGGTGGGAGGTGGTGCCATCACCTGTCCCCAAGGGCAGGGTTTTTATCCCCCCAGAGCTCGGGCGTGCAATAACGTCCAGCTCAGCAGGTGCACGGTCCCATGCACCCCCGAAAGAAGTCCGCCGCAGCTCCAATCCCCTGCATTCTGCGGCTATGCACTGTGACACCTCCACTAGAGGTCAACAGTACAGCGGCAGGTGGATTCCCCTTCCCCAGGGAAGGAGAGCAGTCCATCGGATGTTCGATCCTTCCCCATCCCTGCTGACCCCCAACGGCTCAGGCTCGTTCCCGAACCCAGGTCACCAGCGTGGCACAAGGTGTAGCGTCCAGCGCCTCAACCCTCAGTGCCACCGGGCCAGGCCATCTCCGTATCTTGATGTCACTGTTCAAAGAGCCGTAATGCAGAGGCAGCAGCAGTTTCATACAGAACTTGGGTAAGTTTTAACCAGTTAGACTGTACAACCACATGCTGTTCAACACCTACAGATACAGTATGGGAGGAGTGGCAGGGGTGATGATGCCTCCAACATATTGCGATGTCACTAAGAGAGTAATAGGGAACTATTTCTACTAGTTGATAACTTATAATATCACCATACCCGAACAGTATTTGGCAAAATAGGCAAAAAAGGGCTGGCAGTATAGCCTAGAGGTTAGTGGAACGAGGTGTGAACGAGCTTGATACGTCCAGCAGACCAGACCAGAGTTTGAGTCTCACAACCTCCACTTGCATACTGTGTGACTTAGCAAGTCACTTAACCACCCAGTGCTCCCAGGTCACTCCTGAAAACAGGCACTTGTGCCTAGTGGGCCTTACCCGGTTACCAAAGACAAAAACAAACAAACAAAAAACACCTACATGCCTCCAAGGGGATTAAGAAAGTACAGTTATGTAAGAACTTACCGTGACAGTAGATCTTCAAGAGGAGCACTTGCAGCAGGCTATAACCATTAGGACTAATGCAGCAGACATTAGGACCCACCAGAAAAATTCTCAACTAGCAGTACCCAGCAGAGACTGCCCCCAACGTCTGCTCCACCCCGATGTCAGCCATGGTATAAAAGGGGGCACACCCAGCTCCACCCCAGTTCCCCCGACAAGATCTGCAAATGGGTCCTGACAAGAGAAAGGAGCGAAGTTTGCAGTTGATGTTCTGTACACCTCTTCCGGGGGATGGAGTGCGGGAAGGCAGCGCCCACTGCAAGAGCTCCTCTCGAAGATCTACTGTTACAGTAAGTTCTTACTTAACTGTACTATCTTACTTAGAGTGGGAGCTCTTGCAGCAGGTTGTAACCATTAGGACTGAATCCCAAGCAGTCCTACGCCAAGGAAGTGCTGAACCCCAGGAGGTGCAAAATGTGAAGATGCTGGAAAACAACAAGTCATAACAGAAGTCCCTGAAGGACTGCCAGGCTGAAGCTGGCACGGCATCTGGATACAGTGTCCAGGCTACAGTGCTTCCCGAAAGTGTGCACAGAATTCCAGGTGGCAGCTGCGCATGTCTCTAATAGAAACATTCTTCAATGCAGCAAAGGAAGCAGAGATTCCCCTGCTGGGGCGCCCCCTAATCGGGCCTGGAAGGGGTTTATTGTGCTTTTCATAGCAAATCACAATGCAGTAGACAAGCCACTTTGAAATGGTCTGCTTAGAAACCGGGTAGCCAGAGTGTTGTGGCATGAAAGCCACAAACAGTTGCTCCAATTTGCGGTGTGCAGCTGTGCACCTAAGGTAGTACCTCAGCGCCCTGTGAACGTCCAGAGTGTGAAGGAGAGCTTCTCCCCTATTGGTGGGAGAAGAAATGTAAACTGGAAGGTCAACAGACTGGTTGAGGGTCAACTCAGACCATTTTAGGAAAAAACTTAGGATTCGTTCTGAGGGAAACTCTTTCCCTATGAAAAATTAAATATGGCTCTTTACACATCAGAGCCTGGAGCTCAGAAACTCTTCGAGCAGAGGTAATAGCAACTAAAAACCAAACCTTCCAGGAAAGGAAAGCACACAGTCAGCCGCTGGTTCACAAGGGGGGAGGGGGGAGAATGAGCTTCTCCAACACAAAACGGGAGGTCCCAGGGTGGGATAGGATCCCTAATGGGAGGCCTTGTGTAGAATCCCTTGTAAAAAGGTGCGGGCCTCATCCAGTTGGGCTAAGGTTGTCCCCCAAAAGGGTGCGATGGGTCGAAATGGACCACATGTGCACCGTAGTGGAAGAGTAGCTCAAGCCTTGCTGATGCAAGGAGAGGGGATACTGCAATGCTGAGTTCACAGGACAGGTGGGGGGGGGGTCCAGACAGTCAGATGCCCATAAGCAGAAGTGCTTCCACTTCAAGGCACAAGTGGAACGAGTAGAGGGCTTCCTCACCGAAATGAGGACGTCCACCACCTCCTGAGACCCTGTACCTGGACTTTGCTACGTCTGTAGGAGCTAAGCATGAAGGTGGAAAGACCCGAGATCAGGATAGGAGGTTCTAAGGGCAGCCGCTAAAGTAGTGGGAACCAAATCTGCCGAGGCCACAATAGGGCGATTAGAATCATCTGAGCCCTTTCGGTCTGTATTTTCAATAGCACACTCTGAATGAGAGGGAAGGCATTAAGAAGTCTCCCTGCCCTACAAAGGGACAACACGTCTGGCCAGAAAACCAGGCGCAGGCTCATGTGAACAGAAATTTGGCAGTTTGGCGTTGCGTGGTGATGCAAAGAGGTCCAGTTCTGGTTGACCCCATGTGTTGAAAAACTGGTCCACTATCGATTGCAGTAGCTCCCACCTGTGCGTCTGGACCTGGATGTTTTGGATTTTATGGGGTCGGTTAGTTATAATAACATCCAGCAGGGTGCTGGTACCACTCTTAGGGTTAAGTCTCGTGGGCTGGGTGACGAGTTGTGTCAGATCTTGGGCGGCAAATGAGTCTCTGGTGGTGGATGAGGAGGTGCTGAGCCAATTTACATTAAGGTCCCCCACTAGGACTTGTTCTGCCTTATGGTGGAGGGGTGGCTAGGTAGTCCGTTAAAGATATCAGGGCTGGGTGCTGGTTCTTTGGGGAACGAGGCTGTGGTGAGATAGGGCTCCTAGAGGGTCTGGGGTGAGTCTGAGGGTAAGGGCCTGGGCCCCATTTATGAGGGTAGGGGTGGGGAGTGCATGTCCAGGTATTGTGTCCCTGGTGTAGATTGCACAGCCTCCCCTCGCTTGCTCTACTCGGTCCTCCCGGTATAAGGTATAGCCTGGGAGGAGACAAATGAGTCAGGAGTTGATTTGGACAGCCAGGTTTCAACCAGGGCTATGATGTCTGGTTGGTGAGCCATGGCCCAGCACTGTAGGCGTCAAATTTCTTCAGCAGGCTGCATATGTTCATGGAGGCTACTCAAGACCAGTGGGCTGAGTGGGTGGATGGGAGGGGCAGGGCCTGGGTTGGGGTGTATGTTCCCTGTTAGGAGCAGAAGGAGAGTGCTCTGGTCAGAGGAGGCAGATGGAGAGTTTACGCCGGGAGCGATAGAATAAGGAATGGGGTTTGGTTGCACAAGGGTGGGTAGGGTAGCACAGGCAGAGAAGGCCTGGTGATCAGAAGTGCAAGGGGCTATAGGGGAGACAGGTGATGTCTGGAAGGGGGTGAGGTGGAAGGAGCATATGGGATGTGGAGGAGGAGGGAGGGGTAGGAGCAGTGGTAAAGGAGGAGGGAGGACAGGAGGGTAGGTAGGAACACTGGAGTAGTGAGGCTGAGGGTTAATAGGACACTAGGGTATGTGGAAGGCAAGGAGGAGGAGGAGGAGAAGAGATAGACTGGTGAGCAGGGGATGCATGTGCATAGTTGGGAAGGCTGGTGGAGCTGAAGTGAGGAAAGAATGGGGGGACTAGGATGAAAGAGGGGAGATAGTAGTGAGAGATCACCTCTGAGTATAGTTGCTGCTATGGTGTGGTGGTAGTGTATGTGCCTGAAGTGCATAGAGTACCAGGTTCAAGTCTTGATCAGGGTAATAGGAGAGAGCTAGACTAGTGGCTGTAGCAGCAGGAGTTGGGTTCAGGTTTGTAGAAGCACTTAGATAACACTTTAGTTGTGTCACAGGGTTAGTCGTTCTTTATAGTTATGAAATCCTGCAGTAAAAATATGCAGGTGTTCTAGGTGAGTGGTGGAACTGTGGACTTTGGAAACAAGAGGTGCAGGGTTCAAATCCTGCCAGGCAGCAGGAAGAAGAGGTAAACTTATATTTTGGCAGATTGGGTAGGAAGTGATTAAGAGGCTTAGAAAGTAGTAATAAAGTAGGTAGGCACTGTGGCTAGAGGTAGAGCAGCTGACTCTGACTGCAAGGGTACTGGGTTTGGACACAGCTCAGGGACAGAGTGTAGACAGGGCCAATATTTTAAATCTGGGCAGGAGGGAGTGAGGTATGGTTAAGAGCATAAAAATAGAGGAAGTTGTTGGCCTGGTTCAGTGGCTTAGAGGATAGTCAGTAGAATTTAGAGAGAAGGGTACCAGGTTTGATACTAGCAGTTGCTTAGAGATAGGCTGAAGGATGAGTGCAGAAAGTAGGTAGTAGAAGGAATCCAAGGGAACTGCAGTGACCTCTAGTGGGACAGCTGTGAGGTAGTAGCTAGGAGGGGTATAGAGAGGACAGAGGAGCTAGAGTGGAAAATACAGTGACCCCTAGTGGTTGGTGCCTATAACCTGCAAATGGGAAAGTGGGCACTTAGTAAAAAGGAGGGTAGGTCACGTGATGTGACACGTGACCTGCCAGCAGCAATATGGGCCGACCCTGGGTGGGAGGGTGGTTGGAGCTGGGCGGGTGGGAAGTGCCTCACAACAGTCAGGCTGTAGTGCAGGACACTTTACCTCTTACAGGCTCTGGCAATCCCCGATTTCAGTCTCTGCTGCTGGGCCGAGGTAATTTGTGAACCATTGTAGTGCATGCATGTCCAGGCCTAGCCCCTTTAATCTTTCTAGTAGTAGCTGGTGTTCGACAAGATCAAAGAAAAAATTACTCACCTTAGTAATTGCTTTTCTTCTCATGGAGTCTTGCTATATTAGGACCTTTGCAGTATGCCCTTGGCTTTGAACTGCCCCGGAGATGAAATAGTTAACTCCAGAGTAATCTGGAGTTCCACAGCGCGAGGGCGCTATTGAAAGCTCTATCTGGGTTGTTTGAACCCAAACTGTCAGGTTCTTTACGAGGCTAAGCTAACATAGCAAGTCTGTGTGGAAAAGCCTTACACTAGCCATTGGCTACCTACTAACAGTAGAACCACAAAAACACAACAATAAAGAAAACAGTATTACGTATTATTGTTAGGGGAACCCCTGACAATCACTACTAAGGCCCCCTCTGCCCAAAGACTCAAGTCCAGAGAGGGGCCCAGCTACCAATTAACGAGAAACTATCTAGTTCCTAACCCAAGAAAGAAAAAGAGGGGGGAGAACTAGAAGCTAAAAAGGCAAGACACAGTGATTGCACCAATTTGCCAACCCCATACCCAAGTAGGGATTCTGAGAGGGGTAGGAGGGAGGGTTGTCCTAATGTAGCAAGACTCCATGAGAAGAAAAGCAATTACTAAGGTGAGTAATTTTTTCTTCAAACACCATGAAGTCTTGCTTATATTAGGACCTTTGCAGAGTACGCGGCAGTACCCCCATGGAGGAGGTCAGAACCTACTTAGAAATAGGCTCTGCAGGACAGCTGTGCATAAGCGAGCATCTCTCCTGGACTGGACGTCCAGGGAATAATGCTTAGTGAAAGTGTGGACTGTCTTCCAGGTAGCAGCTTGACAGATTTCCAAAATGGGAATATCTCTAGCAGCAGCTAGAGATGCAGCTGCTACACCCTGGTGGAATGAGCCCTCAGGCCTGAGAGGCTCCTTACTCAGTTTTTGATAACAGAACTGGATACAAGAGACAATCCACCTAGCAATTGTCCTCCTAGTAGCAGGCTCCCTCTACCCATATCTCCATAGGTAAGGAAGAGCTGAGGATTCGAACCTGTGACCCTTGGTACGCTCCAAATAGTAGCTAAGGGCTCTTTTACGTCCAAACTGTGCAACCTTCTCTCACCAGAAGAGGATTGCTCAGTAAAAATACTGGAAGAGAGATGGACTGGTTAAGATGAAAATCTGAAACCACCTTAGGTAAAAACTTTCTGTTAGTCCTGAGGATCACTTTATTTCTGTGGAAAGAAATGAAATCCTCTTCCACTGACAAGGCCTGTAATTCACTTATACGCCTAGCAGTAGATAGCCACTAGAAAAACAGTTTCCAAGTTAGGAACTTAAGATCTGCTGAAACCAGAGGCTCAAAGGGAGGTTGCATTAGCTGGGCAATGCAAACATTCAAGTCCCATGCAGGGTTGGTTCCGAAAGGAGGGTTAGTATGGAGTAATCCTTTGAAAACTTGGAAAACACAGGGTGAGAAGAAAGGGAAACTGGTTTCCCTGTGGAAATAAAAACAGAAACAGCTGCCAAATGAACCTTTAAGGTAGCTGGTTTGAGGCCTAAGGAATTTAAGTGGACCAGATAGTCCAACAAAATAGGCAGGTCAGCTGATTCTGGGGTGATTTGCCTCTCAGAACACCAAAATGAGAATCTCTTCCATTTAGAATTATAAGTAGCTCTAGTGGAAGGCTTCCTAGAGGCCTTCAAAATATCCAAGACACCTTGAGAAAGGTGTAAATGAGCAAATTCTAACTCCTCAAGAGCCAGGCCTTGAGGTGGAGGGAGTTGAGATCGGATACACACACCCTCCCCTGCGCACAGGTCAGCAGGTCGTGAGTCCTGGGCAAGGTCAGGGGAGGCGAAATGAGAGGACAGAAGAAGCGGGTACCAAGGCTGCCTGGCCCAGTCTGAGCAATCAGAATCACTCTGCAAGGCTGAGTTCTGATTTTACCAAAACCCTGAAGAGGAGAGGGAGCGGAGAGAAAGCATAGAAGAACTTTCCTCCCAATTCAGCTGAAAAGCATCCAGGGGACTGGCCCCAGAACTGGGGGCCTGCAGCAAAACAGGGAAGTTGGTGGTTGTCTGGGACTGCGAAGAGATCTATCTGAGGGGTGCCCCAGCTGACAGAACCGACCCCAGCATGAGGTTCAGAACCCATTCGTGATGGCCTGAGAAATCCTGCTGAGGGCGTCCGCTAGGTGTTGTCCTTCCTGGGAGGTGAACCGTTATCAGAGAGGTGTTCAGGAGTAGGCCAGAGACCACAACTTCATTGCTTGGTGCACAAGGCTGAAGAGCGAGGCCCCTTGTTTGTTGATGTACCACATTGTTGTGGTATTGTCTGTCCTGACTTGAACAACCTTGCTCTGGACAGTTTCAAAAAAACCTGGAGAGCTAGGAAGACAGCTCTGAGCTCCAGTAGGTTGATGTGAAGCAGAGATTCCTGAGGGGACCAAACTCCCTGAGTTGAAAGGTCGCCCAGGTGAGCCCCAACCCAACAGGGGCGTCCTGTGGTGAAGGTGAGGAGTGAGGAACAGGAAGGAATGGGACCCCAGAGGACAGGTTGCTTCGATCCAGCCACCACTGGAGAGCTAGGATCAGAGTCTTGGTCACTGGGACCAATTTGTAAGGGGTCCCTCCTTTGAGACCAATAGGACCTCAAGTGGAACTGAATGTCCCTCATCTGAAATCTCGCCCTGGCACAACAGCTGTAGAGGCAGCCATGTGCCCCAGGAGTTGTAGAGTGCCTTGCTGGTCGAGAGACCTGCATGGTGAAGGAAGATGCCAGGGCAATGAGTTTGTCCACTCTTTCGGAGGAGGAATGCCTGGCTAACTTGTATTCAGCTCTGCACCTATAAAAGTTAGTACCTGAACTGGTTTGAGAACTGACTTTGGAACATTCAACAGGAACCCCAGAAAGGTGAGGAGTTCCTGAGTGATTTGCAAGTGGATTTACTGCTCTGGTGACTGACCCACAATGAGCCAGTCGTCCAGATAGGAAACACAGCTACCCCTTGTCTTCTTAGGTGGGCCACTACTACAGCTAGACATTTTGTGAAAACTCTTGGAGCAGAAGTGAGTCCGAGGGCATTGCCCTGAACTGGTAGTGGCCGAGGCAGTTCGAACCTGAGGTACTTTCGGTGAGAGGCCCTGATTAGAATATGGAAGTAGGCGTCCTTGAGGTCCAGGGAAGCTAACCAGTCCCCTGGCCTCAAGGATGGCAAAATCATTGCTAAAGTTAGCATTTTGAACTTTGGTTTTACAAGATGCTTGTTCAGAAATCTTAAATCCAATATGGGCCGCCAGTCTCCTGTCTTTTTTGGGGTCAGGAAGTACCTTGAGTAAAGACCCTTGCCCTGGTGGCAAGGGGGGACCCTTTCCACTGCCTTGCAGTCCAAAAGAGAAGAAACCTCCGCTTCTAGTGAGAGGGTTTCCAAAAGACTTGAGGGGGGAAAGTGCCTGGCTCTCATCTTGGGAAACTGTTTTGAAACTGAGAACCAAGCCTGGTTACCACCTCAGAACCCATTTGTCCGAGGTTAGGGACAACCAGTTCTGGCAGAAATAAGTCAGTCTGCCCCCCACGGTACAGGAGAGTCGGCCCCAGACACCCCGTCAGGGTGCCTGCTTGGCAGGAGCAGCTTTAGGTTGGGGAGAGGGAGAGGGCCTGCCTGTGCCCCGTCTGCCTCTGCCTCTGAAAAATCCTCTCTGCGAAAAAGCAGAGGATGCCTGGAATTGGTAAAAAGGCCTATTGAAAGGCCTGCCCCTACCCCTGGGGGCATGCCTATGTTGAGTGGCATGCCTCTCCTTAGCTTGGGCACTTTTGTAAGTAGTTCTATATTCATCCATCTTTTTCATGTAATTTTCTGTTTGTTCTCCAAACAGAGAATTTCCTATAACAGGAAAATCTATAGCCTTTGACTGGGTATCTTGGGACAGATTAGTGCATCTGAGCCATGCCAACCTACGGAGAGCTACAGAAGTGGCCATGACCCTAGAGGAAACATCATTAACATCAACAGCAGCATGAAATTGAACTTTAGAGGCTTCAATCCATCAGCAGCCACCTGTTCCAACTCACTAGCCAACCCCTGAGCCTGCTTGGCCAACTGCAATATAGTGTCCCATCTAGATTTCTGATATCTAGCCACATAAGCCATATAATTAGCTTGTCTGAGTCCCAAAGAAGCTGCCACATACTGTTTCTTCACCATGGCATCAATCTTCCTGGAATCCTTATCAGGAGGATTGAAGCCAGGGGAATATTAGCCTTGTCACAGGCTGCAGCTTGAACACCTACATGACTACACTGTTCAGTAAGGAAGTCTGTATTAGGGCCTGACAACGTCTACCTTCTGTCCATTTTTTTATCTACAGGAGGGACAGAAAAAGAATTTTTTAAAATCTTAGTGGTTTGCCTCCTAAATGACTTATGTAAAGGAATAGACAACCTTCTAGCCTCTGGAATATCCATCATTTCCACATAGTCAGGCTCCTCTTGCTCATCCACAGCCTCTTCTCAGGAGCTGGAGAGTTTCTGCTACTTTCTTATAAAATCTGAAATGAGAGGGAGACTCAGACAACAAAGGGAAGATTCAAAGGTCTGTCTGGAGAAATGTCCGGTTCTATTGGCACTTCCAGACCTTCCCAATCACAATTACAATCATCAAAACCTTCCTCCCCTCCTGTGGTTCGTAAAATCCTCAACATCATAATCCTGAACCACGGACCTGAACGAGACCCCTTTTTCCAACCAGAGAGGGTTCAACAAGTCCCTGAGACAAAGACTGGACAATCTGTATGGCTTTAGCTATTTCTACAGCAGAAGGAGAAACAAAACTGGACTCCACACTAGCTGATTTCTTTGTCTTTTTGCTTTGACTGGTTCCTCAGGACCAGCCTCTTTGCCAGAGTCTGCCCTGGTCAGAGGGCACTCCCTCTGAGTCGAGCCGTAGGTGGACGGGCTGGCTATCGGGTCAGCGGACTTTTTGGCCTCTCGTTCCCTGAACCTGCCCAATCTCTTTTCCAGGGTGGCTGCAGGGAAATTTTTACACACCTGGCAGTCTGACAGGAGGTGGTCAGCCCCCAGACAATAGACACAAGTGGTGTGTGGGTCAGTCTTGGCAAAGGCTTCCCCAGACATCACAGTGTTGAAACCCAGTGGGCCCGGTTTTTCTTTTGGGTTTCTCAGACATAATGCCAGCCTAACCAAACTTGTCCTTTTTTCCGGCCTTGCCAGAGACAAGACACCCTATCGGTCCCTAACCGTGTCACGGGTATTTGAAAAAAACAATTTTAATGCCAGTTTTTTTTTAGGACCGATAAGAACCGGGTACCTCACTCTAAATGCAAAGAAAATGATTTTTAAAGCAAACTGATCGGTTGAGAGTGAACCGATAATAATTTTTAGTCTGTGTGGAAACTCATTTACTTACGGTTACCAGATAGAGCTTTGAACCGAAAACCGCGGTAATTTTAAACACTTTCTCGATAAAATGAACCGATTAAAATACTTAAAACCGCAAAAACGAACTGAACTGAAGGAGCTGGTCTCCGGTGCGTCTGTTCAGCGAAAGCGGAGTAAAGAATCTGACAGTTTGGGTTCAAACAACCCAGATAGAGCTTTCAATAGCGCCCTCGCGCTGTGGAACTCCAGATTACTCTGGAGTTAACCATTTCATCTCCGGGGCAGTCAAAAGCCATGGGCATACTGCAAAGGTCCTAATATAAGCAAGACTTCATGGTGTTTGAATATAAGTACCTTTGGAGTGAGCAGCCTATAAACCCTAATATGCAGACTTTATCCAAGATACATAATGGTATTAACCCCCCAGGGCATCCAATAATTTCTAGTATTGGGTCACTTACTGAAAGATTAGTTGTTGATTACTTCCTTCAGAAAAGTGTGGTAAATCTTAGATCTCATGTGCAGGACACCACTGATGTCCTAACAAACTTGAAACTTTTCAGTGAGAACTTGAGAAGATGGGATGTTATGGCTGTATATACACAGAGTCCCTATACATGAGTATTAGAGACACAGATGGGATTCAACCATGAAAATGTTTTTGGGAATATAGTTCAAACTGGGATGACATTCCAGCTGGTTTTATACTTAACTCCCTAGATTTCATCTGAAAACATGACTATTTTGAATTTAATGGTTCATACCATCTCTGATCCTCTGTTACGGCAATGCGGGCATCCATGGCTCCCGCTTCTGTCAATCTGTTCCTGGGCAGATAAGAAACTTGTATTTTCAACCCACTTATTAACCTATAGCTGCCCAGGATCAGATTCTGGCAATGTTTTATTGACAATGTACTTTGCATGAGGCAAGGTAAAAAAAAAGAAATGGAGGACTTCATGGGGTGGTTACATCAGAAAGATAACATCTTACATTTCATATATAGAATAGATGAGAAAACTGGGCTTTCCATATCCATCTCCAAACCAGAAATACAGAGGGACAGCATTAAAACCAAGTGCCACAGAAAAGATACAGCCACAATTGGGATGTTAAGGGCTGAGATTGCACATCCCCATATACTTATTTCAGTCCCCTATGGACAGTTCCTTCGCCTGAGAAGAACTTGTTCTGATAGTAATTTTGAGACAGCAGACCCCCGGAGAAACGGAGGTCGCGAGGGCTAGCCTCAGCCCTCCCCCAACAGAGCAGAAGGAGCCGCCGCCTCTGAGCTACTTGCCCAGGTACAGTGTGACCGCTGCAGTTCCAGCTCAGCCCAGCAGACTGCTGCTGTGCGTAATTTAAAGCCTGCTCCTTTGGCACCTTTTAATATTTGAACTGCTCCGTAGCACATTTAATTTATGAATCGAACTGAAACTTAAAGATTGCTGCTTGGCGCCTTTTATTTTAAGTTGGAGCTTTTTCTCTCGGCGTGGAAGTTCTAGCCCTGCCGAACACTGCGCGTTCAGCTCCCCACCGCCCCCACCACCACCCTTGGTTGGCTCTACCTTAAGTAGGCTGCAGGACATCACGTGAGGTCGAAAATAACCAGTCAGCCCGGTTTCCCATTTGCAGGTTATTTTCTCTCACCACTAGCGGCCGCCCTTTCAGCCTAGTTTATACTACTCCCACTAACTGCCTTCCTGCTAGCAACTCTGCAGTTCTCAAACACTATTAGCTTCAGCTACCACTGTGTTATAGCATACTGCACCCTTGTGCAGTCACCGAGGGGTGGTTAGTACGACCAAGCAGCTGGCACACTTTTGGTCTTATGTCCTATTGCAATGTCTGCCCTTTTCTTTACTCCCTGTTCTCCTGCAGTTCTCGTCCCCTGGCAGCTCTTTTTTCCCCCTCTATCATACTGTTACCTGCTGCCATCATGACAGTCTCCCCAGCCCCCCCACGGACCCACTAGGGGCATGGCCAACCTACTTAGTCAGCAAGCCATCTTCCCCTCTCAAGTCCCCCCCCCCCGCATGGCTGTCCTCTAAAGGGCTAAAAATTGCCCACCTGAACGTGCGTAGCCTCTTACACAACCTAGCCGAGCTTACTGCCTGGGTCGCCCACCACAAGTCTGATATCATGGGTCCCTCGGAAACTTGTCTGAAGCCCCACATTCCTGATGCAATGTGCACCCTCCCGGGCTACAACCACATCAGATGAGATAGGGCAGGGAATAAGCGGGGTGGCGGGGTGCTCCTCTATTATAAGGTGCACCTAAACGTGTCTACCATCGACCACTCGCCAACTAACTCCCCAGCCTGTGAGTTCTTGCACGCCCTTCTGCTAGGTCACACAAAGAAAATACACCTGATCTATACCTACAACCCTCCTAAGGGTGGTCTGCTAGGACTCTTCTCACTTCTTGACTGCATTAGTGATAAAGTAGGCCCCAATGAAATCCTAGTTATAGGTGACTTAAACCTTAACTGGATGGGTTCCAATTGCAAACAATATGAGCCTCTGCTCTCGGGCCTTACCCTAAGCCAAATTATAACTGAACCCACAAGGCTCTCCTCCTGGGGGGACAAAGATCCCTTATTGACTGGCTCTTGTCCAACAGACCAGACAGAATCACATCCTCAGGAATTCTCCCAGATGTCATCTCTGACCACTCGCCTATCTGTTGCATATGGGGCATCTCACAGCCTAAAATCCCCAGTAAAGCGATCCAGATGAGGGATTACTCTAAACTTAACATACATGACTTCCTTTCTGACCTCCTACTAGTTGACTGGTCAGGGGTCACTGCCACCATCGACCCTGCACGAGCTCTGGACTTATTCTTAGCTGAGTTTGTCCCCTTGCAGAACAAACATGCCCCCCTCACTAGAAGGAGGATGAGGGGTGCTGTCACCAAATGGCTTCACGGGAGGCCTGTTTTCCCTTATGAAGCTCAGGGACAAATGCTGGGAGACCTACAAGGCCTCCCAAAGCAACAAGCATACAGGCACCTCAGAAACTCTTGTAAAAGAGCCATCTGCTCAGCAAAAAGTGAGTTCTGCCAATCTGCCCTGCTTTCCTCTGCCATCAACCCGAGGAGCTTCTGGCAAAATATCAAAAATGCGGTTGGTGGGTCCGTCAGAGTACAGGTCACTGACTTGCTAGTTGGCGGGGTCAGCTGCAATAACCCACATACTATTGCAAACGCCTTTAACTCCATGTTTTCTGAATTGTCTGCCCCTTCCCAGTCCTCTGCTCCCAAGTCCCCTGGCACCCCCGTTATGGACCCACCTCCGACCCCAACCTACAACAGGTTTCAGTAAAAGAGACCCAGAAGTTGTTGCTGGCCTCTCCCCTCATAGCAGGGCAGGGCACGATAGCCTCGAACCAAAACTGCTCAGGCTAGGGGCCCGCCTCCTTGCCCATCACGCACATCTTCAATACCTCCCTTAATACCAGGATCATCCCAGACATATGGAAAGTGGCCAAGGTCGTCCCTGTCTTAAAACAGGGTAACCCCAAAGATTCCCTTAACTACTGACCCATCGCCATTCTGTCTGCTACCTGCAAGCTTCTGGAGAAAGTTGTCACCTCTCAGCTATCCAAATATATCCAGAATTACAACCTCCTCTCTCCCACACAACACAGCTTTAGGAAAGGGCACAGCATGTCTACTGCCCTTGCTGTAGTCACCTCACTGATCAGGACTGCTGCTGACCAAGGCAGTCTTACCAGAGCTATCTTTGTGGATCTCTCCAAAGCCTTTGATAGGGTCAATCACTCCCTCCTCAGCTCCACGCTTCTATCCCTTGGGTTCCCCCCACCCATGCTTGATTCCTAAACTACCTCTAGCAGGCAGCAGTACACTAACTTTAATCGGACCCTCTCCAACCCCTCATCAGTCCTTTGTGGGGTCCCTCAGGGATCTGTCCTTGGTCCTACCCTATTCTCACTTTTCATTAACAAACTACCGTCCGCCACTGCTCATGGACATACCACTTTGTATGTATGCGGATGACCTCATCATCCTGGCCAGTTCCCAGGACATCTCCACTATAAACTCCCAACTAAATTCTGACTTCAAGCACATCCAAACCTGGCTAGGGGACCACAGGCTTACCCTCAATCTCAAGAAAACCCAAGCCATGCTTTCTGGTTCCTTGAACAGAACAAAATCCTGCCCTGCTCCCCTACAAATCTATGGGGCCAATGGCTCTCCCCTGCAGACGGTGGCTGCTGTCAAGTATCTGGGCATCACCCAGGACCCGCAGCTGGATCTTACCCTACACATTAGGAACGTTTGTAAGGCAACTAAATGTAAGCTTGGTCTAGCCTACAGAGCCAAAAACTGCCTGCCCCCAGCTGCTCATATGGCCCTAGCCAGGGGGGTCCTCCTCCCTACACTCTGCTATGGGCTTGTAACCTTTGCTCCAGTACCTAAATCCAGCCTCTCGAAATGGGACATGGCCTACAATAATATCTGCCGCTTTGTGCTTTCCGCCCTTCCTCACGCACCGCTGTGATCTCTACACATGTCTGGAGTGGCTCCCTCCAGAGAAACACCGCACCTTCGTACTTTGAAACTTCATCAACAACATTATCAGATCGGCCCACCCCTTCTGCCCTCGCCCTTCCCCTCAAACTCTGCACCCCATCCTACCACCTAAGATCTAGGGCGACACTAGATCGCTTGCTTCCTAGAACCTGTACCCTTGCAGGTGATCGGGCCTTCACGACTTATGCGCCAAAAATGTGGAACTCGCTCCCTGCCCCAACTCAGTCCTCCTCCTCCCATCCCAGCTTTAAAGCCTCCCTTTGAAACTTCCTGAAATTATCCTCCACGTGTCCCTGCACCTCGTAGCACACTAGCGGAGCCCCATTCTCTCTCCCCCCAGCCTGGTATGGTGGGGGCTTCAGCACTAATTGCACTTATCCTCCTTTAACTGGTCGAGCTAACTATTACTTGACTACCTGCCTAGCGCACCTTCCCCCTGCTGGCACTTATTTGTAGTCCTGTTTGCACTGATCGAGCCTGTCATGTATTTTGCTGTTCGCTACCTAATCCATTCTGTATGTACCATTCTGTATTGATCATGTGCCCAATTATCTCAAATGCTGTTAGCTACCTATCTAGTCAATCCCTGTTATTTTCTGCATGTTTAATCTGCCTCCTTTACTGTTCTTGTACGCATCTACCTTCTAATCTCCCGGGTCGCACCTGAAAATAGGCACTTGGCTCTCTAATGTGTTTACCCGGTTAACAAAATCAAATAAATAAAGGCTTGTGAACTTAGAGGTACATTTTTAATGAGGGGATATGATGCTATGGTTTTGGACTATGCTACGTCATGTGCTAGAGGAAACGGGAAAGATTTTCTGCAGAAAGCCAAGAAACAGAAAACTGATCCACCTATTACATTTGTAACTGAATACAACAATTGGGCCGGCCAAATTGGCAGCATTATTCACAGAAACTGGCCCATACTTACAGGAGATAGGAATGTGGAAGTAGCAGTAGGCACAAAATTCCATGTTACATTTAGCAGAGCCCCCAATATCAAAGACAAATTGGTCAAAAGCAGACTACACACTAATGCACATGGTCAGAGAACTACTCGGCTTCAGAATAGACCATCTGGGTGTTTCAAGTGCTTGAATTGTAATATTTGTAATTATTGTAATACTGGTAGCACATTCAAACACTCTGGACCCCTCCAAAATATCTGATGTAAAACAATTATTTGTCATACTACATTTGTAGTACACATACTGTGGTGTAGTTGCAGTTGCAACAAAACATATTTAGGCAGAACTAGGTTTCTAAAGACACACATACAGTAACATGTTAGGAACATTTCAAATAAAATGGACACACCAGTAGGTTTACACTTTTCAGTATCAGAATTAATCTCCAAATTGCCTTAAATATATATATGGGTATCGGATTTATACCACCCATGAAATATGGTGGAGACAGCATTAACATTCTTTTGATGAAAGACAGCGATTGGATTTTCAAACTGAAAAAAGTGTTAAACTGGATGTTCTCAACAATTAATGGGACCTAAAACCATTTCTCAAGAGGAGATAAATTAAAAAGGTTTTAACAAAGTGAGGATTTGCTGTCAAGTATTTCCTTTTGTATAGTTAGAAAAGTGTACTAATATGGAGCTATGATTCGATCTGAAGATTAGGCCAGTTTACTTTACTGTTAAGTAACATTTGTGTAACCCCCCTGCAAATGGGGGTTCCCAAAAGACTTCCAGGAGCTTGCTTGAATGCTCCAAGCCTGAATGGTGTTTGGCATTTAAGCCATTTATCAGTGAGTGTTTTTAGAGCCTCTGGTACTGTCTCTTTAAGAGCTGTCTGCTTGCAGACATAATTAGTTTGTATGGGGGGACTGTGTGCTTCTCTGAGTACCACTTGAGCTGCTGCCAATTCACTTCATTTTGCAGTCACTAGGAGTGCAAAGGGAACCTATCTGAAAGATGTAACTGTTTGCCAGAAATTATTTAGAGTAATAATGAAATTACAGTTTGTCTAACCTGCTTTCTTTGCAGTCAGAACTGTGTCTGCTAGTTCCCATTCTAGTTTTGAACTGCTGAACTGGACCAATCAGTGTGGGGTAAGCTAGCTCTAAAATGGTGTCTTGGACGAATCAGAACTTGGACTCATAATCTGAGCCAGCCACAAGAGGATTGTATGGGCAGTGACTCTGGGAGATGTAGTTTAGACTTCAGTGCCTTTTTGGACCAACAGCAGCAGTCTATTGTGAGTGACAGCCAATCCAGTCAAGAACTGGGAGGAACTCAAAGGAAGTGCCAGTTTTTGTCGGTTGGAGTTTGAGTTGAGCTTTGGCAGTGAAGAAGGAAGGAGCCCTGTGCTTTTTCAGTGTGCAGTTTTAGTCAAAAAACGTGTGTAAGGCCCAGAGTTCCGGTCTGCAGCTTGTTAGGACTGAATCCGTCCTGTGAAAAGAATCAAAGGATCTCTGAAGAGTAGAAACCAGGCTCACCCTGTAGAAGACTGGAGGAATTGCTGAAAATTACACTCGGTCTGTCAGGAACTGAATCTGCTGTGTGTTCTCCCGGGTATTGTGCAGTAATTGCGATCGGGATACAGATGCAGCCTGCCTGGTATAGTGCTTTCTTTTATATGGATGTGTGAAGAGGTTTGTGCACCTCAAGTGAGCCCTGCTGACATTGAAGGACCCTATCTTATTTGGAGGTCGTGAGTACTAATTCAGGGTCGCTCCCTGTTGAATTGCCACATTAAATCCAAATGGAATTACTGTACTGCTGACTGTTTAATTCTCCTTTCTCTGTGTGAAAGGGCCCTACCAGCTGCCACGTTTGGACTAGCCACTAGGGCTTAGGTACCCAGGGACAGTAACTGATAGGGATAGGCCTGTGCACAGAGCCATAGGTAGATTATTAGAGTGATAAGCTAATTAACCTGATTTCCCCTGTCCTTGTTATATCCCCTAAATAAATCAGAGCTGCTTGTTTCAGCAAAGTTATACTGCCTGAGGTATTTGTCTATGTTAAAGTACTGTACTGTGATTGTTGCACTGTATCTCATTTCACAGGAGGTCCCAGTGCGGAACCAGACCTGGGGGTAAGTGTATACTGTGAAGGTAATTCTGATATATTGTGTGGGCCACTAGTGGGAAGAAGGGGTTACAGTGTCCCAGAGGGCTGTGACCAAGTTAGTTTAACTATTGCAAACCCTGACCTCTGGGTGGAGGCACCCGCCATTGGATCCAGGCCCCTCAACCTGTTAGTGGCAAATCAGGCAGGGGTAGTAGCCCCTGGGATAGCGCCATCTAGGGGTTACATTTGGATGTAAAAAAGTGTGTGTGTGATAATTATATATATATATATATATATATACACATACGCACACACAGAAATTTTTTTTTTTCTGGATTGTCCTGCTTTTTTATGTTTGCTTGCGCATGTGCAAGAAACATTTTGGCACAGCTTAGGAGAGAAGAGGGGTTTTGGAGATGCGGTACTGTGGGGGCCAATGGCCCCAGTGCCTTTTGAGGCTTGGCTTGCTTTCCCCAATGCGGCGGCACGCTGCTGCTGACACTAGTTCAGCCAGCGTACCACCACCTTGAAATGTTTTTGCCGCTGCAATCAGGGGCTGCCTCATCATTGCAGCGTCAGCCATTCTGCTGCTATGAGGAAGTGACCTGTCATTGCTGGGTGGAACCTTGCCCCTCCATATGCCCCTGACCCAGTTCATTTGCTGACAGGGAGCCCAGTCCCTGTCAGCATTATGTCCCCACCCCCAAATTTGTATTGTATGCAGAGGGGGTGCCCAATCCCCCTCGGCATCATGGGCCCCCCCACCCGTCTCTTTGCCGATGGGGTGCCCAATCCCCATCTGCTTCACTCCCCCTTTCCCAGTTCAATTTGTCGATGGGGAAGCCCACTCCCCATTGGCATAATGCCCCCCCCAATTTGCTGTCTGCTGAGAGGGGTGCCCAATCCCCTTCGGCTCTTGCCCCAACTCTGTATGTGCCGACAAGGGTGTCCAATCCCCCATCAGCTACAGCCCCCCCAAAACACTCAGGTGGCATGCTGAGAGCCCACCCTAGCATGTCAAATGTCCCAGGGGAAAGAAAAAAAATGTTCTTTTTTTGTTTAAATTCTGTAAAAAACAGAAAACAGTCCCTCGTTGAGTCCGTGGCCCCTCCCCCAACCTGCGCCTACCCTCTGCGCACCCTGCCTCCCCACACCTCCCCCATCCTATACTTACCTCCGGAGCCCAGCGCGACGATCTTCGGTGGACCGGGAACACGTCTGCACTCTTCAAAGCAGACTGCGGACTGAAGAAATGCCAGTAAGCTGTGTTCATGAGGTAGACTCTCAAAATGCCTATGTTGCAAATTTGGTTGCGCAGTTTTCATGCATGCCATAACTTCACAAATCTGTAATAGTTTCACTCCAGATTTTCAATATAGGCATTTTCCACACCTCCTTATGAACAGTACAGCTGTCATTTTCCACATCCTGGCTGAAATGTATTTTTGCACTTCTGGTACAGAACAGCGTGGTCACTGTGGGAAATTAGTGTTTGGGACACATTAAGAAAATCATAGTGACACTGTTCATTAGCAGAGGACCTAAAGTGCCCATGTTGAAAATCTGGTAACAAAAGTCTATAAAATGACAAGCGTTTGTTGTGCAGATTCCACGTATGCCATAACTACGCACATTTGTAATATTTTCACTCCAGATTTTCAACATTGGCATTTTGCCACACCTTCTTATGAACAATATGGCGGTCATTTTTCATATCCTGCCAGAAATATGCATTTGCACATCTGGCGCACAATGGCACAGTCGCTGTGGGAAATTAATGTTTCGGACAGATTAAGAAAATTATAGTGACAGTGTTCATGAGCAGAGGTCACAAAATTTCTATGTTGAAAATTTGGTGAAATAATTCCACTAAATTACTGTGGTACAAGCATGTGTTTTGCAGTTTCCACATACACTTGGAACTTCAAGAGCAGTTTTAATATTTTCACTACAGATTTTCAACATTGCCATCTCTTCACACTTCCCTATGGATGGTGCAGCTGTCATTCTTTACATCCTGCCTCATCTGTGTTTTCGCACATCTGGCACAGAATGGCACGGTCTCTGTGGGAACTCGAAGTTCGGGACACATTAACAAAATCACACTGCCACTGTTCATGAGAAGAGGTCCCAAATGCTTTCATGAGGTGGGGGTCACAAAAAGGCCATGCTGAAAATTGGTAGTGCAAATACCAACAAATGCCCGGGGCGTTAAGGTTTCGAACCATAACTTCCCACCTTGTACAGACTGACAGGCATCAGAGGTGTAACTTTGGATCACCGGCTGTAATGCTTATGCAATCCCACCCCCAGCCTGAAGCCACTGACTGGCATCGAGGTGTGCCTTGCCCTCTTCAGCCCCAGACTTCACCCCATTCTCCTGTACTGCACCCATTTCAGTGTACATCCTTATGAAATGGGGTGACTGTGAAGCTGAACACCCCAAGGCACACCTCAACACTTGTCGGTGTCTACAGGATAGGGTGAGGTGAAATGCCTTGAGCATTATGGGCAACGACCCACAGGCACACCCCAATGCCTGTCCAGCTCCGCAGGGTGGAGGTGGGATTGGCGTGAGTTCAATACTTCACTGCCACACCTATTCTGCATCTGTCCAACTCCTCAACATCCAGTGCTAATATCAGCAAGCAAACATTCGGCATTGACAAATGCTTGTCTTTTACTTGTGGATGTAAAATCTGTTTGACCTTTTGCATCTTTGGTGACCTCCCAGTTATTTATTTTTTTGTTTGTATTTCAGGGACTCTTGCCTGCCCGTTTCTCTGCTCGTCTCTCCATTCTGTGAGCGAGTCTGTGGATTATGTGGATCCTCAATTTGTGGAAGGAACGTGTGAAATATTGTAATAGGGTGATCACTGCCAAGTACTATAGCTCCATTCCTGTTTCTCCATGTCTGTGCTTTTGTAAAGTCTCTTATGTGGATATTTAGTTAAAAAATAAACACATTTAAAATAATCTAAAAGTTTGATCATCAAGTGAACAGAATACATTTTTTTGTAGTTTTGACAAATGCTTTTTGTAATTTTAAAGAAACATTTGTAAGTGTTTCAATACTTTTTGTGATGCTTGACCTTTAAATAATTTTTTGCACTGGTGATAGTTTTAAAAAAGGTGTTTGTATTGTCAAAGGACTACTTAAGATGTTAAGTTTCTCCTGCAGCCACACCCCTGACAAAGGCCCCCCCCACATTTCTGGATGCCTGATCTCAATGACGTTCGCTCTTGCGGCCTGCTGTCTGAGCCGGTGGGCTAAGAACTTAGTCGCCCATGCCCCCCCCCAATAATGTTTGCTTCAGGTATCACAATGCTCTCTGTTTCAGTTTTGTGCAAGTTGTTGATTTTAGTTTAGAACGTTAATCTCTATGTCCCTTTCTTTGACCTATTTCTGTTTTTTGTAGGGTTTCAGTTGCCCTCAGTTGCTCTCCTAGTGCAGCCAGCTGTTTCCTTCGCTTTGTTTTGCAGGCCACTATGGAGATTAGTTTGCTTCACACCACGGTTTTTATGGTGCCCCAAAGTATCTGTGGGGATATATCCTTGGTGTCATTAAATTCCAGCATTTGTTTTATTACTTTCTGTACTTCAGTTCTTACTTCTTTATCCCCTAGTAGGGAGACGTTCTGTCACCAGAGTTCTTTCCTGAGGGAGTTGTAGTCCTACCTCCAGAAACATAGGTTGGTGATCAGAGTGTGTGGAGGTACCCATGCACATAGATTTTTTTTTTTTTGTTCAAGCCTATAATAAGGCTGTGGGAGACGCTCTGGACAAGATTGCTCCTGTTCGTGTTCAGCCTCTCACCCTTCGCCCAAGGAGCCCTTGGTTTGATGGCTCTTTGAAGGAGTTGACGTGAGTCAGCTGAAGGATGGAGATAGTCTGGCAGAGGTCCAGCCTTGATGCTTACAGGCTTAGCTTGATGGCACATTATGACAGCTATCAATCAGAAATCACCCATAAAGCAGCAGAATTCCTCTTCAGGGAGATTTTCTGCTGCACAGAATCGACCGGCTCAGCTTTTCTGGACTGTGGACAGATTGTGCAATCCAATTTGTCTCCAGCCCAGAGAAGCTTTTTCTCAGCTGAGATGTCAGAAGTTCACTCAATTCTTCGCAGATAAGGTTGCCAGCATCAGGTCTGGCATCGGTCCGACCTCTCCTACGAAGGATTGCAGTGGTCGACAGGAAGTGCCATGCACTCGGTCTATCTGGTCAGATTTCCACCAGCTGGAATTCTCGGGACATTATGAAGATTGTCCAAACATTGTGCCCAACCAGTTGTAGTTTGGATCTGGGCCCTACACTCGTTTTAGTGAGATGTGTAGATGTTATCTGCCCGATCCTTGCTGAAATAGTCTGGAAGTCCTTGGTGGGGAGTCTTTCCTGACCCCTTCAAGGAGGCGGTCATTCGACCACTCCTTAAGAAATCCTCCTTGGATCCAGACTGTCTAGCCAACTACTGGCCTATCTCTAACCTGTCAATTGTTGGTAAGGTTACTGAAAAGGTGGCTGCGTTGCAATTGGATGATCATCTTACAATTCATAATGTCTATGATACTCTCCAGTCTGGTTTTAGGAAGAAGCATAGCACGGAGACAGCTCTTGTCCGGGGTATTGAATGACCTCCTAATGGCTAGAGATCGAAAGGCATGCACCATTCTGGTCCTTCTTGATCTCTCTGCTGCATTTGACACTGTAGACCATGGTGTGCTGTTGGAGCATCTGCGGCTTTTTTGTGGGCTGTCTGGTACAGTCCCTAAATGGTTTCATTCATTCCTCATGGGCAGGTCTCAGAGAGTTGCCGCTGGAATGTATTCCTCTGGTGCTCACTCTCTGCTCTGCTCTGTGGGATACCGCAGGGTTCCATTTTAGCCCCCATGTTGTTTGCAGTGTACATGCTGCCATTGGGAAATATCAGGTGATACAGTCCGAGTTTTCACTGCTATGCAGATGATACTCAGCTGTGTAGGGCCTTTCTGCCCGGACAGAATGATGCACTCCCCGTGCTAAATAATTGCCTTACTGAGATCAGAACCTGGATGAGCTCCAGCAGGATGAGCTTGAACCCAGACAAGACTGAAGTGCTGGTAGTGGACCCAGGTCATCTGGGGGCAGGTTTGGGAGCTGGACAACCATCAGGCTTGTTGCTTGGTGGTATACCACTCACTACCTCAGACTGGGTGCGTAACCTGGGTGTTATTTTTGATGATGGTCTGACTCTAAAATCTCAGGTGTCGGCTGTCGTCCAGTCCTCTACCATCTGAGGAAGATTGCCTGGGTGAAACACCTGGTTCCCCCAGATGATCTTCCAACATTGATCCATGCCTTTGTCACTACCCATCTTGATTACTGCAATTCCCTCTACCTAGGGCTACCAGGGGTTGATATCCACCGCTTGTAGCTGGTGCAGAATGCAGCAGCCAGGCTTTTGACTGGGACCTCTAGGAGCTGCGAGCTGCACTGGCTGCCTGTTCAGTGGCAGATCACCTTTAAAGGGACACCGTCAACCCCCCTTAGGTCTCTCAAAGTGTCCCTAGTTTAAAAACTTATTTTATGATTGCCAGAATTCTGTAAAGAGTGTTGATTTAGCTGGTAGTTTGATTCTGACTCTTATTTTCTTTAAAAAAGTAAAAAACTGACTGCCCAACATACTGGTGTTATCACACCAAAACAGGTTTGTTTACATTCCTTGATCAACTACAAATGCAACTTTCCTGGACTTGGGAACACCCACAAAATCATGATGCAGTGGGAGTTTAACAGACTACTGCCTTATGAGTGACTGTACTGTCTGTGTGCGTTTCTAATGCTCAGGAAGTATGCAGTAAGAACAGAACCAGGATTGTAAACAAAAACAAGGTTGTTTATAAATATACATGGCAACGCATTTCAGTTCTACTAAACAAGGAGACATACAAAACAAACAGCAACATCAGTGAATTTTAGAGAGGGTAAGCAATCATAAAATATGGGGTTTGAACTAGAAATATGATGAAACAGGTTGACAGTGTCCCTTTAAGGTTGGCTTGCTATCCTTTAAAGCCCTACATGATCAGGGACCTGGCTACCTGCAAGATCTCCTGGTACCTTACTGCCCCCTCCATCCTCTTCGATCCACCGACTAGGGATTGCTGGAGATTCCCACAGTATGACTGAAGACATCTGGTTCTCGCGCTTTCTTTTTCAGCTCTAACCCTGTGGAATTCTGTACCTCAGTTAAGAGAATGCTTGACCATCGATAAGTTTTTAACTCAGTTTTAAATCTATTTAATTTAGCCTTCCCTAAATATGGATAATTTTTTACTGTTCTTGTTTTTAATCCTATTTATATTTGCTGTATTTGGTGTTATGTACAGCGCCTTGGCTTTGAAAGGCGTATAAAAATAAAGTTGATTTGGTTTGAGGTCTTTTGAGTAGGTGAAAAATATGTCAAGTCTAGAGTAGATTTTAAAGCGGGGTAAGTAGTATGTATAAACCTTTTACCTTTGGGTACTTCTCCCTCCAGATGTCCACCAATCCTGCCTTTTTCATTAGTTTCACTACTGTGCGGACTGTTTTAATATGGGGGTTCACTATTTGGGATGTAGAGTCTAGCACTCCATCGAGTATCAGGTTCAGTCCCCCAACGATCACGCTACCTTGTGCCTTCCTGCCAGTAGTGTCATCAGGTCTATATAGAAGATTGTGGGTGAGCCTGGTGGTGCATAGACATTTACCATGGTAACTGATGGGTCCCGAATTCTGCCAGTTACTGTTATATAGTGGGCCCCTAAGTCCACTGTCATCTCCCGCTCCTCAAATGGCAGAAATGCCAAGAGAAGAATAACCACCCCGTCTTCCACTGTTTATCATGCTTGCCTGGGGGATAGGCTCTACTCTGGAGTTTCAGGGCCTCCTGGGGGCAGAGATGGGTCTCCTGTAAAAATTAAAAAAATAAAATAAAAAACATTTCATTTTTATGTTCTAAGAGAGGAAAGAGCCTGTTTTGCTTAATGGGGTTGTTGATCCCATTTATGTTGTAGGATAATATCTTGGTGTCAACGTGGGCCATGATGCGTGTTCAAGCTAGTTAAGGTATTTACCGATTGTTGGTTAGAGGTTCTGGAATGACCAGGCCAAGCCTTAACACCTTCGTTATAGCTTGTCTTTTGCCCTATAGAAATATTGAACTCAGCAGAACAGTCCAACAAACAGAATCTATTCTGGCTCAGACAAGGTGCCACAGAACATACAAGCTGGTTGCTGTAGTACATGGTTTTTGTCACAAGATGTCACTGTTGCTGCAGTTTCTTCTGTTGGTGTATGGAGACATGCTGTTCAGTATAGATTTCAATGGTGCCAAAAACATTGTTCTGCTCTAGTAATGACATTCATAGTGCAGAACGAAAAGTTATTCTGCTGCACTAGGTACATCATACTGGCATGCCCGCGAGCTTCAACACAAGTATTCAGTTTAACTACCTACAGCGCGACATCCTGGAAACACTAACGAGCAACTGAGAGGTTTTAAAAGCAGCCCTTGACTAAGACCAAAATTATCAGTGAGTACTGTCATTTTCACATACCTCTGTAGGTTTTGTACTCTAATATGGTTCCCTATGTTTGGAGGGGCGATTGGGGGGGGGGTAGTAGCTCATTGAATGGCAGATGTTTCAAACCGCACAATGCATTAATACTCTGCAGTCCACTATTGTCCAGTCTGAGTCCATGATGGTCTATGAAATATGTATTCAGTGAGTCTAATGTCTATCTATGTCCTGTAACAATTTGTACTATGTGTGGCAGCATCTCTGCCCCTATACAAGCGTTGTTATAGCTGTTTTTTACTGTATCATGCTGTTTCTCCAATGTTGCCATGTATGTATACTGTATGTTTTGTGCTTCTCCCAGGTTGTTCCTGAAAATAGGCATACTACTTGTCTAGTATACTTACCCGGTAAACAAAAGCTAAATAAAATAAATAAATAAATAAATAAATAAATAGATTGTCTCCGACTGCTATGACATAAGTAATCTGCTCTTTTTCTGCATTATTCTTAATGTTTTGTCCCCTCTCCCTAATCTCTCACAGGAGTTGGGCCAACAGTACTATACTATACTGTTTATAACAGTTTGTTTTTGTTCCGATACAGTAAATGCTGCCTGAAAAGTGTAACTTAACTGGTATCTAGTGCGTTTTTTTTTTTCCCCATAGCAAAGCACAATCTGCGCTCCATACACTATATAGAAAAGTGTATGACTCCCGATGCACAACACGGCTATTCTCCAACCTCGTAGTTACTATGGCTACTCGGTTGGAGAGTAGCCTTGCTGTGCATCGGGAGCCACACACACACTATCCAGGGGTCGAAATTAAGTTGGGCTAGTGACTGGGAAAATCTACTAGCCCTACAGACTTTACTAGTCCAGCTGGTGCACTTATTGAAAAGTTACCTTCTCCACTACAAGCCCGCAGGGCTAGTTTTTTTTTGTTTTGTTTTGTTATTCTCTTTGATATTCATTAATATTATCATCAGGTACAGACTTTACATTACATACATTCGCTTCAGTAGTCTTCTCATGTAGATACAGAAGAAATATATGGGAATCAAATAGTGCCAGCTAATACAGTAAGGTTATAAAAAAAAAAAAAAAAAAACCTAGGACTATTCCTATTACAGAGTAGTACAGATTACCTGGACTCGCATGTATATTTATATAACATGTACATTTCCCAATCCTAATTCATCAAAAAGGTTATACCCTTTAAATGTAAATTGGAAGGGCTACTGTGGTAGTATGACTCTGAGCCAACCAGTTAGCAGAGGTGTTTATGGTCATTGGGGAACCCTTCAGAGGTCTTTAATTGCTCCGTCCACAATTGTCTAAATAAAAGGAATCCATTGTATTCTCGGAAAGGGGGGTAAGGGGTAAGGGAAAGGGAAACTGAGAGTTATCCCAGTTATTCAGTTAGGGAACGAATGCTGGATCCTTTAATGCATAGTAGAATAGCCATCTATTCCACCTTGAGTTAAAAGCCTCTACACAGTTGTTCAGTTTATAGGTTATTTTTTCCATATAATAGATTTGCTTTGTTATGATGTGCCAGTCCTCTAGGGTAGGAGAGGTAGGGACCTTCCATAGTTTAGTGTTAGCTTTTTTCCCAGATGTAAGAAGGATAGCTAATAGGTATCGAATATTTTGGTCCTTAATATCTCTGGGAAAGATCAAGAGAATAAAAAGAGTTGCGGGGAGAGTTGGAGGGGGATTCTTAAGATCAGTTGGAGTTCGAACTGTAAAGCTTGAATAAATGGAGTCAATTTAGGGCAGCCATATATCACATGCATTAAATGAGCTTTATTCTCACTGCACAATCGCCAGCAGGAAGCTGTGCCGTTCTGCTCAAAGTGGCTAGAGATCTCTGGAGTATAGAAATATCTGATTAGAAATTTCCAAGCATACTCTCACCATTGATGAGAACTAGAGGTACGGGCAACCTGTCGACAGGCTTGCTGCCATTGTTCTAATTCTATGGGTGTACCCAGTTCATGTTGCCATTTCTGGCAGGTTGTCTTTAAATTTTCCTGGTGTGAGGTTATTAAGGATTTGTAAAAGGTAGAGATTAGGTGTCTCTGATTTGGGGAGGAAAGCATAGATTGTATAGAGGTGATTAACTGGGTCCAGCAATCTGGAGTGTGCACCGGAAGTGGCAAGGAGCTGTAATAGTGCCTTAGTTGTAAATACCTATAGTGGTGCGAATTGGGCATACCAAATTTTGTTTGTATTTCCCGAAAGGACCATAACCTCCCACCTGTTATAATCTGAAACAGATATCTAAGCTGTATCTTGTCCATTGCTGAAAGGCATCATCTAGCTTCCGGGGAAGAAAGTTAGGGAGGGCAGCTATTGGGCATATTAATGGAATAAAGGGAGAGATCCGAGGCTGCCTCCTAATTTGATACCAGGCCAACATTCTATGTCTGATTTCCAGGGGCAGTTTCTGGTAGTCTTCCGAACAGTGCGTATCACAGTCAAGTGTATTAACGTAGTCCAGGTCTGAAATGATGTACCGTTCAAGTTCTGCCCAATGTGCCTCACCCTCCAGAATCTGCCTAGCAAATGTGTGGAGTAGGCGTGCAGCTTGATAGTAGCAGTGTAGATCAGGAAGGGGTAAACCTCCCAGATCCCTTGGAATAGTCAATATTTTAAACTTAACTCTAGGCTTACAGCCTGCCCATATGAAGCGTGATATAGCTCTATTCCAGTCCCTAAATATAGGCTGAGGGAGCAAAATGGGAATATTATTAAAAAGGTATAATGCCCTAGGGAGAGTGATCATGCGAAGAAGGTCTATTCTCCTAGATAGACTTAGTGGAATTGTATCCCAACTTGCTAGGTCATCTTTGAGACGCGCGGTAAAGGGAACATAATTATACTTATATGCATCTCGAAGGTCTCTAGAAAGGGTTATTCCTAAGTATTGAAGTTTGTTAATATCCCATGTACATGGAAACTGTTCCCGGATACTTTGATCGGGAGCATATTGAAAAGTTAGAATTTCAGTTTTTGCTATATTCACTTTATAACCCGAAAGGTCTCCGAACTTATTGAGTAAGTGACATACCCTCGGGAATGAGGTGGCAGAGTTCTGTAGGTAGAGAAGGACATCGTCCGCATAGAGAGTAATGCGGTGTTCCTCACCACCTGCCACAACTCCGGAGACGTCCTTTGTTTGCCTAATTAATTGTGCTAGTGGTTCCATAAATAAGGCGAATAGTAGGGGGGACAAAGGGCACCCCTGCCTAGTGCCTCTATGAAGAGAAAAGGGGGTGGAATGATGTCCAGCAACCCTAACCCAGGCTTTAGGAGAGGTGTAGATGTTGGAAATGGCTTGAATTAATGCCCCAGGGAGTCCCATTGATTCCATAACTGCATATAAAAAGGGCCAGTAAACTCTGTCAAAGGCCTTTTCGGCGTCGAGACTTACCAGAACGGCTGGGGAGTCTATTGCATTGATCTCCCGAATAATATGATAGGTTCTTTTAATACTATCCATAGTGGTGTGACCTCCTACAAAGCCCGTTTGATCTTTAACAAGCTGTGGGAGAATGGCTTCTAATCTTTGGGCAATTATTCTCATGAATAATTTGTAGTCTGTGTTCAGTACAGAGATTGGGCGATGAGATTCGCATAGTTGCGGGTTTTTCCCCCCGATTTGGGGATAACAGATCGTAGCATATGCCCAAGTTTGGGGGGGGGGGGGCAAGTCACCCTGAAGGACAGAGTTACAAGTTTTAAGCAAAGGGGGAAGGAGGAGCTGTTTTGCTACTTTATAAAATTCAGCTCCATAGTCATCAGGGCCAGGGGCCTTCATGGTTTTAGCATGGGCCACTGCGTTAGTAAGTTCCTGCATTGTAATTGGATTCAGCAGTTGTTCACCCTGCTCTAGCGTGATTCTAAGTAGAGTAAGGTCGTGCAGGAACCTCCTTATGGAGTCGGTGGATGCAGGGTGTTCTGGGGTGTATAAAGTAGAATAGTAAGTTGTGAATGCCTCAACAATATCATTTAAATTACTCAGAGGCATACAGTGGCGTGAAAAAGTATTTGCCCCCTTCCTGATTTTCTCTATTATTGCATATTTGTCACACTGGATGTTTTCAGGTCTTTAGACAAAATATAATATTAGATAAAGGGAACCTGAGTGGACAAATAACACTTTGTTTTTTTACTTATTTCATTTATTTAATGAAAAAAGTTAACCAACACCAACTGGCACTGTGTGAAAAGTAATTGCCCTAGTTAAATCAACCCAATTAAAGGGATAATTAGAGTCAGCTGATTGAACACAGCCAGGCTTGATTACAGCCAGCCCTGCTCAATATAAACCTCACTTATTTTGGCCCTTACCATCAGAGTCACATTGCCAGCACAAAGATTCAACAAGCACATTATGCCATGATCAAAGGAAGTTCCTGAAAAGATCAGAAAACATTTTGTTGCCCTCATCGGGCTGGAAAGGGTTACAAAGCTATTTCTAAGGCTCTGGAACTCCATCGAACCACAGTGAGAGCCATAATCTCCAAATGGAGAACACTTGGAACAGTAGTGAACCTTCCCAGGAGTGGGTGGCCTGCCAAAATTACTCCAAGGGCGCAGTGTAAATCATCCAAGAAGTCTCAAAGGATCCTAAACAACATCCAAAGAACTGCAGGCTTCTCTTGCCTCAGCTAAGGTCAGAGTTCATGACTCCACAATCAGAAAGAGACTGGGCAAAATGGTCTTCATGTGAGAGTAGCAAGGCGGAAACCACTGCTAACTAAGAAGAACATAATGCTCGATCTCATTTGCCAAGAAGCACCTGGATGATCCACAAGCCTTTTGGGAAAATGTTCTATAGACAGATGAGTCCAAAGTGGAACTTTTGGACAACATGGATCCCATAATGTCTCATAAAGCAAACACAGCATTCCACAGTAAGAACACCATACCAACAGTCAAACATGGTGGTGGTAGTGTGATGGTGTGGGGATGCTTCTTGCCTAAGGACCTGGATGACTTGCCATAATTAAAGGAACCATGAATTCTGCTCTGTACCAGAAAATTCTTAAGGAGAATGTCCAGTCATCCTTCCGTCAGCTGAAGCTGAAGCGTAGTTGGGTCATGCAGCAAGACAATGATCCAAAACACAAAAGCAAGTACACATCAGAATGGTGAAAAGAAGTAAAATTAAAGTTTTGGAGTGGCCTAGTCAAAGTCCAGAGTAAACCTAATAGAGATGCTGTGGTAGGACCTGAAACGAGCAGTTCATGCTCAAAACCTACCAAATGTTACTGAATTAAAGCAGTTCTCGAGGAAGAGTGGGTTAAAATTCCTCCACAGCGATGTGAAAGACTGATATTGAATTATAGGAAGTGTTTGGTTGCAGTCATTGCAGCTAAATGTAGCATAACCAGTTATTAAGTGTAGGGGCAATTACTTTTTCACACAGTGCCAATTGGTGTTGGTTAACTTTTTTTCATTAAATAAGTGAAATAAAAAAAAAAAACAAGTGTTATTTGTTCACTCAGGTTCCCTTTATCTAATATTACATTTTGTCTAAAGACCTGAAAACATCCAGTGTGACAAATATGCAATAATAGAGAAAATCAGGAAGGGGGCAAATACTTTTTCACACCACTGTACCTCTCACAGGGTGGCGGATGGATGTTATAGTGGCCAGTTTCCTTTGTTTTCTGGTTTGGTATGCTAGCAATCGTGTGGCCCTGGGGCCGACTTCATAGTACCTCTGATGAAGAAAGGAAAGAGCAATTTCGGTCTGCTGCAAGGTTAGTCTGTCTAGCTCTTGTTTAATTTGCTGAATCTGTGGGAGTATAGTGGTGTCACTCTGTGCAACATTTGGAGAAAATGCAATGTTTCCTCCAGCTGGTTTTCATGTTGTTTACGGTCTTTTGCCCTTTGTGAGGTGTAGTTTATAAGGTGACCATGTAAGACCATTTTAATAGTGTCCCAGAGAATGGCTGGTGAGGTATCAGAATCAACATTATCGGACAAAATTTCAGAGATTTTGTCTGTAATAAACTCCTTAAATTGGTCCGATTTTAGATAAGCTGGGTTTAGACGCCAGAATGAGTTTCTTTTTTGAATACCCATCTTCCAGGAACTCGTTACAGGTTCATGGTCTGATAGGAGATATCACCCTATCTGTGTATCCCTTAGGTAATCTAAGTGTTCTACCTGGGTGATGGTTAAATCAATTCTAGAGCAAGTCTTATGGACAGCTGAATAGTGTGTATAATTCCTAGACTGGGGGTGCATAAATATCCAGGTGTCAATCCAGCCAACTTGAGATAGAAATCTACTAAGACACCTCTGTTGGGGGGGTTCTCCTTGGGGAGCCAGGGTTGGAGGAGTCCTTCTCCGGTTTGGGGAGAATGTTAAGGTCACCAGAGAGCAAAAGAATTCCCCTAGTGAATTGGGTAATTTTGTCTAATAAATTTTTCAGTTCGCCCACGGGTGAATCTGGTGGAATATAAACATTCGCTAATGTGACCTTAATTTTGCCAATCCGCCCCCGAAGAAGTACCAATCTGCCATTCGGGTCAATCCACTTTGACTCATAATGCCAGGGGACCCTCTGTGGGATTATTATTGCGACTCCTCTTCTCCTGCACCCCATAGGAAGAACTATAGACCTCACCTTTTGCATTTCTCCCTAATGTTTCATGCTCAGCATTACTGAGGTGAGTTTCCTGCAAGTAAATAATATCTGCTTTAGATTTCTTCAACTGCGTAAAGACCCTTGTTCGTTTTATAGGGGAAGAGAGTCCGTTAATATTCCAGGAGATGACCTTCAGAGGGTTTTTCTGCATGATAGGATCTAGATAGTTAGATTAATACTAGGGGCACTAGGCAGTGATAAAGAGACTACTACATCCACAGTCTGTACCTCATACCATTTTGTAGAGTTTAACATAATCCGAAATTTTAAACAATCTAGAATTATAACAATTTTCTAAAAGTTTCAGGATTAGAACTTCTTCTGAAAATCGATAGCCTCTTAACTGGCAATCAAATCGAACAGTAAATTCAACAAACTGTTATAAGTAAAGACATTGAGAAAGGTGAAGGTATGCACTTAGCATAAATCAACCAGAACCTACAATCTCAATGGTAATAGATTAACTTATTAGTGAACCGTGAACTTGAACTTCCAAGCAGTGAGAGCTTCAGGAGCACTCGGGAAGGTGAGGTAATCCCACCTAATTAGGGTATCTTTGATAGTTATACCCAAAGTTCTTCTAGAGCTAAAAGGAGAGGGTTGGGGGTTTTATTAGTCACTCTCCTAGCAAGCCGCCTGCAAGGAGGGAATTCCTAAGGAGAGAGTTCTGAAGTTGTTGGATGGTAAATACTGAGTGGGGGGGTGGAAAGGAGAAAAAAAAGGGGAGAAGATTCAGTGTTCAGCAGGGTAGTCTAGGTACTCCCGTAGGTTACAAACTTTAATTACTGAAAGGAGTGGTTTATTGCCGCTCCTCTGCTCATTGTCACTCTAGTGAAGAGTTATAGGGGAAGCTGGTTAGTTCAAAAGTGGGGGCTATGTTGTAACCACAACGTAATAAGTGCATTATAAGAGGTGTCACTTTCAAGACATAGCACCCGATCTTCTAGTTGAACATTGTATAGCTGTTGAAAAATTTTACTTTCCAGATATAAGGAGCAGTACATGGTCAGAAACGAAACAGGAAGAAGTCAGAGAGAGAGAGAGAGAGAGAAGGAAAAGAAGCCTGTTGTGCAAAGACCAGCGTTAGTATTTATGTTATATTCAACGATGGCCGTGATAATTATTATTCTCCCTTACTTTCTTAAAAAACATTGGAGAAAGAGAAGGTAGGGTGGGTTGGGTGGGGGGAGGGAATCATCAACAGTCCAAGGGAGGGGGAGGAAAGCGGTACTGATATAATAATAACTGAGCCTTGAATGGGAGCAATTTCCAGAAGGTGGTGAGAGCCCCTAATCTCCAGGCTGTCATAGTAGCAGTGAGGCCACTCAGCTGCATTCTGCAAGGAGCCGCAGTATGATAAAGAGGTAAATTAGAGAGGCCCTGGAAACGTATACTTTGTTAGTCCAATTTAAAAATCAGCACAGGAGACCTAGGAGGTAAAAGAGTACCAGGAAGAGAACAGATCGATAGGAGCCGAAGGTTAGTATTGTTATTGAGGTGGAGATTTTAGTTTACAAAGATGACCGGAAGGTCATTAGACTGAAAGTCCTGAGTAATCCAGCTGACAGCTGGGAAATCATTGAGAAATCCCATTAAAGGTTATCCTTGCAGCCTCTTCAAATCTGGAGCGCCAGATTAATATTTCCAACAGAGAGGCATTAAAGCCTAAGGGTGATTCGCCAGTAGTTTGCTTTATGAAAGTTCAGGTATCTCTCCTCGATTGGTCCCGCAAAGAATCTGCGATCTTGCAAATCATATCCATTCCATGGCGTTTCCTAGAGTCTTGTTGCCTGACCTGCCAAGCCTGCTGGGCCAGTTTTGCAGCCAGTGTACCTCTGGTAAGCCTGCCCAAGGGGATTTGTACCACTATGTTGTATTTTTTTTTTTTTTTTAAGGGATTCCGCCACTTCCTCAGCCGATGCAAAGTGAGTTGCCCCTCTGTAAGATAGACTATCAGCTTAGCAGGATAGGGGGTTCTAAAGCGTATGCCCACCTTTTTCAGTTCCTTCAGTATAGGGCCATAGGCTCTGCATTTCACCATAATTTCGAGTGCATAATCGTTCTCAAAAAATAGCCTGTGGTCTTGGTAGCTGGTCTGACCTTTTTTTCCCAGGCAGTGTGCAGTACAAGTTCCTTTTCTTGGAATCGGAGAAATCGAACCAGCATGGCCCTCGGTCTTGCTTCTGGGGGGGCCATGGACCCTAGAGTGCGGTGAACTCACTCAAATTCCAATGCAACATCAACCGGAACTTCTAGGATCTGCTTTAATAGTAAGCGGATAAAATTATGGGGATCTGTTCCCTTTTCCCCCTCTGGAATCCTCAAAATTCGGATATTATTACGTCTATTTCGGCTTTCGGTATTCTCTGCCCACTCTTGTAAGGTCTGCACACACTGATTAAGCTGCAATATGGCCTTCTCTGCTCTATCAACCCTTCCATCTGTCTCTGTGTATTGTTGCCCCAGCTGCTCCTGCTGCTTCTCCAGTTTCCCTACATCAGTTCTCAATGCTGTAGTTGTTGATCGGAATTCGCTCCGGAACTCCTAAGTTCACTCAGCACCATTGCCAGTTGCCGTTGTAGAGTGCCGAGAGGAGGCTGCTCACTGGTGCCATTACTCTGTCTCGAAGACTCAGAGGCCTGGGACTCTTCGCTGCCTGAGCCTGAGATTCCGCTGTCCTCGCGGTGAGTATTTTTTTATGACTCTTCTCCCCTCTCTTCGACATTATAACACATCCTATGTAGTTTCTGATGTCCAATTTCTCAATAAATGCAGTTAATTCAGAGGTTATTTCGACTTTACAGGGAGCCTGTAAATTAAGCTTGCATAGGGGGAGTGACGTCACTGGAAGTCGACCCGCAGGGCTAGTTAAAGGAAAATCTTACTAGCCCGATACAAAATCTACCAGCATTTGGCTAGTGGGCCGGTGCTAATTTCAACCCCTGCTATCCTATGTGTTTAACTGTTCTGCAATTACGACACTTTTCCTCCAAACTGTGTGAGGATTAACTTTATATACAAGGGTTCGATCTTCCCCCATGTCACTAACTACAGTCACTATGGGGGAAGATTGTGATAAGTGAATATGAATTGATGCCTTCCCAGGTGTGGGAAACTTCACATCCCCCCCCAATTATTTCTGTGGCTTCCTGGGTCAACCCAGTGGTGGGAACTTGGGTTGGAAGGTGTCACCATCTGCCCGTGAGAACAGAGCAGAGTCTAGTTGTTAGGGCTAGGGGAAATATGCTGTCCCCAGTCCACTGGTAAAGCCAACGTCAGCAGCACTGTAAGTAGGGCATAACGCATGATAACAAGCTGGTGCACTCCCTTCAGCCCCTCCCCCCCATCTGCTTCATTTGGGGTGTATATACACCGTTTGCACATTTTTCAGCTATCTGCCATTTCCTTATGTGTCTCTTTTCTCCCCTCCTTTTTAGATCTTTCTTAATTTTGACTAAAACAGTTCTGTTTATTTAGTTTCCCCCTCCAATCCCCCCACACCATATGCAGCATCATTTAAAGATTAAACAAACCACATATAGAATAGTGGATGGGTGACCATCCACAAGACTGTGTTTCCATCGAGGTTGTTGATGACATCATGGAGACCTCGAGAGGTCTCCATGATGTCTTCAACAACCGAGATAGAAACACAGCCATAGTTGTGGATGGTTACCCATCCACAATTTTTTATAGTATATGGTTCCTGGCTCATGTTTCTTTTTTCATTTCTTCCCCAGGTTGACGGTTACCTTCATAGTGTTATGCTGCTCCCGCTCCGACTCGTCCCGCTAGCTTGGCAGCACTTAGTTTAAAATTAAAAAAATAAATAAAAACGCCAATTCACTTTAGTGACAGAGCCTTGTGAGGCTCTCTGTGTCATGAAGACTAGGGTCCTCCGACTGCGCTAATCGCTACCATGTTCCACATTTTTTCTTCTCAGACCGTTGCTGCTAAGCCAATCCGTTAGGGCAAGGCAAAAAAGTTGTTGTACTATCGATGTGACGTCAGACCGATATAGTACAACAACTTTTTTGACCTTTGAACTGTCCAACAAGATTTTGAAAGCCACGGCTTTCTATTCATTATAAGCCCTAACCATATACTATTATAAAATATGGTATTTAAATTGAGTAAGAGTTCTTATGTCCATATAAGTTTGCTCTGTTTTCCCAGTTTTCATTTACAGGCATAAATCCAGCTGCACCAGATACTGGGGAGAGAGAATGGGGTAGGCGTGCAGAGAGGGCGAGAGGAACCAGGGTAACTTTTAAGCTACTTCCTCCCTAACCAGCCCTGCATGGGGTACCAGGCTAATCCTCCATTAGTTTGGGCTGAGCAAGGGGGAAGCAGAGAAAGAGTATTCCCTGTTGGCACAAGGAGTCTGTGGGCTCTCTTTCCTGGGAGTTCTTGGGCTGCTAAGGTGTCAGAGGCAAGTTCTGTCTTGGCCTCATGAGTGCTGGTGGGTTCCAGGCAATGTGATGCTTCCAGTGCTTAGCAGTTCCCCTCCCAGCCCAACAGTTAAAGTTTTACACTACCTGGATTGATGTAGGCTCAAATGTCCTGATTTGGGCTTTCTTCCTCTTCTCTGGAGCCTGATGCCGATTGAGTTTCCTCCTCTTCCTGGAAATTCACAAGTCGAAGCAGGGAAAAATGTATTGCCCAGGATGGAGTGCAGGTCAGCTCTCAGGTGGGTCTGTTGGTTCAGAGGAGATTTGTGGGATCTGGGTAGACCTTTATGGGCTATCGACCAGGTAGATTTAATCATCTTTTTCTCCAAGCGCTCCTTCTTAAGAGCAGGGACCGCTATGCCCTTCTCTTCCATTCTCTTCCAGGTAGTTTGATGCTGCCAGGAGATCTTCTAAGACATGGGTGCCAATTTCAGTTCTGATACATAGCCTGGCCGGGTAGATCAACTGGGCCCTGATGCATTTTGCGCACAATTGTTTCAGTATCGGCCATACCATTTGCCTAGTCTTTTGTACAGTTGAGATGTAGAAGTTATCCAGAGATATGCGGTGTTACTGATATGTCAGGTTTCTGGTGCCCCCTGCTCTCAGTAGCTCTTTAACTACGTAGGAGGACATTTTAGCTACAAAGGATCATGGTCGCTCTCCCGCAATGCTGGGTCTCGGTGCCAGAGAGAGTGGTGGGCCCAGTCCATGGCCAGATCAAATTCTGGTGGCTGCTGGAGAGCTTCCTGGAGGACTGACTGCAGAAAGTCGATGGTGTCTTTGAAGCCTTTTTCATTTCCCTCTGGAATTTGATATAACCGTATGTTCCGCTGGTGGCTACATCCATTTTGGTCATCGAGCCGATGGGTTAACTCACTCTCTCGCCAGTAGGTAGAGTAGTAGACGGTCCTGGCAGTGGGCCTGCTTCATTACCATCATGAGGCAGAGTTCAAGCTGGTTGGTTTTGAGTTCTATTTTACCCAGATAGATCCAAGTTCTGACAGAGTGATCGATTTTTGTTACTGTTCTGGCAGTTTGGAGGACTGAGGCCATTATATCTATGCCTTCTTCCTCTGTTAAATCTACTGCCATGCAGGTTTCTGAGTCAGCTGTCTCAGCGAGGAACCCCCTTTTTTTCTTGTTGCAGTAATTTTTAACTTCTGCACTTGGGGTCGTGGTGTTCGTTGTTAAGACAGTTCTTGTTCTGGTTGCTTTGGCAGGTGAATTCATGGCGTTTCCAGGCAGATATTCATGGATATTACCGGGGTGTAGGAGCCAAGAGGTCACGCTGCCATTTGGCTGCTGATATCAGTGGAAGTCTCCAAGCCAGAACATTTAATACTGGAGGCTGTGCAGAGACATGGATGGGAGAATAAAGGGTGGGGTGGGTGAGAGAAATAAGGTTTTTTTTTTTTTGTAGATCTGATGCAGCCAAGCAGTTTCAAAATTGTGTCTCTTTGCTGTTCCTTCCAATGGACTCCTACAGCAGTCTCTGGCTTCCGATTTGCTCGTAATGGGAGGTCCACAGTGTGGCTACGGCTAGAAAGCTCTGTGCAGCTACAGCTGCAGATTTCTGTTTGCGGCTACAGCCTCAGACTCCTTCCCTCAATGCGCAAAGTCCGCTAAACACACCACTGCTGCCGCAACTGTGACCCCCGACTCCTTGCGGACGACTGGAATCCAGTTCTCTTCTATAGGGATTCCTTTATTTTGCAGAAAAATTGAGCCATCTACAGGGAAATTATTCCCATAGATATGCATTGCTTATGTGGTAAAACAAATGTGGTTTCCATAGGAAATCAATAAAAATTACCCTGAAGCTACAGGGAAATGCCAAATCCATATAGCGGAACTCTATACTGTGGTGGGAGTGGCACATTTTTGGCAATGTTTTTAATACAAAATTGTGTTAAAAATCACTCATACATCAAAATCTGCCCTAGTTAGAATTAGAGTCCAACACCAGAAGCAGCCTGCAGGCAGCATGAAAGGGCTAACATACAATTATTTTACCGCTCATTTCAGAAGGCACACTGCTCTGCTCTCGTGTGTGTCGCTCTCAGTGCCTTTTATTACATGCAACGTCTCTGTATCGCTTCGTGGCTTTTTCTGTGTTGAGATTTACCTGAGAGTTGAGGGGGGTGGTAGGGATGTTCGGATCACTTCTCCACGCATAAAGGAGAGGTCAGTTTTTTCCACAGGAAGGCAACAAAAAGGTTACCATATGCAGAATTTGTTTTGGGAGGATGTACCCAAACAAATTCTGTTTAAAACGTTAGATAAAATTGTCCCAGTGCATGCAGATATATTCCTTACAGTATACATGGTAGGCCATTTTCAGTAAAGCAACAACTGGAACCTAAGGGGAAGATTTTGTTACATACTTTCAATTGAATTAGATAGGGATATACCTGCCCAAACAAATTATTTAAACCTAATTTTTTTTTTGTTTGTTTTTTTTTTTTTTTGCTGTTGAAAAAACTGGAGGTTATTCTGCCTGCTGTGCACCCTCTCTCAAGCAGCAGTCAAACAGACTGGAACAAGAGGGCGAAAGTACAGGGCTCGGTGTAAGGGCACAAGAATAGAGGAACCAGCAAAATCAGGGCTGGCGGAAACCGCAAACCTTAAAGAGCAGCTTCCTACTGATGGTTGTGCTGCCCTCTCCCAGCCCATTCGATAACTTACCTCCACAGACAGCTCCCAATGAAGTGTGGCATGACAAGTTGTGCTGTATTAAGTTATTTTACTCGTAAAATTAAAATCAAGCCCACCGGCAAAAAAAAA
The DNA here is from genome assembly GCA_016271365.2 of Neoceratodus forsteri. Taxonomy (NCBI): domain Eukaryota; kingdom Metazoa; phylum Chordata; order Ceratodontiformes; family Ceratodontidae; genus Neoceratodus; species Neoceratodus forsteri. The sequence goes on from JADMNL010000026.1 coordinate 298,292,764, forward strand.
AACCGAGCAAACCCAGCGCCCATGTTGGCCCACGCAGCCCTGTTTTGTGATGTCACAAAACGAAGGCTGTGGGAGTGTGCTCCATTCACTTATAATGGGGCAGATATTATCACTTATAAAATGGGCTTAGAAAATCGAGCTATCTGATTGGCTACTACATCATCTGAGCCGTGTCCTTATCAGATGATATAGTAGCCAACCGGGGGACTACTGCCCACCACTATGCCGCACCACAGCAACAAATCAGTGACCTCTGGCAAGCATAAACAGAAATGCTTGCTGCCAGAGTTCACCGAAGTGCCACTGCTAACCTCTCTCGATCCTCCGCGGCTCTCCCGCTACTTTCTCTCAACCTCCAGCAGCTTCTCATAAATCCCCCCCAAGAAATCTTTTCTTTTAATTTCACATATAAAGTCTAACCTGTCTTCTTGTCTCCTCCTTAGGGTAACCGATCGCATTCTCTCTTAGTACCCAATGTACCGAACCACAGTCAAACAACCGAAACATTCCCGTGGCACAGTCATGAACAGCGAGCGTTGCAGCAACATAAAATGAAAATTAAAAAAAAATGCTGCCCTATGCTTGCACTTCTACCAAGTTCCAAGAAGCCTATCAGTTTAAACTAATTTCTTCTTCGTCACTGTTGAGACGCAGAAAGCAAGCAGCGTAGGTATGGCGGCCTGTGAGGGACATGCTCGCTCCCACTACAGAGAACCGTTCACTAAAAACGGTTTTGCAGTTCTTGCAAGTTTGATAGAACTGTGACAGTAGAGCAACAGATGTTTTATTTTTTTAAATTATTATTTTATGTTGCTGCAACGCTTACTGATCCTGAGTCCGTATGTACAGACATTGCAATTCTGCGAATCTCTTCACTCGCTTCATTGTGAACAGCTATAGTTAGCTATGTGTGTCTCTCTCTTTAACATAGTACTCTCACCATTTAACAGGAAAAAACATTAAAAAAATGTCACAGGAGGATTTAAATCAATCTAAATCAGTAAACACAGTAACAACACTGTACTGCCAACTTAAATGTCACTTCATGAGGGACTACTTTTTACTACTTGAGTTATTAAACCATGTTTTTTTATATTTTGTAATTTTTGTATAACTTTTGTTTTTTCTCAATAAATAATTACTTCAGGGCCCATTTTATAAGTGGAATAAGACACTCCGAGGTGTGGTTTATGGCTTGATAAGAGCACTTCCCAGGTGCTAAAGTCTTTTCGGCGCCAAAGCCTCGTGCCTCATTACGCACCTGGGGCGTGCTCTTATCAAGCCATAAACCACACCTCGTCATATCTTATTCCTTACATATATTTAGATTATTCACTGTCTGGATTTTCATAAATCAAAGCAATCGATCGACTAATAGGGTCCCTATAAGGCCTCTGGGCAGTCCAGTATTCCCCAGTACCGCCCACCCTGTTGGGTATTATTGCTTACATACCTTGTGTTCCAACTGTTGCACAATCTTACAATGTTGTATTGTTTGTAATACTCACATACTATTGTAACTGATCATCCTTCACAACCCTATGTAACCCCGCCCCCCAGGTTGCACCGTGAGATGAACAACTTGTTGTTCAGTGGGCCCTCCTGATGAAACATTTCTAAATTAAATAAATTCACGACTGGAGCCTTACGGTCAGCTCTCCAGTATGGGTTCAAGTCCCGACTTTTCAAACACGAGGCTATCCCAAGGTTTCAAGACAGGTTTGAGTCTTGCGGTGTCTGAGTCAAAGTTGCCAGTGCTCCTCGTGCCTTGGAGTCCTTCAGTCTCAGTGGCAAAACGAGTCTCTCTCCAGTCCACCCGTGACAGCAAGGTCTGTGATCCAATCAATGCTACTGGCACATGAATACCAGGATCCCAAGGAGCGCTCTGACGCTCTGTCTCTGTCCCCAACCCCGCTGTCCTCGCTACCAGGCACTTTGGATTGTTCGCCAATCACCGTGCGACCCATCTCTTTTACTTGATCAGATCAACCACTTTAGCCACTAACTGGTTAGGAACGGCCTTTCTAGCTGTGAACTCCTCTCCACACTTGGGAAAGTGGCAAGTCACTTAACTTCCTTGTGCTCCCAGGTCGCACCTGTAAAAAAGCTTTCAGCTTAATGTGTCTCTCCAGCTTTAAAACAAAATATAAATAAAAATAAATAAAAGATTCTGTGTTCAGGCCCCCGAACTCCATCCATGCAGCCCCGGCAGAAGTTGTGCCTGCAGTCCAGAATCACCAGATCATGGAACAGTTCCTTATAGAGTGGACAGGTTAAATCCTCCACAAGATTAAGAAGAGTCCACGTATGTAGCCTAATTTATTTAGCGTTTGTTAACCGGGTAAGTGCACTAGCCATAAAGTCAATTTCCAGGTACGACCCGGGAGAGTACAGACATGCAGAAACTTAACAGGATAACAAATTATTATAAGTGCTTTACATACAATGAGTTAAAGAGGAAACAATACATCAGAGACATACAGAGTAGACCATTCATAAGTTCATAGGTGCCTACCTAGGCAACGAATAGAGAGGACCTTGGACAATAAATTATCAGGTGACATATGAACAGAAACAAGGTACACAAAAACAGGTAATACAAAAAGAAATAACCATTGAGAGCAGGGAGTGTCATTAAGGAATAGGTCAGTAAGTGAGGAAGAGGGGAGCAAGCCATGAAGTTAGATTGTAACATGGCATTAATGAGAGAGGTGAAATGGGCAGCAGCGACTGGCGCAATGGCATCACGGGACCCAAATCAGAGCGGGCATTAATCCACGATAGATGCCGTGCCTGATAAGGTAGTACTAAAAGCAGCCAGACCTCCAGCTTAGCAGCACTGGGCACAGGTGCTGAGCGAGAGAAAGAGAGGCAAGACAGGCACACTCAAGAGGCAGACTAGGCACCTGAGGACGGAAACCGAACGGGGACAAGAGCCAGCGGCAGACAGAGGTGAGTTAGGAGAGCGCAAGGTAGAGATGGCATGCAGGGTACTGGCGTGTGGCCGAGGTGGGAGACACCAGCGTTGGACCAGTCGGCAGGAGAAAGTGAGCGGTGGCTATATGCAAATCCCGACCATTGAATAGTGCACCGCAGACCTCCAGCAGCGGGTATGACAGTAATACCTGCACAGAAGTGAAACTTTTCAGGACACTTATCTCGGCCGCACTGAGCTCTGCAGTTGGAGGTAGTGCAATAGTCGAGTGCATAAGTATGTCAATGTTGTTCTGCACAGTGGTTTGAAAGTGCAGTAAAACTTGTTTACCATAGCAGCGACTCCAAGTGTTATGTTCCGTTACGCACAGTGGGCACCCTCCTGGCACCGCCACTGACCTGTGACCCATGTTACAAGCACATTAAGCCACTCCGGCAGTGGCATCTAATGTGACTGATGCATGGTGGGGCAGTTCTTCCTTGGCCTCCGGCCACAACCCCCCCAACCATGCATCAATCCAGTATTACATGCCACCTTCTTTGTAGCTTAATACTTACTTATAAGTGTATGTAAGTGTAAGGGAGATGCCTGCAGTGCAAAATTGTATATGGGCAGGGAAAGGGAGCTGGGACAGGCTGAGGCAATAAGAGGGTTATATAGAGGTGAGGATATATTATTGCATGGCCAGAGACATCAGTCATTAGGTAGGGTGAAAGCAGGAACACTGTACCTCTCAACTGTCCCCGATTTTGCGTCAAAATTTTACTCTGCCCCTCATAAAAATTGTGTTTCCGTGACCAAACAGCGGGGTGTTAAGCACAAAATAATGTCAAACATTAAAGTTACAGACTTGTTCTTCCTTAGAAAATGCAGTTTACACCAAGCCCCTTATTCTACCAGCTTCCTGAGTGGATAGCTCCAATTTTAAAGAAGTGCCCCCATTTTTTTTTTTTTTTTTTTTTTTTTTTTAAGCCTTGTCCCCATACCTCTCAACCTCCTGCCTCATAAATCAGGGACAAGGCTTAAAAAAAAATCAGGGACAAAGGACCAAAATCAGTGACACATCTTCAAAATTAGAGATATCCACCCATAAAGCTGGTAGAGTATGGGGCTTAGTGCACAATGCATTTTCTAAAGAAGAACAAGTCTGTAACTGTAATGCTTGACATTGTTTTGTGCTTACAGTCCACACTGTTTAGCCACAAAAACACAAATTTTAGGAGGGATAGAGTAAAATTTTGAGGCAAAATCAGGGACACTTGAGAGGTATGCTTGTCCCCGATTTATGAGGTAGGAGGTTGAGAGGTATGAGCAGGAATACTGGCTGAACAGGCAGCTGAAATGTTTTTCAGTGTCACTCGAGTTCCGTTAAGACTGTGGAACAACCGTGGCTGCCCCGCCCGGTTACTGCGCCTGTTTTGGAGCGGATCCCCTGCACAGCAGAAATCACAATGCAGAAGTGATTGCACCGTCTGTAAAGCCCATAACTTCCTCCCTGAAGTACAGTGAAGGCTGCTTTCTGAGGTGGTGGAGGAAAGACTGGTGTGAACACGTAGTTTGACACTTTTGTTTTATAAAAACATGAAGGACTGTGGTTACAGATTCAGCAGAATGGAGGTCTAATAACGCATTCCGTTCAGTCTGTGTGTTTTTTTCCCTCTCCGTTGTTGTCAGAGTAAAACTGATCAGAACAGTTAGAAAAGGGCTTTAATTTCATGTTTTCTCCTAGGCTGGTTTGTCTAATCCTATCTCCAGATACCCCCCTCCCCCTCCCGACTGCCTAAATCGCCCACTGAAACAAATCGCTGTCCAGCTATTAGAACCGACGGGCCCCGGAACCAAGCCAGGACTGGAGATCGCTGACCAAGGGGAACCCGACAGCCCAGCCTGAGAAGTTCCGACGGGGCAGGCGGCTTTGTACTTGCAACACACCGCACTGTTAGTTTAGGCACATGCAGTTCTGTCTGCTGAAGCGTCTTTCCTTATTGTTCACAGCCACTCAAATTCAGTGGCAGTGTAACAAAATGAGGATTTTCCTTCGAAAATGTGTGCTCCCCTTTGGAAACAGAGGCCCAGTTATTATTATTATTATTGATGCCCCGTTTTCATTCTGCGGAATTCAGAAAGTGAAGGTTTTAGTACAGTTCCCACCAAACGTTTTGCAAACTGCTCAGGCCCGGTCATATTGTTTAACACCGCACATAAACATACTGCGAGGCAGATCAAGTTCACAGCCCTTACCTCTATTGCCCGCACCCTTACCTGTGATGACGGGAACTCGGGTCCCTCTCCGAGCGAAACCAGTTAGAGCTCCACCCTGTGCGCGTGAGACAGCTTTATAGCATAACGAGGACCCACCTTCCAGTCACCCAACTCGAATGCCATTGGGAGCCCTTTCCATGCTCACTCCCTCGAACCAAAGGCGTTGACTGCTCGTCTTTCTTTGAGTTCTGTATCACATAATCATCAGCATCCGCAACCTCTGCTTGGCTTGCACAGGAAGAAAAAATTACTCACCTTAGTAATTGCTTTTCTTCTCATGGAGTCTTGCTATATTAGGACCTTTGCAGTATGCACCTGGCTTTTGACTGCCCCGGAGATGAAATAGTTAACTCCAGAGAAATCTGGAGTTCCACAGCGCGAGGGTGCTATTGAAAGCTCTATCTGGGTTGTTTGAACCCAAACTGTCAGTTCTTTACTAGGCTAAACTAACATAGCAAGTCTGTGTGGAAAAGCCTTACACTAGCCATTGGCTACCTACTAACAGTAGAACCACAAAAACACAACAACAATAAAGAAAAACAGTATCACGAATTATTGTTAGGATAACCCTTGACAATCACTACTAAGGCCCCCGCTGCCCAAAGACTCAAGTCCAGAGAGGGGCCCAGCTACCAATTAACAAAAAACAGAAACTATATAGTTCCTAACCCAAGAAAGAAAAGAAGGGGGGGAGGGGACTAGAAGCTAAACAGGCATGACACAGTGATTGCACCAATTTGCCAACCCCATACCCAAGTAGGGATTCTGGAGAGGGTAGGAGGAGGGTTGTCCTATTATAGCAAGACTCCATGAGAAGAAAAGCAATTACTAAGGTGAGTAATTTTTTCTTCAAACACCATGAAGTCTTGCTTATATTAGGACCTTTGCAGAGTACACAGCAGTACCCCATGGAGGAGGGTCAGAACCTACTTAGGAAATAGGCTCTGCAGGACAGCTGTGCCAAAGTTTAGATCTCTCCTGGACTGGACGTCCAGGAATAATGCTTAGTGAAAGTGTGGACTGTCTTCCAGGTAGCAGCTTGACAGATTTCCAAATGGGAATATCTCTAGCAGCCGCTAGAGATGCAGCTGTACCCCTGAGGGAATGAGCCCTCAGGCCTGAGGGCTGCCCTGCCCAGTTTTTGATAACAGAACTGATACAAGAGACAATCCACCTAGCAATCGACCTCCTAGTAGCAGGCCTCCCTTACCCACATCTCCATAGGTAAGGAAGAGCTGGAGGATTCGAGCCTGTGACCCTTGGTACGATCCAAATAATAGCTAATGGCTCTTTTACGTCCAAACTGTGCAAGCTTCTCTCACTAGAAGAGGAGTGCTCAGTAAAAATACTGGAAGAGAGATGGATTGGTTAAGATGAAAATCTGAAACCACCTTAGGTAAAAACTTTCTGTTAGTCCTGAGGATCACTTTATCTCTGTGGAAAGAAATGAAATCCTCTTCCACTGACAAGGCTTGCAATTCACTTATACGCATAGCAGAAGTGATAGCCACTAGAAAACAGTTTTCCAAGTTAAGAACTTGAGATCTGCCAATCCAGAGGCTCAAAGGGAGGTTGCATTAGCTGGGCAATGCAAATATTCAAGTCCCATGCAGGGGTTGGTTCCCAAAGGGAGGATTAGTATGAAGTAAACCTTTGAAAAATTTGGCAAACACAGGGTGAGAAGAAAGAGAAACTGGTTTTCCTGCAGAAATAAAAACTGAAACAGCTGCCAAATGAACCTTTGAGGTAGCTGGTTTGAGGCCTAAGGAATTTAAGTGGACCAGGTAGTCCAACAAAATAGGCAGGTCAGCTGATTCTGGGGTGATTTGCCTCTCAGAACACCAAAATGAGAATCTCTTCCATTTAGAATTATAAGTGGCTCTAGTGGAAGGCATTCTGGAGGCCTTCAATATCCAAGACACCTTGAGAAAGGTGTAAATGAGCAACTCTAACTCTCAAGAACCAAGCCTTGAGGTGGAGGGAGTTGAGATCCGATACACACCTCCCCTGTGCACAGGTCAGCAGGTTGTGAGCCCTGGGCAAGGTCAGGGAGGGTGGAATGATAGGGACAGAAGAAGAGGGTACCAAGGCTGCCTGGCCAGTCTGGAGCAATCAGAATCACCCTGCAAGGCTGAGTTCTGATTTTACTAAAACCCTGAAGAGGAGAGGAACGGAGGAAAGCATAGAGGAACTTTCCTCCCAATCCAGCTGAAAGGCATGCAGGGGACCGACCCCAGAACTGGGGCCTGCAGCAAAACAGGGAAGTTTGTGGTTGTCGGGGCTGCAAAAGATCTATCTGAGGAGTGCCCCAGCTGGCAAAGATTGACCCCAGCACTTGAGGGTTCAGAGCCCATTCGTGATGGCCCTGAGAAATCCTGCTGAGGGCGCCCGCTAGGACATTGTCCTTCCCTGGAGGTGAACCGCTGTCAGAGAGGTGTTCGGGAATAGGCCAGAGACCACAACTTCATTGCTTCGGGCACAGGGCTGAAGAGCGAAGTGCCCCTTGCTTTGTTGATGTACCACATTGTTGTGGTATTGTCTGTCCTGACTTGAACAACTTTGTTCTGGACAGTTTCTGAAAACCTGGAGAGCTAGGAAGACAGCTCTGAGCTCCAGCAGATTGATGTGAAGCAGAGATTCCTGAGGGGACCAAACTCCTGAGTTGAAAGGTCGCCCAGGTGAGCCCCCAACCCAACAGGGACGATCCGTGGTGAGGGTGAGGGAGTGAGGGACAGGAAGGAATGGGACCCCTGAGGACAGGTTGCTCTGATCCAGCCACCACTGGAGAGCTAGGATCAGAGTCTTGGTCACTGGGACCAATTTGGTAAGGGGGTCCCTCCTTTGAGACCAATAGGACCTCAAGTGGAACTGAATGTCCCTCATCTGAAATCTTGCCCCTGGCACAACAGCTGTAGAGGCAGCCATGTGCCCCAGGAGTTGCAGAAAGTGCCTTGCTGGTCGAGAGACCTGCATGGAGAAAGAAGATGTCAGGGCAATGAGTTTGTCCACTCTTTCGGAGGAATGCCCTGGCTAACTTTGTGTTCAGCTCTGCACCTATAAAAGATAGTACCTGAACTGGTTCGAGAACTGACTTTGGAACATTCAGCAGGAACCCCAGAAAGATGAGGAGTTCCTGGGTGATTTGCAAGTGGGATTTTACCTGCTCTGATGACTGACCCACAATGAGCCAGTCATCCAAGTAGGGAAACACAGCTATCCCTTGTCTTCTTAAGTGGGCCACTACTGCAGCTAGACATTTTGTGAAAACTCTTGGAGCAGAAGTGAGTCCGAAGGGCATTGCCCTGAACTGGTAGTGGCCCGAGGGCACCAACCTGAGGTACTTTCTCGTGAGAGGCCCTGATTAGAATATGGAAGTAGGCTGCCCTGAGGTCCAGGGAAGCTAGCCAGTCCCATGGCCTCAAGGATGGCAAAATCATTGCTAAAGTCAGCATTTTGAACTTTGGTTTTACAAGATGCTTGTTCAGAAATCTTAAATCCAAGATGGGCCGCCAGTCTCTTGTCTTTTTTGGGGTCAGGAAGTACCTTGAGTAAAGACCCTTGCTCTGGTGGCAAGGGGGGACCCTTTCCACTGCTTTGCAGTCCAAAAGAGAGGAAACCTCCGCTTCTAGTGCGAGGGTTTCTAAAAGACTTGAGGGGGAAAGTGCCTGGCTCTCATCTTGGGAAACTGTTTGAAACTGAGAACCAAGCCTTGGCTTACCACCTCCAGAACCCATTTGTCCGAGGTTAGGGACAACCAGTTCTGGCAGAAATAAGCCAGTCTGCCCCCACCGTACAGGAGAGTCGGCCCCAGACACCTGGCCAGGGTGCCTGCTTGGCAGGAGCAGCTTTAGGTTGGGGAGAGGGCCTGGCTCAGCCCCGCCTGCCTCTGCCTCTGAAAATCCTCTGCGCAAAAGCAGAAGAAGCCTGAATTGGTAAAAGGCCTATTGTAAGGCCTGCCCCTACTCCTGGGGCATGCCTATGTTGAGTGGCATGCCTCTCCTTAGCTTGGGCACTTTTGTAAGTAGTTCTGTATTCATCCATCTTTTCATGTAATTTTCTGTTTGTTCTCCAAACAGAGAATTTCCTATAACAGGAAAATCTATAGCCTTTGACTGGGTATCTTGGGACAGATTAGTGCATCTGAGCCATGCCAACCTCACGGAGAGCTACAGAAGTGGCCATGACCCTAGAGGAAACATCATTAACATCAACAGCAGCATGAAATTGAACTTTAGAGGCTTCAGTGCCATCAGCAGCCACCTGTTCCAACTCACTAGCCAGCTGGCCATGGGCCTGCTTGGCCAACTGCAATATAGTGTCCCATCTAGATTTCTGATATCTAGCCACATAAGCCATATAATTAGCCTGTCTGAGTCCCAAAGAAGCTGCCACATACTGTTTTTTCGCCATGGCATCAATCTTCCTGGAATCCTTATCAGGAGGATGTGAAGCCAGGGGAATATTAGCCTTGTCACAGGCTGCAGCTTGCACCACACCTACATGACTACACTGTTCAGTAAGGAAGTCTGTATTAGGCCTGAATAACGATACCTTCTGTCCATTTTTTATCTACAGGAGGGACAGAAAAGGATTTTTAAAATCTTAGTGGTTTGCCTCCTAAATGACTTATGTAAAGGAATAGACAACCTTCTAGCCTCTGGAATATCCATCATTTCCACATAGTCAGGCTCCTCTTGCTCATCCACAGCCTTCTAAGGGGAGCTGGAGAGTTTCTGCTACTTTCTTATAAAATCTGAAATGAGATGGGGACTCAGACAATAAAGGGGGAGACTCAAAGGGTCTGTCTGGAGAAATGTCCAGTTCTATTGGCACTTCCAGACCTTCCCAATCACAATTACAATCAAAATCTTCCTCCCCCTCCTGTGGTTCATAAAAATCCCCAACATCATAATCCTGAACCACTGGACCTGAACGAGACCCCCTTTTTCCAACCAGAGAGGGTTCAACAAGTCCCTGAGACAAAGACTGGACAATCTGTATGGCTTTAGCTATTTCTACAGCAGAAGGAGAGACAAAACTGGACTCCACACTAGCTGATTTCTTTGTCCTTTTTGCTTTGACTGGTTCCTCAGGACCAGCCTTTCTTTGCCCAGAAAGTATCGCCTGGTCAGAGGGCACTCCTCTGGTCCAGCCGTAGCTGGGCCGGGCTGGCCATCCGGGTCAGCGGACTTTTTGGCCTCTCGTTCCCTGAGCCTGCCCAATCTCTTTTCCAGGGTGGCTGCAGGGAAATTCTTACATATCTGGCAGTCTGACAGGAGGTGGTCAGCCCCCAGACAATAGACACAAGTGGTGTGTGGGTCAGCCTTGGCAAAGGCTTCCCCACAGACATCACAGTGTTGAAACCCATTGGGCCCGGTTTTTCTTTTGGGTTTCTCAGACATAGTGCCAGCCTAACCAAACTTGTCCTTTGTTTCAGGCCTTGTCAGGACAAGACACCCTTATCGGTCCCTAACCGTGTCACGGGTATTTGAAAAAAACACTTTTAATTGCAGGTTTTTTTAGGACCGATAAGAACCGGGTACCTCACTCTAAATGCAAAGAAAACAATTTTAAAGAAACTGATCGGTTCAGAGCGAACCGATAATGAGTTTCACACAGACTAAAAATTATTTTACTTCACGTTACCAGATAGAGCTTTAAACCCGAAAACCGTGGTAATTTTAAACACTTTCGGTTAAATGAACCGATAAAAATACTTTAAACCGCAAAACGAACCGAAATGAAGGAGCTGGTCTCCGAATGTCTGTTCAGTGAAAGTGGAGTAAAGAATCTGACAGTTTGGGTTCAAACAACCCAGATAGAGCTTTCAATAGCGCCCTCGCGCTGTGGAACTCCAGATTTCTCTGGAGTTAACTATTTCATCTCCGGGGCAGTCAAAAGCCAGGGGCATACTGCAAAGGTCCTAATATAAGCAAGACTTCATGGTGTTTGAAACAAACATCTGAGCTGGTGTGGGCTGTCACCTGCCTTTCAACTTGTAACACATTCCTCAGCTTTCCGTTTTTTTTTGTAAGGGGAAATTACTCCGGGGGTTGTGAACAGGGTGCGAAAGTCCTATACCTTAGGTGCCCCAGGGCAGGCACTTTTCTCAGGACACGTACTACTGTTTAGTGCCTGCCCCACGGGGCACCCAAGGTATTCCTGCAGTCAGAGCGCCCTTTTTTCTGTGTTGTACTTTGTGCCTTTGGTTTTGTTTGGGACACTTTTTTTGTCTTTCCGAGTCGGATGTGTCATGTGCCGTTTTCGGGCCGGGGGGCACGCGGAGGGGGCGGCCAGGGGAAAACTGCGCAGGCTCAGGGCTGAGCGGTCTGCAGAGGAGAGGAGCTGGCTGAGGGCGTTTAATTGGCACAGCCATGTGAGCCACAACATCGGACTGCAGGTCTGAAGGGGTCCACCCACACCCATCACTGCTGGAGGTAGGGTTGCAGGCTCACACACAAGTTGGTGAGTACTGGTATGTTCGTTTGCTCACGCCCTTCCTTCTTTATGACTCGAGGCGCCACATTCTATCCAAGCGAGTTGTAATAATGGGTCGTGCTACGCTTTGGGGTGGGGGGTGGAGTGGCCCCAGCAGTTGGGCTCGCAGATTGCATTCAAATTTTTCTGAGCCTACCAAAAAAAAATTAACAAAAGCTCTTTTAAGAGCTAATGGTATTTTCTTCAGAGGGGTGTGCAAATGAGGGGAGTGGGGAACTTACGTGGGATACAAGTGTGTCAGTGAAACCGCGAAGGTCTCGGGCAGCAGGGAGGAAAGAACTTAACTCTCCCATCTAAGAAATAGAGAAACAAAAAAGTGCAAGGCAGATGGTCAGAACTCTTAGTTTAATCGAGTTCTGTGGGGAAAGAGGTTGTCAGGAGTGACTGTAACAGGAAGGGTGCATGGGGTAAGAGACTTGTGGGGGAGGGCACCGAGAGAACGCTCTTTACCTACTATTACAAGTTCAACTACTTACTATCTCCAAAAGTACTGTTGCCTAACATATTTAATTTCATAGCAGTTTGTGGATTGGGCTGCAACAGGCAGAGACAGTACTACTGAGAAGCACAGCTAGACTGCAGCAGAGGGTCTCAGGGGTCATTCTCAGTCACTTTTTCAGGCTGAAGTAGTTTTGTGTGTGTATTCATCTGCTTACTGAAATTGCTGGGAAGTGGAACTGAATTTCAAGTAAAAATCTGCCTCTTGTTCTCCCCTATCAAAAAGCATTAAGCAATGCGTTACTTTACTCAGGAAGCTAAGACAGCCATCATATAAAAAACTGTTTATTGGAGCATAGCTAGTTGTATACCTTAAAGGGAACTCCACTACTACAGCTGTTGTTATTTGTAAACAATCACCTCTGTGTTCTAACTACTAGAATCTAAATTGGTAATAAATAGTATTTTACAAGCTACTCTGCACTACCTAAAATGTATATACAAGGATCCGTTAAAAAAAAAAAAGTCTATCACAGTTGTTTTGTTTTCAAACTACTCAATGAACTACCTAAAATCTGAATACTGTTTTATAAAAGAAATATTAAGTTGTTTTTTTTTTTAAACAAGCTGCTCTGTGGACTACCTAATCTGAATAGAATTCTTTTCAGGTCCAAAATGCTTAAGCTACTTGGAATTGGACCACCTAAAATCTAAATAAAAAGGCTATTTTCAGATTTGAAGCCATAAAGGGCAACTGTGAGCAAAAGAGCACTTGAAAAATAAATCAGACAACACACAGTGTCAGTTTTTCTTGTTGTGTTTATTACTGGCAAGAAAACAATACTCAGTCACTTTCTGGTCCAGTGAAGACGACATTTAAAATTATGTAAACTAAGGGGCGGCATGTAAATAGTTTCTTGGGCATGTACGTTTTTTCACAAATTCCATACCCTGGTGGTGAATGATTACAGCATTGACTCTTAAAAATACTTCAGGGGATGGACATCATAAACAATGCCCTTTTAAACTGCATACTTCTAAAAGCATATACACCACAAAGCCCAAAGTGTGTTACTGGAGATTTAAGGGTCCCCAGCGTGCTTCTAAATTTTTATCAAATACAACTGTACCCTTTGCTACCAGCAAACCAAAGCAGTTCGTTCAGCGGCAAAAAAAAAACAACATTGCTAATCCTTGAAAGAAAAAAGTTTAATTCCACACAAACCCAATGAAATAATTATTATTACACACTCCTAGCTCCCATCTCAGCACATTATTTATTTGAAAAGGTTTCACCTGGAAAGACAACATGAGCTATAAACAGCTGGTTTCCAGAAGCCTCTTAAGGGAGAGAGGTTACATAATGTGGGGAAACAAACAGTAGCATATTTTTTTTTGTTTTGGTTGACCGGGTAAGTGCACTAGACAAATCCTGCCTATTTTCAGGCACAACCCGGGGAATACAGATGAATGCCAACTGACCTTGAACCAGATTAAGCTGTTGGTGGTATTTGTTTAGTGAATGAGGGAAATTTGGCCAGGACACCAGGGAAATTCCCCTACTCGGAGGCTGAGTTGCTGCCAGTAGGGGGACAGGCCATTTCCAAGATGGCTGCTCCAAGTGAACCAAGGAAGGTGGAGGAAGCTAGTGGAGTAGGAGAGCCAGCCTGAACTCTTACTCCAGGCTTAGTAGAGGCTTCAGCCGTGGATATGGCTGAGAGAGATTCGGATGCAGATTTTCAAGATGCTTTTGTGGAATGGGAACAAGCTGTGGTGGATTATAAAAAAGAAGAAAGTGGTCAATTTACTGTTTCTTTACAAACTGAAATGGAGTCGGTGAGATTTGAACCTGAGTCTGGGAATAAAAAAGTTCTTACTAGCAAGCAGGATAGCGCTCCTATTCGTGGAGACTCTGGAACTGTTTCAATTTCTAAAAATAAAGAAGAGTTTAATCTTTTAAAAGTGCCTGAGGAGCGTGATGTTTCAGCTGACAGAGGACTTCAAACGGAGAAAATGCGGCAAAAGGATTACAGGATGTCGGCTCAAAATGAAGAGCTTATAGGTATTGAAGGTACTGTGCCTGTGTCTAAAATTATTTCCGAAGATACTGTTCGTGTTGGGGAAACGAATCCCTTTGATTTTAAAAAACAGACTTGTTCCCGGTCTTTTGAAGCTCCGCAGAAGTGCGTTGAGCTGGTTAATGATGGCAGGTGGGGTAATGACAGCAGTGCGGCACGCACTGATAGCTCTAAGGCTGAGCTGGTTTGCTTTTAGCCCGGTAGAAGAAAATAAATTTCAGCAGAGCTTGAGCTGTGGCATACAAAAGCAGGAGTACGCTTTAAATCAGATACAGGCTGGCAGTGTTTTCGTGGTTAATAGCGAGTGCCTACAGCCTAGCTCAATTACAGAGGAAACAAAACGCAAAGTTGGGAAATCTGGCGACCTGTGTAACGAATCAGTTTGTTTCCCCCCTTTGGAGAAAATGAGGAAACGCACCTAAACAAAATGACTGGTTTTGTCTTTAAACACCAGAATAAGGAGAACTCTTTATCTGTCCCAGCAGTAACTTATCAGTCGTCTGCAGGTTCACAACGAGGGGTTACTGAATTTTTTTTTCACCAATAATAAAAAAATAAAAAAAAAAGAAGAGTTAAATCCCAATATTCAAATGACTGCTTCCCTCAGGTACAAAAACGAAGGAACACATGTTACTTGGTCACCACAAAAAGCTTTATGTGAGGCTGGGTGGAAACAAACAGACTCAGGTGAATGGAAGCCTGACCCTGCATGGGATTTGAACTCAACCTTATCGCAGCATTCTCCAGAATGGTTTCCAGTTGGTCAACAGCAGAAAGGGTTAGAGTGTGAGATGAACAATAAAATAGAGAAAGAAATTTTACATCCTCCTTCTGGTCCTTCTAGCCTGAACAATCATTCTGCTTTACTATTACAACAGCAGGAACCTATGCAGAAGGATTCAAATGCGGTTAATGTACAGCCCCCCCCTTCTTCTGCTCAGAAACCTTTGATGTCCGAACTATTTTCAAACTCCCATAGGGAAGCAGCTCCAAGGCGTAATGCCGTAAGACTGAGATATAAAGGAGGGTTGGAAGTGAGGCCTGATAGGTATTATGTGGGCAAAACCTTATTAAAAGACTCATTAAAGTTTATACCGCAGGATGTTTATGCTTTCATAAATATTTCAGGGGAAGACAATTATGACATCAGTTTTCGTTCTCAACATGCTTTAGACCTGTTTTGGGTTAGGTACAACCAAGTTAAGTTTTCACCTATTTGGACGCCCTTTATTGTTATTCCCCTATCTAAACCCCTACTTAAATTTGTCACAATTATGTTTCGAACGAGGAGTCTGGGTAGAGGATATAACATTCTGGTTAAAGAAAAAATGTGAGGTATTAAGCGAGCCAGAGCCTATCTTGGATATAGAGGGTTTCTGGACTGGTGGATGGAAGTATAAAGTTAAACTAAGACAGTCAGAGACAGGGATTGAGCATATACCTAATTCTTTTCTTTTGGGGAAAGATAGAGGGGTATGTTTTTATAGTGGACAGCCTCATGCATGCTACAAATGTGCTAGAACACATCTTTCGAGTGTCTGTGATCAACCTCGCTGTGACAATTGTGGAGAGATAGGGCATTTGACTATGTTTTGCAATAACCAAGCTAGTTGTGATTTATGTGAAGCTAAAGGTCATACATTTAAAATGTGTCCGTGGGCTGCTCAAAAGACAGCACAATGTTCTAATTCCGAGGTTTTCATACAGAAAGCACAAGACACTATGGCTAAAGCTTCCTTACAGTGTGAGCATTCCCCACCCCAGGCTACTACTCAGACTAAATTTCCTTCAGCTAAAAAGACAACTGATTCAGAAGAAGGGTTAAAAGATAAGGGTTTGGATAAGGGAAAGCTATTTTCAGCAGGTAGGGAGGGTATGCTGGAATCATCTTCAGATGGGGATGGGTTAAAGAAGGATAGCAAGGTTCTTCCTAGCCTTTCAGAGTTTCCCCCGGTTTGTTATGAGGAAGAGGCAGTTAAGGAGGTGGGTTCTGTAGCCACAGTAAGTAAATCAGCGGTGAGGTTGCCCCAGAGAAGATCTGCTAGAAATCTACTCTCAAAACTCCCCCCTCCCCCTTCGGTAGCTCAGATTGAAACTAATAACTCTTATGCAGCTCTGTTCTCTTCATGGGGTAATGCTGAGATAGAGATTGAAGACTCCCCGATTCTCAAAAATCCTCTTTTTCATCTAGGTCTCAAATTTTTGATAACTATAAGGACAAGAAAAAGAAAAAGAGAAAAAAATAATGATTGGCTTCTTTAAAAATGGCTATGAGTTTGGCATGGGGTTCTTTAAATGCTCATAGTTTATTAAATAAGGTCAAAAGACAAGCCCTTTTTTATTACATTCATGAATTTCCAATTTCTGTATGCTTCTTGCAGGAGACATGGATGTACTCCATAGAACAGTTGGTATCTTTTAAAAGAGAGTGGTTCTGGGGCCCCTCATTTTGGTCATTTGGAGAGGACTCTGCTGATGGTATAGGAATTGTATTTAACTCATTTGACTTTCAACTGCATAATCTAATTGATTTAATACCAGGAAGGGTTCTGATCGTGGATGGGAAGTGGCAAGGGTTATGTTTTAGGTTCATCAATATCTATAATCCCCAAACGAAAGCGGGTAGGGTAAATTGCTTAAAAATGGTCCAGCCTTTTTTACTAACAACTGTTAGAATATTATGGGGAGGTGACTTTAATTGTCCTTTTTCAGCTCATTCTAACAAAACTAAAACTAAAAAAACATACTGTGATACTAATGCTTTAGAGAAAATTATTAAGGAGGCTGGTCTTTTGAATTGTAACAGTGCTATGCAGGCAGGGGGTAGATTTTCCTTTAAAAAGGGGACATGTTTTACTTTAATTGATCATATGTTTGTATCATTTAATATGCAATTAGAGTCCTTTAAAATATTTCCTTGTGAGTTCTCTGACCATTCCCTTTTATTTAGTACTTTTTGTCTTTCGGATGTGAAAGAGTGTAGGCATACTAGATGGAAACTTAATAATTCTTCTTTGGATCTTCCTTTTATTCAAGCAGGAGTAAAATACCTTTTAAGTGCTAGATTATCGGTGGCCTTCCTATATTCAGATCTAGGAGATTGGTGGTTGGAAACAAAAGCTGATTTAAGAAATTGGTTCAAATCTCAAGGAGTTAAAACAAAAAATCACAATTTTCTACGTTACTTAGGCATTAGGCAACAATTACAGAGGCTCATGACCATAGCTTATACTTCCAGGTATGACTATTCTGAACAAATTGCTAACCTAAAAGCTAAGATGAGAGATTTTCAATATGACAGAGGCAAAACCATGCAAGCCATTTTAACCAATGGAATTAAAAAATCACCTATTGGGGATCCTTTTGTGATGTGTAAACAACTAAGAGAAACTACAAGAATGGAGTTACTTAAGAACGCGGATGGTAGTATGGCTTCTTCTGTATCTCATTTACGAGAAGTGATTGTAGACCACTATCGCTCTTTAGAACCCCTAGAAAAGATTTCAATCTCTTCTATGGATGCTTACTTAAAAGAGATAGATCCCAGGTGACCAGTTAAGGAGACAGGAAGTATGGAGCCCAATTACACAGATAGAAATCTTAAACACCATTAGGCTTTTGAAATTGAATATTTCACCAGGGATAGATGGGATTTTAATAATCTTTATAAAAATTTGCTGAACAATTAAGTCAGTGCCTTTTCTTACTGTTCAAATTTTTCTAGACAACGCCATTATTTTTCCTTCCTTTTCAGAAGGATTATTAATTTACATTTTTAAATCAGGAGACAAGCAAAACATTGCTAACTGGAGACCAATTACTCTTTTAAATTCAGATTATAAAATATTTACCTGTATTTTAAATAATAGATTAAAAAATTATGCAAAAGGAGGTATTTCACCTTACCAATATTGTGGATTACCTGATAGACGGGTTCAGTCTGCTCTTATGTTAATTAGGGATGTTATTGAGCATCTCACTGATATAGGGTCGACGAGATGTTTAATGACTGCAGACTTGGATAAAGCCTTTGATAGAGTCTATTTGCCTTTTCTCTTCCTCACGCTTAAACACTATGGGGTGCCAAACCAATTAGTGGATATCATAGAGAAATTGTATGATAGTTATTTTGTGTTTCCATATTTAAAAGGCTATAAGACAGAATGTTTTAGATTAAATACAGTAGCTCACAAGGGTGCCCGCTAGCCTCTTCTTTATATTTTTGCTTTAGATCCCTTTCTACAAATCATAGCTTCAAATCAAAAATGGAAGGGTATGACAGTCAATAATAGAAAAGATTTGCAATTAAGGATCCAGGCCTATGCTGATGACTTAGTAGTATACCTTGAGGATTATGCTTCAGTAACCCATTTTGTGTCAGCCTTCAAGGACTTTTCCAAGGTATCAAATGCAAAATTAAATTTAAATAAAACTAAGGGATCATTAATGGGTGCAACAAGGATTAATGAGGTATGGCAGGAGGGTATTTATATTTCTAGGATTCCTCTTAAAATATTAGGGATTAAGTTTGGTTCCCAGAACATACCTATTGAGAATTGGGAAAGTGTCATTACAAAAGTAGAGTCTAAAGTGAATAGGTGGAAACAGTGGAAACTATCCAAATTGAAAAGGGTACAGGTCATTAAGCAATTTCTTCTCCCTATGGTACAATATGTAGCCATGATTTTTCCCCTTCCAGTGCTTTTCGAAACAAAGCTATACAGTTTGTTTTTTCAAATGTTATGGGCAATCGCTTAAATCCGCTAAAGGGGTTACACGCATTTTGATGAAAAATAAGGTGGATTGGGTATGGTTGATCCAGTTATTTTGTGCATGCATTATTTCTTGCTAATTCAGTTAAAGAAGGATTAAAAGCAGAATTAAGGGCTGAGGAGACTTGGAATTTAAAACAATGGGTAAATATTTTAAGAACTGGCATAATTTGGCCCCCAAACTAAATCATCATTTAGATGTACCTTTATATTTTAGGCCTTCAGCACAGAAATTATTTAAATGGAAGATACAAAAACAGATAATTTTGAATAACAACATGAAAGGGCTTTACCGTTATCTAATGTCAACTGTGCTTCCCTTGGAACCAGGATTTAAAAATTGCCCTACAGTATTAAATGATAAAGTTTTGGTACAATTAAACAATATTAGGATGCCTCAGAAACAATGGGAAACACAGTGGTTAATTTTCTATGGGAGATTAAATGTTAGAGGTAATGCTAAATATAAATCTTTGCAGGAGAGAATGTGTCCATACCTAGAATGTATTAATGTGGAGGAATCCATGGAGCATTTTTTTCTCAGATGTTCATATGCTATTGGTTTATGGAAGTATTTAGCTAACTTATGGGGATTTAGATGGTTATGTAATATGACATATGACTTATTGATTTTAGGTTGTTATCCAGTTAATTTATCAGAATTCCATGAAGAGACTTTGTCTTTATTCTTGGGGTGTTTAAGATATTATTTATGGCAAGCTAGGGTACAATGGGTTCTTTATCAAAAGAAAATGCCTTATTTTAAGGTTAGTGAATTGATAATTAAGGAGTTAATTCAAATTTATTCTCTAGATACTTTAAGAGTTACCTCAGGAACCCTACGGAAATGGTGGAAAGGGTTTTTTCACTTTATTAAATTTAAGTAAAATGTGTGGATGTTATAGAAGAGTTTATTTAACGATAGCCATGAGGGTAAAAGTTGGCACAAGTTCTGTTAAAACTTCAGTTTCTTATGAATGCTTGGTTTTTGTGGTATTTAAGTAATTATGTTTAATTGTTTTTCTCTTTGTTGTTGAGATATTATTTGTTCTAAAATGTGTTATTGTCTTTATTTATTTTGCCAATAAAAACACCCCATCTCTTTTCGATAAGTGCCATGGGATCTTTAACATCCACCTGAACTATCACCAATCCAGGCAGATGGGACCTCGGTTTAACGTCTCATCCGAAAGACGACACCTCAGAAATGCAGCACCCCTCTCATGCTGCATTACAGTGTCAGTAATGGGATATTAACCCAAGTGCCAGATGTGGGAACTGAACCCACAGCCCTCTGATCTCCCGGCCTCAGAGGCGAGTGTGCTACCTACTGAGCCAGTAAAACAAGCATTTGTCAATACCCAGTGTTTGCTTGCAGATATTAGCATTGGACGTGCAAGAGTTAGATGCAGAATATTGTTTCTTTATTGTTTATTAAAATCTAGGATTACAAATACCTTTGAGCCAAGGCTCTTTAACAAAGGTTCCAAGTCAAAGGAATACAGAATTGGAGACAAACATTTCAAAGGAAAGACGACATTTTGCAGTGTAAAAGCAGACTGTAATAGTTTTTAGGACCTTCAGTATGGACAAAAGAGGGAGAAACAGTCAAGCAGCCAGAATAGAGAATGGCAGTGAAGTATTGAACTCACGCCACCCCACCCCAACCCTGCGGAGATGGACGGGCGTTGGGGTGTGCCGGTGGATCACTGCCCATAATGCTCACTCCATTTCACCTCATCCTACCCTGTAGACACTGACAAGTGTCAGTGTGTGCCTTGGGGTGTTCGAGCTTCTCACTCACCCCATTTCATAAGGAAATACACTGAAATGGGTGTAGCGTAGGCGAATGGAGTGAACTTTGGGGCCGAAGAGTCCAAAGCACAGCTCGATGCCAGTCACTGGCTGCAGGGTGGGGGTGGAATGGCGTGAGCACTACTGTTGACAGTCCCAAGTCACACCCCTGATGTCTGTCAATCCCTACAGGGTAGGCAGTTATGGTTGGAAATCCTAACACTCCAGGCGTTTCATGGTATTTTCACTCCTAGTTTTCAACATGGGCTTTTTGTGACTGCACTGCATGAATAGTAACACTATCAGTTCGTTAGTCAAAAGGTGATTTTGCACAGCGACTGTGGCATTTAGCGCCACAGGTGCAAGAACACATTTCAAACAGGATGTGAAACATGACAGCTGTACTGTTCATGAGGAGGTGTGAAAATATGAAAAGTTGGTGAAGTCATGAGCATGTGTAGAAACTGCACAATACACCCTGTAATGAAATTTTGGGGAAATATATATATATATATATATATATATATATATATATATACACACACACACACACACACACATATATACATATACACACACACACACATATATACATATACACACACACACACATATATACATATACACACACACACACATATATACATATATACACACACACATACATACATACATATACATATTATACATATATATACACATATACACACACACACCAGATTTTCAATATAGGCATTTTGGGACCTCTGCTCATGAACAGTTGCACTTTGATTTTCTTAATCTGTCCCGAACATTGATTTCCCACAGTGACCATGCTATTCTGCGCCAGAAGTGTGGAAACAGCTGGCCCAATGATGCCGAGGGCTGAGGCACTGGACACCTTACCTCAAGCTGTGCCAGTGACCCATGTTCAGGAACGAGCATGGGTCACTGGGGGTAGGCGGAGAGGAGAAGGTTTGAGCGTCCAATGGACTGCTCTCCTCCGAGAGGGGGGTCTCGCTTCCCGATGCTTGATTGCCACCTGGAGGAGACCGGGGGGGCGTCATGGCGCAGGGTGACAGCTCTGGGTGGAGTCTGGGTAGAGGCCTGGGGGAGGAGTGCGTGGACGCATTCGCCTCTGCCCCTGCCAGCATCATTGCACGCCGAATACTCCACGACTTGATGGCCGTCCTCGGATGTGAGCACCCAAACTGGATCTATGAGGGAGGGAAGTTAGGGGGCTCCCTCCCACCCCGCTGCAGGGGGCAAGCCGCAGGGGTTTCAGGGTGCCTGCGGACCCGGTCAAGACGGACAGCGGCTGGATTCCCCGGCAGGATGCAAGGACTGTAATGGGAGGCAGAGAGGTGGTCAAGGAGGATAAAGATAGAGAGAAAAAAAGTGTGAAAACAAAAATTGGCCAGCATGTGACAAATGACAGTTGTGCTGTTCATAAGGAGATGTGGAAAAATGCCAGTGTTGAAAATCTGGAGTGAAAATATTACAGATTTGCGGAGTTAAGGGTGTGTGGAAACTGCGCAGTGCACACTTGTAACAGTCATTTTTTGGGGAATTTTATCACCGAATTTGCAACATAGGCTTTTGGAGAGCAGTGACACTGTCATTTCATTAATCGGTCCCAAAAGGTGATTCTGTGCAGTGACTGTAAAATCACCTTTCGGGATTGAATAGCCAGATAGTCACCGAATTCATGAGATGGGGTCCCAAGAACCCCATGTTGAAAATTTGGTGAAAAAAATTCCCCAACAATGGCCGAGATATGCACCAAAGTTAAAAAAAAAAAACAACATTTAATTATACAGCTTACCGGCATTTCTTCAGTTTGTGGTCAGCTTTGATGAGTGCAGACGTGTTCCCGGTGCACCAGAGATCATCGCGCTGGCCTCCAGAGGAAAGTATGGGTGGGGGGTGTGGGGAGGTGGGTGCACAGAGGGTGGGTGCAGGTTTGGGGAGGGGCACCAGACTCAGCGATGGACCATTTTTCTTTTATGGGAAACAAAAAGAGAATCAAACAATGTGATAAGGTTTTCTGTATTTGCAGGTATTTTGGCATGCTGGGATGGGCTCCCAGCATGACACACAAGTGTTTCTTGGGGGGGTGGAGTCTGTAGCTGACAGGAAATGGGCACCTAAGTTGGCAGAATGTTGAGGGGATGGGTGCATGAGCCAAGGGGAATTGGGCACCCCTTCAGCACATAACAGATGGGGGGTATTCTGCAGACAGGGATTGGGCTACCCTGTCAGCAGATGAACTGGGGATGTTCTCAATAGTGTTGAGAGCAGTATGGAATGAATTATAAAGTGAAAGGTTTTTGTGGTCCCAGTCCTTATCTGCTGAATTGACAGTGAAGGAAACACCAGACAAAAGAGCTTGCTACCTCCCTTTCTGCAGTCATTCTTGGTGGATGGACTCTTGTATGCATGTGCAGCTTAGGCTCAGCAGCTGTCATCACTTTCAGGCAATTAGTCAGGGGTTATTTATTACGTCCCCAGCCCCAACTTGGAGTCTCAGACTCTCAGGGACATAGCAGCCAGGTTTTTCTTTCCCCTCAGAGCCAGGAGTAGTAGCGGATTCCCTCATAGATAGGAGTTGAGTGCCAGTGATGTGACAGGTAAGGAAGGGTGTGACCATGCGAGCAATTTAACTAGCACAGGGTGCAGACTATGGTCTCACTTGAACTGCAGGCTGCTCTACCACTTTGTGTGTGGTCCTATCAATCAGTCTTTGCTGCCGAAGTCGCTTACCCGGCTGTTGCTCCATTCTTCGCAATCTGGATGACACAACAGCCCTTGGCTCAGTCAGTCTGTAGTACTACCAGACTAGCACGTTAGTGCATGGGAAATAAACTGTCTCCTTTTGGGAATTTGGGGTGGGGATGAATGGGGTCAGGAAATGGGGAGTTTGCAGGTTGGGTGTTGTGACAGCCGTAACGGGTCATCGGGAGAGGAGCGAGGAGGATTTTGCCAATTGCTGTGACTGCCAGTGCAGTCTGGTGTGACAGCGAGTCAGTAAACAACAGAGCAATGCTGGCCAGAACAGTAGACCATTTTCTTACACTGACCACTACAATCAGGAATGCCCTGGCATCACGGCCGATTGTTCCATGACGAGGCGCTCCCTGATTGCAGCGGTCGATTCGTTTGAGCATAGCAGCGTGCTCATTAACTGCAGCAGGCTCCTTGTCGTGGGTTGAACAAATCAGGTGACACAGGAATCAACAAATTTGGTACAACATACCTAAACAGTATGATTTTTATTAAACAAACAAAAAAAAAATTAGATACAAAAAAAACAGCTTACAGCAGCGAACTTACAATAATAAACAAACAAAATAAAACTTGAAAACAGCACAGCTTCCCTGCCAAGGCCAAGGGTCTAGCAGTGGAACATAATCTTGTGCAGTATAACAGAGAGCAGGAAGTCCTCACAAGAACTCTCCCTAACAGCACCTAACCTGAGGATCTAGGCTGGCTTCTTTTAAAGAGTGGAGCTCCACCCCTTAGCTCAAAGCCCCACCTAATTATTAAGTTATTTCCAGGAAGTCTTCTTATTTCTTTGTACAATCAATTACATAGAATACACATATATGAAAGGCATAACAAATAATCTATTATGACATCAGCATAAACACCCTAATGCTCTATCAGATATTGCACATTTCTTGCAGAGTGGGCTGCATTATAGACAACTCTTCCCCTTTTGTAAAGGTAATCTAGGAGCTGCAGCACATAAAAGGGAGAAAAGTGTTGCTGACTTTCTGTAGGAGACAGCACCTTGCAAGGACACCAGCATGGATTGGAGACATGATACTCCTGGGAGTTGTGTAGGTAGACCACATTTTAGTTATTCTCTATTATCCCGTATTTTAGTTAATTTGCTATCTGTTTATCCTTTCCAAGAACAGGATATTCCAATCTGCACCTGTACATATCCTAAAGAAAACATTTAAACTGGCAATGGTAATTTCTTAAATTGGACTGTCAATCCCAGCTTGCTTTTTACATTGTGAAAGAACCTTTGCCTACCAAGTCTGTTTACAGACCTTTAGTTACTTTCATTCTTTAAGTCTGTGCAGCTCATTTAGACCATTTCTGCACATTTAAGGGCAATACAGTGAAAAGGTGCTTATATTTAACTGGCCATGACGTAGAAGAGCAGAAATAGGAAGGGGATGAAAAACAGTTTAAATTGTAATACACAGTGCCAGATGGCCAGTCTGACTGCAGCATATTCTGACTGTTTTACACTGAAAAGGGGGAGAGGGGAATAGAAAGAGATGGGAAGACATAAAATGAAGGAGTAAAGTGCTGTTGCGCAACAGTCTTTGGAACAGATGTAGGAGAGAAGAAGAAGAAAACGTCAGGTTCAGCTAAGCACTATTCACATGGCAGGGGGACAACTACCACACTCCTCTATTGGCACGGAACAGACCAGCCCCAGAATGGACTGCTGCCACTTGCCACAACACTCCCATGCCTCTACATCTCGCTTGTGAAGGAAGCGGACGCAATGCATTTCTTGCACACGCGTGCAAGCAAACACAATAAAATGGATACAGTGCAGTACAGTTACATATGAGGGTGCTAATACAAATGAGTGCAATCCTAGGCAATAGACAGTTACGTAATGAGAACAATATAAGGTAGCGACAGAAAGAGGCATAAGGAGTTAAATACATCAATGTGCAGATAAGTTGTGTAGTGGCAACCCAGGAAGGGGTAGCCCACGGGGACCAAAAGTAACAGGCTGAGCCCTGCGATTAACTGCGTGTCGTATTTTGCGATGATCGTGATGGGTCATCAGGCTGCTGTGTTATCCAGACTGTGCTGGCAGTATAGCCTAGAGGTTAGAGGAATGAGGTGTGAAAGAGCGTGGTACATTCAGCAGACCCGACTTGAGTTTGATTCTCACAACCTCCACTTGCATATTGTGTGACTCTGAGCAAGTCACTTAACTGCCCAGTGCTCCCAGATCGCCCCTGAAAACAGGCACTTGTGCCTAGTGGGCCTTACCCGGTTACCAAAGACCAAAAAAAAAAAAAAAAAAAGTGTTAATTAGGGCAGGTGGGCTTTAAATGCTCAGTGGGCAAAGAAGGGGGATTATCACACGAGTGGAGGAGCGGTGTGGGAAGGACTGAGGGAGAAGAGGGGGTAAGAGTAAGTGAGGGTCAGACAGGAGATATTTACCTTCAGGGTGTTGAAACATAGAATCTGATGGCAGATAGGGACCGCTTGGCCCACCTAGTCTAACCATTTCCCTACCCAACAGATAAACTGCAGATCCTAGTTAACCAACAGCCTACTTCCTCCTACCCCCTATTAGAATTGCCTTATTTCAAACATGAAGTCTTGCTGTATTCTGACAGTAGCAGTGAGTCCCAACCTTCGAACTCAGGGATTTATTTAACTCCAAAAATTGATTAGCGTTTTGCTCATAGAAGTGCTAAAACATTGTGAAAATGCGTAGCACTTGCCTCACTGTGTTTAACGTACATAACACTTCAAGAAAACCCATATAAATACTTTCTGTACAGTTAACATTGTCCCAAGAAAAAAACTGCTATCAATTATTTAAAACCCTGGAACTGCCCCGGAGATGAAAGAGTTAACTTTCCATGCCAGGCATGGAACGCTGAGCTCGAGCTCAGTTGAGACGCTGTCTGTTGCTGTTTAAACTCAAACCATCAGATTCTTTACTCCGCCTCACTGAACAGTCGCTCCGGAGATTTCTCCTTCTGCTTGATTCAGTTTGTCGGTTAAAGTACCACTTTTCTCGGTTTTCGACCGAATTGAAACCACAACCTGTCGGTTCAGTCTGTCTGTGGTATTTGTGAGTACTAGGTAGGTCATTTTTTTTGTCTATTCTGTGTGGAACCTGTAAACGGTTATCGGTTCGGTTTGAACCGATAGTTCTTTAAAAAATCTTAAATTGTACTTTTAGAGTGTGGTTACCGGTTCTTATCGGTTCTAAAAACAACAGATTTTATTACGTTTTTTTCCACGACCTGTGACACAGTCAGGAACCAATAAGAGGGTCTTGCCTGGCGGATCTCCATAAAAGGATAAGTTTGGTTAGGACTGGCACAATGTCTGAGAAACCAAAAGAAAAACCAGGCCCACTGGGTTTCAACACTGTAGTGTGTGTGGGGAAGTCTTTGCCAAGGCTGACCCCCACACCACTTGTGTTTGTCTGGGGTTTGACCACCTCAATGCAGATTGCCAGATTTGTAAAAGTTTTCCTACAGCTACCCTGGAAAAGAGAGTTGGTAGGCTCAGGGAAAGGGAGGCCAAAAGTGTGGTGGAATTTTATATATCCTAAAGTATAATACCTTTATGTTCTAAAGCTTATTGTACCAGAGCTTATAACTGTTATATGTGATTATAGCCATATAGATATGTTGCTTTTATATGCTCTAAACTATCTGCTTTGTTATAGCCATATAGCCATGTTGCCTTTCATATGCTTTAAAACTATCTGCTTTGTAAAACAGCCATAATGAATGTGCAGTTCTGTGCTAACTAAAACAAAGGAGGTTGTTTGACAGAGATAAGAAAACCTTGAAAAATTAAATGAAGCTGAAATACAGCTGGTTGTAACTAAGATAAAGGGAGACACATAGTAAGTATAAAAAAAACAACTCCTTATACGAAAAGTGCTGAATCTAAGGTTTTTGCTAAAGATAAGGAAAAGCTGTTGTTAAGCATGAGATCACTGTTAGACTGTGAAACTAAAAAAGGTATATAAGCTTCTGTGAACAATGATCGAGGAGCTCTCTCCTTTAGCTGAGGCTCCCACATATATGTGCAGACAATAAACTGAGCTTTATTGGAATAACCATTGGGTGTGGTTATTGAGTATATAGAATTTAAGGTAAAGTATAGACAGTAAAGAGAATCTGCGACCACAGTTTTTGGCGTAGTCGGCAGGATGGCTTCGCCTCCGCAGGTCGCTACCGCTGATCGCTACCTAGTCCCGGCACAGGGAAGGGTGCCCCCTGTGTTTTAGTCCCATCACTTGTGTGACGCTCTAGGATTGGTGACAGCCATCATTTACTGTCTTAGGTGCTAGTGGCACCGAAGTGCTAGGTGACTCTGACGCCAGGGGACGCCCAAATAAGAGAAGTGTTAGTGGCACTTCAGATAAGAGATAGGCGCCAGTAAACGGACCAAAATGGGAAATATGGGGACCCTACCAGATGGGATCTCAAGCTAGTACTGTTAAGAAATTTTTTTGTTTTGTTTTAAACTGCAACCTAGAGCTCTGGAAAAAGACTTGGTTTGGCAGGTTACTAAAATGGCCAAAAGAAAACCTTTGAAAGGGTTAAAACCTTTAAAAGGGTAAATAGCTGCGGTGTTTAAAAATTATCATAAAGGTCCTGCAGTCAGTTTTCTTACTCAGACTTGTGTATCTGAAAAGAAGAAGAAAATACCTTGGCACCGGGTAAGTCTGAATTTTTTTTATTCAAAGTTGTTTTATGTCTGTCTGTTTTATTTCTGTAATACGTATACTAAACAAAGTAATGCTCCGTCTTTCTTGTGCATATTTTCTAGCTTATATCTGTGTTCTGTAATTATGTTCTGTTGTCAAGGTTGCGAGATAGGATTGACTGCCTTAGGTGCACAACATGTTACAGTCAAAAAAAAAAAAAGCTTCTTTGCCTCATAGCTGTTTTAATTGGTTTCATTTTTAATGAAACATTTGTGCTGCCTAGACAGGGTCATTGAAGAACTTTTGTATGTAGTTGCTGGTTAAAGCAGGTAGTGTTAAAGGTGAAGCGATATGACGTCATAGATTGCAATGTGCAGAAAGAGTTGTAGTTTGCGAGCAGCGTGCCAAGCCACTGCTAGGTAAAAATGTAATGTGTTAACAGCTATAAATGGCTTTATCATACTTCTAGTTAAAACCAGAAACTTTTTGCAAAATGGCAGAGTGCCATATTTTAGTTATGTGCCAAAAGGTGTAATCATGTTATACGAGATGTGTTCACTTACAGATGGTATGTTGTACTGCATTTTAACGGAGTTAAAATGTGTTTTAAATGTTTTGTTCTGGAAAGATTTGGCATGGCAATATGTATAAATGTGTTGGTTTAAAAATTGTCAGTGTTACAAGACAGGCAGGAGGCAGCACATATATCTAAAACACGTACAGTTTTCTAATAAAACTGTGGGCATTACCTCAGCAAATTAGTGTCAAACAATGTCAGTCTTATTTTGTGTTAAGTATTTCTTTTTGTGTATGTGTGTGTGTACTGTCTTGGCCAGCAGTTTTATGGTATGATTTAATATCAGTAGTGTTCAAGGACACTAAAAAAAATTAAAAAAATAACTGGGTTTAAACGACCCTTGCATGCACACTGTGACCTTTTGCACGTTAGTTGACCTTCTTGTGTTTCAACATTTTATGTTACTACCAGTTCAAACTTGATGTGTATTCCATACCTAAAGCACAACTTTTCACACAAAATGTATGTTTTCATGAAAGCACACCAAGAGTGAACCATGTAATTTGACTTTTTATTGCAAAACTAGTATTCTAAGTAAAGAGGAACAAACTTTTCTTCTCTCTCATGGCTTCGACTTGCAGCCAACACAGGCAATACTCCAGCTGGAAGGAGAATTATTCATCATCTCCCCATATTTTATTATATATATATATACAGTACGCTTTTGAAAAAGGACTATTACAGCTGTTTTGAGAGTCTACCATCTACAGTTAAAAACAATGGTTTTGGTTTTATGTGTGACCATGGTGTAATCATTTTTTTGTCTTTTGAAATGCATTCTAAGAAATAAGTACATTAAGTGTTACCATCAATCTGGATTTTTATAAACTCAGCTGACATTTTGTCATGCTTAGGATAAGGGAACCTAGGGACGCTATTTCTTTTATCCTATGGAAATAATCTTGTTTTATTTTTAAACTGGTGTGTGTTGTTTTGTTGTTTGTCTGTGTTTCTTCTCTTTCTTCTAGAGAAAAGAAGTTCCCCATCTTTATAGTAAGGAATGAAACTTACTAAACTAATTGTAATATTATCTTGTTATAATTTAAAGTGTAGTAGGTGGGGATCATGTCACCATCCACAGCTAACCTTTTTATTGCTACAGTATTCGAGCTGTCTCTTTCACTTCGAGCTGTCTCTTCCACCAGTAGGAGCTTGGGGGAAGGGGGTAAGTTACCCTTCCTCCCTTCCAGTGTAGTACCCACAAAAGTTGCAAGGTACATCACTGTTCCCCCAAAGGGGTAAATAAAGAAAATGTATATTTGCCAATAATTGTTTCTTATTTACAGGTTTTAGAAAAGACCCAAGGTATTTTAACAGCATAACCCAGCTCAAGCCCTTCTGTTTTCTCTAGTGCAAACAGTTAAATCTCACACCTATTATTGGTACAAGGGTTTCTGCCCTCAGCAAGTAATCCGTTACACTGGAGGGTAGAGTTGTATACGTATGTATGTCCACACATATTCATTCTTTTGATTGTCTTTTCAGCATTCTTATTCTGTTAAAACAAATGCAAAGCAACTTTTGTCATTGCCTTACAGCAATGAATGCATTTTTTTTCAACCAGTAAATTCACAGTACTCTAACATTTCTGGATTCTAAGCTAAGTTTACAGTCTATATGTGTTGTTTAAAATGTATTTTATGCATTATGCATTATGCTCAATACTGAAATTGTTCTATTACAAACATGCTTATGTTTCATGTTTATGTTATAATGTTTTGATATACATCTTGCTACACTGTATCATATGTGTATTCAGAAAAGTGCTCCACATGTATAATGTTTTTAATGCTCATAACCAAACCTAAATACTGGGGCCAGCATTGCTGACCCACCCCTACAATATGTTCCAGAGCAAAACCAAAAGTAAAATTAATGCTCCGTTTGTCTTATTACTCACAGGTACCCCTGAAAAATGAGTGTACTCTATGTAGGTTTTTGTCATTTTAAATTTTAACACTCAGTACTTTAAAGTATGTCACTATACAGGGTAAAAAAAAAGTAGACCTTTTCACGTGTCACAGGTGCAATAGGCACTGTTATTAAATTGGCATAGGCCAACAACGTATGTATTTGTCCCACTAATTGCATTGTGTAAAAGGCATATTGTTATGAACAATATGTTTAAAGCGTGTAACTGCATTAAGCAGGTTAGCAAGAGGAAAAGGAAGAGGAGACCATTATGGTTTTCCAAAGAGGTAGCAAAAAGTAGTGAAAGCCAAAAAGATAGCATTCAGGCAATACAAAAGACACAGGCAAAAGGGGATAGGGAGAAGTACCAGGAGAAACAAAGGGAGGCAGAAAAGTCAGTAAGGGAAGCCAAAGCTCAGACAGAAGAACACATTGCAAAATCAGTGGTTAAAGGGGACAAAACCTTTTACAGGTACATAAGTGAAAAAAAAGGAAAGACAAAGGGAGGAATAGTAAGACTGAAGGGGGAGGATGGGAGTCGCGTGGAGGACGACAACAGTAAAGCTGACATATTGAACAGGTATTTCTGCTCAGTCTTTACTGAGGAAGAGAGGGGATATAATAAGAGACATACAAGTATCTTACAGGGAGAAACAGAGTGCAGGAAAACACTATTTTTAAGCGAAAAAGATGTTCCAGGACTAGAGGGCATGGAATGAAGTTGGAGGAGGACAATTCAAAGAAACATGAGAAAAAATTTCTTCACAGAATGGGTGGTGGACAAGTGGAACACCTGCCAGAGGAAGTGGTGGGGCTAAAACAATCACGGGATTTAAGAATGCATGGGATAGACATAAAGGAATTCTAGAGGTCAGGGTAAGGAAACAGACTTCTAGGAAAACAAACTAAACTTACAAGCTCAAAGGGTGGACTGGTGGGCCTATAGGCCCTTATCTGCCGACACTGTTTATGTATCTATGTATTGTAACATTACAAGATTTTATAACTCAGGCCTGCTTACAACAGACAGAAAAATAATGTTCATCACTGTCATAACTGCCTCTGTGATTTAAAAGCAGGAGGTAACCACAACATTGTCATGATTTACAAGATGGTCAAATGGTATAACTGAACCTTGGCCTGCACCCCCAGGTGTGCGGTTAATGGCCCATTTTTATTTTTATTTTTCTAATTGCCAGAATTTAGGCTCTGTCACACCACTCTTTACAGAACAAGAAGTAAATGGTTTAAAAGATTGTTACTTATGTGTTTTTAACTCAGTGTCTAACACACTTTGCAAGTTTGCAGGTTTCCAAGGTGTGGCACACATAAGATCTCCACGTTCAACAGCAGTAATACTTTTATCTAAGTTGCCAAGACCTTCATCTTTTTCCTTTAAGAAAAACAACTGCCACAGTTTTGATGTTATCACCATCTTTGTGCCTGTCTGGTTTCTTATAAGGACTATTGCATGAATCCAGTTATTACTACCTCTGCAAGTGTAATGTTTTCAGCAAAATTACACCTATTTGTAGAACTTTAAATCAACTGAAGAAGATCCAGTCAGTTCAGACTCTGCAATCAAGCTTATTGTTTCTGCTTACTATGAAGTTAAGTCTGGGGAAGGGCACTCCCTAACTCAGCGAGAAGATTCTGCTTCAATTGACCTTCAAGCAATACATCCATTTTCTTCACTGCCGCTTGTTCCAGACATGGCTGGTACTTTCTACAACCCTATTGCTCTGTTATGGACTGTGTTCTTAATGGTCTATTGTCAATTGTTACCTTTTTATGGACTGTTAATCTTTATGCCGGGATGTAATCAACTACGACAAAACAAATGCCATGCCAGTGTGTGTGTGGCTATTCCATTAAAAGGACTTAATGCACCCCTGGCCAGTGTGCCTACCGTCCCAACCTGCAGCCAGCAAAATGAACACTGACTTTTCTACTATGCTGGTGTTTTGTTTTTAAATTACTGTCTGCATTGCCCCATATGCCTTGTGGGGTTACCACCATTCTGCAAATGACATTTCATCTGTACTATAACTACATCAACCTGTGGATACTTATATGAACTTATGAACTGTTAATTTCATGGACTGTTATGTTTTATAAGGACTTATCTGTCAAGAGACATTATCAATAGATTCTTCAATCAAGCTCCAAGGGTGTGCCACACCTCAACACAAGGTAACATCTACCTTATTCACTCTCAAAGTGGATTCCATAAACTCTTTTTCATCAACAAAATTGTTATGTTATATGTGGTGTCATGTGTTAGCATTTTTTTCTCACACATTTCAATTGTGGTGTTGACTTCCCTCAATTCTGTATTATGTTTTATAAACTCACCATTGTGTTCCATCTGTAACTCCATGCCTTAACTATCTGTATGCTGGAAACCAGTTTTAAATCATATAAATAAAAAGGGGGGTGGTTAGTTGATACAGAGTATCAAAAGGGGGGAGTGTGGTGGAATTTTTATATATCCTAAAGTATAATACCTTTATGTCCTAAAGCTTATTGTACCAGAGCTTATAACTGTTATATGTGATTATAGCCATATAGATATGTTGCTTCTCATATGCTCTAAAACTATCTGCTTTGTTATAGCCATATAGCCATGTTGCCTTTCATATGCTTTAAAACTATCTGCTTTGTAAAACAGCCATAATGAATGTGCAGTTCTGTGCTAACTAAAACAAAGGAGGTTGTTTGACAGAGATAAGAAAACCTTGAAAATTAAATGAAGCGAAATACAGCTGGTTGTAACTAAGATAAAGGGGAGACACATAGTAAGTATTAAAAAAAACAACTCCTTATACGAAAAGTGCTGAATCTAAGGTTTTTGCTAAAGATAAGGAAAAGCTGTTGTTAAGCATGAGATCACTGTTAGACTGTGAAACTAAAAAAGGTATATAAGCTTCTGTGAACAATGATCGAGGAGCTCTCTCCTTTAGCTGAGGCTCCCACATATATGTGCAGACAATAAACTGAGCTTTATTGGAATAACCATTGGGTGTGGTTATTGAGTATATAGAATTTAAGGTAAAGTATAGACAGTAAAGAGAATTTGCGACCACAAAAGTCTGCTGAACCGGAAGGCAGCCTGGTTCGGTTCAAACCAAACCAGAAGGAGTGCCCTCTGACCAGGGCGAGACTTCTTTGGGCAAAAGGAGAGCCGATTCTGAGGAGTCGGTTCTGGCTAAAAGAACTAGAAAAAAATCAGTTGGTGTGGAGCCAAAACTTTCCTCTCCAACTGCTGAAATAGCTAAAGCGATTAAAATTGTCCAGTCGCTTTCCCCGGTTCCGACCGAACTGGCACCATCAGGCAGGTGCTCGGTTCGGCCAGTTCCACTGGTTCAAAAGCATGATTTAGAGGAATTTTATGAACCGGAGGAGGAGGAAGAGGAGTATGAGGAACGTGAATGTGGTTTTTGAAAGTCTAGATGTGCCTATTGACCCGGACATCTCCCTAGACAGACCTTCAGGAGTGTCTCCTCCTAGGCTTTCTGAGTCCCCCTCTCATTTCATGTTTTATAAAAAAAAAAAAAAGTGGCTGAAACCCTCCAGCTTCCTATGGAAGAAGCTGTGGGATGACCAGGAGGAGTCTATATAGAAATGATGGATATCCCGGAGTCTAGGAGGCTGTCTATTCCCTTGCACAAATATTTTGGGAAACAGACATTTAAGATTTTAAAGACTCCCAACACTATACCTCCTGTGGATAAAAGAATGGACAAGAGGTATACATTGTCAGGCTTAGACATGGAGTTCCTTACACAACAATGCAGCCATGTTGGGGTAGTGCAGGCTGCAGCCTGTGATAAGGCAAACATTCCCTTGGCTTCCACACCCCCCGGACAAGGACTCCAGGAGGATTGATGCCATGGCAAAGAAATAGTACATGGCAGCATCCGTGGGACTCAGACAGGCCAATTATATGGCCTATACTGCTAGGTATCAAAAATCCAGATGGGACACTTATGGCTTTAGCAAAACAGGTCCCTGGCCAGCTTGCCAAGGAGCTGGAGCAGGTGGCTGCTGATGGTATTGAGGCATCCAAGGTGCAATTCCATGCTTCAGTGGACTCCAATGATGTGTCATCTAGAGTCATGGCTACATCTGTGGCACTTCGAAGAATAGCTTGGCTCAGATGTACTAGTCTATCACAAGATACCCAGACTAAGGCCATGGATTTTCCTGTTGTGGTTAATTCTCTGGGGAGCAGACAGAGAATTACATGAAGAAAATGGACGAGTATAGGACCACCTATAGGAGTGCACAGGCCAAGGAAAGGCAGGCCACTCCTCAAAGGCAGCTTCCCAGGTGCAGGGGCAGGCCTTTCCATAGGCCTTTTTACCAAGACCAGGCCTCCTCTTCTGCTTATGCCCAGAGGGGGTTCTTTAGCGGGAGAGGCAGACAGGGTACAAGCAGGCCTGCTTCCACCCCTCAGCCCAAAGCCCCTGCCAAACAGGCACCCTGATGGGGTTGCCAGGGCCGATTCAACTACCTGTAGGGGGCAGGCTGGCTTACTTTGTCCAGGACTGGGAGTCTGACAGACAAATGGGTCCTGGAAGTAGTAAGCCAAGGACTGGTTCTCAGCTTCAAAAAGTTTCCAAAGATGAGAACCAGATCCTTTCCACCTGCAAATCCTTCAGAGACACTTGCCTTAGAGGCAGAGGTCTCTTCCCTCCTAACTCTGAGCTGTGGAAAGGGTTCCACCCCTACATCAGGGCAAAGGGTTGTACTCCAGGTACTTCCTTACCCCAAAAAGACAGGAGAATGGCAGCCCATCCTGGATCTCAGATACTTAAACAAGCACCTTTTAAAACCAAAATTAAAAATGGTGACTCTGGGAATTATTCTACCCTCCAAGGCCAGGGGACTGGCTAGTGTTCCTGGACCTCAAGGATGCCTACTTCCATATTCTCATCAGAAGCTCCCATCGAAAGTACATCAGGTTCGAGCTGCCCTCAGGCCATTACCAGTTCAGAGCAATGCCCTTAGGCCTCACCTCTGCTCCAAGGGTATTCACAAAATGCCTGACAATGGTAGTTGCTTCTCTAAGAAGACAAAGGATTGCCATCTTCCCTTACATGGACGACTGGCTCATAGTAGGCCAATCCCCAGACCAAGTCAAGTTACACTTTACAGATAACTCAGCAACTGCTCACTTCTTTGGGTTTCCTTCTGAATCTTTCAAAGTCAGTTCTAGAGCCTGTACAGCTCCTCAGAGTCATAGGTGCAGAGCTAGACACAGAAAAGGCCAGAGCTTTCCTTCCCCTGGACAGGGCAAGGACCCTTGTCTCTCTGGCCTCCTCATTCACCCTGCAGGTGTCTTGACCAGCAAGGCATTTTCTACAGCTCTTGGGGCACATGGCTGCTTCTACAGCAGTAGTGCAGGGAGCGAGATTTCAGATGAGGGACATTCAGTTCCATTTGAGAGCCTTCTGGTCTTAAAGGAAGGACCCTCTGACCAAATTGATCCCAGTAACTCAAACCCTGATCCAGGCCCTACAGTGGTGGCAGAATCAGAACAATCTGAGACAAGGGGTCCCCTTTGTCATTCAGTCTCTCTCTTTAATCCTTACTACAAATGCCTCCCTCTTGGGGTGGGGGGCTCACATGGGCGACCTGACCACCCAGGGGTTGTGGTCCCCTCAGGAATCTCTGCTCCACATCAATCTGTTGGAACTCAGAGCAGTATTTCTAGCACTTCAAGCTTTTTCCAAATCTGTTCAGAACAAACACCACCCCCACAATGTGGTACATCAACAAGCAAGGAGGCACTCGGTCTATGGCCTTATGCACCGAAGCAATGAAGTTGTGGTCTCTGGCTTACTCCCTGAACACCTGACCCCCTGATCTTAGAGGTGATATTTTCCAGATGGGGCACCCCACAGATGGATCTTTTTGTAGCCCCAATCACCAACTTCCCCTTTTTTACTGCAGGCCCCCAGTGTTGGGCTCAGTCCCCCTGGATGCCTTAGTTCTCAGTTGGGAAGGGAAGTTCCTGTATGCTTCCCCCCCCCTCTCCTGTTCAAAGTGCTAGTCAAAATCAGATCTCAACCCTGCAAAGTGATCCTGATTGCTCCAGACTGGGCCAGACAGCCCTGGTATCCTCTCATACTGTCCTTAGCAGTCCATCTTCCCCTGTGTCTTCCCAGGAGTCACAATCTGTTAACCTGTGCTCAGGGGAGGGTTTGGTATCCGAACCTCAAATCTCTCAATCCCAAAGCCTGGCTCTTGAAGAGTTAGAGTTTGCTGATTTACACCTCTCCCAAGGTGTAATGGATATTCTGAAGGCTTCTAGAAAACCTTCCACCAGGGCTACTTATAATTCCAAATGGAAAAGATTTTCCATACGGTGCTCTGGGAAGCATGTTTCCCCAGAGTCTACTGATTTGCCCACAGTCCTTGATTATATGGTCCATTTAAATAGCTTGGGGCTGAGACCAGCTACACTGAAAGTGCATCTGGCAGCTGTTTCTGCTTTTATTTCAGTAGGTAAGCCCTCTTCTCTTTCAGCTCACCGTGTATTCTCCAAGTTTTTCAAGGGATCGCTTCACACCAACCCTCCATTCAGGGACCCTGTCCCTGCTTGGGACCTTAATGTTTGCATTGCTCAGCTTGTGCAACCCCCTTTTGAGCCTTTGTCTTCAGCAGAGCTTAAGTACTTGACTTGGAAAACTGGGTTTCTGCTAGCCATCACTTCTGCCAGACGCATAAGTGAACTACAAGCTTTGTCAGTGGAGCCTGATTTTATCTCCTTTCATAGAGATAAGGTGGTCTTCAGGACTAACAGGAAGTTAGTGCCTAAGGTGGTTTCAGATTTCCACCTTAAGCAAGCTATGTCTCTTCTTGTGTACTTCACTGACCATTCCTCCTCTGGCGAGAGGAGGCTGCACAGTTTAGATGTGAAAAGAGCCTTTTGCTACTAGAGAGCGTACCCAGGGTCACAGGTTTGACTCCCTACAACTGTTCCTCACTTATGGTGAGGTTGGTAAAGGGAAACCTGCCACTAAAAGATCCATTGCCAGGTGGATTGTCTCTTGTATTAAATTTTGTTATGAAAAACTGGGTAAGGTTCCTCCCTCAGGCTTGAGGGCTCACTCTACCACAGGTACAGCTGCTTCCCTGGCTGCTGCCAGGGACATCCCTATTTTAGAGATATGTCAAGCAGCTACCTGGAAACAGTTCACACTTTACCAAGCATTACTCCCTGGATATCCAGGCTAGGAGTGATGCTCAGTTTGCACAGCTGTGCTTCAGAGCCTATTTCCTAAGTAGGTTCTGTCCCTCCTCCATGGAGGTACTGCTTTGTAGTCTGCTACTGTCAGAATACAGCAAGACTTCATGTTTGAAAAAAAAATTGCTCACCTTAGTAATGTTGTTTCTTCTAATGGAGTCTTGCTGTATTCAGACCTCCCCCCCGCCTGCCCCTCTGAGAACCTCAGTTTTTGGGATGTGGGTGGGCAGTGCAGTGTTGGCACTCAGTAGGTGCCCACCTTGTTGTTTTCACCCCTCTTTTCTTGGGGTGAGTTGGTGTTATGTTTTTCATTTTTTGGGTCTCTTGACTTGAGTCTTTGTTTTGGGACCAAAAAATGTGTTTTATGTTTAGTAGCCAGTTGGCTAGTGTAGGTTTACAGCTTCCACACAGGACCTTAGTGAGTTTAGCTCGTAAAGATCTGACAGTTTGAGTTTAAACAGCAACAGACAGAGTCTCAACCAAGCTCGAGCTCAGCATTCCATGCCTGGTGTGGAAAGTTAACTCTTTTATCTCCGGGGCAGTTTGAAGGTTGGGACTTACTGCTACT
The DNA here is from genome assembly GCA_016271365.2 of Neoceratodus forsteri. NCBI lineage: Eukaryota > Metazoa > Chordata > Ceratodontiformes > Ceratodontidae > Neoceratodus > Neoceratodus forsteri. The sequence goes on from JADMNL010000026.1 coordinate 298,331,278, forward strand.
GTCAGAATACAGCAAGACTCCATTAGAAGAAACATTACTAAAGTGAGTAATTTTTTCATCTGTCCCATGCATTCTTGAATTCACCCACTGTTTTTGACTCTGCGACCTCCTAAGAAGGCAGTTCCATGCACCTACAACCCTCTCTGAAGAAATACTTCCTCACATTACCTCTGAGCCTTCCCCCCTCTATCTTCAAATTCTGCCCCCTTGTTCTTGCACATTTCTTTTTCTGAAAGATGCTACCCTCTTGGACTCTGATTCCCATAAGGTATTTGAAACTTTCTCTCATGTTCCCCCCCTTTCTTCGAGGCTATACATCTTAAGTTCCTTTAGTCTTTTTTCATATATCTTCTGGTGCAGACCCTGCACCATTTTGGTTGCCCTCCTCTGGACAGCCTCCACCCTGCTTATGTCTTTGTGGAGATGGGGTCACTAGAACTGTACACAGTACCAGGGGTGTAGCCAGAAATTTCTGTTTTGTACACAATCTCCAACAGTTACCCCCCTCCTCCCATTAAAAAAATGTACACAACCTTTCCAAATGGCACCCCCTTCCAAACAAGTCCGATTGTTATCAGATGATTCCTCTACTCTCTAAAGAGGTTATACATGTATCGGACACTCCTCAGTAGCCTACACTAACCCAAATACTACAGATTAGAATGATAATATTAATAGAGTGGCTTATGGTTTGTGACAGGCACTCAACAAAACTGTACACAAATGTGTACAGTGAGTATGCCTGTCTACACCCTTGCACAGTACTCCAGATGTGGTCTTACCAACAGTCTGTACAGAGGATCAAAAACTTCATGTTTTCTACTGTTGATGCCTCTCTCTATGCATCCCAGTATCCCCCCCAGCCCTCCTTAATGCTTTCTCACATTGCTGGCCCACCTTTAGGTCATCTGATATGACTACCCCCAGGTCCCTTTCCATTTTTGTTGTCAGTATCTTACCCCCCACTGTCTACTCTTCCCACAGGTTTTTGTTTCCCAGGTGCATTACTTTGCACTTCTTTACATTGAAATCTAAGCTGCCATACATTTGACCATTCCTCCAACCTTGCCAAGTCCGTTTTCATACTTTCCACCCCATCTTGTGTATCACTGAAGAATCCTGCAAGTGGATAGGTCCTAACAGAGAGGGAGGGGGAGAGAAGGGAGTAGGGTGGAGGAAGGAGAGAGGGTGTAGGGGGTAACCCCAAGAACTCCATCCCCTTCAGGAAGTGGAGAAACTTGTACAGGGCAGGGCCCAGCATAGAAGGGGAAAAGAGGAGGGGATGAAACGGGGAAGAAGGGACAGGTTGCTGAGACTGAGAAGGGAGAGGTGGTGGGCCAAGAAGTTATACACCCACTTGTTGCTTGAACCCCTCGGGAGAAGAGGGGTGAGGGGGGGAGGAGGGCTTGGGGTGGTGGTTATGCCAAGAAAAGTTCCCCATCAGGAGGTTAAGAACCCTGCAAGGGGTCTGACCCTGCAGAGAAGGGGAGAAAGAGAGAGAGGGAGAGTCAAATTCGGTAGAGTGGACGGGGTCAGGGGCAGGAAGTGGGATGGGGGTGCTGGAGGTTAACAGCTAAAGGTACCCTAGGGTAGGACAGGGCTTGGAGGGGGAAGCCAGGAAGTGTTCTCCGCCAGGGTTTAATGTACCCTGCAAGGGGGCGGGTCCTGGCAGAAAAGGATAGCAAATATGAGGGAAGGGAGGTGGAATAGTGGGGGCAGGAGGAGGGAGGGAGGAGGAGAGGAGTTGTGGGCAGCACCAACTAGAGGTAACCTAAGAGAAGAGGGGATGGAGGGGGACTGTGGGAAGTAGACTGGGAGAGAAGGGGAAAATTAGGTGCAGTTACATACATAGAAACATAGAATCTGATGGCAGATAAGGACAGCTTGTCCAACCTATTCTGCACATTTCCCTGCCTACTGGATAAGCTGCAGATCCTAGTTAACCAACAGCCTACTTCCGCCTACCCCCGACTAGAACTGTCTTATGTCTGTCCCATGCAATCTTGAGTTCTCCCACTGTTTTTTACTCCTCTACCTCCTCAGGAAGACAGTTCCAAGTGTCAACAACCCTCTCCATGAAAAACGACTTCCTCACATTACCTCTGAGCCATCCCCCCCTCATCTTCAAATTGTGCCCCCTTGTTCTTTCACATCTTTTTCTGAAAGATTCTACCCTCGTGGACTTTGTTGATTCCCTTGAGGTACTTGAAAGTTTCTATCATGTCTCTCTCTGTCTCTCATCCTCGAGGGTACACAGTAAGCTCCTTTAATCTCCCTTAATATGTCTTATGGTGCAGGCCCTGCACCATTTTAGTTGCCCTCCTCTGGATAGCCTCCACCCTGTCTATGTCCTTATGGAGATGGGATCTCCATAACTGCATGCAGTACTCCAGATGGTGTCTCACCAACTGTCTATACAGAGGGGTAACAACTTCCTGTTTTCTACTGTTGATGCCTCTTCCTATACATCCCAGTGTCCCCCAGCCATTCCTACTGCCTTCTCACATTGCTTACCCACCTTTAGGTAATCTGATATGACTACCCCATGGTCTCTTTCCATTTTTATTGTCAGCATCTTACCCCCATTGTGTACTCTCCCCCTGGGTTTTTGTTTCCCAGGTGCATTACTTTGCACTTCTTTGTGTTGAATCTAAGCTGCCATACATTTGACCATAAAACATGAAGGCTGAAGGATTAATTTTTAGTACGAACATACGAAATTTGCCAGCAGATAAAGGCCTAGAGGTCTATCAAGTCTGCTCGAATGTGCAGCTAGCACCCCTTATTCTGCAGCTGCCCTTCCCTTCCACCCTTCCCCTTCATTAACCCTCATTAATTATTTCATTAATTAGTAGTTCCAAAGCCAACTGCTGCCCTGACAGGGACTTGAACCCTGGACCCTCAGATTAAAAGTCTGATGCTCTACTGACTGAGCTATTAGGTCCCTATAGAGCAACTTCCTGCTCATCTTTATTAGGCATTTTCTCAATATCTTTGAGATTTTTCAGTTTAAGCTTTTCTGAGGGGGAGTTCTGCCCTCCACACCCCCTGGGTGCGTATGTGTCCTCTTTGTATTTAGTGTTTTAAGTGTTTATCTATTAAGCTTTAGCTTTTCTGTGGGGGCGCTCCACCTCCCAACCTGCTGGGTGCTTATGTGTCCCTTCTTTGTATTTTTTTTTTAATTAAATAAACGCTTTGTATTTAGCATTTCAAGCATTAGTCATTTATTATGAAGTTAAAGCTTTTCTGAGGGGTGCTCTGCCTCCTACACCTCCTGGGTGCCTATGTGTCCCTTCTGTGAGTTATAGTTTGTGTGTATATTTATTCTTGATATCTTTATTGACACTGTGTACACTGGCAGCAGATCAAGAAATGTATCGTATCCGCATTCATCATCGTACGTGGTGACAGTGAAAGGATTTACCCAGAGAACTCTTTCATTTGAGTTCTGTGGATGTACATTAATTCACATAGTCATAAAGAAAGTGCACTGGGGACCCTTAGATCTCCAGTATTGCCATCTAGGCTGCAAATCTAGGTTTGCCATTTTTTTTTTATTGGCTGTGAGCCATTTCACCCCACCCAAGATCAAGTGCACCTTTGGAAGAGGCAAGCACTGGACACTAAACCACACCCTTAACTCCGCCCCTAGTCCCACCCCCTTTTCATGACTGAGCGTGCATTGCTGCTCCTCAAAAGCCATTTGTCATATCAGTGAAGACTTTACTGGAACACTAAAAGTCAACACTTAAAGTAGCAGTTCAACAAAAAATGTTAAAATGCTGTACCTGTTAAATTAGCTTTTCTAGGTTCTATGGGCTGGATATTCAAACTGCGCCATTCTGAGGCGCAAGCCCTTGCGCTGCGCAAAATAGTTGCACAGGGGTGTGGCCGGGGCAATATTTAAAGGAGTTGCGCTATTGAGCAACTCATTTGAATATCACCCCACAGCCACAGCCACAGTGCATGGCGCAGAGTGGAGCATTCAACTTGTGGTGGCGCAAGTACCATTACGCCATGCGCAAAATCACGATATTCAAAAGGTGACATGCAAATGGGGCCATAATTCATGCAAGGTGCAGGCGAGGCCATTTGCATCTGATTGTAGCCCCATTTGCATGCCATTAGCATGTAGGTGCGCCCGATCCCAGGGACTGTGCCTGGCGCCCTGCCGAGCAGCAGCTGTCGGGGACCGGCGTAAATGCAACAATCGCGGGCAGCAATGTGGCTTCCTCCCCTCCTCCTGTACATATCCCTGGTGGTCCAGTGGACCAAAATGCCCGATCGCTGGTGGTATGTGTAATAAAACACCCCCTGAACATTGCCTTGGTGGCTGGTGTCCCCACCCCACCCACCCATAAAGCCCCACCACCCCGCTCCCCAGCAGCAGTGGCGGTAGCATCCCACCGCCTGCCGCCCCACCGCCCGACTGCCTGGTAGGGCTGCATGCCCATTGGTGCAGAGCAAGAGCCAATGGGCGTGCAGCCATACTATACATGACAGTCAGATTTGTGAATGATGTTCATTCCAAATCTGGACTGTCATGTCGATAATGAGCTGCATGCCCGTGGCTTTTGCTACGCAAGCGTGCAGTCCTCAGGCAGTCAGCGATGAGGCGGGTGGGGCTCTGCTGCCCGCCGGCTGCCGAAAGGCCAGCGTGTGGGCTCTTCGCGGTGGGTGGGGTGGGGCCTGCTCCTGAGGCATTGGCCGGTGTTTCGCCACCTATGTCCACAGAACAGTCACTGGACACTTTCAAGATATCTGAGGAGAAACCACGATGATGCAGCTGATTACTGAGGAGAACACCAAAGGAACTGGGTTGAGGGCCAGCCACAGGTTGCAGCTGCTGCGTTGTGCCCTGCAATACAGCAGCTCACCTGTGGGTGGCCCCCGAATTAAGCCTTTTTTTGGCTCAAAGTCCTGTAGGCGCAGGTTGGGGGTTGCACCTGCACAACTGTGCACAGCCCGGCTGAATATCGGGCTGTGCAGTTTATACATGGTTCCTCCACCTCCAGTTCAGCATGCATTCATTTGCATTGCTCTGTTGCTCAGCATGTTTTCTGTGGTGCAGGTACCTCCTGCTGAATATTGCAGAATGGAGCAGGCGCAACCCTATTGCGCATGGCGCAACCCTTTTGAATATCTGGCCCTATGTATTCAAGAAAATAATTTTACTAGGTAAACATGTAGGATTAAAGGACATCTCATTTACAGACATTATTGTGGGGGACAGGGAAATACTGCAAATAGTATACAATAAACAAATTGCTTGTTTCCTATTATTTATTTATTTATTTAGTTTTTGTTGACCGGGTAAGTGCATTAGACAAATCCTGCCTATTTTCAGGCACAACCCGGGGGAGGGGGATACAGATGAATGCCAACTGACCTTGAACCAGAGTAAGCTGTTGGTGGTATTTTTAGTGAATGCATAATGCAGTACATACTGTATATTTTTCCTGGATCCAGTTCCTTTTCATCTCCTCAATACTATTTTGAATCTAAAAGAAGTGAACATTCTTTTTACTGGAGAAAACAACTTTTATAAAATGATTTAAACATTTCAAAATACTTAAATTCTTTTAGAGATGAAAGTTTACCAGCAAACAAAAGTGGAAGGTAACTGAATCTTTTACTGTTATAAAAGTAGGGGCAGACTTTTTGCCCAGTTTTGCTGCTGTTCTGCTTTTGAGATGCAGAGTGGAAAAGCTATCTACTAATGGTCTTAATGGTCATACTTTATACCTCCTAGGTTGACTGCTATTACAAAGAAAGGGCTATACTTGACAAAATAACTTTTTTTGTAAAAATACAGCTAAAACAGTGAATGATATGACAGAATCTGTTTCTAAGGTATGCAAGCACTGAAAATAGCTTAAAAACCTGACTATCACTGAGCAAAACCTGATGGGGGGCCCTGAAACCTGATCACTATGTAAAAAACCTGACAGGTGGCAACCCTAACAGACCACTGGCAACTGGTTACCCAAATCCAAAGGGGTATACAAATGTGAAAATTGTAATGTGAGTCAAACAGTCAGTACTTACAAACTGGAACCACGTTTACCAGAAATGAGAAAACAGTTAGGACTGACAACTTCATGACGTGTAGTGCGCCATTTGTGATTTATAGCTTTTGGTGCTCTTGTCCCTTTTATTATGAAGGCCAAACTACTAGGCCTCCAAAACAGAGGCTACAAGAGCATGTTAGGGCAATTATAAACAAAAATGTGTACAATGCATTGGGTGACCATTTTCTTTATCCACAGTGGCGTGCCTGACACTTTCAGGTTCACCATTTTGGAACACATACAAAGACATCTGAGGGGAAAGTAGAGTAAACACTCTTACAGAACGAAAATAAATGGATTTTCCTGTTGGAAACAACTACACCAACAGATGTAAATGAGGATGTTGATTGTATTCCTTACTTGTAAATCATGTGGCTGTCACCCTAACCTAATTTAAAGACACATTCCTCTCTATTTGAAACCATTATGCCCCTTTAAGGCATACTAGAGTACGTGGTAATCATATACCCTGGGTCACACCAGAACTTCTGGCCTGCCTCAGAGCATGTGACCAGGCATGGAGTAAGTATGGAGCATATGGCAACTAAACTACAAAATGACTATTGTACCACAAACTTCTCAACACATGCACCAAAGTTGTTAGACTAGCCAAAGTGGAATATTTCAGCGTTACTTTCCACACCAACCTAAATTCAAAGTCTAAATTCTGGCAAGTTTTTCATGCTCTCTTCTCTCCCCCCCTCCGACTCCACTACCCAGTCCTTAAAATCAACAGCTCCCTTATCACGGATCATGCATTAATGACTGAGGAATTTAACTCCACATCATGCGCCACCGCCTTATTAGCTGCCTTCCCCCTCCCCCCCCCATGCTCTCCACCTCCAACTAAATGTACTAATCCCAACCTTCGACACTCATCTGCCCCTCCTACTTTCTCATTTTCATTGATCTAACCTAACGATGCACTTGCTGCCCTTCTAACCATCAATCCATCTAAAGGCACCTCTCCAGATGAACTTGACCCAAAGCTTCTCTAGCTCTCTGCCCCAGTGATCGCAGGCCCCATAGCCAAAATTCTGAACCTCTCCTTTAACCCAGCAGGGTCCCTACACCCTAGAAACTCACTACTGTTCTCCCCCTCCCCAAGGGTGGGGATACCTCCTCTCCTGGGAATTATCGCTCCCATTTTCTTGCTCCCCACCCTTGCTAAGCTCCAGTAACATCTTGTCCTCTCCCAGATCGCTACCTTTGTCTCCGATTCCAACTTTTTCACCATGTTCCAATCTGGATTTGGGAAAGCACATTCCACTTCCACCCCCTTACTTAGGCTCACTGATACCATTCTGAGCGGAATGGACAATGGCTTGATCACCTTTGCAATCTTTGTTGACCTTGCCAAGGCTTTTGACACAGTTTCCTACACCCTGCTTCTCCACTCCCTCATGGCAGCTGGCTTCTCCCAGTCTGCTACCAACTGGTTCAGGGCCTACCTCACTGGGCAGACACAGTCAGAATCGCCAACTCCAACTCCCTCCCATGCCAAAATACATACTGGAGTGCCACAGCACTCAGTATTGGGCCCCCTGCTATTTTCTGTATTCCTAAGCAATTTGCTGTCAGCTTGCTCCTCCTCACACATTCACATGTATGCCGATGACAGTCTTGTTTACCATAGGCAAATCCCCCTCTGATGTGGAAGCCAGACTCCAGCTCGACTTCAGCAAGATCCAGCACTGGCTCACCTCACATCAGCTCTTCCTAAATGCCAAGAAAACAGTCTCGATGTTCTTCGGCACTAGGCAGAGACTTGCTCAGCTCCCTGTTCTGCCACATTCCACATCTTGGATGGGACCCAACTTGAGGACACCACCTCATTCAGATATCTTGGGATTTGGCTGGACCAACACCTCAATGTCTCTGCACATATGGACACCATCCTGAAAAAAATGTGCCTCAAGCTTGGTGCCTTTTACAGGAACCGTAACTGCATCCTGCTTACGGCCAGGATTGCAATTGTCCAGAAGATGATACTCCCCATTTTTGACTACTGTAACGTAGTCTACATTGCTGCTTCCAAATCCACCTTATCCAGATTGTACCCCCTTTTCAATTCCTTCTGCCACTTCACCCTCGACTTCCCAGCATGTACTCACCCCAGTGACCTCTACTACTCTCTTTCCTTCCCCTCACTCACTAACAGTCACCCCTCACACTGTGCCAAACCTGTCTCTAAATACTGGCTTGGATTCCTACCCCCCTTATCTATCCTCCTCCCTCTCTACCCTCTCCTCCTATTTATTCTTTAAGGTCTTCAGATTCTAGGAACTTTGCTGTCCCTCACTGCTCCATGTTGGTCAGTCGGCCTTCTATCACGGCTTTCCCAAACTCCGAAATGCCCTCCCTCCTTAAATCTGGCACTCTTCATCCTTTCTCTCCCTCTCCATTGCACTTGTAAACTTCTCCTCCTCCTCTAACTCGCAACCCTAATACTACCCCACACCTCTGACCAGGACTACCTAACTCTACAACTGCACTATCTGTACATAATGTACCTAATAAGTTGCTCACTCACTGTCTGTGTGTTATGGATTCACTGCATTATTGCAATAAATGTTATTTTACAAAGTTGTATTATTGCTCAACTCTGATGTTTGAAATTGTTTCTTGTATTTCTGAATGCAGTTATCCCTGTACCCTTCTCCCCTAGGTTGCACCAGGAGACTAGTAACTTGTTAAGTGTGCCTGTCTATGTGAAACATTTCAGTAATACAATGTGCAGTATAGCTTACTGAATGCTTTATCTGTCTATTTTTCTCTCTTATTTTAGGAACCTGATGTGTAGAACCCCTCAATCTTTAAAATGCGAGGCGAGAGCTACATTACTTGTATGCCCACAAAGCAAGGAATAGTTCAGTACTGGACTGGGGGAAACCAAAACAGGTCCCATTTTTCAACCCCTCTCTTCTTAATATATAAACTTTCCTCCAGACTGTTCATCCCTGGTCTGGACTGATACAGAGCTAAATCTATTTTCTAATGAGATTCTTTTCTTAAGACTTAACTCCATAATGAACACCATAGGTTGTTTCCAAAGTTCCCCCTCCCGGTTGTTCCAAAAGGCCCCCCCAATTCTTTTTCCTTTTTCTTCTTCAATGATCCCATGGCAATTGTGAAACTCTGGATTTATTTCTGAATACATATAAGGGATACATAACAGGGACCTGTGCAATACATGATTTATTTTTACAAGAGCGGTTTGACATTGGGTAATCTCACGAGTGGTGTAAGACACGAGTGCTGAGCCTAGGATCAAACAGCGCTAGTGAAAATAAATCATGTATTCCACAGGTTCCTGTTATGTATTTCATTTATGCAATAGGGATTCTTTAGGATTGTGTAAGGAGTTTTGTTTTGAATTGTTTATTTAATTTTTCATGTTAACGTACATGGATTTTTTGCTGTTTTCCTAGGGTAGCTTGGCTGAGCATAATAGTTGCTAAGCAGTTGCTATGGATGCTTCAGCTTTACATCATGGATAGCACATAATGACAAAGTTTGATGCACAATTCCTTTGCTTTTACATTTTTCGGGGGGGGGATTTGTCAGAAAAAGTGAATAAAAACTGAATTTTCAACCATTTTTTACCAAGTATAAAAAAAAAATCTAAAAAGCATCTATATATGAAACACCTCATTTTGTAGATAATTTTGTGCTGAACAACTTTGTGATCAACGTACAATGCTGTCAGTTTTCGTTTTAAAGTTGTATTTATTTGTCGTAAAAGTGCAAAAACAATTTAACTTTCTGATGTTTTACGCTAATTCTACAAAAACTAAATGGTATCTATAAATGAAACACCACTCATTTTGTAGATATTTTTGTGCTGGACAACCTTTATGCTCACCGTACCATGCTATCATTTTTCATTTTAAAGTTATTCACATTTGAATATGATTAGTACTGCTACTGAGGCTGAACATCCTAAACTGGGTGATGATATAGCAACTGCGTATATAAATGAGTGATGACATACTTACTATGCATATAAGTAAGCCCCAAGAAAGGAGGCCAACCATGCATTAATTCCCTAGTAGAATCCTCCTTTCGATGGGGCGTAATGTGCTTGTAACATGTCAAACTTCATTTTATACATTTATTTACATCTACAAATCAATTTCATTTGCTCATCTATCAAACTATTTTATATGAAACAAGTAGAAAAATCAGTTTTCACATGGACCACATTTATTATTATGGTGGGTTCCAGTGGAAAACTTTTAACATGTGTATCAGTGTTACACTACTGCTTTTATATTTCAATAGCATGCTTTTGTCTGTGAACTACTGTCACAAAAATGTATTAACACTCATTCGATAATTAGATGTAGTGTTTGCAGTGACTTCTGGGATTCAATCTGAACTAAAAGAATAAAATTTGGTTTTCTCATGGACTACATTTATTAATATGGTGGCTTCTACTGAACAAAACTTTAACACGTGTAGTGCTGTAAGAGTAATGCTTTTTTTACATTTCAATAACATGCTTTTTTCTTTGAAACACTGTCAGAAATAAATGTAATTACACTCGTTACGTAAGTAGATCTGCTGTTTGCAGTGGCATCTGGGATACAATCCACACTCATTTGCATACATGGATTTTCATTTTTACTCGAACACAACAAAAAAATCAAGTTCACATTACAGATCTAATGTAATTATTCTTTCATCGTCAGCAACTATTACTTATAGTTCACAAGGCCATTTATAGTGAACTTTGCCATCCTCTACGGATTTACAGTTTTGGAACAGCTGTGGAAACAGGTTTGTGCTTGCTGTGTCTCACTAACAGCTGCATTTGCCGTGCTGCTTGGTTTAACAGGTCCTTTTTCTTTTACTGATAAAAGAGTGTTGGGTTCGTTTGCAACATTACTTTCTATTTCGGTACTAACACTTCACTATATGCAATGCTTGCCTTACATGCTGCAAATATTCAGCAGTACATTTTAAACATTTGCGGCATTTAAGCAAGTAATCTATAACTAAGTGCTTTCTTTACTGCTTGCGCTCATCCCTTCTCATCAATTTTAATGCTCGAGCTCTGATCTCTTCTGTTACATAGCCCTGAGGGAATGAATTGCCATGATATAGTACAGTGCCCGCCCGGTGGGTGGGTGGGAAAGACCTATTGCTTTGCCTTACTTACACTGTGGTTTCACAAAATTGCAAACCCGGTTCCCAATGGCTTCAGGTGGTACTGCATCAGCGGGCATTACTTGGAAATTGATACCCACTCGATGCATATCACATGTTCTTGTTTAACCAATTACAAGTCTCCATTGTACAAACTATTAATAGCCATGTTATAAATGTTTTTTACGCAGTAGCTATAATACATGCATCTACATATCCCTACTACCTTTTTCCTTTGAATCTCTAGTTTGTCTCTTCTCGCCTGCATTACACTATGTACATAGTTATACATGCACTGACTTTTAACAGATTTCTACAAAAGAATGTTTATGAATTCCTGCACTCCTTTTTGAAGGGGTTGTAATCATTTCGATTCCTGTGTATTTGCCTTGATATTTTCTTTTTAATTATGGTTTAACCTTAATCTCTGTCCATGACATGTTTGACTCTTTTTGAACCAATCACAGAGCTTGAATCCTGACTTTTGGGATTTTGAATTTATTCATCATGTCTAATCTAATTTAATAATTTTATTTTGCTTAGTGTAATTTGTCAAACAAGATTTAAATGCTGTTAACCATCTTTTTAATGTTTTTATCACTATGCTGCACTTTGGTGTTTGTTACTTTAAATCTGCACAAAATAAATTGTACCCATGTTTGCCAATGGTCAGATACACGTCCTGAGGAAGACCTGGATTAGGGTCAAAGTGCTGGGGCAAATGTTTTTTTTTTTTGCTAAGTACTTCGCTACTTTTTGGAAAACACTGATCCTTGAGTGCAGAACGTTTTCATTGATGTATTTTTGAGCTGGTTGCTCCTGCTTAAGCACCTTCATTTCTGTGTGCACCCTACACCTTGATTTCTTATACGTTATATAACCCGTAACACATTCCTCAGCTTTCCGGTTTTTATAACCGGAAAGCTGATTACTCCGGGGGGTTGTAGTGAATGATTACAGCATTAGCTATAAAAAATACTTCAGGGGATGGACAGCATAAAACCTGTGCTGCAAATCGAGTTTTGCCATTTTTTGTAATCTGTCATGTGTATTTCAGTTGAAGAAAACATTCATCTCAGGGAGAAGCAGACTAAATACAATGTAAACATTATTTTTTATTCAGGTAAAAAGATACACATTAAATAGCAGTTCAACAATGTATTAAAATATTTTCTTTCCTTTTCATGCCTTCAGTCTGCACTAGATTAGTTAGTATTGCCTTGAAAATGGTACTAGAATAGCAAGTGCTAAGTGTGTGTGTGTGTGTGTGTGTGTGTGTGTGTATAAGTGTGTGCTTATAGCAACAATCCACAGAGCGCCCTGAAACACCTACGCTTATCTTTTTATCACCTGAAATCCATTAATGATGCCTGACACCAAAGTGCATCATTCTACCACAGTGTGATGCTTCCAAAATAGAACTATCTGCTCATTAAGTTCGTCATGCACTCACATGCAGCAAACGTCTTGCTATGAGAAGGGATTTTAAGGGGTGTGATTCTGTCTGTCCAATGTAAAGTAGTCTGCAAGGGACAAGATGTGCTGCACCAATTGTCAGCCACGCTGATCGTGATGCCATTTTGCTTTGATGGGCGGAAACTGTCTAGTTGAAAAAAAAAAAGCTGAAACAATCATATGGCAGCTTTTTCCTTTCATCTGCAGAACACCGCAATGCAAACAGCTGTTAGGTTTCCTAATCAGCCTAGCTAACATCACCCCCTTTCAGTATGACTGTTCTCCCCCTCACCACCCCTTGTCCTGTCCCTCATGCAGCAAACAGAAAGACCCTCCCACCAGAGCTGGGGAATCAGTCTTATCAAGCTTTACTACATGTCATCTAAACGTTTAATAAAAACCTGACTCATTAGCAGTGCGCAGTGTGAGGGCATTGAACATTAAGGCACCTTTAGAATAGAAATCTGATGTCCTACAAAGGAACTCACTGCGGTTTCCAAAAAAAAAAAACACAGATTCTGACAGATCACATAATAAACCAGCCTCAAGGGTTACTCTCACTGTCACCTATTCTGCTCCAGTTTCTGATTCAAGAATCTCTTCATATGTTAGTGCCAGAGAGATGTCACCCATCTCTGTCTCTCCCCCTACAACCAAATGAAAAATCCCTCCCTCTGTGTGCTGTCTCACCCCCACCCTCCGTTTCCTCTCCCTGTATTCAAAAAACAAAACCCCTCCTGCTTCTTCCCTCCTCCCTCTGTGTGCTGTCCCACCCTCCACTCCATTCTATGTTTGTGTACGCTGGTAGGAAGGGAAACTGGAAAAGTACATGTGCAGTACTGTTGTAGCATTCACAGTTTTTTTTTTTTTTAACCATTCCAACAAAGCAGCATTTTACCACATTTTATTTTGGAGTGTGAAAAAGTGTTACATTTATAAAGGAAAGCCTCCCAGATATATAAAATCATTTGACCCATCCGATGCAGGGGCACAGTGATCCCCATTTAGGGTATCTAAATATTCTCATGCTGTAAGACCTTTACTGTTCAGCTCAACTTAATATTTGCTGTGCCATGGACTGACAGGTCAGTTCAGAGTTCCCATGCATTTTAACTCTGTCAGAAGCTTAAGGTTGACCCAGTTGCTACTTTGCCCTTATCATTGGTGGTCAGTGACTTCCTCCCACTCTCACATGTCCTTGTTTTCTGAAAAGAAAGGTACGTGCTGTATCATGTATTTCAATGACGTTTTGAACTTATGTTGATATCTTTGGCATTTTTTCACCAAATTTTCAACTTGGGCTTTTTGGGACCCCACCTCATAAACACTGTCCCTTTCATGTTGTTAATCAGGCCCGGAAGAGGATTTCACAGTTGCTGCATGAAATCACCTTTCAGGACTGATTAACAAAACAGCAGTGCCAGTGTTCATGAGATGGGGTCCAAAAAGCCCATGCTGAACATTTTGGGAAAAAATTGCTAACAATGGCTGAGTCATATGTGTTCATCAAAATGTTCGTTGAAATGTTCCTATTCACACACATAACTTTGGTAATTTTCAATATTTTGACTCCAAATTTGCAACAGAACCATTTTTTCACATCACCTCATAAACTGTAAAGCTGTCATTTTTCACATCATGCCTAAAACGTGTATTTGCACCTGTGGCATGGAATGGTGTTTTGGCAAGGAGTTGACATTTTTCACCTATGAGGTTTAAGAAGTGGGGGTCATAAGAAGATTATGTTGAAAATCTGGAGTCAAAATATTAAAAAATGCTAGTGACTGGGAAAATCTACTAGCCCTACAGACTTTACTAGTCCAGCTGGTGTACTTATTGAAAAGTTACCTTCTCCACTACAAGCCCACAGGGCTAGTTAAAGGAAAATCTTACTAGCACGATACAAAATCTACCAGCATTTGGCTAGTGGGCCGGTGCTAATTTCGACCCCTGCTATCCTATGTGTTTAACTGTTCTGCAATTACAACACTTTTCCTCCAAACTGTGTGAGGATTAACTTTATATACAAAGGTTTGATCTTCCCCCATGTCACTAACTACAGTCACTATGGGGGGAGATCGTGATAAGTGAATATGAATTGATGCCTTCCCAGGTGTGGGAAACTTCACATCCCCCCCCAATTATTTCTGTGGCTTCCTGGGTCAACCCAATGGTGGGAACTTGGGTTGGAAGGTGTCACCATCTGCCCCGTGAGAACAGAGCAGAGTCTAGTTGTTAGGGCTAGGGGAAATATGCTGTCCCCAGTCCACTGATAAAGCCAACGTCAGCAGCACTGTAAGTAGGGCATAACGCATGATAACAAGCAGGTGCGCTCCCTTCAGCCCCCCCATCTGCTTCATAAGCTCTGGGGTGTATACACACCTTCTGCACATTTTTCAGCTATCTGCTATTTCCTTGTGTGTCTCTTTTCTCCCTCCCTTTTTAGTACTTTCTTAATTTTGACTAAAACAGTTCTGTTTATTTAGTTCCCCCTTCCAATCCCCCCACACCATATGCAGCATCATTTAAAGATTAAACAAACCGCTATAAAATATGGTATTTAAATTGAGTAAGAGTTCTTATGTCCATGTAAGTTCACTCTTTTTTCCCAGTTTTCATTTACAGGCATAAATCCAGCTACGCCTGATGCTAGGGAGAGAGAATGGTGTAGGCGTGCAGTGAGGGCGAGAGGAACCGGGGTAAGTTTTGAGCTACTTCCTCCCTAACCAGCCCTGCATGGGGTACCAGGCTAGCCCTCCATTAGTTTGGGCTGAGCAAGGGGGAAGCAGAGAAAGGGTATTCCCTGTTGGCACAAGGAGTCTGTGGGCTTTCTTTCCTGGGAGATCTCGGGCTGCTAAGGTGTCACAGAGGCAAGTTCTGTCTTGGCCTCATGAGTGCTGGTGGGTTCCAGGCAATGTGATGCTTCCAGTGCTTAGCAGTTCCCCTCCCAGCCCAACTGTTAAAGTTTTACACTACCTGGATTGATGTAGGCTCAAGTGTCCTGATTTGGGCTTTCTTCCACTTCCCTGGAGCCTGCGTTCCCTCCTCTTCCTGGAAATTCATAAGCCGAAGTGGGGAAAAATGTATTTGCCCAGAATGAAGCAGGTCGGCTCTCAGGTGGGTCTGTTGGTTCAGAGGTGATTTGTGGGATCTGGGTAGACCTTTACGGGCTATCGACCAGGTAGATTTAAATCAGCTTTTTCTCCAAGTGCTCCTTAAGAGCAGGGACCGCTATGCCTTCCTCTTTCAGGTAGTTTGATGCTGCCAGGAGATCTTTGAAGACATGGGTGCCCATTTCAGTTTTGATCCGTAGCCTGGCCGGGTATAACAACTGGGCCCTGATGCGTTTTGATCACAGTTGTTTCAGTATCGGCCATACCATTCGCCTTGTCTTTTGTACAGTTGAGATGTAGAAGTTATCCAGAGATATGCGGTGTTGCTGATATGTCAGGTTTCTGGTGCCACGTGCTCTCAGTAGCTCTTCTTTAACTACATAGGAGGACATTTTAGCCACAAAGGATCATGGTCGCTCTCCTGTAATGCTGGGTCTCAGTGCCAGAGAGTGGTGGGCCCAGTCCATGGCCAGATCAAATTCTAGTGGCTGCTGGAGAGCTTCCTGGGGGACTGACTGCAGAAAGTCGATGTGTCTTTGGAGGCTTTTTCAGTTCCCTCTGGAATTTGATATAACCGTATGTTCCGCTGGTGACTACATCCATCTTGGTCATCGAGCCGATGGGTTAACTCACTCTCTTGCCAGTAGGTAGTAGACGGTCCTGGCGGTGGGCCTGCTTCATTACCGTCATGAGGCAGAGTTCAAGCTGGTTGGTTTTGAGTTCTGTTTTACCCAGATAGATCCAAGTTCTGACAGAGTGATCGATTTTTGTTACTGTTCTGGCAGTTTGGAGGATTGAGGCTATTACATCTACGCCTTCTTCCTCTGTTAAATCTACTGCCATGCAGGTTTCTCAATCAGCTGTCTCAGCGAGGATCCCGGTTTTTTTCTTGTTGCAGTCATTTTTTTACTTCTGTACTGGGGGTCGTGGTGTTTGTTGTTAAGATAGTTCTTGTTCTGGTTGCTTTGGCAGGTGAATTCATGGTGTTTCCTGGCAGCTGTTCATGGATTTTCGGGGAGGGGGGGTGTAGGAGCCAAGAGGTTACGCTGCCATTTGGCAGCTGATATCAGCGGAAGTCTCCAAGCCAGACCATTTAATACTGGAGGCTGTGCAGAGACGTGGATGGGAGAATAAAGGGTGGGGTGGGTGAGAGAGATGCGTTTTTTTTGGGTAGATCTGATGCAGCCGAGTGGTTTCAAAATTGTGTCTCTTTGCTGTTGCTTCTGATGGACTCCTACAGGAGTCCCTGGCTTCCGATTTGCTGCTAACGAGAGGTCCACAGTGTGGCTACGGCCGGAAAGCTCAGTGCAGCTACAGCTGAAGATTTCTGTTTGCGGCTACAACCTCAGACTCCTTCCCTCAATGTGGTAAAGTCCCCTAAACACACCACTGCTGCCTTAACTGTGACCCCGACTCCTTGCGCAACGACTGAAATCCAATTCTCTTCTATAGGGATTCCTTTATTTTGCAGGAAAATTGAGTCATCTACAAGGAAATCATTCCCACAGATCTGCGTTGCTTATGTGGTAAAACAAATGTAGTTTCCATAGGAAATACTGTCTGTAGGAAAGCCCAATAAAAATGAATCTGAAGCTACAGGGAAATGCGGTTTTGGAGCGGATCGCCTGCCCTGCACACATCAGAAATACAGAAGTGGTTGCACTCGGTCTGTAAAGCCAATAACATCCTCCCTGAAGAGGACAGCACAGTATAGTACAGTGAAGGCTGCTTTCTGAGGTTTAGAAGGAAAGACTGACGACACATAGTTTGACACTTTCTTTTTTTTGTATAAACATAAAGGACCATGGTTACAGATTCAGCAGAATGGAGGTCTAAAAACACATTCCATTCAGTCATTTGTTTTTTCTCCGTTGTTGTCAGAACACCCCCAACACAATCTAGCCAGTCATTATGCAGTGGGAGTAGATTACACTATTGTATAATGAGTGACTGCACTGTTTGAGGGTGATTCTAATGTTCAGGAACTGTGCACTAAGAGTAGTTCAGTGATTTGAAGCAAAACAAAGTTGGACATAGCTATAAGTTACCATGTATTTTTGTTCTAATAAGTAAGGAGGCAGATGAAACAACCAACAGCATCAATGAATTTTAGAAAAGGTAATCAATCGTAAAATGTGGGGTTTTACCTAAAAATTATATGATGCAAAAAAGGTTAACAGTGTCCCTTTAATCCAAACATAATCAATTACCGATGAACCACTGCCTCCAAGTAGGTGTATTTCCCTAAATGGTCTCCTTTTATTCTGCCATTTAGCAAAAGGTTTTTGTCCTTCAAAACCTTGTGGGCGGCTATTCCTCGTGTGTGAAGTTTAGTCCCTAGAGTTTCTGTCAATCACTCTTTTATCAATGGATATTTGAGCTAGGCAATTTTTGAACTCATCTGGAATACCTTGTAATGTTCCCATTCTTGCATTTAAATCACCCATGATTATATTTCCCATGGAATTATTCAACTGTCATTTGTCCAATGTCTCTTCTAAATCCTTTAACCATTCTTTATCTGTATACTTACTGTTATCTGGTTGAACATGGATGTTAGTTAAAATGATATCCTCTGCTTTGGGTCTAGAAATATGAACCATCAGTAAACTACTGCTATCGATTGCAATTTCCTTGGTTGATATTCTGTTGTCCAATTTGCAAAATGTAATTAATCCCCCAATGTTTCTGCCAAATGTCTTTGTTCTTGTTGCTTTTTTTGGAATAGGATTTATATCCATATAGAAACATGTCTCCTGTATGCATATAAAATCAAATGTACCCAAATATCTCTCTACATCAGGGTCACCTAAGTTTTTTGGTTTTTTTTGTTTTGTTTTTTTGCTGTTGAAAAAAACTGGAGGTTATTCTGCCTGCTGTGCACCCTCTTCCGAACGGCTGTCAGACAGACCAGAATGAGAGGGCGAAAGTACAGGGCTCTGTTTAAGGGCACAGGATTTAAGGAACCGGCAAAATCAGGGCTGGTGGAAACCACGAACCTTAACTGCAGTTTTGAATTTCCTGCCCTGCCCCCACCAGAAATGCAGAAGTGGTTGCACTCAGTCTGTAAAACCGATAATTTCATCTCTGAAGAGGACAGCACAGTACAGTGAAGGCCGCTTTCTGAGGTGGAGGAGGAAAGACTGGCGTGAACACGTAAGCATTAATCACTAACAGAGGAGGGCTTTACCAGTGGATTAATGCCCACTGTGGGGGTTGGTGCCAGATGCCGAAGGCTGAGGGTTCCAACCACCCAGCGGGCATAATCACTGGTAGAGCCAGACTCTGGAAGTGATTATTGCACTTGTGACATTGGCTCATTGCGGGAGCGAGGAGTCTATGTTACCGGTGTGTCACAGTGGCAGTTGGAGACTCTATGGACAAAACCTCATGGAGACATTGGATTCAGCGAGAACGCTTTATTTACCTGGCAGTGAGTATAGTGCACAAAAACCATGATCGGCGACAGTGCTAGCGTGGTCAACGATGGCATTGCAGGTCACAGTCCCGGCTCAATCCGTGTGAATCAATTTGTGCCAGGCGGCAAAAGGTTGTGTAACGCAACGATTCTTGGCACTTGCAGCAGTCGGGTGCGTACTCTGTAGATAGGGCCTCGTGGGCGGGTCTCTAGGTCCATCTGGGTGTGTGGTGCTCTCCGAACGACGTCACCAGGAGGAGTTCCCTACTGTGGACAGCTGTCTTGAGGGAGGCATGAGAATGTCACTGGCCCACTGACCGTGATGTTCTCGAAGTGGAATGACTGGGCTCCGGTCATGTGGCGGGTGAGACAGAGTCCCTTATCCTGCTGGTTCTCGGTGCTCGGTCCTTCGGCTGTGGGAGCTCACTGCTGTCCATCTTTTGGGTCTGTGCATGAGGGCGCAGCGTGCTGCATTGTGGCCGGGGCAGGTTGCTGCGGGGTGCTGAGCCGCTGGTTGTCGGAGGGTGGGCGTTGTATGTCACGGCTCCTCTCCCCCTCTCTGCTGCTGTCATGGACTGTGGCGCTGCATGTGGGGCCAGCGTGAAGTGTGGAGGGGTTGTTGGGCTGCAGGGGTCCCCAGCTAGGTGACAGTGGTGTCTGGGGGCTGGAGAGCACTGTCGACCACTTCCTCCAGTCGGTAGCTGAGGGGGAACCAGTAGCTGTGGAGGCTAGTCTCACACCAATGGCCGGTGATGGACATTATTTCTCTGGTGGCGAGACAAGCCTGGGACAGCATGCTGACTGCAGTGCTCCGGATACTGTGGTTGGTGTATCGGACAGACAGGTGGGTGTCGTCCGATATCTAGCACATGAGATCTCCCAGGTAGTTCTTCCCCATCAGTTGTCTGCTATACCAGCAGTCTCAGCGCCTGGGTCCCGTGTGGTCAACTCTGCGAAGGTGCAGGTACAAGGCGGGGCCATTGGTTGGGCACCGCTGTTTGTACATAGTGACAACACAGTCCCTGCTGCCTGGAGTGCTATACAGTACTCCCCTCAGAGACTGGCGGGTTGTGCCCCTGAGCTGTGCATGGTTCTTCATCTTCTCATTAAAGGCAAGGACCAGGAACTCGTGACCCTCGTCATTAACCTGAACTGTGAATGAGTTTTGCCGCAGCTCCCTCTGGCTCTCTCGCCCCCTGCGAGCCATTCCGAGCTGAATTTCAAACCATAGCCTGCGCACAAGGCCATATGGTGTCTCGGGGCTCAATTTCTCACTGATCCTGATCTTTACTAGATCGCTGGGGCTGATGCTTGGGTGGTGGGTGGCCATGTCTTGGCTAGCATGCCTGTAGTCCTTTAGGACCGCCACAAAGACGTTGTTTGCAAAGACAAAGTCTCCATCTATGATAATGTTCAGTACTCTTTTGATGTGGGGACCAGTTAGATAGTGCTGCAGTCTGGCACAGAGTCCGGCAAAGAAGCTGAGGCTGTACTACTCCTTTTGCTCTGTCCTGACTGGGGCATAGAACTGGTGAAGGACTGCTGCTAACTCAGGTGGGCTTGCTGTCCTGAGGTCTATGTCCTTTCCTGTAGCTCTGAGCCAGCCCATGAACACGTTCCAGGCCCACGCAGTGTTTTTGTGGGTGTTTGCCTCCACCCTTCTGGTCTCTAGGCTGTCGAGCTCGTCGTCTGTGACCAGTGCATGACGTGTCGGCTGTGTGCTCTCCTCGCCCACCCAGCTGCTGCTCGGTGTGCTGTCCTCAGTGCAGCTGCTGCTACTCGGTGTGCTGTCCTCATTGCAGCTGCTGCTACCTGGAGTGCTGCCCCAACACTGTCTATGTGTGGACATTGCCAGGTCTCTCTTGGCGAGTCCTCGCATACTGCTATGCCCACTGAGGATGTCCTCATCGGGTGGTCCATGCTCTGCACCTGTGGCTGTTTGAATCTGGACATGTCGGTCCCATGGATTCGCGGTGCGTGCTGCCCTCTAGTCTCCTCCACACAGCTAGCACGCCATGCTGCCTGCTCTCGAGAGGCGAGTTTCCCCCACTGAATAGACTGCTGCTGTGTCCACGTACCAGTGTGCTGTGGACTTGCTGCACAGTGGGTGAGGAGCGGGGCACACCTCCGCTCTGCTACTCGCCTCCAGCTTCTCTGTGTACCACAGCAGTGGCACACTTGCGGTGCAGCTCCTGCTGCTGTCACTTGCGCTGGGGCCGTACTGTTCATCGACCCATCTGGCGATCCCTTTGATGCCACACAGACTGAAGGTGGCGAGGAAGCGGTCCATTTCTTTGCCATCTGTGTCTAGTCTGTTACTGCATGTGGTCTCCTCAGCACTTGCTGAGGCTGCCTACCCTGACTGTCGCCTACCTCTGACGGCTGTATCTCTCCTCGCTGGTCACCACTCCGGTCTGTCTCACCAGCGTTGCATCTGGCGGCAATAGGTGGTGACCTAGCGGGCTGCTACTCTCTGCTGCCACGGTGGCCACAGGTAGTACTAGCCAAGCGGGCATTACTGGTGGCTTAATCACCGCTCAGAGCGTGTCACCTGACTGCTTTGCACCAGTCGCGTAGCTCTGTTTCGGTCCTGTGCCCAGAGCCGTTACAAGTAGTTTTAAACTATGTTCAAAAAAAAAAAAAGACCATGGTTACAGATTCAGCAGAATGGAGATCTAAAAACACATTCCGTTCAGTCTGTTTTTTTTTTTTTTCTCTCCGTTGCTGTCATAGCAAAACTGATTGGAACAGTTAGAAAAGGCTTCAATTTCACGTTTTGTCCTAGGCTAGTTTGTCTGATCGCTGTCTCCAGATACTTTTTGCCCACTGCCAGTGCACCCCCGACTGCCTAAATCACCCACTGAAACAAATCGCTGGCCAGCTATTAGATAAAAGTTGACCGACGGGCTCCAGAACTGAGCCAGGACTGGAGATCGCAGACTAATGGGAACTCGACAGCCCAGCCTGAGAAGTTCCAATGGGGCAGGTAGCTTGGCTCTTGCAACGTACCACACTGTTAGTTTAGGCACATGCTGTTCTGTCTGCTGAAGAGTCTTTCTTTATTGTTCACATTCACTCCAATTCAGTGGCAGTGTAACAAAATTATGTTTTTCCTTCGAAAATGTGTGTTCCCCCTTTGGAAACACAGGCCCAGTTATTATTATTGATGCCCCTCCTTTCCATTCTGCAGAATTCAAAAGGTGAAGGTTTCGATACAGTCCCCTCCAAACGTTTTGCAAACTGCTCAAACCCGGTCATATTTTTTTTAACACAGCACATAAACATACTGCGAGGCAGATCATCTAGCAGTTCAAGTTCACAGCCCTTACCTGTATTGCCCACTGCCTTACCCATGATGACGCAAACTCTGGTCCCCTCGCCGAGCAAAATCAGTCAGAGCTCCACACTGTGCGCCTGGAGCGGGAGGGGGTAGCTTTATAGCATAAACAGGACCCGCTTCCTTTCCGGGACAACAGATGGCCCACCTCCAGTCACCCAACTCGAATGCCATTGGCAGTGCCTTTCCATGCTTACCTACTCCCGCCCAAGGGCGTTGCATACCTCCTTCCCTGCCTACTGATTTTGCAGTTATTACTTTTCTCCTCCTACTGCCAGCTATATCAGGAGGGAGTCCCCAGCCCTGTTCCCCCAGCAGCTGACGCTGACCTAGCCCCAGGGCTCACCTGGCGGGGTCGGCGAGGGGTCGAACTCCCCCACCGAGGACTGGATTAGGTGGCCAGGGCTTTGGCTAGCCAGGGGCAGAGACAGGGATTTCACATCTGCACACATAGTGGACTCACTGCTACCTCCCCCCCCGTGTACCCAGACAATATACAAATGTACACCAGAACAGTGTTTGTTGCCTCATTTGGCACAATAAATACAGCCTTTGTATCTCATGACAGTGGTTGTTGCCATGCATGGGTAAATACAAATGCCATGCATTGTTCCTTAAGACACCCACATACCAGCCCAGAGCCTGTAAAGTTGTATTGTCCTTGGGATGCAAAGAGAGTATTAGTGACCAGTCCTTCTAGTTTCGACTCCTATGAATAAAATTACAGAAAGGTTCAGTGTTTTCTTTGTTAGTTTTCATGGAAAAAGGAAGCGGTTCAGAGCTGATTTGCTACTCCCTTAAATAAAATTGCATACCTTGGAGTGCTTGGAGTATGGCTGCCTACACCCATGTGGAGCCTGCGAGGCACCCTCTGCACGGCGGTATCCTTTTTCTCCTGTTCTCCCAGGAGTCGATAACTGTACCATAACGTCAGCGGAGTGGAGCGCGCACACATCCGCACACGCTCCCTTCCAACTCACCTATTTGTGGTCCGGCGCCCTGTCCTCCAGCCTCCAACGGGGCGAGCAGATGCCTACAAATGAGAACCCCTCCACGGAGAAGAGAGCAGTCCTTGGGCGCTCAATCCTTCTCCCTGCCGACCAATGGCTCGTGTAGTTTCCTGAACATGGGTCGCCCGGTGTAGCGCAAGGTAAGGTGCCAGCTCTTCAGCCCACCGGGCCGGCACTGCTATCATATTTAAGTAATATACTCCTCCAGGGTGTGGGTATACTGGTGGATTTACCACACCAGTTATGGTAAGCCCACCAGTATACCTACACCGTGGAGGGGTATACTGCTGTTATGCAATGGTTAATTTTATTTTTGTAAAAATAAGGAGAAAGTGTTTTAATTTTTAATCATTTCCATGGTATTTATTGCTCTGCCACATCAAATAGGGCTATGTTGCTAGGCAGACACTGCTGGTAGGGAGACAAAGCTCAGGTGTGGGGGTTTTCGGCAGAGTCTGCGAGGAGGGAATGATAGAAAACAATGCGGCACCGAAGCAACTGCATGCAGTTTAATCACGAGGTAATCTGGTTACAATAGTGGCTCCAGAAGCGAAGTAGAGGATGCAGTGCGGGGATCGAGCAGAGGTACAACTGCACCACAGGGTCATAAAACGGGGCTATAGGGCATGTAGCACAGTAAATGACGACACGACTACTTTGGAGGAGTGCAGAGAGATGAGCAATAGATTTGTCACACACTCTGGTTTTTACAGTTTCTCTTTTGTCTCTGGTTGTTTACTTTTGACGGTGGATACTGCATGATTATGAGAAACTCTCATGAAGGAAGTGCCGGCGGTTTTGTTTAGTGTGTGTTTGTGTGTGATTTTGTGATTAAGAATTGCGGCTGGAATTTGGAGTTTGCATTTTTTTTTTTTTTTTGTCGGAACAGGTGGTATTGTGAATGGCGGCGTTCTGTGGGTGAGCATCTTACCGTCCGTCAACCTGTTTGCGAGAATGCCAGTGGTGTGTTTGGCATGGTCGGAGGGATTTTCGATGGGGTTACTAATGCGGCTGACTGGTGGCTGGCACCTTTTCCAGTGGGTACACTGAAGGATTTACAATGCTGAAAAGGTGCCAGCCAGCCAATCAAAATGCAGGATTTGGTGTGTGTGTTTGTGCCCATTGTATAATAGAGAATAATGGATGGGTAGGTAGTTATAACGAGGAGTTTACACCCCCCCGAGGGGTGGGATGCCACATAAACCCCGAAAGAGAAGCTAGAGGGCTTTATTAAGGCATCCCCCACGGGGGGGGTGTAAAATCCAAGTTTTACACACCTATCCACCCTTTATTTTGTATAATTGTTGGGGCCACTTTTTCACCACAGCAATTATTAAGCAATAAGGCATGACCAAGGGTTATGTTAATGGTCTGTTGATCACCTTCTAGGGGTGTACTGTGGCACGAGGTGTAGCCCAGTGCCACATGCCCCTAGAGGGTGATTAACTGACCATTAACATAATCCCTGGGAGTGCCTTATTGCTATTATAATAAAAAAAATTTAACCCCCGTTACCCAGGGTTACTAGAATCCCAGTAAGACCTAGTGGTAGGCAGGGAAGGCAGCTTGTGAAACTCCAGTTAAATGGATTTCACTCTGTTCTCAGTCTCAGCTGAGACTGAGGGATGACATCACCATAGAACTTTCGCAGCTGCATAAGCCACATTGGAATCTGCAGTTGGGAGTGAAGTTAGAATGTTGGGAGTTTTTGAAGGTAGTTGTGTGTGAGGAGTCTTGAAGAAAGGAGCACAGCAATCTGTGCACAGGCTCTTGGATCCTAAAGCTCTTATATAGAGCTACTTTTAGGGAGAGGTGTGTGTTTCTGCCAAAAGAGGAACAGAGTAAGCTGTTCGTGAAGTGGTGGAGACCGCTGTTACTGGTCTCTGTGCCCCATCCCTGAAGGGATGGGGTAAAAGGTTTGCCTGTTATTCCAGGGGCAACCTCCTGGATGCGGCTAGGGAAGAAGCTGCCTTATTTTTCTAAGTTGTGCTGCGGCACCAGAAGTTGTCAAGAATCGCCTGTGGGGCACCTGCAACCAAAGGATGAGTTCTGCTCTTACACGGGGCCTATGTTTCACCTGAACTGTTGTGCAGTGGGGACTGGACTGCTTAATCAGTGGGAGGCCTAGAGGAATAAGCTAAGCCAAAGTAAAAGTATGTTCAAGACCAGCACAAGGGGAAAGCCAAGACATGTAGAGGAAATGTGCTATGCATTTACCCTTTAATCCACACTGTGAAGCTTTTCAGAAAGAGATGTTTAATGTCCAGAGAAATGGCCAGGTATGAACTGTGGAAGCTAGAGGTGGGAGACCCCCCCCCATCATTAGTAACCAGGTTCACCTCTACGGATTTGCTCTGTGGCTCTTTTACTTTGCCTCAGGCACTTGGCCAATGCTGAGGAAAGTACCCAGACGTGGGATTGAAAGGACATTTCCCTTAAGGAGTCGAAAGCTCTAAGGTGGTTTAGGGAGCCACCGGAGAATGTGTCCATGTTACATGGAAGGTGTTCAAGTGGCCGGCAGGGGAGCCGAGCCAGAGAAACCCCAAATAGTGTAGAAGCCGGTTTGTGTACCCAAAGCAGCATGCAAGTCCAGGCTGTGTGCCTGGTGAGTCCTTAGCCTGAGGGCTGAAGTGTTGAGAAAATGTGCTGTTTCTCTTATCTGCATTACCAGGAATTTAGCCCCGTGGGGGTCCATCTATGCTTTGTTTGTTCAGTTTGGATGTGAATAAAACCCACACTTTAGAATCCCATCCCTGGTATTGGACATTACAGTTATTGCTTCCTGTGTTCGGATTTACTTGAGTGCCCCTGTGCAGAGTAGCCAAACCTAGACCCCCCTGTGCCAAGTAACCTCATCCTCCCCGAACCCAGTCCCCACCAGGTACTGCTGTCAGCAAAAACAGCATGCCACCTGTCGTTTGCAAAAAGGCAGGGGTAAGGGGCTTACAAAAATTTAAACAGTTTTTAACCTAGTTCAGCATATGGTTAAGCTCTACATGTATGTTAATAAAAGATTAATATACGGCTGTTAGAATGTTTGCAGCCAATCAGAAAGCTCCATTTCTCAGACCCTTTTTATAATACAAAATAACTCTTATTTCTGTATGGAGTCAAGCCACAGACCGTTGGAGTTTTAGTGCGGGCCATAGCAGCTAGCTCATAAACTGAAGCAACCTTTTTTTTTTTCTTTTTTTTAAACTTGGGGCCGAACAGGTAGTTTTAGTTTTATGTATTTTTTTTTTTGTGCCTAGCAGTATTCGGTTAAAATACGAGAAAACTTACTGCCCACTTCTGTCGGGGAAGTTGAGAGCATTGAAGAGCGGGGACAGACCTCACAGAGAGCAGGAAGTTTGCGGCAAGCGCATGGGCTGAAGTAGGGAAACCGGTGCATGAATGTCATTGTAACCAGCTGGTTATGATGTTAGAATTATAACCCGGTTTCCCTATGGGAAAAAACTGTAACCAGTTATTTTAAGAAAACAAATGCTGATCTGTTGCATTTTAAATCAGTTTGGACTTGGATCGTGTAAGGTTGTAGAGAAACTTGCGTGGTTCTGCTGCTCGCCTTATAAATGTTTTACAGCCTGTCAAGTACCATAGAAGCTGGGGGTGAAATACATCTGACAGCCCTGTGCTTAGACAGCAACCTTGCAGTCACAAAGGAACAAGGATTTACAAGGCACTGGGACTTCTACTCCCTCCATTTGCTTACAGTCGAAAATGGTGCCCCTTCCCTCTCCGAGACATTTTAATCAGACTCCTGGACCGGGCAAAAGTGGGGTAGTTTCTGGTTTGTGATACCTTTAGCCTGGCCTTGAGCTGCTGCCTGCTTAAAGCGCCTACCAGGAATGAGTGACTTTTAAAGGGTGCTGCTGTTGTCAGTTTAAAGTGCCATTCAGTATTTTCAGCACAGAGGGGGTTACATACTCAAAACACTCCAATCTATTGTGCTAACTTGGCCTAGCAATGTCCGCCATAAATCGCCTATTTCCAGCAAACCCCGCTCCACACTTGAGACGTGTTGTGCCACATTAACACAACAGTATCATTTGCTCAGCATTAGGCTGCGGACAGAAGTAAACAGCATAGGACGGTAGTGGTACAGGAAGGGTTAACAAACTCTGGGCTTGAAATGCAAGTGGAGCACAACCTTGTTCAGTTCAGCAACTCCGGAAGAGCCAGACAGTCACAACATAGCGCTGCCGCTCAGCATTCTTGAATGAAGCAAGGGATTCTCCATTCTCCACCCCTCGTCCGTGACGTCACCTCTAGCAGCGAAAGAATTTCATTCACATGTGGCGTAGTCAGCTGATTTGGCAGCGCTCCAGATAGCAACATGCTGCCGGCTTACGCTCT
The DNA here is from genome assembly GCA_016271365.2 of Neoceratodus forsteri. Classification (NCBI taxonomy): domain Eukaryota; kingdom Metazoa; phylum Chordata; order Ceratodontiformes; family Ceratodontidae; genus Neoceratodus; species Neoceratodus forsteri. Next base: position 298,359,189 of record JADMNL010000026.1, read on the forward strand.
CAAATACTGCAGACGCCAGTTATCTGCGCTATCAAACTTGAACCCCTGCCCCCCCTTCAAACTCCGAGGGCCGTATTTCCAGTGGAAACAAATCTAAATGAATGTGTCTGCTAGGGTTGCCACCTTTGAGTGAAGCAAAAACCGGATCCTAAGCTCCGCCTCTAGCCCCACCCCTTTTCATGACTCCTCATGCATTGTTCTTCTTAGAAAGCTATTTGTTATATCAATAAAAGACAAGGCTTAAAGCAACAGTTCAACACAAATGTTAAGCTTCTGTACTGTGCCTGTTAAAGTCACTTAACTAGATTCTTCCTAGTTATTTATTTACTTTATGTATTTATTTATTGACATTGGTTTACCAGATAAACAAGCAGAGATAAAGAAAACTCACTTACAGATACGAAAATGCTTACCAGCAAATGAAAGTGGAAGACAACTGGCTCTGTTACTGTTACAAAAGGTGGGGCAGCTTTGCTGCTATGTCACTTTAAGATGCAGTGGAAAAGATTAGGTTAAATAAGTGCTAATGGTGTTACGGCCATACTTTTACACCTCCCAGTTTGACTGCTTTCACAACAAAGGGCTACACTGAAACAGAACTTGTTTGTAACCTGGACATGCAGCTGAAACAATGCATGACACAACAAAATCCATTTCAAAAGTATGTGAGCACTCAAAATGGCTCAAAAACCTGACCAGCACAGAGGAAAACCTGATTACCTGATAGGGATCCTGAAAACCTGATCACCAGGTAAAAAACCTGATAGGTGGCAACCCTAGTGTCTGCTTGTGTTCTGTTGCTTGGAGGAACAAAGGCAGAAAACGCATCTTGATTGTTGTGCTTATTGGTCACGTCACGAGTCAGTGAGTCAGCACGTGAACAGGGAGGAACATGAGGAAGTGAGACACGGCACCGTACCACGTTGATTGCATCAGCAGCGACGGAGGGGGCGTGTTCAAACTCCACGTGTAGAGCAGGGAGGGACAGCCAGCCTCACAACACAGAAATGAAAACATGAAAGACAGCAGAGTGACAGGAGTGGGGCAGTGGGCATCCTCATTTAACACTTCCACATACAGAAGGGGTGAGAGATGCTATTGACTACACTGTCAGAGCACAAAGTAAAAAAAATGAGAGAACAGCACCTTGCCGGTACCCGATATTCTTGTTTGTAATAATGTATATATTACATAATGGACTGCAGTGGAATTACACATTTATCTCCACTAGTGAATGGTAAGACCCATAATGCATGAGTGGTGAAGAAGAGTTAGTTATACAGGTCTTACCACTCGTGTGGAGATGAATGTGTTATTCTACTGCAAGCCATTATAGAAACATAGACTTTGACAGCAGATAAGGACCGCTTGGCCCACCTAGTCTGCCCATTTCCCTACCTACAGGATAGGCCACAGATCCTAGTTAACCAACAGCATGTATCTTCCTGCCCCCCACACTAGAACTGCCTAATGTCTGTCACATGCATTCTTGAATTCTCCCACAGTTTCAGACCCCACAACCTCCTCAGGAAGGCTGTTCCATGCATCCACTACCCTCTCTGTGAAAAACAATTCCTCACATTGCCCCTGAACTGCCCCCATCTTCAAATTGTGTCCCCTTGTTCTTGCACATCTCTTTTTCTGAAAGATGCTACCCCCTTGGACTTTGTTGATTCCACTGAGCTACTTAAAAGTTTGTATCATGTCCCCCTCTCCCTTCTTTCCTCAAGGGTATACATATTAAGCTCCTTTAGTCTCTTCTTGTATGGCTTCTCTTGCAGACCCTGCACCATTTTAGTTGCCCTCCTCTAGACTACCTCTATCCTGTCTATGTCCTTGCGGAGATGGGGTCCCCAGAACTGGACACAGTACTCCAGATGGGGTCTCACCAACTGTCTGTACAGAGGGATAACAATTTCATGTTTTCTGCTGCTGATGCCTCTCCCTATGCATCCCAGTATACCCCCGGCTCTCCCTACTGCCTTCTCACATTGCTTGTAACCTTACGGTCATCTGATATGATTACCCCCAGGTCCCTTTCCTTTTTTGTTGTTGTTACTACCTCCCCACCCATTGTGTAATCTTCCCCTGGGTTCTTGTTTCCCAAGTGCATTATTTTGCACTTCTTTGCATTGAATCCTAGCTGCCATACTTCTGACCATTCCTCCAACCTTGCCAAGTCCCTTTTCATTCTTTTCCACACCTCCTTGTAGTATCAACACTGTTGCAGATCTTTGTGTCATCTGCAAAGGGCATACTTTTCCTTCCGTCCCTCTGCAATGTCATTGATGAAGACATTAAAAGGACTGGACCCAATACTGAACCCTGTGGTACCCCACTGGTAACCGCCTCTTTCTTCAGAGTGGACTCCATTTACAATTACCTTCTGTGTCCTGTTGTCCAGCCAATGTTTACCCAGGCTACCACCCTGGGACCCACTCCCAGGCTGGTTAATTTGACTAATAATCTTTTGTGTGGGACTGTGTCAAATGCCTTGCTAAAGTCTGAGTAGGCCATGTCCACAGCCCCTCCCTGGTCTACTACTTTGGTCACCCAGTCAAAGAAATCTACTAGATTTGTCTGACATGACCTTCCCGCTGTGAACCCATGCTGCCTTGGGTCCTGTGCTCCACTAGCCTCTAGGCACTCAACTGTTCTTTCCTTCAGAAGTGACTCCCATCACTTTCCCTACTACAGAGGTCAGACTGACAGGTCTGTAGTTTCCTGCCTCTTTTTTGTTGATTTAGAGCCCCCATTCCCTTCTACCCCGATAGTGATGCCCTTCCCATCCTTCCCCGTTCCTGTAGCTTTCTCTCCTCCAGTTACCACCCTCTCCTTCCTTACTAGCCCCCTTCTACGCTTTCATCCTCGCTATCTCTTCCCCTACCTGTTGTCATCCCTCCCATGCCCCACTTGTCCTCCCCCTTCAGTATGTTCCTGCTCCCCCTCACTCTCCCACAGCAGAGGCTCAAATCTATTCCTAGTCAATACCCCTCCTACACCACTTCCCCCATTGGATCCCCCCTTCTACTTGTTCCCCTCCATGCCACCCCTTGTCCCACCACTGGTCCCTCCCTACCCGCAGCCATCTGCTCTCTCCCCTGGTACTCTTCGTGGCCTCTTCGTCCCCCATCACGAGGCCCCTGCCCTCATCTCGGGAACCCCTCCCTTCTCCTCTCTTTTCTGCTAGTGCCTCTGATACTGAGGTCGGTTTCAGTCCCTAGCTGTTCTTCCTCTGTCCCCCGTTGCCATCCCTTATTCCCCCCAGCCAAGATGCCTACCATACTCATCTGTCCTGCCACTTACACTCCTCCCTAACCTCCACAGTTCCTCCCTCAAACTAGCCAGCCATCTACAGACCATACACCCCCCATCCTCCAAGCTCTGTCCAGGATCATGGCAGACCCACACCCTGTACACTCCACCATCCTTCCAAAGATGCCCGCCCTATTGACATGTGGCATCTGCCCCATTTTGGCCCCCATCTTATGTTATGGGTTCTTACTCCCAGTTTCTCTACCCTACTACAACTGCTAAGCTCCTATTTACTCATATTCCTGGCCCCCCCAATACTAGTCCTTCTACTGCCCCCTTGCCGACTGAGTTAATTCAATCTCAAATCTCATTCGTTAGATACTGTATTACTGTAGCAATCCTAAAGCCTCCTTGTCCATTTTTCACCCATCAGTTACCATACTTTTTGTTCTCCACCCTCATATAGTGTCACTTAGCCCAGTTAGAAATCCTGTTGCACTTCAAGTATTACTCAGCTCAGTTAGAGAAATAAACAGAACAAATAAATATGTATTATCACAGCAATCCTAACAGTATAGCTCAGTACTTAGCTCAGTTAGAGAAACAAACAGAACAACTAAATCTGTATTATTATAGCAATTCTAAAATTATCCCATATGTGCTTTGTCTCCACCCCAGAGACCCAGCTGTAATATAGGACCACAGAGGGACCTGGGCGGGAGGGTGGGCAACTCTAAAGTGCCGGCAGGCTCCACTGAGCTCACTCACTCCCCCTCTCTCAGTAACTCATACTGTTTCTCCCAGTGCTGCAGGCTGCCCTTTTGTACTGGACTCTTGCCTGTGTTGGTGCCTTTGTTTGCCCACAAAGAAATCTGCAGCTGTTTCGAAAGAGCTCCGTTGTAGCTCCCTCACTCCCCCCCCTCACTTGTTCATTCTGTTTCTCCCAGCACTGCAGGCTTCCCTTTTGTACTGGCCCCTGCCTGCGTTGGCGCCTTTTTCTGCCCACAAAAAAATCCGCAGCAGTTCCGACAGAGCTTAGTTGAGCTTGCTCACTCCCCCCTCTCACTCGCTTGATCTTAATCTGTCCCAAACACCGATTTCCCACAACGACCACACAATTCTGCTCTGGAAGTGTGAAAACACATTTTAGCCAGGATGTGTAAAATGACAGCTGTACTGTTCATAAGGAGGTGTGGAATAATGCAAATGTTGAAAATCTGGAGTGAAAATATTACAAATTCGCAAAGTTACGAGAATGCGTGGAAACTGCGCAACTAAAAAATGAATGCAAACAAAAAAGCGTAGCACAACAAAAAACTGAAGGCCCGTAAAACAGTAATTTTGGGGATTTTTTTCCACCAAATTTGCAACATAGGCTTTTTGAGAGCCCCCCTCACGAACAGTGGCACTGTTGTTTTGTTACTCGGTCGCAAAAGGTGATTCCGTGCAGTGACCGTGATATTACCTTTCAGGACCAAATAACACCATGACAGCGGGTGATTTCATGAGGAGGCTTCCCAATAACCCCATGTTGAAAATGTGGCGCCAAAATTCCCTGAAATGCCTGAGATATGCCATTATACAGCTTACCGGCATTTCTTCAGTTCGCGGTCAGCTTTAAAGAGTGCAGACGTGTTCCCAGTCCACCGAAGATCGTTGCGCTGGACTCTGGAGGTAAGTATGGGGTGAAGGGAGGTGCAGAGGGGTGGGCGTGTGTTGCGGAAGGGGTCACCAAACTCAACGAGGGGCAGTTTTGTTTTACAGGTTTAAAAAAAAAACGAAAAACAGCTCAGGACTATTTTTTTTTCCCAGGGACATTTGGCATGCTGGGGTGGGCTCCCAGCGTGCCACCTGAGTGTTTTTTGGGGGGCTGTAGCGAAAGGGAATTGGAAACCCCCCTCAGCACACAACAAATTGGGGGGGCATTATGCTGATGGGGAGTGGACTCCCCCATTGGCAAACTGAACTGGGAAGGGGGCAGACTGAAGCGAATGTGGATTGGGCCCCCGGTTGAAAAGTAAAGACTGTTGGGGGGTGCATGATGCCGAGGGGGATTTGGCACCCCCTCAGCACACAACAAATGGAGAAGGGGGTACAGTTTGCCAAAGGGGAGTGGGCTCCCCCATCGACAAATGAACTGGCTCGGGGCATGCGGATGGCAAGGTACCACCCTGCAATGACTGGTCGCTCCCTCATTTCAACGAAATGGCTGACACTGCAATGATGAAGCGGCCCCTGATTGCAGCGGTGAAACCTTTCAAGGTGGTGGCACGCTGGCTGAACTTGTGTCAGCAGCAGTGTGCCACTGCATTGGGGAAAGTGGGCCAAGCCTCAAAAGGCACTAGGGCCATTGGCCCCCATAATGTCGCACCTCCAAAACCCTGCTTCTCTCCTAAGGTGTGATAAAATGTTTCTTCCACATGAGCCCAAGCAAACATAAAAATTAATGCAAACAGAAGCATAGCACAACAAAAAGATGAATGCAAGCAAATTGTGAATCAAGAATTCAAGAGTTGGCAGGCACCTCAAATAGCATGCCCAAAAAAAGTAATTTCAGATGAATAAATCCTGTGCCAGGCATTCCCTAGTGTCCACTGGCTCCCTCCACACTTACCCCATCATATGCCAAAGACACACTACTTGCCAAGGAGTCACTAGTATGCAGAGTCAATCTGTTCTTGTTCCAAGCCAGTTATTTGCTGCTGCCCAGTGGTAAGCACTTTCCTCCACCCCATCTTCATGCCAAGTAAATCCTAGTGCCCAGTGGCATCCTCTGAGCACATATCTAATCTGTATCAACCATTCAATGCATGCCAAGTGCACCACCTCCTTCTTTCCATCACATGCCAAGCAAGCACTAAGATCCTAGGGCTACTCCCTGACCCGCTCCATGCCACGCACACTGTGGTGTATGGTATCAGTCCCCTCCCTAACCTCATCCAGGACCAAGCAGTCCATGATGTCCAGTGGCACTACCTTCACTTACCCTATGCCATGTGAAGCATCTCATGGTTTTCAGTGGCCCCTCCTTTCTCCCTCACCCTGCACCATAATCTACTGGCACCCCGTCCCTTCCCCTTTCCCTTGCTATGAACTCTCAGATACCTGGTGGTACCCCCCCTCTCCATTCGGGGTTAAGCACTCCCTAGTATCCAGTGGCACTCCTGTTCATGCCAAATACTCCCTGGCCCTGGTGTCCACTGGCACTCCTCTCTCCCACATTCTATTTCATTCAAAACATTCCCTGTTGCCAATAGCATTCCCTCCCTTTCCCCATCCCATGCCAAACCCTTTCTGGTATCCAGAGGCCCATCCCTTACTCAGATCCATGCCAAACACTCTCTGCTATCCCAACTGCACTCATGCTCACCCTGTCCCATGTCAAGTGGTCTATAATGTCCAGTGGCACCCTCTCTCACTGCATCCTATGCCAAGGACACCCTGGTGTGTGGAACGTTATTCCTTACCCCAAGCACATCCAGTGCATTTACGATATTGTATGGCAAGCACTACTTGGTTTGTAGTGGCCCCTCCATCTTACACACAATGGGCACGATTCATGAATGGGTGGGTTTTCCACATGAAATATGTATAACCTACCCATGCAGTTCCACACTTGTGCAGTGGCCAGCATTTGTGATCACTGGCCACAGCACACCTCCTGTCCAAAGACCCTCCCCCTGGTGTGCTAGTGCAAGGGGGCACACCAGCGGATACCAGTGGGCAGCCAATGGGATACTTCAACCCGGGCCGCTAGTGGATCCCCCACAGTGTGTGAGTTTCTGATAGCAATGTACTGGTTAAATGAAGGGACAAGGCATGAGTACATGGGTGGCCACCTTAGCCCCACCTCTGTTCTATAGGACTGGTGGCATTGTGAGGGGACCAGCAATGTTTTGCCATCGTTAATAGTGGTACTGATAGGGGGGTGCAACAGCTATGCCTGCATCCCCCTTGCATTGAAGATGCAGCCCAGAATGGCACATAGTGCGATTGTGAATGGGCAACATGGGGGTGCCCCCTGGCATGCAGCTATCCCACCACTGGTGTGGTGTCCTGTGGCCAGCCAAGGATCACTTGCATGGGGTACTAACGTGCCCATTAGTGAATCCCATGGGAGTAGACAGGGCACCACTGCATGCCATTTGGAGCTGGGAATGCATAAATGCTGCCATTGCACACCACATAGGCATTGGTGAATCACAGACTGACCCACTCATACACCCAGTCCCAGACCAATCCATTCACATAGTCAGTCAGTCAGTCAGTGAATAAGTGACTCACTCACTCACTCACTTTCGTACTCTCTGTAATAGCTCAGGCAAATATATAGTACCACGCTCAACCACAGTTAGAAATGGCAGAACATGCTTTGACTATGGTTGCTGACCATTGTAGTGAACAATTATCAGCCTAACTTTGTAATGGCATGGTCCACAATGGTCATCACATAATGTTATTACATGATGACTGACCATGATTGATAACGACTGATTTTACTTTTAAGTTCTCATTACCTGGCAGCTGGAAAGGGAGCAGACAAGCAGCTATGAAAGCAAGAGATGATGTGATATGCTTGCATTGGGGAGCAGTACATTCAAATACAATTCAATGGCTCCCACATTTTGGTGCAGAAAGGTTTACAGGTACATCATCCTACACATTAAATGTTTTCATTTGACCACCCCATTTTAAAGTCCTCTAGCTCCTCTCATTTTAAACTTACCTCACTCCATTCCCTTCACTACATTTTAAATATACTACATATTTGTAGTGTCCTAGAGTTCCTGGTGCCCTCCGAAAATGGGTTTCCAGGTGCTCCAGGGCTGGCTAGGGGGGTTAGTTGTGCCCTTGGTAGGAAGGTGCCCCCGTTTTGTGCCCTAGCATTAGGTGCCACAGCCATAGGTCTACTTAGGTTATGCACACTCCCCAGAAATTCAAAGCCTTAGCTTAGATGTGCTTTAAAATCTTTAATTTCTGCCGGCCCAGTGGTGCTGAGAGTTGAGGCACTGGATGTCACACTTCATGTCATGCTGATGACCCATGTTCGGGAATGGGCACAGGCTGCCAGGGGTCAGCGGGGAGAAGGATCGAGCATCCGGAGGACCATTCTCGTTCTCCAGGAAAGCAGGGTTTACCAGTGGTGGTGTCGGTTGCCCCCCTGGCAGAGGCTGGGGAACAAGGCATCATGCTGTAACGTGGGGTGGAGCTGGGACAGATGCTTTCCCGTTAGTGCCATTGCACATCCCTAGCTCTGGGGGAGGACATAGACCTCAGGACAGCTGCTGCTAGAGACATCCCTATCTTGGAGATATGTCAAGCAGCTACTTGGAAAACAGTACACACTTTCACCAAGCATTACTCCCTGGATATCCAGGCCAGGAGGGATGCTCGGTTTGGCACAGCCGTGCTTCAGAGCCTATTCCCTAAGTAAGTTCTGTCCCTCCTCCATGGATGTACTGCTGTGTAGTCTGCATCTGTCATAATATAGCAAGACTTCATGTTGTTTGAAGAAAAAATTACTCACCTTAGTAATGTTGTTTCTTCTGATGGAGTCTTGCTATATTATAACGCCCCCCCCCCAGCCTGCCCCTCTCAGAACTTCTACTTCGGGTATGGGGTGGGCAGTCCACTGTTGGCACTTATTGATGCCCCCTTTTATGTTTTGGTGTTGTGTTTTATTTAGTTATTTTATCTTTTATATTTTTCTGGTCCCCTGACTTGAGTCTTGGTGTTGGGACCAGGAAAATGTGTGAATATTTTAGTAGCCAGTTGGCTAGTGTAGGTTACAGCTTCCACACAGAGCCTTAGTGAGTTTTGCGCGTAAAGATCTGACGGTTTTGGTTTGAAACCACCCTAACAGAGCTTCTCTAACCGAGCTCGCGCTCTAAGTTCCATGCACTGCATGGAAGTTAACTCTTTCACCTCCGGAGCAGTTCTAATGGTGGGACAAACTGCATCTGTCATAATATAGCAAGACTCCATTAGAAGAAACAACATTACTAAGGTGAGTAATTTTTTCTTCTTGGAGATGCCCTTGATGAATCTCTTTCCCAGTTAGTCACAGGGTTCTCTGTCAATGGACACTCCCAATGGCAATATTTTTAGCTCTGCAGTGTCGTTAAGGAGTGGTCGCTCAGTGATAATCGAACAATGGATTTCCAGCAGCACTACTACCAAAGATATAGGTGCAGATCTCTACAAGCTAAAACAGAAGCCTCTTCCCTCTTTATCCACCAGATCAGGGAGAACAGAGTCAGGAATTGGGAACAAAACATTCGCCCTGAAGAATGGGAACAGGTTTTGTCAATGGCTTGCTGTTCTTATACATAGACACAGGCTCAAACATTGTAATACAATCCTCCACATAGCGTACAACACCCCCTAGCACTGAATGAAATGGGTTTCGTCTCCTATAGTGATGTTGAGATGTTTCCTGCACAGGCTTCACTGATCCATGTATTGTGGGCTTGCCCACACCTGGCCTCCTTTTTGGACTCTGGGTGACATGTCTAGCTTTGACCCCACAGCCACCTGTTCCAGACCCCAAAATTGATTTGTTGGGCATAGATTCTGATGCCTTCCATTGTATGTCTTCTGGGCAACCGCTGCCTTTGCTGCAGTCACTAGGGCAATCCTTCTACACTGTAGAGTTTCTTCCCCTCCAGTACTAGCAGAGTGAGCAGCTGTAGATATTGATGCCTTCTGTTATCAACCCCCCCCGAAACACTGAACAGCTGCTGCCTCCCCTACAGCCATTAGGGCAGTCCTTCTACACTGCAGAGTTTCTTCCCCTCCAGTACTAACAGAGTGGGCAGCAGTAGATACTGATGCCTTCTGTTGTAACTCCCCCCACCACCGCGAAACACTGAACAGTTCCTGCCTTCCCTACAGCCATTAGGGCAGTCCTTCTACACTGTAGAGTTTCTTCCCCTCCAGTACTAACAGTGAGCAGCTGTAGATACTGATGCCTTCTGTTGTAACCCCCGCCGCCGTGAAACACTAAACAGCTGCTGCCTTCCCTACAGCCGTTAGGGCAGTCCTTCTACACTGTAGAGTTTCTTCCCCTCCAGTACTAACAGAGTGGGCTGCTGTAGATACTGATGTCTTCTGTTGTAAACCCACCCGTTGTGAAACACTAAACAGCTGCTGCCTTCCCTACAGCCATTAGGGCAATCCTTCTACACTGTAGAGTTTCTTCCCCTCCAGTACTAGCAGAGTGAGCAGCTGTAGATACTGATGCCTTCTGTTGTAAACCCCCCCCCCCCCAAAAAAAAACACTGAACAGCTGCTTCTTTCCCTACAGCCATTAGGGCAGTCCTTCTACACTGTAGAGTTTCTCCCTCCAGTACTAACAGAGTGGGCAGCTGTAAATACTGATGTCTTCTGTTGTAAACCCCCCCCGAAACACTGAACAGCTGCTGCCTTCCCTACAGCCATTAGGGCAATCCTTCTACACTGGATAGATTCATCCCTTCCAGTACTATGAGTGTGCTAATGTAGATACTGATGTCTTCTGTTGTAATCCCCCCCAGCCCCGCGAAACACTGAACAGCTGCTGCTTTCCCTACCACCACTAGGGTGGTCCTTCTACATTGTAAAGTTTCTTCCCCTCCAGTACTAACAGAGTGGGCTGCTGTAGATACTGATGTCTTCTGTTGTAACCCCCCCGAAACACTGAACAGTTCCTGCCTTCCCTACAACAACTAGGGCAGTCCTTCTACACTGGAGAGTTTCTTCCCCTCCAGTACTAACAGTGAGCAGCTGTAGATACTGATGCCTTCTGTTGTAAACCCCACCCCCCCGAAACACTGAACAGCTGCTGCCTTTCCTACAGCCATTAGGGCAGTTCTTCTACACTGTAGAGTTTCTTCCCTCCAGTACTAACAGAGTGGGCAGCTGTAGATACTGATGCCTTCTGTTGTAGCTCCCCATGAAACACTGAACAGTTCCTGCCTTCCCTACAGCCATTAGGGCAATCCTTCTACACTGCAGAGTTTCTTCCCCTCCAGTACTAGCAGAGTGAGCAGCTGTAGATACTGATGCCTTCTGTTGTAAACCCCACCCCCGAAACTCTGAACAGCTCCTGCCTTCCCTACAGCCATTAGGGCAATCCTTCTACACTGGAAAGATTAATTCCCTCCAGTACTGTAAGAGTGTGCTAATGTAGCTACTGATGCCTTCTGTTGTAACCCCCTCCTGGAACACTGAACAGTTCCTGCCTTCCCTACAGTAACTGGAGCAATCCTTCTGCACTGGATAGATTCATCCCTTCCAGTACTATGAGTGTGCTAATGTAGATACTGATGTCTTCTGTTGTAATCCCCCCCCAGCCCTGCGAAACACTGAACAGCTGCTGCCAGTAGCGGCTCTAGCCACAAATGGTTACCAGGGCACAGCTGGGGCACAACCGATGGCAGCCAGGGCACTGACATATTGTTTCTATGGGGGAAGCTCTGCACCATATGGGGCACCAACTGGGGCACAGCATTTTTTACTGGGCACCAGCTCATGGCCGTCTCTGGTGTAGAGTCAGCCACTGGCTGCAGCTTTCCCTACAGCCACTAGGGTGGTCCTTCTACATTGTAAAGTTTCTTCCCCTCCAGTACTAACAGAGTGGGCTGCTGTAGATACTGATGTCTTCTGTTGTATCCCCCCCTCCCCGAAACACTAAACAGCTGCTGCTTTCCCTAGAGCCACTAGGGTGGTCCTTCTACACTGTAGAGTTTCTTCCCCTCCAGTACTAGCAGAGTGGGCTGCTGTAGTTACTGATGCCTTCTGTTGTAATCCTCCCCTGCCCCACAAAACACTGAACAGCTGCTGCTTTCCTTACAGCCACTAGGGTGATCCTTCCACACTGGAGAGTTTCTTCCCCTCCAGTACTAGCAGTGTGAGCTGCTGTAGATACTGATGCCTTCTGTTGTAGCCCCCCCCCCACCAAACGAAACACTGAACAGCTGCTGCCTTCCCTACAGCCATTAGGGTAATCCTTCAACACTGAGAGATTTTTCCTCCAGTACTAGCAGAGTGGACTACTATAGATACTGATGCCTTCATTGCACCCCCCCCCCCCCAAGACACAGAACAGCTCCTGCCTTCCCTACAGCCATATAGGGGCAATCCTTCTACACTGGATAGATTCATCCTTCCAGTACTATGAGTGTGCTAATGTAGATACTGATGTCTTCTGTTGTAATCCCCCCCCAGCCCCGCGAAACACTGAACAGCTGCTGCTTTCCCTACCACCACTAGGGTGGTCCTTCTACATTGTAAAGTTTCTTCCCCTCCAGTACTAACAGAGTGGGCTGCTGTAGATACTGATGTCTTCTGTTGTAACCCCCCCGAAACACTGAACAGTTCCTGCCTTCCCTACAACAACTAGGGCAGTCCTTCTACACTGGAGAGTTTCTTCCCCTCCAGTACTAACAGTGAGCAGCTGTAGATACTGATGCCTTCTGTTGTAAACCCCACCCCCCGAAACACTGAACAGTTGCTGCCTTCCCTACAGCCATTAGGGCAATCCTTCTACACTGGAGAGTTTCTTCCTCCTGTACTAGTAGAGGGGCTGCTGTAGATACTGATGCCTTCTGTTGTAATTCCCCCACAGAAACTCTGAACAGCTGCCACCTTTGCTGTAGCCACTAGGGTAATCCTTCTAGACTGGAGCGAGTCTTCCCCTCCAGTATTGCCAGAGTGGACTGCTCTATCCGTACAGTCAGCAGATATGAAAGGACAGCATACTGTGCAGTGAGGAAAGAATGGCATACTGTGCCATGGGGAAAGAACTCCTATTTCAGCAAGTGTGGGGATCCTGCCAAACTAAGTGGGTCTCTCTGCAGCCCCCTTCCCTCCAGACCCCTGAGATAGTCTAGGGATCATACTGGGCTTAATATTCATAACTGACTGCTCTGTCCTCTGTAGACTCTGACTCCTTGGAATAGTATTCCCCTGCAACCCCTTGTGAAGTGGCATAGTAAAGCTAGACCCTCACATGTCTCACCTCCTCTAGTCCTGGATTTGAATTTTCTCTAAACTTATTTTGAAAAGGAAACAATTTCCTCCTGGGTATAATCCCCATTGTGACGACCTCCTTATCCTTCCATTTTGGCAGAAAAGTGGAACTAGGCCTTTTTTAATACTTCTGGATGGAAGTAACAGTCCCTGACACTTAGCCCCTTTTTTTATCTACGTCAGTCAGCTGTTTTAGCTCCTTTCATCTTAGTGGGAGTGTCTGTTTAATGATACATTTCTCTGGATTTTGATAGTTGAAATGCTTTATCCAGATAGTACCATTACTGTCTCTGTAATTTGTATGCATTATACTTCTGCTGTCTCCTCTGTCCCCCTTTTGTTGGGGAAGGGATATATACAACTCTGTGACATGTTCATGTTGTAATATTAAAAATTTTCAATAAAAGATCTTCATGGCAAAGTAAAACAACATTAAAAGTCCCACCATACAGTCTGCCGTGTCCAGAACAACTACGACTGAGGTAGTCATAATGTTACACGTTCAGGGGAATGGAGCACTCAGATTGGTCAGATGTGCTCCCCAGATCTATGATTGTGGGGGTAACTCTGATAACAAATTGAGTATTTTCTTTATAATATATAAATAATATAATTGCTACAGTTCTCCGTACCATCATCCTTAACAGAGTGCCTTGTTGTCTTGCACACAATTAGAAACTAGAACAGTCCTATCTGACATACTGAGCAGGTAAACGTCATTAGTGTGGTAAGAGCTCCCTCTAGTGGTGGCTGCTAGGGGCACACCTTATTGATGCGTACTGTAATTGTCCAGGCAACAGCTCAGTATTTAACATACTGTTTTTTGTGTGATACTATACTTTGTTTGTAAACGTAAACTGAGCTTTGCCTGTCCTCCTTACCCCAACACCTGGACTCCCAGACTAGATGATAGGCAGCCCCAGGTGCCCCCTTAGCTATTGGTGCCATTCAATTTACTTTCAGCTAAGAGCTGACACCATAGAATAGTCCACTCTTGGTGGCAGGCATAAACTCATGGGTACCTTCCATATCTAAGGGTAGATGGTAGCTGCTCACAAGAGACTTCCCACGTGCAAGACAAGTGTTTTTATTCCTTTACCATTACAGCATCCCTTCCAGCTTATTTCCCCACTCGCATCTCGGTCATTACAGAAATCGATCCCTCTGATGTGTGGTGGGTTGCTGAGTTGGATGGGCCAAGGTCTGGTATAGTGCTACCATTAAGCCATGTTTACAGGCAGAGGATGAGGTATATTGGTTCCACTGCTGTAGTGACCCCTGCTGTGAGCTGCAGGAGCTTGTTATTGCCCACAAGGCATTGTTGAGTGTGCTCGAGGAGCCATGTGTGGGGAAGCATGGCCCATACCAGGATGCCATGGAAGGGGGCAGACACGGGGAAACAAAAAATGGAAAAATATATGCATTGGTCACTACTGATGACAATGCCAGTGCCCTTGGGTCCTACCTCATGCAGATCCCCACTAGGATGATGTTGAGGGGTGTGGTGGCTGAGGCTGGAGGTGCTGAGTGACTGCCTGAAGCAGGCATGTGTGGCATGCAGGGGCCAAAATCAGAATGAAAATAAGGATCGGACCTGTGCCACCTCTTTCCAACAACACAGGGTCAACTCTGATGAGCGTTGCTCGTGAATGTTCCTCTTATCACTAATACACAACAACAGGCATAGAGCTGCAGTCAGACATACTCTTCAAATATCCACTCTTAGTAGGTGCATGTTTTAAAAGAGGCAGTGGACTGGATTTTACAAAGAGTAGTGTAACCCCTATGTGGTGCTACCCCAAGGGCTACTACCCCTGCCTTCTTGGCTAGTTGCAGGTTAAGGGGTCTGGGTACTGAAACAGGTACCTAAACCTGGAGGTCATGGTTATTAGTAGCAAAGCTAACCTGGGTACAGTCCTCCAGGACACTGTAACACCTCCTCTTTCCCTTCCAGTGGGCTGAACAATATACAGCAATCCCTTTCACAATAACCATTGTTCACCATACAATTTCCCTCACTGTTTGCTCTTACCACCAGGGCAGGTTCCACTAGTTCAGCCCTAGCGACCCCCTGTAAAACAAGGTTAGGCACAACAAACAACAATACAGTGCTTTTGGTACAAACTGGAACCACAGCCAGGTTAAATGGAAAAAAAGAGTTAGATCTAATTTATTCAGGGGACCTGAACAAGGGAGGGGTGTAATCAGGTTGATTGATTCAGCCATTAAGCCAATCAGACAATCATGCTTGCACTTCAGAGTCCCTACACAGTTACACAGTCTCGGTACCCAGGTGGGAGTAAAGTGGGCTAGCATGAGATGTTGCCCGGGGTAGGCCGGAGTTGCAGCTGGTTGGGGTCCTGTGATGGAAGAAAGATGCGTGCACAACACACGCTATTTGTAATACGGAGCTGGAGGGCTCAGTTCAAGAAAGGGAAAAACAACAATGAAATCAGCTGGCAACACTTGAGATTTAGCTGTTGTTGCAGGGATCTACCCTGCTGGTTACGATACCCAATATAGGACACAGGTAGGATGAAATTGAGACTGCAGGTTGATGAACTAGAATGCCAGGAGAAGCAGGGGCCACACGAATCACAGAGGTGTCATTCCTGTTCAAGGCGTTGAGCAGGGGGCTGATCCCCAGGCAGGTCTCTCATTGATGGCTTTCTCTGTGCTGTGAGTAATCTGACTGGGCCAGCGTGACAAGACCCAGACCAAGTGGAGATGAACTTGGATTCAGTCCGTTGGGGCTGAATGCAGCCTCCAGCAAGCAGAACACAGTCCAGCACGCAGTGGGGAACCAAATCGTGACTCACTAGCAGCACACAGCACATTTATAGTGAAGATATCACCATTTTACCAGGCAGATGGCATTCCGGTCGCAATTACAGAGTCTCTGCGCAAAAAACAGGATTCCAGTAGTAACTGCGGTCCTGACAGACTGATCATGTTCATCAAAATCTTCAGTCTTCTTCAGGTTTAAAGCCTGGTCACTGTTTAGTGGCTTTAATCTCTCTCCCTCTCTCTAACTTCGGATGCAGTCTGAAATATTCACAAGTTCTCTCTCAGGGACAGCAGACAAGCAGGCCAAAACTCAGCCCTTCCACAGTTCTCCTGCATGAACTACGCAGGAGCTGCTGCTCGATTATCTTGAGCATTTCACTCTGTCACTTCCCAACTCAGACTGACTGACTGCTACCTGTAGCCTGGGACTTTCCCCAGGATCCAAAAGGTTCTGTTGGCTGATCTGCCTGTCAGTCAGTTCCAGGGCTCCCCCTCAGGTCCATTTGGGCGCCAACGTCTCAAAACTACAATTCCTACAGAATTTTCCTCCCACAAAACTCCTGGGGACAGATACCATTTTAGGGTCCCCAAAGGTATTGATTGGTCCAAACGTTTAGTCTCGAACCAATATGGTGGTGCCATGCAGAAATGTCCATGCTGCAGAAAAGGCAAGTTAGACAAACTTCAATAACATTACCATTATACAAGATACTCAGTAAATAAGCACAGTTTCTACCAGGGCTCCCTCTGCGCAAATAGCGATGGCAGAACGGAGTGATTATCTGGCAACTCAGGTGAGACTCAAGCATAGAAACCCTCAGCTCCAAACTTCAATAACATTACCATTATACGAGATACTCAGTAAATAAGCACAGTATCTACCAGGGCTCCCTCTGCACAAATAGCGATGGCAGAACGGAGCGATTATCTGGCAGCCCAGGTGGGACTCAAGCATAGAAACACTCAGCCCCAACTCAGATCAATTATAAACTGCAATATAGGCAGCTCTTAATGAGACAATACACAGAGGCTATAAAGGCACTCTCAGGCGATAACGTTTAAACTACTAAGACACAGGACACCAGCCTGGCAGTGGGCATTTAGGCAAGCCCAGAGAAGACTTTTCGGGAACCCCCTTCTGTAGGGGGGTTACACCCTTCCCTGCCTGGGAGAAACTTGGCATCTGCGTCAAGTCTGTATCACCATAATATTGAAAATGCAATATATACGAGACATATGTGACATTAACATGCTATGCAAATAATATCTGATCCATCAGTTAATATAAACTTATCACATTACTATACATCACACTATACCATGTTTTCATTCACAATATTTATGCATGTTTCATACATGTAATATTGATTCCACTATGATTAACATACTATTAACATTATAATAGTGATTCATGTCATAACTTGTACATTAAACAATGTAAAAGGGGGCCCTTTCATAACAGCTAACTTGGGGCTGGATGGGGGCAGGGACATCATATTGAGAGGGAAGAACAATTAACCTGGAGTTGGCTGTCAAGCTCATTTTGGGTAGTAAGTTCTGAGAAACAAACACCCTTGTGAACCACATTGAGAGGCAAATCCACTGGCCCCCCAGGAGAGTCATAGCTGAGGCACAGCGCACTACTGGCTTGACAGCTTGGCCAGACTTCCTAGGGGGAACAGGCACAGTCTCTGTATTTTCAGCATTGACTTTAGGCTCTTCTTCTGTTGGGAGGGTACCCCTGCACTGGTTGGAATGTCTAGATTGGAAGCACTGTCCTCTCCTTGCTCTGCAGACTCTGTTTCCACCACATTTTACTCATTATTGTTTTCTGAAGAGGGCCCAGGTTGCTCACTCTGAGGAGACTTTGGCACAACTAGACTTTTTTGCACTGAAGGAGTGCAGTCAACACTTTCATATTGTTCTGCAAGTTCTGGTATGTCCCCAGGGAGACTCAGGCCATCAGCGTCTTCTTTGGGCAAGTCAGACAGTTCTACAAGACACAGAGTCTGCAACCGCAGATTTTGTACTTTGCACTTCACTTTCAGGAAGCATTGGCTCTATGGATGAAGCTGGGGGGTTATGCAGTCCTGAAGGCCCAGCTTCATCCCCACGATTCTGCAGAGGATTGCTTCAAAACAACTGACTCGGTTCATATGAGGGAAAGTAAGCACTGTCACACTCACTACCATCAGAGGTGGACTGACAATTACTGTCATTCTGGGCCTGCTGGGGGGAAGGCCTTGAATTTGTAGCAGCTGGGACAGGTTGACTCTGTCTTTTTTTTTGCAGCAGCAGCAGCATGAGTCACCAGCCCAGGAAAGGCAATTTCTGTTGGTTCGGCATCAATAATAATTTGGTCGATGGGCAGTAAGTGATTAAAGTGCTTGGTCTTGACAGCTTTGGAGTTATCTTCTGGGAGCACCTTGTACACTGGTCGGTCATCCAATTTGCCAACTACTACATGGGGGAGATGGTGCCATCAGTCAGCAATTTTATGTTTTCCATGAAGTCCCAAATTGTGCAACAACACTCGGTCTCTGGGCATTAGCTCTTGAGCCTTTACTTTCTTGTCGTGCCTCTCTTTGTTGGCAAGGTTTCTCTTGGCGGCCATTGTCTGGGCCAGTTGATACGCATGATTCAATTGATCTTTCAGTTTCTGTACATACTGTAAATACTTCTCAGCTCGGACCCCATCTGGGGAGACTCGAAAGCAAAGATCTACGGGCAACCGGGCTTCCCTCCTGAACATGAGTCGATAGGGAGAGAATCCGGTAGCATCACTTTTGGTGCACTTGTAGGCGTGTACCAAGGTGCTAATCTGCTGACTCCACTTAGACTTGTCTTTAGGATGGAGAGTACCCAACATGTCCAGAAAGGGTGCGGTTAAAGCATTCTGGTTGACAGTCCCCTTGCGGGTGATGAGGGATAGTTCTTGACTTCCACACACCCCCCACAGGGAGAGCATTTTTTTGAGTAACCCACTTTCAAAGTCTCTGCCTTGGTCAGAATGGATCCGCCGGGGTGCACCATAGTGGACAAAGAATTTCTTTACTAGCACCTTGGCCATGGTAGAGGCCTTTTGGTCTTTAGTTGGGAAAGCGTATGCGTACTGTGTAAAATGATCAGTAACCACCAACACATTGCCAGTGTTCTTTTGGTCGGGTTCTAAGCACAAAAAGTCAATGCAGACCAGTTCCATGGGGGCGCTGGTACTGATATTGACAAGAGCGGCAGCCCTCTGAGGCAGGGCTTTCCTTTGGAGGCAACAACTACAGGTCTTTACATGGTGCTTGACATCGGCCCCCATCTTTGGCCAATAGAATTGGGGTCTTACCAAATCGAGAGTTCTATCAATACTGAGGTTCCCCATGTGGTTGTGGAGGGACCTCAGTACCAGCCGTTTAAAGGCTGTGGGCAGGACCAACTGCTTGTCTACTTGACCACTACGATCCACTGTCTCGCTGTATAACAGTTGATAATGCAATTTTAACCTGGAGCCTTCCTTGAATAATAGAGCAGTTTGCAGGTCAGTGGAATGCAACTTGGATACATCTTTTCCAGCATGCAGAGCATCAAGTGCAGGTCAAATCATGGGATCTTGGGATTGAGCCCACTGAATACTGTCATTATCAAACTGAGGTAATGCACTAATGTCTAGAGCACAGAAATGGCAATAGGCAGCCGGTAGGCAGGTATCAGGAGGGCCCAAGCAGTCTACTGGGCAGTCCACTGTGTCCACAGACATCTGTTAATCTCTGTCAGACATTTGGCACAATGCTCTGATGTCAGGCTCGGATAGTCTGACCCAACTGCTTTTGGAAGCTGGCCTTCGTGACAGGGCATCCGCATCAATGTGGTTTAGCCCAGGTCTGAATTCAACAGCATAATCATAGGTCGATAAAGCAGAAAGTCACCGGTGCCCTGTGGCGTCTAATTTAGCTGAAGTCTGTACATAGGTCAATGGGTTATTGTCTGTCTTCACCAATATCTTTGCCCTATAGAGATACTCATGAAACTGGTTGACTGTGGCCCACTTTAAGGCAAGGAATTCCAGCTTATGGACAGGATGAAAAAATTACTCACCTTTAGTAATTGCTTTTCTTCTCATGGAGTCTTGCTATATTAGGACTTCTTGCAGTTAGGCTCAGCCTCTGAACTGCCCCGGAGAGGAAATAGTTAACTCCAGTGAACCTGGAGTTCCACAGCGTGAGGGCGCTATTCAAAAGCTCTGTCTGGTCAGTTTCAAATGAAACTGCCAGGTTCTTTACGAAGCCAAACTAACATAGCAAGTCTGTGTGGAAAAGCTCTACACTAGCCATTGGCTACCTACTAGTAGTAGAACAACAAAAACACAACAATCACAGAATAATAACAATATTACATATTATTATTAGTATCACCCATGACAAGCACTAACAGACCTCCTCTCCCCAAAAGACTCAAGTCCAGGGAAGGGGCCATATACCACTTAACAAAAACAAAATTGCCTAGTTCCCTAACCCAAATGACAGCGGGGACTAGAGAGACTAAAATGTACACGACACAGTGCTACTATAACTTGCCAACCCTGTACCCAAATAGGAGTTCTGAGAGGGTAGGCGGGAGGGTTTCCTAATATAGCAAGACTCCATGAGAAGAAAAGCAATTACTAAGGTGAGTAATTTTTTCTTCAAACACCATGAAGTCTTGCTATATTAGGACTTCTTGCAGAATACACAGCAGTACCTCCATGGAGGAGGGCCAGAACCTACTTAGGGAATAGGCTCTGAAGCACAGCTGTGCCAAAACGAGCATCTCTCCTGGACTGGACATCCAGGGAATAATGCTTGGTAAATGTGTGGACTGTTTTCCAGGTAGCAGCTTGGCAAATTTCCAAAATGGGAATATCTCTAGCTGCCGCTAGAGATGCAGCTGTACCCCTGGTGGAGTGAGCCCTCAGTCCTGAGTGAGGTTCTCTACCCAGTTTTTGGTAACAGAACTGAATACAAGAGACAATCCACCTTGCAATTGTCCTCTTAGTGGCAGGTCTCCCTTTGCCAACTTCTCCATAGGTAAGGAAGAGTTGGAGGGATTCGAACCTGTGACCCTTGGTGCGTTCCAAATAGTAGCTTAGGGCTCTTTTGATGTCCAGACTGTGCAATCTCCTCTCCCCTGAGGAGGAGTGCTCAGTGAAAAATACTGGAAGAGAGATGGATTGGTTCAGATGAAAATCTGAAACCACTTTAGGTAAAAACTTCCTGTTAGTCCTGAAGACTACCCTATCTCTGTGAAAAGAAATGAAATCTTTTTCCACTGACAAGGCTTGTAACTCACTTATACGTCTAGCAGAAGTGATAGCCACTAGAAAAACAGTCTTCCAAGTTAAAAACTTGAGATCTGCCAAAGACAGAGGCTCAAAGGGGGGTTGCATTAGCTGAGCAATGCAAATATTCAGGTCCCAGGCAGGAGCTGGTTCCCAAAAGGGAGGGTTAGTGTGAAGTAACCCCTTAAAAAACTTGGAAAACACAGGATGAGAAGAGAGGAAACAGGTTTCCCTGCAGACAAAAACAGAAACAGCTGCCAGATGAACCTTCAAGGTAGCTGGTTTGAGGCCTAGGGAATTTAGATGGACCAAATAGTCCAATAAAGTGGCCAAGTCAGCAGATTCTGGTACAATTTGTTTCTCAGAACACCCGAAGGAAAACCTCTTCCACTTAGAATTGTAAGTGGCCCTAGTGGAAGGCTTCCTAGAAGCCTTTAAAATGTCCAAGACACCTTGAGAAAGGTGTAAATCAGCAAATTCTAGCTCCTCAAGAACCAAGCCTTGAGGTAGAGGGAATTGAGGTCCGGGTACCACACTCTCCCCTGTGCACAGGTCAGCAGGTCGTGGATCCTGGGCAAGCTCAGGGGAGGGTGGAATGTCAGGGACAGGAGAAGAGGGTACCAGGGCTGTCTGGCCCAGTCTGGAGCAATCAGAATCACTTTGCAGGGCTGAGTTCTGATTTTCACTAGTACTCTGAAGAGGAGAGGAAGGGGAAAGGCATACAGGAATTTCCTTCCCAATCCAACAGAAAGGCGCCCAGGGGACTGAGCCCAACACTGGAGGCCTGCAACAAAAAGAGGAAGTTGGTGGTTGTCTGGGGCTGCGAAGAGATCTATCTGAGGGTGCCCAAACCGGCAAAGACCGACCCCAGAACCTGGGGATTCAGAGTCCATTCGTGATGACCCTGAGAAATCCTGCTGAGGGCATCCGCCAGGACATTGTCCTTCCCTGGAAGGTGAACCGCTATCAGGGAGGTGTTCAGGAGTAAGCCAGAGACCACAACTTCATTGCTTGTTGCTCAAGGCTGATGACCGAGTGCCCCTTTGCTTGTTGATGTACCACATTGTTGTGGTGTTGTCTGTCCTGACTTGAACCACTTTGTTCTGGACAGTAGCTGAAAAAGCCTGGAGAGCTAAGAGGACAGCTCTGAGTTCCAAAAGATTGATGTGGAGCAGAGATTCCTGAGGGGACCACACTCCCTGAGTGGAAAGATTGCCCAAGTGAGTCCCCCATCCTAACAGGGAGGCATCCGTGGTGAGGGTGAGGGAATGAAGAACTGGTAAGAAGGGGACCCCCTGAGTTAAATTGCTTTGATCCTGCCACCACTGAAGGGCCAGGATCAGGGTTTTGGTCACTGGGACTAATTTGGTAAGGGGGTCCTTCCTTTGAGACCAGTAGGACCTCAAGTGGAACAGAATGTCTCTCATCTGAAATCTTGCTCCCTGCACGACAGCTGTGGAAGCAGCCATGTGCCTAGGAGTTGCAGAAAGTGCCTTGCTGGTCGAGAGACCTGCAGGGTAAAGGAGGATGCCAGGGCAATGAGTCTGTCCACTCTTTCCAAGGGAAGAAATGCCCTGGCTAACTTTGTGTTCAATTCTGCACCTATGAAAGTTAGTACCTGAACTGGTTCCAGAACTGACTTTGGAAAATTCAACAGGAATCCCAGAGAAGTGAGAAGCTGCTGGGTGACCTGCAAGTGGGATTTTACCTGATCTGGAGACTGACCCACTATGAGCCAGTCATCCAGGTAGGGAAACACAGCAACCCCTTGCCTTCTTAAATGAGCCACTACCACCGCTAGACATTTTGTGAACACCCTTGGAGCAGAGGTGAGGCCGAAGGGCATTGCTCTGAACTGATAGTGGCCAGAAGGCAGTTCGAACCTGAGGTACTTTTGGTGAGAAGGCCTGATCAAGATATGAAAATAGGCGTCCTTGAGGTCCAGGGAAGCTAGCCAGTCCCCTGGCCTTAGGGAAGGCAAAATCATTGCCAGAGTTAACATTTTGAACTTTGGTTTCAAAAGATGCTTGTTCAGGAACCTTAAATCTAGGATGGGCCGCCATTCTCCTGTCTTTTTTGGGGTAAGGAAGTATCTTGAGTACAGCCCCTTGCCCTGATGACAAGGAGGAACTGTTTCCACTGCTTTGCAGCCTAGAAGAGAAGAAACCTCTGCTTCCAAAGCAAGGGCTTCTGAAGGATTTGCAGGTGGAAAATGCCTGGCTCTCATCTTTGGGAACTGTTTGAAGCTGAGAACCAGACCTGACTTACCACCTCCAGAACCCATTTGTCCGAAGTTAGGGACAACCAGTTCTGGCTGAAATAAACCAACCTGCCCCCAACCGGTACAGGAGAATCGGCCCTGGGCACCCCATCAGGGTGCCTGCTTGGCAGCAGCTTTAGGCTTAGGAGAGGGAGACGGTCTGCCTGTGCCCCGTCTACCTCTGCCTCTGAAAAAAACCCTCTGTGCAAAGGCTGAAGAGGCCTGAACTTGATAAAAAGGCCTGTGGAAAGGCCTGCCCCTACCCCTGGGGGCATGCCTTTGTGGAGTGGCATGCCTCTCCTTAGCTTGGGCACTTTTGTAGGTAGTTCTGTATTCATCCATCTTTTTCATGTAATTTTCTGTTTGATCCCCAAACAGAGAATTTCCTACTACAGGAAAATCTATAGCCTTTGACTGAGTATCTTGGGACAGATTAGTGCATCTGAGCCATGCCAACCTACGGAGAGCTACAGAAGTGGCCATGACCCTAGAGGAAACATCATTAACATCAACAGCAGCATGAAATTGAACTTTAGAGGCTTCAATGCCATCAGCAGCCACTTGTTCCAACTCACTAGCCAGCTGGCCCTGGGCCTGCCTGGCTAACTGCAATATAGTGTCCCATCTAGATTTCTGATATCTAGCCACATAAGCCATATAATTAGCCTGCCTGAGTCCCAACGAAGCTGCCATATATTGTTTTTTCGCCATGGCATCAATCTTCCTGGAATCCTTATCGGGAGGATGTGAGGCCAGGGAAATATTAGCCTTGTCACAGGCTGCAGCTTGAACAACACCTACATGACTACACTGCTCAGTGAGGAAGTCTGTATCAGGACCTGATAAAGTATACCTTCTGTCCATTTTTTTATCTACAGGAGGGACAGAATGAAGATTTTTTTAAATCTTTGTTGTTTGCTTCCTAAATGACTTATGCAAAGGAATAGACAACCTCCTAGACTCTGGGATATCCATCATTTCAGCATAATCAGGCTCCTCTTGCTCATCCACAGCCTCTTCTAAAGGAAGCTGGAGGGTTTCTGCAACCTTTTTGTAAAACATAAAATGAGAAGGGGACTCAGACAGCATAGGGGGAGATTCTAAAGGTCTGTCTGGAGAAATGTCCGGTTCAATGGGCACGTCCAGACCTTCCCAGTCACAAACATAATGATCAAATTCTCCTCCCTCCTGTGGTTCATAAAAATCCTCAACATCATAATCCTGAACCACTGGGACTGAACGAGCCACCCTTTTTCCAGTTGTAGGGGGTTCGACAGATCCCTGAGACAAAGACTGAACAATCTGTATGGCTTTAGCTATCTCTGCAGCAGTTGGAGAGACAATTTTTGACTCCAGACCTGCTGATTTCTTTGTCTTTTTTGCTGGGACTGGTTCCTCTGAACCAGCCTTCCTTTGGCCCGAGGAAGTCTCGCCCTGGTCAGAGGGCACTCCCTCTGGTCCAGTGGGTACTGAACTGGGCTGGCCATCCGGGTCAGCGGACTTTTTGGCCTCTCGTTCCCTGAGCCGGCCCAATCTCTTTTCCAGGGTGGCTGCAGGAAAATTTTTACACACCTGGCAGTCTGACAGGAGGTGGTCAGCCCCCAGACAATAAACACAAGTGGTGTGTGGGTCAGCCTTAGCAAAGGCTTCCCCACAAACATCACAGTGTTGAAACCCAGTGGGCCCGGTTTTTCTTTTGGGTTTCTCAGACATAATGCCAGCCTAACCAACAACTTGCCCTTTTAATGGCAGTGCCAGGCAAGACACCCTTATCGGTTCCTAACCGTGTCACGGGTATTTGAAAAAAACCTTTTAAAATTCAAGGTTTTTTTAGAACCGGGAACCGCACTCTAAAAGCCCCAAAACACTTTTAAAACGTAAAGTAAAGCAAACCGATCGGTTCAAAACCGAACCGATAATTGGATTTCCACACAGACTTTAAAAATTATACTTACGGTTTACCAGATAGAGCTTTAACCGAAATGCGGTAAAATAAATACTTTTTGCCGGTTCAAATGAACCGAAAAATACTAGCTTGAACCGAGAATGAACCGAGCTGAAGGAGCTGATCTCCGGAGCGACTGTTCAGTGAAGCGGAGTAAAGAATCTGGCAGTTTCATTTGAAACTGACCAGATAGAGCTTTTGAATAGCGCCCTCGCGCTGTGGAACTCCAGGTTCACTGGAGTTAACTATTTCCTCTCCGGGGCAGTTCAGAGGCTGAGCCTAACTGCAAGAAGTCCTAATATAGCAAGACTTCATGGTGTTTGAAAGTTCCGCTCTGACAGGGTCAAGCTCCTGCTGGTGAAAGCTACAGGTCTCAAGCCATCCTCATGGTCTTGATACAGCACAGCTCCTAGGCCCTGCAAACTAGCATCTGTGCGCAGCACATAGGGCTTAGTAGGATTGGCATAGGCAAGGATGGGGACGTGGGTGAGCTGATACATGACTTTGTAGTAGGCTGCTTCACATTCGGGTGTCCACTGGGGCCCAAAAGGTTCACCTGTGTGAAAATATACTTTTAGGTTCTTTGTTCGTCCCCCTTTTGTATTTACAGTTAGTAGAGTGGTAGTCTTGGGTAAGGTTGAGGAGGGGTTGAATCACCTTCTAATTGAGCACAACACTATAGGATATAAGCAACACTGAACAATAATGCAGTGTAAACAGTGGAATGATGTACACACAGGAATATATTGAGCATGACACTATAGGATATAAGTAAGCATTAAGCCACGACGGAGGTGGCATCTAATGCTGGATTGATGCATGGGGGGGGCGGTGGATGCCCGAGGCCCAGGGCCAAGGGCTACCGCCCGCTCCCCCCCCCGCATCAATCGCATTAGATGCCACCGACGGAATGACTTAATGCACTTGTAACATGGGCCGCATGAGGAGAGAGTCCCCAGGAGCCTATTTTGTCTCGGTACAACTACATAAGAGGAGGAGGCGGTGTGCTGAGCAAACTTTTACGGTGCACATACACATAGGGTAACAAACCGGCATTACGATGCTTATGCAGTCAAAAGACTCTGTACCTATAATGATAGCAAGCAGCACGGCTGCCATGCTCCTCAACAGCTGTCGATGTGTCTGTGACTATTTGTTTCTTATCACCCGTTGGAGGTCTCTTGTGGACGCCTCGCTACCGGCGATGTGCTCGGACAAATTAGCATATGCGGTCACCACTTCCCGGTGCCTCATACAGTTCTCTGACCACATACCACTTCCCTGCATGGAGTCTCTGTATGGGACTGGTTTACCTATCACTCCTGTCTTGCGATTGCTTGTCCCCCCCTTTCGTCTGCCTCTGATTGTCTCACTCTTGGTCTGCCATGCTTCCCTCTCTAACACTTTCGCTCCCTGCTGTGCCCAGTGCTGCTAAGCTGGGGTCTGGCTGTGACGGTACTGCCGAAGCGGGCATGGCATATAAGCTGGGTTAATGCCCGCTTCGGCTGCTGTCTCGTGACCCTCCTACGCCAATCGGAACGCAGGATGACAGGCACAGTATTAATGCCATGTTACAAGCATCATTGAACAATAATGCAGTGTAAACAATATAACTATATACATACAGGAATACATTGAGCATGACACTACAGGATATGTGACATTGAACAATAATGCAGTGTAAACAATGGAACGATGTACAGACAGGAATACATTGAGCATGACACTACAGGATACAAGCGACATTGAACACTAATGCAGTGTAAACAATGGAACGATGTACAGACAGGAATACATTGAGCACGACACTACAGGATATAAGCGACATTGAACAATAATGCAGTGTAAACAATGGAACGATGTACAGACAGGAATCCATTGAGCATGACACTACAGGATATAAGCGACATTGAACAATAATGCAGTGTAAACAATGGAACGATGTACAGACAGGAATACATTGAGCACGACACTACAGGATACAAGCGACACTGAACACTAATGCAGTGTAAACAATGGAACGATGTACAGACAGGAATACATTGAGCATGACACTACAGGATATAAGCGACATTGAACAATAATGCAGTGTAAACAATGGAACGATGTACAGACAGGAATACATTGAGCATGACACTACAGGATATAAGCGACATTGAACAATAATGCAGTGTAAACAATATAACGATATACATACAGGAATACATGGAGAATGACACTATAGGATATAAGTGACATTGTTCCATTGTTTACACCACATTATTGTTCAATGTACAGACAGGACTACATTGAGCATTATACTACAGGACATGTGACATTGAACAATAATGCAGTATAAACAATATAACAATGTACACACATGAATATATTGAGCATGACATTATAGGATATTAGTGACATTGAACAATAATGCAATGTAAACAATGAAACGGTGTATGCACAGAAATACATTGGGCACAACACTATAGGATACAGGCAACATTGAACTATAATGCACTGTAAACAATGGAGCAATGTACAGACAGGAATACATTGAGCATGCCACTATAAGATATAAGTGACACTGAGCAGTAATACAGTGTAAACAATGGAATGATGTAGATATAGGAATACATTGAGCATGACACTATAGAATATAGGTGACACTGAGCAGTAATGCAGTGTAAATAATTGAACGATATACACACAGGAATATATTAAGCATGACACTATAGGATATTAGCGACACTGAACAATGAAACGATGTACACAGGAATACATTGAGCACAACACTATAGTGTCGGGTCCGGGCTGTGCCTGAAAATGGTCCCTGGGATCAGAGCACCTACCCAGTTAGCAAAGTCATAAATAAAAAGGATATAAGTGACATTGAACAATAATGCAGTGTAAACAATGGTTCAAAGGACAGTTTACAGAGGCAAGAAGAACAGATTACTACAATATACAACAGTCTGATATAATAAAGAGGAGGCATCACTTGGGCAAGAGCAGTGCAGATATGAAAGTAAGTGCCATTTACAGGAGCAGGAGAAGCAACTACCAAGGAAGGTCAGGGGCAACAGAGCAGGAACAGATGTCCGTATCAATGAGGAAGGAGCAAAGTACCATTTCAAAAGCAAGGTGATATTTGGAAAGTTTGCCATTTAAGGAGAGGGAAATCCAGATTTTGGGAGGTGATATTGCAAAGGCAAGCTCCCCCCTTTTTGGAGGATCATCTTGGAATTTCCAGCAGAGAGTGATCAGATGATCTCAGAAGTAAACCTGAATTGTACGGTTTAACAAAGAAGCAAGGGACTCGGGAGCTCCAGTTCTGACTATTGTATGTTATCAATCGGACAGCCAGTGGTATAGACTCGAGAAGACGGGGAGAGCCAGCCTAGTCGAGTGTAGCGTTTTCAGTGACGAGTCAGTCTAAGGGCAGAGTGTGCAAGTCTACAAATACTGTTGTAGCAGGAGCTCCATTTTAGGAAAGCTATTTTGCTTGCATCAAGGAATGCCAAAGAGCCATATGTAAGACAGGGGCAGTGGATTCCTTGAGCAATAGCAAGCCTGGCAGCAGAATTTAGGGAAGACCTAATTTTGTAGGCAAGCCCCAGTTTTTTAACTGTCTTACAGGTGGCTGCTATGCGTAGGCTGAAATCAAGAGACTGGTCAAGTGTAAACCTGAGATACTTGAACAAGTATGACCATCTCTAGGGGAGAGCCAACAGAGCCAAGGATGGAAATAGGAGCAGGTTTTGATTCTTGGGGAGGAGCCGAATAGCATTGCCACAGTTTTCTTAGGGTTTAGGAGAAGCTTGTTTAGTTGAAGCCATGCTTGCAGACAGTCACAATCTGCTTGAAGGCTTTTATTTATGGAGGGCAAGTCTTTTGCACTGGCGTAAAGTACCATATCATCTGCATAAAGGATGCTGGCAGAGGAACATGGCAGTGTGGGAAGAGTGTTTATAATGAGAGTGAAGAGGAGGGGACCAAGGATCAATTCCTGTGGGATTCCAACATGAGCTGGGGCAAGACCAGCACTTGCAACCTCTACTTGAATGAATTGCTTTCTACCTGAGAGGTAGCTCTTGATCTAAGAGGTAGCATCTTGGGAGAAGTCAAGTGAGGACAACTTGGATAGCAGCAATGGGTGATCGACAAGGGCGAACACCTTTGTGAGGTCTATGAAAACAGCTTCTGTATACATGCCCTTGTCCATAGCCATCAAGACTTCATTAGTGAATTGGATTAGCGCGGTCATAGTACTATATGTACTGCTGGATTTTGGGGCACCATCAAAGGTATGATGGGCCAGGATGTTAACAACCCCCTTCCAACCCAATTACACAGTAACTATGTAAGCAATAAGACACGACAGGGTGTGCGTTAGACATTTTAGCACATGGCTAGGAGGCGTAGTGAGGCACGAGGCCACTGGCCGAGTGCGTCCAGCCTCCTAGCCATGTGTTAAAGTGTCTAACGCACACCCTGGAATGGCTTATTGCGCTTATGAAATGGCCATCTTTAGTGGAAATTGCATTTGGTAGGTTAAATTTGCAATTTAAAGTAGGAAAAAACATGTATGTTTGTGTAATTTTTAATAAAATAGTTCCTCCACCTAAGTGTCCTGTGGGTTTTTTTTTTTGCACTTAAGGACTTTTGTCCTAGAAAGGCTTCTGTACTTTAGGTCTGGTTGTCATGGCAGTATTCAGTTCACCCCCCCACACACACATGTGTACACAAGTAAAAATGCATCTGTTTTTTTTTGGTTTTTTTTTATAATAGTTTAATGTTAAAACGTGAAGATCAGGTGGGCTGGTACAGAGAGAGACACACAGATCGAGCAGGACGGCAGGTACAGTGAGTGGGCTTGTAGCGCGGTTGCACTTTCGTTTTAAACACATCGCGGCTGAGTGAGCGACCGGGTAGCAAGATCGCATAATTTAATGTTAAAACTTGAATATCAGAGCCCAGAAATCTTGTTTCCAGTTGCGACCTAGGGTATGGTGACAGCGTAGCAAGGTAATAGGCAGAAGCGAGTGAGCCGGTGGCAGGTTGCGCTTTTGTTTTAAACACATCGCAGCTGAGTGAGCGAGTGGGTAGCGAGATCGCATAATTTAATGTTAAAACTTGAATATCAGAGCCCAGAAATCTTGTTTCCAGTTGCGACCTAGGGGATGGTGACAGCGTAGCAAGGTAATAGGCAGAAGCGAGTGAGCCGGCGGCAGGTTAGGAGACAGCTGCCCAGCGGACAACTGCTTGGAGGTTGGCAGAAGTGAGTGAGCCGGTGGTGGGCTTTTTTTACTTTTTAAATCATGCAGTCAGCTTAATACTGTTTTTTACTTTTTAAATCATGCAGTCAGCTTAATACTGTAAATATTTATGAAATGGGCATCTGAATATTTGCAAGTATGTTGACAGATTGAAAATGCAGCCTTGTATTTCACTCGTAGTTGGTGAAAATAAGATGGCTGATTTTCAATTTGCCAACATTCTAACTGGTATGTTTACTAGGATCAGTGCCCACAGGGCACTGCTGGTCCTTTTTCCTGTGCGTAAGAAGGCGTATCACACAGGTATGGACCAATCAGGATGTTTGAATTCTGTTGCCCATTTCATAAGGCCCCATTACTGGCACAGTGGAAATCCTGGATGCATTCAACAACCACTTCACAACAGCTGGCCTTGCCTTTGACTCCTCCCCAGCTAACCTATTAAGGGTTCAATTATGCTCCCACTATACTGGTGATCAAAGAGTTGACTCCTCCTTTAGCTTCAAACCTATACTGTTGAAACAAGTTGAGGCTCTATTATGGCATCTGGATACCAAAAAAAGTGCAGGAGCAGATCTTCTGGACCCATTCTTTCTAAAGATTGCATGTCATGTGCTTGCAGTCCCCCTAACTCACCTCTTTAACCTTTCCCTAAACTCTGGCTCTGTTCCCACACTGTGGAAGACAGCCCAAGTGGTCCCCCTTCTAAAATCAGGGGACCCTATGGATCTTAATAACTACAGGCCCATTTCCATCCTACCTGTGTTATCCAAGATGCTGGAGAAATTAGTGGGTATTCAGTTAAGGGAATATCTGGACAATGCTAATCTATTAAATCCAGCTCGATCTGGAGTCAGGGCCAAACATAGCACTATCTCTGCATTAGCCAAGGTCACCAATGATTGGCAAACCGAACTGGATAAAAAGAACAATGTCTGTGCAGTATTCCTGGACCTGAGCAAAGCATTCGACACTGTGGACCATGAGCTGCTACTCTCATCCCTACAATTCATTGGCCTAGATCCATCCTCCCTTAAGTGGTTCAGATGCTACCTCTCTGGTAGATCACAGCAGGTAAAAGCTGAAGGTGGCCTATCCCCATTAAGACCACTGTCAAGAGGAGTCCCCCAAGGCTCTATTCTGGGTCCTATCCTTTTTGCTATTTATATAAATAAAATTGATTCAACCCTTACCAAGTCCTCAGTACATCTCTTTGCTGATGACACTGTACTGTATGTTAGCAACCCTTCGCCTAAAGTTGCTCATGAAATCCTACAAGCAGAATTCTCCTGTTACAACATCAGCTTCTCGAAAAAGCTTCTGCTAAATGCAAAGAAAACCAAAGCAATGATGTTCACAACCCAGAACTCCACCAACACATCCTCTTCAATCAATCTCCCCCAGCTATGCACTATACTTGGAGAAAATCTGGAGTATGTTGAAAATTTCAAATACCTAGGTGTGTGGATTGACAACAGACTTGACTTTACTCAGCATCTAGAACAACTGCTGAAAAAGCTTCGCCTAAGGTTTGGCCTCCTCTACAGATTAAAACCCTTCCTTAATAGAGATTCAAAGATGAGATTAGTCCAGGCCATCTTTCTATCAGTCATTGACTATGCAGACTTCCTCTATAGTCACTGCCCCACTTCCTACCTTCAAAAGTTGGATACCTTATATGATAGAGCAATAAGGTTCATTACAGACCTGCCATATAATACTCACCATTGTTCTCTCTATGACGCAACTGGATGGGTTTCCTTCATGTCAGGAGGAGCAGAAATGCAGCTCTATGGATCTACAGAGCTTTATCAAAAAAACTCCCAAGCTATATCCTGAACTGCTTCAACCTGACCACTCCTAGCTCCTATGCCCTAAGAAGCAACAGTATCATCCTGCTCAAATTGTCCAAAGTCAACACCAAAATAGGGAGGGCAGCAATCAGCTATTCTCTAGCTATAGCATGGAACACCCTACAAAAATCCCTAAAACTGTCCATTATCATTCCATTTACGTCCTTCAAGCAGCACTGTACATCCTTCTTCACAGAGAAATGCAGCTGCTATCGCTAGAGATAGAATAGTCATCCCACAAAACCTTATTCCAATCACATATGGCATATTCCTTCCAGCCAGACACCGCCAGTATATGGCACCCAATATTCCCTTCACCATCCTTGTACTCATTATGTGAGTGACTGTCATGGCCCTCATTGAGATATATATGTACTGTACGTATTGTAGAAGTTAGTTTAACTTTCTCTTAGCCAAGCTTTAACATGTGAATTCTCTGTATATTATTGTGTTATAAATAACATTTTCTTGTTTCTGTATGTATAACTGTCTCATAAGTATGTGATGTAATTGCTGTGCTCCAACTCGAACCTTGACCTTATCAGGTCCATCTTGTAAATGAGCCTTGCTCAATGATGATCGCCTGAATAAATAAAGATTTGATTGATTGATTGATTGACTGTGGCCAGCATGGAAACCATGCTGAGCAGGGGATAAGAGATTGTTTAAATGTAGGTATTCTGTGACCTGGGTGGCTACAACCTTCTCATGCAGTTTGTCAAGTGTAGAGAGAATGGCTATAGGTCAGTAAGTGTTCATGTTTCTAGTGTGCTCTTTGACCACTATTTTATAAATGACATTTGTCCTGTTCAGAAGAAGTGGTCATAAAAACACTGTTGAAAATGTGGTGTCAGAATGCGAAAAGGCAACTAAGTTATGAGGAAATGATGAATTCTTCCAGTGTTTAGTCAGCACTTTATATTTTGCAGACTTTGGTCCCTAATGTTCAACCTGTTCCTTGTGTTACCCCACCCCAGAACATGGCGGGTGTCATTTTTCAAATCCTCTCTCAAACTTTTCATAGTTGCACGTTGAAACCCAATTTTGGATGGGATTTAAAGAATTCCACCTGTCTCGATCATGAAGTCAGGTCATAAAAAGACTGTTGGAAATCTGAGGTCAATATGTGGGAGCCCACCCAAAATTAGATATTGCCTCTCAGCTGCCCTATCGTGGGTAATACAGTCTAGCAATGTATAAAAGCAGGACACCACTGAAAATGGGATATTGCATCCCATCTGCTCTATCCTGGGGAAAGAGTAAAAATGTGTACAAGCAAGATCCCAGTACAACAGCAGTGCCTGTGGCAAACATTCAACTTTCTCAAATGCTTTTTTTTTTATATTTCTTTTGCCACAA
Organism: Neoceratodus forsteri; assembly: GCA_016271365.2. Classification (NCBI taxonomy): domain Eukaryota; kingdom Metazoa; phylum Chordata; order Ceratodontiformes; family Ceratodontidae; genus Neoceratodus; species Neoceratodus forsteri. Next base: position 298,393,219 of record JADMNL010000026.1, read on the forward strand.
GGATGGGGAAAAATGCACTTTGATGGGGTCTGAGAGTAACTTTGGAGCTTGGGGGGTGATTCACTCCCTGTTGACGCCTGCCTGACTCTGAACTGCATACTACTAAGGAAAGGTCTCCACTGATCCGAAGGAAGTAGAGAAGTGGATTACAAGGTGGAATACAGAATTCAATGTCACGGAGCAGGAGGAATTGGAGGTTAACTTTCTGCCGTTGGACATTATAACTGGTGCATGATAGGAGTTCTCTGTCAGAGTACATTTTAGCTGCTATGACACAGTATTTTAAAATGTGAGGTGCAGGCATGTAAAGTGTTCTTGTATTCCTATTCCACACATTTTGGGAAGTACCCGTTTGATTTAGAGGGCATATCTGTTTTCTTTGATACCTTGGCTGCTCAAGATGATGCAGGCTATGCAAATCTGAACAAAAAATATTCCTGGGCAGTCGGGACCCCTCGATAGAGTCCCCCTCTCTCCTGCATTGTTTATTTACTTGGGTTGTTCTATGTCTTTTTTTGCCACTAGATGGCAGCATGGACTCAGCTCTCAGAATTTTAGCTCAGTTGCAAGAATTAACCATCACTTCAAACAACATGAAGTCTTGCTGTATTCCGACTGTTGCAGTTAGGTCCTGCCTTTCAACTGCCCCGGAGAACAAAAGGTTAACTTTTCTATGCCGTGCATAGAATGTTCATCATGAGCTCGGTTGAAGCCCCTGTCTGTTGTTGTTCAAACTGCAACAGTCAGATTCTTTACTCCGCCTCACTGAACAGTCGCTCCGGAGATTCCTCCTGCTGCTTGGTTCAAAAGTTGGTTGAAGTGTCGGTTTTCGGTCGGTTTCTACCAAATTGTTGTTTCCACATAGTCGGTTCAAGTCTCTGTCTGTGGTACTGTGAGTACTAGATAGGTTTTTGTTCTGTTTTCTGTGTGGAACTTGTAAACTGTGGATCGGTTCGGCTGAACCGATCAATCTGAGGTAAAACCTTGTGCTATACTTTAGTGTGTGGTATCCGGTCCATATTGATTCAAAAAAAAGGGGTTTTAAGTATGTTTTTTTCCAAGACCTGTGACACGGTCAGCAACTGATAGGGGAGTCTTGCTTGGCGGATTGCCGAAAAAAGGGTAAGTTTTTGGTTAGGTTGGCCATGTCTGAGAAACCCAAGGAAAAAACTGGGCCCACTGGGTTTCAGCACTGCAGTGTGTATGGGGAGGTCTTTGCTAAGGCTGATCCCCACACCATCTGTGTTTATTGTCTGGGGTTTTGACCACCTCGATTCAGACTGCCAGATTTTTAAGAAGTTTCCCAAATCTACCCTGGAAAAGAGATTAGGTAGACTGAGGGAAAGGGAGGCCGAGAAGTCCGCTGACTCGGATGGCCAGCCTGGTTCAGTTCCGACCGAACCAGAAGGAGTGCCCTCTGACCAGGGCGAGACTTCTTCGGGCAAAAGGAGAGCCGATTCTAAGGAACTGGTTCCAACAAAAAGAAAAAGAAAAGACAAATTGACGGGTTCAGACCCAGAATCTCATACTTCGACTGCCGATGAGATAGCCAAGGCGATTATGATTGTGCAATTGCTTAGTTCAGTTCTGACCAAACCGGCACCATCTGGCAGGGGCTCGGTTCGGTCGGTTCCCCCGGTTCCGGATTATACTTATGAACTGGAGTTTGAGGAGGAGGGAGAGTATGAGGATGATTATGGTGAAAGTCTGGATGTGCCCATTGACCCATACATCTCCCCAGACAGACCTTCAGGTGTTTCTCCTCCTAGGCTTTCTGAGTCCTCTTCACACTACATGTTCTACAGAAGGGTGGCTGATACCCTCCAGCTTCCTGTGGAGAAGGCAGTGGAGGATCAGGAAGAGCCTGACTATGTAGAGATGATGGACATCCCAGAGTCTAGGAGACTGTCTATTCCCCTCCACAAATCTTTTGGGAAACAGACACAAAAAATTCTTAAGTCTCCCAATTCTGTACCTCCTGTGGACAGACAAATGGACAAGAGGTACACTCTCTCAGGCTCAGACACAGAGTTCCTTTTTCAGCAGTGCAGCCATGTTGGGGTTGTACAGGCTGCTGCTTGTGATAAGGCAAACATTCCCTTGGCATCACACCCCCCAGACAAGGACTCCAGGAAGATTGACGCCATGGCAAAGAAACAATACATGGCAGCATCTTTGGGACTCAGGCAGGCTAACTATATGGCCTATACAGCCAGGTACCAGAAGTCCAGGTGGGACACTGTACTGGCACTGGTTATACAGGCTCCCACCCAGCTTGCCAAGGAGCTGGAGAAGGTGGCTGCAGATGGGACTGAGGCATTGAAAGTACAGTTTCATGCTGCTGTGGACTTCAATGATATGTCATCAAGAGTCATGGCTACATCTGTGGCTCTTCAGATAATGGCTTGGCTCAGGTGTACTAGCCTCTCACAGGATACCCAGGCTAAAACTATGGATTTTCCTGTGGTTGGTAATTCTCTGTTTGGGGAGCAGATAGAGAATTATATGAAGAAAATGGATGAATACAGGACCACTAACAGGAGTGCTCAGGCCAAAGAAAGGCAAGTAACTCCTCAAAGGCAGCAGTCCAGGGGCAGGGGCAGGCCTTTCCAACGGCCTTTTTACCAAACTCAGGCCTCCTCTTCTTCCTTTTCTCAGAAGGGGCTCTTTAGCGGGAGAGACAGAAGGGGGATGAGCAGGCCTGCATCCACCCCTCAGCCTAAAGCCCCTGCCAAGCAGACACCCTGATGGGTTTGCCTGGGTCGATTCTCCTATACCAGTAGGGGGCAGGCTGGCTTACTTTGTACAGGACTGGATGTCTCTTACATCAGACAAGTGAGTCCTGGAAGTAGTAAGCCAGGGACTGGTTCTCAGCTTCAAAAAATGTCCCAAGATGAGAGCCAGATCTTTTCCACCTGCAAATCTCTCAGAGGCTCTTGCCCTAGAGGCAGAGGTTTCATCTCTCCTAGCTCTCAGAGCTATAGAGAGAGTTCCCACCCTACACAGGGGCAAAGGATTGTACTCCAGGTACTTCCTAACCCCCAAGAAGACAGGAGCGTGGTGACCCTTCCTAGACCTAAGATATCTGAACAAACATCTGTTAAAGCCAAAATTCAAAAAGGTAACTCTGAGAATTATCCTTTCCTCTCTAAGGCCAGGGGACTGGCTAGCATCCCTGGACCTCAAAGATGCCTACTTTCACATTCCCATCAGGTGCTCTCACAGAAAGTACCTCAGGTTCGAGTTACCCTCAGGCCATTACCAATTCAGAGCAATGCCCTTTAGCCTAACATCAGCCCCAAGGGTCTTCACAAAGTGCCTGGCAGTAGTTGTTGCCTTCCTGAGAAGACAAAAGATTTCCATTTTCCCCATACTTGGACGACTGGCTCATAGTAGGTCAGTCTCCAGACCAAGTCACATCTGCAAGTGACCCAGCAAGTGCTCACTTCTTTAGGATTCTTTCTCAACCTACCAAAGTCAGTTCTGGAACCAGTGCAGCTCCTCACCTTCATAGGTGCAGAACTGGATATGGTAAAGGCAAGAGCCTTCCCTCCCCTGGAAAGGGCAAGGACCCTTATGGAACTGGCCTCTTCAGTCACCCTTCAGGTATCTTGACCAGCAAGGCATTTCTTCCAGCTACTGGGCCACATGGCAGCCTCCACAGCTTCCTTCAGAGCGATCATCAGGGCCAGTTTGAACAGCCAGATCAAAAGTTTTACTTGTTTCTTTGTTATGACAGAGTTTTCTGCAGGGAAACTTATTAAACATTACTTTTCTCTGTCCAACCTCCTATGAGAGAGTTGTTAATCTAATAAAGATCTCAGTTCAGACAACTGAATTCCCAGTCCTTCTCATCAGCCATGCTCCCCCAGAGACCTCTATCCAGAGGACCACCGAGAAACTCCAAGCCGATCTTCATCCTCCATCAGTCAGGTTCTTTCCCTTGCAGATCAATGAAAACCTGCCAGGTGATCAAAAATGTCCCCCCTCTTTGTTACTTCTCCGCCATTCCGTGTTCTGCCCAAATTTACCGTGTGCCAGCGCGGTGGGTCAGTTTTCTGTAATCCTAACGTGGATTTTGTTTTTATTTGAATTCCCACTTTAAGGAGCTCCTCTCTGGCCTCCTCCGCAGTATGAAATTCCCTCCTTCCCGATGGAAGCCGCACCACAAGTCTGGCTGGGTACGGTGTTGTGAATCTAATGGCTGCCTCCTTCAAAGCTGGTAAGATGTCTGCATATGTTCTGCGATTACGCACAGTTTGTGGATCGTAGTCATTGTCTACATAGAAACGAGTTTGTCCATAAAAGACCTTGCCCTTTAGCCATGCTGCTGTTAATACTGTCTCCTTGACTGCGTAGCTTAGAAAGCACATAATAATAGATCGAGGCCTAGCATTCAGATCTGTCGGCCTTGGGCCCAGTGCACGATGAACTCTCTCTACTGATAACTGAACATCTGAGGGCAATTCAAGAGCTGTTTTGAGCAAAGCAATAGTAAACTCAGTAATGTCCTGACCTTCTGAGCCTTCAAGGGTGCAATATACTGTAGTCTTAGGTTCTTTCTGCAAGCTCTATTTTTCATATCTTCTTGTTTTTCTTGCAGTTGTACACATTGATCTTGTAAGAGTTGAATTGTATTCTCCATGTCATCTACTCTGTTCTCCACTGCTGTTATCTGTCTCTCCAATGCATCAGCTCGTTGCTCCAGGCTCACTACGTCTCTGCGAAGCTCTCTGTAAAGATCTTTAGCTTTTCAGTATGAAACGATGATAGCTCCTTGTATATAGTATCTAACTTTATGCGTTTGTTTCTCGCTTTATTATTTGGTATGGTCATCTGGTCCTGCTGTTCTGTTGGCGCTTGAGAGTTTTCGGAATTGGAGGGCTCCTGGGCCAACATTGCTGCTTGATTTAATTCTGCTCACTGCTGCCAGTAGTTGTACTGTTTCTTTTATTTTTCTTCTTTTAATTGCTTCTTACATATGTCCCCGCTATCTGGATCTTGTTTGTTTTAAATTGTTTGTTGTTAAAAGCGTTCAATCGGGAAAGATTAGCGGGGCTCTGCTTTTACACCGCTGGCGCCATGCTGCTTGGAAGCCCAACCAGAAGTCCTCCTGTGTTGAAGGGGGCACCTTTTTGACTCGCTCACTTGGAAATAATTGGAATGCCAATCCCAAATGTAGTGTCAAATAGTAGACACATTTATTTCTTCAAAAATCCATTTTACATGCATACAAACATGCCAGCAGATAAAGTCCATTATGGTCTATCTAATCTGCTGTAGTGTGCAGGTCCCCCTGTGCGTTATCTTCCTTTCCTTACAGCATCACAAGCAATTTACAGTCTCAACATACTCAGGTCCTTCTCTTTTGCCGTAACCTCATATTTACATGTTTACAACTCCTCTTCTGTTAGAGCACCTTTCCTCATCTGCTACCCAAACCCACATAAGGGCCCTTACCTGGCCCCATGTCCACTGTTGAATAAGTCAGAATTGTTTGATAATGTACTGCTGTTTTGGGAGGAAAGTGATAATTTTTTGGCTCTATGGAGCAGAGAGGCTAAACGCTTTCACTTACTGGTCCAAAGTACCACCCCCACGCTAGCACGTTATGCGATATAATAATATGGAGAGTGCAGGGGCACACTCTATAGACTACTATAGGGACCGGTTTTTAAAGTTATTTTTTTAATAGTTTAAAGTGTCAATTCAGAGAACTCAAGACCGCCGCTCAACAACTCTATGATGCCGAGTCGACAACTAAGTTGTCGACCGGCATCGCAGCACCAGGCTCTTTGTCAACTGCGGATTGCAGTCGGCAGGGAGCCATGCACAGCTGGGACTGTTGTTTTCTTCAGGGGGCTTTGCCCCCGAACCTCCCACACGAGGGTCTCTGCCCCCCCACACACACACACCCCGTACTAATGGATTCTAACTCTAGGTCTTAGTTAGTTCGGGGAGGGGTGGCAGGTTGGGGGACAGTGTTTCCCAGTCCCAAGCGCATCCCCTACAGAGACTTGGCACTGTTGTTGGCAGTGGCATATGTCGCTGTCAGGGTGTCGCTGCTGGAAGTGTATACCCTGCTCAACTAACAAGGGCCTTGTTTGTTGAGCAGTAGCTTGGATTTGTCCGAATCGTTACCTTAAAGTATTTTAAAAATAACTTTTAAATTTAAAAATAACTTTTAAATCTGCCCCCTATCAGGGCTCCAGATAAGATTTTTGGGGATGAGTACTGTATTCCTGATTTTGAAAGTGAAGTGAATAAAACCTAATTCAGATGTGTACAAATGTATGACTGGATTGGAATGAGGAGTACCTTTTTAAAATCAATGTTTTTGTCTACATAAGAATTGAGCAGGTGTCAACAATGCTCCACATAATGTTGGTGGGCAGGAGTAATTTACTCACCAGTTTTAAAATACAGTGGCCCAGATATTCCAAAGGTTGCATAGGCGCAACAGTGTTCGCCATCGCAACCCACTGATGCTCCCGGGGCGATATTCAAAGAAAAGTGCACGCGCGCAAATCCGGATGCGCCAGAGTACATCAGTAATGTATGTGGCACAGGTGGGGCGTGCCCATGCATACTCTGCACAGCCGATATTCAACCCAGGATGTGCAGAGCCATGCATCACAACCCTACTGTGCCAGCACAAGTTGATAAAAAAAAAAAAAAGGAACAATGGATGGCCACCCACAGGTGAGCTGCTGCACTGCAGGGCGCAACACGGCAGCTGCCACCTGTGGGTGGCCACCCAAGCTCCCGCTGCACCTGGTGGTGCCCCCCCATGCTCAATCGTGGGCATTTGTATTAACAACAATAACTATTTCCAATATCCCTGGTGGTCCAGTGGACAGCTGTCTACCTGATTGCAAGCATTTGTATGAAAAAAATTAATATTTCCTATATCCCTGGTGGTCCAGTGGACCGCTGACTGCCCGATCATAGGCATTTGTATTAAAAAAAAATTAATATGACCAGTATCCCTGGTGGTCTAGGTACCCCCCCCACCCACCCACTGAGCCCCCGGTCAGCCGGTGGCGGCAGCACCCTACTCACCTGCCGCCCGCTGCCGCTCAACTGACACTGTCGGCTGTACGTATTGGTCCACAGGCGTGGACCGCATTACATATTCCAGATATGTGAATGAATAAGTCGTCGGGATTGGCGCACCTGCATGCAAATGGGGCTATAATGATATGCAAATGGCCCCATTTGCATGTCAAGTTTTGGATCATGGGTTATGCTGTGCATAGCGCAATGGTACTTGGCGCTTAGTGCATCCCCACATGCTTCACTCTGGCCACTTGTGCTGGTGCAGTGCCATTGCGCCATGCACACTGCGGGTGGCCAGGGTGCGATATTCAACGCTGCTGAGCCATGGCACAGCTCCGTTGAATATCACCCAGTCCACACCCCTGCGCAGCCAAGTTGAGCTGTGCCCAAGCTTGCACCACAGCCTGGCACAGTTTGAATATATGGGCCAGTGAGTAAAACAAAACCTGGGTCCATATGAGAGCTGTGAATCTGGAAAAAATGTTCCCTTTGAATTTTCAGCTATGTTATGAAGCACTATTCTATAAAGTGTGAAGCATTTACAAATGTTTGGTGAGTACTGGTACACATTAAAACAATTTTCTGAAGAGTATTTCCTAAAATTAGGTGAGTAAAATAGGCTGGTACACACCTTATCTGAAGCCCTGGTCCCAACAGTGGTCTGTGCCCCCCCTCTTCATATTACATCTCATAATGTGTTAGCTTGGAGGCGGTGCTTAGGACTAGGAAGTGCCCCCCCCCCCGCTCTCCATATTACATCATATAACGAGTTAGCTTGGGGGTGGTGCTTAAGACTAGGAAGTGGAAGGGATTGGTCAATTTACTCCACAGACCCAAAATACAATCCATTCCCTCCCAAAATAGCAACACCCAAAAATTATTCAGCAGTGGATGTGGGACCAGGTAAGGGTCCTTATATGGGATTGGGGGCAGATGAGAACAGAGCAGGAAACCCGGCTAGGTAGGGAAATGGGATCCATTGCAGGGAATTAGGCAGGCACACAGACCCCCTGGAATCTTCAGCACTCAGATTTCTGTGTTACAGCTTACTGACTGCAGCATTTCTCTTGGGGGGGGTGTCTCTCATGGGGAAGACCACTTTCCCTGTCAGAAGGTCCAGAAAGACTGTTCTTCTCACTTTAGCCCCATTGGGTGATGCCATTTTAGTGGGCTTCAAGCACACAATGTCCCTCCCGATGTTACCGTGTAAACACAAAGATTATAAGGTTAATTAAATAGTCAAGAACCTAATGAGGTTGTTGATTGGCTACTGGATCAGTCATTAATGTCTTAGAAATGAATGCAGCTTCTAACTGAAGCTGTGTGACGTGCAGGGCTCATGCCAATACATTTAAACCCTGAATGAAATTAAAAAAAGATAAGGTAAAAACAAAACTTGTTTTTGTGATTAGACTTATAGTCACAACAACCTCAAAACCAGTCTTTCTTGGAGTAATGACTGGCTGCTGGAGAGAGGTGGCCTGAGGCTGTGCCTTGGGTCACCTATCCCTCATAAATGATTGGCCTTTCAGTCAGTATTGCTTAATTGTATTCCATGCAGGGTCCTTTGTACCCTACCCTTCATCCTAGCTCGCAGTACAGCAGACTTTCTTGGATCTCCCTGAGCAACAGAAATAGCACTGTCAGCAAAAGTTTGGCATGCATGTGTGACCCCCTTCCAGAAAATCTGAATGGCTTGATGGAGGATTTCTTCTGGACTCCCTCTTCACTTATCGGCAGGTCCTATAGGGCACTATGTCCACCTCCCTTGAACCTGCAGGCAACATTTCTCAGGGGTGTCCTGTGGAAAGGATGTTGCGGATCCTGATGGGGTCCTCCCAATTAACACAGTTCTGAATATCTTAAAATCACTTCTCACATAGTTTAGTCACTTTTGTGCAAGGACAAGGGGTCACAATATGAGGCTGGAGGGGGAAGACTCGGGGGGGGGGGGATGTGAGAAAATATTTTTTCACAAAAAGGGCGGTGGATGCATGGAACAGCCTTCCTGAGGAGGTTGTGGAGCAGCAATGGTAGATGAATTCAAGAATGCAGCGGACAGGAAGAAGGTAACACTAGGGGCAGGAAGGAGGAAGTAGGATGCAGATCTAGTAGGGTTGCGAGTTTATACAGTAGGTAGGAAAAATGGGCAGACTAGGTGGGCCAGGCGGTCCTTATTTGGTCTCAAATTCTACATTTCTGTGTTTTGTCTCACTGTAGAAACTGCGTTAAAGTGCAGCCAACGTGACCTGGAAATCTTTGAAAAACATAATATTTAGACACAATTAATCTTATAGTTTATATTAGTTCTGTATTTCTCCTTCCCATTACATATAACCTAGGTTCTTTGCATGAAAACAGGATCTTTGCTCCTTCAGAGTTCTTCTGTCCCAGTGGCTTATTCCCCACCTGATCTCATAATACTTTGCTTGTGATATCACAGTCACTCTCACAGCAACAAACTGTGATGTCACAGCAGAGGGTTATGACATCAAATAATGAATGAGCTGCTAAGGCGGATGAACTTAAAGGGGTAAAGATAATTTTTTGTGCAAATGTTCTCTGTAATAAATAACGGGGAAGAGAAATCAATAGAAGGTATAAGAAATGCAACCTGAGGGTCAGCCCAGTGAAATGGATGGCTGAGACACTGAACGCCTCACCTGCTACACCAGTGAGCCGGGTTCGGGAATGGACGCACGTTGCTCAGGGGCTGCTTGGGTGAGGGAGGACTGAGCTTCCATAGGACTGTTCTCTTCCCTCAGGGAGGAGGTTGCCATGACTCCCTATTGACTGCCACCTGGAGGTATCCGGGTGGCAGTGTGAGTCACACAGAAGGAAGGGATCCCAAGTTCAGATCACCAGGGGTGTGTCCACGGAGGGAGAGATCACATGTTGCGCTCATCGCATGTCTGTGGGCCCAGGGGAAGAAAAAGTAGAACATAATCTCCAGCACCGCTTAGATGCAAATCAACTAGTTTTACATACAAGAAAAACAAAAACTATAGTTTTGGAACATCTCCTAGATTAAAAGCCTCGGGGGCATGACTTCATGTCAAAGCATTAGATGGTGACGTATTTGAGAACGTGGCTACAGTTAAATATTTGGGTGTTGCATTAGACCCTTTGTTAAGTTATGATTCTCATTTGAGTAGTGTACGTTCACAAATTCATAGTAAATTAGGTATGTTGTATAGATTAAGATCTTTCAGGATGGAGGATACTAAAATGGTCATTGTCAAACAGTGCCTGTTACCCATTGTTACTTATGCCTCTTGGATCACTGATAACACCTCTGCAAATTTTGTATCTAAAAAGTCTGTCCTATTGCAAACATTGGGTTAATTTGCACTGTCTCTTACACATGTTACCCACCACTGTATAGTATTGGATAGAATGGGGTGACTTCCAGTTCACACTAACCATAATTATCTTATAGCTAGGTTTGTGTATAGAATATTACAATCAGCAGAGCCACTTAGTCTTTACAAATGTTTGCAGTGTCCAGATTTGGGTAGATTAACTAGTGCTAGGGACGGTGGGTCTGCTCTGATGTTTCCTTTTAGGAAAAATGTTAGTGGTCAGAGGGCCTTTTCTTATATAGCACCTATTATTTGGAACCATATTCCAATTGTTATTAGGGGTCTGTTAACTTATGCTGCTTTTTCATAATCTCTATTTTTGTATTACCAATCATTACATGGATGTAACTGATTTAACTGATTTTATATCCAACACAAATTCTTGACGTGGAATTTTATTTCCATATTATCTGTTTATTACTTGTATGTGAATGTATTTGTTATGTTTTGTCTGTGTGGGTCGCGCCTGTAAAACAATGCAATACCCAGTTGTGCTTACCCGTTAAACAAACAAACAAATGGTGGCCTGGGTTCCACGATATCCTGCCTGTGTCTCGACAGTCTACTCTGCTGCTACAGTCCTGAGGCAAGATTGGATTTGTCTGCCAGGGGGAGGCAGCCCTGGACCCTCCCTCTTTCACTCTGCTCCTGGGGAAAATCCATGAGAACACCTGCTTCCTGACTTGGAAACAGGTAAGAGGACAACTGGCAGGTGTAAGTTTGTGAATGTGTTGTATATGTTTATTGTACTGCACCTGTAATGTTATCACTGCTGTACCTCACATGGTAACTCTGTCTACCCTCCCTGTGACCAGGTGACTTTGTAAATGAGTCCACAACTCAAAGGTGTAAATTTGACTTTCTAAATAAATAAATAAAAATAAATAAATAAATGAGGAGAGGGCCATGATAAGCCACCCAGTCTTGATTAGGAGGATAAAACCTTTGCGGAGAAACAAATGCAAGCTGGATGCTGTCCATAGATTTTTCTTTTCAGTTTTCTGTGAGGTGTCTGAAGCTCTTAGGCTCTGGACACACTGGGGAACTTAAAATGGTTTAAATCCCCCTAGAACTGCTTGCAGACAGACTACAAGCCCCTTAAAAAGTTTTAACAAAAGTGTTTTAAAACCCTGCTAGATACCTAGTCTTAAACCCATTTTTAAAAACGTTTTGGAGCTAGCATGGTTTTACTCACAGGTCTGTCCAGGAGCAAAAGTGTTTTAAGCTGTAATGATTTAACTTTGGCCCCGTTCGCACTATAGCACGGTTGTGCAAAACGTTTTTAAAAGTGGATTAGCACTTACCGTGTTATAGCATTCATACTGCAACCCCCTTCCTGCGATCCGCATCAGGCAATACATTTTACAGGGTTCACACTGTGGCAGAGATCCGTGCCCACTATGAACCGAATTCAGCAGCATTGAAAAGCTGCTTACCATGATGCTTTGCATGCTTGCTTGAAGTGCATTAAAAGGATAGGAGCTGGCGCGTTCGCACTGTAGGTGAATCGGTTTACTTTGAACGATTTGGTGCCGCTCTGCCCAGGTCTATCAGGGTTTGAGCACGCTTCCAAAATTCTGAGTTTAAAACGAGTTATGTGCGAACGCGAACCGAGCTAGCATGCATTTAAAGCGGTTCAACTGCTCTGAACCGTTTTAAATGCCCTAGTGCGAACGGGGCCTTACACAGTTCTAGCTGCAGTGTGTCCAGGCAAGCACAGTTCTGTGTATTGGACTTAACACAAAACAGTTACAAGGAGAACAGGTTTAACTGTAGCAGTGTGGCCACACTAAACTGTTAGCAAAAATGGTTATTGAGTAATGTGGCTGCACTGAAATGGTTTAGCTAAACTGGTTTTAAAAACGGTTTTCAAAAACTGTTCAGTAGTGTGTCCAGGGCCTTAGAAAGCTCTGAAACACTCCCACAATTAACATCTCCCAGTTACTCACATACCTGATGCCAGATGCGGTTCCTTGCTGTACCCCAGCAGGAGATTCTGGTTAGGATGGCCTCTGCCACTTCACTGGAGGTTCGGAAGTGTTTTTCTCTCTGGAGAAATCTGGGATGCTGGCCTTCTCCCTCAGCACTCACACTGGAACTCTGTCACAGTTCAAACTGAACTGCCAGCTCACAGCACAGCCTCTCGGAATGCTCACGCTGCAACATTCTAAGGTGGCTCGTGCTGCTGCAGAAAGTTCTAAACATTACATCACTCACCAAGGTTACAAGTGTAAGCTTCCTTTTGGGAGCTAGCTAAGGTGCCCAAGTTTGGTGATTGCTGGGTCCCCGAAGGCCCCCTCCTTGTTGGTGGGGTCATGGGACCCACAGGTATACATGGAGAAATTTGGTGCCAAAAGAGGAGATCAGGTGTTTAGTTAGTTAATTTCTCTCCCTCTTAACAAGCTGGATAGCTTACCCCTCGGTTTAAAGATCCCACTGGGAGCCGTAAATTTTACATTAATAAATTTACTAAGAAATTGCTCATAAATACATAATCGGGACCTGCGGCCAAAAAGCTAATACTTCCTAAGTTGGAGGCACTCTCACATGTTGGCACATTTTATGTCAGTCCTAGAAAAGCACGGGGGTTCACTCCATAAGCTATAATGAGGCCGGTATTTACATGTTGTTTTAAAGTACTTTTAAGTCCCAGTTTTGAGAAAAGAAGGCCACCGCTCAACTAAGAAGGATCTGATTGCTGCTAATTGCAGTCGAAGCTGCATTAAGTGGCTGTACCTGCAAAAGCAAACCTGCACTCAGTTTACTCTATGGCACATTGTTTTACCAGTTATAATGAAATCTGCGTTTGCATTTTTGTTCTCCATGCGGACAATGGGTTCCACTAATGCGACCAGTGAGTCTGTTAAGCAAGAACTTTCCCCTGCAGATGCATCACTTCTCAAGTAATGAATTGCCAGGTAAACAAGTTAAATTCTTTGAGACTGTGTTTTCTGGCTGCAGGTGCCCCCTTCCCCCTTCTTGTAACACCTGGCATACCCCTAGACCTGGGAGAGAGGGCTTACACATGAGTTGGTGTTAGATCTAAGCAGTAAGTAAACAATAAGACACGACAGGGTGTGCATGGAACAGATTTTACTGCACGGCTAGGGGTGTAGTATGGCACAATGCTTTGGTCGAGTGCCTTTAGCCCGTGATGTGTGGTGAAATCTGTTACATGCACACACCTGGAGTGTCTTATTGTGCTTATAAAATGGGATCCTAGCTTTATTTTACTCTTTGCAGTTAGATCTTCCTTGTATGCAGAAAAAAAACATTTCATGCTGCTAATGTATGATAAAATAGTCCTTCTGCAGACTTCTGTTAATATTCATGAGGTCATTTGCATAATATTCATAATGTAATTTGCATAACACGCTTTAGGAGTATTGCGTGCATTTCATTTTTACCTTGACTTGTAAAAAAATACCAGGGAGTGGGATAGCCAAGTCTTTCTTGGGTTTTCAGTTCTGTGGAGCTTAACGGGAACATTGTTTGCATAAACGCTTTAGGAATATTGCATGCGATTTTTAGCAAGGTCTTTCTTGGGTTTTCAGTTCTGTGGAGCATAATGGGAAGTAAATATTGCTGTCCGTGGAGCTTAACGGGAAGTAAACATCGCTGAGCTAACCTGTTTTTTTTTTTTTTTTGTAGAAATCTATGACTTACCCAGGAGGGAACTGGGCGTGTTGCGGGTAATGTATACAAAACAATAGCCAGCGTTAACTGCAGTAACTGTAAGCAGCGCTTCAGTGTTCGGCTAGCTAATTTAAATTGGGACAACATTTGTGAAGAGAGGGTCCGCTGTAGTCCGAACAGAGTGTAGTGCTTGCATGGCACTGCTGCAGTTGGCTCAGTCCTGTTTGTAACTTTTGCCGTTAAAGGGAAAAAATGCGCAGGGAACACAGCTTCCCTTTCAACCTCCAATCCCATACATGAATCCCGCCAGCGTCAGAATGCAAACTTTTAAAAAACGTTTCACTTGTGGGACTTTCAGTTATTTTGACTGATCAGTAATTTAAAATAGGTAGGCTACCGGGTTCAGGAACGAACTCGGGTCGACGGGGGTCAGCTGGGGAAGGGAGGATTGAGTGTCGCAACGGATGCTCTCCTCCCTCAGAGGTGGGATGCCAGGGGTAGCTATATGCACCTGACACCCTAAGAGAGCCGGTGGGAACACAGGCTCTTGAGAGGACTGGCGGCTTCGTTCATGGAGTCGGGGAGGAGGGATGCTGTCAGGCGCCTGAGAGAGACGTGCGTCAGCACGTCGCCTCTCTGGACGTACGTCCTTGTGCTGGCGTCCCAGGGGACCAGGTTGAGGGGAACACAGAAAAACGGATAAGCCCCTTGGTGGTCCTAGATGAAGACGGCTCCACCCAAGACCACCAATTCCAGGACAGACCCCGCTGTGCAGATTGGAGGGAGGAGAGAAGCACTCTAGGGGCAGATCCCGGAGCAGTGGCACAGAAGGGGATGAGCAGTCCAAAGGAGTGGACACCGAGGTAGGGAGGTGGATAAATAAAGAGTTAAAAAAAAATAAAGTAAAATAGGTAGGCTAAACAGTCTCATACTGGGTAAAATTAAAAGATGGCTGCCAGTGAAAATGCCAACATTCTGTGGCACCAGAATCTTGGCTTTTTACTGCCAGCTCTTTTTTTTTTCACCCTTGCATGGAATGTATTTCATGCATGGGCCACTTGGCTTCTGATTGGCTGGTTTAGCCTACCCATTTTATAATGCACAACAGTGCATGTCCCTTGTGTGGTGTGTCACGAGATGTGACTGAATGACTTTAACTATACAAGAAGTGTGTAAATCACCCTGCTACACATACCCCGAACTGCATTATTGCGATTATAAAATTGATCTTTATAAAAAAAGAAATAATTAGATTCAAAGAATGCGAACATTTTTTATTGGTATTTTGTGTTTTTTTTTTCACTTGTTCACCCCTAACCTGGGACCCCGGCAGACATGTACGTGTGTGCATGGAGGCGCACATGCACACTGGGTACCAGCTCGGCCCCTTCTACCCCACCCCTGGCACTCACCGCCATCCTCTCTTGCCTACACTGCCCAGCAGACTGCCACCTAATTGGAGTGGAACTATGAGGGGGGCAGACAACCACCCCAGGAGGGAGGAACTGCCTACTGCTGCTCAGTCCCACTCCACTCCCACCCTCCACCCCCATGCCAGCTCCCTGGGGACATGAGATTGTTCCTGAACCCGGGTCACCATCGTAGCATGAGGAAAGGCATCCAGAGCCTCAGCCCTTGGTGCCGCCGGCCCTCTCAGAATATAAACATTTGAACAGTGGGTTCTTTACCGAAGATGCAGGGTAATATTTGATTACATTGTAACTGATTACCATGTCATTGATTTCACCCTGCATGTAAACAGGGCACATGACAACTGAGCATACGTGTGGGATCAGTTCCAGCTCCAGTCCCCTTTACATACATTTTGAAAAGTGATCCTCATAGAATTGATGCACTTGGATCGATCCTGAGATCGACCCCAACATCAAAGAAAGTGGCGTTTACATGACAGGTTATATGGATAACAAAGTAATCGATTCTAACCTGTCATGTAAACGGAGTAATTGGTGCCTTGTCTCACACCAGCCAGGGAAAGGCTGCAGAGTCTTTACCCTTTGATGCCCTGTGGCACCCAGCACTCTAATAGTAGCCCCAGGGGAGGGTTATGGGGGTTGCGTATTGATTTATGCAAAGACGGATGCCATGCTAATAAGAATCCACCTGAATTAAAATGAAGGTACCCAAAATTATAAAGAAGGAGAGCAAAATACAACAATTTAGGAAATGGTTTGCTAGTGAGTTTGGCTGACGGCAAATATAATGTTTTGCTGGTGACCGGAGCTACTCATTAAAGAAAAACAAGACATACACACACAGCCATTATTTGGTGTGGTGCTAAAAAAAAACTGATTAGGCGTTTTAGCCATCCTCGAAATTTGTTCTGTACCTTATCCTTTTAATAATCCATAAAATACAAGGGATATACTAATGACAGAGGTTGGCAGCACTCACATATCGAGTGCACAAGAAGTCGGCTGGAACGTGTGGGATGGCTTCAGCTGTCTCAGGCTATCAGAAGTTGAGGAGTGCCTGTATTTTCTGCATTATTAACAGCATAAGGTGCAGAATAAAATGTAAAGTATAGCTAAAACCCCTAATAATAGTTTTTTTTTTTTTAGCACAACAGCAAATGATGGCTGTGTATTTTGTTTCCCATTAATAGAGAAAGTAGTTGTGCAGGGTTCATCTTCGCTAACAAGATGCTGCTTGCCACTCAGTGACGTCACTGTCAGTCCCTAGATTCCATGAAATGTTTGTTGCCCTGATGTAAAGGAGCATTGCATGTCTTTACCTATATTTTGTATTCCATTTTAAATCCACTCCTGTCTTGTGCAATATCCTTCTTTGCATTTTGAGTCTCCTTTAGCCCTTTCTGTTACTTTTGTAGTCATAAAAGGAGCACTCCTTTCAATATGGCTCAGAACAAGGTTTTGCGAGTTACCTGCCCTGAAGGGATAATGTGTCGGCTGCTCTTTAATAGACTGGGTGTACTTTTTTCAAACATTTATTCCCCAGTGTATTTACCCAGCCACAGGTGAGATCTCCATTCCATTCTCTGCCAATGTCCTTATCTTGTCCATAAGATTCTGCCAGTCATACTCCCAGGACCCCACAACTCACCACTGTGCTGCCCCCCAAGGCTGTGTATGTCGTCAGCTCCACTGGCATTTCTTCCCCACATCAGTTTGACCGCACACAATGAAGGTGAAGACTGGGGGCATCCCTTGAAGGTGGTGGCTAGAACTCGGCTTGAGCAAGGTGGGCCAGCAGGGGCTTCATCTGCTCTGCTAGTGCCATTTCCTCCCGATAGCCTCCTCTGCCCCAAGAAGGGTGCTCACATCACCATTTGCTGTCACACCTGATACAGTGGAAGACAGGCATGTGCCACAACTCCAATTCTCAGCTCTGCTACTCTCCTGCGCAGCCACTTTTTGCCATCCAGGTGACCAGAAAGTTATGGCCCATAAAAATCCCCCTCTCGGAGGACAGCGTCCGATGGGACGCTCAATCCCTCTTCAGCTGCCAACTCTCTGATGGCTCAGGCTTGTTCCTGAACCCAGGTTGGGTTACACTTTTATAACCTGAACCTAAGCTTTATATCTGAGCAGAGTCACTGAGGGACTGATTGTACCTAACAGACCCAGGAAGAAACATCTGCCCCACTCCTGTCCTCCAAAATGAGTCTGCCTTAGATCGACTCTGATCCTCTAAGACACATTTTTGGAGCACTTGACTGGATACTATGTTGGTTCACAGCCCCCCCCCCCCCATTCCTAACTCGTTCTTGTTTGAAAGATGAGTTCTGCCCATCCCAATTCCATTTGAAAAGGAATGACGGCACAGCGGTTAACCTAGAGAGCTGGCCTGTCCCTGCAGCGGTAACTTTACTGCTCATGACGCCGGTGATCTGGGTTCCAAAGCAAGACCAAGTTGTCAAAGGGCAGCCTGGGTTAGGGGGAAATCAAGTGTCCCAAAACACGCTGTCCTTCTCCAGGGAGGGACTTTCATTGCAGTACTGCCACCTAGAGGACCCCAAGTGGCAGTGCAGGCAGAACCAAGATGAGTTGGCAGGCGCCTCCTGACTAGAACGTTGGCGTGCTTGCATGCAAATGTCTGCTCAGTCCCTGCCCGCAGAGCATCTGGGGAGGGGAACAGGAAGGATGGAAAAAATCCCTGCGTTGGCAGAATGACGCTGCCTCTCCATGTAGGATCACTGGGCTGCCAGACTAACATCCACTCCCAGGCTTGGGAAAACTGGGTGGCTCTGCCACGGGGGCAGACAGTGGGGCACAGACAGTTCGGAGGCAAGTCCCAGGGACAGTGGGTGATGGAGCAGAGGGAGAGTGGAGAGAGAGAGAGAGAGAGAGAGAGAGCAGCTGATAGGGCAGGCTGAGTGCATGGGAACAGAAAGTATAGTAAACAGTAGTACACAATCGTATAGAAAAATCACGGGATTTAAGAATGCATGGGATAGACATAAAGGAATTCTAGAGGTCAGGGGTAAGGGGAAATAGACGTCTAGGAAAACAAACTGAACTTACAAGCTCAAATGGGCAGACTAGGTGGGCCATAGGCCCTTATCTGCCGACACTGTCTATGTATCTATGTACCTGTTTAAGAACCTACTATTGACAAACACAGGACAGGGCAGTCATCATGAGCCGAAAGCACAAGAGTAAGCATGTCTCCCTCCGTTTCTCTGTTGTCTGTGTACGAACTGAGGCAAGAATTTTCAGCCACGTGAACCCCCTTTTGGCACAACTACATCTGAAGTTTTAACCATGGATTGACCACCTAACAGGTAGTCTGGTAGCAGGCTGGCCTTAGTTAGTGCAGTAGACTGTGCCCCAAGGGCTCCACATTTTTCTGTTTGTTTATGCTGCGCTAAGAAACATTATGTGGACAGCTTAAGAGAGAAGCGGGCTGTGGAGGCGCGGCACTGTTACAGCCAAGGGAGGCACTGCATTTGGGGGCTTGGCAGTGGTGGACCAATGGAAGCGCAGTGTGGTGATGACACTAGTCTCCAAAACTGTACCAAGTACAAATGTTTTTGCCGCAGCAATCAAGGGCTGCCTCATCATTGCAGCGTCAGTCATTGTGCCACAATGAGGGAGTGACCCGTCATTGCAGGGTGGAATGTTACCTACCCTAATACTGTTTGTGAACATGGTGGGCGGCTTGCTGCCATGTTCTCAAACAGTATTATGCGGCCCCCATGTCAAGGGAATGCCCAGTCCCCCTCAGCGGCATGTGCCCCCCCAAACAATATTTCTATGCTGACGGGGGCCCCAATCCCCGCTGACTTCAGTTCCTCTGAGTGTTTGGATGTGCTGATGGGGGAGCCCACTCCCTGTCTACATAATTTCCCACCTCCCAAAACCTGTGTTTGTGCTGAGAGGGTGCCCAATCTCCCTCGGCTATTGCGCGCCCCTATATGCCGATGGGGTGCCCAGTCGCCCATCAGCTACAGTCCCCCCCCCCAACAAAACAGGTTGGCATGCTGGGAGCCCACCCCAGCATGCCAAATGTCCAGGTAAATGTCCCTGTAAAACAAAACCGTCCCACGATGTATTTTTTTCTTTCCCCTGTATAGTAGGAAATGGACCCACGGCGGTCTCCCAGGCCCCCTCCCACAACCCGCATCCACCCACTGCGCATCCTTACCTCCTCACACACACCCTTACCCCATACTTACCTCCAGAGTCTGGGGTGATGATCTTCAGTGAACCGGGAACACGTCTGCACTCTTCAAAGCCGACTGCGAACTGAGGAAATGTTGGTAAGCTGTATAATGGAATGAATAGGGGTTTTTCAACTTTAATGCATGTCTCGGGCATTTTTTGGAATTTTGGCACCAAATTTCCAACATGGAGTTTTTGGGACCCCTCCTCGTGAATTCTTTCACTAAACAACTAAATAAAAAAAATAATAATACTCTGCCACGAAAGGTGATTTCTCAGTCACTGCGCAAAATCACCTTTTGGGACCGATTAACAAAATGACAGTGCCAGTGTTCATGAGGTGGGCTCTCAAAAAGTCTATGTTGCAAATTTGGTGGGCAAAATCAAAAAAATTACTGCTTTACAAGCGTGCGTTGCGCAGTTGCTATGCACGCTCGTAACTTCATGAATTTGCAATATTTTCACTCCAGATTTTCAGCAGTGGTATTTTTATGCATCTCTATATGAACAGTGCAGCTGTCATTTTTCACAACCTGGCCAAAATGTGTTTTCGTGGTACCAGCGCAGAATAGCACGGTTGCTGTGGGGAATCCATGTTCGGGACACATTACGAAAATCACAATGACATTGTTCATTAGCAGAGGTCCTAAAATGCCCATGTTGAAAATTTGATGAGAAAAGTCCTTAATATGACTGTGTTACAAGCGTGCGTTGCGCAGTTTCCATGTACGCTTGTGACTTTGCACATTTGCAATATTTTCACTCCAGATTGTCAATATTGCCATTTTTCCATGCCTCCTTATGAACAGTACAGCTGTCATTTTTCACATCCTGGCCAGAATGTGTTTTTGCTCTTCTGGCGCAGAACAGCGCGCTTGCTGTGGGAAATCCGTGTTCGAGACACATTAGGAAAATCACACTGATGCTGTTCATGAGCACAGATCATAACATGCCTATGTTGAAAATCTGATGACAAAACTACATAAAGTGACTGTGTTATGCATATGCTTTGCGCAGTTTCCACATATGCCCGGAAGTGCGAGCATGTTTAATATTCCCACTACAGATTTTCAACATTGCCATCTCTTCACACCCCCATATGGATGGTACAGCTGTCATTCTTCACATCCTGTCCAATCTGTGTTTTTGTACATGTGGCGCAGCATAGCACTGTCGCTGTTGGAAGTCAGTTTTCGGGACACATTGACAAAATCACACTATCACTCTTCATGAGACAAGGTCCCTAATGCTTTCCTGAGGTGGGGTCACAAAAGGGCCATGTTGAAAATTTGTACTGTAAATACCAACAAATGCCCGAGGCATTAGGGTTTCTAACCATAATGTCGTACCCTGTACAGACAGACAGGCATCGGGATCTGCCTTTGGATTGCCGACTGTACTGCTCATGCCATCCCACCCCCACCCCCCAGCCACTGACAGGTATCAAGGTATACCTTGGACTCTTCGGCCCAAGACTTAACCCCACTCTCCTATGCTGCACCCATTTCAGTGCATGTCCTTATGGAATGGGGTGACTGTAAAGCCAAATGCCCTTAGGCTCACCTCAACATGTGTCGATGTCTGCGGAATAGGGTGAGGTGACATGGCTTGACCGACGTGGACAAAGACCCAAACCATGTGAAGTTCAGTACTTCACTGCCATTCCTATTCTGCATCTGATTCTGTCTAACTCCTGCATTTCCAGTGCTAATACTAGTAAGCAAACATTCGGCATTGACAAGTGCTTGTTTCTTAAAGTAAAAAAAATAATTTAAAACATTTCAAAATACCTAAATTTTGTTAGATGAAAATGTTTATCAGCAAATGAAAGTGGAAGACAACTGGCTGTGTTACTGTTAACAAAAGGTGGGGACAGTTTTGCTGCAGTGGAAAAGACTGGATTAAGTACTAAGTGCTAATGGTGTTAATGACCATACTTTACACCTCTCAGGATAACAGCTTTCACAAACAAAAGGCTATATTGACAAGAGAACTTGTTTTTGGTTTTTTATTTAGTTGTTTAACCAGGAGTAGTGCACTAAGCTGAAAGCTTTTTTTATAGGTGCAACCTTGTTTGCAACCTGGACATGTAGCTGAAACAATGAATAATATGACAAAATATGTTTTAAAAGTATGTGAGCACTCAAAATGGCTCATAAATCTCACCAGCACAGAGCAAAACCAGATTCTAGAGACATGGATATGTTGTTCATCTACACTATCTGGCAGGTTCCTTGCCGCTTTAAATCTTGCCGGAAGGTCTTCAAGCTAGCTCCTCCCACCCACCCGGGTGGTAAAACTCTCGGCTCCGCCCCATGACGCCAGATCTTCCTTACCGCATGGAAGCTCAGGTTCCCTCCTTAACGCTCTGCGATTAAGACTTGGTGCCTAATTCTTCGGACTTTGAAAATTGTTCAAAAAATCTTCAAAACTCTTCGGTCTTCATTCCCTCGTGGCTGCGATGGACAAGTCGACTCACGGATTTTGGAGATGTCCCTGTGGGCAGAAAATGTCTCGGATGGACCCGCACTCCACGTATGCCTATCGCTTTTAGCCTTGAGTGACCACCCGCAGGCCCGCGACCTGTGCTCATCTTTTTCGGTCTACGTCCTTGAGGATCGCGCTGCCCATCTCCAACTGGGGCATCCCGAAAAGAGATTTCCTCCAGTTAAATCAAAGGAGGCCTGACTGGCGGTGTCCACAGCTGCGGGCTCCGCGGAACAACTGGAGCAGATGATCACCCTCGAGAAGGAGGCGGCTCAGGCCGCTACATCTTTGGCTGCAGCATTTGTCCTGCTCTCTCTCTCTCGGGACCTCCTATTCGGCTTCTTTTAAGGAGCTTTGCTTGACCCTCTCGACGAAAGGTGAGGGTCCAACCTCTTCTGGGCCGTTTTCTCGGTCCAAAAAGAGCAAGGGTAAGTCCCATCTTCGACGCTCTTGGGAGCAGGAAAGATCTCCCTCCCCTTGTCGGCAGTCGACTTTGGTCGATTTTTCAGCTTCGGCCACTGGCTTCACGGTGCCCCCGTCAGACCAGATGACCGAGACACCCGCCGACGTGGTCGAGATTTTTCTCGACCCGTTAGACAGGTTGTCGGCTGGAGAAGCTGAAAATCCTCCTTCCCCGGTTCCCCCGGTGAGGGTTGAGGATCCCTTCGGCTCATCTGTGCCTCCGGTCCCGGAGTCGTCGGGGCAACCCTCCGAGCTGAGGGGTTTGCCGATCCTCAGCACCCCGCCGCGCCGACCTCGGCCTAGCCAAGATTCTCGGCATCGGTCTCGGACCTCTTCGCGGTCGCCGATCCCATCGACATAGGCGGTCTCGGTCTCGACACCGCTAAGCGGCGCCACCGCTTCCTCTCCTCCTCCTGGATGAGGGGCTGCTTGGCTAAGGCATCAAAAATATGAGGAACTTATGTGGCAACAGCTGTTGTTGGCCGGGAACAAGCCGGCTCAGTCGTCCTCTCCGGCCATAAAGTGGCTGTCATCGGAGTGGCCGAAACAACCCCTCGCGGTGGTCGAGGAGCCTGTTTCCAGGCCGGTTGTTTGGCCTATTCCTGCTGCCCCACCGATATTGGTGGAACCGCCTCCTCCTCAGCCAACAATTGGGGCTCCGACCAAAAGTTCTCGGTTGGCTCAAGGGTTACCCCATAGGCTGTCGATCACTCTCACTCCCGATAAACCTCGGCATGTGGAGGGTGTCTCAGGCTCCAGGCAGCTCTTCAACGACTCGTCGGAGTTGGAAGATGACTCCTTCCTGTTCTCTAGGCAGATGGACTTGGAGTCCTCAGGGGGCAGTCAGTGGACGATAGCCCTTCATCCTTCCTGGGTTTGCTTCAGCTCATCTCGGAATCTACCAGGATGAAGCTCGAGGCTGTGTCCAAACGGGCCAGATACCCCCTCACGGAGATTCTGGACCAAGGGGATTCTCCAACGGAGGCCTTTCCAGTGGCCGAAGCCATAGTTGGTCCGGCCTTGGAATTATGGCAGCGTCCAGCTTCCTGTCCTGCACCTTCGGCCAGGATGGCCAGGAAGTACGCGATCCATACCGGCTCTCTGTCCAGGTTTTCGGAGCACTCTTTGGCAGAAGGGTTGGTCACCGGCAGAATTTTCCGGCGCGCCGGGAACGCCAGGGACGTGGACAAACCACCTGACAAAGAGTCCAAGAAATTGGACTACGTAGGGCGGAAGGTGTATGCTGCTTCCTCTCTCGGCCTTCATCAGGCCAGTTCGGCCGTCCTGATGGCACATTTCTCCCATGCCCTGTTGGGCTCCCTGGATGAGGTCGTCCCTCATCTTCCCACGGACCTGCAAACCACAGTCAAGCAGGTGCGGGACCAGGGCAGGGCAGTGGCTAAGCAGCAGCTCCAGACTGTTCTGGACATCAGGGACTCTTGTGCCAGGTCAGTGGCGACTGCAGTGGCCATGCGCTGGCGGGCGTGGCTGAGGATATCCATCTTCACCTCGGATACCCAGCACAAACTAGTGGATGTTCCCTTCCTGGGAACTGACCTCTTTGGCCCTAAGTGGAAGGTCACCTCCAGAGGATTGAAAAGTTCAATGTCACCTTGGACTCTGTCTCTTCTGCGCCGAAGGACAAAGGCCGTAAGCCTCAACCTAAGCCCTTTTGAACTTCTGTGCCTGCTACGCGCCCGGCCCAGCAATGTCAGGGGCCAGCAGGCTCGACCTTGGTACCCCAGCCAAGCCGCTGGCTTCTCAAATAGGAAGCAAGGAGGAAAAGGCCCTGTGGTCCCTCGGCCGGTCCTTCCTCCAAGCCTGCTCAGTGACGGGCTGAGGGGTGTCGCCCCCATCCCCGTCACCTTGCCCCTGGTTCCCCCCGTGGGGGGATGGCTCTGACACTTCCTTTCCGCCTGGTCCGCTGTTACCACAGACAGGTGGGTCTTGGAGGTGGTGGGAAGAGGCCTGCCTCTGGAATTCAAGCAGGCACCACCCTACAGAGCCATCGCCCCTCGGGGGGCTTCAGGGTTCCCAGACTCTCTGGTGGCTCATCGAGCCGACATCGCCCTCCTCCTCCAGAAGGGAGTGATAAGAGAGGTAGAGGACCCTCCTTCAGACCCGGGGTTCGTGTCCAGGTATTTTCTGGTCCTGAAACGGACCGGGGGCTGGCGCCCCATTCTCGACCTGTACGACCTGAACAAGTTCCTAAGGTCTCGAACCTTCAGAATGGTCACTCTGGCTCAGATAATACCATCTGTGGAACGCGGCGTGTGGTTTTGTTCTCTGGACTTTCAGGATGCGTTCTTTCACGTCCCTATCCATCCGTCTCACCAAAGATTCCTCTGCTTCAGGGCGGAGGGATCCCTTTTCGAGTTCCAGGCCATGCCCTTTAGTCTTTCTCTAGCTCCCAGGGTCTTCACCAATTGCATGGCAGTGGTGACAGCATTCCTAAATCGCCGAGGGGTCGGGTGTGCCGCTCATGGACGATTGGCTGATAGCGGCCCCTCCAGACAGGAGGTGGAGCGATCCAGGGATCTGGCCCTCCAGGTTTGCTCTCAGCTCGGCCTCCTGATCAACAAGGCCAAGTCGGAACTCGAGCCAAAGCAGGTGATCCTGTTCATCGGGGCAGAGCTCGACTCTCTTCGAGCCAGAGCACAGCTCCCGGCGGACAGGGCCGAGGTTCTTACCTCCTTTGCCCAATCATTTCTGGTTGGGCAATTGCGCCCTGCCCGGGACTTCCTGCTCCTCCTGGGTCTCATGGCGGCCTGTACCAGCGTGGTCTGTTGGGCACATTGGCACATGCGCCCCCTTCAGTGGAGACTGGCCAGTCAATGGTCTCAACGCTGCGATCCATTGGACCAGCACGTGATGACGACCCAGGACATGTGGAACGCTCTCCAGTGGTGGACCGTTCCATCCCATCTGCAGGAAAGCATCCCATTTGTCCGCCCTGAGCCGATGGTCTCTCTATCGACCGACGCCTCTTTGATGGGTTGGGGTGCCCATCTGGGGGAACACCGAGTGCACGGCCTCTGGTCCCCATGGGAGTCCCGATGCCACATCAACCTGCTGGAGCTCCAAGCGGTCCGCCTAGCTCTCACCGCCTTTGCTCCATTTCTCTGGGGTCAAGTGGTCCGAGTCCAGACGGACAACACCACGACCATGTACTACCTGAACCGCCAGGGCGGGATGCGCTCCATGCTTCTATGCAAGGAAGCTCTCCGCATCTGGTTGCTTGTGCGCAGCCTGGAGGCGGATCTCCTAGCCATCCATGTGGCAGGAGCCTCCAACACCCTGGCCGATGCCCTGAGCCAGATAGGAGCTGCATCGCATGAGTGGTCTCTCCTGCCGGAGGTAGTACAAGATCTGTTCTCCCTCTGGGGCACACCTCTGGTGGATCTGTTTGCCTCCAGGGAGAACGAGAAGCTGAGGCTGTTTCATGCCTGCCCCCCTCAGCAGGGCTCGCTGCAGAGTGATGTCTTCTCGAGGCCGTGGACCCCAGGCCTCTTTTACGCCTTTCCCCCTGTTCCCCTGATTCACAGGGTCCTGCTCAAAGCGAGGAGGGACAAGGCGCAGGTGATTCTGATAGCCCCAGACTGGCCTCGCCAGTTCTGGTACCCAGATCTCCTCAGTCTCAGCTCCAGGACTCTGATGCAGCTTCCAGCTCGCCCGCACCTGCTCTCAGTCAATCAGGGGAAGGTGTTCCATCCGGACCTTCAATCCCTGCACCTGACAGCCTGGTTCCTGAGCGGCTAGAGTTCCAGGCCTTGGGTCTTTCTGACGAGGTCCTCAACGTCGTTGAGGCGTCCCGTAAAGAGTCGACCAGAAAATGCTGTACCTTCAAATGGAAGAGGTTTTCCATTTGGTGTCAGGATAAGGGTCTGGACCCTTTCTCGTGTCCTGTGGCCAGCATTTTGGACTATCTATGGTCCCTATCTAGTCAAGGGCTTAGGTCGATGACCCTTTAGGTGCACCTGGCAGCCATTTCTGCTTACCGGGCATGGGCCGGTCAGCAGTCAGTGGCACAGGAGAAAGTGGTCGGGTGCTTCTTTAAAGGCCTTGATCACATTTCCCCTCCAGTGCGGGAACCCCTACCTCCGTGGGATTTACTGCTGGTACTGGCAAAGCTCATGGGCAAGCCATTCGAACCAATGCACAGATGTGATCTCTCTCATCTGTCGTGGAAGACCGCCTTCTTGGTGGCTATCACGTCAGCCAGAAGAATGGGCGAGCTCCAGGTGCTCTGCATTGAGTCTCCTTACCTGGTCTTCCACAGGGACAAGGTTGTCCTACGCCCCCACCCGAAATTCCTTCCGAAGATGGTGTCGGAGTTTCATCTTAACCAGGTGTTGACTCTGCCAGTGTTCTACCCCAATCACACCTCGGAGGCCGAATATAGGCTCCATACTTTGGACCCTAGAAGGGCACTCACTTACTACAAGGAGCGCACGGCTGGGATTCGGGGAGAGGTTCGCCAGCTGTTTGTCACCTACGCTGAAGCCGCACCTGGCAGACCTGCAGCCAAGCGGACGATAGGCAGATAGGTCACCTCCTGCATAGATCTCTGCTATAAGTTGGCGGGCATGGAGCCTCCCAGAGGGATAAGAGCTCATTCTACCCGCCATACTGCTGCATCGGTGGCTGCTTCCAGGGACGTCCCTATCCAGGAAATCTGCAGAGCTGCTACCTGAAAGTCAGCACACACCTTCATTACCCATTACCACATCGACCTTGAGTCACGTCGGGATGCTGGTTTTGGGACCTCGGTTCTCCAATCGCTGTTCCCCAAGTAAGTATTAAGGGGGTGTGCGCCTTGCCTCCCTCCTCCCGGAGAACTGCTAGGAGTCTGCCAGATAGTGTGGATGAACAACATATCCATGTCCCTAAAATACAGGTTACTCACCTGTAACAGGAGTTCTAGGAATGGTATATAGTTGTTCATCCACCACCTACACCTCCCGGCCGCGCACAACCTGTATGAGCTTCAGCGGGCCAGATCTGGCGTCATGGGGTGGAGCCGAGAGTTATACCACCCGGGTGGGTGGGAGGAGCTAGCTTGAAGACCTTCTGGCAAGATTTAAAGCGGCAAGGAACCTGCCAGATAGTGTGGATGAACAACATATACCATTCCTAGAACTCCTGTTACAGGTGAGTAACCTGTATTTTCCTGATAGGGACCCTGAAAACTTGATTACCAGGTAAAAAACAAGCATTTGTCAATGCCGAATGTTGTCTCGCTGGCATTGGCATTGGTAGTGCAGGAGTTAGAGATGCATAACAGGAATAGCAGTGAAGTATTGAACTGACGCCAACCCCACCCCCACCCTGCAGAGACTGACAGGCATTGGGGTGTGCCTTTGGGTCGTCGGCTATAACACTCATGCCATTTTACCTCACCCTACCCTATAGACACTGACGAGTGTTGTGGTGTGCTTTGGGATCCTTGGGCTTTATACTTACCCCATTCTATAAGGAAATACGCTGAGGTGGGTGCAGTATAGGAGAATGGGGTGAACTTTGGGGTAGAGCACTCCAAGGCACACCTTGATGCCTGTCAGTGGTTGCAGAGTGGAGGAGTGGGGGTGGAATGGTGTGAGTATTACAGCTGGTGATCCCAAGTCACACCCCTGATGTCCGTCAGTCTCTACAGGGTGGGGTGTTAAGAGTTGGAAACCCTAACGTCATATGTGTGTGTTGGTATTTTCACTCCAAATTATCAACATGGGCATTTTGTGACCCAACTCATGAAGAACAGCACTATCAGTTAGTTAGTCAAAAAGTGATTTTGCACAGCGACTGCAGCATTTGGTGCCACAGGTACAGAAACACATTTTGGGCACGATGTGAAGAATGACAACTGTACTGTTCATGAGGCGGTGTGAAAAAAGGGCAATGTTGAAAATCTGGAGTGAAAATATGAAAAATTGGTGAAGTCATGAGCAAGCTTAGAAACTGTGCAACACTCATCCACAACCCAATAATTTTTGGGATTTTTTTTAGCCACATTTTTAACATAGGCATTTTGGGACCTCCCCTCATGAACAGTAGCACTGTGATTTTGTTAATGTGTCCCAAAAGTTGATTTCCCGCAGCGACCATGTCATTGTATGCTACAGGTGCGAAAACACATTTTGGGCAGGATGTAAAAAATTACAGCTGTACTGTTCATAAGGAGGTGTGAAGAAATGCCAGTGCTGAAAATCTGGCATGAAAATAGTGCAGATTTGTGAAGTTACACGGATATGTGGAAAATGCACAACGCATGCTTGTAACACAGTCATTTTATGGAATTTCGGCACCAAATTTTTAACATAGGCATTTTAGAACCTCTGCTCATGAATGGTGTCACTGTCATTTTCTTAATATATCCCTGAAACTGATTTCTGACAGCAACCGTGCTATTCTGCGCTGGAAGTGCAAAAACACATTGTGGCCAGGATATAAAAAAATGACAGCTGTACTGTTCATAAGGAGGTGTAGAAAAATGGCAATGTTGAAAATCTGGAGTGGAAATATTACAAATTCACAATTCTGGCGTGCGTGGAAACTGCGCAACGCACGCTCGTAAAACATTTTTTTCACCAAATTTGCAACATAGTCTTTTTGAGAGTCCACCTCATAAACAGTGGCACTGTCGCTTCGTTAATCAGTCCCTAAAGGTGATTTTGCGCAGTGAACACGAAATCACCTTTCAAGATCAAATAACGCCATGACAGTGACTGAATTCAAGAGGAGGGGCCCCAGTAACCCCATGTTGAAAATTTGGTGCCAAATTTCCCAAAAATGCCCGCGATATGCACCAAAGTTCTAAAAACCCTATTTATGCCATTATACAGCTTACCGGCATTTCTTCAGTTCGTGCTCGGCTTTGAAGAGTGCAGTCATGTTCCTGATCCACCAAAGATTGTTGCACTGGGCTCTGGAGGTAAGTATGGGATGAGGGGGGTGTGTGGAGGCAGGGTACATGGAGGGTGGGCACGGTTGTTGGGAGAGGCAGGACAGACTACGAGGGACCGTTTCTTGTTTTACAGGGGAAAAAAATAACAGAAGTCAGTTTCTTTTTACAGGTGTGATTGGCTTCCAGTGTACCCGACGAGGATTGGGCCCCATCGGCACAGAAATCCAGTAAAGTATGATGCCAAGTTGGGATTGGGCACCCCCTCGGCACACACCTGAAAGCAGGAGGGGGATATTATACATACGGTGAGTGGGCTTCCCCATTGGCAAATGAATGGGTCGGGGCATATTGACAGGGGGATTGGGCATCCCTGAAGTTGGCACTCTGCATGTTTCACCAGGAAAGGCACGTTGGAAGGTGTGTTGGTTTGTCTGATGTGGTGACCACTTTACATATTGCTGGTGTCAGCACCTGCATGCTGGCTTATTGGAGAATGAGGTATGCACCTACTGATGTGTGCCCTGCATTCACTCGCAGTAACCTCTCCTCCAAATCTGCTACTATTGCAATATGTTGGTTGGTGCGCACGTGCGAGCCAACATAAAAACTGACAGGTGGCAAACTTACACGGTGGTACCCCATGATAATCCTCTCCATTCTCTCTCACTCACACCTCCAGAAAAGTTAAGTTGTTTAACTTGTTTGCAAATCAGAGTATCTGAGGTGTGAGTGTCCAGTGATGATGTCCCTGTCCTTATAGAAATTAATATGCTACTAGTACCGCAAGAATATCCGGAACTGGGAAGGGAGAAGCCAGAGAAGTCGAGAGGGACAGCAAGGTCAGCACCCAGGCTGGGGACTGACCAAACGAGCAGACACGAAAGACCGTTAGGCCTATTCTGCTGGCATTTTAGTATGTTAGTACCGTACTTAAGTTCTTGCTCCAGGCTTAGTCCAATTTATTTCCCATAGTGAAGTCCAATAATTCAATGCATGTCAATGGCACTAATTAAAAGATGCTGGTTAAACTAATAGACCTGGTACTGCTCAGTGGCAGAGCCAGGTTTGGGAGCATTTGGGAGCCGGGGGGGCCATTCAGTCAGTCACGAGCTCCACAATAGACACCAAACAGTGATTAAAGATGGTGGCAGGGCGCCACTACTCACACTGAGGCAGCCAGGAGGGGCGACTGCCCCCCCAGCCCCTCCTCTAGCTCTGCCACTGGTGCTGCTTTATTAATACAGGACAGGAGGCTTGGTTAGGTGTAAATGTTGGATGTGGGGGGAGGCACAGAGAATGGAGTGGTGGGGCCCAGAATGGTTAAGGTTGGCTCTGTCTGGCAGGAACCAACTCTAAAGGCAACTGCATTCAGAAAGTGGAGGATGCATCGTATACTTTCCCACTAATAGTGTTGCTTGAATAGTGCTGCTGTGGAGCCAATTGCTATCCATCAGATAACGCCAGTATCTGACCTAGGATCCAACCAGAAATCTGATCAAAATCTGATGTCAGACCTGAGGTCGAATCCCAAAAGATCCAAGGTCAGATCCATCGGATCCTTAATCAGATACAGGGATCTGAGATGGAGCCATTGCTCAGATCCATGGACCCTTAATCAGATACACGGATCTGAGATGGAGCCATTGCTCAGATCCATGGACCCTTAATCAGATACACGGATCTGAGATGGAGCCATTGCTCAGATCTATGGATCCATTAAACAGATCCACTGTATCCAATGCATTTGTCAGATCTGTGCACTGGATCCAAGATGGTCAGATTCACAGTCAGATAGTGCTACTGTCCGACCACAACAACTATCTGGCTGAGCGTCTAGTATCTGTTGGTATCCAGATTTCTAGGATACTGTCTGAGCAACTCTAGCCACAAACTGTAAAGACAGGGGTACATATTCAGGATCCTTTGAAAATAAGAATTCCATTTGGGCTCCGGTGCTACATCTCATACACACACTCCAAATCTAACATCTGGATAGAGGGCTAGAGTACAGTAGAATAGCTTAGGGTAGTAGATTAGGGTAGTTGGGTGGGGGATAGGCACATACCCCCACTGGGTAAGGATGATATCACGATAATACAGTACTATCATCAGGGTGATGAAGCTCGCAACTGTCAGTGAATATTGGATAACGTGATTCTGAACCCAGTGGGAAAAAGAATTGTACATTTTGATGCAATCAGCGGACACAGGTGCAAGCAGAACATGAGCCTGTATCTGGGTCAGCTTCTGTCAAAAATATTGCCTTTGGACTCTGGCGCACAGCTCCTTGTTATTTTTCCCCCTCTTGTGAGAAAGAGCCCTGCTAACAATATTGAATAGATCTGTGCAGAATGTGGAATTCTGCCATTGAAATTCCTGTGGAAGGACTTGATTGAGTGTAGTAAGCTTAGTCAATTCAAATTGGGCCTCTGTGCCCATTTAGCCCTAGAGAATGTCTGTGAATGCTTTAATTAACCCTAATATTGTCTAGCCCTTTGCCAAAGAAGGGATCTCTGGCTCTTTTCTTACCACACCTTTGGGCACTAGTTTACATTTTTGCAATGCTCTCCCCTTACCCCTTCCACTACCACCCCACCACCAACTCCCACCCCGCATCTCTATCTCCCTTCCCTGCCTTCCCCCTCCACTCCCCTGCATGCCAACCCCTCCTCCTCCTTTTTGCCCGACACTCCCCTACCACCCCTATGCCACCCCCATTCCCCTGCGAATTTCGCCCTCCTCCACTTCCTCCCCTTTCTCTTCTGCCTCCACCTTATTTCTCCTCCCCACCCCATTTCTTCTCCTACTCTACACACTGACAAAGCCTTCTGTGGCTGCTTCATAAGTATGCAAGACTTGGATCTTTAGTCCTGTAGCTATACTCTGCACTTACTCTGGTATGGCATTACGTTATCACTGCATCCTTACTGGAAACAGTTTTTCTATTCGTACTGAATTCAAATCTAGTTATGTTGTGTCCTGGGTTACTAGGATCACTAATTTCCTTTGCAACCAATGTAATCACATGTACCCTTTGTGACTTGCTACGTAAACTTACTATGAAACCTGCGTAACGTATATGTAACCTATGTGTTGTTTGCTCTTCTTCTGTATTTGTCTGACCTGGAACCTTTTGTAATTGAGTCCTTGGCTCAAAATTATTAATCCCAATCTGAAATAAATAAAATAATATAAAATAAATAAATAAAATAAATTGGGAGGCAGTAGCACAGTGGTTTAAGGCTCTGAGCTACAAAGCAGGAGACCTGGGTTTATATCCCACAGCTCCAATTTGCATAATGTTTGACCATGAGCAAGTCACTTAACTTTCTTGTGCTCCCAGGTTGCACCTATAAACAAGCTTTCATCTTAGTGTGTCTCTCCTGGTTAAACAATTGGGTATAAGTAAATAATTCTGGTTCCAAAATGCTTTTTGGAATTTCTTTGTTAATCCTGCAGAATTCCACAAAGTATGTCTGTGCAAATTGAGGAATAATATTCCACAGATTGCATATTCCTGTGGAAAATGGATCAGAGGTTTACATAAATTGCAGAATGCTATTACGTGGTTTATGAAAACCGCATATTTCTGATTCAAGCATTTACAAAAAAAAAAGTCCCACTTTTCCAATTTTGGAATTCCTCTTCCGATTCTGAAAGAATTGTGCAGAGTTATGTGGAATTTTCAGAATTCCGCTGCAATTTCAGCAGAAGCAAAATTTGCCACTCCTGCACAGCATTAGGATTGAATCGTGGCTCATGGTTTGGGGGATGTGGGCACTGTCCCACTAGAAGCTCAGCTGAGAGTCCAACGCTCATTCCATTTGGGTCGTGACTGAAAACAGTCCTCTGGATCAATGCACTTACCCGGTTATCAAAGATATAAATACATTAATTAAAGAAATAAAATTGAATAAAATCGTACCTCATGGCTCAGACTTCATTACCATCATCATCGTCGTCAACATGATTATCATAATTTTCACCATCACCGTCATTTCATTTCTTTATTTTAATACAATCCCCTTCAGTGCTTGCCTGCCCAGGGTACCAACATTCCATATATACACAAAAAAATTAAAATACGACATCATATATTACAGCAAACAGCTCTTGTCTGACTCACCCTCCATTATAAACATCAAACAGTTAGCAGTACACTGAATTAATATAAAATGAGAGTTTTTAACTAAATTACAAACTGTTTGACTCCTGAGCATTTCTCAGCATCTTTAAGCAATGGACACAAACTATTTGTGAACCCCCACCCCGCCCACCATCTAGGTGGTTACTGGGCCCACTACTCAGCAGACTTCCATGAGTGGCTTGGTACAGAAGAGGTCAAAGTGTTACAGCAGGTGGCACAGTCCGAACCATTAATGAAGTTTGATAGTGATCCCAGGCAGCCTGAGATTAGAACTTAGGCCTGCAGCACTGACAGACCAGGGGGATTGTCCACCATCACACCTCAACCCTTCACAATAGGGTCGCTGTGAAACAGAATGAGGTAGACACGTGCGAAAGGCTCCTTCGTCGCCAGATAAAAGCGAGGCTTGCATCTTGTAACTGGATTTCTTCCAATGTTAAAACAAATTGAGGCTCAGTCTGTGCCTCCTCTTCTTCAGGTTGCACTCATTCTGTGAGGTTGTGCTTGGTGGTGGATGCTCTCCGGATTGCACTGGAGTCGAGCTCCCATCTTCAGCATTCTGCAGCTTCGAATAGGAGTACCGTCTAGACAGCCCACCTGGATTGGAAGATTGGCTGGTTCGTTGCATGATCTTTTTCCACAGTGCCCCTTCCTCCTTCTGCACTTTTACCTGAGTGAGGCTTGGAAGGACAGGGGACACCTCCTCCTCACTGCTCCGAGCCTTGGAACACAGCATGTCCTTCAGTCCAAAGAGTCCCTTTCCTTTCCCCACTGCCTTGGATTCCTTGCATTTTGGGGAGATGAAGACTGGCGCCTGGCACCGGAAACATGTAGATGTCTGGTCATCCTCACCTGCTTTCTTCAGGAAGGCAAGACATGGCCAACAGAGCCAGTGGCGGCAGTTCAGCTGGTGACCATCAGAGCTGCTTCCATCCAGAATAGTCCAGCATGTCAAACAGCGTGTATCCTGCTCTTCACCTTCCATTTTGCAAATAACAGTCTGTGATGAAGTCTGTGTCTGTCTGTCTGTGGAAATAGAGCAGAAAAGTAAGTTATCATTAAGGATCACAGAAACTCTTTCTGGTCCCTGTGACAACCACTAAAGGTTTATAAGGCTGTTTTTTAATATTTTTTTCCACAGAACCTTTTACTGCATGGGCAGGTCTTTTTTAACTGTCCCCACCACCTCTTGGCCAGTATCCATCTCCCCCGGGCTTACCTGGATTGTTTACCATGGATTTACCCCCTGTGGCAGGGTCAGAGGGAATAGGGCTGTCCTCCCTCCTGAACACATATCCAGAATACTCCAAGCATTTGGGTGGTGGTACGGGTTCGGGGAGATGCACTAGATTTCACCCAGCCCCTGGACCCCCTTTTCCATTCCCTCGCTCAGCCCCTGCCATGGCATTACATCATTACATGTGCGAGGAGACGCGCACACATCCTGCAGATCAGTGGCCCTGCCTGTGCAAGTCCCTCATACCTGCATTACCACCAGGCCTCCACCTAGCAACAGTCATGCACTGAGACAGCTCACCCACCCCCCCACTGATAGAGGAGCGCAGTCCCTGGGATGCTAGAGCATCTCCGACCCTGCTGACTCCCCACTATCCATGCTCATTCCCCCGCCCTGCCGACTCCCCACAACCCGTGCTCATTCCCCACCCGCCGACTCCCCACAACCCATGCTGATTCCCCCACCCTGCCGACTCCCACAACCCATGCTCATTCCCCACCCTGCCGACTCCCCACAACCCATGCTTATTCCCCCACCTGCCGACTCCCACTACCCATGCTCATTCCCCACCCTGCCGACTCCCCACAACCCATGCTCATTCCCCACCCGCCGACTCCCCACAACCCATGCTCATTCCCCACCCTGCCGACTCCCCACAACCCATGCTCATTCCCCACCCTGCCGACTCCCCACAACCCATGCTCATTCCCACCCTGCCTACTCCCTCACTACCCATGCTCATTCCCCCGCCTGCCGACCCCCACAACCCATGCTCATTCCCCTCACCCTGCCGACCCCACAACCCATGCTCATTCCCCCACCCTGCCGACTCCCACAACCCATGCTCATTCCCCCACCCTGCCGACCCCCCACAACCCATGCTCATTCCCCCACCCCTGCCGACTCCCCCACAACCCATGCTCATTCCCACACCGCCGACTCCCACAACCCGTGCTCATTCCTCCACCCTGCCAACTCCCCACAACCCATGCTCATTCCCCACCCTGCTGACTCCCACAACCCATGCTGATTTCCCACCCTGCTGACTCCCCACAACCCATGCTCATTCCCCGCCCAGCCGACTCCCCACAACCCATGCCAGTTCCCCCACCCTGCCGACTCCCCACAACCCATGCTCATTCCCCCACCCTGCCGACTCCCCACAACCCATGCTCATTCCCCCACCCTGCCGACTCCCCACAACCCATGCTCATTCCCAAACACAGGTTGCTGCCATGGCAGAAAGTACGGCATTCAACACCTTACCCTCCATGCCACTGACCATCTTATGAGGCGCTTTTTTAAAGGGATATATTTAAGTACATTGGCTTATATAGTTTGAAAGCCCATAGCAAGCTATTTCAAACTAGGTATTGTGCTCCTTGTAACTGGAAGCACTCCAGAGATATTGATGATTGAGTCTGTTCAATATCCACGCTACACTGCAGCCATTCATAGAACATTGTGATATTATTGAGGAACAAGCTGTGCTTGACTGTATATGTAGTTAGACACAGCTTGTCCCTTGAAGACATCATAATGTTCTAAAAATGGCTGCTGTGTAATATTAATACTGAAAAGACTCAGTTGTCTATATCTCTGGAGTGCTTCTAGCTACAGGTGAGCCCAATATCGCCTTTGAAAAAGTTCTTATGGGTATTCAAACTGTGATGGCCACTGAGCATGAATGCATCTCTTTAAAAATATTCCCTGAACCCTGCAATATACATATATTGCATATTGATTACATGCAAATGATATGTAAATCATTAAATCAGTAGTGCGTGTCAAGATGAAAATTGTAACCTATTCCAAGTGTTCACCACTCTTTCAGTGAAGCAGTGATTGCTGGTGTTTCCCCTTCAGACTCCCTCCCTTTTATTAATACTGAGTGCCCTCTTGTCCTTTTATCCCTGTGCATGTCAAAACAGCTGCACTTAGTCTGATGAAAGATCACTATTAGATCCAAAATGCTTTTTTTTTTTTTCCATCCTCATTGCAATAAGCTCATTACCTCTGAGCAGTATACCTGGCTTCACTGACACTCATTTCTGCTTTTGTGCAGCTGTTTGAATTTTGTTTTCTAACTCATTCATTCTCTCTCTCTCTCCCTCCCCCCCTCTCTCATGGTGTTGTCTTTAGTAGATGGTCCTGTTTGCAGCCAAAACTTCAAAGCTGGCATCAGGAAAACTCTGACAATATTCCCCACAAATCTGAAGGTTCACTGTCTTGCATTATTATTGAAGACATTTTTTAAGAACCTTGTACCATTACAATTCAGCTAGCACTGCTGCTGAAAGTGTCAACAGGGTCAGTGGCTCAGTAGGTTGCACACTCACCTCTGAGGCCGGGAGATCAGAGGGCTGTGAGTTCAGTTCCCACATCTGGCACTTGGGTTAATATCCCAGTACTGACACTGTAGTGCAGCATGAGAGGGGTGCTGCACTTCTGAGGTGCCGTCTTTTGGATGAGACGTTAAATCGAGGTCCCATCTGCCTGGATTGGTGGTAGTTCAGGTAGATGTTAAAGATCCCATGGCACTTATTGAAAGAGTAGGGGAAAGTTTTATTGAGACAAAATCATGCAATAGTACACAAAGCATAATACAAAAGAAAAACAGGGTAAGTATTATACAGCCATTCAGGTAACTGCAAACTCAGAGTCAGTGATCCAAGGAAGAGCTTTCCAAAGTTCCAAAAGAATCATATTTGAGTATAGAGTAGGTTCATGCTCATAAATTTCTTTTAAATCTTGTACAATCTTTTTTTCGAGCTCCAAATAGGAGCAGTCCTTTTGCTGTAAAGAAAACATGCAACGCACCATCCAAATATTCCATTTAATGCAACAAAAAAAAGGTTCAAAGTGTCCTGGTGCCATTTTGACCACTGGGGAGAAAAAACCCCGTATACAAGATTCAAGTAAGTAACCGACTGAAGCAAGAGGGTATGCCTGTGCCAAAAAGGACCACCAATTTTTAATAAAGGAACTTTCAAAAAATAAATGAGGGATCGTTTCAAGTTCTGTAATACATAATAAGCGAGAACACATTCTATCTTGGGACTGCTTATGTTTATGATTTGATTTTACATTAATCTTTTCATGTCACGAAAGCCAATGAAAATTCCACATTTTGGCTGGAACCCTCTTACATCTCCACAACAACAAAAGGGAAGGGAGGTGTTGACCAGGACACTTATGAAAGGGTACTGATACAGCACAAACCGTCAGGAGTAATTTCTTATATAAAACTTTATGTGAATGATTTAATAACATCTGAGCAGACACCTTCCATTGTTTGAGACATAAAAATATATGTTTTACGTAAGTTGGTATACCAACAGTTTGTCTCAACACATTTAAGGAATTAGTTTCCCACCGATGAAATCAAATCCTGCAAGAGCCATAAAACCAAGGTTCCCACCCCCTTTGGGCATGAATCAACAAAGGCCTAAGGTTTGCAGTGAAAAAAATACAAGAAAAAAAATAACAAAGGGTTAACCATACAAACGTCACCCTCAAGGATAGGTAAATAAGTGATATTCCGTTTTATCGGGTTTAACCTACTACCCCAAAGAGCCTGAAAAAACAGGCTAAAGACAGCAGTTTCTAGCTGTCATGGAATAGAGAATACATAACTCAGAAAAAGGAAAGTAGAGGTAAAATAGTTTTTAATTAAGAAAACACGTTTCTTTTTCCCTGTCTGTCCCCGCCAGGAGGCCACCTGAAGTTTACCTTGTTGCAGTTTAACATTCCAGTTCAAAAAATTCTGAGTCCTGTGTCCCAAAACAAATCCCAAAATACGAATAGGGCCCTCAACTAAACGTAACGGGCCGATACAGTCCGACTGGGAGGTTACTGAACTGACCTGAATAACTAGACTTTTAGTGTAATTTGAAACAGCACCAGAGAAGTTTCCAAAAATAGAGCACTCATGGAGAGCATGAACCAATGAGGCTGCATCAGCTACAAGAAAACATCATCTGCATATGCGATCGCCTTATAAGGCAAGCATAAAGCACAACTAGAAATAGCCCGAATCTGAGAATTAGTATTCAACTGACTGAGCAAAACGTCAAGAAAAAATACATATAACAACGGGCTTAAAGGACAGCCCTGACGAACCCCCCATTTTATGGGGATCATGGGTCCTATCCAACCATTCGCGACAGGCACAACAGTAGCCGTTCTATAGAAAGCATGAATCCAGCGTACCATAACATCAGGTACATACAGAAAATGAAGTGCTTCCCATAAAAAATCATGCCTAACCGAATCAAAAGCAGCCTTCTGATCTACGGAGACAAGTCCCGAAGCCAGACCTGCATAGCCATGAGAAAATAATTCTCGTAAGAGGATCAAATGATCAGAAATTCTCCTTTGAGGCACAGAACAGGATTGGGCGGGATGCAAAACCAACTCCGCTATCCTCACCAAACGCTTCACAATAATTTTCGTTAAGAGCTTAAAGTCAGTGTTCAACATACATAAAGGTTGCCAATTCTCTAGAGAATGGATATCACCTTTCTGTTTATAAATGTAAATCAAAGTACCCTTAGTAAATTCCAAAGGGAGAGATTCATATGTTAACAGAGAATTAAACACAGATGTAAGTTCTGGGGCCAAATGGTCACCCAGCACCTTATATAAGCCAGCAGGGAGACCATCTGGACCAGGAGTTCTCTGTACAGGTAATGAAGAAATAGCCAGTGTCAAATCCTGCTCCATGATAGGAGAACAAGCCTGGTCCTGACATAGCTGTGAGGAAGCTGGGATATCAAGGCCACTATACAAAGTCGCACTATTACCAGCCACAGCAGTGAGGGGAGAAAAAAGGGCTGTAGTATAATTTGTTACAATATGACAAATCTCAGTTTGTGAGGAACATAAGGCCCCTTCTGAATTTAGAAGACACGTCATATTTTTTTGGGTGGACTGACGGAAATTATATTCAAAAGGACAAATAACATCATGTGTTCCAACAGTACAGAATTTATGCTGGTAAAAAAGTTGTTGTGATTGCTGTAATTGGAAAGTCAACATGTCATTCTGTAGGACTTTTATTTGTTGAGTAAGGTCTTGCCACGTCGTGTACGCTATGGTTAATAATGACTGAAAATGTACCCTCTTCTGCAAATAGTCTAGGTATTCCCTCCTACATTTTAAACGACTGTAAGTTTATAAAAAAGTGACGAGATCATGTTTTGTGTCTAACCACCACTGAACAGGATCTTCATAACAAATAAAAACAGATTTACGGGCTTGTATGAAGGACAGAAGGGACTGCATAAACATCGGAATCTGCCACAAAGATGTGTTGAATTTCCAAATACCTGGACCTTTACGAGAAGAGACAACAGAACCAAAACCAACAGAAAGCAGCTTATGATCAGAAAACTCAACCGCTTGAACTTTGGCAGAAATAATTGGTACTGTAGGAGAGGAAAACACATAATCAATATGTGTGGCTAGTTTACCCTTTTGGAAGGTAGGGGTGTGTTGTGTAGTAAAGGAGAGATAGGAGTCCGTTAAATGGGCAACTCGAACCAATTTACCCAATTCATGGGATTCACAAAACAGTTTCTTTGTAGCAGCAAAGGAGCTCTTATCTTGAAGACTTGGGCCACAATTAAAGTCACCAGTAAACAATACCTGAAAGGAAGTGTGCAAATAAGGACGAAGCAAAGTAAATAAAGCTATGCGTTCAGTTTTGATTTGAGGGGCATAAATGTTTATCACCTGGTAGGGACAGGACCCAATGACAGAATCTATAATAAGGGCCCTACCAGGGGCTACATCAAACAATTTTAACAAATGGAAGTCTGGGATATTAATTAAAATTCCCAGTCCCGAACAAGAGTCCTGACCAGTCGACCAAAAAGAAGGACCTAGTAACCAGTCCTGTTGTGCTTGTCGGATCTCATGTGTAGTGTGAAGTCTTGTATCCTGTAATAAAATTCAACCCAAAGGCAAAAGCCATAGGAAGGAAAAAAATCAATCTCCTTTTAGCCATACGCTTCATACTATTTACATTAATAGTACGGCAAACAAAGTGAAACATAGCACCAAAAAAAAGGAAGACAAACAAAAAATACATTTTACAATTTCCTTTTCCCAACCACCTTCTTCCCTTTAAGTTTTACTCTGGCCTTTCGCTTCTGAGAAAGGCCAGTACCAAGTTGCAACTCAGAGTCAGTGGTACCATCAGGGAGACAAGAAGCTATGGAGGAACAGTCTGACTCACCTCCAGCGTCATCAGAAAGGGGTTGGAGAAGTTCAAAAGAATTAGATAAGCACACGGGGGGGGGCGGACCACTCACAGGAGATGGTGCAACTCGAGGGTTATTATTCTCAGTGACCTTCTACGTATGACACTTGTAAGCACTCGGGGAGGGCATAGTACTTGGACCTGGGACTGGGTCCTGAACAGGAAAATTAGACTGGGCAGGATCAGGGACAGGAGAAATCTCAAGCAAGGGGTCATCCGTGAAGGAAACTGTCTGAGGTACGACCTCAGAGGATACAACAGGCACTGAAGCCTGCAGTAAGGGCTGGGCTACCTTAGGGGGAGGTACAGCCAAGGTGGTCCGGAGACGGGCCTTCTGCGCCTGTGTAATAATAAAGCGCTGGTCCACTCCACCATCGCGAAATTCCTGGTTATGTGCAGCCCATATACAATTTTGAAAGATGTGCCCCTGTTCGTCATATAGGTTACATCTACATTCATTCAAACAGTGTGCCCCTACGTGGCCCAATTCCGCACAGACGTTGCATTTCATTTTATCACATAAATTACTAAGATGTGCATGGTCACCACACTAATAGCAAGCGTTCGGCTAACCCAGGTAGAACAAGACCCCCTGTCTCAGCCTATGAAAAAAGAGGCAGATGTACAACCCCAGAATCATTAGGTTGTAACAAGACTTTAAACTTCCAGCCCTCAGTGCAAATGTTCTCGGTATCCAAAATGGCTTCAGGCTTTCCTTGGACATCACAATGCTGCTTCAGCCAATACACAACATCCTCCACCTCAACTCCCTCATTTCGAAACAGAATATTGATCGTCTTAAAAGTAGGTTTAGAAAGAGGAATAGCCTGAAATGTGGTCCATAATTAAGTAGTCCGTGGAGAAGTATACTTTGACCAAAAACGCTCCAATCCCCTGGATGTTTGGAAACTAATGTCAAACGTGGTTTCACCAGAGATGTGAATTAACGCATATATTTCATGGGAAAAGAATTTTAAAGAATCCTTTAGAAGCGTACGTGCCACATAGACCCAATCAGGTGGCTCAGGTAACCCCCAGGTATGCCAGGTGAACTGCATTGTGTTTCTTAGCAGCCTGGATTGGAAATTTAAAAAATGAAGAATATGAACGGCTTGGTCCCAATATTGTGCGGGGGTGGTGGGGGCTGCAGTGGTAGGGGAGCCAGATCCTCTATAGAAATAGTAGAAAAAGGAGCCTGGGGTGGAGAACCCTTCAAATAATACAACACAGGGTTCTGTGTAAGCTCCAGTTCATGAGGGAGATACAAGGGGTCAGTAGTGACTTTTGAAGTGCCTGAAGTGCTCTGTAGCTCCGGAAAATCTTCAGGGTGGGGGGACCGAATTGGAGACGGACCCGACTTCCAACTTCCGGGGACAGTACCCTGAACCCAGCCAGCACCTCTCAGCGCCGATTCAACAGTCCAGGTAGGCACTTCA
This sequence comes from Neoceratodus forsteri, assembly GCA_016271365.2. Lineage (NCBI taxonomy): Eukaryota > Metazoa > Chordata > Ceratodontiformes > Ceratodontidae > Neoceratodus > Neoceratodus forsteri. The sequence goes on from JADMNL010000026.1 coordinate 298,435,853, forward strand.
TTAATATTGACAGTAGATGATTCTTGTACATGTAGGGAACTCTGCGATTTAATGGAAGCAGGTAGTCAAAAAGAAACTGAATCCGTTTGAACTGCAGGCGGCAGGGGAGCATTTACTGTAGAGAAGTCTTGTCCATGTGGGGAACTCTGCGATGTAATGGAAGCAGGTTCTGAGAAGGAAACCAAATCCGTTTGTACTGCAGGCGGCAGGGGAGCAGGCAGTAGGGCTTTGGCTACCAACGCACAGGTCGGGTCTGAGCCTGTCACAGCAACAGGCAGGAAAGGAGACAAGTCAGGTAAATCTTCCAAAGCTTCCACCCAAGTGGAAGATGCATCTGTGCTGTCAGTTCTCAGGCATTGCATATCTCTATGCATTTTCAGTTTTGCACTAGCAAAACAACGCTCCGCCGTTGCAAAACGCTGCCGGATCTCTTGTGCTATCAAACAGTGATTTTCAGAATCAGATGAAGTAAAATCCTCCGGCAAGTCGATTGTAGGTACGCAAGTCAGTTCCATAAGAAGCAAGCAGAGGGCTAGGTATAGCAGCCTTAGTATGAGCAGCAGAACTTAAAGTTGTAGTAGGAACATCAGTAGGCAAAACATCAGTTGTTGGCATCATGGTCTCCATTCGGTCAGAGGTAGGAGCAGAGACCAAATCTCCCACCTCCATGGCTCCCTCCTCAGAAGGCAAGGTTGCGTCCGCCATCTTGGATAGAGGTTCCCCTCTGAGTAGGGGAATTTCCCCGGTGTCCTGGCCAAATTTTCCTCATTCACTAAAAATACCACCAACAGCTTAATCTGGTTCAAGATCAGTTGGCATTCATCTGTAACCCCCTCCCCTGGGTCGTGCCTGAAAATAGGCAGGATTTGTCTAGTGCACTTACCCGGTCAACAAAAAAATAAATAAATAAAGCCACCCTGAATGAGTGATTTTCAGATGATGTCTGTGGAAAAATATTACTGCCGCATGGAACTGTCTTCAGTAATAGATGATGGAATGTTGGGAAATTTCCATTTTTATGGAATGCTGCAAGATTCAGTTCCAAGGATGCCAACTGGTAGTGTTTTGCAAAAGACTGGGAAATAACTTCAGACAGAAACACAGAAATTTGTCTGCAAGCAGAAGACTTGGTCATGCTTCTGGGGTTCTTGTTCATCCAGTCCCCTCAACCCTTCCCCCACCTCACCAGCTCCTTATGCCTGCCCCCTCCCTCCCAAAGGGGAACAGCCAACAGTAAGAGCACTGACTGAACCCAAGTTTGGGGCTGGTCTCAAAATGCACTTGGTGTGCAAAGGCTGTTTTTTTTTCCTGTTTGCTGCAGTGTAGTATATTGTATCAGGCTGATTCTGCTGACTTGCAACCCGACATTTTCTGTAACTACAAATCCCAGAATCCTCTGCAGCTGACATCAGAACAGGGCTGCAGCATTGGGAGATTAAATAGTCTGCAATGTGTGTTAGAGTTTTTATAAACGCTGCTCTTTTGTTTGCTGCTCTCACTGTCCTCTCAGGGCTAAGAACAGTCACAGAACACTGTACCCCGGGGAGAAATTGGAACCAGCAAACATTTGATTGGAGTTTATAAAAACTCCGACATGCACTGCAGGCTGTTGAATCTCCCACTGCTGCAGCCCTCCTTTGAAGTCAGCTGCAGAGGATTCTGGGATTTGTAGTTATAGAAAATGTCAGCATAGCAGAAGTCTTATCTCAGGGCTCAACGGGGAGCTTGTTACCAAAAGGTGCTCCATATTCTGTTGTGTAAATGCGGTCTGTGGTACCCCCCCCTCCACTTCCCTCGCTAGACTGGACACCCTCTGCTACTCCTTCTGCCGTTGTGCTACAAACTCGCCCTCTCATGCTCACCATTGTCACCTGTATTCGCTGCATTCATCCCTATCTATTCTTCCTCCCTCTTGTCACCAGGCTCACTGTACCTCCTTCCTATCCAAATACTGGTTTGGTTCCCCTTCCCTTTTACCTCTCCTTCCCCCCCACCGCTTGCTGTCCCATCTGTTCCAGGGGCCACCACACTTTTGCCACTCTTCACCCCCGCTCCTCTGCTGAGCAATCAGCCTTCTTCTGTTGACTTCCCTCACTCTGGTACCATCTCCCCTCCTCCCTCAGGCACCTGTTGAAACTCCAACCCTCCCCCACCAGTTCCTGTAACCCTTCTTCCTGTTACCTCCACTGCTTATCCTCAAACATCCTGGTAAGCAGCCGGCTGCGTGCCTGCTGCTGCTTTCGGTTAGCTTCCACACCACTATAGTTTCTCCCTCTACGACAAGGTTGGACAATAGTAGCCCCTCAGGTCAAGCACCTGTTGTCAGTATTGCTCTTGTTCACCAAGTATTGCTGCCACTCCTGAATATGCACTTGCTCGGCGTTCTTGTTGAGCTGTACCACTTTTATTCTCTGCCGTACAACTTCTGTATTTATTCACACATCATACTAATTCTTGCTGAATGTTGTTCAAACATTTTGCTACTATATGCCGTGCTGCTGCTGTTCTCCCACTGTCCCTCTCCCTTGGGTCCCATCTGGAAACAAGCCTTCAGTGTGCCTCTCCCAGTCACCAATTTCCAAATAAATAAAGAAGAAATCAGCAGAATCAGTCTGATTTAATCCGTTATACTGCAGTACACATAAGTACAAAACAAACAAACAACAAACTTTATTTCCATACAAAGTGCAAGTTGGGAACCAGACCCCCACTTGGGTGTAGGGCTGTTAGTGCTGACTGCGTCCGTTTAAAACTCTCCACTGTTTTTATCTGGCCCAGCATCCTGGGAAGTTTGTTCCATCTCTCCAATGGTACTTCCCAGCATCCCTCTTGAATGGATTTTATTTTAGGGACACTGTACTTGGAATTGGCTGATTCTGATTCAATTAGCCTGTCTGAAAATGTTCAATTTATATCCAGTTCCTATCCATTTTCTAAAAGAATCTCAAAATAGGAATCCTATTCAAAACTGGAATCCTAAATTCCTACGTAAAAACTGGTCTTAGCCTGCAGTTCAGGAATTAGGATGAACTGGGGATTTCAAATGTCCAGATTCTCTTGCATGGCTTGTATAACCATACCTGTTTCCAGAATGATTTGTTTTTGTGTTTTGAAGTAACGCCTTGTTCTGCTTTATCACTCACCCCTGCATCCAACAGATGAGGCTTCCATTGATGCTCAAGGACCTAGACTGATCTGAGTCTAAACAGTGGAAGAGCGGACACAGGAACATACAGACATCCGCAGAAACAAACTAGGTTCCACTTTGGAAGCACGTCTGAGATGCTATTATCTACACTGGAAAGTTACATCCCACCGCTTCCACCCACATACACACACAAAATGTGGTCCACCAAACTTTGGAGAGTCTTGGATTTCTTTGAAGTGGATGGACGGCCATTCCTAATCACAATTTAAATTCCCTGCGGTGTCTCCGCCACCCTCCCCAAAAAGACCTTTGCTACAAGTGATGAAAGGTTGTGTGACCCTGTGCTCCTCCTCGCCCTTTGATGGATTTAGCTGTTTTCTCTGCTCGGAATCCCAGGAATGCCAGTCTCCTTTAATGGCAGGCTGTCAGGAGCAGTGTGGCTTGCTCACAGCTGTTTGGGCCTCTGACACTACAATGGGTACAGAGCATGAGGGGAATTTTAAAGCATTCCATGCAGCCCAGTCCAGCATAGACACTGGGGTCAGCTTGTCTGCTGAAATGCTAATCAGTAGGTGCTCAGAGCATTCCAAACAGCCCAGTTAAATGAAGGCACTGGAACCACAGCATTGCATGTCTGCTGGAGTGCATATTAATGGAATTAAGATTAGTGCACCCATGCCAGAGACTCCTCTCTTCTGCTTACCACCCAGTCCTGTGAGCCCAGAGTATGAGTTCATATCTGATGGGAAACCTGATGATCCGGGGGCCACGTCACTGGGTTCTGACTGGCAAGGAGCATGAGGAAGGGACAGAAGAAGGGAGAAATTAGGGAGGAAAGGAAGGAAGGAAGGAGGGAGAGAGGGAGGGGAGTGGTTAAGCACAAATTAAGTGGCTTGATTAAGACAGGTAGTTACACAGTAGGTAATGGAGGAGAGAATCATTTCTACATCTCTAGGTTCACAACTCTGAGCTGTAACTTCTAGACTACTACACTGTCTTGTGCTGCAACTCAAGAGTTCTTATGTTCTAATCCCACCACAACCACAGACTCATACTTGTGACCTTGAGTGGGTCATTCAACCTCTGTGTGCCTCTGTCCTGCCCAGATATAAAACTGGGACAGAAGTACTATAGGACCCTACTGAAAATGAGATGTTACATTTCAGCTGTGCTGGTCACAGGTCAATAAATGATATATTATTATTGATCACTAACATAATTAGAGATATCTGTGCACAGAATCACTGTACCTCTTATCCTGTGTACAGTGTGCTCTCATGTGGGAGCGTTAGTAGGGAACACTCCGCTTCAGCACACGAGGGAGAATGGCACAATAAAATACAAAAATAAAAAGACTGTAAACTTATTATAAATCATGCAACCTAAACTTGAGTGATTTATAATGAGATGATAGGGTCTCCGAGGGGTGTTTATAATGGCATAAGCAGCTCTTCTCGTGAGGTTTGGGAGACAGAAAAACTCAGCTCAGTTTCCATTCGTGGTCCTCTCACCCAAACTTCAGGCTTGGAGTTCTTTATACCATAAGAGACATCCCTCAGAGGCCCTATTAACTTATAAACAAAAAATGCTTGTAGCTGTATTGATCCTTGGAACACCAGTGTGAGTGGTTAGGGAAAGTGATAACATTTATTGTACTAATATGGGATACACAATGTCCAGACTCAGAATATGCCACTGGTAATCAGGTTAGCCCACGGGGAACACATTCCTTTTACAACATTTTGAACACTGAGAAGTTTATAGGGCAGACTAGTTTCAAGGATTTTTGCATCATATGCATAACAGTCATATTTTAACCCACTGCATAGAGTATCCGATGTACTGCATAGCATGGGACTGCAGTAGCATAGGTACTAGTAAAATAGCTTAGCTATTGTTTGTTATTTTTGTTTAATTTTGTTGACCCGGTAAGCCCACTGGGCCTAGAAGTCCCTTTTTCAGGGGCGACCGGGGGGGGGGGGTGTACAGATGGTAAGCAACTGAAATTGAACCGGATTAGGCTGTTGGCTATTAGTCAAATAACACAGCCACTAGTAAAATAATATGATTTATCAATGTTACTTTGCTACTATACTGACTGGTAAAATAACATGTTGTATTTTTTGGATGAATTTTCCCTCTCGTAATATATATGACATTGTGCAGTATATTCTATCCTGTTCAGTAATGTAAGAGACTACTTTTACCACTCTTTGGATATGATTATAAATATATTGTAGGCAGTTTGGTCTAATGGTTAGAACACCAGATTAGGAACCAAAAGATCACAGGTTCAAACCCCACCAGAGCCAACTTCACAGTATGTTACCTTGGGCAAGTCATTCAGTGTCCTGGGGCTCCATTCCACCCTTCTGTGGAAATAAACAGAAGCAGGCACCCATGGGAAATGACATGTTGCATCTTAGTGAGGCTGTCTTGGGAGTATGTGTGTGCGTGTGTGTCTATCTACATTTATCTAGGATATGCAAGTGGGATGGGTTAAATAAACGATTTACCTGCAAAACAGTAGTCTGACCTCAGGTATCTTCATGAGTGTCATAAGCCACCAGTGAGGTGTCCAAGATCAAACTGCTTGAGAGCAGATAAATCATTAATATAACAAGATCCCCACTGCATATTCCATTTATGCAGTAGGGCTCCGATGGTTTGGTGTAATTTTTATTTCTTTTTTATTGTATTTGTCGTTTTTTGGGGGGTCTGGCCCTCTGATCCTCCATTCAGAGGTCAGCCCTTGCCCCACCTGTTGACCCCCATGCCCAGGCTTGCCCCCCTGGGCAGGGCTGGCAGGAGGGCTCCCAATGGTCACTGTTGTGGCCAGCTTACCCCATGGGCCGGGGCCATGGGAGAGGGACCGTGGAGGGGCCGATGGCAGTGAGGACTGCAAGGCTGAGCAGGGTTTCTCATCTCTGGGGTGCTGGCTCTGCCACACGGGATGCCTGGGGTGGGGATGTGCAATGACAATCAGCATCTGCCCCACCATCCCCAGGTATTGGCACCAGATGTGGTGGTACCCTCCCCAGAGAAGGAGAACAGTTCCAGGATGCTCCATCCTTCTCCTCCTAGCTGGGATCCATGAAATGCTAGACAGTCTTCTCCCTCCTCACCCCGAGAAGGAGAGCAGTTCCAGAATGCTTGATCCTTCTCCTCCGGCTGGCCTTCCAACTCCTGGGTTTGTTTCCGAATCCAGGTCATTGTCATCACAAGCTGAAATCCAACCACTGTGCTGGTGGGCAGGCTGTAATTTGTAAAAAATAAAATAGTGAGGATTTATTTGTGCTGTGTTGTGTATCCTTGCACTGGAATGGAGAGTTGGAAAAAGATGGTGGCTCTTTTTCTTCCTTAGCTAGAGAGAGACAGATTGGCTCCTGCCATTGTTTGAAGTAGTAGTGCACTTTTCATTAATAAAATGGCAACGTTTTCATATCTGGTTGATTCTGTATTTTATTGAGGGCAAGACTAGTGAGTGGGCATTGGGTTAGAGTCAGGGAGTGAGCAAGTGGGACCACAAGAAAGTAGCATTGGTGAGCGCACTTCAGGAATGGCAGTCTAGCAAAAAGAAAAAGACAAACTGTTTTTGCAGTCTTGCGAGCCACGAAGAAAAAAGTGGAATGGAGATCACGCTTGTTGAGGTGAGTGGGAGTCGGCAGACTGGGAGCAGGCAGGCAGCCGGCATTGGGGGTCAGCGGGCAGGTGAGTTGACAGCAGTGGGCAGAGCAGGGTATCAAGCTGTAGAACTGTGGATTCTACACCAAGTTTCTTTTGGGAAAAGAAGGTAACTGCTTCTGAAATATGTGCTAAAACAAGGCTTCTGATGTGCACTGTCTTACTGAGATGTGATGCAGAGGTGCAAGCAAGGAGCAGCTATGAGGGGAAGGGGGATAATATTAGAAAAAATAACCTTTTGTTTTATTTTGCTGAAACGAGTGAAGCTGTGGGCTGCTGTTTTGGTTTCGCAGCTTTGAAAGGGAAGTAATAATGTGTTACTCGGAGAAGTTCTGTTGGGAGAATGAGAAGCACTGTAATACTGGTGGGAAAAGTAGTATCCCGGGGGTGGGGGGGGGATTGACAGCGTTTATACACCATATGTGTGATAAATGTTGGGTTCTAAAATTTATCACACATGTGAAAATAAGTGGGTTTATACAATGGGTTTTGTGTCCCCGCCTGTTGCATATTGCAGAGAGATATATATCATGATAATGAGCCGCCATACCTTGAAAATGTTGACCTATACCCATTGCACTGACACTTGGACCTCCTCCTATAGCCCTCTGTCGATACTCATAGTGAACTGACTGCTGTTTTATGGCTGTGTCAGTTGTAACAACCTTATTGTCTCATGTTTATATTCTGTTTCTTACTTTCATTGCAGTCTTTCTAAAATAGATTTATGAGACTAGACACTGCTTGTAAATGTTATTCTACTCTCTATCTTTTGTCTTGTAATCACCGTGATTTTTTTTCTGTTCTGTGCTGTTCTAACCAGGAACTCTGTGCAAATGAGCTTAGTTCAATTGAGCCATTCCTGGTGAAATAAATAAATAAACGAATACGTACATGCATATACATTTTGCTGGAAGTATCAAGTTTGCCTGTTATGCCTGAAAAATTGGAAAGCACCAAGTTTCCGTACATTTCTCCATTTGGGAATTGAACACTACCTTTCAGGGTATTTTCCACATTATACTCCTATTTTGGAGTTAACTGCAGCTATGATGGGAACCTTAAAGCCCACTTGAATACCAGACGTGACCATTTGGGAGTGTCATGTGGTCGTCTTCATCATCATCATCATCACCAAGCCATGTCTGAAGGCTTCACTCTACCCATCTGTCACCTGACCTTCCAGCTGCCCCGTTCCATCTCCTGTGACATCACAGCTAAACTGTGGCTTTATCTCAGCAGGCGTTAGGATAACACATTTTAAATGGCACCAGTGAGATGGGCCAGGTGATTGTATCCTGTGTTCTGTTAAGCTGCTCACACCTCAGCTCAGAACAAAAGTGTGTGGATTTTCTTCTTTAGATGCGAGTGTTTGATCAGAGACCTGCATGTTTGCTGATTCCTCAGGGCATAGTCTGACACCTCTAGTTTAGATAAGAGCTCTCTTCCCTCCACACCATCCTTTCTTAATTTACATTTCCTTCCTGGCACAGGCCCACTTCAGACGAAACCTGTTTCTCTCCCCTACCCACATTGTGTCCCCCCTGTACCTGTCACTCACTATGGCTCTGGCCCACAAAACAGGCAGGAAGCCATTAGTACCCAAACACAGGAGTGAAGGGAGGGCTGGGATACTCTAGGAAGACCCAACTTAGTAGACCTTCAAACTCCTTCTAACATCAAATTCTATGTTTCTATGTATGCAGGTACACAGGTCTCCATGAACCCACATGTGGTTGTGCACCAACTGTGAAGTACAGCCACAACCTGAAATGTAAAATGTCCGGCCCCCGGTGCCCGACCCCACACCCAAGTGAGGGTCTGCCCCCAACTTGTACTTTCATTTAGTTCATTTTTATTGACCAGGTAAAAACATGGGACAATTACAATGCCTGTGTGCAAATGCATTTTTATGTTGTCTTGCGCGGTTCTGCTGCAGCAAATGGCGCCATGGCTTTTTCTGGCCAGGCTCTGAGGCATCAATGGCATAGCAGCTGTCTGTGACAGCAGTTGAGAAGCCTGCCACCAACTTGAAATAAATTTGCTGCTGCAATCAGGGAGCACCCCGGTGGGGGTCCCTGATTGCAGCAGCGAATTACTACTTGCCTCGTCTGGTTTCCCCTTACAAGAAACATGGCAGCGGCTTCCCCGTCACTTCTCACAGTCCCCATGGAAGCTGACGGACAGCCACCACCTCTTACAGTGCCCCTGAAAGCCAATGAGGTGACCAATCCACCTGTCAGCATGCCCCCTCCCAAATTAATTTGCTGACAGGGGTGCCTAACCCCCATTGGCATAATGCCCCCTCATTTCTTGTGTGCTAAGGGGATGTCCAATCCCCCCTAGCTCATGCTCCTCCCCACACTCTGCATGTGCCGACGGGGGTACCCAATCCCCCCACCATGAAACACTCAGGTGGCACACTCGGAGCCCACCCCAGTGTGCAAAAGTACTTGCAAAAAAGAAAACCTTCCCGCGCTGGTTGTTTTGTTTGTTTTACCTGTAAAATTAAAAAACGGTCCCTCGTTGAGTTTGGTGCCCCTTCCCCCAACCCGTGCACATCCCACCTCCTCACATCCCCCTCCCTCGCCCCATACTTACCTGTGGAGCCTGGCGCGATGATCTTTGGTGGACCAGGAATACGTCTGTACTCTTCAAAGTCGACCGAGAACTGAAGAAATGCCGGTAAGCTGCATAATGGCATAAATGGGGGTTTTCAACTTTTGTGCATATCTTGGGCATTTTTTTTACTTTTGGCACCAAATTTTCAACATGGGGTTCTTGGGACCCCACCTCATCAACTCAGTCACTTTCATGTTGTTATTCAGTCCCAAAAGGTGATTTTTGCAGTCACTGCATGGAATCACCTTCGGGATTGATAATGAAACGACAGTGTCACTGTTCATGGAGGCCACCCAAAAGACTATGTTGCAAATTTGGTGAAAAATTCAAAATGACTATTACGAAGCGCATGCTATGCAGTTTTCATGCACACTGTAGCTTATCGCAAATTAGCAAAAAATTTTCACTCCAGATTTTCAACATTGGCATTTTTTCACACCTCCTTATGAACAGTACAGCTGTTATTTTTCACATCCTGGCCAAAATGTGTTTTCGCACTACCAGTGCAGAATAGCAGTGTCAGTGGCTCAGTAGATAGCACACTGACCTCTGAGGCCGGGAGATCAGAGGGCTGTGGGTTCAGTTCCCACATCTGGCACTTGGGTTAATATCCCAGTACTGACACTGTAATGCAGCATGAGAGGGGTGCTGCATTTCTGAGGTGCCGTCTTTCGGATGAGACGTTAAACCGAGGTCCCATCTGCCTGGACTGGTGGTAGTTCAGGTGGATGTTAAAGATCCCATGGCACTTATCGAAAAGAGTAGGGGAATTTCCCCGGTGTCCTGGCCAAATTTCCCTCATTCACTAAACATACCACCAACAGCTTAATCTGGTTCAAGGTCAGTTGGCATTCACCTGTATCCCCCTTCCCCCGGGTCATGCCTGAAAATAGGCAGGATTTGTCTAGTGCAGTTACCCGGTCAACAAAAGCTAAAAAAAAAAAAAAAAGCGTGGTCGCTGTGGGAAATCAGTGTCCGGGACAGATTAAGAAAATCACAGTGACAGTGTTCATGAGCAGAGGTCCTAAAATGTCTATGTTGAACATTTGGTGGCAAAAGTCCATAAAATGACTGTTAGTTAGTTTTTTTTTTTTTTGTTGACCGGTAAGTGCACTAGACAAATCCTGCCTAGTTTCAGGCACGACCCGGGGGAGGGGGAATACAGATGAATGCCAACTGAACTTGAACCAGATTAAGCTGTTGGTGGTAATTTTAGTGAATGAGGGAAATTTGGCCAGGACACCGGGGAAATTGCCCCTACTCTTTTCGATAAGTGCCATGGGATCTTTTACATCCACCTGAACTACCACCAATCCAGGCAGATGGGACCTCGGTTTAACGTCTCATCCGAAAGACGGAGCAAGTGTGCGTTGCGCAGTTTCTATGCGCACTCCTAACTTCAAGAGTTTGTAATAATTTCACTCAACATTTTCAACATTGTCAATTTTGCTTACCTCCTTGAGAACAGTATAGCTGCCACTTTTCACATACTGCCCAAAATGTGTTTTTACACAACTGGTGCCCAGTGGCGCGGTCGCTGTGGGAAATAAACAATCAGGACAGATGAGGACAATCATAGTGAGACTGTTCATGGGCAGAGGTCCCAAAATGCCTATGTTGAAAATTTGGTGAAATAATTCCACTAAATGACTGTGTTACGAGTATGCATTGCGCAGTTTCCACATACGCTCATAAATTTGAGCATTTTTAATATTTTCACTCAAGATTTTCCACACTGCCATCTCTTCACACCTACCTATGAATGGTACAGCTGTCATTTTTCACATTCTGCCCGATCTGTGTTTTCACACATCTGGCGAGAATGGCACGGTCGCTGTGAGACATCAACGTTTGGGACAGATTAACAAAATCGCAGTGCCACTGTTCATGAGCAGAGGTCCCAAACACTTTCATGAGGTGGGGGTCACAAAAAGGCCATGTTGCAAATTTGTAGTGCAAATACCAACAAATGCCTGGGGTGTTTGGGTTTCTAACCATAACGTCCCACCCTGTACAGACTGACAGGTGTCAGGGGTGTGCCTTTGCATTGCCAGCTGTCATGCTTACGCCATACTACCCCCCCCCCAACCTCAAGCCACTGACAGGCATCGAGGTGTACCTTGGACTCTTCGTCCCCAGAGTTCCCCCCATTCTCCTATGCTGCACCCATTTCAGCATATGTCCTTATGAAATGAGGTGACTGTAAAGCCGAACACCCCAAGGCACACCTCAGCACTTGTCAGTGTCTGCAGGATAGGGTGAGGTGAAATGCCATGAGCGTTGTGGCCGAATGGGGTGAGCATAAGGCTCAAGGACCCCAAGGCACAATGCAGTATTTGTTGCACTCTGCAGGGTAGCGTGCGCTGAAATAATATGAACGTTATGGCTGATGCCCAATGGCACATCTCAGTGTCTGTCAGTCTCTGTAGGGGGGTGTGGGGTTGACGTCACTTTCTTATTAAATGGGCATGAAAAAATAAGCTCAGTGATTGGCTAGAAAACCAGTGTAATATCTGTATTACACATAGAATAAAAAAAGTATGGGCAAAGAAATCAATGCCCCTAAATGGGATGTTCAGAGCTAGGCATGGAACGTTCATTTTTTAAAGGCTGCCATTGTTTTAGCACCGTGGCAGATCACGGAAGCTTTGGAGCCACTCGCTCTTGAATTTGAATTGCAGCCTTTTTTTTAACTTCATTAAGGAGAGAAGTAATCATTATACCATTCAGGTATGTAAACCAGAAGCAGTTCCTGATGCAGTGTTGCTGCGTCTGACAGACATGAGAGAGACAGTTTCAAAATCTGTTAGTTTGTCCGTCAGCAAAGCTCGCTGTATCATGGAAAGAAGGGAGCGCTCAGTCCTGCAGTCCTGTGTGACTTAAAACAACAGAAACACCTTGTCCTTAAAAAATCTGTTGTTTTAAGTGTTTTTTAGTTATTATTTAACTCAAGGAAGCTCACAGTAATTGGAAAAACTCCACCGAACAACAAGCACTTCCGGCTCGCTCAGCAACAGCGCTCGGGAGAGAAGCTGCTCAGTCCTGCATCATTGAAATAAAAGGAAAACCACTTCACAGTCCAGCATCGTCACAAAAAATATAACAGGTTCTCCCCAGACCTGAGGGTGTGTGGGTGTGTGTGTATGTATGTTTGAGTGAGATGGTGGTGGAGTCCCTGCCTGGCAAAACCATGATGTCATTTTCTTGCTGGAGGAAGGATTATTTTATCAAAAGTTCTGATAAAAATTGCCTTTTGCTGCTTACAGATGTGCTATTTTGTAGGAGTGAAAATAAAAAAAAAAAGATTCTCATTTTATACGCACAATAAAACACTCCAGGGTGTGTGTTCAACAGATATTACTGCACTTCAAGGGGCTGAAGGCACTCCTCAGGGCCTCGTGCCTTACTACGCCCCTGGGTGTGCGGTAATATCTGTTCAACACACACTCTGTCATATCTTATTGCTTACATACTTCACTGCCTTTCCTATTATGCATCTGTCTAACTCCTGCACTACTGATGCCAATGTCAGCAAGAAAACATTCGACATTGACAAATGCTTGTTTATTGCAGTATGGTAGATTCCATCAGACTGAGTCTATTTACTGCAGCTGACATTTTCTGTGCCTACAAATCCTGGAGTCCCCAGCAGTGCTGACAGCAGAGGAAGGCTGCAGCAGGAGGGAGATTCGATAACCTGCAGTGCATGTTAGAGCTTTTATAAGTTCCAATCTTTTGTTTGCTGGTCCCATGGTCCTCCATGGGCTAAGTATAGTTACAGAGGACTGTACTTAGCCCTTGGAGAACAGCAGGACTAGTAAACATCTGATCTGAGCTTGTAACAAGCTTTAACATGCACTGCAGATTATTGAATCTCCCACTGCTTCAGCCCTCCTCTATCAGCTGCAGGGGAGTCTAGGATTTGTAGTCACAGAAAATTCCAAGATGTGTGCTGTGAAAGCAGCCAGGGGGACATGAATGCTACACATGGGGAACCCCAGCTGTCAACCCTCCATGCCCCCCTACCCAAGTCCAGCAGCCCTGAACTGTTTTTGCTCTGAGATGGCTGTCCACCCCCTCCCCCCAACACGTACACATACCTATTATCCCTTAGTTATCCCACAAGTCATAGAGGGCTTGGAAATGTTTTTTTGTTTTAATCAAAATGTAAACATTCTATATGGGGATATAGGGCAGTTCAGGAGGATGGCTGTATGCCACAATGCCCTGTGCCTTATATGGCAGGAGATTCATTCTCTGGCTGACCTGGGCATCCCATTGAAAACTCAGGGTCAGTTCAAGCTTTATCCCCCTTTCCCCATGTGCACCTCCACTCCCACAGATCAAGTGGCTGAGGACTGAAGATGCCACAATGTATGTGACTGGCTCCGGGGGCCAGCAATGCACGAATCACCAGTATGCCGGTCCTGCCACGGACTGGGGCTTAACTTAGTAATGTATTCTAGGTCCATCCATAAGGTGTTTACTGTTAATCTCCAGCCAAAATTAGCCTTCCTTATGCCCCTTGGCACACTCTGGCTCACGTGCACTGACTAGTAGGTCCTTAGAAGCTCCCACCACTCCCCACTCTCCCCACTTATTTACCCATGTACCCCACCTACTTACCCCATGTACCCCATACCACCTCCACCTCCGAACCCGCTTATCTCTCCTAAATCTACTGCTATTACCTGCTGTTGTTTTCTCCTCCTCCTCCTCACCCTCTTAACCTGTAGCATACTTCCCCTAACGGCAGTACTGACTCTACTGGATGTTCCCTCCGTTGTTCCCTCTAGGAAGCTGACAAGGCTATGTAGCTGCTACCTGGGAGTACCCATAGCTTGTACATAGTTGGACTCTCGCACTTTAATTATCTGCAGTGTTGTGGGACTGTTTCCCCCATGTATTCTGCACCTAAGCAGTGGCTTGTGCTATGTTTCTGTCTATCGTTATCCTATTATTTGTAATACTTTATGTATTTTTAATTGATGTGTTAGTGACAATGCCTATTAGCTGCTACTGTTTTCCCCACTATTCATGTACCTGTCTGTTCCCCCACCCTCTGTTTGACGAGGATCCTTTGTAAACGAGCTGTTAGCTCAAAGGCCGTAATTCTGATTTTACAATAAATAAACTACAGTACAGACTAATTTATAGGGCTCGCACCCCTACTCTGCTACCCAGGGGCTCTGCAATTGTTAAACATGATACAATAGCACCCTTTCAAGAGAGTCCGCAGGATTCCAACAATTGAAGGCCCGAGCACTGGTTTACACTTTGCAGGGGAATTTGGTACGCATGATCAGCTGAGTTAAATGGATTTGGCACAGCTCCCATATCTACAGGGATCTGGAGCCAGCTACAGGAAAATTGTTCCCATAGACTTACATTGGTTATACGGGAAAACGGAGGAATGTAGCTTCCTTAGGAAATAATGTAATCTACAAGGAAACACAGGAAAATGCCCTACAGTTACCATGGAAATGCCAGATTAATGTGGGAGCAATGATTTGTTCAAACTTTTGGAATTGAAATTAGTAGCATATTAAGGTAGCATATTCAGGATGAGTGAAAATGAATCCGCTAGGGGACATGCATTCAACCTAGAGGTAGGTAGCTTTAGAGGAGATGTAAGGGAGCAGTTCTTCACAGAAAGGGTGGTGGGTCCATGGAATGGGCTGTCAGAATGGGTGGTGGGGGGTAGATTCAGTGAGCAAATTGAAGAGGGCTTGGGACAACTGCATGGGGCTAAATAAAAGTAAAAGGGCAGGAACAGAGGGTGTAAGGTGAACTAGATGGGGGGGGGTTATTTGGGCAGACTGGATGGCCAAGGGGTCCTTTTCTGTCAGCAAATTTCTATGTTTCTGTGAAATTAAGGCATATGCCTTCAGGCTACGACCTGTCTACTCCCCTGCCTGTCTACAGCTAAACCTGACTCAGTAGGGCCTTTCCATCTTGCAGGTTGTGGAAACCACAGATTTCAAGCCATGTGGAACATCACCAGCTTGGGGCTTTAAACCCTCCCCACCCAGCTGTACTACCTGTATATATACCATCAGTTTGAGGTTACACTTGTTACAGTCATTCATGTTAGAAGTTGTGTACATCACTCAAGTTCATTTAGGCCCTGTCCACACTCACCTGTGAGTACCGTTACCACAAGCTGCAGCCGTTATGGAGCATGCTAAAAACAGGTCACGTCTGCACTGGTAATGGTATCCGATGCATTTTTGCTACTGATCTCAAGACCTGTTGGAAGGTAGTCACAAGACTGGTAGCAGAAACGGTTAGCTGATAAAATTGTGGCTAAAACTGTTAACTCACCAGTGCGTATGGGAGAGCACTCAATTCAGAAACTGCTGGTCCTCCATGGCCCCACCAGGCATCCTGTGAGGGAGCGCATCATATGCACATCGCACATGCGCAGTAACAGTGCGTTGCAAACCCGGAAGTGCTCTGAAGCAGGCTATTTAAATGCCCTGTCATGACAGCTGAACTCCAACATTACACAGGTTGCCATCCAGATCTGTATATGTGTGTGTGTGTGCTCACATGCTAGCTAGCCAGGCTGGTGAACAAGTAGCCAGGTAGTTACAATTTGGGAACAGTTCATGATTTAGGTGCTGCCAGTATAGACACAGTAAACAGAAATACAGGTTGTCTTCAAGTGCCTACAACTGACTACAAATTCAGGCAGTGACAGCAGCAATATACTGGGGCAGTGCAGCCACATCATAAGCTGATTGTGTCAGCCACTGCTAGCCAGTCTGTCCGAACTTTGCTAATCCAGTAATTGTATCGTGGTGCTGCCACTGCTAGTTTGGCTGCATACAGCATTCTGGGATTGCGTGCATCACTTTGCTGGATTCGGGTCATAGCGGCTACCACCAAACAAGCTGGCGCAATGTAACGTGGGTGCGAGACAAGCAGGAGCACACCTTGAGGAAACACAGTTTTGGGATAGTGTGAACCGCCTATGACGGTAAGCGCTAAACTGGTCTCAAAACGTTACACTCCTTCGACCGTGAGTGTGGACAGGGTTTTATTTTAAAGGTTGAATGTGTCATAAACAAGCATTCTGCAGCTGGAGATTTTTTCAGAACCAATCAGAGACCAGCTTTCACAATGCTGATGACATCAAACTAGGCTTGCCCTGTTCCAGAGCCAACTGCTGCACTCCATATGTGTGTATGCACAGTTTCAGCATCGCTTATGTTATAAGATTGCAGTATAAGATTGGGAGGCAGTATAGCGCAGTAGGCTAAGGCTCTGAGCTGCAAATATGGTGATATCCAGCAGACCAGACCTGGGTTTGAATCTCACAGCTTCCACTTGCATACTGTGTGACCCTGAGCAAGTCACTTAACCTCCTTGTGCTCCCAGGTCGCTCCCGTAAAGAAGGTTTCAGCTTAGTGTGCTATACCTGGTTAAAAACAACTAAATAAAAAAAAAAATTGCATTCGCGAGTTCTTTGGCCGAGAGAACTGTCAAGTGAAGCTGAGCCTTACTGGCACACAAAGGGCTCATGAAGAAACTCTTCTAACCATAAGAGACACAGGAACTGTACATGTGTCAGCAGTGACAGTGGCTCAGTAGATAGCACACTTGCCTCTGAGGCTGGGAGATCAGAGGGCTGTGGGTTCAGTTCCGACATCTGGCACTTGGGTTAATATCCCAGTACTGACACTGTAGTGCAGCATGAGAGGGGTGCTGCACTTCTGAGGTGCTATCCTTCGGATGAGACGTTAAACCGAGGTCCCATCTGCCTGGATTGGTGGTAGTTCAGGTGGATGTTAAAGATCCCATGGCAGTTCTCGAAAAGAGTAGGGGAATTTCCCCGGTGTCCAGGCCAAATTTCCCTCATTCACTAAAAGTACCACCAACAGCTTAATCTGGTTCAAGGTCAGTTGGCATTCATCTGCATCCCCTTCCCCAGGTCGTGCCTGAAAATAGGCAGGATTTGTCTAGTGCACTTACTTGGTCAACAAAAAATAAATAAATACAAATCAAATGTATAAAGGATATGCAATAATCCAACTCAGAATGTGCCATTTGTGAGTGAGGAGGCAAGACACTAACTCGTGAGTTGTAGAGTCATGATCGAGTTATGAAAGTCCTGCTACCTCACAAATGGAGATGAATTGTATATTCTGAGTCAAGCTATTATGTATTCGATTCACAGAACATAGGTTTATCATTTTATAATTGTTGCTGATTTAAAGATTCAACTGCTTCTCTTTGACTTTAGCAGCTGGCTTTGGGGAAGAGAATTCTGTTGTGATGCATTAGGACTGTGCTAGCCATAACATTAGGGAATCCCAGGAGCCTGGCATAACCTAAGAATCATTACAGGGAGATGAGTTTGCCCTGTGCTGCTGTTAGTTTATGGAACAAGGTGGACAAAAACATTAAAACTTCTGCAAACATTCGGTCTGCTGGTATCATGGCGGATGCTCTTAGTGACCATTCATCCATCTTTTGCATCAAGAAAAATTGTACCCCCGGTCCCTCCTAGAATACTCTCTACCTGAGACTACTCCCAGATTCTCAGAGGATGCCTTCAATGCGTACCTCAGCAACCTTGACTAGATCCCGATACAGCTTCTCCCAACACTAGACAAAGCCCTGGAGTTCTTCCAGAACTCCTTCAGCTCTGCAGCTAACCTGTTTGCCCCATTTAGGAAACTCTGAAAAAATGGTAGCTGCCATAGATGGATTACCACAGAGCTCAAATCTCTGATGGTAAACTGGGACAAGGCATGGAAGCATTACAAATACTCCAGCTTGCCTCTAGATGTTTTGTCCTATAAAAAAACTACGGAATGAGTGCAAACGCACCACTAAGATGGCACAAAGAGAGTCTGTCAAGCTTCTCCAACAAACTACTCTGACCAACCCGTGGTCATTCTGGTCCCATATCAATGATCTGATAAAGGGCAACAAGAACCCCTCCCTTGACCCTATTGAATCCAATGGCCTTATGTCTAGTGATTGCCATGAAATTGCTGCTGCCTTCAACAGTTGCTCCACTAACCTTGATGGCTACAAGTCCAGCCTTACACCTACCCCTTTGGAGTCCTACTCTGAGACACCTTGCCCCACATGGCCGCTCTTTCACCTATGATTAGTAAAGGTCAAGGAGGTACTCCCCCTCTTAAAGACCATCAAAGTCAAAGGCCCTGGAGGACCCGATGGCGTCTCCCCTAAATTACTAAAGGCAGCGGCACCAGCCATTGCTCTACCCTTCACATGGCTAATCAACTGATCCCTGCTTGAATGTACTGTACCCAATACCTGGAAACAAGCCGTTGGGATCCCTTTCCCCAAAGGGGGTCCTAGGGAACCCATCGGTAACTAAAAGCCAATCTCGCTGCTTTGTGCTCTGGCCAAGATTCAGGAAAGACTAGTACACTTTCAACTCCGTGACTACCTTGAGGCTAACTGGTTACTAGCCTCCATGCAACACAGCTTTAGGCAGAACCATGGGCACTGATACAGCCCTCATAAAATTCTCAACTGATGTCCTAGGGGCCATGGACAAAGGACTCCCCACAGGAGCTGTTTTTATCGATTTATCTAAAGCCTTTGACCTAGTGGAACACAAACTCCTACTATCCAAACTGGCCTCCTTTGGCATGGATCAGCATTCCCTTACCTGGTTCACCTGCTACTTATTTGGCCACTCCCAGCAGGGCAGGTGGAAGACTGTGACCTCAGATCCACTCCCACTAAGTGAGGGGGTGCCTTAGGGTTCCATCCTGGGTCCCCTCCTCTTCTCACTATTTGTCAGTGATCTTAAATCCCACTGTGGCGGCAGCTCGGTCGTTCAATACACAGATGATGCTGTTATCTATTAGTCCCTGAGCAATCCATCTGATCTGGGACCCCATCTGCAAGCTGTTTTTGCCAAGTTAGAGTCCTGGCTTACTGAGAATAAGCTAGTTTTAAACACCACAAAAACCAAGACAGTGCTATTTGGTCAGAGAAACCATGGCCCATACCGGAGTGCCTTACTCCCTCTGACCTCATCCTCTGGCAACCGCATCAAGGTTGTGAGTTCCCTCAAGTACCTGGGGTTAACCCTAGATCAGGGGTTTACCCTCAAACTTCACTTAGACCAGGTAACAAAAGTAATGCACCGCAAACTGGGCCTGCTGTACCGCCTGAATGACCAGCTCATCCCCGAGTCTAGGATCACCATTGCCAACAGCCTTCTCCTTCCTACACTGACCTTTGCTGACCCTATTCTTCAGGGGTTGGCTAAACAAGAGAGGAGCAGGCTACAAGTTCTCTTCAACAAAGTAGCTCAGTTTGCGTCACAGTCCCACAAAAGACGGCATCCCTGCGAAGCCCTTGCGTCCCTACAATGGCCCTCCCTAGATGGTCGCCTTCTGTACCCTCTGCTTTGCAATGCATACAAGCTCATATACCGTAATCCCCCTGATAGCCTGGCCAGTCTCCTGGTTCTCAAGCGCTCAGCATGTACCCTATGAACCACTGGGCGTAACCTTCTAATTAAACCCAGGGTTCGCACCGCTGCCGGCACTAAATCCTTTGCCACCACGGCCCCTGCCCTGTGGAATAAGCTTCCTCTCCTCCTTCAGCATGCCCCTTCCCTTGAAAAATTCCATAAGGGACTTTGTGCTCACCTACTAGAAGCCAGCATCTGCTCCTGTCAATGAGGGAACCAACCTTAGGCCAGGTCCTTACTAGCCTAGACATGCACTGCTGTATACAGTATTACCTTCCCTCCTGATTGCTACACTCCTACCTCTGCATAGTCCTGTAATTGTCATCCCCTGTAAACTAATATTGGCACAATGTCAGCACTGTTTATCCATGTATTTTACTCTCCTTGAATTGCTCCGCACTTGTTTCTTTGTTGTACCTGTATACCTCTGTAACTAAATCGGGGTAGCCGCTGAAAAAGGGACCTTTGGGGCTCACTGGGCCTACCCAGTTACCAAAATTGAATAAATAAATAAAGACACCGATGGCATTTTAATACAGCTGGGAAACAAGAAATGATTTACAGATACAGTTGTTTGAAATGAATATAGAGATTCGGCAACTCAAAATTTGTACTTCATTGTCTGTATTTGTGAGTATATGGAATAAATAATGTATCTGTGTTCATATACCATGTGTGATGTATGTTTGTCAATGTCATTTAATTAATTTAACTTGTGCTTCAGTGATACAGGACCACCTTGCAAACGGGGCTTCTTTTGCCCTAATGATGTATTGTCATCTAAATTCTGTTTACAAATAAGTATTTCTGCTGTTGCTGTTCACTGATTGGTTCTTAGGTTGAATATAGTCAGTGTGACATGTCCAACCTTGAGATTAAAGTTTAGCTGGGGGTTAGATGGTGTGATAATGATAAATAAATGTATCAGGGAAGATTTATCACCACTCGTGTTGTATAAAAACATATCATGGATCATACTGAACATTTTTTTAACGAAACTGGAACTTAATTTTTAAAATTAAAATGTTCGACTTTGCAGAAAGAATAAATAAACAAAACCTTGGTGAACCTTTAGAATTGTAGAACTGTTGGCATGAGACACTCACTTTTTTTTTTTATCATTTCATTGGTACCCGGCACCCCCTGATGCCCATCGCCCTGCCTCAGCTCTGCCATCCTGGGATGTCCCAGGATTTTCTTGGGTCCATCCCCTTTGTTCCCTAAAGCATTCCCCCTCTGGCAGGGTTGATAGAGGCTCCCTCTCACCTGCCATTATAAACAGATCCGGTTGTGGAGAGGGGCCTGTCTGAGTAGCCAGGTGTGGGGGCCAGCAGACCAGGCGACTCCATATTGCCAAACAGAGACTTTTTCTGCTTTGCTTCCCCAATTCCTGTAGGAGGCCAGCATCAAAGGCACACCAAGCACATCCCAACACAAGCACGTGGCATGCAGCACCTGCCAGCATCCCCCCCCCCCAGTAGTTGCTCAAGATGCACTATCACCTGTGGTCACCCAGGTGGCTGCCTTCCCTCCCCATGGGAAGAGAGCATCCACTGGAGCATTCATTCCTTCCCTCCTGGGGGGAGGAGAGCGTCCACTGGGGCATTCAATCCTTCTCTTCCCAGGGGAGGAGAGTGTCCACTGGAGCATTCAATCCTTCCCTCCTGGGGGAAGGAGAGCGTCCACTGGGGCATTCAATCCTTCTCTTCCCAGGGAAGGAGAGTGTCCACTGGAGCATTCAGTCCTTCTCTCCCCAGGGGAGGAGAGTGTCCACTGGGGCATTCAATCCTTCCCTTCTGGGGGGAGGAGAGCGTCCACTGGGGCATTCAATCCTTCCCTCCTGGGGGGGAGGAGAGCGTCCACTGAGGCATTCAATCCTTCTCTTCCCAGGGGAGGAGAGTGTCCACTGGAGCATTCAATCCTTCCCTCCTGGGGGGAGGAGAGCATCCACTGGGGCATTCAGTCCTTCCCTCCCCAGGAGAGGAGAGTGTCCACTGGGGCATTCAGTCCTTCTCTCCCCAGGGGAGGAGAGTGTCCACTGGGGCATTCAATCCTTCCCTCCTGGGGGGAGGAGAGCGTCCACTGGGGCATTCAATCCTTCCCTCCTGGAGGGAGGAGAGCGTCCACTGGGGCATTCAATCCTTCTCTTCCCAGGGGAGGAGAGTGTCCACTGGGGCATTCAGTCCTTCTCTCCCCAGGGAAGGAGAGTGTCCACTGGGGCATTCAATCCTTCCCTTCTGGGGGGAGGAGAGCGTCCACTGGGGCATTCAATCCTTCTCTTCCCAGGGGAGGAGAGTGTCCACTGGGGCATTCAGTCCTTCTCTCCCCAACCGACCCCCTGTAGCCTGAGCTCTTTCCCAAACTCTGGCTACACACACACACACACCACTCACTCACTTATACACACACACATATCACACACTACACACACACATACACACATGCACACACACTCACATACAAACTCACACACACACACACACACACGTATGCCTAAATACACAACAGGAGTGGAGGCAAAAATGACAAAATAAAAACATATGTATCTTGGCTAGTGGCATCAGCAACACATCAAAAATATGTTACAGTTGTCATAATGGATATTTTTAATGTTACTGTCATCATAGTGGAATACTAAACTAATCAGAAAGCAGCTTTCACAGTACTGATGACATCACAGTGCCTAGTGCAGCACTGTAACCAGCTGTTAAAAATGAAAGAAAAATAGCAAGATCTTCAAACAAACTGCAAGTAACTTGTAGATGGCCTGCCAGCATAGTGGTACCACTACTGCTCGTGATGCAGGGGACCCGGGTTCGGGAATGAACCTGAGTCACCAGAGGGCTGGCCGCAGGAGGTAAGCATACTAACCCACACTTTGCTCTCCACCTCAGGGAAGGAGGGAGGATGGACTCTGCTTTGACCACAGCTGGCTGACCACAGCTGGCAGTGTGTGTGGATCTGTGGAATCAGGGAGGAGGCTGCTGTGCTCTGACCTGCAACAAACGTCAAAGGCTCTGCTTGGCATCCTGCAACGGGCTGGGTCCGAAAACAAGAAAAGGCCAGAAACTGCAGGAGGACATCTGCCCCTCACCGCAGCTTCCCCTCCCCCACTGGCAACTGAGGCACTTTTGAATAGATAGGTAGATAAGTACTGTCTGTAGATGGATATATAGACAGACAGCTAGATAGATAGATAGACAGACGGACCCTTTCCCTGTAAATGCAATTGGAGATCAAAACTAACAGTAACCATCTAGGTGTATCATTTAAAATAAAACATGGGTAAGTCTGCTGTACTCAAAAATAAACCATCTAGGGGTCTAACCAGATCATAAAGCCATGAGTTCAAATCCAGGTAGTCCTGTCAGTGGATTAATGTCCTTGTATAGCACACTTACTCATCATTTATTCTGAGTTTGTTTTTTGACCAGGATGTGGGCTGGGTCAAAAGGGTCTGTGTTTAGCCACACCTGGGGTTCCAACCTTACATATTTCGGAGCATTCAACATTACATACAGTTATGCTTCACATCAGAGCTTCACACAATTTTACCAACTATAACAGAGATACTTTCTTTATATATATATATATATATATATATAATCACATATTATAGCTATATATATATATATATATATATATATATATATATATATATATATATATAACTGTATTTTATATTTTCAGCATGAACCATTTTTTTGTTTTATATATATATATATATATATATATAATAAATAGACACACCATTATAATTTTTCCAGCCCCACTACCTCCGACTACCCCATGTCATTTATTAATTGAATTAAAATTGGCATGCACCAGGACAGCCATGTTTAGATGAAAGGTCTACTCTACTCTTGAAGAATGGTTTAACCCATAAATAAACATTCTTGTCATATTGTTATAGAGAACTCTATCTCCAAAGTGTGAACCAGTTTTGATTTTGAGTTGATTTATTCCTTACCTTTAGCCAGCGAATATTGACTCTGTAGTTAAGGTCAGCACTAGGCAGCTTGCTCAGACACGCACCACTCTTCAATGAGTCTCTACAGTGATGGGTTTGAAACTCCTCTCTCTCTCTCTCTCTCTCTCTCTCTCTCTCTGTCTTTCTCTTTCTCACTCTCTCCTGTGCTTCCAAAACTCTTTGTCCTCTAGTGATGGTAGTGGGTAGGCCTTCTTACTTTGTTTTCAAAAACTCAGGTCATCAATTTCGAGCCCATCTCCGGCTGTATGCAATGACCCGGTGTCCAGGGGATGGTATGTGACTGTGTGTGTCCAGACTTTCTTTATAAATGCATGCCATTAGCCCTTGGTGTGGGGGGGACTAATTTTGTTGATTAGGTTTCCATAGTACTGGTGGTGAAATGATCAACAGTAACCCCCCAACTCCACCACATACAGACACATGCACACACATGCATCAGGGGTCATTAGCACATCAAAGAATCTAGAGAAAAGACATTCTTTGGCCGTAGGGGAAACAACAAAGAGGGGGCAGTGATCACAGCTGGTGATCACATCATTAAACTCAACCTCATCTGGGTGGCTGGAGGGACAATCTCATCAGTGTGGCTCCTGAATGGTTTATAAGTTGGCCAGCTGCCCCTTTTCAGAGGCAAGGGGGGCGAGGGATTTAATGTAATGATTTATCTCAATCCAAACATCTTTAGATAGCCAGAACATCTCCCCCTTCACAAATCATGTGGACAGTAGACAAAGCTTTAGTTAATGTTTTACAGTAGAAGCCAAGCATTTCCATGGGTCCAACTGGGATGTTCTCCCAGTTTCTTTTAATAAGTTAAAATACCCCTTACAAACACAAATGGTGTCCAGTGCATCCCCTCGTCCCATAGAGCCTGCAAATAATTCATGTTTTTCTATTTTTAGCTTTCTTTCTTTCTTGATTATAAAAGGGGTTGCTGAGTTTTTAAATCAGCTGAGTTGTGAATAGGCCTGACCAGTGATAACAAAATGCTGCATCCCAGGTCCCACAGTTTGGAAGTCAGTATGCTGGAAGGGATAATGTTATATTGGATTTGTATATGTGATACTACTAATGAAATACCCAGACGTTCAGTAACAAAACAATAAAAAAAATAAATTTCTGGCTACCATTTCAGCAAAACTGGATGTCGCAGGCCACCTGCCTGATGACCCAATGTGCGTCTGAAGCAGCAACCCAAGTTCAGTAGTGGTTTCAGGGAGCTGGGATTGCAGTAGCCATGTCGGGAGAGTGTTGCCGCCCACAGCTCAAGTCAGCCCAGGGAGGGAGATATGGATACATGCCAGCAGAGGAGACTGAAACATCTGCTCCCTCATGAGGGGCTGCGCGTGTGCACTTTGTGTGGATTGTGTGATGTGATCAAAAAGTTATAGGTGAGATGGGGGGGGGAGAGAAACGCCAGGGGTAAAAACACTGCTGCTGCTGGGTTGAGGATGGGAGGTGGCTGGAAATGGCATTCTGTACCACATGTAGTATACTATAAATGTTATCATTTACTTTCAAAACCATACTATGGCAGGGGTGTAGACAGACATACTCACTGTACACATTTGTGTACAGTTTTGTTGAGTGCCTGTCGCAAACCGTAAGCCACTCTGTTAATATTATCATTCTAATCTGTAGTATTTGGGTTAGTGTAGGCCACTGAGGTATGTCCAATACATGTATAACCTCTTTAGAGAGTAGAGGAATCATCTGACAACAATCTGAGTTGTTTGGAAGGGGGTGCCATTTGGAAAGGATGTGTAAATTTTTAATGGGGGGGGTGTAACTATTGGAGACTGTGTACAAAATGGAAATTTCTGGCTACACTCCTGTACTATGGTGAGTCCTAATTCCAGGGATATTTACAGTCCCTTGCAACGCCCATCATGAAAAAATGAAATATTTAGGTGCAGCATGGTACTGCCTGCCATCAGAAATATGTGGTAGCACCATCATAAAATATCCACAGCATAAATCCAGTATTTACAGCCAAAATGTACCCTCAGCGGAAGAGATTATTCAGCATTGGTAGTGGGGACCATCTTTAGTTAACCGGGAATTACAACAAGAGTTATAAAAGCTGTGCTTTAATATTTGGGAGAATAAAAAAGATGTTGATTATAAATCTAAGGATGTCAAAAACACATTTTTGCTAAAAAACAAACAACTATACGATGAAAAAATTTGCAGTCTAAATGTGGGACAGATGAAAGGTACATACTTTTCATGGGACTTATCTTAGAACTGCTGTAAACTCACTGCTTGAAAAATATCATACATAGAATCTAAGCCCTAAAAAAATAATAGACGTGCTGGACCAGTGGCGCTGAGGCGAGGCTATGCACCTTACCTTGCGCCTCACCGGTGACCCAAGTTCAGCATCGAGCACAGGTTGCTGGGGGGGCAGCAAGGGGGTGGGCCAGGAGTGGATGTAGTAGCTGCCAGACAACTCTCCTCTCCTGGATAGGGAGGCTTGCTGACCGTGCTCTTGGCTGTCATCGGGTGGAGGTCTGGTGGCAGTGCTGAATTCCCAAGCAGCAGGCATATCTGCTTCACAGGGGTGGTGGGAAAGTCACAGATGGTGGGTCGCATGTGCACTGTCACGTGCATGTGTAACCCATGTTGCCTTGGCGTGTACATGGACTGTAGGGTTAGCTGGCACACCACACACCTCTTTGGACCCGCTCCACCACCTGGCCACCTTGGCACATTCTGGATGTGTTCATGTGGAGTGGGGGGAGAGGATGGCATTTTCTCTCTGGCTTCTCCATGACCAGGGTGAATCCATGGGGATGGTCTACCATGCTGAAAATGTCGAAGCTCGGCATGGTGAGGCCGAGATCCCTAATGCTGAAAAGCAAAATTTCGCCTGTCAGACATTGTATGTTTTCTAACATGGGGCCGCACCCCTTGAACTCCTCCATGTAGGAGGATGTGCACCCCAACCCACCTTCTTAAGATATCTAACTTCAAGTCGGAGTTGTTTTGGGGGGGGTTAAAGATGACGGAAGGGTGAAATTTTGCACTGGGTCCCTCACGGTGACAAGCTCGAAACCTGTCGAGATTGTTGCTGTGAGGGATTTCGCCATTGTGCATCTGCTGTGTGAACGACATACGCCATAGGGTAATCTGCACAGAGGTATGTCCATGAGGTGTTAGCCAGTCTTGGGGATTTGAGGTCAGAACAGTCAGCAACCTGAGGGGTAAAAAGCTGTATGGAAAAAAGGTAATAGTTGAGTCAATAACCAAAAGAAGCACTACAAAAGAGTCATTTTGGTTAAAACAAGCACTCTTGTGAGTGGAACATGAGGGGGAGGCAATGGTCCAAAGTTAAGGCCTTAGAGGTTTATTCTTGAAGCCCCCGTGGTGTATGCAATGTGCAGTTTCACCTATACTATCATTTACATGGAAACATAGAATTTGTCAACAGAAAAGCACTGCTTGGCTCCCCACCCAGTACTCAGATGTTCCCTGCCTATTCTGCCTCTGCAGACCCTAACTGGTCTCTGGCAACCCCCCCCCCACTTATTTACCAGTATTCTCCAGTGCTTATCCCATTGATGCCTGAAGCCACCCCAGTGTGTTCACTATCTTGGGTGGGAGGCTGATCCAGGCATCCACCACTCTTTCAGTGAAGCGAGGCAGAAGTGAGGACAAGATCAGGAAAGAAGAGATCAGGGAATTCAACCGGTGGCTTCAGGGTTGGTGCACAGACAATGGAATGCACTGCACTAGAGACTGGGGACTTTCTGGGACAGGAAACTCCTCAAGCATGATGGTCTGCATCTCACCAGAGAAGGAGTGAGAGCGTTAAGGCAGAATTTGGAGATCTTTGTGGAGGGTTTTAACTGGGAGGTCTCCAGCACGGAGAAGAAGACCTAAATGAGGATACAGCAGAAAGATACAAAGGAAAAGGGATCAGCAAATGGAGGGGAACCCCACAACATCAGACTAAAGGAAACAGGCATGGCCATGAGCAAGGAGTGACCATAGGTATAAGAGGAGGGACCTCATGTAAAGTACAAGAGGGGCAGACACAGAGTAAGGGGGATGGCACTGAGGTTATAGCAGAGGGGGGAAGCTGTGATTGGAAGGCCAGCGCTATGCTGTTAGTCATTGCAACTCTGTTTTTCTCTATTACTCGGTGTAACTAATGCCATCAGGGGTAATAACTGTAAAACAAAAACTGCATTATCTGGGCCTAATTCAAGCCATTTTGGATAAATAATTGAAGAAATTTTACTCTGTTTAACCAACCTAACTAAAGCCTCTGGGTTAAGCTCTAAATTATGAGGGTTATGTCACAGAAACCCAAGCGAAAAAAAAGGTCCCACTGGGTTTTAACACTGTACCAAGTGTGGGGAGCAATTTGCTAAGGTGATCCACACTTGGTCTGTCTGTATTGCTTGGGTTTCAACCACTTGCAATCAGACTGTGAAATTTGTAAAGCTTTTCTTCAGTCTGCCCGAGACAGAAAGTTGGGTAAACTGCAGGAAAGAATGGAGAAATTGTTGGAGGAGACTCGGTCCGGTTCGGCTGAACCGTCTGAACCCACCACCGAACTCTCTGACCGGGGCGAACCATTGTCTGGAAAAAGACACATTGATTCTACCCCAGTTACAGCTCCTTCAAAAAAGTCAAAGAGAAGTGGTTTGGAACCATGTAAGCAGGTGGTTATGGTTCCATCCACTGAAGAGATTGCGAACGCTATTCGCATCATTCAATTGTTGCAGCCCGGTTCTGGTGAACCGGTTCAGCGACCAGTTCAAGGGGCTGCCAGTTTGGTCCCATCAGGTCCTTTTGACTCTGAGGAGTACTGTGGGTCCAAATGTGAAAATTCTAAGGAAGAGGAAGAGGATGAATGTGAACCCATAGAGCCTGAGATTTCACCTGAGCATCCCCAGTATGAGTCCCCTCCTCATCCCTCCAAGGAAGCTACCTCTCATTTTTCCTTCATGAGACAGGTAGCAGAGACTCTTCATGTATCTGTCCAAGAGGCCAGACAGGAGTACGAAGAAGAGGAAGATTATAGGGAAATGATGGATCTCCCTGCTTCCCAGGGGCTTGTGATCCCCATACACAACTCCCTCAAGAAACAGACTTTAAGGATCTTGCAGACCCCTAGCTATGTCCCTCCCATTGACAAGAAAATGGACAGGAAATCTGTCCTTGCTGGTAATGGAACTGTGGTCCAAGCTGCAGCTTGTGAAACAGCTGTCATCCCAATGGCTTCTCATCTTCCAGACAAGGATTCATGAAAAATGTATTCCTTGGCAAAGAAAACCTACCTGGCCTCATCCCTGGGTATTAGACCAGCTTCATATATGACCTGTGTTTCAAGGTTCCAAAAATCCCTTTGGAAATCAGTGGAACAACTTGCCAAAAAGGCCCCCATCCCCTGAGCTGGCAGCAGACCTTCAGGAGCTTGTTAGCAAAGGGGTTCAAACATCAGAATCCCAGTTCCACGTGGCTGTGGATTCAATTGATGCAGCCTCTCAGGCTATGTCATTGGCCATCTCTCTGAGGAGGTTCTCTTGGCTCAGATGTACTAACCTCTCCCATGGGCTTCGGGTTTTGGCTGACTGATTTAATGCTAAAATAGAGAAAATGTTAAACTAACGTGTGGGGGGGAGAGTAATGACTCTTTGTTGAGAACAGTGGACAAGGAGACAAACTCTAGTGGGGAAATTGATTATTGGACTTTGCTTCTGTTGAATGCTCGGAGTTTGGGGAGAAAAAATGAGGAACTGGAGGTTATACTAAATAAGAGGGTATTAAATTATGCGCTGCAACAGAAACATGGTGGCAAAAGGATGAGTGGGGAACAAATAGGAGGCAGTATAGCGCAGTGGTCTAAGGCTCTGAGCTGCAAATCTGGTGACATCCAGCAGACCAGACCTGGGTCTGAATCCCACAGCTTCCACTTGCATACTGTGTGACCCTGAGCAAGTCACTTAACCTCCTTGTGCTCCCAGGTCGCTCCTGTGAAAAAGCTTTCAGCTTAGTGTGCTAATCCTGGTTAAACAACTAAATAAAAAAAAAATATATATTGATGGATTTCAGGTATTTAGATGTGATAGAGAAAATAGATGGGGGAGTGTGGCTTTATATGTTCATAATGATATTGTGGCATATGAATCGAAAACTGTTAAGCACTCAGAGTTTGAACAAATAGTGGTACAGATTATACCTCCTGGGGGAAGCAAATTGTAGTGGGTGTGCTAAATAGTGGAAAACACTTTAATTAAGAATATTAGTGATCTGAATGAGTCTAAAAATGTATTATTACTTGGTGATTTTAACTTCAATGGTATTGAATGGAATACCAGGTCTTTTTCTTCACTTTGTGAAGATACATTTTTGGGGCTATAGATTCCCTGGCATTACAGAGCTATAATCAGAAAGGTACCAATGGAGCTAACATCTTAGACTTGGTTATGAGTAATATGAAGGAACAAATAACCGACTGTAGAGTAAGGGAGCCTTAAAGTGGGAGTGACCATAATATGGTTGAGGTTAAAATTACAATAAAAGGTACCCTGCAGGCTGGTACTACTGTGATAAGAAATTATAATAAAGTAAATTATGCTAGGTTGAGTCAGAAGGTGGAAAATTGGGATTGGAAGACACGTTTTAAGGGACGTACAATAGGAGAAATGTGGAGTGAGTTTAAACTGTTTTTCCACTGTCCAGTTGAAACAGAAACTACTATCAAGAAGAATTATAATGTTAAAGGGAAGATTCCAGCATGGTATAATGAGAAAATCCAAAGGTTAATCAGTAAGAAGAATAGAGTGTCTAAACAATATAAGAGAGAAGGTACAAAAGAATATTAGCTCAAATATAAAATCAATCTAAGGGAAGTGAAAAAAGAAATCCAGTAGAGCAAAGAAAAACTTTAAAAATAATTTGGTAACTAAGGTATCGGATAACCAGAAAGCTTTTTATGGGTATATTGCTTCTTTAAAGCAAAACAACAATAATGTGGGCCCCCTATTGGTGGGGCAAACAAATGTAACAAATCAAAGGGAAATGTCAGTAGAGTTTAATAAATACTTTAATAGTGCATACTCTAGCGGGCCAATTCCTGATCCCATATCCATAAAAACATCTGATAAACCTTTGGTGATCTCAGTGGATACTGTTAAGGATAAATTGTTGAATCTGAAGGTTAATACTGCCTTGGGTACTGTTGAATTACATCCAAAACTTCTTAAAGAACTCACCACAGTTATCTGTAGTCCACTACAAGCAATCTTCCAGTCCTCTATAGATTATGGAGAGGTGCCAGAGGACTGGAGGTTGGCAAATGTGACTCCAGTTCACAAAAAGGGATCTAAATCTGACTGCTCGAACTACCGTCCCATAAGCTTGACCTGTATTCTAAGTAAGGTAATGGAATCTATTATAAAGGAGCTTGTTGAAAGTCTGTTAAGGGAAATGTAGATATAACACAGCACGGATTCACAAAGGGAAGATCATGTGTGACCAGCTTGCTATACTTTTTTGAGATAGTAAGTGCGGCCGTGGACAGTGGATTATCAGTGGATGTTTTATACGTCGACTTTGAAAAGGTATTTGATTCTGTGTCCCACAGTGAGCTGTTGTGTCTTCTGGAGAAATTGGGAGTAGGTTCCTATGTAGTTAGATGGATCCCTGCATGGTTGATTTTATAGGATGCAGCGTGTATGTATCAAGGGGGAAAAGTCGGACTGGATTATAGTGCCCAGCGGAGTCCCTCAGGGCTCTGTTCTGGGCCCACTTCTATTCAGTGTGTTGGTCTCCTCTATCAACTGTGATGGTAAAACTTGGATGGTTAAGTTTGCTGATTATATGAAACTTGGGGCAGTTGTTACAAAGAGATTAGAATCTCAGAAGTTACAGAAAAATATCTAATATATATGACAGCAGTAGGGAAGAAATTAAAATTTAATATTGCCAAGTGTAAGGTTATGCACTTGGGAAGGAATAATCTTAAATTCAAGTATTACATAAGTGGAGTCCAGTTAATGGAAACAGAGGTGAAGAGAGAATTTGGAGTATGGGTAAATAAAGACTTAGGCCCAGATATTCAAACTGCGCCCAAAATGTGCGCAATAGCAGGAGCAAGCACAAGTCCATTGCGCACATGCGCAACAGACGCGATATTCAAACATGGAGCAAGCCAAATTGTGCAACCAGCCAATGTCTGAATATTGGACAACCAGCACCATAGCGCAACCAGGAAGGGGAAGCTGAGCAGATATGATGCGCTATAGCGTAACAAGGGCAGCCTAGCTGAGCAGTCCAGAGGTGCCATAGCGCGAGCAGGAAGCCCCCCAGCAGCAGAGCAATGGAACTGCACAACCAGGGAGGTAGGCAGGGGCCCACCACCCATGCCACAGATGGGCACAGGAACACACTGCAGAACTGACAATGCACCCCCACACCCCAAGCACAGCATAACTGGGGGAGGGATGGAATATCCACTGGCCCATGGGGACAAGCAAACAAAGCACAGCCAGGCCATGTTGCCCCAGCACACCCACCGGCAACCTGAGACTGCCACACAAGGGGGGCGGACCACCCCAGTGTACAGCAGCACCCCCGTGCACAGCACACCCTGCACCGTGACCCCAAGACACCCCCATGAGCAGTGACCATCACTGCAGGAATCCCCATGCAACCCCCCCCCGGCACATTGCAACCCCGTGTACCACAGAACCATACAAGTCAGACCCACCATGAGCACCCAGCAGTGGGTGGCAGCACACAGCAGTGCAACAACAGCAGACGCAGTGCCAACATGCAGAACCCCCCTGAGGCACAGCTGAGAGACCGAACATGTGTCGCCACAAGTAGTACCCCACACGGGAAAGGACGTGCCCCTGACACCATTGCCATTGATACAGCACCCTGCACAATAGACAGATGTCACAGCGCGACTCACCACGAGCCACAGTAGCCAGCACAGACACCCACAGTGGTGCGTGGAAGCATGCATCGCACTGGATGCAACACAGTGCAGGGTCAAACACACACCGATACCCTCGGGGACACCAACACAAGGATGCAGTAGTGTGGCAACCCAGCCATCAGTGTGGGCACATGAAAACTGTGCACACACAGCCTGCAGTCCACCATGGCACAGGGGTGACACCCACCCTGTGCATGTACTGTGGCCCTGTATGCCACCAGCATACACCTGGAGCACAGGTCACAGACAGTGCTGCACTGCCCCTGCAACACACACAAGACACAGCGTGGAGGTGGGACAGCAACTGTGGAGTCCACAGTGTCACCCGAGTCAAACATGCACCCCACTGGTGACAGGTGGCAACCCAGCATCGTGGATGACCTGCAGGGACAGCACCCACTGACAAGGCAGCAGACCTGGCAGGCTGCAGACATGCAAGGGTGTCAGCTGCACAGGCCAAGGACAGCTTGACAGGGGCACAATGGACACAGAGCAGGCACCATGGAACACTGCACACAGCAATGCAATGCACAGGGAACAACACACACCACAGATACTGACTGAAAGCCACTCCCACACCAGAGACACCTCCCCACGCACACACACTCATACCCATGACTATACCACCCCAGATGCCATGCACACCACTGCAACTGAGCACCTATAGCCAGCTGCAAATCAGAGACCACCACAGTATTCATATCAAAATAACTGTATTACAAAAATAAAAACAATATGAAGAAGAACAACAACAGGAACTATATACAAATTTACAAAATGGGTGGGGGTACGGGTACAAGTTAGGGGTGGGTAAGGGGCAGGGGTGAACAACTGGGAGAGGGAAGGCAGGGTGTGAGGGATAGGTAAAGGGGGGAGGTAATGGGCAGCTACTGTCTGCCAGCCTGCTCCCCTGCTGCCTGGTGCTGGTCCAGGGGCCTCCTCCTCCGTCGCATACCATGCTAATGTAGGTCCTGCAGGATGGCGAGCGAGTCCATTGCCACCCGTATGAGCTGCTGCAATGACCTCTCAATCTGGTGCAGTATCCAGATACCTAGGACAAGGGATCAGAGTCAATGGGTGTGACTGTCCATATCCCTGAAGCCCACCCATCATGCATGGCATGCAGCCAAGTGCCCCGCTCCTGTGATGGACTGCACCCACCCACAGTGACCGTGTGCACAAGACATGCCCTACCAGGCAGCAACAGCCATGTGTACCACTGCACACACACTGCCCATGTCCAGCACAGCACAACCAAGGCCGTACAGTAACGCGGCTACGCGGTGGGAAGGCAGTGCCACAGCCATGTGCCCAGTGCATGCATGGACCACCATTGATGCACTCCCAGACATGCAGTGCCACTGGACAGTGCTGACTGTCACATGTTGCGTGCATGGCAGTGGTGTCCATGGATGGTGGCCATGCCCTGCTCCCCACCCTGTCACACAGCATGCTATAGCAATCATGATGTCATGTCACTCACCCTCATTGAGTTGCTGCTGCTGTTGTGGTTCACCACCACCACCACCACCACGCTCGGCCACCACTGGCACCACTCCCTGCACCTCAGCCCTGGCCCTCCTCCGCTCCACCACGCCTGTGGGAAACAAAAGGTGAGAAACACATCAGTGCAATCCCAAAGCAGATTCCCCCTACCCCAATGAGTGTGCCCCCCCACTCAGCCAGACCCATACATCGCATATCCTGTTAACACCGCCACAGCCAACCCTAGACCAACCCTCCCTCATGTGCTGGACACAATAGACAGTGTTACCCATATGGACCATACAGGTGCATAGACGGATCACCCACCCGGCCGAGGCACCACGTCCCTCCTGGCACGTGACCGCAGATGTGCCGTAGTGCCGGCTCCCTCCTCCGCAGGTCCCCATACCGGTGCCTGCACTGCTCCGTGGACCTCCGCCGGCCAGTGGCCTCCTCTAGCTCAGTGGCCACCTGCTGCCACACATGTGTGCTGGCCCTGTTAAGGGGATCATCCCCAAATAGTGGGCCATAGTGAGGCTCCACTATGGCCACCAAGTTTGCAAGCTTGAGGGCACTCCACTGGGGGGCACTTCTGCATGCCATCCCTGGATGTATTGTAGGCAATATGGTGCTCCGCAGCGTGGTAACCCGACGTGGAATTGTTGCGCAATACAATGCCGCTATTCCCTATCGTGCTGTTGGTACAGCGCTGCCAGTCCCTATCGCACTGTTACCGAACAGCGCGATAGAGCTGCAGACATGCCATACGTACAGCACAAAGGGGGCAAAGGTCGGGCACAGGGTCATGGTTCTCAGGCGCACGGCCATACACAGCGCCATCGGACGTCTATGCGTCCAGTGCGATTGGTTACCTGTGTGCCACTGCCACAGCGGACTATTGCGCAGTTGTGCCACAGCGCCATGTAGTGACCGTCACTATAGCGCCACTGGCACAATGTTGGCCGTGCCCTGAATTGCCTACCACGCACAGCACTTCAGCAGCACAGCAGACACCTGTGTGAGCTACCTGGGCATGCGCAGTGCGGTGTACTATGCAGTCACAGAACTGCGCCATTGGCTCAGCCCGTTCAACCGTATTACGCAAAGCGCAAAAGCGCGATATTCAGCTGTCATATGCAAATCATCCGATCAGCCATTCAATGGTGCAGCAGTGCGATTTGCATCTCATTAAAGTTGCTCCAGACCTAATTTGCATGGATTGCGCTATAAATATGCGACACTGTTCTGCAGTAGCCAAATTCGGTTACTGCAGTTGATAGGTGAGTTGCATGCATTGTGATGTTCTGGACTATGGCCTCAGGGAATTGCTGTGTACTGCACAGTCACAGGTGACCACTCTCACCCATACAGGCTGTGAAATGACCGAGCAAGGACTGGGTGAGGAGGATGATGGTGGGCAGAAGAGGAGGCCTAACTTTACGAAGGCCGAGATGGAGGCACTGTTTGAGGCCTACCTGGATGAGGAGCCAATTCTCAGTGGACGGTGGGGCACCCCTCAGGCCCGTGCTGCTGCATGGGAGGGGGTGGCATGTGCCGTCAACCTGCATGGCAGCCACCAGCGCTCTGTGCAGGAATGCAAGAAGAAGATGGGGACTGACAGGAGGAGGGTGAAGGAGAAGGTTGCAGCCATCAGGGCGGCATGTGCTGCAACAGGCGGGGGCCAGCCAGAGGTGGTGCAGCTGACTCCGGCAGAGGACAGGCTCGCTGCAAGCATGCAGCGC
The DNA here is from genome assembly GCA_016271365.2 of Neoceratodus forsteri. NCBI lineage: Eukaryota > Metazoa > Chordata > Ceratodontiformes > Ceratodontidae > Neoceratodus > Neoceratodus forsteri. The sequence goes on from JADMNL010000026.1 coordinate 298,471,955, forward strand.
AGTGCCATTGAGGGTGTTCCAGGAGGTGGCTTCCAGACAGGTGGTAGCCCATCCCTGCATAGTATGTCATGGTCGGGGGGGAAGGTAGATCACATGAACTAACGTGTCCTTCCTTTCTGTTACAGATCCTGTGCATCTGCAGGGGTCAGTAGTGGAGGGCCTGTCCACTGCGGACAGCCATCCGGAGTTGGAGGAGGGACCATCCACCTCTGCAGGTTGCTCGCATGCACTGCGCCAGTGTGCACGCCTGGCTACCATCACTGATGTCGTTGAGACAGGTGTGGGGGGTGCCCTTCCTGTGTCTCAGAGGTCTGGCATGCAAGCATGCCAGCACGCTGTGGCTGTGGCACAGACCTGCACCATTGATGATGCACCAACCACTAGGGGCATTGACATGTGTGTGTCACAGAATGGACACACAGCAGGACAGCTCACGCCCATGGACCTAGCTGGTTCCAACGTGTGTGCCAGCATGTCAGCACAGTCCCAGGCTGTGCCTGTCAGCACCGGTGGCTGTGCAGGTCACTGGCACTGTTGTGGCCACAGCAGCGGAACAACTGATCCCTTGGACACAGGAGGCGGAGGGGCAGCAGCAGCAGTCACCCACCGGGACTGGGGGTACAGGGCTCAGTGGTGATGTAGGTGCACCGCCTGTGGACTTGCCCATACCTGGTCCTGATGAGCAGCGCCCACTCTCAAGGGGTGCTGTACATCAGGCCCTTCCATACCCTGAGGGACAGGTTGCCGATGTGGCAGATGACCTCTTTGATGAGCACACCCGCCTGCTGCAGGCATCAGTACAGCAGCAGATATGGGTTGCAACATCCGTGGAGGCACTGTGTGTGGCTCTGGAGCAGCACAGCAGGGACAATGAGAGGATCCTGTCATGGATTGACCATTTGCGGATAGATGTGACCGCTGCCATTGACAGACTGACACAGGCAGTGGTCGCTGTCATGGCCACATTGGGCACACAGTCAGGTGCCCCTGTGCTGCTCACACCGCGCAGTACGCTAGCCACTCCCCATTCCCGGCGTCGTGCGACACCCACCCTGTCGAGGCCAGGTTCAGCTGTGGGCATCCCGAGCACCCCTGGTGCAGGTATGTTTGGTGTGCTGCAGACCCCTGTGTGGGCAAGGTCGCGTTCACGCAGTGGGACTCCTGGTGGTCCATCGGTGCCACCCCATGTGGCCCGTGCTCAGCCTGCCAGTGCTACTGGGTCTCGGCGGGGCCACCCACGCATCCGAGGAGACCGTGGCACTGTGCTACATGACTGAGCTGTCTCCCAGTGTGGGCCCTGTCTGGTGCTGCCCTGTGTGCAATGTGTGTTTCGGTGGGCAGTGCACCAGTGGGTACCCTGCCCTACACGCAGACACACAGACCACCTGCACACCCTCTCGACTGCTGTCCACAGGTGCATGTGCATGATGATGCCTGCATTGCGCTGTACACCAAAGTGCGAAGGTGCCCAGCATCCGACACATGTACATGGACAGTAGGTGGACGTGGTGGCCTGTGGACATGTGTGTTTTTAGTGTCTGTGTTCCTGCTCTGTAGTGCACCTGACCCCTGTGCACTGTGTGCCTATTATGTGTGCGTGTGTGTGTGTCTGTCCATGTGGCGTGTTACTGTTCACCCCTCCCTGGTTGTATGTGTGTGCTTCTGTGCCCTGCCACTTCCCTTGCCGTCATGCACCCCTGGTGTGTTTCCCTGTGTGTATGTGGGTTGTGCCCTAGCCACTGTTGTTTGCACATGGCCTCATGACTTACCTGTGTTGGGTGAAGTGCTCCTCTGTGATGGTGTCCCGGTGCAGCTGGGCCAGCCGGATCAGTCGGGGGTCACGCCGTCCAAGGGGGGGGGCTGCCTATCCCCATCATCACCGGCGTCACCAGCGTTCCCATCGCTGTCTCCCTCCTCGACCTGTATGGCTATCCCATGGTCTTTGGCCATGTTGTACAGGATACAACAGGCCAGGAATATCCCACAGGCCTTTGAGGGGCTGTACTGTAGGGCATCATCGGAGGTGTCTAGGCATCAGAAGCGCGCCTTCAGCATCCCAAACACCTGCTCAATGATGTTGCGTGTGGCGGCGTGTGCCTCATTGAAGCGTTGCTACGATGGGGTCATGGGCCACCGGTAGGGTGTGAGCAGCCAGGGACGGAGTGCATATCCACTGTCACCTGTGTGGAGATAGTGGAGGTTAGTGTCTTGTTCAGGCTCATATTGCCCCTAACCCTGTGTGCCACACCCATGGCACCTGTGGCTTACCCACCCTTCCCCCGATTTGCCAGTCCTACATGCATACTCACCCACTAGATGTCCTGTGGGGATGTCCCCACTCTCGAATCAATGGCACAGTGCCAACTGGTACCATATGAATGAATCGTGTGCTCCGCCAGGGTGCGTGGTACAGACATTGATGATGCGCCCACTGGCATCACACACCACCTGGCAGTTGACACTGGCATATCCCTTCCGATTCCTATAGGCAGCCCCATCGGGGCCAGGTGGCATGCGAATGGCCACATGGGTGCAGTCTATCGCCCCTAGCATGCCAGGCATACGTGCTACCCTATGGAACTCCTGTATGTTTGCTGTGCACTCTGCCACGGTGCTGGGGAAATGGATGTACTCCGCAGCATGTGACAGCAGTGCACTGAGGAATTGGGTGAGGATGCGTGATGTGGCCGACTGTGTTATGCCTGTGGTGTCCCCTGTTGGTCTCTGGAAGGTACCTCTGGCGAGCAAGCACATGCAGGCTGTTACCTTTGTCTCCACTGACAGAGCATGACTCTGTTGTGAGGGTGCCTGCATCACATCACTGCACAGCTCACAGAGCCGCCTCAGTATTGCCCTGTTCAGGCGGTACCGGCCCACAGTCTTGACATCTGAGTAGAGCTCAAAGCTGATGTGGGCTCGGTACTGCCTGTTGGGGCCATATCGCCAACGGGCCCTTCCACGGCCACGTCCCCCTGCAGCATGCCTTCTGACCCCCCTCATTACAGCTTCCATGTGGAAGCTGGCACTGTCCATGTCCCTGGCTTGTGTTCTCCCCCTGGCTGTTGTTGCTCTGTTCCCCCCGCTGTCCTGACTGCTACCTCCACTGCACCGAGTACACCTACTGGCCTCTGCAGTCTGTGGCCCCACACACCTTCCCTTGCCCCTGTTCTGTCCTGTGCTCTCCCTGGCCTGCACTCTTTCTCCCTCTGGCCTTGTCTGTCTCCCTGCCTCATGTGGCTTCCCTGTAGCGTTCTTGCGCCTCTTCCTTGAGCCTTTTTATTTTGACTCATTTCCACTATGGCGCAACTTCCGCCTGATCCACTGTTGCGCATTGCGCAAGGCTTTGAATATTGCATTGCGCACTTTATGCATGGTTCCACCCCCTTCGGTTGCGCATGCCTTAATTAGCATTGCGCTGTTGCTCAGCATGTTTTCAGTAGCGCAACTGCCTCCTACTGAATATCGCAGAATGGCACATTTTTGGACTTGCGCTGGCGCAACCCTTTTGAATATCCCAACCCCTGAGTCTAAATACCAGATAAATTAAATATCCAAAAAATCGTATGGAATCTTGGTGTTAATTATGAGAAATATAAGGAGTAGAGATAGGGAGGTTATCATGCCACTGTACAAGTTCCTTGTCAAACCCCATTTGGAATATGCCGGTAGTGTATGGAGTCCTAGATTTATTAAGGATGTGTGTAGGTTGGAGGGGGCACAGAGATTGGTGGCGAGGAGTGTGTCTGGAATGGAAGGACTATCTTATGGGGGCAGACTAAGGGAGCTTGGTTTGTATTCCTTGCAGTACAGGAGATATCATGGAGATATGTGTCTGATTTATAGGGCATGTGGAACTCCTGATTTGTGGGAATGTTTGGGTCTAGCAGCAAGATTTAGTTTAACTGTAAATCGAGGTTATCAGAATCAAATAAAAGGAGAACATTATAATAGGAACTTGAGAGGATCTTGGTTTTCTCAACGAGCAGTGGACCAATGGAATGATTTGCCTAGTTAGGTATTTTCCAGTGAAACCATGAATGAGTTTAAAACTGCTTTAGATAAATATAGAAGTAGCAATCTATACTGTATGACTTGAGGTTATAAATGGTGCAGGGTGTTAATGGCCTTCAGCTAATGTTCCTGATATTTTCCTATGTTTCCTAAGCCACAGGGAAGACTGTCCACACATTTACAAAACACTACTGCCTGGATACTCAGGCCAGGAGTGATGCCAGATTTGGCAGAGCAGTGTTGCAGAGCCTATTCCCTAAGTAGGTTCTATACCCACCTCCCTGGGGGCACTGCTTTGTAGTCTGCATTTGGCAGAATACAGCAAGATTTCATGTTGTTTGAAGAAAAAAATGACTCATCAAAGTAATGTTGTTTCTTCTAATGGAATCTTGTTGTATTCTAAGCTCCCACCCTGCCTCCCCTATAGAACCTAAGGAAGTGGGGCCTCTGCACTCTGTTGTTCTCTTGTTACCCAGTGGGTATTATGTTGTTCTCTTGGGCATCTGTGACTTAAGTCTTCCCCATGCCCTATGTTTTTCTTTATGTTTATCCCTGGGGGGTTGTTTAGGTTTGGTTCTAGATTAGTTGTACCCTTTCATGGGTCATAAGCTTTGTAAGAATCTGATCAGTTGCTAGAATATACAGAGGACAGTGGTTTGAAAACTGAGCTGAAGCTTAACATTCTATGCATTTGCATAGAGTTTAACTCCTTACTCTCGGGGCAGCTGAACCAGTTGGTCATACTGCATATGTTAGAATACAGCAAGACTCTATTAGAAGAAACAACATTACTACAGTGCGTAATTTTTTTTATCTCCCGACAACATCTATGTATCTATGTAAGTAGTATTTTGCCACATCCTTCCTAACCCCCCCCCCCACCTGTTTACTGCATAGATACATAGATAGTGTCAGCAGATAAGGGCCTATGGCCCACCCAGTCTGCCCATTTGAGCTTGTAAGTTCAGTTTGTTTTCCTAGAAGTCTGTTGCACCTTACCCCTGACCTCCAGAATTCCTTTATGTCTATCCCATGCATTCTTAAATCCCGTGACTGCATGCCCTGTTGTTCTGATAACGTCCTCATGTGAAACTTGCTACCCTTCTGTACCCTGCACATCCCCTGTGAGGTGCTTGCAGGTCTTTATCATGTAACCCCTCTTCGTGGTGTACATGTTGAGATCCCTCATTCTCTCCTCATAGAGTTTCTCATGCAACCCCTGCACCATTTTTAGTTGCCCTCTCTGGACTGCCTCCATTAAGTCTGTGTCTTGTCTGAGATGAGACCCTCAGAACTGGACACTGCTCCTGATCGGGTCTCACCAATTGCCAATATAATGGAAACACCACCTCTCTCCCCCTGCTGGTGACACCTGTTGCTTTACACCCCAGTAGCCCACTGACCCTGACCACTGCTTTGTCACACTGCCCTGCAAAATTTGAGGTCATACGATATTATAACTCCAGCGTCTTTTTCCTGCTTAGTGATTGACACCCTCTGCCCCCATTTTACGCTAAGCTCCTGGATTTGTATGCCCTAGGTAGATGATTTTGCACTTTTTGGCACTAAACCCCAGTTGCCTTACCCTTGCACAAGTGGTGATTTATTGTAGTTTTGCACTCTACTGTGTTTTCTACTCTTCAGCACCCCTTCCCACCGGACGCATCTGGAAAAGGGCTGTTACTAGCTCAGTATATCTTTCCTGCCAAAACTTTTAAAATAAATAAATAAATAAATGAATCTGTACATAAATCTTGTCATATACTACTAAGTATACCAGGCATAGATGTGCTCACCATTTAAAATATGTAACTGTTCATTTCTTCCCTCCCTCCTTTTTAAAGTAAAATTGTAAGATTCCCACCTGCATTTCACTGTGAGAACAAGCATGTTTTAAATATACATATTCGGCATACCTTTGTTGTGTATATTGATGTTAGATGGAGAAATTAACTTGTATATGCTCTGAAATCCCGGACGTGCGATGTGTGTGCTACTGCAGGCTTCTATGAGGCAGAACATCATGGTTGTTGTTGCGAGACTTTGCATGTGATGTCTCGCCAGGGAGCTCTGTCAGCAACATGGTCAAAGTAAACTCTGACAGCATGCAGCGCGCTACAATTTCTCAGGATAGTTCTTTCTCTGGTGACTCTGAAACCGAGTACAGTGATGTGGAGCGTCATCTCTCAGTTCTTGATCCTTATGGTGACGATCTGTACAAATCTGATGTGTCCCCCAGTTGTGATTCGGGCAGTAACTCCAACGGTGATTCAGAAGTGGATCCAGAGGCATATGGGGGAGATAGACGACTGCAGCACAACAACTGGTACAGTGTCATTGATTATTGCTGTGCTTTGATTCCTCACCTTGAATCCTGATTTAAAACTACAGCTTTCAATATAAGCAGTGTTTAGATGCCTGAAATGTGCATGTTTGCCTATCAGTGGCATACTCTTTTTTTTGGGGGCTCAACATGTAATTTCACACAGTAACTGTGATGATGGTAAACGCATTTCTGGCAAGCTGTTGTGTAATTCAAGTGTGCATTGTGTGTTGATATGGTTACTTATAATTGTGAATGCTGTTGCACTGTAAATCAGTGGGGATCACAGGGAGTATTCAGTGAGCACTGTGGTCACTACAGTGATTGTCTGGTGCCACTTGTCCATGTAATGATGTTGGCATGCTATACCCAGACCCCCCCCAACACCTCTTCCATGATGAGTGTGCTACTGTCTCATAAGCAATGCATTTGCATTGTGATACCATTTGTCCCCTGGAATTGTAATAAGCATACAGCTCCACAACTGTATTGTAGCATGGTCTGCAAATACCATGGTTGCTGCACTATGTATTACACCACTTCTTCAGTCTGTCATGTAATAACAGATATCCGAACTACCTATTAGGCACTCTGTGATGTAATACACAGGTGTGGTGCCCCCCCCATACCTCCCAGTCAGTATGCAGTGTGTTATTATTACCATCCAACCAGTCATGTTTTCTGCCAGCATTAGCAGCACATGTGTCATACAGGGCACAGGACTTCTGTCCACGCCAGTGACCACAAGTGTGTGTCCAGTTATTGTTTGTTTACTGTTGAGTTTTCTTTGTGACATGCTGTCAGTGACAGTACAGACTGTTGACAGTTATTTAATACTGCTTTTATCACTCAAGGTTTGACTCCTTCATGTTTACAGTGGTTGCAAGTGAATAGGAATTACGTAACCTTTTGTGGCACACTGGTAAACCGGATTTGTAGTTGTAGGTATGGAATTGTTTTGGTGGGGTGTGCTTACCATGAGGAACGTGAATGTGTGGCAAACTTTTACTGCCTATTTGGTGCATTCTGATTATCTGCTTGATAAAGTGTGCTGTATTGCTGTCTGTGTTATGTACATACTGTAGATGGTGGGTACTGGTTCTTGTTGAGTCTGACTTATGCTGTTATCACTTTTTTTTGTATTGCTTTTTGTGGGTTCTATAGCTGTAAGCTGCAGAAGCTGTCAGTCATTCCAATATCTGACTTATGTTCAAGTGACAGTTGTGTCAGAGCCACAATGGTGCTGTCACAGAACAGTTATTCAGCACCGTAACTCCGAAGTTGGCTAGCACCTGACACAGTATGTTACGTGTGGTGCATGTCTACGTCATCGGGAATAGTGTTCCTCAATGTGATCTGCTGTGTGGTGGGTCATAGGAACCGAAACCCATCGAGGATACTTTCTAGCACCACTGTGTGATGCAGATCATTAGTGTTGGGAATTTTAACAGCATCAATTATCTGATGCAACTGTCTTTACACTATATTAATAGTGGTCTGAGGGGTAATGTCATCCCCTTTTCTTTTGGTGGTGCCTCTGACTGCATCCCAGTTTGATTCTCCTTTGCCAACTGCCACACCATACTGCATCCCTCCCAAGATAACCTGATGTATCCTTTACTTCCGTGTACATCCTCCCTTTTGGAAACAATACACCTTTCCAGCTGTTTCTTTTGCCCTGTGTGCTGCTGGTGTTGTTCCCAGTTATTCTGTGCGTCTGTGGTGGTGAGTTCCCCGGAACTCTCATCCAGTTGTTTTGGCAGTTCTTTTTCATGATCATCAAGTTGTCATACTTGTGTGGGTCACTTTATTTTTACGTGGGTGTGTGGTAAGCATGTCAATGCATCATGTCCTCTAACCACGCATTGACTCTGTCAAGTTCTTCTCAACCAGACCATGCACACCCCCTGGGAGGGAATCACTGGGTGAATGCTTGCAGATCCATTCCCTAAAGGTCTCTGCTCCCGGTACCTGTGCTCTGAGTGTGAACCTCGGCTGACAGTGTGTTCAGCTAACCAGTTCACTGAACGCCAACTTGCAGGCCACAGTTACTGTTTCACTAAACAAATGTCTTGCAGAATGATCTTGTGTTACATGCGGTAACATATATTTGTCAGTCAAATTGTGACCAGTTTGTATATCACCTGTTTTGTGGGTGGCTATAGGTTTACATTACCACGTGCTGCCCTACCACTGTATCCTCGTGGCACGCAAACTTCATCATTACTTTTACTTATTGCTGTGAGTCATTGGAATACGCCTTATTATCGCACCTGTGCTGCCAAGGGTGACCTACCTTTGTTTGATGTTGTTGTGAATGTAATGTGTTTATTTATGTTACTGTCTCTTCTTTGACTGTGTGTTAGTCCTTATGTCTGTTACAGTACTGTCTATATGCTTTCATGTTGTCTCATGACATTAACCTTTGTATATTCTTCCAGTGTCGAACGGGAAGGGTCTTGCCGTGGTAACACTGCTTTTCACTAACAATTCCGGGAAAAAATTTAGTGCTGTGTAGTTTTGGTCACTTTGAAGATCATCTGTCGCTGTCCTTCATACCGTGTGTGCTGAGTTGAAGTGGTAAAGAACTGTATATATGTGGTAAGTATGTTACGTGTGTCTGCAATTGTTATGTCACCTAGCTGTCCCAGTGGTGCTGATGGTTAAGGCATCTGTTCCTTACCTCCTGACACACTGGAGACCTGTGTTTGCGCTGCAGGTGGGCTACCGTGGCTCACTTGTGCAGGTAGAGGACTGAGTGTCCATAGGACACCTTTCCTCTCCTTGGGAGGGGTGGGGACAGAATCTGCAGCTTGCATCGCCCCAAGCGTTGGTTGTGGGCTTATGCAACAGACCCACAGATGTCAGTGGCACATGCGGGACAGATGACCGTAGTACTTCACTCGGAATAGTGCATGGCTTGTCCAATGGCATCTGAGGATGGGAAGAAACTGAGGATAAAGTAATGTCAGGCGTGATGATGCCTGGTCCCTCACAGGCGCACACCAGGAAAGCTGTCACCTCTCTACAGGCCCTCAGGTGAATGCTGTGGATGCAGGGGTGATGTGGCTGAGTGGGCTAGGGGAAGGTGGCTGGTTGGGAGTAGTGAACAAAAATTTTGAAAAAAAGGTAATGCTACCCGTGGTTTGCATGTCCCACACTGTCTGATTACCATGTCTCTTAACAATTTGTATTTCTTCTTAACAGGTGCACATGTGGGAACTGTCACGTCATGCAGGACAAGCTAGAATGTCTGTGCTGCGTGGAGATTGATAGAATGAGCTATCGAAGAGAGGACATGGAGGTGCAATGTATCACACTTCATCCAGGATTCGAAAATGTGGTGCTTGACCCGTATGTGCTCCAAACCGCATACTATAGTTATCACCAGCATTATAATGGTGGCAATACCCCACCAGGGATATATGAGTAAGTACATGAAGTGTCAAAGGTAGTGGAAAAGGAACAGGTTAATGCATTAATGCACAATATGTATTAGTTTTCACACAGGAAGAGGAAGGTGAGGGTCCACTGCTACAAAGCAGGTTGTGAAGATAGGTGTTCAATACTGCGATGAAGTTGTAGACACCTGCAAGTACTTTGCAGAGTAAAGGTGAATAAGGTCATGGGATGCGAACGAATATACACTTGAAGATTTAATGACTTTAGGGTGGTTTCTGGCAACAGTAGCAGTGGGATAATTCTGCTGGTATGCATAAACCTTGGAAGTACAGGATTATTGTAGGTGGGCTGTTGTGGTAACCCTCCACGTAAAAAAGGGGATCATACAGCTCACTGGGAACTATGCCCCCAAACGTCTGATTGCAATGCAGTGTATGCTTTAGTAATAACAGTGACTGGAAATGACAGTGTAGCTTCTTCAGGCTGCTGTGCAGTACAGTTAAAGGAAGCAAGTATTCATTGCCGGACATACTAAAATGCCAGAATAGGCCTTATGGTCTTTCATGTATGCTCGATAGTCAGCACCCATATTGGGTGCCCATTTTGCTGTCCCCCCCCACCCTCTTGGGTTTACACATCCCCTTTCCAGGGTATTACCCCGGTATTGGACTTCCTCAGCTTCACTCTCCCCCTATATCTGTCCCAGCCCCTCCTGAACTCCTCCACAGTATGAGCCTCCACCAGTCCCTTGTACAGCGCATTCCATGGTTCCACCACCCTCTCAGTGAAGTAACAGCTACTCCTATCCCCGAGTCCCCCCCCCAGCTTCCACACATGTCCTCTGGTTGCCACCCCTTTTTCTGTTGGTTGCACGCATGTGCAAGAAACACACTGTATCAGCTTCTTGCAAAAGCGAGTTATGAGGCATGTCAGTGTTGTGCCGAATGGCAGCAGTCCGTTCTAGGGCTGGCCTCTGCCACAGCCAATAGAGGAGCATGCTGTCGATCACAGCAGTTAATGAGCATGCCACAATGCGTAAAGAAATTCGGCCATGTCATCATGCAATCAGCTGTTTAGATGCATTACAAGCTACCAAAACAGCTGATTGCGTGAATCATGGCGATAAGCTTCTCCATTCGGCCTCTCTGATCCCCACGAAGCCAACGGAAAGCTGCCACCCACCATTCAGTGTGCCTTCCTGGTGAAACATTTCAATAAATAAAAAATAAAAAAAGCTGATGGGGTGCCCAATCCCCCTGTTGGCATGATCCCCTCCCCAGTTCATTTGCCAACACGAGCCCACCCCAGTGTGGCAAAAGTCCCCCTGTCATCTTTAAAAAAAAAAAAAAAACCTAGAAGAAAAAAAATGGTTCCTCGTTGATTCTCTTGCCCCCCCCAACCCGTGCCCACCCTCTGTGTACTCCACCTCCCCACATCCCCCGCCTCAACCTCATACTTACCTCCGGAGCCTGGTGCGATGATCTTCTGTGGACCTGGAACACGTCTGCACTCTTCAAAGCTGACTGCGAACTGAAGAAATGCTGGTAAACTGTATAATGGCATAAATAGTGTTTTTTTCAACTTTGGTGCATATCACGGCCATTTTGGGGAATTTTTTCATAACATTTTCAGCATGGGGTTCTTGGGACCCCACCTCATGAACTCAGTCACTGTCATGTTGTTATTCAGTCCCAAAAGGTGATTTCACGGTCACTGTGCAGAACCACCTTTCAGGACCAATTAACGAAGCAACAGTGTCACAGTTCATGAGGTAGCCCCTCCAAAAAGCTTATGTTGAAAATTTGGTGAAAAAATCCACAAAAATTACTTTTATGAGACTGCATTATGCAGTTCCTACACACGTTTGTAACTTTGAGCATTTTTAATATTTTCACTCCAGATTTTCAACATTGCCATTTTACCGGTAGCAGCCATGAAGAGCGCTTAAGTAATGGCGCGATAGGGGTGGGCACTACTGAAAGAGCACCTACCTAAATGGCAACCGCCCAGTGTAGCAGAACGGCAGTAAAATAGCGACTGTAGCTGCAGCTCTGTAAGGACAAGACGCGGAGCAGCGACAGTCCATCCCGCGGGCGTACAAAGCCCCTGCAGCATGGAAGCGAGACCTGGGTGCAGGCAGCAGGAAAGGCGAAACCCTGCTAACTGAGGTGTGGGAAGGCCTGCCAACCGAGGTGTGGGAAGGCTCATACAGCTGGTAGCGAGGGGCATGGCAGACAGTACCCGACATAGGGCCACACACAACACAACAAAAAAGACCACTGCCCCCCCTTGCCCAGCACAACACCACAGCAGAGCCCCCCCATCAGCAGGCCCATGGGAGCCCCCACCATGACCGGGCGATGTTCCACACCCACGCTGCATTGCTGCAGAGGCCCCTCACATGAGCCGCATGCCACTCCAGTCCAGCAGTCACACACCTGCGGTGGCACCTGGCGCACAGGTACACAGGCTCTCTTTCCGTCGTCACAGTGGGATTGCCCACTGCATGTCGTCCCATAGCATAGATGCATGGTGCGCTGTGTCCATGCAGCCTCGCCTCCACCTGCGCTCTCTCTGCTCTGCCCTCACGCTCTTTTCACGTTTGCCCATTGGGGACTTTCTTAAACAGCAGCACCCTTATCACATAAAACCCATTTTACCACACCTCCTTATGAACAGTACAGCTCTCATTTTTCACATCTCCCCAGAAATGTGTTTTCGCACCTGTTGCACACAATGGTGTGGTCGGTATGCAAAATCAATGTTTGGGACAGATTCAGAGAATCACAGTGACACTGTTTATGAGATTGGCCCCCAAAAACCCCATGTTGAAAATGTGGTGAAAAAAATTCCCCAAAACGACTGTTTCATGAGCATGCGTTGTGCAGTTCCTACACACGCTCTTAACTTTGAGCATGTTTAATATTTTCACTACAGATTTTCAACATCCCCATTTTACTACTTCTCCTTATGAACAGTGCAGCTGTCATTTTCCACATCTTGCCCAACATGTGTTTTCGCACATGTAGCACACAGTAGTGCGGTCGATGAGCGAAATCAATGTTCGGGACTGATTAAGAAAATCACAGTGGCACTGTTCATGAGCAGAGGTCTTAAACTGGCTATGTTGAAAATTTGGTGACAAACGTCCATAAAATGACTGTGTTATGAGTGTGCATTGTGCAATTTCCATGCACCCTCGTAACTTCACAAATTCATAATATTTTCAGTTCAGATTTTCAACATTGGCATTTTTCCACACCACCTTATGAACAGTACAGCTGTCATTTTTCACACCCTGTCCGAAATGTGTTTTGCACTTCCGGCGCAGAATAGCACGGTCGCTGTGGGAAATCAATGTTTGGGACAGATTAAGAAAATCACAGTGACACTGTTCATGAGCAGAGGTCCCAAAATGCCTATGTTGAAAATCTCCTGTAAAATACCCCCCCAACTAATTACATTATGGGTGTGCATTGCACAGTTTCTATGCACACTCATGACTTCACCAGTTTTTTTTATATTTTCACTCCAGATTTTCAACATTGCCATTTTTTACACCTCTTCATGAACAGTACAGGTGTCAATTTTCACATCCTGTTTGAAATGTGTTTTCGCACCTGTGGTGCCAAGTAAAAATCGCCTTTCGGCTAATAAACTGATAGTGTCACTGTTGATGCAGTGGCGTCACAAACAGTCCATGTTGAAAAGTTTGAGTAAAAATACCAAGAAATGCCCTGGGTGTTAGGGTTTTTGACCATAACGCCCTACCTTATAGGGACTGACAGGCATCAGGGGTGTGACTTGGGATTGTCCACAGTAATGCTCATGCCATTCCACCCCCACCCTGCAGCGAGTGGCAGGCTTCGAGGTGCCCCTTGGACCCTTTGGCCCCAGAGTTCACCCCATTCTCCTATACTGCACCCATTTCAGCGTATTTCCTTATGGAATGAGGTGAGTGTAAAGCCTGAACACCCAAAGCACACCTCGACACTTGCCAGTGTCTGCAGGGTGGGGTGAGGTGAAATGGCATGACCGTTATGGGTGATGACTCAAAGGCACACCCTAATACCTGTCCATCTCTGCAGGGTAGGAGTGGAGTTGACGTCAGTTCAGTACTTCACTGCCATTCCTATACTGCATCTGTCTAAATCCTGCACTTCCACTGCTAATGACAGCAAGCAACACTTGGCATTGACAAATGCTTGTTTTATGTGGAACACCCCATCCAAGCCTCCCTTATTAATCCCCTTTATGTATAAAGACCTCTACCATGTTCCCCTATCCCTCCCGTCCTCCAGGGTGTACATGTTGAGCTCCTCGAGACTCTTCCCATAGGTCCTTTCCCCTGTATCCTATATCATCTTGGTTGCCCTACTCTAGACCCTCTGCAGGAGCACAATGTCCCTTTTTATGTGCATCCTCCAGAACTAAAGTTCAATAGACCTCTGGACCTGTAGGGCACAGGTCATTCGAAGTGTGATGTAATGACACCTCCAGCCCAGCGGGCAAGGCAGGTTGTAGAGCAGTGGTAGAAAGTGCGGCAGTCATCCCAGACCACAGCCGAGGATGGTAGTAGGTATGAGCAATTTATTGCATAGCAAGGGTAGACCTGCACATAGGTCAGTAGTAGTAGTAATTGATGAACCTGCATGTAATGTAGAGGTAGTAGCAAAGGAGTGTGAAGACCATTGAGGGAATGTGAATAAGCAAGTAAGTGGAACAGCCTCCTGTGAGCTAGGCAGATATCCCTGTATGAGTGGTACATGCAGATGTGTAGGAAGGAGCCATGATGAGACGGCTGGCTAACAGTTCAAACAAACATTGTGCTCCTGATGGTCAAAGTACAGCAGAAAGATGCCGTGAGAGGGCTGAATCGAATAGGTTGGCACCTTAACATCTAGAATAAGCCTCGTGGTGCTGGAGTAGGGCAATGTCTTAGGCCTAAGTATGAGATAGAAGGACTCTAATGGACTGAGTTTGGCTGCGAGTGCTGGCAGTAAGAAGTTATAAGACAACAGCACAAACTGAAGCAGCATGGTATGGTAAGAAGTATCCAAGGGAATTGATAGCCACTGTCCTGTGTTGTACTGTAGATGGAAGTCCACATGAATAGGGAGGATCCTTGATGAATAAGTTGGTGCAAGCTATCAAAGTGGGCTACAGTAGCCAGACTCTAGAAGTGACTCAAGGCAAGAATCACTGACAGTGCAAGTCCAATCTTGATAAAGTTGATAAGAGTAAGTGAAGTAAGGAATCCAGTAACAATGTAGAAGGTCCGGCGAAGATGGTAGCAGATCCTGAGGAAGGTTCCAGACCAATGTCAATGACTAGGAGACATGGCGATGATGGCATCCAGAATCCGGGAGATGGCATGAGCAACTTGAAGTGGGGGTCAGAGTTTCAAGAGACGAGAAGATGGAGCTAAGGTATGGAAGGCAAGGTGAACAAGCTGTATGCAGTCGGAAGTTGAAGAAGGTAACTCAAAGGGACCCGTGGTCCTGAGTGGATGAAGCTGTAAGTGGACAATGAGCTAGACAGCTCTGAAATCCTCCCATCATCCAGCGAAGCAAGTATGAGAAGATAGAAATTGCATGCTGCGAGCTGGGCAAAGCAGGTGTAGTAAAATATTCAAACCTCCAGGCCCCGATGTGGGGTGAGGCAGGCGTGGTGTAACTGTCGAACCTCCAGGCCCTGATGCTGGGCAAGGCAGGTGGCGTGGAAGAGCTAAAGCAGGTGAGCCGAATAAGCACTGCATTGCTGAGTGTAATGAGCATAGAGCGGTGACACCCTGGAAGGGTGAAGGAGTATTGAGTGCAGTAGAATCCCAGACTAAGCCGAGGAAAAGGTAGTAAAATGAAAGCAAGCAAGGACCTGCACACAGATCAGTAAACAGTACAGGAATAAGTGGACTCACATGAGGTCTGCATAGCAGTATAGACACAATATTTGAACCTCCATGCCCAGAATCTGCAAGCAGGTGCAGAGGCTAAGCAGTGCATTGCAAGAAATCAAGGCTAAAGGCAATGAATGCCGCTAGGCCCATACATGGGGTAGGATGAGCGGCTGGACCACATGTAGGTCAGCCGGAGGAAGGTGTAGAGAGCGGTAGCTAGGCCCCACAAAGGCTAGCAGGACCACAAACCCTCATGCAGGGTAGCATAGGAGAGTGAACCCTTGCCAGGTGGGTGTAAAAGGTTATGAGGTCCAGGAGAAGGTGTAGCAGGGCCAGAAGCTGGCAGTATAGTTATTGAAGAGGGATGTAAGCCAATACTTTGGGACTCTTGAAATAATCCTGGATTGTCCTGTAGATAGCAGTACAGTGTGAGGAAGCTGAATAGATATGTCCTGAGGAATAATATAGTCCGGGGAATAGTTGTCCCTCGGTCTGGGAATTTTAGTCCTATGGCATTAGTAACGAACTTTAAGGAGAAAAAAAAAATAGGGTCCCTGTCCCCTTCAGTGCCTTCAGCTACTCTAATAAGCTTCAAACTATTGTGACAGGAGCAGTCCTACTGTTCCATGATCTGTCTATGAAGTTGTTCAGGTTGCACAATTTGCGAAGGCGCTGTCTTGTTAAAGGAACCAGTTGGTCCTTAATGTGCTGACTCATTTCTCCATCACATCAGTTCTAACAGGGAATGTTGCCATTGTGTCACTTACGCTGTTAACAGAATTATTTAGCACTGAAAAGGGAATTAATTGTTTTACCTTTCCGGATGTCAGTTTAGTTCACTGTGAATGTTGCTAGCACAGCTGCAGGTAAATGCTTGTGTTAGGTGATCAGTCTGTCTGCTGATTTCAGCACGAAACCATCTGTATCATTATTGTTAGTAACCCTCATGGAGGAACGCACTGGAGTGGCAATTGGTGCCCCTTGTCTCAATGGGCATCTGTTTGAGGTTAATTGAGCATCAGTAGTTGCAGCAGTTATCGTTAAGTTATCAGCAAGCAAGCGGCATAACGGAAATGTGTAGGAGGACACAGAGTAAAAAATGCATCTGAACTGAAGGGAAGGTGAGGGATCTGGCAGCAGGTGCAAACAAGCATGTAAGTTGAGGCAATCCAGGTGGTATAACCAGCAGAAGAATGGAGGAAACCCAGCTCAGCGGCTGTGGTAAGCACCTGAGGTACTCTTGGCTAGGCAGACTGCAAGCGTGCAAACTATGGCAGGGCATGGAGCGGCAGCTGCTCAGAAATACGAAAGCTGGGAGAGAGAAGTAAAAACAAATGAAGAAGCAGTACGGGAGAGGTAGGAATAGAAATCCCCAAAAAGAAGAGGAAGCAACACAACCAAGGAGGAACGGGGGGCACAAAACCGACAAGCAAAATGATAGACAAGAGGGAAATGGGGGGGGGACGAGCACAGGCAGACAGAACGAGGAAAGAGAGCAGCTAGGCAACAGCACCACCGCCAGACAGTGAGTGTGACTCGCTCTAAGCAGAGCACCTGTAGTCAGATGGTTTAAGTAGAGTGTGGGGGAGGAGCTCTTCCCCCACATAACTACAGGCACGCCTTACAATTATGGAGTTAGTTCAATGGTAAATAAGTTTCTTCCCCATAAGTACGTCAGTGTCTGTAATTGTACTCTGGTTGGGACAGCATTAGATATCGAAGCACAAATGTATTGTGGCTGTAATGGGACATTTATAGTGTCACACCACAAGGTGATTACTATAATGTTTCACTGTGCAAACATGGACATATGGACAGCAACCTTGAATGCAGGTTGATTACAGTGGTGATGAACTATAGAGACACAATACAGGGGACGCTGGAAGTGGAGGGCAGTGGGATGGGTGTGAGGAAGGTAAATGGATGGAAGCTGGTCACCATAAATGGTCTGAGACTGTGGGGTGAAATTAGTGACTTACATGCTTGCATGGTGGAGAGGATGGTGGAAATGGCAGCCATCACAGAAACAGGGGCCACCCAATACCATGACCGGGACATGGTCATGTTATGGAACAGGATATTCCACATGGATTCAGGAAAACGAGAAGGGGGAGAGTGGCATCATATGTGATGGAGGGGCTGAAGCGCATCAGGGCAGAGGGAGAAACACAGTCCTCATGGGTGCTAATTCAGGATTACAGAAGTACAACCCTGTTCCTCTCTGGATGTGAGTGGTATGCAGGCAGCCCTCACAGACAGAGGAGATGGACAGGGAACTTGCAAGACAGATGATAAGGGCATTGAGGAAAGGGAGTATGCTGGTTGTTGGCAACTTTAACCTGCTGGGAATATACTGGTAAACCACAGCCACCAGCAATAAAAGGGAGCAGGTACTGCTGGATGCCTTTCAGGAAAGCTTCCTGACACAGGTGGCCAGGAAACCATCCCAGGCGTGGGACACCCTCAACCTAGTGCTCCTAAATGTGGAGTTTTTGTGGGATATCAAGGTGGACAAACCATTTGCTGTGAGTGCCCATGAATCAGTATGGTTCAAGTTGATTATGAGCAATGAGGGGATGTCATCTAACTCCAACGTGCTGGATTTCCAGCATGAAGATTTTGCAAAGATGGCGGACATACTGAGTTGGTACCTGGCAAGGATCCAGCCTAGTATGTGACATGCAACAGAGACGGGAGGTCACGAGGAAGGGTATGTTAGAGGCTACCAATTCCTGCAAGAGGCAGCAATACACAAGTAAGGTCTGGGGACGCCAGATCCATGTTTTACCAGAATGACATCTTTCTGTGAACACATGTGAACCATTCACATCAGATCAACATCTTCCACCTGATCTGAGGTTAAAAAGTAACTTGGGTTTTGCGTGTAGCCATTGACCACATTAATGATAGCAGTAAGGACATCACACATGAAGATGTAATGGTGATGTGGTTTTCTATTACGTCTGACTCACACAATTTATCACATTGTGTCATGATTCATATATGACCATGGCTTGCCACAGTGTTACTTCTTCACATAAGCAGAGTTGGATGATGACTCTTTCATGATGGGACAAACAGCAGAGGTACAATTCATTACCTTCCGACCAGCATCCAAGCCACCTTGTGCCTCTATACCGTTACAGATTTTCCACCATGCATCATTTCTTTACTACATGCTTCAGTAATATAAACAGGCAGATGCAGCCTCCATCACATAAACAGTACTGTTGGATAAACCTGTCACAGTCATCCAGAGATACAGGATCGCATGTTTTTCAAGCTTTAAATATTTAGCAAACCCCATTTGAAACTGCATATGGTTGCTGAATGAACTGGGTGTAAAATGAGCAGAGCATATGGTAGGTGACAGGGCATGCTGCCAATCCCACTCCTCATCCAGCTGCACAAAATTAACCCATTTCTTAAAATGCTGGGGTGACTTGTCTCTCTTGGGAAAATCAAATACTGACACCTGACCTGAAGGCTTGTTACTACAGCCTGCCACGACACAATAATTCACCATTTCTTGGTGCAAATACTTTTCGGATAAGATTACAGAAAGTTGCAGTGACTATCACTAAAATGACACAGTCCTGAAGCTCTAATACAGGTTCACAGTTTATGGCGGAGTACAGTTGTGGGTGAATAAAAAGCTAAAATTGTACTCAACAATATGCCTTCTAAATAATCAGCATGTCAAGCAGACTTTGTGGCATCAAAAATACACGTACTGTGATTACAACACTGCAGCACTATACAGTAGTTTACCTATAATTATTGGGTTCTGCTTTTTTCAATGGAAAAAAACGTGTATTAAATACCGTAACACCTGAGTAGGTGTTACAGCATTCACGCGGTTCCTTCCCTTTCAAATGCGCTCGAGCTTCACACTGTCCATTTTTCTCTCAAAGAACCAAACACCTCCTTACTGCCATTCGCTGCATACTAATCCTTCTCATTTCCCTCGTATCACCTCAGTAAAATAAAACAAGTGACTAGATTTCAAACTGCAAACTACATAGCACAACAAAACAGCTTCTGGAACCATGCAGGCTACTTCTGGGAGTGCCTGAATTTTCCACAGCCCAGTCACTGTAAATGTGTACAACTCCAACCAGAAACCACAAAATACATGAAGAATCTGACTCATCAATGACTCATACACCTCTGAAGAAGATATTGCAAGCCAAACACAACACTCGCACATTAATTTGCCTTCTAAATATTACGTTTTGCTGTAACACAGTAGACTGCTACAGTACAAACTTTCACGACACTCCCTAACTAATCAACCCTCGGCTTTCCTCTGCAGGTCAAACAATCACAGTACTTCAAAACAGACGAAGCAACGTTAAAAACCACCACAGTTATTGATTCTTAATTTTTCCTTTTTTTTAGTACTGAACTATTTAAATTTACATGTACAACCTCCAGTTCTCAGTTTCTGTTACAAAAAGTGTTCCATTATCACAAGGTAAAACTCTAGTTTCTTTTTTTTATTTCAAACCTCAACAACAAAAAAAGTCACCCTTCAGTTATATAAAACAAAATATGGGGTGCAGTGTTTTTCACTTGAATTTAACACACACCCTTGTGACTGGCTGATGGCAATTATAAACCCTTGGCTTTGCCGTCATTTATGTGCCATCCAACCACTCGAATGTGTATTAAAATTCTCGTAACACACTGCACCCCATACTTTATCCTATATGTAAACACTGGGATGCGAACTTGAAGGAAAAAAGCAATTGCATTACATGTATTAATGCCTGAAAGACACAGAACAGCAAAAATTATATAGCCAATCTTTATACCAATAACAAGACTGACAATTACTATTCAGGACCACTGCATGACAAAGGCATGTATGTCTGACAGAAAACTACATGACTCACTACACAGCAAGAAGAATGGCATGTGATAATACCATTTTTCACAGTGCCCGATATGTTTTTTTTATTTTATTGAAATTTCGGATAACACCTTTGAGAACAAGCTCATTTCATAGGTTCCACGTCAGACGAACAATACATATTAGGAAAGTATGAGACGGAGAACAAACAAAACAAGGAATTATACAAGACATTACAAGAGTGTATAACTACAGAAGTTCCAGTACATGTGGCGTTGTACAATGTGTGCCACGGTGCATATTTAGGTAAAACCTGGAATTCAAAGGGTCATGTTAGAGGGGGTGGGGGTCTTATGAAACGACTCTTTACAGGAAAATGAGAACAGACTCAGCCTAATATCTAATAATCAACAAGGTAAGGGATGGCATCAGCCCAGGGGCCTTGTCAGCGGTGAGAAGGTACGGGACAAAGCATTTTAAAGTGAGCAAGGGCCCAGAGATATAATGGGGGAGGGATGGGGGGAAGCCATAGAGGGGTGAGGGGAAAGAGTGGATGAAGAGGAATGTGAAGGAGAATGATTAGCAACTTAGAACAGTTATTTACGTGCTGAGAACAGTTATTTACGTGCTGAGAACAGTTATTTACATGCTGAGAACAGTTATGCATAAGGTCAGGATAGCACAAGGTTAGAATACGTGCTGGTCACAAGAAGGAAGGTCATTGGATAACACACAGTAACATGCAGTAAAGCTGTGTACAGGTACTGTGTCTGCACCACAATGACAGGGACTGCTCAAGCGAAGCAAGGCAGACTGAAGGGGAACACAGGTTACCACACAAAGGCAAAAAAAAAAATCTAAGCAAGACTTTCCCTTTCCTGCAATATATATCTATGAATGCTGCCAGATAAATAAACTTATCACAGCAATGTCACAGCACAGATCAGGATATACATGAGACTGTGAGAAAGCCAGCTCTGCAACACCTTGACACTAACTGCCTAATATGAGCTGTTAGAAATAGGATGAAAACACAAAGGATTTGCAGCATAGTCTGTTCCCAAACCAGCACTTCACATCATATGCCCCCCCCCCCCCACCCAAATAATTATTTTAATCTCCTTCACCACACGATCACACAGCACAGATACACACTTCAAATGTGGGCGCCAGTGAATATACTTTTCCTGCACTTGCAACGATACCTGGCATGACGTGTCACAGAGCGGCCGCAATGCATTCTGGGAATGGCCACTGAATGTAAACACACAAGATACTGTAAAAACGAAGGCATACTAAATAAAGTCATAACTCAGCACAGGAACGTCCGACTTAAATAATTATTTTTTTCTTTTGAATTGAAAGCCTCCTCTATTGACTGATGCACTGCAATACTGGTAAATGATACCTTATAGCTTTACTTTAGTTCTTTGGTAACTGGGTAAGGCCCACTAGGCATAATGCCTGTTTTCAGGGATGACCCAGCAGCACTGGGGAGGTTAAGTGATTTGTTCAGTCACACAGTGTGCAAGTGGATGTTGTGAGAATCAAACCCAGGTCTGCTGGATGTATCAGGCTCATTTATAGCTCGTTACTCTAACCACTAGGCGATATTTCTTTCTTTCTTTCTCTCTCTCTCTCTCTCTCTCCCTCTAGCATCCTCTTTCTTTCTCTCTGACACAAAGAAATGCTACACACTGTTATTTGTCTGTTACACTAGGCTACCAAGTCTGTCACCCTGAGGATATCTAAATCCCATCAGAAGACAGAAGGCAGGTTTACACTTGCGTATCTCCACATTCCTCTCAACCTCCTGCCTTGCAAATTAGGGACAAGGCTTAAATGAATTAGGGACAAGTGGCTTAAATGAGGAACACATTTTAACAAAACATAACATTAACTCAACAAGCCAGCCATAATGTGTAGATTTGTGTAAAGAGCATTTTCTGAAGGAGAACTAGACTGTAACATCAAAGTCTGGCATTATTTTGTGCTTTGAATTCCTACTTTTCAGCAACATAAATCCCAAATATAGGAGATACAGTGGAAAATGTTGATGCAAAATTAGGGATGTCCCTGAAAATCAGGGACAGCTGAGAGGTATGTTTCTGTAAATGCTTTGTTGACTCCCAATAGAATACCCG
This sequence comes from Neoceratodus forsteri, assembly GCA_016271365.2. Lineage (NCBI taxonomy): Eukaryota > Metazoa > Chordata > Ceratodontiformes > Ceratodontidae > Neoceratodus > Neoceratodus forsteri. Next base: position 298,494,586 of record JADMNL010000026.1, read on the forward strand.
CTCCACTGCTGTAAATTTGTGCTGTATGGATACCCCACGCCCACCCTGTTGAATTGGCATTTGTTTTGTGGCAGTAGTTCTGTCAGTTCTGCAGCACAACCACTTTTTCCATTCTATGGATTCCCATGTGATTGCTGAACGCTTAGTTACATGTTGTATTCAATAAAATCATAAGTATATGCAGTATTTTACTTTCGTTCATGTTGTTCATGTAACATTAGGTTAGCAGCATTTTATTTTCGGTTATGTTCGCTTATCCAAAACCCCGTTTATCCAAATATTTTGGTTGTCCCCCTGCATGTTCGGATAAACGGGGTTACACTGTACGACAACGCAACCCCATACATTATATGCTAATTGCCAGTATTATTTCCAGTATAATGCAACTTTTTGTGAAACAACCTCCCATCTACAGCAAGAAACCAGTCCAGAACTGATAAATTCTAACTGGCATTAAAGAACCCCTTAAATAAATGGTTTGTGGTACTGCGGCAATCAGGCCTGAGAACTCGCTCAGGCAAGCATGGTGCCAGGGTGCAATCTGGACAGTCCGACAACCATGCTCAAACCAGGAGAGGAAAACTTTAAAATGTTTTCTAAAACACTCTCTCTGTGGACACAGCCTTAGATGTGCTTTACAACAGGCTACCTAGGTTGATACCTGACTAGCCTTATGACACTTAGCATTTTAAGGTCAGCAGTGTGTTAAACTGGTTGCAGATTTGGCCTAACCCACAAGGATACCTGGAAATGTGCTGGTGAACCCCCCTCAGTTTGGTACCTGGTCACCTTCTAATCTCTGAAAAATCTTTGCATTTATCACCTATTTTTTTAATTAAATGGGGTATTTTGGACACTGCAAATAAATGTGAGATGCAAACACAAAGCTAGTTCATAACATTAAAGTGGAACACTGATATGAGTCAAACTGGCTACAACTTCAGGGAAGGATTACTTTCCAAACCTGCCGACTAGCAAAAAAGTCATAGATGGGACTCATGCCCCCTAGGGTTCAGTCTCTCTTCAGCCCAGCCAACCACCCCCGGTACACAAGAAGCTCTGACAACTATTCTCTATCTGTCCCCCGCTGTCGCACCGCCCAAGGCCAGCAGTCTTTTACAGGTAGAGCCCCTAAGATGTTTAACTCCCTGGACTGTGAACTCACCAACTTGGGCACCCTCTGCTCCTTCAAACACAAGCTACGTCAAACGCTTGTGTCCAGAGCCACCTGTGACTGTTTATCCTAACCTTCCAGGTAGTCACTTCTGTTCTTCGCACCTCTGTACTATCACCATCTTTACCTGTCACCACCCTCCCCGATACATACCTTTGCCTCTCTCCCTAGCCCTGGTCCACCACCTTCCTCTCTCACCCTCCTTCAACTCCCTTCCCCTCTCCCTTTTCTAATCTGTTCACCCCACCCACTGCTGCACTTGTTCCCCAATCCTTGCCTCCTACCCACCTCTCCTTCTACCCCTCTCTCTTCCACTTTCTTACACTACCTGGCACACCCGGCAGCAACTCAGTTTTTCCACTCCACCTTTCCCTTTGACAGTGCCCTTCTGGCAGCTTTAATTCATTTAAATGTTGTTTGTTGTGACTCATCATTCTTAAATGTATGCCTGATTGTGTTGTTCTAACTGTTACTTATATCACCTGTAGCTTTCAGACCATGTATACTTTGTACCGAATTTTGTATTCAAACTGCTTGCCTGCTAATCTCACACAAACTGTACTTCTGTTCTTTGTATGCTGACATGGAACCTTTGCAAAAGAGCCATTGGCTCAAAGGTATTTATGTGAAATTCTAATAAATAAATAAGCGCCTCAACCTGGGTGCTCACCTATTGATTTTTCCAAGTGGGACCCTGTATCCACTTTCCAGGCGTATCCCCTGTATACCAGTTCGACCTATGGCAGGAGGAAATTGCTCTTCATCCTGTTCTCCCTGAAGTGCATCAAAGGCATGTCCCCTCTTATTTGCTCTTAAGGCTTACCTTGCAAGTCCTGACCTAGATTGTTGCACTCCACCAGATCACGTGAGCTGATGATCCCGCACATATATATGACTCACAGGTCCCTTGCTTTCAGTCACAGATACCCAACTGCGTGGAAATCCCTGCAACAATCCCAACACCTGGTAAACTGCCCCTTACCCTCCAGTAAAAAAATCTGGTTCTTCAAAGTCTCTTCTAGATCCAAACCTCGCTGCATCATTCCAGGGGTGCAACATAGGCAGCAACAACTGTGAGCTTCTGCTCCTATACCCCTTGCCAGAATCTTAACACTTGGTAAACCACCCCTTACCCTCCAGTACAAAAATCGGTTCTTTATAGTCTTCTCTAGACATAAACCTTGCTGCCGTCACCCCAGGGATATAACATGGGGAACAACTGTTAGTGTCCGTTCCCATACCCCTGCACTGGGCTTTGCCTTGCACTTGAAACTTTGTTGTGCCAGTGTAAACATTCAGTGCCTTGTGAGCAGTGTCAGATCCAGGGTTATACAATGGGGGTGGGGTGCATACTTGACATGCACTTTTTAAAATGTTTTTAAATCCTGTATATTGTCTGATATTATCTTTTTCATTACATTTTTGATGTAAAATGCAAATGTAATCTATAGTTTTGAATGTATATTTTCTTATGATCGATAAGTTAGACTTACTTCTTCAACAAAGTGAAATGCAGCAGCAGCAAGCAAGTACGTTACAATGGGGGGGGGGTTACAGCTGTCCCCTTCACTCCCCCCATAGATCTGCCACTGCATGTAAGCTACCACTGTATCTAGCACTGTTTGGGACTTTAACATGTTCGCTTGTCAGCAGACAGTTTGCCTTAACAGGACACCATTGTAAACAAGCTCTGTTAAGTGTTTTTTTTATCCAGAATAAAAATAAGTTGAATTTTATTAATGCTGCATACATGCCTTCGTACTCTCTGTGGGCTCGCTGCATGAACCTGTATTGGTCCTATGTGTTACAATATATACATGGTGCTTAGTGCCATGCGGCCTGGGAATGCTTTGGACTCTGCAGATGCACGAATCCATCCCCATGGCCATGTAAGCATTGAAACCCCCTGACTGGGCTTGCTTTCATACACCTGTATTGCTGGTCAGTGGAGGCCCCTGACATGTGCCCCCCACCGTCCTCCCTGCACCCTACACTGGTGGCATGACTTGTCTCTGTCTGAAAGCTGCCACCTGTGCTCATCAGCCAAGGACCCTGCCAGAAGTGGCCTCTGACTGGGGGATCCCCCTCTTCCGCCCTGTGCTCTACACTGGTGGCATGGCTTGGCTTTGTCTGAAAGTCACTGCCTGTGCGTGCTCACCAGCCATGAATCCAGACAGCTGAAGCCCCTGACCAGGTGCTCCCCCCTTGTCCTCCCTGTGCTCTACACTGGTGGCGTGGCTTGTCTCTGTCTGAAAGCCATCGCCCATGCCCATCAGCCAAGGACCCAGCCAGTGGAGACCCCTGACCAGGTGCTCCCCCCTTGTCCTCCCTGTGCTCTACATTGGTGGCGTGGCTTGTCTCTGTCTGAAAGCCATCGCCCATGCCCATCAGCCAAGGACCCAGCCAGTGGAGACCCCTGACCAGGCACTCCCCCTTCGTCCTCCCTGCACTCTGCACTGGTGGCACGGCTTGACTGTCTGGATGCCACCACCCGCCCTTATCAGCCAACAAAGGACCCTGACTGGGCACTCCCCCACCCGTCCTCCCTGTGCTCTACACTGGCAGCGTGGTTTGGCTCTGTCTGAAAGTTGCCACCCGTGCTCATCAGCCAGAGACCCAGCCAGCAGAGGTCCCTGACCAAGCGCTCCCCCACTCATCCTCCCTGTGATCTACACTGGTGGCACAGCTTGTCCCTGTCTGAAAGCTGCCACCCGTGCTCATCAGCCAAGGATCCAGCCAGTGGAGGCCCCTGACCAGGCACTTCCCCCTCGTCCTTCCCATGCCTGCGCTGTACACTGGCTGTGCAGTTTGACTCTGTCTGAAAGCTCCCGCCTGTGCTCATCAGACAAGGATCTAGCCAGGTGCTCTTTCTGCCATGCTTAAAATTGGAGCCTTCTCTCTGCCCAAGCCTGATTGGCTGCATTCTTCAGCTGCTCCCTCTGATTGGCTGCCACAATCCTGATTTCATGTCCAGCTTTTAGTTCTTATTCTGTGTGCTGCTGCTTCTTGTATTTTTGCACAGAATTTCCATTGTTTTAACTATTGTAGACTATGCCTGTTTCTTGTAAATTTGCTTAGAGCTGTTTTACCCACCTAGCTATTTAAGTGATTCAGCTGTGTAATTATCTCCTCCGAGTCTCCCTGTCTGCCCTTTTCTCTCCCTACAGTTGCTGTTCTCTGCTTGAATTTTCTCTTACCCGCCCATCCCTGCCCCAACACTCTTTTAAATACACCTCCTCTCATTCTTCCTTCCCCTCCATCAACACCCCCCTACCCATTGGTGCTTCAACCACAGCTTCAGCTCTCTTCACTTTTGCTGACAACTCCTGCCCTGTGCTGCTTCTCATTGTCCCCACTGACTCAGCTTTCCCTGCTCACCTTTTAATCTTCAGCCCTGATGCTTATAAGACATCACTCTCTTGGGCTTCCTTGGGTTCTCCTGATCCATCCTCACCTCTAATCTTTATCCCTAACGCTTATAAGACATCGACCTCTTGAGTTCTCCCTGCCTCTATTTCTCCTGCTCTGCTTCTTCCTCCAGTCGCCCCAATGAACTCGCTCTTCTCTCCGGTCCATCTTCCCCATAAGCTACTTTCCTCCCTGATTTATGCTGCCCTGTCTTTCCCACCCTTCCCCATTGTGTTTGTTCCCTTCTTTGCTGTTTACTCTCCATAAATATTCCTTCTCCTTCTTGTATTGGGGTGTTTTCCTGTGTTCTTCCCTCCCACCGCCTCCCACTACAGGTCACAACTCTACTTGACTTAGCCAAGTGACCTTCTCAGTAGGCAAAATGACACACAAGTTCAAATGCCAAAAAGATAGCAGTGTCGGGGTGGGGGTATTCTGCCCCCCCCCAGGAAAATGCAGAATTGTTAAAGGGACACTGTCAGCTTTGCAAGTCGTTTGGCAAGTAACTCATTATTATGCATGTAGGCATATAAGTGTGCAGGAGTTACCGCAGAATGCCCCTGTGTTGCCCTCAAAAATGTTTTTTGCCTGATTCCATGAATATAAGCATTATTTTCTGTACATTTGTCCCGAGCTAAAGTCTGCCATCACTAGAAGCATAGCCACTGGAGGAACGTGCGTGTGCTCGGGAGCTTGGTCCCAAAGTGTACTTTTTTGCATGCTAGTCAAAAAGCTGAGTTAATACTACATTGCTATAGAGTGGCCCATGTGTCGATTAGCAAAACCCGAGTGCTAGTATTTGCACAAAATCGTCTAAAATGGCTTCCAGAATCCGTGCATGCGGAAGAGCTGGCGCTGAAATCCCGCGCATGTGCAAGAGTGTGCCTCTTTTGAGCATGCACGGGATTTCTGCTCCGACAGCTCTTTCACATACGCGTGATTTTGGAAGCCATTTTTAAGTGCATTTTGTGCAAATACTAGCGCTCGGTTTTGCTAATCAGATACATGTAGCGCTTCCTTATAAGCAAATGTGCTGCGTTAACTTAGCTTGTAGAGTAGCATGTGTAACCCCCCTGCAAATGGGGGTTCCCAAAAGACTTCCAGGAGCTTGCTTGAATGCTCCAAGCCTGAATGGTGTTTGGCGTTTAAGCCATTTATCAGTGAGTGTTTTTAGAGCCTCTGGTACTGTCTCTTTAAGAGCTGTCTGCTTGCAGACATAATTAGTTTGTATGGGGGGACTGTGTGCTTCTCTGTTTGAGTACCACTCGAGCTGCTACCAATTCACTCCATTTTTGCAGTCACTAGGAGTGCAAGGGAACCTATCTGAAAGATGTAACTGTTTGCCAGAAATCATTTACAGTAATAATGAAATTACAGTTTGTCTAACCTGCTTTCTTTGCAGTCAGAACTGTGTCTGCCTAGTTCCCCATTCTGGTTTTGAACTGCTGAACTGGACCAATCAGTGTGGGTAAGCTAGCTCTAAAATGGTGCCTTGGACGAATCAGAACTTGGACTCATAATCTGAGCCAGACACAAGAGGATTGTATGGGCAGTGACTCTGGGAGATGTAGTTTAGACTTCGGCGCCTTTTTGGACCAACAGCAGCAGTCTATTGTGAGTGACAGCCAATCCAGTCAAGAACTGGGAGGAACTCAAAGGAAGTGCCGGTTTTGTCTGTTGGAGTTTCAGTTTAGATCTGGCAGTGAAGGGAAAGAAACCCTGTGCTCCTTCAGTGCACAGTTTCAGTCAAACGTGTGTAAGGCCCAGAGTTCGGTCTGCAGCTTGTGTAACTGCTTGTTAGGACTGAATCTGTCCTGTGAAAAGAATCAAAGGATCTCTGAAGAGTAGAAACCAGGCTCACCCTGTAGAAGACTGGAGAAATTGTTGAATTGCACTCGGTCTGTCAGGAACTGAATCTGCTGTGTGTTCTCCGGGTATTGTGCAGTAATTGCGATCGGGATAGAGAAGCAGTCTGCCTGGTATAGTACTTTCTTTTTACCATATAAATGTGTGAAGAGTCTCGTGGAGCTCAAGAGTAGCCCTGCTGACGTTGAAGGACCCTATCTTGTTTGGAGGTCGTGAGTACTAATTCAGGGTCGCTCCTGTTGAATTGCCACATTAAATCCAAATGGAATCACTGTACTGCTGACTGTTTAAACTAATTTTTCTTTTCACTGTGTGAAAGGGCCCCTACCAGCTGCCACAGGGTTTGGACTAGCCACTAGGGCTTGGGTGCACCAGGACAGTAACTGGTAGGGATAGGCCTGCACAGAGCCATAGGTAGATAGTAAAGTGATAAGCTAATTAACCTGATTTCCCCTGTCCTTGTTATATCCCCTAAATAAATCAGAGCTGCTTGTTTCAGCAAAGTTATACTGCCTGAGGTATTTGTCTATGTTAAAGTACTGTACTGTGATTGTTGCACTGTATCTTATTTCACAGGAGGTCCCAGTGCGGAACTAGTCCTTGGGGTAAGTGTATACGGTGAAGGTAATTCTGATATTTGTGGGCCACTAGTGGGAAGAAAGGGGGTTGCAGTGTCCCAGAGGGCTGTGACCAAGTAAGTTTAACTATTGCAAACCCTGACCTCTGGGTGGAGGCACCCGCCATTGGATCCAGGCCCCTCAACCTGTTAGTGGCAAATCAGGCAGGGGTAGTAGCCCCTGGGATAGCGCCATCTAGGGGTTACACATGTAAAAAAAGTACACTTCGGGACCGACATCCCGAACATACACGTGTTGCTCCAGGGCTATGCTTCTGGTGACGGCAGACTGTTGTTCTGGACGAATGTACAGAAAATATAGCTTTATTCATGGAATCAGGTAAAAAAACATTTTTTGGGGCTACACAGGAGCATTCTATGATGACTGTTGCACACTTATGTGCCTACAGGCATAATAATTAGTTACTTGCCAAATGACTTGTAAAGCTGATAGTGCCCCTTTAAGCAATAACATGCCTAGAGGTATCTTGGAGTCTGTCTTGGAGTTCACCAGGTCCCAACCTCCTGACTCTGAAATGATCCTGCTTGGAGACTTCAATATAAACTGGCTCACGTCTGATGCAGGAGTCCATAAGGATGCCGTCTCATCGGCCAATCTCATCCAGATGGTCGTCTCTCCGACCAGGAAAAACTACAAATCCGGCACCAGCACCTTCCTAGATTGGATTCTTACCAGCCACCCAACTCGTATCATGAATACCTCTGTCCTCCCTGACTTGCTTAGCGACCATTCCCCTGTCATCTGTGAATGGTCAAACAAATTCCGCATGTCCCTTCCTAATATCATCACTAGTAGAGTCCTACCACGTGGGCAGTTGTCATACCTCAAAACATGCCTCAACCTCCAAGACTGGTCCCCTATATACAAAGCAACAGATGTAAATACTGTGGTGGATTACTTCATCAACACTTTCAGTGCAGCCTGTGACTCCTACGTTCCTTTTAAAAAGCGCAAAGTCAAAGCTGTTTGCAGTCCTTGGCTCTCACCAGCCCACACACAGAGAGCTCCCTCCTGGAGCGGGACAGAAGCGAGCGCCGTAAGAGGCCTCCAGCAGTCCTCTGCCCCACACAAGCGCAGACTCATCATTAATTAAAAAAAAACAAGACAATACTGTTTACCCACCCCCAAAACAAGGCCAGCAACAGCCCACACAGTAGCCTCCCTATCACCAAACAACTGCTTGAACAAGTCTACTCCTACAAGTACCTTGGGGTCACTTTCGACTCAGCCCTCACCTTTCATGCCCACATCAATGCCCTTGCATCCGCCACTAACACCCGGCTTGGCATCCTCTACTGCCACAAGGACTGCCTCCTGCCTGATGCCCTCCTGCTTGCCATTATATCCTCAGTTCTGTCCCTTGTGGCTTATGGCTTGCCGGTATATGGTGCTGCTGACACCACTGCCCTTAACAAAATTCACATCACCCTAAACAAGGCCTGCAGGCTAATAATTGGTGCCTCCAGGCTCACCCACACTTGCCAACTCTATGACAAGGCAAATCTCCTTAAGCTTGATGAATGTCTCCGCTACCAAACCTGCATTCTAACTAAGAAAATTCTGCTCGGGCTCTCCCCACCTGAGGTGACTGCCTCCATTCAGCATACCCATTCCAGTGTTGCAACCTGAACCGCCAACAAGACCAATCTACTGGTCCCCAGAACTAGGACCACCCATGCTCAGAGGTCTTTCCGCTACAGAGCCCCAACCTGGTTTAACTCCCTCCCAGCAACCATATCCAACTCCCCCAAAATTGCCACATTCAAAATAACCCTTCATAACCAACTAGTTAATACTTGCAGCTGCTCCTGTCACTAATTATCACTGTACTACTATCCCATAGCATCAGACAATGCCCGCTGGGCTGCATCCCTAGTACACCTCCCCCCATGCCACCCCTGGTTCCCTGCCCTCTGCTATTACCTGATAATTATCTGATGAATCTTGTAATCATGGAATGTTTAAAATTGTTCTCTGTATGAAACCATTTGTGTAACGTTTGTCTACTACTGTCATGAACTCTGTGAACTTGTAACTCTGTCCTCTGTGTGACGAGGTACATTTGTAAACGAGCCTCTGGCTCAAAGGTTGTAAATCCAAAATTGTAGAAATAAATAAATAAAGTAAAAATCTAGAGATCACGTCTGAGATCTGGCCAGAACCACTGATAAAGAAACTGACATCCAAAACTATAAATGTGCATGGAATGACTGTACCACATCTATCTGGCAAAAGAAATCTACCTACTTTAAGAACGCTCTTACAGATACCTGGGGTAATTGGAGGGCATTTTGGAACAGTATTAAAGAGGTCACTGGGAAGCAGCCAAAAACATCCCCTACCTTGCTCAACATAAATGGGTCTACTACGCTTGACCCTAAAATCATAGCAAATACCTTCAACACTGCATTCACCAATCTCAGTAGTGTTCTCCCTTCTGACGTTTTCAAGGATTATGACTCTCCCTGTCCTCCCCCCAATGCCTCCTCCTCTTCTAGCCACCCACCTTTTTATTTCAAAGCAGTCAAGATGCATGAAGCCCGCAGATACATTACCAAAGCCATCACCAAATCCAGATCCAGCACTGATACACTTGACCTTAAACTGCTGTCCCTCACCCTTGATGAGGTGTTACAGCCACTGACATATATTTTCAACCTCTCACTTAGGCTCAGCCAGTTCCCCAACAAATGGAAATCTGCCACTGTTACCCCTGTCCATAAAAGTGGTGACAGGACCATCCATGGAAACTACCGTCCAATCTCTATATTGCCACCTCTCTCCAAGACCCTTGGAACGCATTGCAGCAGATCAGCTCACAGACTTCCTGGACAAATACAGTGTCCTGTGCTCGCAACAACATGGCTTCAGGAAAGGACATAGCACCACATCTGCCCAACTGGAATTCTCTGGAATTCTTCACAGCTTACTGGACAATGGTCAGTTAATTGGGTCCGTCTTTATCAATCTGACTAAGGCATTCGACACTGTCCATCACCACCTACTGCTTGTGCAACTTCTGAAAGCTGGGTTCTCTCCCGACTCCACTGCCTGGCTCAAAAGCTACTTGGAGAACCGGTCTCAAAGAATAAAAATTGCAGATGTCCTATCTGATACCAGGCCTATTCGCTCAGGTGTTCCCCAGGGATCCATTCTGGGTCCCCTACTATTCAGCTTGTTCCAGAACTCCCTTCCAAATTCTTGCTCCGAAACAATCATCCTCTATGCAGATGATGCAGTAATTCTTGCCTCCCACAAGGATCCTAAGCTTCTACAAAACAACCTTCAGTCTGGCTTCACATCTGTTGAAAATTGGTTCTCAAATCACAATCTGGTCCTCAATAATAAGAAAACAAGTCTATGATGTTCAGCAGCGCTCATAACAAGCACAAGCTGCACCCTCTATCCATCAAAACCAGTCATGGAGTCACCCTGGAATAGGTTCCAGCCTTTAAGTACCGTGGGATCACTCTAGACCCTCATCTAACTTATAGTGCCCACACTGACTCTGTAGCCAAAGCAGCAAATACTCGCCTTGGCCTTCTCTTCTGACATAGGCAACATCTTACCCTGGAAGCCCTGTCTATAGCTGTTCAGAGCTCTGTCTCCATTGTTTACTATGGGCTTATCATCTATGACTCTTCCCCCGCTACCACTCTTAGATGCATATCCACCTCCCTCAATAAGGCCTGCTGACTTCTCACTGGATCCCACCACCTCACACATACGTGCAACCTCTTTGCACAAACTGGATGGCCGCAGCTCACCAATCAGATAAAGTACCTAACCTGCACCATGGCGAAGAAAATAACTATGGCCCTTGCACCCCCTGGAGTGTGTGCACTCCTGCACCCTAGCAATAACCCCCGCTCAACCAGGGGGTCTGAATCACAGCTCCTGCAGGTTCCACGTTGTTGTACCTCACAAGGTCAAAGATCTTTTGCCTACAGGGTGCCCAGAAGGTTAAATGATCTAAACAGTTACTTCTCCTCCACTCCTACCCTTGGTGCTTTTAAATCAAGGCTCCGCCTCTCTCTCTCTCATAGCCTCTAGCTCCTGTGACTGCCTCCACTAGCTGACCCCATGAATATTTCCCCTAACCTTATGCAGTTCTTTGTGTCCTATTAACACTTTGTTACCCTTTAGCATGCACTTCCCCATGTTATGTCTACGACAGTGCCTCTGGCTGCGCTCCTCTTCTGTAGCTCTCCACCCCTTCTACTCTTCCTTTCTCTTGTCCTCTATCCTCTCTGCACCTCGTCTGCTATCTCCTTGTCACCTAGCCTCCAAAACTTGTTTTGTTTCTCAGATGCTTTGTAACTCTGTTTAACTTACACTGTTGTAACCTTGTCCTATGTATTGAATTTGTAATCTGACTTACATGTCTTATGTTTTGAATTGTAACCTGACGAGGAACTTTTGTAAAAGAGCCCTGGCTCAAAGGTATTGTAATCCTAGACCTATTAAATAAATAATAAAATACATAAAGAGGTAAGCAGGCGAGGAGGGTAATTAATGGAAAGGACTTTCCACAAATGCCAGAAACCTGGGAAATGAGATGGTAGATTTGGAAGCATTCATGTAGGGGGAGGGTTTGGATATTGTAGCACTAACAAAGACCTGGTGGTCTGAGCATCAAGCCTGGCAGGTGGGGATCCCAGAGTACAAGTTATTCAGGAGGGATAGGATAGGCAGGAAGGGGGGAGGAGTGGTGATTTTATTCTGTAAGTATGTGACTCTGTATGTCCTCTCTGTGACGAGGTACCTTTATAAATGAGCCCCTGGCTCAAAGATTGTAAATCCGATTGTACAATAAATAAAAAAAATAAATAAATATAAATTAGGAAGGGAATTAAGGTCACAGAAGGGAATGAGGAGCAGAGTGAAGCAGATTCGGAAAGCTTATGTGTCACGCTGGAGAGGAAGGCTGGGACAGCATTAGGACTAGGGGTGATATACAAGCCCCCTATGCAGAATGAGGAATAGGACATACTGATGCTGCAGGAGGTTCAAAGAATGGCCCAGCAGGGGGAGATTCTACTGGTGGGAGATCTGAATCTCTCAGATGTAGACTGGGATACCCCATCGACTAGGTTGACTAGGAGTGGGGAGATCCTAGGGACACTCCAAGGTGCCTTCCTGCATCAGCTGGTTAGGGAGCCCACAGGGGAAGGTAACATACTTGACGTGGTCCATACCAACAGAGACCGTGTGGATGGAGAGGAGGTAGGTGCCAGCCTGAGAGATAGTGGCCATAGCACTGTGGACTTCAAGTTCAGAGCAGGATATGAGACTAGTCATACCACCTCGAAGATACTAGACCACAGGTGGGCAGATTTTCCCCGGATGACGGAGATTTTTCGTGAAGTAGTGAGAGGGTGGGAGGTGATGGGAAGAAGGGCAGAGTACCTATGGAAAAAGATCAAGGGGTTGTGCTCCTTAAAGCAACAGAGGGATGTGTAAGAAGGGTGAGGAAGTGCAAGAGAAGGAGGAGGCCACTGTGGTTCAATAGGGAAGTGGGGGGTAATCAAGGAGGAGAAGAAAAGGGCATTCAGGCAATATAAGCGAACACAGGGAAAGTTACAAAGAGAAGCTGAGGGTGGCAAGACGAAGGATTAGGATGGCTAAAGCAGAAAATGAGAAGAGAATTGCTAGGCAGGCCAAAAGAGGGGACAAGATGTTCTTTCAGTACACTGGAGAAAGGAGGAATTCAAGACCGGTGATAGAAAGGATTAAGGGGGGGCATTGCAGGTGGAAGCGGATTTCAAAAAAGCTGAAGTGCTGAATGGTTGCTTCAGCTCGGTTTTTATGATGGTGGGGGTTGGAAGGGGACCAGAGCTAATTTAGAATGGAAAAGGGGGGGGGGGGTCCTAGCCCAATCAGTGTGGAAGAGGTAAAGGAGGATTTAAGTAAATTGAGGGTGGACAAGGCCATGGGACCAGATTGTCTTCACCCTAGGGTGCTCAGGGAATTAAGGGATGTACTGATGGAACCACTGGTTATTTTTTTTAACTTGTCCCTGAATACAGGGTGGGTACCAGAGGACTGGAAGAAGGCAGATGTGGTGCCAATTCATTAAAGTGGCAGCACAGAGGAAGTGGGCAGTTATTGTCCAGTCAGTCTCACATCGGTGGTGGTTAAAGTGATGGAGGCAATATTGAAACAAAGGATGGTTTGATATTTGAAAGGGGGGGGCTGCAAGAAATACAACAGTATGGCTTCACTTGGGGACGATCATATCAGACAAACTTGATCAAATTCTTCAGTGAGATGACAAGGGTGGTTGATCAGGGTGGGGCAATGGACGTGGCCTACCTGGAGTTCGGGAATGGCTTTGACATGGCGCCCCACAGAAGGCTGGTTAATAAGTTGGGTTGTCTAGGGGTGGGGCAGAAAATAGTAAGATGGGTGGAGAGCTGACTGAAGGGGAGAAACCAGAGGGTGGTGATCAATGAGGTGCACTCTGGGGAGACTGTGGTGTCAAGCGGGGTCCCTCATAGGGCGATGCTGGGGCCCATTCTGTTTAGCATCTATGTCTGTGACATAGCAGAGGGGCTTTAAGAGAAGGTCTGCCTTTTCACAGATGACACAAAACTCAGTAACAGGGTAGACACCCCGGGGGGGGGATTGAAGAATGATATAAAGTTACTGGAAGAGTGGTCAGAAATATGGCAGCTGAAACTGAATGCCAGGAAATGCAAAGTGTTGCACTTGGGGAGGAGGAATCCAAATACCACATACACACGGGGGGAGAAAATGGCAGCAACCAGGCAGGAGAAGGATCTCGGAATTATAATCGCAAATGACCTTAAGGTGCAGCAAAGCAGTGGGCAAGGCTAACAGGATGCTGGTGTGCATAGGAAGAGGGATAACCAGTAGAAAGGAAGATGCTGATGCCACTTTATAGCTCCATGGTGAGGCCACACCTGGAGTATGGAGTACAGTTGTGGAGGCCCCATATAAGAAAGGACATAGATGGCATGGAAAGGGTGCAGAGAAGGGCCACTAAAATGGTGCATGGGCTAAGAGGGATGGCATGTGAGGAGAGGTTGAAGGAGCTGGATTTGTATCCTCTGGAGATGAAAAGGGAAAGAGGGGACATGACTGAAACATTCAAGTATGTGAGGGGGAAAAATAAAGTGGGGAAGAGTTTATTTACAGGGAAGGTAGGTACAAGAACTAGGGGGCATGGACTGAAGGTGGAAGGGGAAAGGTTTAGGGTAAATGTTAGGAAGTATTACTTCACAGAGAGAGTGGATGAGCCTTGGAACAGGCTGCTGGAGGAGGTGGTGAGTGCCAGTACAGTGGAGTGATTCAAGAGGGTCTGGGACAAACACAGAGGGTTGTCAAGGGGAGGACGAGGGGAATCTTGGGGGTGGGGGTGACAGGTAGAGGGAGGGAATGGGCAGAGTCGATGGGCCAGGAAGGTCCTTTTCTGCTGTCACATGTCTATGAATCTATGAGTCTCACCCTCCCTAGCAAACCACTTACCTGCTGCCCGCCTTACTGCATTCCCCACTTCACCTGCGCTTACTCTTGTCTCCCTTCTTAGTCTACCTCTCCTCCTGATCTTGGGTGCTCTGCCCAGTGTTCCTTCCATGATTGCCTCCTAATTACAAGCCACACTTTCACATGGCTAGGTGCCTTGGGTCAGCATTACCTAGCAACTCCCTCCAAGCCCAATTGTCTACAATGCTTCCCCTCTCCGGGCGTCTCTTCCTTTGATCCATCCTCCCTCTCCTTCACAGCCCTCCTTCTCCTGTTCCATCCTATAGTCCAATGGTCCCATCTTACATCCCAGTGGATGCTGCCACAATTTTCCTGGCAATATTCCACCTGTGCCCTTCTGTTCCTGACCCAGCTTTCTGCCTACACAAGAAACCGCTCTGGGTTCTATCGACAACTTCACTGGCAGTGATCTTAGCCACCTCCAGCTCCCTATCCCTTCAGGCATCATTGTTCTTCTACGCCTCATACCTTTCCTGCCTCCACTACACTGGTTCGCACATATCTTCTACATACCCCTTAAGCAGGCATTCCCACTCTGCTTAGTTCAAGTTGGTTTGTAGATGGATCAAGAACCTAGTCTTCCTGCTCTTAATCTGCACCAGAAACGTCGAACTAAATCCCGAACCCCCTCAGTCATTAGCTTCAGCCATTGCTTTCACAACCACCAAAGGATTGAAGTGTCTGCACCTAAATGTGTGCAGTCTCCTAAAAAAGTTAGACCTCGTCCAGGCCTGGGCTTCCAATACGGAACCAGATGTCCTAGTGTTAACTGAAACATGGTTGAAAACCTTGATTCCTGACAGTGAGTTTTTGCTCCCTTCCTATAACCTTTTCTGTAGTGATAGGCTAACCAGAGAAGGGGGTGCAGCCATTTACATCAGTCAAATTTCCAGTGTACAACTTTGTTCTAGGTAACTCAGCTAAGGAATTTGAGTCTTTGACATTAAACCTATCACTCTGAGAGAGATATTAATTGTTTTAGGTTGCTACAGGCTGCTTTCAGGGGGATTGGAGCTTCTAAGCTACTTGTGTAAACTAACAGATTTGAGACAAAATAAAATTATAATATTTGATGATTTAAATATCGATTGGCTAACCACCAAATAAAAGCTTACAATGTAAGGATTTTTGTGACGAAGCTGGTTTCACCCAACTGATATCAGAAATCACTCACCCCAACCCCAAATCATCCACAAATGGGACACTACTCAACCTAATTCTTACAAATTGACCCCTCAAGATCACTCACGCAACGGCATTTCATAATGATGACAGTGATCACTGTGTCATGGCCTGCATTATAGGCCAATCATCCCCTAATCCATCTAGTAGGTTCATTTGGAAAAGGAGTCACTGCAAATTTAACTTATTCTGCTATCTTGCTGATCTCAGTAACATAAATTGGATGGACTTCTACCTGGCCTCAAACATTAATAAGGTGGCCTCCCTTTTCAACAATATTCTAAGTGCTATTATCAACAGACACGCCCCAATGATAAAATGTAGAACCTGGAAGCATTCCTGTCCTTGGTTCACAGCTGAGCTGAAATCTGCACTAAGCTCGAGGGACAAACTTTGGGCTACTGCCAGGTGAACCAAACTCCCATCAGACTGTGCATCCTTTAGAGCTGACTGGAACGAATACACCAAACTAATTAGGGCCACTAAAGCCAATTATTACCTATCTGCTTTTGAAGCCATTAAGGGCAACTCCAGCAAGTTCTGAAGTAATTAAATCTGCAGAGGGCAACAAACCCTCATCCTCGCTACCTGGCAAGATTTCCTAAAAAGGAACAACCTTATCTGATAAGTCTAATATCCTAAACAGTTTCAACAACCACTCCTCTACTGTGGGCCTTGCCTTCAACACTTCTAAAGCTGCCACCCTCATTACCTGCTCATCTAGACCCTCCCTGTATTGACTGACAGTATTGTCACCTTTACCCCTTTCCAATTTAAACAGGTAGAGGAACTTCTACTTCACCTTGATGTTAACAAAGGTGCCGGCGTTGACAACCTAGGACCCTACTTCTTTAAAGCAGAATTCCAGTATCTAACAGCCCTCATCCTGCACCTATTTAATTTGTCCATTAGCTCGAGCACAGTCCCTGAGGTCTGGAAAATTGCTCAGGTACTCCCATTATTCAAATCTGACGATCCCATGGACCTAAACGACTACCGCTCAATCTCCATTCTACGTCTCCTTTCTAAACTCCTAGAGAAGCTAGTAAATATCCAACTTAGAGACTACCTCAATAGGAATGGCAATAAACCCAGCCCAGTCTGGTTTCAGACCTGCCCACAGCACCACCTTGGCCTTAGCTGCAGTTACAAATGATTGGCTCCTTGCCATGGACAAGAACTAGGTCACAGGGCTAGCTTCCTGGATCTTAGCAAAACTTTCAATACTGTTGACCATGCCTTACTACTCGACATGCTAAACTGGCATGGCATATCTCGGCCAGCCAGCGTTGTCATGGTTCACCAGCTATCTTTCAGGAAGACTGCAACAGGTGAAAGTGGATGGCTCCATCTCCCCATTCCTTCCCATTACAATAGGAGTTCCACAAGGCTTGATCCTTGGACCTCTTCTATTCATGTTATACATTAACACCATTGGGGCCAACATCAGCAAAGTGAAAATGCACCTGTTCGCTGATGGTACAGTTCTCTATACTACTAAACCTTCGGCGGTCGAAGCCCATGCAGAACTCCTGGCCAAATTCGATCATCTTCAGCTCAACCTTGCTCAGCCTAAACTCCTGCTAAATGCTAAGAAAACGAAAGTCATGTTTATCTATTCCAATCATCAGACAGCACTTCCAAACAGGATCCCATCCTGCCTTCCATCAAGACTCTCCTTGGCGATGACCTTGAAGTGGTACAGAATTTTAAATATTGTGCCTAGGTTGTGAATTAGATCACCATCTAACGTTCACTGCCCACATCACCTCCCTTATAAAAATATTATGGCAAAGAATTGGTTTCTTCTACAGGAACAAGTCCCTTTCTACCACCCATGCCAGGTTAGGACTAGTTTAGACCACCTTCATCCCCCTCCTTGGCTATGTCGTTGTAATTAATGTTTGATGCTTTATTTCACTGCTTCACCCATTGGACACACTCTACCATAAAACATTATGTTTAATCTCTAATGTTCATCGTTGTACTCACCACTGTGATTTATATACAACCTTAGGCTGGACCTCTTTACCCATGAGACGGCTCATCCACTCGCTCACTTGGCTCTACAAAGCCCTTCTGCTGAAGCTCCCTCCCTACATAAGTGACCTGTTTCAGTGCACTACTAACCTCTACCCTCTACGGAGCAGCTCATATATCATGTTGAATGTCCCAAACGTTTACTCCACTTCGGTGAAATGGCTATAAGCCACAAGCTTCCGACCGCTTGGAAGAAAGCCCAAGCTTGTCTCAAACTTCAAAACCTAATTCCCCTAAGTAGCTTCAAAAAACTGGCCAATGGCAAATTGTTTGACACCTTTTAATGCCATTTGACCATATGACCAACACTCCACTCCTCTTCTCCTAACTACTTAACATCCAAAGCCCACCCCCCCAGGCTTATTTCCACCCTGTATTTAAATCTTCTGCTAACCACCCATACCTCCTTCTCCCCTCCTCTCCCTCCCTCCCTGCATTCCCTTCAATCTTCTGGTCCTAGCATTCACCTATCTACCCCCACCTTCCATTTTCCCTCTCTTGCTTAATTGCCTACCTTGATCAGACTACCATCTCTTTACTCTTCCCTCAAACTACCTTTTATCAAAAATGACTGTACATAATCCAACTATTCAAATTTTGATCATTATTACCTACTGAACGCCCTGTATTTTGACTGTACTAGCTGTTACTTAACTATAATAGTGTACATTGTGAGAATTGTGTTGCCCAATGCTATCTTACTGCTGTATTTATTTCACTTGTTCTGTCTTATAGCGTGTACCTATTGTTCTTTTACTGTTTTCTTGTACTACTTTTATCTGTCTCAGGACCTCCTTGTAAATGAACTTGCTCAATGGAGTTATTTCCTGCCAATAAAACTTGACTTGACTTGGTCAGGGGTGGGAGCAGTATGAAAGCATGACCGTAACCATGTTGGGAGCCCTGGTATGCCTACACACTATGGAACACATGCACAACTTTGGGTGCATACCGTGTGCCACCACAGTGCTGTGATGAAATGTGATTCTGTCATCTGACCCAGTCTGATCTGAAAATGACCCAGTCAAGACCTGGTCCAAAAACATTTACGTGTTTTGGCTAACCAGGGTAAATCAGAAACCTTTGGAGATCAGAGTTAGAATCAGAACCGGATCACAGATGACCCTCCCATCCCTAGAACCAGCCCCCCACCCCTGTTGTACCAGCAGGCTACTGACATACTTGGGTACAGAAATGCATATGTGACACTCTGGTCACCTGGAATAACAACATCCAGTTGTAATAAGTAGAACTCAGAAACTCAACATGTCCCCACAAATTAGAATTTTAAGCCATTGCATTCTTTATTATGAAGTACAATCACATAAAAATAAGATCTGTGTCCCTTGGCGTTCATTTTCAGGTAAGGCTTATTTCCTGCCTGAGGTCACCCTCCTCTGCTCCAACATCACTGCATTGTAACTGACTTTGATGTGACAGCCACAAAGGAACAAGTGCACAGCCCTCAGTCCTTCACCTGCAGATAGTGTTCGGGGTTGTCCCTGAACATCTTCACTTCTTCACATAACTCCAGCAGCCATGCCTGTGATTGGCTATCAGGTTTGAACAGGTTGACCTGTTGACCCAGGAAGTGGTGAAGGAGATGTTTTTCGGAGAGATACATTATGAGGTCATCAACCAGTCTCTTGAATGACATGGTTAGATCACTCCAGTCGCCAGAATCTGGGTACTCGTCACATGCCCAGAACAAGGTTGTCTGAGAGAGAGAGGAGAGGGGAAAAAAAGAGAATCACACAGAGCAGATTTTAGTTGTCTGTATGTAAGGGGAAACAAGACAGTGTGTGGTTATAAGGCAGTATTGCACACCATCGTTGTTAGGCACACAGTGTAGCTGAGTGACACAACCATGTAAGAAGTGTATTGTTCTGTTATGACCACACAATGTGGAGTGTGTTATCTCACTTATAAAATGGGCTTTTACTTGGTAAAACTATGTAGTTCAGGTGAGGCGTGCAGTTGTCAGAAAATAATCAATGGTTATGTGACATGTTTCAACCAGTCTGGTTACAAGATTTTCATTGCCCAGATTATAATTCACTGTTACATCCATCAAAAAAAGTTTAAAGTGATTTTCCAGTTTCCTGAAATAAAAAAAAATACAGTTGGCATTGAGGACTTCAGTCTTAGGAAATGAATGCCAGGACAGTCCATGCTTTAGTAAACATTACGTAATGGCATAAAAACATCTAGATACTTCAGGAAGGATTCACAAAGGACTTGTGCGCGGTGCGTCTCAGATACCCCGACACAAATGAGATACACTGAGCACAAACTGTGGTATTCACAGAAGATGCATCGGGATCTGCATATTATATGTTAATAATAATAATAACTTTATTTGTTCAGCACCTTTCAAAATATCAAGACGTTTTAACAATAAAAAGATAAAACATGATACAGTAAAAACACAATTCAATACAGATAACAATAAAATTCCAAGAATTCAGTAAAATCAGACAGAAAAGGCTTGGTGCCATAGATAGGTTTTCAAGGCCTGTTTGAAGCCCCCCACAGTCATGCACTCCCGAAGCTGACAGGGTAGAGAATTCCAAAGGGTTGGGGCTGCATACATAAATGCACGGGCCCCCTATGCTTTTAAAGATACCCTTGGAATCTCTAGCAACCCCTCATCAGCCGAGCAGATCGATCATCTGGGGCAGTAAGAAACCAGAAGCTCTTTCAGGTAGAGCTTCTGTGAGTACCCTGGTGGTCATTCACATCTCTCATGCTGTCCTCCCCACCCACTTTTACTATCTCGATATGCCTGCCCCATCTGTGCTTTAATCCCACTACTGCTTTGGGACAAACAACTTCCTTTGGCAACTTGTTCTTCTTCTCCACCCTCTCTGCGAAGAAATACTTCCAGGCATCCATTCTGAATCTCAGTTTCACCAGGTTCATGGCGTTTCCCTGTTGTGCCCGTATCAGCACTGATTGTAAATAAATTCCTGCTATTCTCCCTGTTAATATATAGCCTACAGATTAGAGTAATGAGCAGTGAATGAGCTTGGTGCTTCCAGTAGACCTGGGTTTGGTTCCCACTGCTTCCCCTTGCATGCTGTGTTACTCTGATCAAGTCACTTATCCTTCCCAGTGCTCTCAAGGCATACCTGGAAATGATCCTTTTGAACTACTGTAAATGAGCCACTGACTCAATGGCGTATCTGTTTTCCATCAGTAAAAATAAATGAATTATTACTGTTATTATTATCATGTAACCAAAAGAACAAAAGTCAAGTGCTCAGGAAAGGGCTGAGTATGTAACTTCAAGAACAACTCTCAAGGCAAAATTACATAGAAGGCCTGCACTCGCCCTCAAAGGTGCTGAATTTCTTAAAAAAGCACAGTCACATACTCAAATGCCATGCAAAGTGTAATTTCATAAAAGATTTTAGGTAGTGACACCAGCAGAACACTGTCCACCCTGTTTATTGCATGAAGAAACTTCCAGGTCTAATTTTCACACACATGTACACAGTACATGTCTGGGTCATTTAACCCTTCCACATGGGGTTTCCCATTGCTGACCTGAATTATCTTGTGGGCCCCTTCTCTGCACCGCCTCTACCTTATCGCTGTCCCTCCTCAAGTGGGGACTCCAGAACCACGCACGTTACTCCCGAGTGTGTCTGAACCAGGGATTTGTATTTGACAGGATCACTGTTGCCATCTGCTGCTGGTGCCCCTGTCCATGCACCTCAGGATTCTATTTATCCTCCACTACTCCATGCAGATTGTTTCAGGCTGTCTGTAGTTGGAATCCCCTAGCTTCCGGCATCAGGTTATAATACCTAAAAGAGAAATGTCTCTCACAAGCACTAAGAAACTACAGCTATGGCAAAAACATTCACATGATAAAATGCTGAGCAGTCAAAACCTTGCATGTCAAGGAACCATGCCAAAAAAAAAACTATGTAACCAGGACCAACGCAATTTCTGTGCAATGTTATTGGGGGGGGGGGGCTTGTCCTCATTATGTATTACTGAGGTCATATGCATGAAACCAGAATAGTTGTTCCTTGAAGGTTCATCAACTCCTATTTCTTCTGCCCAGTCTGATGTCATAATACCCCTGCTTGTGACATCACAGTTATTCCTCTAGCAACAGACTGTGATGTCACAACAGAGCATTATGATTTCAAGTAGAGAATACACAACAGGGACAGATGAACTCTGAGGGAAAAAAAAGATCTCGGGCCAGATTTCCGAAGCCCCCCTGAGAATGCCCAAGCCCCTGGTGAACCAATCACATGGGGTACGGGGCTTTCAGCATTCTCCCAACTGGAGACTGGGATTTTCACTCCAGTGCGCCAAGTGCCACATGTTAGACCAGCTTCCCCCAGTCTAGCTTGAGGCATTCTGGGGACCCTTTTTACAGGGCTTGCGCCAAATGTTTGACACAAGCTGCCTTGAAGTGAGGAAACTGTCGCAACTGTGCCTGAGAATAAAAAAATCAGGTGGAGTTTGGCAGAGATGTTTGGCACAGATGCACCAAAAAATGAGTTTGGCACAAGGCTTCCCCTTTTGAAAACCCAGCCCCCTGTTTTGGTGAAAGTGTCTTCAATAATAAATAATAAAATGAGAAATCTATAAAAGATATCTCGAATACAAGATGAATTGTGTCCAACTATTATGTTTTCCCAAAGGCGTCAGTATCTGTTTAACCCAAAACAGCCCAGCTGAGATGCAGCATCTTGTTTTCAGTGGGGTCCTGCATCTACCCATTATTGCAGCTGGGTGGACTCAATCAGGGTCCATGTGCACTCAGCTCTAGTGGCCATCTTGGACACAGCAGACTTTTCCGCTGTGAGCTCCATGAGTTCTTTTTTTATCCAGCCCCATGAGCGCTCTTAAAGTGATATTGCAGCTGTGTTGGTTTTAACCAGAAGTGAAGTCGCACATGCACAACTGAGCCTTGTGACTATCTTGGGCATGGCGGATATTTCCACCATAAGCTGAAATAGTGTGCTTACAAGGGAGGGCCTACTGCTGCACCAGAGGGGAACTGCGGTTGTGGAGGTGCATGGGAAACACCATACAACATCAATAAGCTCAGCAGTGTGGAAGATGACTGCTGCACTGTAGAAGAGAACTGGGATGGAATCCAGTCACCATCCCTTGTCTCTTCTACAGTGACAGCAAGACATCAGCATGGTTCCACCCATGCAGCCATAAAAAGGAGAGCAGATTTCCTGAAATGAAATTCAGTGAGTATTTGGCTCTAGTGGGGTTTGAACGTATGATCCCCTGGTTCTTAAACTAGTGCTCTATCCACTCTGCCAGAGTGCCTTAGACTTTATCTGTTCCTACTGCTTTTCTGACCTGAAGTCATAATCCTGTGTTTGTGATGTCAGAATAATTTCTGTGGTAACTGCTTGTGATGGCAAAAGCAGTAGATACGTGGTTCTGTCATTTGGCATAGTCCGGTCTGCCACTGACCCAGTTTTGGTCTGGTCCAAAAACATTTACTTGTGGCCAACCAGATTAAATCAGATCCTTTGGAAATTAGAGTTAGAATCAGATCCAGGCTGGCAGTGTAGCCTAGAGGTTAGAGTAACGAGCTGTGAATGAGCTTGCTACATCCAATAGACCTGGGTCTGATTCCCGCAACCTCCACTTGCACACTGTTTGACTCTGAGCAAGTCACTCAACCTTCCCAGTGCTCCTGGATCACCCCTGAAAACAGGCACCTGTGCCCAGTGGGCCTTACCCGGTCACCAAAGAGTAAAATAAAAAATAAATCCAGGTCACAGATGACCTTCCCAACCCTAGAACCAGTTCTGTCCATCCCTATTGTACCAGCAGGGTGCTGATATCCTTGGGCAAAGAAATGCATATGTGACACGTTGGTCACCAGGAGTAACACTCTCCAGTTGTATTAAGTAAAACTCAGAAACTTAGAATGCTTCCACAGATTAGAATTTTAAGACATTGCATTCTTTTTTACAGATTACAATCACGTGAAAACAGGATCTTTGTTCCTCACAGTTCATTTGTTGCCAATGCCTGTTCCCCACAAATTAGAATTTTAAGCTATTCAATTCTTTATTATGGAGCAGAAATGCAGGAAAACAAGATCTTTGTCCCTTGGAGTTCATTTGCTGCCAAGGCTTTCTCTCCAGCTCAGGCCATCCTCCTCTGCTTCTATTTTCATTGTGTTGTAACTGACTTTACTGTGACTGCCACAAAGAACAAGCACACGGGCCTCAGTCCTTCACCTGCAGATAGTGTTTGGGGTTGTCCCTGAACTTCTTCACTTCTTCACATAACTCCAGCAGCCGTGCCTGTGATTGGCTATCAGTTTTGAACAGGTTGACGTGTTGGCCCAGGAAGTAGTGAGGGAGATGTTTCTGGGAGAGATACATTATAAGGTCATCCACCAGTCTCTTGAACGACTCAGCCAGATCGCTCCAGTCGTCAGAATCTGGGTACTCTTCACATGCCCAGAACAAGGTTGTCTGAAAGAAAGGAGAGGAGAAAAAAAAGAGAATCACACAGAGCAGATTTTACTTGTCACCATGTGAGAGATAACACAAGACAGTGTATGGTTATAAGGAAATATTGCACGCCTTGGATCATTGTTAGGCACACAGTGTGGCTGAGGGACACAACCATGTAAGTGTATTATTCTCTTATGACCTCACACTGTGGAGTGTGTTATCTCACTTATAAAATGGACTTTTACTTGTTAAAACTATAGTTCAGGTGAGGTGTGCAGTTGTCAGAAAATAATCAGTGGTCATGTGACGTGTTTCGACCAATCTGGTTACTAGCTTTTTATGGCTCATATTATAATTCGCTGTTAAATCCATCAAAAAATGTTTAAAGTGATTTTCCAGTGTCCTGAAATAAAAAAAAAAAATGCAGTTGATATTGACTTCAGTCTTAGGAAATTAATGCCAGGACAGTCCATGCTTTATTGAACATTATGTAATGGCAAGAAAACATCTAGACATTTAATTGGCTGAGAGATGTCCCCTGACTGCATTAAATTCCTAGCACCACTTGGTCAGGTGTGTATCTCATTACCAAGGCAAAAAAAAACTCATTACCTATGAAATATGGGACTATTTCATGTATATATAGTTTGTTACTTAAAGAAAAGAATTATGCAAAACTGAAATCATATTAGCAATGTTTCACTTCACATATAATACAAAAGAGCAGTGAACCAATTTATAAGCATAATAAAGCCACTCCAAGGTGTGTATTAAATAATTTAAATGCCCTTTCCAAAGGTGTAAGGACACTCGGCCTGCAGTCTTGTGCCTTATTCCCGTGAGGTGGGCATGGAGATCCTGTAATGCACACCCTGTCATATCTTCTTGCCTACTTGGAAAGATAGGTCGATGGCATCGGTAAAAGGCCTCCTGACCCACCCATTGTATTTCCCATCCTACATCCCTGTCCTGAAGTTGGAGGGAGGAAGAATCGGGGATAATGTGAGGAAGTATTTCTTTACAGATGCTTGGAATAGCCTCCCCACAGGGTGGTAGGGGGAAAAAATGGTGAAGGAATTCAAAAACACATGGAACATACACAAGGGGAACCCTAGAAAAAGCGAAAAGTAGGAAAGCTGTAGGTCAACTACAGTCTGCAGCACACGTTAAAGGTAAAAAAAAAAGGGGGGGAGACTAGATGCCAACAAAGTCTTTGTATTTATGTATGTATCTACATATTATATGTTGTGAGTACCCTTATGGTTACTCATGCCCCATCCCTCGTGCTGTCCTCCCCACATACCTTTACTATCCCAATATGCCTGCCCCATCTGAGCTTTAATCCCACTGCTGGTTTGAGACAACCCACTTTCTTTGGCAACTTGTTCTTTTTCTCCACCCTTTCTGCAAAGGAATACTTCCAAGCATCCATTCTGAGTCTCAGTTTCATAGAGCTTCCCCCATTGTGCCTGTATCAGCACTGATTATAAATAAATTCCTGCTATTCTCCCTGTTAATCTATAGCTTACAGGTTAGAGTAATAAGCAGTGAATGAGCGTAGTGCATCCTGTAGACCCGAGTTTGATTCTCACAGCCTCCCCTTGCATACTGTGTTCCTCCAATCAAGTCATGTAATCTCCCAGTGCTCTCAGGGCATACCTGGAAATGATCCCTTTGCAACTACTGTAAATGAGCCACTGACTCAATTGTGTACCTGTTTTCCATCACTAAAAATAAATGTATTATTACTGTTATAGTATTATTATTGTAGCCAAAAGAACAAAAGTCAGGCGCTCAGGAAAGGGCTGGGTATGCAGCTTCCAGAATAACTCTCCCGGCAAGATTACACAGAAGGCCCATACTCTCCCCTAAGATGCTGAATTTCTTAAAAAAGCATAGTCACACACTCAAATGCCATGCAAGGTGTAATTTCATAAAGGATTTTAGGTAGCGAAGTTACATAGAAACTCTTACAATCTGCTACATCAGTGTTTAAAACTTCACAGGTCCTTCACCAGCAGAACCCTGTCCTCCCTGTTTATCCCGTGGAGAAACTTATGGGTCTCTATAATTTTCACACACACCCTGGCCTCCATTGAGTACATGTCTGGGTCCTTTAGCTCTTCCACATGCGGTTTCTCATTGCTGAACTGAATTATCGTAGGTCCCTCCTCTGCACTGTCTCTACATAATAAAGGGAGAACTCTATAAAAGAATCTGGAATACAAGATGGATTTTGTCCAACTGTTGTGTTTTCCCAAAGGTGTCAGCTGCTGTCTAACCCAAGATAGCCCAACTGAGATGCAGCATCTTCTCTCTCCACTCTTTCAGAGTGCCTTAGACTTCATCGGCTTTTCTGACCTGAAGTCATCATCCTGTTTGTGATGTC
The DNA here is from genome assembly GCA_016271365.2 of Neoceratodus forsteri. Lineage (NCBI taxonomy): Eukaryota > Metazoa > Chordata > Ceratodontiformes > Ceratodontidae > Neoceratodus > Neoceratodus forsteri. The sequence continues at coordinate 298,521,253 of JADMNL010000026.1, forward strand.
AGAATAATTTCCATGGTAACTGGTTGTGATGGCAAAAGCAGTAGATAATGACTTCACAGCAGGAGGAAGCAAGGTGAAGAGATAGAGTGTGAGGAAAAAAGAACCTTTTTGCAGATGGCACCAACATCTGTAGTAGTGTGGATACTCTGGAAGGAGTGGAGAAAATATGTAGGGATCTTTGGAAACTCAAAAAGTGGTCACAGGCATGGCAGTTTGAGTTCAATGCCAAAAATCTGTTGCATTTCTCCTGTATTTACCTTGTTATTACTGTGTTAACTCCATATTCTGTATGAACCATTTTGTATTTATTGTCCCATTGTATTTTGTATTTTTTGCTGTACTGTATTTTGTACTTATTACTCCATTGCATTTTGTATTTATTGCTCTATTGTATTTTGTCTTCATTACTCTGTTGTATTTTGTACTTATTGCTGTACTGTATTTTGTATTTATTGCTCTATCGTATTTTGTCTTTATTACTCTGTTGTAGTTTGTACTTATTGTTCTACTGTATTTTGTATTTATTGCTCTATTATATTTTGTATTTATTACTCTGTTATATTTTGTATTTCTTGCTCTATTCTATTTTATATGTATTGCTGTATTGTATTTTTTACTTATTGCTCCATTGTATTTTGTATGTATTGCTCTATTGTATTTTGTATTTATTATTCTGTTGTATTTTGTATTTCTTGCTCTACTGTATTTTGTACTTATTGCTCCACTGTATTTTGTATGTATTGTTCTATTGTAGTTTGTATTTATTACTCTGTTGTATTTTGTACTTATTGATTTATTGTATTTTGTATTTATTGCTCTGTTGCATTTTGTATTTATTACTCTGTTGTATTTTGTATTTATTGCTTTATTATATTTTTACTTATTGCTCCATTGTATTTTGTATGTATTGCTCTATTGTATTTTGTATTTATTACTCTGTTGTATTTTGTACTTATTGCTCTATTGTGTTTTATATTGATTGCTCTGTTGTATTTTGTACTTATTGCTCCATTGTATTTTGTATTTATTTCTCCATTGTATTTTGTACTTATTACTCTGTTTTATTTTGTATTTATTACTCTATTGTATTTTGTACTTATTACTCTATTGTATTTTGTATTTATTACTCTATTGCATTTTGTATTTATTGCTCTGTTGTATTTTATACTTATTGCTCTATTGTATTTAGTATTTATTGCTCTGTTGTATTTTGTACTTATAGCTCTATTGTATTTTGTATTAATTGCTCTGTTGTATTTTGTACTTATTGCTCTATTGTATTTTGTATTTATTGCTCCTGTTGTATTTTGTATTTATTACTCTGTTGTATTTTCTACTTATTGCTCTGTTGTATTTTGTATTATATCTGTATTATTTTGTTATTTATTATCTATTATTATTTTTATATTATTGCTCCATTGTAATTTGTATTTATTGCTGTATTATGGTTTGTATTTATTACTGTATTGTATATTGTATTTATTATCCCTCTATTTTATATATATTACATAATTGTATTTTATGATTTATTAGCTTTATTATATTTTTTGTATTTATTGCCCTATTTGTATTTTATATTATTGCTCTATTGTATTTTGTATTTATTGCTATATTATTATTTTATTATATTGCTCCATTATAATTTGTATTTATTGCTGTATTGTAGTTTGTATTTATTACTATGTTGTATTTTGTATTTATTGCTCTATGGTATTTTGTACTTATTGCTCCACTGTATTTTGTATATAATGCATCATTGTATTTTGTATTTATTACTCTGTTGTATTTTGTATTTATTGCTCTATTGTATTTTGTATTTATTGCTCTGTTGTATTTTGTGCTTATTGCTCTATCGTATTTTGGGTTTATTGCTCTATCGTAGTTTGTATTTATTGCTCCATTGTATTTTGTACTTATTGCTCTGTTGTATTTTGTACTTATTGCTCCATTGTGTTTTGTATTTATTGCTCTATTGTATTTTGTATTTATTGCTCTGTTGTATTTTGTATTTATTGCTCTATGGTATTTTGTACTTATTGCTCCACTGTATTTTGGATATATTGTATCATTGTATTTTGTATTTATTACTCTGTTGTATTTTGTACTTATTGCTCCATTGTATTTTGTATTTATTGCTCTATTGTATTTATTGCTCTGTTGTATTTTGTGTTTATTGCTCTATCGTATTTTGTATTTATTGCTCCATTGTATTTTGTACTTATTGCTCTGTTGTATTTTGTACTTATTCCTCTGTTGTATTTTGTATTTATTGCTCTAGGGCAGGATATTCAGACTGTGCCGGGCAGGGGCACAGGAATGGGTACAGCAAAACAGCTCTGTGCCATGGCCAGGACCAGGACCAGGCAATATTCAACAGTGATGCACCATGGCTCAACACTATTGAATATGGCAGGGGCGGTGCACATAATGCACATGGTGCAGTGGCACTGTGCCAGCGCAAGCCACAGAGGGAGAGCATGGGGATGCACAAGTCAGGTGCACTAGATGCATCACCCACAATATTCAGCTGGGGGCATGCAAATGGGGCCATTTTCATGTCATTATGGCCCCATTTGCATGTGTTGCACTGGGCACCCAGGAGATTTGTGCCTGGAGCCCTGCCAGGCTGCAGTTGACAGGGTTAGCCCCCAGGAGGGCTAGTGTAGCTCCCCCCCTCCCGTTTGCCTGATCATAGGCAGTACTACAAAAACAATGAATCCTGGTGGTCTAGCGGTCCCCTCGCTGCCCGATCACAGGCATCAGTATTAAACCACATTCCCTGGTGGTCTTGCAGACCCCCCGCTGCCTGATCATGGGCATCGGTATTGAAAACACATACCCTGGTGGTCTAGTGGTCCCCCTCCCATATGCCTGCTCACGGGCAGCCATCAGCTGAATATAAGCCTTGTGCCCAAACATGGGCTGTAGTGCAATGGATTAGAACCCTGGTGGTCTAGTGGACCCACCCCGTAAGCCTGATCGCGGGCCGTAGTACTAATCGATGGCTACCTGGCGGTCCAGTGGTACCCCTTTCCCCACCCACTCATGGAGGCCCCCAGCCACCCAGCATCTCTTCTGTCTTCAGCAGGCAGCAGCACACCACCCACATACCACCCAGCTGCCTGCTGAATGATGGTGTACAGTATGTACTGTATGTCCATTGGGCCACAGTGTGGACCAATGGGTGTGCAGACCATACTGTACTACACAGGTCTGGATCTGTGAGTTCATTCACAGATCCAGACCTGTGTAGTGCAGTATGGTCTGCATGCCCATTGATCCTCACTGTGACCCAATGGGCATATAATACATACTGTACGCCATCATTTGGCGGCGGCGGGCAGTATGTGGGTGGGATGCTGTCACCACTGAAGATGGGGCTGGGTAGCTGGGGGCCTCTGTGGGTGGGTGGGAAGGGTACTTCTGGACCACCATGCCTTTGGCTAGTACTACTGCCTGCGATCAGGCTTACAGGGTGGATCCACTAGACCACCAGGGTTCTATTCCATTGCACTACAGCCCGCGTCCGGGCATAGGGCTTATATTCAGCTGATGGCTGCCTGCAATTTGGCATATGAGGGGCCTCTAGACCACCAGGGTATGTGTTTTCAATACCGATGCCCATGATCGGGCAGCGGAGGGGTCCACTAGACCACCAGGACTTAAGCATTCATTACTAATGCCCACAATTGGGTTTACAGGGTGGGAGGGGGTACCATTAGACCACCAGAGGGATGTGGATGCTTGTGCACGATGCACTGGGTGGGCGGGTGGCCACCCACAGCTGGCAGCTCCTGTGTTGTGCCCTGCACTACAGCAGCCTGCCTGTGGGTGGCCGGGGGTTGTTCCCCACATTTCATGAGCTCAGCTTTGAGCCTCCTATATGGCACAATGCAGGGCTGCACCAGCATATGCGCTGCACATTCTAGGCTGAATATTGGGATGTGCTGCATAGGCATGCCCCCTGCATCTGCGCTGCATGGGATTACATTGCACCCTGGAGCATCGGGTGTTGTGTTGCACTAGGCTACCTTTTGAATATCCCACCAGGGTGCAATGCGGTCTTATGTTGTGCCAGCATAACTCTGTTGCACTATGCGCAACCCCTTTGACTATCCCAGCTCTATTGTATTTTGTATTTATTACTCCATTGTATTTTGTATTTATTGCTCTGTTGTATTTTGTATTTATTGCTCTGTTGTAGTTTGTGTTTATTATTCTGTTGTATTTCATAGAGTAGTCATATTTTGTGGCTACGATACCTTCCACGGTAAACAAAACTAAATAAATGCATTCATTGCGCTATTGTATTTTGCTTTTGTTGTCTCCTGTGCCATTGTTATTGCCCGGGTCGTGTCTGAAAATGGTCCCTGGGGTAAGTGCACCTACCTGGTTATTAGAGTCGTAAATAAAATAAAAATAAATAAAAAAGTGCAAAACTATGGAACACCGGAGTGGAGTATAGGATGGGGGAGGTACTGACTGTCATTAAGCAGGAAAGGGACTTTGAGGTTACCATATCTGCTGACCTCAAAATGGCATAGCAATATGACACAGCAGTTGGTAGGGTCAGTGGGATGCTGTGGTGCATAGGAAGGGGTATCTCCAGCAGCAGGAAGTAAGTGATGTTGCCACTGTATCACTCACTGGTGAGACCCCCACCTGGAGTACTGTTTCTGGTTTTGGAGGCTGCGTCTCAAATTACATAAACAGGGTTGAGGCAGTCCAGAGGAGGACAACTAAAATGGTGCAGGGGTTGCATCAAAAGCCTATGAAGAGAGACTAAAGGAGCTCAAGATGTACACCCCAGAAGAGAGGAAAGCCAGATGGGATATAATAGAAACCTACAATCACCTCACTGGGGTAAACAGAAAACAGGAAGAGAGTTTCTTTCAAATAATAAAGAGCACCTGGACTAAAGGGGAATTAGATGAAGTGTGGGGGGTTGAGGGATGTGAGGAAATATTGCTTCACTAAAGAGTTTACACGGAATTAGTGCTGCAAATAGAATATCACAACATTTCGGTCACGGCCACTTGCCACCCATCATCTGTCTGTCTACACGGCCCCTTTCTTCACTGCTGCAACCTGTGCTGGTGAAGGGCCATGCATCGGGGGGGGAGCACGACATCTGCTGTCCGATGGATGGATTGCTGCAGCACAAGGAATCCACACTGCCACATAAGCCACTGTAAGCCACTCGCTCCTGTTGGCACTCCTAGGTTGCCAGAGAATCTGGAAACATCTCGGCGAGTGGCTTACCCTGATCAGGTACGTGTCCACATAGTCACATTTGCACTGGAGCAACCCAAGCACATGGGTTACTCCAGTGCAAATGTGGCCATGTAAACGGGGCTATAGACACTTGGAATAGAATGCCACTGGAATTGGTAAAGATGAAAACAGTGCAGAGCTTAAAGCATGCGAGGGACAGGTACAGTGTGAGGGCAGGAACAGTGCAGGCCTATGTTCCCCCTAAGGTGTGTGCAGTCAGAAGCAACCCGCACACAGCTTCAGTAGTAGTGCACAAAGAAGCTGACATGAATCCTCATGTTCATGAAGTAGTGACTACAGTCACCACTCAGATTTAAGACTTAGACAGCAGGATGAAAAGTGAATAGGAAAGAAATTGTATGCCCACCTCTGAGGCCACAACCCATTAACTTTAACACGCCAGCAGTCTCATTCTTGCTCCCCTTATTGAACAACGGAACCGATCGGCAACATTCCAACCAATCGGCTTTGCAGTTACAGCAATGTTTTTAGCTTGACACCTCTTTTCAGTAAGACAGTACTTGATAATGAACAGTATTCCCCTGCTGTTCACAGAAATGGCATGTTTTATTTGTTTGGTAGATTCCCTGCAACAAAGCAATGCGAGAGATTCTCTGACATAGGGTGTATATTATATTATTTCAGTTTTAAAGTTGCACAACTTCAGTGTAATCTGCCTCCTCATCAAGCAGCATCTCACATACAAAATGTGTTTATAATGGATTTAAAGCCTCACTGTTGAAAGCGTGTTCATTTTTTTTTCGGTACAAGAAAATTGGAAAACTATAGTTTCTGTTTACAATAAAAACATCAAAGCAACCTAATGTCTATTTGTGTCACTTTTTTATGTATTTGTTGGGGGCCGGGATGGGTATAACCTTCTCAGTTAGCAGGCTGAGACTCTGACTGTACATATGTCTAGAGAGATGAGATTAGCTTCTCTTTAAAACAAGGTCTCGTGCATACACACATTTGAGATTCAATGAATCAGTGCTTGTAAAAGGTTGCCCATGTTGGCTACATGGGGATAGTAATTCTAAAATGGACAACAAGAAATAGCAGTGCAAAAAATTTCCTTTTCATTTAATTTCATAAATTCAGACTGTGCTTAGTATGGATCAGGAATGGAATAGAAATACAGTCTCCTAAATGCATCTTCTCTCTCATATCACACTGACTCACTCACTACATTGCAAAAATACATTTTAAAACCCTCACTGAGCTTGACAATACCCAGCATAGTTATTGTAAACCATACCTAGGGTAAGTGACATCACATAAAATTAAGCATGCATCCATCAAAGATCCCATTGCTTAGTACTGCTTTATGAAGCTGTCCAATCCTGAACACCACATTGCCATGACAGTATTAAATGATGTACTTTTGGAGTTGGCAGAGCTGTCTAAGATGTTTCAGAAAGTGGTCTAACAGTTGAAGCTGTACAGATTGAAATAAAAAAAAATATCAGAAGCCAGTACATAGGTGAAACTGTCTACTGAAGCCCACCAGTAAAACTGCTTTTGGCTAATTGCACAGCTGAAGTAGGCACAACAGCAGTTTTGCAATTCATTGGCCTGTTATGTGACCATCTGGACAGCCAATTTCCTGCAGGTGAACTTTCTGACTGATCTGCCTTTGATTTTGCAGCAATGCCACATTGCAGCTTTGAGTTTGGCTTATCAAATATTGAGAGACTGTACAGCAACTATCAGGACTATTTATTTTCATCAGTGGACCAGGCAGAAATTGTTAGCCAGTACAGTGACTTCAGATTTATAGTTGCTGAGAAAATAAAGGGAGGATCATTAAAATCCTTTACTGACATGATCCACTTTGCTTTAACTAATGTGCAGTACAGCATGGTGGCTAAACTTATTGATGTATGTGCTACATTCCAAGCTAAACATGAAGCTATCATGTATAGAGGTTCCTACACAGTGTTATCCTACCCCAGAAGAGATTCTCCAAGGAGGTGCAGAGTGAGAAGCTACAGTAGCACAGAGAAAAATCTTGGGAGTGATGGGGATCACGTACTGAAGTGAGACAAGTATAACTTAGTAGGACTGTAACTATCTTTGGGTGGAAGGTTTCACTCAAGGATTCTCATAGGAAAGTTAGAGAAGATTTGTTGCTGCTCTTGGAAAGAGCATTACAATTTTATATCTCCAGAAACATGGTGGAGTCCATAAGTTATGTGAGATCCTGACCCTAACACAGATTTATATTACATTTATAAATCCTCATAGAGCTAACAGCTTGCTTTCTCTGGCCAACAAGCTGAATTGTTTAGGAATACATTTAGTTAACACGTTAACTTGGGTGAAGTCTTTTCATGGTTTAAACAGACTAAGGGTAGTCCAGAATCAATCTTAGAGGCATATAACCCCCAATTGACTTTGGAAACCTAACTGACTCTGATACCTACTCACCTCTGACATTTATTGATCAATCCTGACAAATGCAGCCTGTAGATAATATTTAAAATAATTAACTCTGAATGCCAGCTGGATTTGGATAAGAGAGCTGGGGACTGAGGTGTGGATGCCCTTTCTATACTTTCATGGAATATTGAGGGCATCCATCTTAAAATAATTGACCATGAAGTAGTGAGATTTCTGAATAATTTTGATAGAATTGGACTGCAAGAAACATGGTGTGCACAAAGTGTAACTCCCAAATTGGCTGGATGTTCTGTCTTTACTCTGCCAGCAACTAAAGATAAAAAGTTTGGAAAGTTTAAAGGGGGTATTTCCTTTTTTATCAAAACTTTGCTACATTTTCAGATCACTAACATTTCTGCTAAGTCAGAGGGTATTTTGGCTCTAATGATTAGCAAGGGGCAAGAGAAGATCATTCTCTGCAATATATACTTTCCCCTCACAATAAAGCTACTGATCCCGCTGACCTTTTCATACAGGATCTGAAAATGGCACTTGACGAATTGTCAGATAAGAGTATACCTTGTCCGATAATTATTTTGGGAGACTTTAATGCCAGAATTCCTTCTCATTTCTTGGAGGATGTATATTCAGATATGATCCACACAATATCTATAATTAATCCAAATATCTCATATACTAGGACTGGTCAGGATATAAAATCTAACCTCAGAGGTGAGGAATTGCTAGCAGGCTTGGCCAGTAAAATTTATGTTTTTAAATGGTAGAACTTGGTCGATCTAGTCAGATCCTTACTGTGTAGAGGACCTACTGGCTCTTCAACCCCTGATCAGTTTTGGACCAATTTGGAAGCAGTAAAGCTGATCCAAAAGTTAGAGGTCATGGATAGATTGGAATCAGCACACTGTGCTATTGTAATTAACGTCAAATGCCCTTTGGAACTTTAGGAGTGAGGCACAACAAGAAGAGAGTCTGGAAGTCATAAACACGAGAAGAGTTGGATGGGGGCGACTCATCAGCTAGTTTCAAAGAAATTCTTAGTACAGGAGTCTTGGGTGATATTCACGAGTTGGTCCTGAACAAAACTAAGGCCTTTAATATTTTGGAGAATTGGGAAACTATTCATTGTTTACTTGGACCTAGAAGTAAAACAACTTACCATCCTAGGTTCCTTTATAAAAATTCTTAGTTTAATTAGGTATGCCTACAGGCAAAGAAAGAGTTTGGAGGAAAACTAAGACAGCATAAGAAGAAAAGAAATAAGTCTGCAGCAGATTTTAAATTGCTAAAGACTGAAAGAGAAAATATAGGAACATTCTTGAATGGGAGAGACAAGCATACTCAGGAATTTTGGGAAAAACTGAGGCAGGCTGTTTTGGATAGGGATGGAAGGCGATTTTGGAATATTGTTGTCCAGGGATATAATAGATATGCCAATAGGATTGAAGCCTATATTACACCTGAAGTTTGGGCATCTCATTTCTCCAAGCTCTAATATTTTTCATGAAGAGCAGGAGATACCTGATGCTTTCAAAATACAGGAGGACGAAATTTTTCCAAGAACTATCTTGATCACAGAGGACGAAATCCAGATGGCACTAGTTGGCCTTAAGGCAAATAAAGCACCAGGGCCAGATGGGTTTCTAGGTGATCTCTATAAGGTTTTTACCAACTGATGGACTCCTTTTCTTCTTTTACTGTTTGATAGCCTGGTTCAGGGGCACTCTTACCCTGCCAGTTGGGCAGGTAGTGTTATCTTTCCAATTTTTTAAAAAAGAGGATCTGAATGACCCAAGGATGTATAGCCTATTAGTTTGATAGATGTTACACAGAAGATTTTCTGTAGGATAATTCTGGGCAGATTGCTGTCATGGGTCAAGAAGAACTCAGCATTGAATGAGGCACTGAACGGTTTCTGGAAGAACTATTCTACAGTACAACATTATTATGTGCTTCAGCACCTGATCTGGAAGTATACTAAAGTGAGAAAAAAAAGATTATATTCCTGTTTTGTGGACTTCTCCTCAGCCTTCAACAGCATTGGTAGAAAAATCCATTGGGCTACATTAAGGGATCTGAAGTTGGAAGCCTCACTTCTTGACGTTATTAATAGACTCTATGAAAATATGTGTGCAAGGGTCCAGTATAATCAATATGGTCATCTGATAGATTTGAGACAAATGTGGGGGACAGACTGGGGTGTATTTTGGCCCCCACTCTATTTAACATCTAATGAATACAGTCTTGGACCGGCTAGGTAACCCAGATTTTCATACTCCAAAAATGAATGATCAAAGGATTGAATGTTTAGCATATGCAGACGATTTAGTCTTGCTCTTTACTTCAGTCCTAGGTCTTAAAAGAAAACTGGCTCACTTTGAATCTCTCTGTTCTCAAAGGAAACAGAAAGTTAATCTCAGCAAGACCAACATTGTAGTTTTTGGCACTCAAACCAAGAATACAGTAGGCTTTAGGCTAAATGGTAAACATATAGACACTGTTAAGTGTTATAACTATTTAGGTGTCCATTTTGCCTATAGTCTGTCTTGGATCAAACATTTGGAGGCTATTCAATTTAAAATGGGATCTTCTGTAAATACTCTAAAAATATTTAACAGCAAGATGGGGAAGTTATCGGTGAGTGGGGAATAAGAGTTGTTAATGCCAAATAAGAATGAGCATGTTATATGCCTCTGAAATCTGGGGTTATGCTAAGGTTAGAGAATTAGAAATAATTCTGAATAAACTCTATAGATACATCTTGATATTTTTAAAATGAATTCCAAGCTGTATTCTTGCCTTGGAGGTAGGACAACGTTCCTTGACTTCTTTCATCTGTGAACGACAGATTCTCTTTCTGTTGAAACTTTTTCTTTTGCCCCAACAAAGATATCCCACCATGTGTGTAGTGGAAGCCACCAAATTGGCCAGCGTGAGATATGTACATCCCTTTATTCAACTTAGTAAGGAAACAATAATGCTGGCTCGATTGGGCCACCTCTTATATAAAATTTACACAAGACCATTTGAGGAGATTGGGCAAAATGTCAAATTGAGGTTTACTGATTTAAGACATAAATTCTTTCTATGTTCAACTCTCCAAGCTTAAGCTATATGAATTTTATAAAAAAAAGTAAAGATTTCATTGGGATATGAGCCATATCTCTCTTTTTTTAACCTGTCCTTAACAAAGAAGAATCTGTACAAGATTCAGAACTGAAAACTATAATGCTCAATGCATTCATTTCAGACAAAAGAGAAATTACTTTTCCATATTGTAAATGTGGAGTGGGGACTATAGATAATCTCAAACATGTGGTACTCTTGTGTCCTAGGTACAAATCAACTAGGAAAAAAACTGCTGGGGGATCTCGGCCTCCCCCCTGGAGGATGTTTTGGAATATTTGTTGACTATGAAAGAGAAGAACATGGAAGAGATCTTGGCAAGATTTTTAATCTCAACTCATTTGTAAAGTTTATTAGGAGGACTTGAAGTTCTGTGGAGGTTTTTTATGTGAAAAGGTACTCTGTTAAATTGAAATGCACTGTAAAGATATTTAAGTTCCTTGTTTTATTTATTGTCTATTTATATTTAGTATGTATTTTGTCCTGATTTTAGTACTGTATACTGTAACTGCTTTATGCTGAAGAATAAATTGTACTACTACTGCTACATTCCAAGCTTCTAGTGCTGATTGTGAAAGAGGCTTCAGCCTCATGGACTGCATTAAGAGCAAACAAAGAAACTGCTTGGAAGAAATCCATTTAGATAGCTGATGCGAACAAAATTGTTTTTAACGTCTGGTGGAAAAATGGATCTTAATAAAATATAAGTCCACTAGAAGAATGGAAAAGACAGGAGAGAAAAACAGTAAATGTTGATTTCTTAGCAATGCATCATCAGCAGCACCCCTTTTAGATGCATGCAAGACTCTCTAAAATGTATATAGTTTACACGTTTCCAGTTCATATTATTGTGGCGCACAATGCACATGCAAGCTTCGGACTGTGTCAGAATATATATTTATACTTTGCACTGAGTGTTTGAGTGTTTGATTATATTTTCTACTGTTTACTGGCAAGAAAATATATCACTTGTTTGGGCCACCCAATTTGCGCACATGAACCAATTTTTTTGCACAAAGTGCCACACACACATATCAGTCGTTCACTCACAGAGACTAAAAATTAGAGGGAACATTGGTGCAGGCTTCCCCACACTGTGATGTATATTTTTTTTTTATCATGACATTATTTGTCACCTTCTCCATAGACCCCGCAGGGGCTATGACCTCCCCAACTTGGAGGGTATGTCCTCCAACTCATTGGGGCCATCATGGGTCTTGCCAGGTCCCAGTATTTTCTTCTGTTTTTTCTCCCCTGATTCCATGCCTGTGCAATGGAAGCAGCAGCCATCTCCATCTCTGCGGACATGGCCAAGCACACTTAGGCATGGGCTGAACCCCTCTTGTGCTGATGCGTGCAGCACACAAGGCCCCCCACCCTGAAGAAGGAAAGCAGTCTTCTGGACGTTCAATCCTTACCTCCCAGGCCAACCCCCTGAATGACTTGAGTCCATTCCCAAACCCGTGTCGGCGTAGCGTGAGGTGTGGAATCCAGCACCTCAACCCTCACCACCACCACCAGACTATTAACACTGTGAAGTATTTAGTGCTGGTGAATGGTGAGGGGCTGACAGCACTGTAGACTGAAGCCCTCTGTTTATCCACAGGGACAGGTACAGTGTGGGGCAGGTACAGTGCAGGCTTCCCCACACTGTGATGTATTTAGTGCTGGGGAAAGGTGAGGGACTGACAGCACTGGAGACTGAAGCCCTCTGTTTATACACAGGAACAGGGACAGTGTGGGGCAGGTACAGTGTAGGCTTCCCCACACTGTGATGTATTTAGTGCTGGTGAAAGGTGGGGGACTGACAGCACCGGAGACTGAAGCCCTCTGTTTATCCACAGGGACAGGTACAGTGTGAGGCAGGTACAGTGCAGGCTTCCTCACACTGTGATGTATTTAGTGCTGGTGAAAGGTGAGGGACTGACAGCACTGGAGACTGAAGCCCTCTGTTTATCCATAGGGACAGGTACAGTGTGGGGTAGGTACAGTGCAGGCTTCTCCACACTGTGATGTATTTAGTGCTGGTGAAAGGTGTGGGACTGACAGCACTGGAGACTAAAGCCCTCTGTGTATCCACAGGGACAGGTACAGTGTGGGACAGGTACAGTGCAGGCTTCCCCACACTGTGATGTATTTAGTGCTGGTGAAAGGTGAGGGACTGACAGCACTGGAGACTAAAGCCCTCTGTTTATCCACAGGGACAGGTACAGTGTGGGACAGGTACAGTGCAGGCTTCCCCACACTGTGATGTATTTAGTGCTGGTGAAAGGTGAGAGACTGCCAGCACTGGAGACTGAAGCCCTCTGTTTATCCACAGGGACAGGTACAGTGTGGGACAGGTACAGTGCAGGTGAAAGGTGAGGGACTGACAGCACTGGAGACTGAAGCCCTCTCTGTAGCTGTGTTTATCTTTACATTCAGGTACAGTGTGGGGCAGGTACAGTGCAGGCTTCACGTACTGCTGGTAACAGCTAAGGGATTGACAGCACTGGAGACTGAGCCCTCTGTGTAGCTCTGTTTATCTTTACAGTCAGGTACCCCGTGGGTTGAACAGAGTCTGTCAGTTCCAAGAGGTGCGCCTCTTTTAGGTCCTTTAAACTTCACTTGCATTTCCCCATTAGTCTTCAGTATTCTGCTGTGGACATTCAACAGCGTACCTTGGTGCCTGATTATGGTGTAATGCCGTCTGTGGCCACAGGAGGGCAGAAGAGAACAGAACAGCTATCAACTACAAATTTCCAGTTGATGTTTATTGGGGTATGAGACATTGAGCCTTGGCTCATGTCAAAATAAGTGTCCCAGAACTTACAACCGTGTATATAATATTATAAAAAATAGCAAACATGACACATCAGTCATAATATCATACTGACAAGAACAATTGCAACAATATGACAGTTAAAACACAAAATTAACAATACTGGCATTGATGGCCATTTGTCAGAAGGTGCCCCTTTAACTGATTGATGGTGGTGTGCCACGGAACAATATGAAAGAGCAGTTTTCCCCGATATTGTGAAAAAGAAAACATGAAACAGGGAGCCTCCTTACCTCATAGGGAGCTCCTCCAGGCTAATCTTTTTTTTTAATGCAGCTACAAAAGGAAGGTAAGCGATCTTTATTGTCCCCCAAGCAGCTGGCTATACAATCCCTCTCTATTTCCTGAATCTTCAGTCTGCTCCCATACTCTGACATTGTGTGACGTCTTTATAGGTTGAGTGTGGGCACGCACTCCATTCAGTTGTATGGGGTGTCTTTTTCAAATGTAATTTCCTACTTGTAAATTGGGTTTTTTCACCTACTGGTGCCAGGGTTCAACTAACAAGAGCCTTATTAGTTGAACCCCGGCATCAATGGGTGACAAAACTCAATTTACAATCAGGAAGTGGTATTTGAAAAAGACACTGCATTGAACTGAATGGAGTGCGTCCCCACGCTTAGGTATAAAAAATTCACAGTAGGTCAGAGCACGGGGACACATCAGAGATTCAGGAAATGGAGAGGGATTATGCAGCCAGGCCCTTTGGGCCAAATTACAATCCCTTCTCTTCCTTTTGCAGCTGTATTAAACATGTGCTAGAAGAAAAGATTAGTGTGGAGGAGCTCCCTATGAGGTAAGGGAGCTCCCTGTTTGATGTTTGTTACAGGAAAAAGGTGCTCTTTAAAGGGACTGTCAGCTTTCCGTTTAACTTTTTTACCTTTTTAAATAGGGTGTCACTTGTCAGCCTTATTACCGGTGATGGCATGTCTAGTCAAATATTTCACCAGAGTTTGCAATAATTGCAGTTTTTCAATAAAAAAAATGTCCTATTTGGTCTGAACTTGCCCTACGATTGGCTGCTCCTGTGTGCCCTGAGTCTCAATAGCAATGGTGACCCCTTCCGCTTGGGAATGCAACTTTTTTAAGTCTTATCACCTGAAAAAAAATCAGTTCTATATTTCACCCCGATCATGGTAAACTAGTTAATTTACAGACATGATGGTTATTTGATGTACACACGACTTCTGAAAATTAAAGCCGTGACTTGGAGCATGCATGCCAGCATCGCCACCGATGTATGTGTCAGGAGCCAACAGCATCTTTTGAAGCTCACCCACATTCTCTGTTATATCTTTTTTTTGTATTTCAGCCCCACACCCAGATCCAGTCCAGGAGGGAATCAATTTTAAATCTCTGATATCTAAAGAAGTGATCAGTTGCTAACAGTGCAAGAACTTTATTCTGCTGGTTAGAGTATCAGTAAGGAATACATTTTAATTTGTTGTAGAGTCATGGTGTTAGTTTATTTATTTAGTTTTCATTGACAGGGTAAGTACATTAGCCAAAAAAGCCCTATTTTCAAGAACGACCCAGGAGAATTGCAGTGAAAGTAACAGATTGACAAGCATGGAAATAAGAGAATTACAACAGGTAACAGTATAAAGGCAGTGGACAAGAGGGAAAAGCAATATTACAAATCAAATCATTAATAATTAAAGAGCAGCCGACGTCATGGGAAAACTTTAAAAAAAACAATATTTTGACACAGTTCAGCTGTTATTTCATTTATCTTCTACAGATTTTAATATATTTTTCCACTCCATTATTTATTACTGAAGAAATTCCTACTGAAAAACAAGATCTTTATCTCTTAGGGTTCATCTGCCTCTTTAGCTTATCCCCTAATTAAAATTATAATGCTGTGTTGTGACATCATAGTCTGTTGCCATGGGAGTCACTGTAATGACACAAGGAGACTACTGTGACCTCTGGTTGAGAAGAAGCAGTAGGATCTGATGAACCCTCAGGGAACAGCTATCCTGTTTTAATGCATATAAAATCTGTAATAAATAATGGCGATAAGAATAGTGTTGTGTGAAATTGAGAAATTTCATTACACAAAATATTCTGTGAAATTTGCAAATTTCCCTAAATATTTCATGAGTGTGGAATACAAAATGTTGTCAAAAAATGGCAGAATTTCACCACAGAATGCAAACTCTTGCAATATTTGGTGTAATTTCATAATTTCCAGTCATAAATTTGCAATTTTGGGTGAAATTTTGCAATTTACTGACAAAATTTCACATTTCACACCTGGAAAATATTTTGTGAAATGTGTGAAGTCTGTGCAATATTTCGCTCGGGTGAAATTGCTGATTTCACGGCAGTTTCGCTGATGAAATTTTATTTTGCAACATCTTTAGATAAGAAATACAAAGTTAATGAGAAATATAAGCTTCTTTGTGTTCAAATGTTATGTTCTTCAGAGTTCTTCTCGAGGCAACAGTGGCTCTTTAAAGTGGCAAATAAAGCAAGATAAGGGAAGTAAGGGAGTAGGGTTACAAAAAACAATCAGGTGTAACTACAAGCTAAGGAGGTCAGTAAGTGACTCCATAACACCCTTCTGCCAAGTTACTGGGAGGGAGGGAGGGAGGTAGGGGTGGGTTGGAATGCAGTGGACAGACACAGGGTAATTTCAGGCCATAGGGGCAAAGGTGGAAAAGGCCTGGTCACCCCTCAGGGTGAAGATTTTTGGCACCAAACGTAGGGACACATCATTAGACCAGGAGAGAGAGTCTCTGTAGACAGTAGCGATCGAGGGTGGGACATTATTCTGGAGGGTCTTGTCAACAGAACAAAGTGGGATGAATAAATTAACATTGGCTGGGACCAGCCAGCCTAGGTTGGAGTACAGGTTACATTGGTGGGTGAGTCAATTGACTGATGAAACAAAGCAACATATATTTTTATACGTCACCTCCCACCTGGATATTACCTATTTAGGAGAGCTCCTTGATATCACCCTGACACCATACCAAGTAGGCTTTGGTCAGAGCCAGTACAACTGTAATATCACTTTAAGAGCCATCATGGGGACAGTTAAAAAAGAGCTCACAGCAGAAAAGTCCGCCATGTCCAAGATGGCCACAGAAGCTGAGTGTGCCCGTGCAACTTCACCACAATTATGGAAGTGAAGTTACACATGCACGATGAGCTATGGCGGCCATCTTGGGCACAGCAAACATTTCTGCCATAAGCAGAATTAGCTCACAGGGGGGGGGGCTACCGCGGCAACAGTGGAGAACTGCTGTTGTGGAGGGGCAAGGGAAACACCACACAACACCAATGAGCTCTGCAGTTTGGAAGATGACCGCTGCACTGTAGAAGAGAACAGGGATAGACTCAGGTCACCGTCCCTTCTGTCTTCTACAGTGATAGCAAAACATCAGCATGGTTCTACCCATGCAGCTGTAAAAAGGAGAGCAGATTTCCCTGACATCTCTTCACCGTTCTACAGCCCAAATAAATCCCTCATGTTCAGCTGGAGTCACCATTGCCTCTAGCCCTGCATATACTGATGGGATGGTATTTGTCATTCAGCACACAAAAACATTTGACTTTTGGCTTTCAGTGTACACATCAAAGCTTAACTATTATTCCTGACATGTCTAAGTTGCATATGCAAATTCTGTAATTTGTTATAATAATCTCTTACATGCTGCGGTGGAGGGCAGTGCATTTTCCAAGACTCACCTTTAAATGATAGGAGACCATCACCTTCCCGAATCGTGACTCCCAATGATCTATCCGGACCTTCTTCAGGATCCTTAGGCTGGTTTTTCGGCAGCCACCGTCAGCATCGATGCCTTCCAGCAAGACCCTTTCAATGCGGGAGAAGGAGTATCTGGAGCCAGAGGGGAGATGAGTCAAGTACTGTATGCCTTTTATTTTATTTTTAATGTAGTCAGCAGTGCTGCAGGCCCTCCTCTTATGCCCTGCTTCCCTTGAAGTGCCAGGAATAAGATGCACCAGAAAAATACAGGCTACATTGAACCCAAATCACTATTATTGCATCCAGTGGGATCCACTTTCCGGCAAAACTCTGCTCTGAAAACTCATCTATTTAAGCTTGCTTTTCTGTGACGTTACAGTGGGTTTAATTGTTGTGATTAGAATTTTAATTATCTGTGGTTGTTTTACTGTCTGTATTCTCTTCTCTTCTTGTAAAGTGCTTTGATTTTAAGAATTGTGCTATATAAATAAAGTATATTTATTTTTATTTAAAATGTGATACCTGGGAAAGGCACCATGAGCAGAACCTCATTTCCAGATGCATCCTGGGGAAAAAATAGGACCCAGGGTAAATAGTATATTATTATTATTATTATTATTATTATTATTAAAATAATGACAGCTGACATTAGATGGAGTTACATCTCATAACAGTTCCCGAAAATTAAATCTCGGGTCATTTCGATCTTAATTACTGAAGGCATTTTCATAAAAAACAGTTTTTTTGTTTAATGTTTTGTTTGCCAACCATTTCCAGTACTGCCCCCTTTCCACTCAACTACCCCCCTGCTGCACCCTTACTAGTCACCTACCCCCTAGTCCTGTCCTTACTGCCTCCGAAGGTTATGTCTTCACCCATGAGGTACACAACCTGGAGCTTCTGTTGGTGTGGTGGATTCCATTGGATGTGGCAGGGATCCCCTCTCTGGTCCATCAAATGTGGGGTGAGGACTGGCCAGTACATTTGTCAGGGGCTAAGTGGTAGCACATCAAGTGTAGGGTGAGAACTGTCCATCAGATTTGTTGGGGGCTGAGAGGCAGCACATATAGGATAGGATAGTATAAGGTAGCCCATTCACAATAATACTATTCTTACACCGAGTGGTTACCGTGATGACAAGGACTGTGAAAGCAAAGCATGAGAGGTCCTATGTTGTCATAGCAGCCACAAGGTATAACAAGGTCATTGTTGTGTATCGTGGCTACCATACACTTTTTTTTTTTGAAATTTATTTTTATCCCCTCCTGGTCACCCTCACCATTCCTCTCCTTCAGGCTTGCTCAATCCCATCCATCCCACACTGAGTCTGCCCCTAGAGTGCCTCTGGTGACTCCTGCCTGCCTTTCTTTTTCCTCCAGACTGGGTGGCTGGAACAGCCATCATCCAGGAATACTGAGGGAGGTTTTCGGCTTTTCTGTCCCTTCTCCTCCATCCCGCTGAGGATGCTGGCTCAGGCGGAATGAGCGTATGCACGCCTGCCAAGTGCCTGATGGCATCCTCCCCGGCTCCCCACAAAGGAAGCCACCATTGCCCTGAGAGTCGGTGCTTCCACCAGCTCTCCCGGACATCGGGTGTATTAAACACCCATGGTATCCCTCCCTGAAGGAGGAGAGCATCCGTGGGGATGCTCTACCATACACTATTCTGTACAGCACATGTTAAAACAACCCAGCCAAAATCATTTATTTTTTGTGTTATTACAAGCAGTCCTTACATTCCACCAACCGCAATTCACCATCATCCTCCCGCCCACCAGCTCTTGCATGTGATGCTTCAACAGCACACTGTCCTATGAACAGTGCTGATTTGGGCAGTTGCAGTGTAATGTGGCTACTAAAGCAGAATGAAACATTCTGTGTTAGTAGCTATGCCTCTACTGCAGCAGAATTATTTTTTCAAGTGTATGGTTCTCCATACACAACCTTGTTCCACTATGCACAATATCAAGTCTGTGGTGTGAGAACTGGCCAGTAAGTTTTTCAGGGCTGAGAGGCAGCAGGCAGTGGCATCATTCTGCTCACTCTGCGGTGTTTCCTACTGTTTCTCCCATCTCTGTTGGATGCAATAAATGAGCACCTATGTGTACATGCGCATGGCTAGCTAATTGCGAGGCCATACACCATGCCAGCTCGCATCCTCTCTCCCATTAGCTGCTCCATCTGCACTGTCATCTAAGGCCCCCCAGGTGGCAGTATTGCAGAAGAGCCTGGTGCCTCCCTATCTCCATAAAGGAGCAGATTGTTCTCTGGGAAATGCAATCCCCCCTGGCTGGGCCTTCAGTTTTCCAGGCTCGTTCTGCAACCCGGATCACCGGTGTCATGACTTGAATCATTAATTACAAAATGAATCATAATAGCTGTTTTATTTTTTGCTTTTGTTTTTCTATAGTGTTTTTTTTCCTCCCTGGCCATGTCCATTGTCTCTAGGGGTATGCGCTGGTCCCAGGGATGTACCCTGCTCAGGGCTGCATCTCTGGTCTCCTCCCAGTAGTCCAGCTCTGCCCTCGGTAGCAGAGGCTTTAAAAAGAAAGAATGCTGGTTCACCCTGTGGACCAGGATGCACAGGCCCAGGCCCACTATCAAGGCCTGACTTTCAGACCGTGATTTCTCTAACTTGAGAGCTTATTTCCAAACAACAAACACTTTCCCAAGTTCAGCTGTCTTTCAACTATCAAAACCTGCATTTAGCCGAACTTGGGTATAATGATGAGTACACGAGCATTCCGGTGCTTCAGCACCATTTAGAAATCTAATCACGCTTGGGCATCAGGTGCAGTAAATAGGACAGGACCGAGAAGGTTCTGTTTCAGAGTAAAATTAGTAAAAGTAACTATATTCTGTAGGAAGAAATTGCTGCTATGGATGTTGCATGGCTTCAGGGATTGCAGCAGGCAGTTCAGACGTGTTTAGGAATACCTGCAGTAAAAGTAAGTAAAGGGCTGACACTGTCCCTTTAAATATCAACTTATCTTGAATTTTGGCCAGAGGGAAAAGAAGAGAGATGGCCTGTAGTTTTCGACAGGCCCTTTTTCTCTGCCGTTGTAGACTGGTACCACTAAGACTACCTTGCAAATAAGTAGTACCATGCCCTGGATCTGCAATGTGTTAAACAGGGCCCTTAAGGGGGAAGCTATGTATGGGGCAGCTAGTCTGGGCATTTTTTTTTTTTTTTTTTTTTAGTTGTTTAACCAGGAGTAGCACACTAAGCTGAAAGCGTTTTTACAGGAGCGACCTGGGAGCACAGGGAAGTTATGTGACTTGCTCGGGGCACACAGTATGCAAGTGGAAGCTGTGGGATTCAAACCCAGGTCAGGTCTGCTGGATGTCACCAGATTTGCAGCTCAGAGCCTTAAACCACTGTGCTATACCGCCTCCAGTTTGGGTTCAATGTTCTCATAGCCAGCTGAGGAATCAACCTGTAAGAGGAAGAGCTGTAGCTCAGGTATTGTCTGCAGTAATAATGCAGATAGAGGAAACTGGGCAGACTGAATGGGTCAAGCAGTCTTTCTCTGCCATTAAATTCTATGTTTCTACGTTTCTAACCATCAGTCTATTTAGCCGTGTGAAGATCCTTATTCTGGCTATCAACTTGGAACAAAACTTAGTTAGAGGGGATCCCAGCATGGTAGTGTTGAGGGGGGGGGTGCAATAGGGACAGAGGAGGCAGAGTCAGGGAGCACAAGTCCACCTTGTGAAATTTTGTTCATTAATTGAGAGCTTTAATGTCCTACATGAGACTGATTATTTGGCTCTGAAGCACTTAGGGTCAATGAGGTTCCTGTCCCTCAGACTTTTAACATGTTTAATTTTTGCTTTCTTGAGATTATATTTACATTTCTAAGTCTCCTATAACTTTGCCAATCTGCAACAAGACCTGTAGGTTTGAAGAGATCCTAGGATTTGCCCCTCTGTTACATGGTCTGGCGCAAGTCACTGGTTAGCCATTTAGTGTACAACCCTCTTACATTTCTTTGGACTAGGGAACTATTTTTACTGACCACACTTAGAAAGTCATTCTGGAATAATTCAAAAGCCTGGTCTACTGTATCGAGCTGACATATGGTACCCCAGTTGACCCCATATGATGCACGTGGGAAACACCAGACCTCACCCAACAACTAACACACTGAAATCTGGTCAATGGAAAATCATGTACACAAATGCTCACAGTCTGGGAAACAAGATCCCAGACCTGCAGGAAATAATGACAGAGGTTAAACTGGACATAGTAGCAATTAATGAGACATGGTTTACCAGTAACCACACTTGGGAGACTTCAGTACCTGGCTATGTACTGTTCAGAAGAAACCAAGGTGCAAAAAGGGGGGGGGTGGAGTGACCCTGTATGTCAATGAAAATATCAAAGCTACAGAAATTCAGAATACACACAAGGAGCCAGAAGAACTGTGGGTCACCCTGAAAAGAGGAAATGGGACAGCTATACGAACTGGAGTTGTCTACAGGCCCCCAGACCGGGGGGACATAGACACATTACTGTTAGAAGATATGCAAAATGTGACAGCTAAAGGGGAGGTTCTGATAATGGGAGACTTGAACATGCCAGATACAGATTGGTCAATACCAGCAGGAACATCTGTCAGAACTAGACACATGGTGGATTCCCTCCAGGGGGAAGGCCTCAAACAACTGGTACAGCAACCCACAAGAGACAGGGCTATCCTAGATCTAGTTGTAATCCTCCTGTTCCCCGGGGTTACAAGAATCCCAGTTAGATCTAGGGGCAGGCAGGGAAGGCAGCTTGTGAAATTCCAGTTAAATGGATTTCAAACTGTCTCACTCTGTTCTCAGTCTCAGCTGAGACTGAGGGATGACATCATTTAGAACTTTCGCAGCAGCATAAACCACATTGGAATGTTGCAGCTGGGAGTTAGAACGTTGGAAGGTTTTGAAATCAGGCTGGTGCAGTCAGTAGTAGAGGTACTCTGCTGTAAGCAGGCCCCCAGAGCCTTCAGCTCTGACACAGAGCTACAGTTTTGTTCTTGGTGTGTGTTCTCACCATAACAGGAACACAGACATCCAGCATTGAAGTGGTAGAGACCACTCCACAGTTGGTTCAGGGCCCCATCCCTGCGAGGATGGGGGGAGCCAACAGCCATCTTCCAGGGGCAATCCCCTGGCCCGGCTAGAGAGAAAAAAGCTGCCTGATGTTGTGCTGTGGCACCATGAAGATTTGTGATGGTTTTCCTGTGAGAGAAGCCGGGGGGGCACCTGCAATCAGGGGTGAGTCTACTCTGAAAAAAGGGCCAATGTTTCACCAGAGACTTTGTGTATTAAGCAGCTGTTACTGTGGGTCAGGAAAGGACAGCCAAGTACAGTGCTTAAATAGTGTGGAATCTGGTTATCTTTAATCACTGGGGGTCTACAGGGATGGACATAGCCACTTAACAAGTATGCCTCAAGTCAGCGCACTGGAGTTTCAGAGACTGTAGAGTGAATGTGAAATACATTTAAAGTGTAATCTACAACAGTAGAGGTTTTTCAGAGAAGAGTGAGTCCAAAGGAATGGCTGGGTATGAATTATGGGAGCAAGAGGTGGGAGACCCCCATGTGGAGTAACCTGATTCACCTCTACGGTTCACTTTGGAACACCTGTTGCTTTCTCTTGGGTACTTGGCCAGTGCTCGTAGAAAGTACCCAGATGTGGGATTGTTGAGAAGATTCCCTTTATGGGGCCCGTATGTGCTCATGGATGGTAGTAGGGAGCCACCAAGAATTAATCAATGCCATATGGAAAGTAGTCCAAGTGCTGGTCGGATGTGCCATGCAAGGAAGTAGTCCAAGGCTGGTCAGATGTGCCAGGCCAGGGAAATCCAGAGAAGAGTACAAGTTCGGGTTGAGTGCCCAGTGTGTTTCTAAACCTGAGGGTTACAGTGTGTAGAAGAAGTGTTCTGTTTTCCGTAAATTTGCATTACCAGGAGTGTAGCCCTGTGGGGGTCCAGCTATGCTTTATTGTTCAGTTGTGTTGTGAATAAAAGCCACACTTTAGAATCCCAACTCCTGATATGGACATTTCAATTATTGCTTCCTGTGTCCGGATTACTTGGGTGCCCCTGTGCAGAGTGTCAAACCTAGCCAAAATGCCGAGCAACAGTTTCCCCCCTGAACCCAGGAAGCCAGGTAGTAGGTTACATAATGGAGGCACTGCACAGCGCTAATAAAACAAAAAATAACATCAACCCAATCCCTGGTTACATAGTACTGATTAATAGGGAAAGGATCACAGATCTCCTTGTAGATGGTCACCTGGGGGCCAGTGACCATTGCATGGTATGGTTCAATTTGGTTACTATAACTAAATCATCCCATTCCAAGGCAAGTATATGGAACTTCAGAGGAGCTGACTTTGATAAGATGGCCAACAGAGTTAAGCTAGCCCTGGCAAGAATAAATACAGGTGAGGGGGTACAGGCAAAGTGGGCAAGCATTAAGGATGCAATACTTGAAGCAACATCTCATTGTGTTAGAGAGAAAAGGAAGTACAAAAGAAGAAGGAAACCACTTTGGCTCTCAAAAACAGAAGCAGACAAAGTCAGAGCCAAAAGGCTGGCCTTCAGGAAATATAAGGGAACGCAGCGGGAGGAAGACAGGAAGGCATACCAAACTTCCCTAAGGGAAGGCAGTAAGGCAGGCAAAGGCCCAAACCGAGGAAACACTAGCATGAACAGTAAAAGAAGGTGACAAAACTTTCTATATATACATTAGTGAAAGGAGAAAGTCCAGAGGGGGTATTGCTAAGATCAAAGCAGATAAGGGGGCGTGTGAGGAGGAGGACCATGTAAAAGCATCTATCCTAAATAGATTCTTCTGCTCAGTATTTACTGAAGAGAAGGTAGGACAGGACCCACAGCTCAGCACCACAAACACAGCGGGGAAGGCGGTGTCTCTTCACAAAAGAAAGTGTCCTACAAGAGCTCGATAAGCTCAGGGTGGATGAGGCAATGGGACCTGATGGCATACATCCCAGGGTACTAAAGGAGCTAAGGGTGGAACTAGCAGAGCCATTATCAGAACTGTTTACTGAGTCTCTGCGCACAGAAGAGGTCCAAGAAGACTGGAGAAGGGCTCATGTGATCCCACTCCACAAGAGTGGTAGCAGGGAGGAGGCAGGGAACTACAGACCAGTCAGTCTTACCTCAGTAGTGGGCAAGATTATGGAGGCACTTCTTGAGGAAAGGCTAGTGCAACACCTGGAATCCATAGGAGCACAGGATCCAAGACAGCATGGGTTTACAAAAGGAAGGTCCTGTCAAACTAATCTCATAGATTTCTTTGACTGGGTAACCAGAGTGGTGGACCAAGGGGGAGCAGCTGATGTCATCTACTTTGGCTTCAGCATAGCTTTCGATACTGTTCCACATAGAAGATTGATTAATAAGTTGGGTAGGCTCGGGATGGGTCAGGAGTTGGTCAGCTGGGTGGCAAACTGGTTGATGGGCAGAAAACAGAGAGTGGTGGTAAACGGTACACAGTCAGAAGAGATGCAAGTCACAAGTGGGGTACCTCAGGGATCAGTCCTGGGGCCAGTCCTCTTCAATATCTTCATCAGTGACATTGCAGATGGACTGAAGGGTAAGGTTTGTCTGTTTGCAGATGACACCAAGATCTGCAGCAGAGTAGATGATCCGGATGGGTGGGCAGAATGAGAAGAGATCTGGATAAACTAACAAAATGGTCGGAAGAGTGGCAACTGGGGTTTAATGCAAATAAGTGCAAGATCATGCACATAGCAAAGTAGTATTCACCTATAGGCTGGGAGGGAAGTTGCTGGCAATCACAAGAGAAGAAAGAGACTTGGGCATCATCATTATCAATGACCTGAAATCATCCAAGCAGATGACTAAAGCAGTAGGTAAGGCTAGGGCGATGTTGGGGTGTATTAGTAGGGGTATTACAAGTTAGAAGAGGGAGGTAATAATCCCTCTTTACAAGACACTGGTTAGGCCCCATCTGGAGTACTGTGTGCCGTACTGGAGGCCACACCTTCACAAGGACATTAACCAAATTGAGGCAGTCCAGAGAAGGGCAACCAAAATGGTGTAGGGACTGTATCAGAAAACATATGAGGACAGATTAACGGAGCTCAATATGTATACCCTAGAGCAAAGGAGGGAGAGAGGTGATATGATCAAAACATTTAAACACCTTAAGGGCATTAAGAAAGTAAAAGAGTCTAATATGTTTCAATATAAGAAAAACAGGGCAAGAGGACACAGCATGAGATTAGAGGGAGGTAGATTAAGGGGTAATGTGAGGAAGTTCTTTTTCACAGAAAGGGTGGTGGATGCATGGAACGGCCTACCTCAGGAAGTGGTGGATATGAATACAGTGCAGGGCTTTAAACAGGCATGGGATAGGCATAAGGGAGCAATACAGATGAGTATGAATAGATAGGCCATTGACAGAGCAAAGGCCGATGGCACATTTATAAGGTAGAAAAAGAAATGGGCAGACTGGATGGGCCTTGTGGTCCTTATCTGCCATCAACTTCTATGTTTTTATGTAAGGGCTGCAGTGATATGCAACTACATTGAATTTAGAAACATCCCGGACAGAGATGACTCAGGGCAGGGGTCCAGGGGCATTATTTTTCGAAACACTAAAGTCTGGAGCGTAAGCAATCAACAAGTCATGGAGCACACCAACAGCTTTGGTCTTATCAACTTTATTTACCAAGATCCAGTTCAGCAGGGAATGGTTTTCAGATTTATTATTCAAACATATAGGTTCCTCGATAATTTGGAGGAGCGGAACATCAGGCAAAGTAGACTGGGCTATACATAGGCCACAAGCTAACCAATAAGGTTAAAATCACCTAGCAGAATAATTTCTCCCAAATATTTGATGGAAATGCCATATGGACCATCTAGGCCACTTGATGGGGGTTATAAATACAACTAGTTAGAAATGACTTGATATTGCCGAGTAGAAGCCTTACAAATGGGGAATCCCCAGGGGTATTGGGGGGGCGATAGCCAGAGAAAACTCCTTGGCGTTGATATGGGACCTAACATACATTAGTACTCCCTTTCCTTTTTTCGCTACCCTGCCTTTCCTAAAAACAGAGTCATTTGGATTATCGGTTTCATGAGAAGACACACGGGGCTTCAGCCAAGTTTTGTGACTTCTAAGACTAGCATCAGGGCTATAGAGGTTTGTCCATGCCTTCAGTTCCTCTAACTCTGGCCTGAGGCCTTATATATTCATGAGACCATTGGAACTGAGCCAGCTGGGGTAAGTGGGAGATGCTGTATTATAGTCACAGGAACATGGCCTGCGTTAGGTGCCACATACAGTATTACACAGTTAGCATGCAAGTCAGAAAATAATATTATGGCTGGACAAAACTGATTCACCAAGTTTCATGAAGTGTCATACATTGAGTGAACATATTTTTTCGTATATAAATATTTTATTTAACATTTTAAAAAGTAAAAAACTTATTTTTTGAAATGTAATCAACTTTATTATATTGATAGTTGAATTAAGATAGGGAATAGGTCTTTGAGAAAGATTTTGTAAAAATGCAAAGGAAACCCACTGGGGCCAGGAGCTTTATCTAGAGTGAAACTACTTATTGTTAACTTCCATCTCTGCTAGAGAGATAGGTGCAGAACGAAAAGCACGATGGTGTTCCATGAGACAGGATAATGGAGCAGCATCCAGGTAGGATGACATTTCTTATGATAGTCGATGGGAAGGGGCATTTGCCATATAGAGTGGAGAAGAACTTTTCAAAGACAGCCACCACGTCCCTGGGAAGAGTTTCAAGGAACCATCTGGGGCAGAGATTGAAGGGATAATCCTAGAGATCTCCAGTTGCCTAAGTCGGAGGGCAAGCAGTCATCCTGCCTTTTCTCCTTGTGCAATATATTTGGATTTAATCTTGAGAATGGAATATTCAACTTTCTCTTGAAGGAGAGTAGCATACTTGTCCTGAAGGGATAATAGATTCCTTAAGGATTCCGGACAGGCTGTGGGAGAAAGAGATTGTTCTAGGGAGCGTATTTGGGCAAGGGTTGATAATGTCTCAGTTTCTTTGCAACGCTTCCGGGTGGAGGCCAGACGGATGAATTCATCTCTCAAAAAGCATTTCAGGGCACACCACTCATGGTCTTGTCTCTTAACAGTGTTCTGGTTAGTAGTGACAAAGGCCTGGATAAGATTAGAAATCCTAGTAACCACCTGATCATCCTCGAGAAGCTGGGCTTTAAGCTTCCATGAGGCATCACACTGTTGGTAAGGGTTTGGAGTAAGGAGCAACCAGACCGCCGCATGGTCAGGAAACACAATGGGTTCAAGACCAGCACTACAGAGACCAGAGAGTTAGGAGAAACTAGTAAGCACATAATCAGTTCTTGAGGAGAGGTATGATGCTTCACTGAATAAAAGGAGTAGCTCTGAGATTGTGGATTGAGAATTTTCAAGGGGTCACAGAGAGCCAACAACTCCATGAATTCCCTCAAGGCTTGTTGAGCTGCTGAGAGAGGTCTAAGAGAGCAGGTTGAATGGTTGAGGTCTTGGGTCAGAGGTATATACCAGTCCCCACCCAGTATGAAGGGAAGGTTAAGAAAGGGTGTCAGTTTGTCAGCTAGCTTCATAAAGAATCCTGGGTCACTACCCACTGGCCCATATACACTACCCAAAACCAGCTCTTGGTGATCAAGCAGGCCTGTAATGGATATGTATTGACCCTGAGTGTCCAAAATAATGTGGTCTGCTTGAAAGGCGGCAGTACTGCTTGTTAAGATCGCCACACCCTTACTGGAGGTTGACTCCTCAGAGGCGAATATCTGGCCAATTCCTTGTCTGTGGAGTTTAACCGATTCACGAGGGAGAAGGTGGGTTTCCTGAAGAAACCCAATCTGGGCGTGAAATATAGCAACAAGTAAAAAATGTCTAAGAAATACAATAATCAAAACATAAGAAAAACTGGCAGAAACATTAGTAAAACATCAGCACTACCATAACTGTTTGGAAAGGTTATACATACAAGATGGCGCATCTCCTCTGAATATAGAAGGTAATACACGCTGCACAAATAGGATGCACTGGCATATCCCCCACCCAGACAGGGCTGAATACCAGGAATGGGAACTGCGCCAGTGCAAAAGAGTTATGCTGTGTGCAAATTCCTGATATTCAGCTGCCAGTATGCCATTTGCATGTCATTATGACACCATTTGCATGAGTTGTGCAGGGCCGGCCAGCATAATGTGCATGGTGCCCTGCACAGCATGTGGTGCTGCCACAGGGGGTCCAGCGGTATCTCCCACCATCTCCATAACTGTGATCACAAGACACTACTGGTTATGAGAACCCTGTCAGTCTAGTGGAACCTCCCCCACACTCCCGATGCCCTGATCACCATAGTATGCATAAGAACAGCCTCCCTGGTAGTCTAGTGGTACCCCCCTCCAAAGCCCAGATCACCGTAGTATACACAAGAACACCCTCCCTGGTAGTCTAGTGGAACCCCACCTCCTGCCCATAGGTGCAATACCATAACTTCATAGTTACTATTCCCTGGTAGTCTAGCGGTAACCACCACCCTGCCCTTATCCCCGATATCGCCTGTAAGGGTACTGTACATAGTACCCCAGTGGTCCAGTGGCACCCCACCCCCCCACCCACAGGATACCCTGCCCACCCAGCTCCCCGTCATCCAGCGGGCAGCTTCAAACACATCCTCATACCTCCAGAGCTGCCTGCCAGATGAAAGCTTGCATACTGTCAAAGTCAGTCACAAATATGTGAATGAATGCCTTCATTCACATATTTGTGACTGATTATGACAGTAGCACTAAAGCCCATTGGTCCACTGTGTGAACCAATGGGCTTAAAGCTGATTCTGCAAGCTGTCATTTGCAGGCAGCCGTGGAGATATGTGGGTGGGTTTGAAGCTGCTCACCGATGATGGGGGAGCTGGGTGGGCAGGGTGTCCTGTGTAGGTGGGGAGTGCCACTAGACCACCGGGGTACTATGTACAGTGCCCTTACAGGCGATCGGGGATATGGGCAGGGTGGTGGTTATCGCTAGACTACCAGGGAATAGTAACTATGAAGTTATGGGCATTGCAGGTACGGGCAGGAGGGGTGGTTCCACTAAACAACCAGGGAAGTTGTTCTTATGCATACTCCGGTGATCAGGGAATTGGGAGAGAGGGGGCTACCACTAGACTACCAGGGAAGGTGTTATTCTTTAGAATACGATGATCAGGGCATTGGCGGGGAAGGGGGTACCACTAGACTACAAGGAATTTTCTACACAGTTCTGTATTGCTATCCTGGCTAAGGGGGGTGTGCCACAGGACCACCAGGGCACATATGGGTGTTTGTGGATGGTGTTCTGGGTGGGCGGATGGCCACCCATGGCTGGTGGCTGCTGTATTTTTGCCAGGTAGTACAGCAGCACACCTGTGGGTGGCCGTCATTTGAGCCATTTTTTTCAGGCTCAACTTATGGTATTGTTACATGGCACATACCAGGGTTGTGCAGGCATATGTGTCATACATCCCAGGCTGAATGTCGGGATGTGCCACATATGCATGGGCACCCCTCCTGGAGATGCACTGCATACATTATCATTGCACCCCGGTGCATCGGGACTTGCGCTGTGCAAGTCCATCTTTTGAATATTGCCCCAGGGCGCATTTCTGGGGTTGCACTGGTGCAACTCAGTTGCGCCAGGTGCAACCCCTTTCAGTATCTGGTCCAGTGAGTGAAAGTTTTTGTTTTTGTAAAAACAGTATTGTACAACAACATCCAAATTTTTGCATGAAAATCTAATTTCCCATGTAAACTAGTGAATTTAGGAAAACAAATTCTACTTTGCATGAAAATTAGAGATTTTCATGGGAGTTGAATGCCTCGGCTCAGTGTGCCTTTCCAGGTCATCAAATTTTAAATAAATAAATGTTTTGCCAAATGTGTAAAAATGGAAAAATCCTTTAATGTTTGTAATTGAAATCAAATGAAAATGAGGCCCTGCCCTTACTAATATTCATTACTCAGCCACCTCGTATAGGGGAGTTTAACCTCTTACAGATGGTAGTAACCCCCTCACCACAATTTAAAGATTAGTATTCTCGCTGCTTAACATTTGTAATTGAATCACAGTGATAATATGTTGACTGTATGCTAATATCTAATTTATATTTTGGTCCTCTAAAGCTGTTGATTTAAATCTAGCCTTTCACCTCGCCTGCCTCTGCCTATGTTGATTTAAATTTAGTCTTTCACCTCGCCTGCCTCTGCCTACCATAAATTTTGCAGAGTTTGCAACTCTGCCCAGAGAAATGTTTGAGTGTGTGGAATATAACAGTTTCCCAGTGGATTTATATTCTGTGGAATTTGCAAAAAAAAATCTGTAGCATTTCACAGTTTCATCCTCGACAACCTCCTATCACCTTTAACAAATAGCTCACCTCCAGAATAAGGGATGCTTGGGCACCAGGTCAACCCCAGTCTGTTTGATTTCTTCAATCTTGTCAGCAGATGGCCAGCTTTGGCCTGGCCTGGGCCAGGTGAATGGCCAGCTTTGGCCTGGCCTGGGCCAGGGGATGTGCCAGCTGGTAAATGGGTCTCTGATGAATGGCACCAGATCGACGTCAATCTCATCTTTATTGTGCAGCAAGGTGAGAGTCACAGCTGGGGTGCCTTGATAGCGCCGGTGAACATCAACAGAACCTGTTTGTTTCAAAGTCTTCAAGGCCTTATTTACTTTCTTCTTAAAGGTAGACATGACCTTATCAGGTATGACCAGCCACCTGTTTGCCGCTAATGGCTCCGACACATCTTTTTGCTGCCAGGAAGACGGACTAGCCACTTTAGGATCGTATGGCAAGAAAAAGTCTAGAGTTATTGTGAATGGCAGATAGCTGCTATCTGGAGGATATTCTGGCAAATATAAAGTACCATGGCTCAGACTGAGGTTTGGGAAGCCTTCCAGAGGCACAAGGAAATCAAATTCATCTGGGTCAGACATCTGCAGCCTCTCTGTGTAGCTTCCTGACCGGAGAAACTCTGAGCCGAATCTGGGATCCTGTTCCTCCACTTTTTGAAGAATTGCTTTCACGTTTGGCAGGACAGTGTCCACGGCCTTTTTGGTCTCTTCCCTTGAAATTCGCACCTCGTTGTCCAGGAATTTGGATAGGGTTCCACTCTCTAGATGACCCCAGCTGTTCTGTTGTGAAAAAAAGTAATCCATTTTGCTGTAGCGATTTGAAAAGTGCGCCAAATAATGCCGGCTCCACTGAGATTTGCCAAGGTATGTAGTTTCACTTTCCACAGAAACATCAGCTGTTTTCTTTTGATATACTTAAAGGCACAGTGCTCCATTTAACATGCTCCTAGCACCTTGGTAGCCTTCATGGGGAATGAAACACATTTTAGACCCATTTCAGCTTATATTTGATATGCAGTTTAGTTTCTGTACTTAGTTCCAGGGCTTCAGTTACTTTATCTTTAGAGTAAGTCTATAACTTTTCTGAGTTGAAATCTGGAAAGATTTCCAAACTTCTGGAAGTCAAAATACTTTCTGCATCCCTCATTTTGGAAGTCAGTATTCTAGGAAGGCCCAATCTGTAGACATTAATATTAATATTAGTGGTAAAATACAGTTTGTTTCAGAAAAATCCATTATTTCTGAGTTCCATGCCTGCAATTTTGAAAGTCATCTCATTTTTTTGTTTAAAAATTTGGAAATCAGTGCCCCCCCCCCCCATTTTGGAACCTTTTGCCTTAATCTTGGAAGTCAGATTTTCTCAAAATGGAGTCCACTGAATCGCTGCTTTTCTCTCCCTTTTTATGTTTGCTTGCGCGCATGCACTCAGCTCAAGTGTAAGAAACATCTTGCAACAGTATCACATTTCAGAGGTGTGTCAGTGTTGTGGCCAATGCAGCGGACGCTTTACTGGGCTTATCCCTCAGCCACCAATCAAGGGGGAAGCTGGCGATGTCGGCAGCTTCAAAGAGAGCCAAGGAATTTAAACGAATCTGCTGCTGCAATCAGGAACAGTTTCATCACTGCAGTGGCACCTCTCCACTCCCTCACAACCTTTCTGGTTCCTGCCACCCAGCACTCTGTTCTGGGCCCATGCTCCACCAACAACTTGTTTGTTCTGTGTGCCTTTCCTCCTGAAACAAGTAATGAGCTGCCACAAACTCCAAGGAAAGTCAACATCGGGGTGCCCCCCCCCCCATGTCGGCATGTATCCCCACCACTACCACCACTATTGTGGCACACTGGAAGCCCACCAGTGTGGCAAAATATTTTTAAAACTTGTAAATGAAAGAAAACCATCCCCCCGGCATGTTTTTTTTTTTTTTTACCTGTAAAAAAGAAAATGGTCCACCATCGTCTCCCTATCCCCCTTCCCACTGAGCACCCACCTCCCGCACCCCCCTCATCCATACTTACCCTCCGTAGGTTAGGAGCAGCAATCTTCTCAGGACCAGAACATGTCTAAACTGTTCAAAGCCGAATCAGGTAAGCGCTGTATATCTCAGTCATTTTTAGGAACTGTGGCTTCAAATTTTCAATATGGGGTTCTTGGGACCCCACCTCATGTTGATGTCACTGTCATTTCATTACTCGGTCCCAAAAGGTGATTTTGCGGTCTCTGCAGAATCACCTTTTGGGACTGATTAAAACGACAGTGCCACTGTTCATGAGGTGGGAGTCCCAAAAAATATGTGCAAATTTAGTGAAAGCCAGCCAAAAGACTGTAGTGCAAGCGTGTGTTGTGCAGTTTCTACGCACACTCGTAACTTCACCGGTGTTTCATATTTTCACTTCAGATTTTCAACATTGCCTTTTTTTCACACACCCTTATTGACAGTACTGCCGTCATTTTTCACATCCTGCCTTAAATGAGTTACCACACCTGTGGCGCAGAATGGCACGGCTGCTGTGGGAAATTGACTTTTGGGACAGATTAACAAAATCACAGTGCCACTATTCATGAGGGAGAAGGCCCCAAAATGCCCATGTTGAAAATCTGGTAAAAAAATAAAAAAAATGACTGTGTTACGAGTGTGCATTGCACAGTTTCTATGCAGCTCGTAGCTTCACCAATTTTTCACTCCAGATTTTCAACATTGCCAATTTCTAACACCTCCTCATGAACAGTACAGCTGTTGTTTTTCACATCCAGCCTGAAATGTGTTTTCCCATCTGTGGCGCAGAATGGCATAGTCACGTTGCAAAATCACCTTTTGGGATTGAGTAGCGAAATGATAGTGCCACTGTTCTTGAGGTGGGATCCTAAAAAGGCCATGTTGAAATTAGGAGTAAAAATACCAACACACACCCAGGCTGTTAAGGTTTCCAACCATAATGCCCACCCTGTACAGACAGATAGGAGTCAGGTGTGACTTGGGGTCATCGGTTGTAATGCTCATGCCTTTCCACCCCCACCTCCACGCTGCAGCCAGTGACAGGCATTGAGGTGTACCTTGGGATCTTTGGCCCTATCGTTCACCCCATTCTTCTATACTGCACCCATCTCAGCTTATTTCCTTATGGAATGGGGTGAGTGTAAGGGCTGAAGACCTCAAGGCACAACGTGACACCTTTCGGTGTCTGCAGGGTAGGGTGAGGTGAAATGGTGTAAACATTATGGCCGATGACCCAAAGGCACACCCCCAATGCCTGTCAGTCTCTGCAGGGTGGTGTGGGGCCGGCGTCAGTTCAATACTTCACTGCCATTCTTATTCTGCATCTCTAACTCCTGCACTACCAATGCCAATGCCAGCAAGCAAACATTCGGCATTGACAAATGCTTGTTTTTTATAACTGTGCACATTTAAGGAGACTAGACAGTACACTAAAACCAAACACCCAAGCAAGGGCATCATACAGAGAGAATACGTGTGTGTGTGTGTGTGTGTGGGCACAAAATCCAACCTTTTCTTGGGAGGTCCGAGAGCATGCTCCCCCAGAAAAAAAATCTTGAAAAATTGAAGCAAAATGATGCATTTTGGTGACTTTTTGTAGTCTGGGAAGCCGCTACCTGACAGCCTTCCAAAAGGCAGCAGAATGTTGTGACTAACAGCATTGTTTGTATCATATAACAATTATTTATAAAAAACATACCCACACACACTTTTTTCACTTTCCTGCCTGAGTCTGGGCACTGTCAGTAGGATGGACAAACAAAACTGTCAGTGTAGCATTCTGTTCTCCCTCCTGCATCCCGACTGCCAAAAAACACAAGTGATTCACAAGAAGGCATCTGGCTGTGGAGGAGTGTGGGATTTACCAGTTGTCGTCTCATGCCTGGGGTGGGACTTGATATTGTATTAATGTTATAAAATGTGTGTGCTGGGGGGGAGAGGGTGGGACGTGGGTGCTACTACTTGGGTACGGGGATGAGGGTTTGATTTATTTTAGCAAAAGTGTAGCAAGAGAAGACAGCAACTGGCTGTGGAGGTGGGCAGGGTATACTGGTCACCCATCGCGGGAGTTTTTTTCTAAATCTTGAAATCGTTGGTACTGGCAGGAAGGAGGGTGAGAGTGGATTCCTTGTAGAGGGTTGGGGGTTGGGAGTTGTTTATAATGCAGTTGAGCTAGGGATGGGAATGGTGTGCTTTTTTTTTCTCACATTTTCCCTCCGAGACACAGGTAACTGAATAACAAGGTTGAATACAAACGTTCCGAATGTTTGGGGACCCAAGGTATTTTCCCACCCTAGTGAATGATTGCACACTTTGTGTTCCACTTCTCTATTGTCCCTTCTGCTAGCCCAGTTTAAACCTCAACACTGTTCTTACCTGCTGTGCTGATAAGAGCCCCCAGATAAGGGGGAACGCTAGCTAGGTTCCCCTTCCTCTCTCTAATCATGAGAGTTCCCCTAGTCTCAGCCTCCCCATAGTCAGTTTAACTGTCCGATATATATGTCAAACATTTGTTCCAGCACACTGGCCCCTTCTCTTCTTGGGTGGAGTCCATTACTTTTGAAGAGCCTTCTACCCCAGAAATCGCCCCATCAACCCACAAAGTGGTGACCCTTCTCCTGAAGCCAACATGGTGCTGCATTGTTTAAGACAAAATGTTTAATGTCTGGCCATTTGATCAATGCAATATCACATTGCAGGGTACTTTGTTTTCTAGGAAGCACTTAGCCTGCAGCCTCGGGCCTCAGGGCACTCAGGCAGAGTGTATATCTCTCAGTGGACATGCACCCTGTGATGTTGTATTACTACCCACATATATTAGAAGGAGGAAAAGCTGAGTGGGGAGGAACATGAATCATGAACCCAGACAAGGTCCCATGTTACAGATTCAAGAGACTGATGCTCTCAGCTTGTCTTGTTTCCAGGCAAGATTATTTATATTTTGAATTCGTTTTGAAGTTGAAAACAGTTTTAAAAAAATCGTCGAAAGTATGGATGGCCCTAGCCTCTCTTGGTTACCGGTTATTTGGGGTTGGGGGGGGCACACAACAGCTGGCAACCAAGGCAACATTATATTCCGATGAGGCAGCAAATGGAGCTCAGCGTTTATTGACTGTGGCACGTAGCTCTGGCACGGCCAAGAAGTGCCACAGCAGACCATTTATTTCTTTCAAATAATTTTTTTGCAGTAGTTTTTTTTTTTTAAGTTTTCACTCCTGAAACCCATGCTTTTTGTAATTATTTCATAGAATGAGCAGCAACATGTGTTTTGATTGGCTGTACCTGCGCTGGTGTCAAGCTGCTGCTGAATCCATCAACAATTCACTGTGTTCCTTACACAAAAGTACTAAACTACAGGACACATATTTGTAGCTGTAAAGAGCAGGAGAACACACTGGTGTAGAAGGAGTTAAAATAAAACTTAGTGATCTGGGCGGAAGGGAGTGGCCAGATTTTTACTTTCTGAAATGGGCCGTGATACATAGGAAATGGAAACTGAATTAGAAACACATCATTTAATTACTAATAATGTATGTGAAGATTCAGATACACCAATAAAAAAACCTTTAGTGAAAAGAGTTTATTTTTTAAAAACAAAAGTTGAAAAGTATCCCACCTATAATCAAAGGACCTTATGTATGTTTAAGTACGTCTGAGAGAATCAGAGTTTATTTTGGGGATCCCCTCATTCTTTACACATTTTGATTTCCTTTTTTTCTTTCCATGATGTATAACATTTACATAAGGTTATTTACTGTTGTATATCTATAACTCCAGTATGTTATGTGAAATAATGTGATGTAATGCTTTTTGTATCTTTAATAAAATTCCTCTACTGTTTTCGAGAAGTGCCATGGGATCTTTAACATCCACCTGAACTACCACCAATCCAGGCAGATGGGACCTCGGTTTAACGTTTCATCCGAAAGACGGCACCTCAGAAGTGCAGCACCCCTCTCATGCTGCACTACAGTGTCAGTATTGGGATATTAACCCAAGTGTCAGATGTGGGAACTGAACCCACAGCCCTCTGATCTCCTGTAAATTCACTGTTTTGATATCCTCGATTTCATTTGTTGTCTTAATCGCTGTTATTGTTTTTTCTGTTGTTTTTGCTGTGCTTATATACCTCATGTACTACTATTTGACGTGGAGCCTTTGTAAATGAGTCTATGGCTCAACGGGTTGTAATTCCTATCATATCTTAAATAAATAAATAGAAGAAGTTATAGTTAGTGGCTTCAGCTGTCTGCATTCGATCCCAATGTTAGCAGTGGAATCAAGTAGACATTGGTCTGTAAGGTGTCCTGCTACACGTACACATGTGTAAACCCCGAGGATCAGTAGCAGTGCGGCGGAGGACTTGTCCAGTATTTAAGGCTCTGGTGGAATGGAACAAGAGGAAAAGCACCAAGCATACGTTTGTGAGCTGTTTAGAAAGAACTAAGGTCCCTCTAGTGGCAGAACTTTATAATCTGCTAATGGGAAACTGAACACTGCAGTGCATATCAAGATTTTAAAGCTGTGATCAGATGTTTGCAGGTTCCACGGTTCTTCCAGTGCTAAGTACAGACCTCTGTGACTGTAGTTAACCTGGGAGGACAGCGGGATCAGCAAACAATAGATTAGAGCTTATAAAGACTTTTTAGTAGCCTGTACGTCACATCTCATCCAACTGCTCCTGTTGTTCCGTATGTTCCTTGCCCCTGTAATGCATGAAAATGAGCTTCGGCCCAGCATGCCTTTCCCAGTCACCAGTTTTCAAACATATAAATAAACTGCAAACACAGAGACAGTGTACCAGATTGCAGTGCAATGGTGGTATGAGTGTGTCCCGCCTGGGTCCCCCAAAGATTTTCTAGGCCAGTTCCCCATATTAACTTTCCATCTGAGCCCCCTGTAGCACAGTCCGACCAGGGGCTAGAAAGAATGCTGCCTATGAAAGCCAATACCAGTGACAGAAGTGCTGCTGACCACTGCCCCGGGGACTTCTGGTGGTGGGCTGGAGAGTTCAGATTTCAGTGGTACCTGCAGAACCACCACTGCCCTCATCATGGGGCTAGGATAGGCCACTGACAACTATAGCTTACAGGGTTGTGGTGTTTGAGCTGCAATGTTGTGGGTCAGCTTGATGTGCAATGGTGACAGGAGGAGAAGAAATAGTTAAATAAAAAACAAACAAGTTCACTCATTTCCAGGGCAGCTACAGGCAGTATGGCCTACTGGCTACAGCCCAGGTTTGGGTCCAAGGAGACACAGGTTTGAATCCTACCAGAGTCACTTGCGCACTTCACGGCTCTGAGTAAGTTCCTCACAGCTGTGAAATGGGCACGCAGCAGGACCCCTCTGAAAATGAGCTATTTTATCTCAACTAGGCTATCATGGCTAAATAAATTAGACATTAAAATATATGTGTTAGACATTCTTTGCAGTATATGAGTCTCATGTGGAGGTAAGGAAGCACTGTGATTGGTTGTGGATGCCCCTCAGTCTTTAATAAGGCTCTGAAAGGTTTAACCTGTACCATAAACTGTTCTAATGGCAGATCTGAACTGTCTCTCGATAACAGAACTGCTTCGTTTTTTTGTCTAAATTCTACAAAACCATCTCAAAACATAATTTTCTTCTCTAAACTATCCTGTTTTTCAACCTATTTACCCAAGGTAGCCCAGCTGAGACACAACATCTCGTTTCCAGTGGGGTCCTGCTTCTACTCATTTTCCAGCTGGGTGGACTGGAACACTGAGCGGTTAAGTTACTTGCTCAGGGTCACACACTGAGTATTTGCCTGTTGGCTGTAGTGGGGTTTGAGCCTGCAGTCTCAGGTGTACTAGACCACACTTCTGTGTAATGAAATATGAAGACATTATACCAAAGAGAACTTAGCTTGCTTGTTTGTTTTTACTTTGATGACCAGGTAATATACACTAGCGCCATGGGCACCTTTTATAGGTATGACCCTGTTGTACAACGAACATCAGTGTAGTGCCAAGCGAGTGAATGACATTATGTAGAGGTGTTGTAATAGATGTACAGGTACTGTAAATACAAAGTAGAGGCGTGGTGGGTGCCACAGAGCAGTGTTATGGCATAGGCTTGCAGAATTACAGCAATCAAGTATTACAAGAGTTCATTGCATTTTTTTTATTTTTTTTTACCAGGAGAGACACACTAAGCTGAAGATTATTTACAGGTGCAACCTGGGAGCACAAGGAAGTTCAGTGACTTGCTCAGGGTCACACAGTATGCAAGTGGTGGCTGTGGGGGATTCAAAAGCAGGTTTCCAGGTTTGCAGCTCAGAGCCTGAAACCATTGTTCTATACTGCCTCCTATCTGAATATAGATAAGGAGGGGATAAAGGAATAACAAGGGGTATCAAGCATAGCACACACAGTTGTTCAGTATTATGAGTTGCTTTTCTCAGGTTTTTTTTAAATAAAGCATAGTTGGGCAGAGTTCTAACTGGAACTGGGATAGTATTCCATAGATGGGGTAGGGTACTTAATGTACGTAGATTTATATAGTTAATGATAAAATTATAATTCAATTATTATAATCAAATTAAATTATAAAATGGTTTGGGAAATTCTTGCTCTGTGATTGGTGGATGCTAACACAATACTGTAGATCTGGGCCTTATAGTGATATTTTTAAGTGGGAACAGCAACGTGAGACAAGTGAGAAAACACAATTTAATTATAGCCTGTACTGTAAGGTATATTGTTAACAGGCATAGGGAGGCAGTGAGGCCTCTGTATAGGTCCTTGGTGAGTCTGTACCTTATGTATTGCATGCAGTTCTGACACCGCATACTCAGGGAAGGATAGTGCACGACTGGAAGGTGTGCAGATGAGAATGGCCAGGACGGTTAAGGGTGCGGAGAGGGGGTGAATTATTACAAGGAAAGACTTAGTGAGTTGGGACTCATAGCAACATAGAATCTTGGCTGGCCTGGTGGCATAGAGGGTTGAGGCATGGGCACCTTACTTGGACTCACGCTGGTGACCCGGGTTTGGGAATGGACTTGGGACGGCGGGGCTGGCTGGAGCTAGAGAGGATTGAGCATCCGTAGGGAGTGCTCTCCTCTCTTGGGGGTGAGCAAGGGAAGCCTTCGGTCGGCAGAGGCCTCTGGTGGAGACCAGGAGCACTGCATGACGGCGCAGGAGGGATGTCAACCAGAAAACGTGAAAATGCTCCACGTCATGCCAGATGATGGCTACCTGGCTCTCCAAGCCTGTCTATGCCTCTAAAGCCTTCTGCCTCAGCAGCTCCATCCAGGCCAAGATGTTGTACTGGTCTGCGGCCCCTCTGGCTGGTTCCTCCCCTCTCAGAGAAGGGGGAGCCATCTGGTGAAGGGTTACGCTGGGTTACCCGGGGGATCGGCATATGAGGAGTGGAGGACTTGGGGGACAGGATGAGTCAGATGTAGTATTGGCTTGCCTGAAGGAGAGGCTGGCATGGATGCAAGTCGGGGTGAAAAGAGACATAGAATCTAATGGTGGATAAGGACCACTTGGCCCACCTCAGTCTTCCCATGAAGTTATATTGGGTCTACGTGCTACAGTATACACGTGGTGTTTAGGGTCACGTTACAGGTAGTTTGAGTATCCTATGGACTCTGCAGATGCATAAATTCATTTCCATGGCCACATAAGCATTGAAACCCCTGACTAGGATTGCTTTCATACACACACATTGCTGGTGAGGGTGGGGGCAAGATGGAAGCATGACCGTGGCCATGCTGGGAATCCTGGTATGTCTATTCACTAAGCAACATATGCACTGCTTTGCGTATGTACCACGTGCTACTACAATGCTGTGGTGAAACATGGTTCTGTCGTTTGATCCTGGCCGATTTGCCACTGACCCACTTTGGCCTGGTCCAAAAACATTTACTTGTTTTGGAAAACCAGAGTAAATCAGAAACCTTTGGAGATCAGAGTTAGACTCTAAATCGGATCACAGATGACCCTCCCATCCCTAGAACCGCCCCCCACCCTGTTGTACCAGTAGGCTACTGATATACTTGGGTACAGAAATGCATATGTGACACTCTGGTCACCTGGAATAACAACATCCAGTTGTAATACGTAGAACTCAGAAACTCAGCATGTCCCCACAAATTAGAATTTTAAGCCATTGCATTCTTTATTATGAAGTACAGTCACATGAAAACGAAGATTTTTGTCCCTTGCAGTTCATTTGCCACCAAGGCGTATTCCCCACAAATCAGAATTTTAAACTATTGCGGTCTTTATTACCGAGTACATTCACATGAAAATCAGTAAGAGCCAATCAGATTACATGATTTTACCCTGCCATTTTATAATTTATCACTGGGTACAAATGCATGAAAACAAGATCATTGTCCCTTGGCATTAATTTGCTGCCAAGGCTTATTCCCTGCCTGAGGTCATCCTCCTCTGATTCTAACATCACTGTGTTGTAACTGACTTTGATGTGACGACCACAAAGAACAAGCACATGGACTTCAGGCCTTCACCCGGAGATAGTATTCGGGGTTGTACTTGAATTTCTTCACTTCTTCACATAACTCCAGCAGCCGTGCCTGTGATTGACTATCAGGTTTGAACAGATTGACTTGTTGGCCCAGGAAGTAGTGAGGAAGATGTTTCTGGGAGAGATACATTATAAGGTCATCCACCAGTCTCTTGAATGACGTGGTCAGATCACTCCAGTCAGAAGACTTGGGGTATTTTTCACATGCCCAGAACAAGGTTGTCTGAGGGGGAGGAGAGAAAAGACAATCAGAGCAGATCAGCTGTCACCATGTAAGGGATAACACATGACATTGTGCGATTACAAGGGACTATTGCAAGCCTCAGGTGGTTGTTAGGCACGCAGCATAGCTGAGTGCCACAACATTCTAAGAAGTCTGTTGTTTTCTCATGACCACACCCTGTAGTGTGTTATCTTGCTTATGAAATGGCCTTTTATTTGTTAAAACATATGTAGTTCAAGTGAGGTGTGCAGTTGTAAAAAAAAATAATCAACAGTCATGTGATGTGTTTTAACCAATCTAGTTACCAGATTTTCATGGACCATTTTATAATTCACTGTTTACTCCATCAAAAATGTTTAAAGTGAGAAGGCCCAGTAGCACAGAGGGCTGAGATGCTGTGTGCATTAATTCTCACCATGCCAGCGACCAAAGTTTGGGAACAAGCTTAGATCAGTGGGGGTTGCTAGGCTGGGGAGAGAGAGGACTGAGCGTTTGATGGACAGGTCTCCTCTCCCATGGTGGGGAGACTTGCCAGCTCACCCCTTGACTGCCCCTGGGTGGAGGCCTGGGAGTAGCCCTGGCAGCTTTAGCGACAAGAAGAGAGGGGGGGCCATGGTTCTGTAGCATGTATGCACCTCCACGCACAAAGCTTATGTGTCACCACAGCAGGAGAACACTGGAAAATTAGTTGTCACAGGCTACATAAACCCAGCCCATCTACCTCCATCCCAAATCATCACCTGGCCACTAGGTCAGCCTGGATCAGAGGAATTGGGTAGGGGAGAATGGCCCACCCCTTCCCAGCCCTGCCTCAGGGGGCAATGCACGCAGGATCTCAGGCTTGGTATTCGGGGGAGGTGAGTGCTGGCAAGAGGAGGCACTAGTGACAGGGCTGAGAGCCATCCTGCAGCAACCAACAAGATAGAAAGTTATATGAAAAAAAATTTTTAAGTGATTTTCCAGTTTCCTGAAGAAAAAAAAAAAGAAAAATACGATTGGTTTTCGAGGACACCAGTCTTAGGAAATTAATGCCAGGACAGTCTATGATTTACTAAGCATTATAAAATGGCAAGAAACTATCTAGGTTCTTCATTGGCCAAGATATATCACCTGACCATGCATTAAATTCCTAGCACTGCTCAGCCAGGTGCTGCATCTCCTTATCAAGGCAAGAAAAAATGAATTCCCTACAGAATTAGGGACTATTTCATGTATATAATATTTTGCTATTTAAACCGTATTTACACAACCGAGTTATGCAAAGATATAGCCATATTAAAAATGTTTCACTTTACATATAATACAGAACAGCAGTAAGCCAATTTATAAGCACAACAGAGCCACTCCAGGGTGTGCATTAAATACTTTAAATGCCCTTTCCCGAGGTGCAAGGGTACATGGCCTTCAGCCTTGTGCATATTCCCATGAGGTATGCATGAAAATCCTATAATGCACACCCTGTCATGTCTTATTGCTTACTTGGAAACACAGACAATGGCATCAGAAAAAGGTTTACTGCCCCACCCAGTTAGCCCCATCCTACCTGTTGTATGCTTTGAGTACCCTGGTGGTCACTCACACCCCATCCCCCATGCTGTCCTCCCCACTCACTCTTACTATCCCAATATGCCTGTTCCCATCCATGCTTTAATCCCACTACTGATTTAAGACAGACCACTTCCCTTGGTAACTTGTTCCTTTTTCCTCTAGTTTCATAGTGTCTCTCCCCCCCCCCCCATGTGCCTGTGTCAGCCCTCATTGTGAACAAAGTCCTGCTGTCCAGGCCCAAGTACAAACATATATGCCCCAATCATTTGGGCTGGCAGTGTAGCCTAGAGGTTAGAGTAACAAATGTGGAATGAGCTTGGTGTATCTAACAAACCTGGGTTTGATTCCCACAGCCTCCACTTGCATACTGTGTTACTCTAAGCAAATCAATTAACCAACTCAGTGGAAATAATATGTTTGTAACCACTGTAAATAAGTCATGAACTCAATGGTGTATCTGTTTTATATGAGTAAAAATAAATGAATTATTACTGTTATTATTATTATGTCACCAAAAGATCAAAGAGTCAAGCGCTCAGGAAAGGCCTGGGTACCCAGGTACAAGAACAACTCGCAACACAAAATTACACAGAAGGCCTGCACTCTCCCCAAAGATGTTGAATAGCTTAAGAAAAGAAAAGTCACGCACTCAAATGTCATGCAAAGTGTTATTATTTTAACCACTATTTTTATCCTGCTTGTAGCCACA
This sequence comes from Neoceratodus forsteri, assembly GCA_016271365.2. Classification (NCBI taxonomy): domain Eukaryota; kingdom Metazoa; phylum Chordata; order Ceratodontiformes; family Ceratodontidae; genus Neoceratodus; species Neoceratodus forsteri. The sequence goes on from JADMNL010000026.1 coordinate 298,565,028, forward strand.
GCCCTGCTTATCTCCAGCCACCGCTCCTCCTCACCGCTGACCCCAAAGTTGAATGTGCCCAGCTGGCATATGCAGCTGTACCATTGAGAGGGGCTCCCCCTATGACCCCGCACCTGGCCAGGATCCAATACCGGTATACTCCTCTGTTCAGGCATTTGCCAGAGGGTGAAGCTGCGGCCATCAAGCTGCCGTGGATTTGTGCTGCCACTTTTCCTCCTCGTTAGTGTCCCTGGAGTGTGAGCGTGCAATGATGTCAGGCACTTACGCACCGACGTCCGCCACACTCTACCCCTTGCTAGCACCACTCTGGTAGTGCCCCCCCCCCCGATCATTACCAGGGGCCGCTACAGAGCAGTGGTTCCCTGGATCCCTCCCTGGATGGGACAATAGTCCTCCAGCTGCTCTATGCCATCTCTCCCCTTCTAACCCCTGGTGACTCAGGCTTGCATCTGAACCCGGGTCGCCAGCGTGTCACGAGGTGTGGCGTCCAGCACCTCAGCCCTCAGCACCACTGGGTCGGCATGCAAAGTGTTATTAAATAAATTCTTTTAGGTAGCAAGGGTACAAAGAAGCTTCCACAATCTGCAATGCCAATGTTTCAAACCGCATAGGTCCTTCATCGGGATAACCCTGTCCACCCTGTTTATCCCAGGTAGAAACTTACAGGTCTCTATAATTTTAACCCCCCCCCCCCAGCCTTCGCTGAGTACATGTCTGGGTCCTTTAGCCTTTCCTCATTGGGTTTCCTATTTCTGGCCCAAATTATCTTGGGGGCTCTCCTCTGCACCACTTCTACCCTATCCCTGTCCCTGCTCAATTGGGGACTCCAAAACTGTGTACAATACTCTAAATGTGACTGCACCAGGGATTTATACCACAGCAGGATCACCTCTCACCCTCTGCTGCTGATGCCCCTGTCTGTGCACCCCAGCATTCTATTTACCCTCCCCCACTGCTCAATTACTCCGTGCAGACTGCTTCAGGCTGTCGGTAATTAGAACCCCCTAGGTTCCACTTCTCTGTCCTTTAACCCCGATCCTGCACTTCTTTCTCAGAGTTATGACTAAAACAGTTGCTTGAAAAACAGCTCTTGGCACCTTGTACAACAGTTTACAACTTATTTACAGAGCCATTGTAGTATCAGGAGGAACTCTGAGAAACATAGTATTTGGACACAGAGCAGCTTGTACGTCTCATTAGCTCTGTATTTCTTATTCCCACTATTTATTCCTGTGGTCATATGACTGAAAACAGAAGAGTAGTTCCCTGAGGGTTCATCAGTTCCTATTGCTTCTTCCCAACCTGGGGCCCAATATTCAAAACACTGCCCAGTCAGGTGCAAAGCTGAATTTCCCTGTGCAAACCAGGTTTTGCGCAGATGTCCTATATTGAAAAGCACAGGCAAACTGGGTTTGCGCCCAGGTGATATTCAGAGGGGGGTGCAATGTAAATGAAGGGGTGGGAACCTGAATGTTGGCACAGTCCAATATTTAGAGTACATGCGCTGCACAAGGTCATTTTGAAACTCTGACATACTCCTGCATAATCATAGCTGTTGGCAGAGGAAGTGCGGTGGCCCCCCTACCCCAACACAGTAATCCCTGATGTCTAGTGGTGGCCCCCCCGATTGCCGGCCCAATGTGCAAAAATAATATTTCCCTGGTGTCTCCTGGTCCTCCCCTATCGATCTCCAGCCCAATGTGTAAACATAGAATTTCCCTGGTGTGTACTGCCCCCCACACTGATTGCCGGCCAGCTGTGTAAAAATAACATATCCCTGTTGTCTAGCGAAACTCACCCTCCCCGCTGATCACTGGCCTAATGTTAAAAGTAAAGCTTTACCTGGTGTCCAGTGGCCCTCCCTACCTGCACCCATGCCCGATAGTAGAAGTAACAGTCTCTGGTGTCCAGTGGTTCACTCCCCCCATCCTGATCCTTTGAATAATAATGTAACCCATTCCCAGGTGTCTAGCAGACCCCTTCCCCATCCCTGATCCCCTGTATATTAATGTACAGCCATTCCCTGGTGTCTAGTAGACCCCCCACCCCAGCAAGTAGCGCCCCACCGCCCCGTCCCGCCATCCTGTCCCAAAGCAGGTGACCAGCACAGCCCTCTGCTCGCAACCACAGCCAGCCACCAACTGAACTGTTGCTGAGCACGTACTGTTACAGTAAGTGTCATTATTAATAAGTCCTCTTTTTCTTTTTTCCTCTTCTTTTTACAGATTCTGAGATGTATTCTGGAGTGCAAAAGTGTGTAACTTTATGCTTACGTTTGTTCGATAGCGTGATGTTAATTGCCCAACTTGTTTTCCTTTAGAAGAGATCTTATAGATGTAAATATTTAGTGAATTCATATATTGACTTGGCATGTTGTTATTATTTTTTTATTCTGATAATGTAAAAAAAAAAAAAACAATAGTTCAAAGCAAACACAGTCCTCGTGTCCCCATCCTGCGAGTTTGTCCGTGGCAGTTTTGAACTTGCCCGTCATTACGCGACTCACATGTGCATGATCATGTAATTACATGGCAGCCTGTTTATCTATTGGGATTCTGTAGCACCGATACACTAATGGCCTGATGTTCTCCACTATCGCCGTACACTCATGCGCGTTGGTAGTGCTATTTGTTTTTTAAGCCTTATCACCTGAACATAAACGTTAGTTCCACATTTCACCCTGATCTTGGTAAAGTAGTTGGTTTCCAGAAACAGGGGTTGTTTAATACACAAACGTATTTAAAGGGTAGCCAGTGACTATGGTGACCACGATTGAAGTGATTTCGAAAAGGGCGACTCAATCGTGGGCCTGTCCGCAGAGCTACTGGACAGGGAATGCGACTGGATGGGGGTCTGCGAATATAGTGACAGGATGTTGCTATATGTACATGCGTGGGGGGGGGGAGCGAGCACGCCATGCAACAGGCAGAAGGGGAGGGAAGGTCTGTGAGGCGTAGTGTGGCAGTGGGCTGCTGAGCTCGCCCTGTGGTGTGGTGGGTGGGTGGCAGGCTAGGATTGCAAGGGTGCCGAGTTTGGTTCCAGGCACGTATTCTTTTTGTTGCTTCTGGCTTAATTTTTTTTCTACACTTTTCCACCCCCCAACATGCACTCCCCCCAGAGTTGAGAATCTTTTAGTAGGGGGTTGCGGGGGGTGCAGCCCACCGCATTAAAAAAAAAAAAAGTCCCCAGCACCCTTTTTACTGTGCGCTGAGAATGTACATCGCTGAAATTGATTTTCAGCGATATATACTCTCCCTAACGGCAATCACCTTTCCGTGATCGCCACTATCGCATGGAACGAAGTAAAGCCGTGACTTCAAGCTTGTGCATCAGTGTCATCACTGATGCACACATCAGGAGCCAATAGCATCTTTTGAAACTCACCTGCATTCTCTATTATATCCTTTTTTGTATTTCAGCCCCCCACCTTCGATTTGACCAGGAAGGAATTGGTTTACAATCTCTGATAGCTAATAAAATTATCAGTTACTAGCAATGTACAAACTATGTTCTCTTCACTAAAGTATCAGTAAAGAATACATTTTAATTTGTTATAGGGTCATGGTGTTATTTTATTTAGTTTTCATTGACAGGGTAAATACATTAGCCAAAAAAGGCCTATTTTCAGTTCAATGTGCTTACGTAACATAGTGTGGTGTTGTGTTTATGCAACTTGCTAAATAGACTTTGTTATGGCTGTAGTGTTCACCTCTCTGTGCCTTGGGAATACCACCCTGGAGGGATGCCAGAGGCAGGAACCCTGGAAGAGGAGGGTTCCACCCCTAGAGGTGCCGCGCATACCTCTCAACGGTCTCTGATTTTCAGGGATGTCCCTGATTTGGCTTCAAAATTTTCCTCTGTCCCTCATAAAATTTGTGTTTTTGTGACAGAACAGTGGGGATTAAAAGTGCAAAATAATATCAAATATTAAAGTTACAGACTTGTTCTTCTTCAGAAAATGCATCATAACACAAATCCCTTTATTCTGTCATCTTTCTGAGTGAATAGTACCAGTTTTTAAGATGTGTTCCTGATTTGGTGTCATTGTCCCTGATTTCTTTAAGCTTTGTCGCTGATTCATGAGGCAAGAGGTTGAGAGGTATGATGCCATGGGAAGGATTCCCTTAGGCTAAAAGTAGCCTAGGAAAAGCCCACGAGGAGAGACTAGCTGCTGGAGGAGGAAGGGAAGAAAGCTGGTGGGGCAAAGAAAAAAGCTTCTGAATGAAACAGGAAGGATGAGTTTAAATAGGTCAGGCGGGGGGGCGTGTCTGTTGCTTCAGTCATTGAACTGCAGGCTACAGCCTTTCAATGCAATGTGCTTACTCAACATAGTGTGGTGTTGTGCTTATGCAACTTGCTGAACAAACTTTGTTGCAGCTGCTGAACAAACTTTGTTGTGGCTGTAGTATTTTCCTCTCTGTGCCTAGGGAATGCCACTTGTAGCTGCTGAAGAAACTTTGTTGTGATTGTTCATCTCTCTATGCCTCAGGAATACCACCCTGTAGGGATGCCAAAGGCAGGAACCCTTGAGGAGGGTTCCAGCCCTAGAGGTGCTACAGCAAGGATTCCCTTAGGCTATAGGAAGGTTAGAAAAAGCCCAAAAAGAAAGTAGATTAGAAAGCATTGCAGCGATAACGAGTTGGTACTGAAATTGGAATATACACATGATCTTCAGATCAGAGATGAGGATAGTAGTTGGAGATAACTAAAAAGAGTAATGGTTTTAACATATGTTGAATGAATTATAATGAGAGGGTATAACTTTCCAAGGAGAGAAGTAATGACAAATGAGGACCACCATTCATCTCTGTCCAACAGTGGCAGCCTACCTAAATAACTACAGAAACTACCTAAGTAATTTAGTGGGTAAAACAATTATAGCCTTACTGCCGGCCCATTGGCACAGAGGCATGGCTGCCGTCTGCGGCACCGATGACCCGGTTTCGGGAACGGATCCAGGTGTTGGAGGGCCATCCACAGAACTGTTCTCCTGATCCAGGGAGGGGGATTGAGTAACCGGCACAATGTGGACCCCCAGCGGAGGCTAGGGGCATCGCAAACATCGGGTGCCTGAATGTAATGGGGGCAGGGTGGATACTGGCTGTCATTGCATGTCCCTGCCCCTGAAAAAAACTGGAAAAAAAACATGCCAGCTCCCCACTAATGAGCTCACCTGACCCCTCTGGCCATCTAATTTGCATGTTGTGCCCCATTGGGGGTCCATCCTGGAGCATGTGGGGGGTCAGTTACAGGAGCAGGGTGAACCCCATTTGTGGGGTTAGGGGAAGCCAACAACAAAAAGAACTAAAACAAAATTATGGCCTTTGGCATGGAGGAGAGGAAAATCCCCCTTTGAGGAGGAAACCTCTGGGGATCCGAGGCTTAGGTCACCTTCCCTTCAGGCTAGGAGTGTTTTATTTTGTGACGGCTTTGCTGCTGCAGTTTAGAAACCCAATCCAAGGGGAGGAAAGTATTTCAATTTGGTGGAAAGTTCTTGTGATCCCTCTAACGGGAACACCAAGAAAGGTTTGCGTAAGTCCTCTGCAATGGAAAGCTCTGAAGTTAGAGCTGGATCCCCAAAGCGGGAGGAAGAGAACAACAACTGCTAATGCACTCAGCCAGCCTACCAACTAAAAACAGACCCAGTGACCAGAGGTGGTCTTGGGGAGAATAGCATAGAGGGTGCTGCCGAACCCAATTTGACTATCTAAAGGAGTGCTCTTGGGCGTGAGTGCCCCATCCCTCAGAACTGAAGTCTTAAATTCTACACTGAGAGGTGCCATCGATGGTGGAAATGGCTAAAGCTTTACCTGGAGCAAGGAAATTTCCACTACGGGCCAGATGAGAAGGACCCCACTCAAAGTTTCACATGCTCAAGATGCGGACTTCGGTGCAGAGCAAGACCAACAGCTGCAGGGAAACCCTGAGCCAGAGAAGGTAATGGTCATGGTTGGCAAGCCTCCGATTTATAAAGAAGAGCAGACAGATAACTATGAAGTGCTACATATGAGGTGGCTAGTTGAAACCAGCGACTGTCGGTTAGGTATTGGTACCATTGATTGGTGGGATTGATGGAAGAAATGCTTAATATGATTGAGTGATATGAGCAAAGCCACTGAAAGTAAGCCAACCAATTTCACTATGGAAGCCAAATACAACTGCCGCTAGCCTATCTTTTGCTACGTTGGAGATTGTATTCTATTGTAACAAAATTGTAATTGAACTGTAACTTTTTTGTTTGTAAGTACTGTGTCCCTTGTACTACTGTTCTGATGTCCTCTTTGTGACGAGGTACATTTGTAAATGAGCCTCTGGCTCAAAGGTTTCTAAACTGATGTTTAACTAACTAAATAAATAAATTAATTAATTAATGGTGTCATAGAATGTAGGCAACCAAGTACAGAGAGACGGAAACCAAATTAATGGCGTCATACAAGGTAGGCAATCAAGTATTGAGAGACGGAAGCCAAATTAATGGCGTTATAGAAGGTAGGTGATCAAGTACTGCGAGACGGAAGCCAAATGAATGGTGTCATAGAAGGTGGGTGATCGAGAAGTGAGAGACTGTTAAGCCATTAAGCAGTGAGAGGCTGTGATGCCAGAAATTGATTCAGTGAGGTTTGGTAAACTGATCTGATGAGGTTTAGCAGTGATTGCATAAACAGAGAATTGATACGAGTGGCATAAATACCTTAAATGGCTTTAGGTTATTCGACTAAGGAGCGTTTGCCACACAGTAATGGAATGGAATAAAAATCTTGAAATCCATGCAATGAACAGTGTGAAAACAATGTACACTACGAGGTTGATATATTTATAACCCCCCTGACAGGGGCTTACCTGTGATCTCCCAAAAAAGGCTGTGTTTCCCTGGGGTTTTGCTTCCACCACCCATTGTGTTTTGGGCCCTGGTCCCCTTTCTTCTGGCTTGCCCCAGTGTCCAGATCATCTCCTACCAGCCCCCGCATTGGTTTCAGAGAGAGAGCGGGGCTGGAGGAGCAAGTTTGTGGAGCCACTAGCTTCTGAAATGGCACTGCGGTGCCAGCAAGCTCCGCGCATGCGCAGAGGTGCATTTTCGTGCATCCATTTTGGTGGCCTTTGGGGTTGCCTTTCTAGTGGTCTTGGTCCCAGGGAAAGGCAACAGAAGGACTAGGACCCTGGTTCAGAGCGAGAGGCAACCAGGAGAAAGAAAAACGAGTTTTTGAACGCGCCAATCATGCTCAAGCTACAGGGTTGCCGCCTCATTAATATTCATGAGCCGGGAGCCTGTCTAGCACTGAGGAAGACAGTAGCGCTAGTAACAGGCAAGGGAAAAGGGATGAATAAAGTGAATAAAGACCCTGTATAAAAGAAAAAAGGTAAGACTGTCAGTCCGTTGGGGGAACTGCAGCCAGGGAGTAAAGTGAGGTTACAGAGTGTGTGTGTGTGTGTGTGTGTGTGTGTGTACTGCTTGGGAACATGTTGAAACGGCAGTAGTGACTGTGAGAGGGCTAAAAGGAGATGTTAAATAGAGCAGTCACTTAACAGGGCACACCAAATGGTGAGGGAATGATTAACTAAAAGCAAAGGGATTGGCTGCAAGGACAGTTAAAACGTGGGACAATGATAAATGTATGGACCCCGTTTGCATCCAGCCACCACGTTTGCAGCCATGTGACAGCAGCCAGCCAAGCACCAAGCCAGGATTTTGCCAAGGACTCTGGGACTGTGTGAAAGGACTTTTGGGGGAAAATACTGGGGAACATTTAGGCACCTTTTTCTGCACCAATGAGGCATTGAGGGAGCCTCATACATATTAATTTTTGCCTAAGGACAGTGGCTCCAACCAATGGGGAGTGTGGAAAGGGCTCCCAATAAAGCAAGGGCAGTTGAGCTTGGAGTCAGTTCATTGGGGGCTCGTCCAGAGGAAGGGTGGCTTCTGCCCCTGGAGAGATTGGGGCAGCGAGATGGGTCTGCCTGGGGGCTGCCAGCAATTTGCACCCCAGGGCAGGGAGCACCTGCCCCATCAGAAAAGGAAGAAGCAGCTTGGCAGAGAGAAACAGGGAAAGCTACAGGATGCTGAATGCCCTGTGCTGCCTTGAGATTGCACCACAGCAGTGAGACAAAGCAGATGAGAGAAGAGGTTGTGTCCCGAGCATGAATAAAAGGACAAATGTTGGGTCTAAGCCTGGGAAAAGACCAAGATTGCGTTCTGAGCCTGTAAAAAGAACAAAGGTTGCGTCTAAGCCTCGGAAAAGATGGAAATTCAGAGAATGATGAGCAAGTGAATATAAATGTGCTGAGAAAGAGAAATGGAAGAGTAATCCTCTTTGAGCTGGAGAAATGCGAAGTACCTGCACAATGAGAAACTGGACCGAGTGAGTGCAGGAGATCTGTGTGAGCCAGAATGAAAAGGTGGCTATGTCAGGTTGAGAGATTGTGAAAGTGAAAGGATGGACATGTGCTTTCAGACTCTCGAGTGCCTGTTGTCTGCTCCTGAAATACAGCAGAGAAAAGAAACGGATTACTGTGGCTACACAACATGGCCGGAAAGAGAGGAAGAAAGAGGAAAAGCAGAAAAGAGTGTGCTGAAGGTTTCTGCTGAACACCCAGGGCCAGGTGGGGAACTCACTAACCCCCATTGAGTGGGGTCTGCTGCTGCAGGGGATCATGGGTCTTGTACCCGAGTGCTAGGGCACTGTGATCGGAGGGAGCAGGACTGTGGGGCCACTCCCTGGTCTGGGTCCCCTGTAGTTGGCAGGCCTTGCGCACATGCTCTACAACGGGGCTTGTAATGGGCTGAAGGGGACAAGCTGCAAGATCTGCAAGCAAGACGAGAGAGAGCAAGCTGCAGCGTCTGTGCCCCCTGTTTTCAAGCATTGAGGAAGGTTCGGCCTGTGATCCATCCCTCCATCCCCAGGACTTCAGAGAACTGTACCATCCAAGGATGGATCTGTAGAACCATGGGTAAAATGCAGGAATTGCCCTGCACCTGGGTACTGTACACAGCTTAGGAATGCCCCTTAGGGCTGGAGAGAAAGCCAAGGGAAAATGTAAAAAGTTCAAGCTCAATTCCAGTAAGCGTGCCAATGCTGGCTACCAGCTGCACCTCAGGCATGCAACTAAAATCTGGGTACCCAGTGATAGGACTGTGGGGTTTTAATAGACTGGGACCCGCGGGTCTGGGTTTGGGCATGTCTGCAGCAGTTAACTAGATAGATAGACCTGGTGGCTGCACTGATTGCAATAAGGGGCTACATATTTATGCATAGATAACTGAGAAACCATGTAGGAAAAGGAGCAGGTTTCATTTGACTTACAGAAGCATGCTCCTGCTATCTGGAGCCACAGTGACCCACCATGACATCACAGTCTCCCACTGTGGGAATAGCAGGGAAGCTGCAAGCTAAGCACCATGAGACCAAACAGCTAATTTAATAACTGAAAGTTGCAGTATAGATAGAAGCAACTGTGATGTTGGTAGGGTAGACACCCCCCACAGAGCTAACTGAATGGTTAAAGTTTCAGTATGGCAGAAGTCAGAGATGGACTGCATGGGTTTTGGTAAAAGTATGGGTTGGTAAAATTCTGAGGCTGCTGATGAGGTAGCAGGTTACTGAAGTCAGCAGCATGGCAGAGGTAGGATGCTATTCTGAAATTGCAACAAATGAGCCTGAATAACAAGCACAGGGACTGGCAGCTATGCTGAGCAGCGTGACCCTGAACCAGGTGCAAATAATTAAGGTAGAAGCACAGGAGACAGTAGAGAAACAACAGTGAGAGCTTGAAGCATATGAGAGCAATTGTAGGAAAGCTGAGGCAGCAAGAAGGGGAAGCTGGAGGTTGAGTTGAAGCATACAGATAATGCAGTAAACTGAGGGTTTGCATTATCTGGTGAATAAATGGGAGCCTGAGAGCTCAGGCACAGGATTAGGCCAATACAAACAAAGGGCAACTGGATGATAGGATACAACTGAAGGGCAACAGGATGCTAGTAAAACTAGAAAGCCCCCTAAAAAGAAAAGCACAAAACTAAAAGACAAACACAGGAAAACAGAAGCAGCAAAAGAGGCATGCAACAGCCAGCGGAAGCAAATACTGACCAGAAGTGGGGCACAATGCGGAGGGGTGCAAGCCACAGTAGGCCCAAAGACAGACTGACAGAGCTTCTGGCCGGCAAAGAAAAAAGCTTCTGAATGAAGCAGGAAGGATGAGTTTAAATACAGTATGTCAGGCAGGGGGGCGTGGCTGTTGCTTCAGCCATTGAACTGCAGGCTACAGCCTTTCAGGAATGACCCAGGAGAATTATGGTGAAAGTAACAGATTTACAAGTGTGGAAATAACAAAATTACAACAGGTTAACAGCATAAAGGCAGTGGACAAGAGAGCAAAGCAAAGCAGTATTACAAACCAAATCATTCATAATTTAAAGTAGCAAATAAGGCAAGGTAAGGAAAATGAGGAATTAGGGTTACAAGAATCAGTCAGTTGCAACTACAAGCTGAGGAAGTTAGTAAATGACTTCATAATGCCCTTCTGACAACATACTGGGGGGTGCCCAATGGACAGACAAGGGGAGGGAGTTCCAGGTAGGTCCTGGATCAAAGGTGGAACGGCCTGGTCACCCATTAGTGGAAAGACTTTTGGCACCAAAAACAGGGGCACATTGTTAGATTGAGGGTGGGGTATTAGTTTGGAGGGTCTTGTCAATAGAGCAACATGGGGAAAAACAAATGACTATTGTCGAGGGACAGACAGCCTAGGTTGGAGTACAGGTCACAGTAGTGGGTGAATCGATTGGCTGATAAAACAAGGCAACATATTTTTTAAGTTGGCTCACTCATACGCAGCCAACATATTGCCGTAGTAGCAGATTTGGAGGCGCAGTCACTGTTGGGTGAATGCAAGGCATGCATCAGTAGGTGTGTTCCTCATTCCTCAATAAGCCTGCATGCCAGCGCCACACCATGCATACATAATGTGGCAAGCATATCTAAAGAAAGGTCCACTGCAATGCGAGCAAAGCTTGTCATATGCAGCAGACCTCGGACGTGCTTTTTCCTGGTGAGAAAAAAAATTAACATGGCGGCACACTGCTGCCATAATGCCAACTTTAAGGGTGCCCAATCCCCTGTTGGCATCCTGCCCAATGTATGTGTGCCAACGGGGAGCCTACTCACAGCTGGCATAATGCACCCCCCCATTTGTTGTGTGCCAGTGGGGTGCCCAGTCCCCCTCAGCATTTCCCCCCGCTTTCGTTGTGTGCCGATGGAGGTGCCCAATCCTCTGTCAGCTACAGCATCCCTCCCCAAAACAGTTAGGTGGCATGCCAACTTTGCAAAACACTTAGGTGGGAGCCAACTTCGCAAATTTGCAATATTTCCATGCCAGATTTTCAACATTGGCATTTTTTCACGCCTCTTTATGAACAGTACAGCTGTCATTTTTCACATCCTGCCCAAAATCCCCTTAAAAATAAAAAATGTGTGAAAAAAGAGAAAATTCCCTTGCTGCCTCCCTGACCCCTTCCAGCAACCTGCGCCCACCTTCTACACACCCTGCCTCCCCACACCCCCCTCACCCCATACTTACCTCCGGAGTCTGGTGCAACGATCTTTGGTTGACTGGGAACACGTCTGCACTCTTCAAAGCCGACCGCAAACTAAAGAAATGCCGGTAAGCTGTATAATGGCATAAATAAGTTTTTTTCAACTTTGGTGCATATCTCAGGCATTTTTTGGAATTTTTGCACCAAATGTTCAGCATGGGGTTATTGGGACCCCTTCTCATGAATTCAGTCACAGTTAGGGTGTTATTCGGTCCTGAAAGGTGATTTCGCGGTCACTGCGCGGAATTATCTTTTGGGATCGAGTAACGAAATGACAGTGCCACTGTTCATGGGGGGGGCTCTCAAAAAGCCTATGTTGCAAATTTGGTGAAACAAATCCCCAAAATGGCTGTTTTATGAGCGTGCATTGAGCTGTTTCCACACACGCCCGGAACTTCATGAATTTGTTATATTTTCACTCCAGATTTTCAAAATTGGCATTTTTCCACACCTCCTGATGAACAGTACTGCTGTCATTTTACATATCCTCCCCAAAATGTGTTTTCACACTTCCGGCACAAAATAGCGCAGTCGCTGTGCGAAATTAGTTTTCGGGACAGTTTGAGGAAATGACGGTGACACTGTTCATGAGCAGAGGTCCTAAAATACCTATGTTGAAAATTTGGTGCCGAAAGTCCATAAAATTACTGTGTTACAAGCGTGTGTTTTGCAGTTTCCACGCACCCTTGTAACTTCGCAAATTTGCAATATTTCCATGCCAGATTTTCAACACTGCCATTGTTTCACACCTCTTTATGAACAGTACAGCTGTCATTTTTTACATCCTGCTCAAAATGTGTTTCTGCACCTGGGCGCACAATGGCGTGGTTGCGGTAGGAAATCAACTTTTGGGACAGATTACCAAAATCACAGCACCACTGTTCATGAGGGGAGGTCCCAAAATGCCTGTGTTAAAAATGTGGCTAACAAACTCCCCAAAATAATTGGGTTACAGACGTGTGTTGCGCAGTTTCTATGCATGCTCATGACTTCACCAATTTTTCATATTTTCACTCCAGATATTCAATGTTGCCATTTTTTTATGCCTCCTCATGAACAATACAGTTGTCATTTTCCACATCCTGCCCAAAATGTGTTTTCATCCCTGTGTTGCCAAATGGCATAGCTGTTGTGCAAAACCACCTTTCAGCTATCAAACTGATTGTGCCACTTTTCATGAGGTGGGTTCACAAAAAACCCATGTTGAAAATTTGGAGTGAAAATACCAACACCTATGGTGTTAGGGTTTCCAACTGTAGCACCCCACCCTGTAGAGACTGACAGGCATCAGGGGTGTGACTTGGGATCATTGGCTATAATGCTCATGCCATTCCACCCCCACCCCCCACCCTGCAGCCAGTGACAGGCATCATGGTGTGTCTTCCACTGTTCAGCCACAAAGTTTACCCCATTCTTCTATACTGCACCCACTTCAGTGTATTTCCTTTTGGAATGAGGTAAGTATAACTCCCAAAGACCCCAAAGCACACCACGCAGTGTCTACAGGGTAGGGTGAGGGACAGTGGCATGAGCGTTATAGCTGGCGACCCAAAGGCACACCCCAATGCCTATCGGTCTCTACAGGGTGGGGTTGGGGTTGGCGTCACTTTAATACATCACTGCTATTCCTGTTATGCTTCTCTAACTCCGGCACTACCAATGCCAATGCCAGCGAGACAACATTCGGCAGTGACAAATGCATGTTTTTACTCCTCTCGTGGCACCGGACTGCCTTCCTACCAGCTCCACTAGCCTCATCACCATGCTTCTGGTGGACTTACCTTGAACTCCCTCTCCTCCACTTGCCTCTCTCCCACCCGGGGTGGGGGGGGGGCAGGTAGGGTTGCCAACAGTCCTATATTTTATGGGATGGCCCATATTTAAGGGTAAAATTCCCTGTCGCATTTGAAATTCATGTGGGATGCCTATTGTCCCGTATTTTTTTGGTTGCCCCTGTACTGTTTAAAAAAACTTGATGTCCCAAGATCCATAGTGGCCATGGAGCTTTTGTGTGCATGTGTGAGGGCCACCTGACTTGCCAGGGACGTCGTCTTAAGACAGTGGGAGAGAAGTGGCCTGCTTCTGCTGTGACTTGAGTTGCCTTCGAGTGCGTCCGTCCATCTGCAACAAGGGACTACTTTAAATTTGAGGAGTTGCTTGCCTAAGACCTTGATCGGTAGACCATTGTCGGTGGTTTGGCAGCTGAAATTCATCACTGGGAGGTGGGAATCGGATTCAGCCTCTGCTCTGCAGGACCAGGATGTGAGTTGTGTTATTCAGGACCGTTGGGGTGGGGGTCACCCTCTTTTGACTCTGGAGTGGAGTCTTTGGCCTGTGCTGGTGCTGTCGCCGATACGAGGAAGAGTCAGTATCAGTTGGAGGAGAGGACTGATCAGGGTGGGGACTGCTGGCTGCACAGAGAATCTTCTTCAATTTGGAACTTTGGACTGAGCAAAAAAGTAAGCTCTGCACACTCAGTGTCGAATTGTCGTTTGAACTGTTGACTCTTGAGAGGAGATCATAGCTGGGCTGCCTGGGTCAGGGTGTCTAGTTTCCTGGGGAAGGGGGCTTTTCTGTGCTGACTGTAGGTTATTTTAGACCTTGCTATTAGATGGGAATTTTAATGGGCTTGTACTAATGAGGAATGGGCAGATTTCTGGACTTTCTGCAGAACAGGCTCATCAAAATAACAAGACAAGCAAGAGTTACTCTGGTGGAGCAAAAATGTGTGGGCCTCACTGACAAATCCAATATCTGCCTGCCCTGCATAAGCAAGAATGATATCAGGACTCTGTCTCTGCCACTAGCAAGCACTGCCTCTTTACCACAGTACAGTCCTTTAAAACAAACAAGCCCAAGAATTAATCGATACCTGTCCACGATGTCAGCCTCGGAAGTGGCCGTGGGGTGGGCAGGGCGAGAGAAGGTGGGGCAAGGGGTGGGGGTCTGTCCCTTATTTTTGAAATTCAGTGTTGGCAGTCCTGGGGGGGGGCTACAGGCCTGGGGGCAGTGGGCTGAGCCTCTTGCCGCATGGACCAGGTCCCAGACCTGGAGGAATTCCACATTGTCGGTGCGGGGCCTGTGAGGAGCTGCTTGTCATCAGCCAGGGTCTGTGGGTTTTTCTCTTTTCTGGGTCCCCTCATAGTCCCAGACATCAGGGATGCACATGCAGATGCCTGTGACTGTGCACAGTGTTTGGCACCCAACCTGTGTCCGTTCCCCTGCTAGCCCCTCCAAATGCGCTACTAACTATGGTCACCCAGGTGGCAGTGATACAGCAGAGCAGGCGATCCTCCCTTCCCCAGAGGTGAGAGCATCCCAATCCTCCTCCGACCAGCTGCCCCCCCACACTCATTCCCAAATGCAGGTTGCCGGCATTATGAGGGGTAATGCTACCCCTGCACCGATGGGCCAGTGCCACAGATATATTTATACGTCACTTTCCACCTGAATATTACAGATTTAGGAGAGCTCGTTGATAGCATCCTGACACCACACCAAAAAACAAGACCAGAGTTCCTGAAATCTCCATGGTCCTATAGCCCAAACAAATCTTCCATATTCAGCTGGAGTCACCATTGGCTCTAGCCCTGCATGTACTGATGGGGCAGTGTTCATCATCCAACACACAATAACATTTGACTTGGTTTCCAGTGTTGCACATTAAAGTTTAGATATTTTTAACTTGTCTAATTTGCAAATTATGTCATTTGCTACAACAATCTCTTACATACTGAGGTGTGTGTGTGTGTGTGAGGGGGGGGCAGTGCAAGTTTCTGAGACTCACCTTTAAATGATAAGAGACCAGCAGCTTTCCGAATTGTGGCTTCCAGCGATCTATCCGGACCTTCTTCAGGATCCGCAGGCTATCTCTTCGGCAGCCACCATCAGCATCGATGCCTTCCAGCAGGACCCTTTCAATGCGAGAGAAGGAAAACCTGAAACCAGACAGGGGAAAAGACAGCTACTGTATGCCTTTTTTGAAATTTTCCCTGTAGTCAGCAGTGCCCCAAGCCCCCCTTATATCTCTGACCTGCTTCTCAAGAGGTGCCAGGAATAAGATGTGCCAGGCAAATACAGGCTATTTTGGGAAATGGATCACCATTTGTACATCCAGTGGGATCCACTTTCCAGCAAAAGAATAACAGTTGGCATCAGATGGAGTCATATCTCATAGCATGTCACCAAAAAATAAAACTTCAGGGCATTTTATTCTTAATTACTGAAGGCTTTTAATAAAAACAGGCTTTTGTTTGATATATTTATATGTATTCTCTCATGTCCTGGCAGGCCCTGCTTCCCTCTGGTTCTCCCAGGGCTTACCTCTTCTGTTGTGCTCCACGGCTTGCCCTCCATGGCAGGGTGGCAGGGAGTCTCTCGACCCATCAGAACCGGATCAGGATTCAGAGAGGTGCCTGAGTTGCCAGGTGCAGAACCTGTGGAGGCTGGTGCTCATCCTGCGCGACCAGGAGTTTTTCCTTTTTCCTCACCTGGGAGACATGACGTGCGCTGATGTCAAGGCCCTCGCACTGACACCTGCCACGTCTCCCCCACTTCTGTAGCTCAGGCTGCATCTCCCCTGGCTTCCACCCGGGGCCAGTCGAGCTCTGAGCTCTTCCCTACCCCCTTCAGAGGAGGAGAGTGGTCCTGTGGACCCTTGATCCTCCTCTCCCCAGCTGGCCCTCCGACACCTTGATCTCGCTTCTGAACCTGGGTCATCAGTGTCACAACTGGTAGCACTACTGCTGCACTGCAAGGCCAGCCTTTTGTTTTATATTCTGTTTGGGCACCGATTCCTGTGTGCTGCCCCTTTCCAGTCATGCACCCCCCCAGCCTTGGGCTTACAGTGTTCCATGCTCATCTGCACCCATGGGGTCCACAACCTGCAGCACCTGCGGCTGTAACAATTACATTGGGCATGGAAGGGATTCCCTTCCAGTCTATCAAACGTGGGATGAGGACTGACTAGTAGGTTTGCTAGGGGCTGAGAGGCAGCAGTTATGTCATTCTGCTCACTCCAGGGTGTTCCCAGGTGCTTCCCCTGTCTCCGTCGGATGCAGGTAATGACGCCAACGTGTGTATGTGCAGGGGGCATGCAGTTGCAAGACCGAGCACTGTGCCAACCGGCATCCTCTCTCTTACTAGTCGCTCCATCTGCATTGCCACCTGTGGTCACCAGGTGGCAGTATTATAGTGGAGCCTGCTGCCTCCCTTGCTCCCTCTCTTCCAAAAGGAAGAGAGTGTACTCTGGGAAATACAATCCCCCCCTCACCCCCGAAAATGGCCTTCCAATGTTCCAGGCTCATTCTGGAACCTGGATCACTGGTGTTGTGACTTGAGCCATTAATTACAAAATGAGTTACAATGGCTGTTTTTTTTTTTTTTTTTTGCTTTTGTTGTTCATAGAGTTTGTTTTCTCCCCTGTCACGTCCATCATCTCTAGGGATATGCTCTGGTCCCATGCTGTTCAGGCATGCATCTCTGGTCTCCCCCCCCTGCCCATGGTAGCCCATTGGCTGCCCCCACAGTTCTGCCTTCTGTGACAGGGGTTCCATGACGATGGAGTGGCAGTCCACCATGTGGACCAGGATCCAGTACCGGCAGGAACTAGGACCCAGGGGAGCCAGGAACCCAGACTGCCGTTCAGACAGCTGTGGATTTTTTCCTCCCGTTTTCTTCTGGTCCCTCCTACCTTCCCCAGTGTAAGCACAGCCTTACTTGACCTCACACACACATGCAGCATATCCCCTGTGACAGCGGAAAGCTCCCTTTGCAACCACAGAAGTCATTGCGCTACTGGAGCTCACCTTTAACCCTCCCCGGCTGAGGCAAGCTACTGTGCAGCAGCTACCTCTGCACAGCCTCCCTTCTAATGTGACTACTTGGATTCACTCCTGAAACATAGAAACTGTTGGCAGATAAGGACCGCAAGGCCCAACTAGTCTGCCCGTTAGCCTTATACTTGACCCTATCTAGTCAGTGGCTTTACCTCCCTCCGCCCTACCTCCAAGATTCCCCTATGCCTGTCCCAGGCATTTTTTAATCCCTCCACCGTGCTTGTTCCCACCATCTCTTTGGCAGACCATTCCATGCATTCACCACTCTCTCCATGAAGAAAAACTTCCTCACATCCTCTCAACCTGCCTCCTTCCAATTTCATATCATGACCCCTTGTTTTTGTGCTCCTCCTGTATTGGATGGTGTCTTCTCCCTGCACCTTGTTTATGCCCTTTAGGGTACATATTGAGGTCCTTCAATCTCTCCTCATAAGTTTTGTGGTGCAAGCTCTGTACCATCTTAGTCATCCTTCTCCAGAGTGCCTCCACCCTGTCAATGTCCTTCTGAAGGTGCAGCCTCCAGAACTGCACGCTGTATTCTAGGTGAGGTGTGACTAGTGTTTTATACAAATCATCACTACCTCCGCCTTCTGCTAGTGATACCTCTGCCTATGCACCCCAGCATGCCACTGGCTCTCCCTGCAGTCTTGGCACAATGCTTTGACACTTTCAGGTCATCAGAAATAATAACCCGTAGGTCCCTTTCTTCCTTGGTGAATTGGCTGCAGGACTGATCCCTGAGGTACCCCACTGGTCACCCCCTCTCCCTGGACTGAATCCCATTAACCATCACCCTTTGCCTCCTGTCTGTTAGCCAGTTCCTACCCAGTTTACCACCTTGTGCCTCTTGCCCAGACAACCCATCTTGTTAACCAGTCTCTTATGTGGGACAGTGTAGAAGACCTTACTGAAATCAAGGTAGGCAATATCCACTGCCCCTCCCCCCAATTTACTTCCTTGTTCACCCAGCCAAAGAAATCTATAAGATTCATCTGACACAACACCCATGCTGTGAATCCATGTTGCCTCAGATCCTCGGCCTTGTTGTATTCCAGATGTCCCACTATTCTTTCTTTAAGCAGTGTCTTCATGATCTTCCCTACTACTGAGGTGAGGCTGACCGGTCTATAGTTCCCCGCCTCCCTTCTACAGCCAGATTTATGTACAGAGACCACATGTGCCCTCTTCCAGTCCTCTGGAACCACTCCTGTGTTAGCTGACTCTGCGAACAAGGCTGCCAGAGGCGCTGTTAGCTCTTTCTGCAGTTCTCTTGATATCCTCAGGCATATGCCATCTGGCCTCATTGCTTTGTCCACCTTCAGTTTTGTGAGCTCCTCCAGGACTCACTTCACTGTGAATGGACTGGTGTCCACCTCTCCCCCCCTCGCATCTGTTGCCCATCTGTGGTCCCTGATCCTCCCACTCTTCAGTGAATACTAAACAGTAGTATTTGTTCAGTATTTCTGCCTTCTCCCGGTCTCCCTCTCTACACTCTCCTTCCTCTCCTTTGAGTCTTATAATGCCGCCCTGTTTTTTCTTCTTTCGTTGATGTACCTGTAGACTATCTTGTCCCCCTTCTTTACCATCTGTGCTAATCCTTCCTCAGTTTGCACCTTATCCCTCCTAATAGGCTTAACCGCTTCCCTTAGAAATTCTAGGTACACCTCCCTGTCCTCCTCCCTTTGGGTCTCCTTATATATCCTGAAGCCCACCCACAGTGAAGAAAGGAGGGTTACTAGTGGGGTACCGCAGGGTTCAGTACTGGGATCGGTCCTTTTTAATGTCTTTATAAGTGACGTTGCAGAGGAACTGGAAGGAAAAGTAGGTTTCTTTTTAGACGATACAAATTTCTACAACAGGGTTAATATGCAGGGTGGGGTGGAAAGGATGAAAAGGGACTTGGCTAGGTTGGAGGAGTGGTTAAATGTATGGCAGCTTAGATTCAACACAAAGAAGGGAAAAGTAATGCACCTGGGAAACAAAAACCCAGGGGAAGAGTACACAATGGGGGTGAGGTACTGACAACAACAAAAATGGAAAGGGACCTGGGGATAGTCAGATCAGATGACCTAATGGTGGGCCAGCAATGTGAGAAGGTAGTAAGGAGGGCTGGGGGGGATATTGGGATGCATAGGGAGAGGCATCACCAGTAGAAAACAGGAAGTTGTTATCCCTCTGTACAGACAGTTGGTGAGACCACATAAGACCACCAGGTACTGTGTGCAGTTCTGGAGACCCCATATCTGCAAAGACATAGACAGGGTGGAGGCTGTCCAGAGGAGGGCAACCAAAATGGTGCAGGATCTGCACCAGAAGACATATAAAGAAAGACTAAAGGAGCTTAAGATGTATAGCCTCGAGGAAAGGAGGGAGAGAGGGGACATGATAGAAACTTTCAAATTCCTCAAGGGAATCAACAAAGTTCAAGAGGGTAGCATCTTTAAGAAAAAGAGACGTGCAAGAACAAGAGGCACAATTTGAAGATAGAGGGGGGGATGGTTCAGAGGTAATGTGAGGAAGTATTTCTTCAGAGAGATGGTTGTAGATGCATGGCACAGCCTTCCTGAGGAGGTCGTAGAGCCAAAAACAGTGAGGGAATTCAAGAATGCATGGGACAGACATAAGGCAATTCTAGTGGGGGTATAGGAGGAAGTAGGCTGTTGGTTAACTAGGATCTGCAGCTTATCCGTTAAGTAGAGAAATGGGCAGACTAGGTGGGCCAAGCGGTCCTTTCCTTATCTGCCATCAAATTCTATGTTGCTATGTTTTTAGGAAGAAGCTGATCTGCAGCACGCTGCCTGGAGCAGTTTCAGTTGTCTGTGTCAGCATCCACTGGAGGGGGAGGAGTGGTCTTTCTTCCTGTCTTTGATGATGATGCTGCTTGCCAGATGTCTTATGTCATCAACAATGATGCAAAGATGGCTCCTCCCACTGCCTTGTTGCCACACTGCAGTTGTCGCCTGACACAGACTTGCATCTTTGGGTATCCCTATGAATCTGTAGTAGTTACATTAAACAAGACATTATAAAATTAGACACAAGTAAAAACAACAGTGGAGTACATATATATGGAGGGTGAAAACCAGTTAAACAAAACAGAAACATTTTCAGACCCTATTGAATCGCCTCCACTGAGGGGGGCCACCATCAAAGTCCTGGGCAGAGAATTCCAGAGGACCATATTTTTTGTGATCATATCCTTTCCACCTGCACTTACTATTTGCTGTCAAACATACGAACATACGAAATTTGCCAGTAGATAACGGCCTAGAAGTCTATTAAGTCTGCTTGAATGTGCAGCTAGCACCCCTTATTCTGCAGCTGCCCCTCCCTTCCACCCTTCCCCTTCATTAACCCTCCCCCTTGTCCTGTCCCATCCCCTTTTGAAGCAGTTCACTGTTCTACTGCGTACCACTTCAGCAGGTAACACATTCCACCCAGCCACCACCCTCTCTGTAAAAAAGTGTCTCCTCATCTACCTCCTGAACCTTCCTCGCTCCAGTCTCATATCATGGCCCCTGGTGGCCCTCCCGTCACTTACATGAATAAACAAGACGGGTACAGAGAGGCTGTTCAAAGTATTTAAAGGTTTCAATCATGTCACCCCTGTCTCTCCTCTCCTCCAGTGAGTACATGTTCAACTCCTTCAACCTCCTGTTGTATGATAAGTCCCCCAGCCCTTGATCATCTTTGTCGCCCTCGCTACACCCCTCCAGTAACTTAATGTCCCTCTTCAGATATGGGCCTTAGGACTGCTACGCAGTACTCCAGGTGTGGTCTAACTAATGACCTATACAGTGGCAGAATCACATCCTCCCTCCTCGAGCCTATGTCTTGCTCTACCCTACTTCTTCACCTCTGTCCCCCTGCCTTTCTACTTACCTCTCTCCCACACATTATTTCCTAACCTACTCTCCTCCCCACCCCTCCATGGGGCGTTATCTGACTACAGATTAGCACTTTACTCTGCCAGATGTATCTTATAAGCTCCCTCCATTGTATTTTGTTATCTTCTAGTTAGTCCCAATACACTGTTATTGTTGTATACTGCATGTCACTGCCGTTTAATACTTATCGCAATGTACTGTACCTTACTGATGTACTTAATTGTCTGCAATGTTCCTGTGTTATCTCATGGTGTACTGTTCATGTATTTTATTGTACTGCTTTCTCTGTACTGACTGTATCTGTTTTGTACTCTTCTGGGTCGTGCCTGAAAATATGCATTTTCTTTGTCTAGTGCACCCACCCAGTTATCAAAACCAAATAAATAAATAACGCCACTGATTTAAATCTAGCCTTTCAACCCTTGCCTGCCTCAGCCTACCATCCTTACAGTCTGTGGACTTTGGAACTCCACCCACAGAAATGACAGAGTGTGTGAAATACAGAGATTTGTATTCTCTGCAGTTCGCAAAACAAAACTGTAGAATTTCCCAATTTCATCCCCCCACCCCACCCACCAACCTTCCATCACCTATAATGGATCGCTTACCTCCAGAATAAGGGATGTTTGGCTACCAGGTCGACCCCAGTCTTTTTGATTTCTTTAATCTTGTCAGCAGATGGCCAGCTTTGGCCTGGCCTGGGCCAGGCAAAGTGCCAGCTGGTGAATGGGTCTCTGATGAGTGGCACCAGATCGACATCAATCTCATCTTTGTAGTGCAGCACGGTGAAAGTCACAGCCGGGGTGCCTTGATAGCGTCGGTGAACTTCAACAGAAGCTTTAAGTTGAAGAACAAACATGTGATTAGTGCATAGTGTTAAAGTGGCTGTATAGGTGGCTCTCTCGAGTTTGGGGTCTAAAGATCTTGGTTTCAAGTCTTTGAACTTTTTTCAATTCAACTACTGTAGCACACTCTATAAAAAGGTTATCTGGTGGTCAGTTGCGTCATCTGCAGCTAGTTCAGAATACGGCAGTAAGGTTCTTCACCTCTATTTTGAGATCAGAGCATGTCAGTCCCTCACCAAGGGCTAAGGTGCCTTCCTCTGACCTCAGGAATGCACTCTACTAGTACTATAACAATTTCTAAATATTTACCAACCTTATGGATAAGTTCATCTGGCTCTGTGGCCTGTATTTATACATTGTCTAAGCTATTTTATTGTTGTTTATAATGTGGATTTCACATACTGATGTTTTTATTATGCGTATCTGCTGTGGTTTTTGCTAACAGTAGCGCTGAATGAAGTAAAAGTGCTTCAAGCCCTGGAGGGGTGCCTTGTATAGGCAAATAAACCAAACCGAGTCCCACTCTGCAGACACGGGTTCTGCTGATGCTACACTGTGATACATAACGGGGTTGCTGCCCTGTTTTGGGTACCATCCTTTGGAGTGACCCGGATACCTCAAGGGGCACTTAAAAAAAGTTCTAATATTGGGATGCATTTTACCTAAAGCAGCAATGCAACAAAAAGAAGTTATTCCAAAAGCAAAAGGCCTGCTATAGCTATGAAAAATATTGGCAGAAGTGTTGAGTTGGGTTTTCTGGGTGCTTCCTATGCTGCGTACTATGCATTTGCATTTTTGTCTGGATTCTTACCTTCCTCGGGTCTTTAATATTATTTCTATGCAAAACTGAGGCAGCAATCTTTTTTCTTGAGAAATAATTATTTAAAAACTCTCTTAAAATGTTTTAAATGATAATGAAAACTGAAAATTTTACCACCAGAATAAACTGGAAGACATTGATTAGGAAGAAAAAAAAAAGGGGGAGTCAAATTTTAGCCCATTTTCATTGCGCTGCTGCTTTAATATTTCACCTGAATTCTGCACTTAGGAGATGAGTGTGTGCCATGACTTTCAAGAGTGCTATCCCATGGGCCACAACTAGATGGCGGTATTCCTTTTGGTAGCCATTCACAGCCATAATAATCAGAAAAGTGTCAAAGGCAGAAAAATGCTACCCCAGGTACTACCAGGGATGGCATTTTATTCCTGGAGTTGTGCCAAAAAAAACCCAGAAATGCTGCCCATGCATATAAAATGTTGAAAATAGGCCGCCTGTCAGGCGCAGCGGTGGATTTCCGCCAGGACGCTGTGACCTGGTGCGGAAAACGACCTGATCATCGGAGGGTCAGCTAGGAGAAGGAGAGTGTCCCACTTGACTGCCTCTCTCCGGGGAGGGGAGGGCAGCACTGGCGCATCATGGACCCCTAGTGGAGGCCGGGAGAATGGCAAGCGGCTGATGCTTGCAGTCTGGAGGCGGGGCGGACGTTGGTATCATTGCACATCCCCACCTCCCCAACGAAAAAAAGGTGGAAAAATGGAAGGCAGGCAAGGACCAGCGTAGGTATGAAGCCCTCCCCAGAGGACTTCAATTCACCACCGTTGTTGCGGGTCCCCAACCAGACACTAGCCTGTGGCTACCAGAAATAGTGCCCACGGCCCCGCCCACCAGGGGGTAAGCCGGGGGTGCCCGAGGGGCCCTGGCAACAAGAGACGGTAGCAGAGGTCTCCGGGGGCCGTGACCAGGGCTGAAGGTAGACGGGGACTTGCCACAAAAAAAAAAAAAAAATGTTGAAAATAGCTTTTTTGCAGCTGCAGGAATTTTTTTTCTTCAGCAGAGAGATGCTCATAGGGACGTTGTCCATGGGCCATATGAGGCCCTTTGAAAATCGGGCCCCTGGTTTCTGATTTCTTTCACAAATGCAGTCAGCACTCAGTTGGCACTGAATTAAGATGCAAATCATATGGTAAAAAAATCAAATTTGGTGACCAGTAGGACAAAACATTTTAGTTGCCAGAGTTGCAGCGCTGGTGGCCATTTCATAGGATTGTGCAGAGTGGGCTCTTGCAACCTTACATAAACATAACAGACACTAATTGACCACTGAATGTGCCACAGCCTGATGCAATGTAATGCCAGTTACTTAAAGCAACAGTACACTGAAAAATGTTTTCCGCAAAAGTTTGTTTCTATTAGCATGCCTGTTAAATCTGTTTTCTAAAGCCAGCCATGTAGCGTGGAGGCTGAGGCACCAGGCATCACCTGCTGCCATGCTGGTGACCGAGGGTCAAGAATGACCTCTGGGCATTGGAGGTTGGCCTGAGAGAGGAGGAGGAGGATTGAGTATCTCAAGGACTGCTCCCTCCAACATGGAGGGAGTGGCTCAATGGCTGGTGCTAGCCAGACCCCTAGCAGAAGCTGGGGGTTGGCACACTGATGCTGCACAATGGGGGGGGGTGGAGGTGGGACAGTGTCCGGTGCACTATGTATGAGAGTGTGCATGACACCACCACTGGCATTATTGTACACCCATCCTCTGCGCCAAATAGGGAAAAACAATGGTGGCTGGATGATGGTGGGTGCTCACAGGTCCCCACTCCCCGACTAGCTGGGCTCGCCAGCCTGAAAATGGATCCAGTCCTCAGTGGGGGGTCCAGCTCCCCTGCCCGGTGGGGGGAGCCTTGGGGGAAGATAGCCATGATGAGCCCCAGTA
The DNA here is from genome assembly GCA_016271365.2 of Neoceratodus forsteri. Taxonomy (NCBI): domain Eukaryota; kingdom Metazoa; phylum Chordata; order Ceratodontiformes; family Ceratodontidae; genus Neoceratodus; species Neoceratodus forsteri. Next base: position 298,589,895 of record JADMNL010000026.1, read on the forward strand.
GACGTTGGTGGAACCAGGCTGGGGTTCCTTCCTGAACGTGAGCCGGGAGGAGTATAAATAAATAAACTCCTAACTCTTATCAGATCCTCAATGCTATTTCTAAGCTGGACAAGATGATGTAGTTTTTTGGGGGGAGGGGATGAATTTAAAACATTCGAAGTACACTTACATTTTTGTAGAACTAGATTTTTTTTCAGCTGATTGAACTGAAAAAAAATGTTGCTAATCTTTTACAGTTAAAGGAGAACTGCACTGAATCTATACATAATTTCCCCCAGTAAAAGCTGTTTTTTAAACACTGATCCTAGAAATAGAGACTGCATATTGCCTCTTTACAGAGCCTACGTCAGACCCAACCTAGATTATTGTTCCCATTTATGGAGTCCATACCTCAGGAGGGACATGTCTAGACTTGAGAGGATTCAGAGATGGATTACCAAAATGATTTATAACATGCAAAATAAAAACTATGACCAACGTCTGAGAGAGCTGATAATGTACGCCTTGGAAAAGCGTAGAATAAGGGGGGACTTATTATTAATGTTTAACATTTCTAGAGACCCGGAATTAATGACAGAACTAGGTATGACATTTGTCTCCAGATCTTGCAACCTTAGAAGTCATAAATATCAACTACCGCTAACCTATCCCAAATGTAATAATAGAAGATTCTTCTTCACACAAAGAATTATTCCAATTTGGAATTCATTGCCAATACATATTATAAATTCAATGAACATTGAGTGTTTTAAAAACAATTTGGATACCTACCTACTAAAAGCTCAGTAATTCATTCCAGTATGCTGGAAAGATGCACTTATATGGGTATTTCACCTTCTGTGCATCTAACACACCCTAGTGTAACTCCTAGTATAGTATAAAGACTGTTATTGCTCTAGTTATCCAGGCTTTTTATGTTGTCTTGCACGCGCAGTACAATCAATATTTTTTCACAGCTTGTTGAAGTAGCAGGTTGTGGAGGTACGGCCGTGTTGTGGCCAGTGATGCCACTGCTTTTTTGGGCTGGTCTCTGTGAATGAGCACATTGTCTATGACAGCCCTTGAGAAGCGTGCCACCAACTTGAAAGAATTTCACCGCTGCAATGAGGGAGTGTCCCATCACTGCAGGGCATGCCTTGCCTGCTGAATCATTTCAATAAACAAGGTGGCTGTCACCATCCACCTCTCGCAATCCCCACCAAGCTGACTTCGGGGGTGCCCAGTCCCCTGTCGGCATGTTTACCCCCCCTCAAGATTGTGTAGGGAGCCCATCCCAGGGTGCCTGCATGTGTTCTGAAGCTGACCACATCAGCATGTTCCTGCCCCCACCCCACCCTGACAGTGCAAGCACTGGGAGCCCTCCAGTGTGGCCAACATACCCCCAAAAGTCATGGGGCACACTGGGAGCCCACCCCAGTGTGTCCAACAGTTGTTTAATTCACCTGTAAATAAAGAAAACCTTCCCGCGATGTCCATTCCTGAGAACAAAAAAACAGTCCGTCGCTGAGTCAGAGCACCCCCTCCCCCAACCCGCACCCACCCTCTGTGCACCCCACCTTCCTGTACCCCCCTCACCCCATACTTTGGAGCCTGGTGCTATGCTCTTTGGTGGAGCAGGACACGTCTGAACTCTTCAAAAGCCGACCACGAACTGATGAAAATCACCTTAAGCTGTATAATGACTTCAATGGGGGAGGGGTCAACTTAAGTGGATATCTTGGCCATTTTTGCAACTTTTGGCTCCAAATTTTCAACATGGAATTCGTGAGATACCACCTCAAGAACTGACGCCAACCCCATCCCACCCTGCAGAGACTCACAGGCATTGAGGTGTGCCTTTGGGTGATCGGTCACAATCCTCATGCCATTTCACCTCACCTGACCCTGCAGACTCCGACAAGTGTCACATTGTGCCTTGGGGTCCTTGGACATTACACTCACCCGATTCCATTAGGAAATACATTGAGATGGGTGCAGTATAGGAGAATGAGGTGAACTTTGGGGCCAAAAAATCCAAGCCACATCTTGATGCCTGTCAATGGTTGCAGGGTGGGGGTGGAGGTGGAATGGTGTGAGCATTATATCCGACAATCCAGAGTCACAGCCCTGACTCCTGTCAGTCTCTTCAGAGTTAGACGTTATGGTTAGAAACCCTAATGCCTCGGATGTTTTGTGGTATTTGCACTCCAAATTTTCAACATGGGCTTTTCATGACCCCACCGCATGAAAGCAATTGGGACCTCTGCTCACGAACAGTGGCACTGTAACTTTGTTAATCTGTTCTGATCGTTGATTTCCCACACCAACCATGCCATTCTGTGCCAGATGTGCAAAAACACAGTTCAGGCAGGATGTGAAAATGACAGATGTACTGTTAATAAGGAGGTGTGAAAATGGCAATGTTGAAAATCTGGAGTGACAATATTAAAAATCCTTGAAGTTACGAGCGTGCGTGGAAACTGTGCAATGCACGCTTGTAACACAGTCATTTTGTGGAATTTTTTCACTGAATTTTCAGTATAGGCTTTTTGGGAGCTCCACTTATGAACAGTGTCACTATGATTTTCTTAACCTGTCCCTAACATTGAATTACCACAGCGACTATACCATGGTGCGCCACATGTGCAAAAACCTATTTCGGGCAGGATATGAAAAATGACAGCTGTACTGTTCATAACGAGATGTGAAAAAATGGCAATGTTAAAAATCTGGAGAGAAATATAAAAAAATTCTCAAAGTTACAGTACGTGGAAACTACGCAAAGCACATTTGTAGCATAGTCATTTTGTGGAATTTTTTCACCAAATTTGCAACATGGGCTTTTTGGGAGCCCACCTCGTGATCAGTGACACTGTTGTTTTTGTTAGTTAGTCCCAGAAAGTGATTCTGCACAGTGACTGCGAAATCACCTTCCGGGACTGAATAATAACATGATAGTGACTGAGTTCATGAGATGGGGTCCCAAGAACCCCATATTAAAAATTGGGTGCCAAAAGTCACAAAAATGGCCAAGATATCTACCTAAGTTGAAACCCCCCCTTTATGCCATTACACAGCTTACCGGCATTTCTTCAGTTCGTGGTTGGCTTTGAAGAGTGCAGACGTGTTCCCGCTCCACCAAGGATCACTGCGCCAGGCTCCAGAGGTAAGTATGGGGTGAGGGGGTGCAGAGAAATGGGGTGCACAGAGAGTGCGGTGTGGGTTGGGGGAGGGGGGACACCACTGACAATGAGGGACCGTTTTCTTGTTTACAGGTTAAAAAAAAAAAAACTTTGCGGGAAGGTTTTCTGCTTTTACAGGTACATTTGGCATGCTGGGGTGGGCTTCCAGTGTGCCACCTGTGTGGTTTGAGGGGACTGGAGCCAATGGGGATTGGGCACCCCATCGGCAAAGAAAACAGGTCTGTGTTTGAAGGGGTGGCATGATGCTGAGAGGGATTGGGCACCCCCTCGAAAGACAAATGAACCTACAGGGACATCATTCCGATGGGGACTGGGCTCCCTATCAGCAAATGAACTGGGGGGGCATGCCAACAGGGGGATTGGGCACCCCCAGCATCGGCTTTCAGGCGGGCCTGTGAGAGGAGGATGGTGACAGCCGCCGCCATGTTTATTGAAATGTTACACCAGGTAAGGCACACCCTGCAATAATGGGTCACTCTCTCATTGCAGCAGCGAAATTGTTTCAAGTTGGTGGCACACTTTTGCAGAGCTGTCATAGATGTGTGCTATTTCATTGATGCCGTAGAGCCCAGCCCAAAAAAGCAGTGGCGCCATTGGCCACAACACGACTGCACCTCCAAAACCTGCTACTCCTAGCTACCACAATATGTTGTTTGTGCTTGCATGCAAGACAACAGAAAAAACATAGCTGATATTTAGTGATGTAACATTCTACAACAGTTGTAATTTCAGGGCATTTCATTGCTGATAACTAACAAACAGTACACTTGCATGAAAACAGGATCTTTATCACTTGCAGTTCACCTACTGCTGAAAATTATTATGGAGCTGAAATTGTAATGCCTTGCCTGTTACATCTCAGTCATCTCCATGGCAACCAGCTGCAGCATCACAGACAGGGATCTGGACATCAGCTCCACAATAAACCATAGAGGAATAGTGTGGGTCAGAGACTCAGGTTTCATGGAAACATGCTGGTAATGATGCACTGAATGATATGAAATTCAAGTATTCTGCATTGTACTGCAACTAAGTTCTATCCATGTGAACAGTGATTTATTTTCCTGGTGGATGCGGGACCCCATAGTTCCTGGTTTGCACCCAGTTGAAATGGAAAGAATTCCTTGAGGGGACCCCCCACACACACACACTTTTGCTGTAGAATTGAACATACCTGACGGTCAGGGGGGCACATTTCCTCATTACATGTTGCATTTTCATTTTCTTGTGTTATTTATTTATCTCCTGGCCCCTGCCGACCTAGACATCCTCTCCTTTGGGTGGTTACACCCACAACCATGATCCTCCCATCTGCCATCCGCTGCCCCCCCCCCCCACTGTTTGCATCTATGTCCTCTTTGGCGTACTTCAACAGAAGCTTTTTGTTTCAGAGTCTCCAGGGCTTCGTTGACTTCCTTCTTAAAGGTGGACATGACCTTATCAGGTTTTACCAGACACCTGTTTGCCGGTAATGGATCTGACACATCTTTTTGCTGCCAGGAAGATATACTAGCCACTTTGGGCTCGCATGGCAACGGAGAGCATTGGGTCAGTGTGACCGACATGTAGCTGGCATCTGGAGGATCTTCTGGTGAAGATGAACAACCATGGTTTACAGTTGACTTTGGGAAGCCTTCCAGAGGCACTAGGAAATCAAATTCATCGGGCTCAGACACCTGAAGCCTCTCTGTGTAGCTTCCTGATCGGAGAAACTCTGAGCTGAATCTGGGATCCTGTTCCTTCACTTTCTGAAGAACTTGTTCCACTCTTGGGAGGACAGTGTCAATGGCCTTTTTTGTTTCTTCCCTTGAAATCCGCACCTCCTCGTTCAGGAACTTGAATAGGGTTCCACACTCTAGCGGACCCCAACTGTTCTGTCGTGAGCCAGAAGCATACATTTTGCTGTGGCAATTTTTTTAAATGAGCACAGAATGGTACCAGTTCCACTGAGCTCTGCCAAGGAACAGAGTTTCACTTTCGTCAGCAACATGTCAACTATTTACTTTGGATAGACTTAAAGGCACAGTGCTGCATGTAACTTAAGCTCCTGATATCTTGGGAATAATAAAAAATCAAAAAATGCCCATTTTAACATCTATTTCCTATATTGTACATTTTATTTTCTGCACTTAGTGCACCCTTTATTTCTTTATAACTGTGCACATTAAAGGACCAGAGTTTACTGCCTGTTACAAAATAAAGCAGCACTGTTATAAGTAGGCTGCATATTACAGAGTTAGAATATGAGATTATTTAAATGGTTTTTATATTAGTTAAACATGTGTATTAGTCGTGTTCTGTTTCAGAGTTTGTACAATATTTTTGTTTCTGAACTTTGTAGATTTAGGAAAATATTAAGTATAGTGTTATTGCTGTATATTTGGTTTTGAAAATTTTCAATAAACACATTTTACTAACCAAAATAAGTGTGTACTTTGTGGGCAAAAACATTTTGGTTTACTTATTGTTTACTGTAGTACAGGACTTTATATCAGACTAGTTTTGCTTACTTGTAGGCTGACATTTTCTGTTACTACAAATCCCATAATCCTCTGCAGCTGACATCAGAGCAGGATGCAGCAGTGGGAGATTCTATAGCCTGCAGTGCATGTTAGAGTTTTTATAATCTCAAATCTTTTGTTTGCTGCTCCTGCTCTCCTTCCTGGATTAAGTACAGTCACAGAGGAGTGAAAACAGGCAAAGCTTCGTCTGGTGTATGTACCCAGTAAACAAAAACGAAATAAATAAATAGCCCCTGGAGAACAGCAGGACCAAAAAACGTCAAAACAATCTTGTTGTTGGTTAATGTTCCCATACGATACCTTTGTTATACTCTATATAACTCTTCATTATAAGTCTAATTAAAAATGGAATTTATGAGCCCAGCAAGGGTCCTGATAGGCTACTGGATCAGTCATTAATATCTTAGAAATGGCCAATCCAGCTGCCAGCTGACGCGATGCTTTACGCAACATCTTTGGCGTAAGAGGTGCATGTACTACAGAACTCAAGCCACCCTGTTAAAAAACAGAGAAGTATGCAAAAAAAATTGTAAAAACTGAAAGTTATTGTGTGTATCCCTTATGAAGGGTGACTTCGACTGAGCGCTTTCAAAAAAGGGCGACTCAATCACGGTGCCTGTGCACAGTGCTACCCGGCAGGGAGGGTAACCGGATAGGGGGTTCGGCGAATATAGTGACAGAAAATACAACACTTCAAGTACCTTGGGGTCACCCTAGATAGTGACCTCACCTATACACCCCACATCGAAAATGTAGCCAGAGCTGTCAATGCTAGGATTGGTCTTGGGCTCACTATTGCACTAAACAAGGTTTGAAGACTCCAAATAGAGGCATCCCACCTCACCCACACCTGCAATCTCTATAAACAGACTGGATGGCTCAATGTATCTGGGAGAATTAAATACCACACCTGCCTTCTCACTAAAAATATTCTACTGGGTTCATGCCAAAGGGTCTGTGTTGTCTGCTTCGCAAATCTCCAAAGACCCAACATATGCGCACCTCATCCACTGAACTCCTACTAGTCCCATGGTGCTGGACCACACAACACCAACGTGCCTTTGGTAGCAGAGCGGCTTCCTGGTTCAATGGACTCCCCAGTAGTCTAGCTACCCTTCCCAAACTTGGAGAATTCAAACATAAGCTCTGAACTCACCTCCTAACTGAAAACTCCTGTGATTGCTCCACCTAATTTCCAGGTCCCTTTCAGGACCTCCACTAGTCCATCCCCTCCCCCTTCTTGGACATCCCCTCACTGACACCTTTATCACCCCCATCTTACCACCTTCCCCCCTGCCTTTGCCCCTATTTCATAGTTGCAACTTTACCAGGCTGCCTGGCTGCTCCTCTCCCTGTTGTAGCTGCTGCTTTAGGGCTGCCTGTCTGCTCCTCTCCCTATTGTAGCTGCAGCTTTACGGGGCTGCCTGTCTGCTCCTCTCCCTATTGTAGCTGCTGCTTTACCGGGCTGCCTGTCTGCTTCTCTCCCTATTGTAGCTGCAGCTTTACCGGGCTGCCTGTCTGCTCCTCTCCCTATTGTAGCTGCAGCTTTACCGGGCTGCCTGTCTGCTCCTCTCCCTATTGTAGCTGCTGCTTTACCGGGCTGCCTGTCTGCTCCTCTCCCTATTGTAGCTGCTGCTTTGCGGGCTGCCTGTCTGCTCCTCTCCCTATTGCAGCTGCTGCTTTGCAGACTGCTGCTGTCTGCTCCTCCCTATTGCAGCCGCTGCTTTGCAGGCTGCCTGTCTGCTCTCTCCCTACTGCAGCCGCCGCTTTGCAGGCTGCCTGTCTCTCCTCTCCCTACTGCAGCCGCGCTTTGCCGGGCTGCCTGTCTCTCCTCCCTACTGCACAGCCGCCGCTTTGCGGGCTGCCTGTCTGCTCCTCTCCCTGCTGCAGCCGCGCTTGCGGGCTGCCTGTCTGCCCTCTCTCTCCCTGCTCGCCGCACTTCCCGGGCCTGCCCTGCTCCTCTCCCTGCTGCAGCCGCCGCTTTACCGGGCCGCCTGCCTGCTCCTCTCCCTACTGCAGCCGCCGCGTTACCGGGCCGCCTGCCTGCTCCTCCCCCTACTGTAGCCGCCACTTTACAGGGCCGCCTGGCTGCTCCTCTCCCTACTGTAGCCGCCGCTTTACAGGGCTGCCTGGCTGCTCCTCTCCCTCCTGGTTCCTCCCCCCCCTCTACTTTTCTTCCCTCTGCCTCTGATCAGGTTTTGCTTAATGTTTATAAAACTGAAGCTTAATTATCCTATACTATAATGTAAACACATGTACATCTGTTCTAAATATTCTGTATGACTTGTCTGTTTCCCTGCAACTGTATGTAACCCTACCTACTAATGTGAAACCTTTGTAAATGAGCTGCCTGGCACTCAAAGGTATTTGTAATCCTAGAATGAATAAATAAAACATACGTGCGGGGATAGGGAGGGACCACACTGTGTGATGGGCAGAAGGGAGGAGGGAGGGTCAGGGTGTAGTGTGGCAGTGGGCTGCCTAGCTGGCTGTGTGGCATAGTGGGTTGGTGGCAGGTTGGGTATGGGAGGGTGCTAGAGTTCAGTTCTGGAAACACGCTCATGGTTTTGCACTAGGTCAGGTTTTTTTTGTTTTTTGCACCCTGACATCGTCCACCTGGAGATGAGAATCCTTTAGTTGGGGGTGTGGGGGCTGGCCTCACATAGATGTAAGCGAGCTACATCTTGGGCACCCTCTTGCTGTTCGCTGTGAGTCTACATCACCGAAATTCATTTTCTGCGATGCAGACTCACCCAAACAGCGATTGCTATTCTGCGATCGCCATTATCCATATGGAACCTTATTGTGATTAGACTTATAATCGCAATAACAGTCACAAAATCGGTCATTTCCTTGGATTGATGACCAGCTGGAGGGAGGTGTCAATGGGCTATTGATTTCAGTTGCTTCTACGGGGATTTTGTTTTGCTATCAGTAGCATTCGAGTATTCTAGCTCCATGGTGTGGACCTCTATGCTCACAGCACTGTAAGGAGCAAACAACAGATTTCAAAAGTGGCATGAAAACAAGGTGCTTTTTAAACTCCTTCTGAAGGTGAGCACAGGACTCCCCTAGATGCTTTAAGCTACGTTATACAATGGCTCAAATAATATTGGTTCCTGATTGACTGACTGGCACAATTTACATATTGTAAGTCGTGCCATTACCCAACAGGAACACGTGCCAGCTGCCAGTCTGCCTTATCAGGACCCCCACTCTGAAATCACTCTTGAGCCCCCCCCCCCAGAAAAAACTGAAGGAAAAAACACTGTCTTGACTCTTCGGTAAATGCCACTCTCTAACACATCTACCACTACTACCATCCTACAATTATCTACCATCCCCCTACAACTGAATACGTTGTTAAAAGTAACAGGAATCTTTAACAGGGTAAAGAATCTATAAATAAAAAACAGCAGCTACAAGCTTTAAAAATGACTGCCGAAAAGTGGTCTAATGAGCAAACCACCATACCAGACATGGGCAAATCCTGCCACCACCCACACCCTCCCGTGGTATATTGCTTAAGAATCACTGAACTTTAGGATGCATAAAGGGGTGTTCTTTAAGATTTTACTGGGTTTGTACTGTTCTGCAGTCTGACTATTCTGTTCATTAATAAATGTGCACTGTTTTGCATATATAAGGTGTGAGAACCTTTTTTAAGGTTTGCTAATCTCTCCCAGGGTACTGGCACCTGTGCTTTTTATGTTTGCTTGCATGCATGTGTAAGAAACATAGTGCCACCATATGAATTTTTGTAGGTGTACCACTCAGCTTCCAATGCCCTGCTCCCTTTTGCAGGCGCTGTCTCACCGCACCAATACATGTTGGAGCTGTCTATAACAGCAGTTCAGATGAAGTGGTGTACAGTTGAAAGTGAAAAACCGCTGCAATCAGCGATGGTAATGTGTAGACAATTTGCATACTGCCGTTGACAGTATGCAAATTGCCTGCACATCACACTGCATCTGAACTGTCATAGACAGTTCTTCTCCCCCCCACCCCGAACACCTACATAACACACTGGTAGCCCACCCCAGCGTGCTCATGCACTCTCCCCACCTGCACAACATATGGCGCGAGGGGTGCTTAATCCCCATCAACTCCACTGCCCCGAAACAGATTTTAGGTGCCACACTGGGAGCCCACCCCAGCATGGCAAAAGTCTGTATGGCATTGAGGTTGCCCAATCTCCTGTCGGCTGCACTGAATACCACCCCCGCAAAAACAAAACCTGATTCCCTGTTGCCACACTGAGCCCACCCAGCGTGACAAATGTCAGTATGGCTGATGGGGTGCCCAGTCCCCCATCAGCTCCACTGCCCACCCCAATAAACTTCCAGCTGCCACGCTGGGGCCCCCTTCAGCATGGCAAAAAGTCCCTGTCGTCTTCTAAATAAATGAGAAGGCGCACTGCAAAAAAAAAAAAAAAAAGGTCCCTGTTGACTGTCTTGCCCCTCCAGACCCAGCGCCACGCCTGCACACCCACCTCCCCACACACACACCCCCATACTTACCTCTGGAGTCCAGCGTGACAATCTTCAGTGGACCAGGAACACGTCTGCACTCTTTAAACCGACCACAAACTGAAGAAATGCCGGTAAGCTGTATAATGGCATAAATGTTTTTTCAACTTTGGTGCACATCTCGGCCATTTTGGGGAAATTTTGCACCAAATTTTCATTATGGGGTTCTTGGGACCCCACCTCATGAACTCAGTCACTGTCATTTTATTATTCGGTCCCGAAAGGTGATTTCTTGGTCAGTGCACAGAACCACTTTATGGGACCAATTTACAAAACAACAGTGTCACAGTTCATGAGGTAGGCCCCCAAAGACTCTATCTTGAAAATTTGGTGAAGAAATCTCAAAATGACTGTTTCTGACGGCGTCACGTTCGCGCGGCAGTTCCTATGCACGCTCGTAACTTCACAAATTTTTTATATTTTCACTCCAGATTTTCAACATTGCCATTTTACCACACCTCCTTATGGGCAGTACAGCTGTCATTTTTCACATCTTGCCCAAAATGTGTTTTCGCGCATGTAGCACACAATGGCGCAGTCGGTGTGCGAAATCAATGTTCAGGAGAGATCAAGAAAATCACAGTGACACTGTTCATGAGCAGAGGCTTTAACATGGCTATGTTGAACATTTGGTGATAAAAGTCCATAAAATGACTGTGTTACAAGTGAGCATCGCGCAGTTTCCACGCACCCTCGTAAGTTCACGAATTTGTAATATTTTCAGTCCAGATTTTCTACAGTGGCATTTTCCACACCTCCTTATGAACAGTACAGCTGTCATTTTTCACACCCTCGCTGAAATGTTTTTTGCACTTCCGGCGAGAAATGCGTGGTCGCTGTGGGAAATCCGTGTTCGGACAGATTACTAAAATCACAGTGATACTGTTCATGAGCCGGAGGTCCCAAAATGCCTGTGTTGACAATCTGCTGTAAACAATCCCCAAACTAATTACAGTTTCTACTCACACTCGTGACTTCACCAGTTTTTTTATATTTTCACTCCAGATTTTCAACATTGCCATTTTTACACCTCCCCATGAACAGTACAGCTGTCATTTTTCACATCCTGTTCGAAATGTGTTTTCGCACCTGTGGTGCCAAATGGCATAGTCACTGTGCAAAATCAGCTTTCAACTAACGAACTGATATTGCCACTGTTCATGAGGTGGGAATCACAAAAAAATCCATGTTGAAAATTGGAGTGAAAATACCAATGAACGCCTGGGGCATTAGGGTTTCCAGCCATAACGCCACACCCTGTAGAGACTGACAGGCATCAGGGGTGTGACTTGGGATTGTTGCCTGCAATGCTCATACCATTCCACCCCCCACCCACACCCTGCAGCCAGTGACAGGCATCGAGGTGTGCCTTGGACTCTTCGGCTCCAAAGTTCACCCTATTTTCCTATACTGCACCCATCTCACCATATTTCCTTATGGAATGTGGTGAGCATAAGGCCCCAAAGACCCCAAGGCACACCGTGACACTTGTCGGTGTCTGCAGAGTAGGGTATGGTGAAATGGCATGGCCTGTTATGCCTGACGTCCCAAAGGCACACCCCAATGCCTGTCACTCTCTGCAGGGTGGTGGTGGGGTTGGCTTCAGTTCAATACTTCACTGCCATTCCTATTATGCGGCTCTCTAACTCCTACACTACCACTGCCAGCTAGCAAACATTCGGCATTGACAACTGCTTGTTGATGTTTACCATACACTCCTAAATATTGCACCCACTACAAGGGAGCCTGTGCTTCTGAGGGTTCTAGCCCTCCCTGTCCATTCCCACCCCCCCGTTACTGTTGGCTTGAGTAACCACTATACCCTTCACTCTATCCCAGCTTTACTATGCGAAGAAGCGCAGAAGTGCCATTCACAAGAAGGCATCCAACTGTGGAGGAGGGCAAGTGTGCCCCTTGTCTTCTCGCCCCTTGGGAGGGACTTGATATTGTATTTATGCTATGAAATGTGTGTGGTGGGGGCAGAAGAGGGTGGGACCTGGGTGCTGCTACTGGGGTAGAGGGATGGAGGGTTGATTTTTTTAAGTAGAAGTACGATAAGAGGAATAGGCGGCTGACTCTGCAGGTGCACCCATCATGGAAGTTTTTTCATAATCATGAAATTATGGGTGCTGGGGGGGAGAGTGAGAGTGTGTTCCTTGTAGACAGTTGGGGGACAGGAGGCTGTGGTGTTTTTTTTTTAAACATTTTCCCTTTGACACACATATAACCGAATATCAAAACCGAATATCAAAGTTCCAAATATTTGGGGCCCCAAATACAAATATTCAAATAAATATTCAAAATAAGGTAAGTTTAATACCAGGCCATTTGATAAAGGCAATAACACTTTCAAGGATGCTTTGTTTTCGGGGGATATAGTCACTCCTACAGTGTGTGTGTGTGTGTGTGTGTGCACCCTTGCACGTGCAATGAGAAACATTCAGCTTGCGGCCGCATGCCTCAGGGTACTCAGACAGAATGTATATCTCTCAGTGAATATGCACCCTGCCATGTCCTATTGCTGCCCACTTTATGTTAGAAGTAAGAAAAACTGAATGGGGACAAACATGAATCATGAACCCTATCAAGGTCCCATGTTACAAATTCAAGAGACTGATACTCTCGGCTTGTCTTGTTTTGGGGCAATATTATTTATTATTTGAATTTGTTTGAAAGTTAAACACTCTTTAAAAAATCATGAAATGCATTGATAGTTCTAGCCTCGCTTGGTTACCAATGCTGGGGAGGGAGGGAGGAGGGCACAACAGCTAGTAACCAGGGCATCATTATATTCCTGTAAGGCAATAACTGGAGCTCAGCGTTTATTAACTGTGGCACGTGGCTCTGGTGTGACTTACTGATGATGTAGCAGTAAGCCACGAAGTGCCACAGCAGTAGCGTGTTTCAAATAATCTATTGCAGCAGGGTCTTTTTTTATTGCAAGTTTTCGCTCCTGAAACCCATGCTTCTTATGGTTATTTCACTGGATGAGCAGCAACATGAGTTTTGATTGACTGCGCCTGCACTGCTGTCAAGCTGCCACTGATTCCAAAAAGAATTCACTGTGTTCCTTAAACACAAACTCTAAAATACAGGAAACATCTCTGCAGCTGCATAGAGCAGGAGACTGGTATAGAAGGAGTTAAAAATAAGACATAGTGATCTGATTAGGAGGGGAGTGGCCAGAATTTTATGTTCTGAAATGGGTGTGACACATAGGAAATGGAAACTGAACTAGAAACACATTGTTTAATTATTAATAATGTATGTGAAGACTCAGGTATGCCAATGAAAGTAACCCACCTTTAATCGTAGGACTTTCTAATGCCTCTTATGTTGTCCACTGGCTTAAAATCTACATTAAATTCATGTTTGGCAAGTACGGCACATCTGACCCAAAAGGGAAGGGGGGGCACTCATTCAGCTGGTGGCCCCTTTTATTTGCACATCAAATAGCAAGTGGGTTAGCCTGGCCAGGAACCCGTAAGAACGTAAATCCCCCTCAACAGTTGTGTTAGCGTACCCATTCCTCAATCATCTCACCTATTGTAGCTGAGTACCATTCATTTCCTAGAGATAACAGCCCCCCCACCCCATCTATAAAAAAGTGTCCACCTGTCAAATGTTTCCATTTTGATCACGGATGAAAATATTTTATGTTTGGTGGTTACTGTGGCACACGTCAGAAACCAAACCCAAGCAGAACAGCCGTTCATGAACTTTGCTAATCTGCCCACAAGGTGTCACTGTTGGCCGCATTTGAATTCACTTCTCAGCCTTTCTGACAGGTTGGAGCATACACTATTTCTTTCTTGTTTCAGTTTGCGGTTCAGTTGCTTAGCAGTGGCTAATGTTGTATACAGTACAAACATACCAATTAGCCAGCAGTCTAAGGCACTGTGGGCTATCGAGTCTGCTTGCTGCAGAGCCCCTATTAAAGTACTTGCAATAAACCACCTCCCCATTACTCCTGACCCTACGCATCACCCTGTTTCACCCTGCCTTGCCCCTCCCCCATCGTCTTCTGGTTGATGACCTCAGATGGGAGTTTATTCCACCCTGACACCACCCGCTCTGTGAAAAAACATCTCCTGATCTCTTTCTTGTACCTCCCTACCACCAGATTGTAACAGTGCCCCCTAGTGGTCGTGTGACAGCTCCAACAACTAACTGCCATCTCAAGCATTCCTAACTGCAGGATGTGCAGTCAGAGAAAGGACTGAGTGTGGGAACCTCAGGCCTGACAGTGCACTGCAGTGGTATTCCAGGTACTTGGGTTCAATTCCCAGTTGTATCACATAATTTCCTTCTTTTTCTAATTAGTATGTTAGATGCTGAACAGTGACTAAGGCTGCATCAGTAACACGTCCCAATCTTACAGCTGACACAATTTTTCTTTTGTAGCAAAGTGGCTGGGACTTTTGGGGGATGCCGTTTGACCTCACAAATGATAGCTTGTTGCCAACAGCTCTCAGGGACCACCGAACAGGGAGAATAAAGCAGAGAACAGGATGATGGTCATAACCCACTATCTGTCCCTCTGCCCTCATGTTTGGAGGTGGGGGTGTAGATCCTGAAATATGAGTAAGACAGTACATTATAGGGTCATTGTCTTGGCACAAAAATTATACCAAAAAAAGTTTTGGAAATGTAAACAATTCCAACAAACAGGGCTGTTCTCAGCTCCCATGTGTCACGTTATTCTACTCTGCAGGTGACCTGGATGCAAGAGATGATTTGGGTGACAGCCAGGAACAGTTGGACTAGCCCTTTAGGATACCCCACTCCGCTGGATACCTGGCCACCTTCCAGACTCTGAAAATCTTTGCAAGTATCATGTAGTTTTGAATTAAAAAGGTACTCTGATCACTGCAAGTAAATATAGGTGTACCTTTTTTGTACTCATCAGTTGTAAACCTGCTTTGGTTCACTACTTGACTGTACAGTGCAGTGTATCTGAGCAGATTAGATTTTTTTTTGGTGCGATATTCGCCACTACTAAGCAATTTCAATCACAGATTGCAGTAACAAAGAAATAATGCAACCTAATGGGAATTGAACCCAGACCACCAAATTGTCATTCTGGTGCTCTAACCACTGAGCTACAGGCACATATGGTTAGACAAGGGGTTCCCGGACACACTTGGTTTCTCTGCTATTGCATATCCTGCAACTAAGTATAGCCAAGATGGCAATTAGATGTTTTCGGTGCAGTATTAGCCACTGCTAAGTAACTGAAATCCCAAATTGCAGTGAGAGAGAACTACTGGAAATTGAACCCAGGCCTCCAGAATATTGTCCTGGTGCTCCGACAACTGAAATACAGGCTCACGTGGTTGGACCTAGAGTTCCGGACACACTTTCTTTCTCTGGTGTTGCATATCATGTAACTAGGAATGATCAAGATGACAATCAGATGGGGTTTTTTGGTGCAGTGGTAGCCACTGCTAAGTAATTTAAATCACGAATTGTAGAGAGAGAAGCTGTGTTTACGTGGCTGACATTGCTCCTTCTGGGGAGCATTGGGACAGTGTCTGCATCTACACAGCCCCTCTCAGCACTGGTGCAAGACATGCTGGAGAGGGACTGTGAGTTGAGGGGCAATCTGCTGCTAAAAGAGAAAAGACACCCCCAGGGTCTGGTGCATGGGAGCGAGTGGTGCAGCCCGTCCACACGGGCGCTTAAAACTGCTTGCTCCTGAATGCATTCCCAGACTTTCTGGGACTGTGGAGCACATCAGGGACCAGCTTACTGTGATCCATTAAGTGTCCACATGGCGGCATTTGCACTGCAGCAACCTAAATGCTCAGGTTGCTGCGGTGCAAATGTAGCCATGTAAACATGGCTACAGTGAGTCGTGGTTATTCCTAGTTCCTATGCGCAATACCAGAGAAACAAAGTGTGTCCAGGAACCCCAGGTCCAACCATGTGACCATGTAACTCAGTGGTTAGAGCACTGGTATGGCATCTTGATTTTGAGGGCCTGGGTTCAATTCCGAGTAGGTTGCATTATTTTTTTTCTCACTATAATTTGTGACTTGATCGTACCATTAAAAGGAAACAGCATTAATAGCTCAACACCAAACTGTGGAGCTGGTCCCAATTTGAACCTTTTGTGCAGAAACATTTATTTTCCTTACTGTTTACTGCAGTACAGAAGACTGTACCAGACTAATTCTGTAGACCTGCAGGCGGACATTTTCCCCAGCTACAAATCCCAGAATCCCTTGCAGCTGATGCCCAAGCAGGGCTGCAGCAGTGGGAGATTCAATAGCTTGCAGTGCATGCTAGAGATTTTAAAAGCTCCGATCAGATGTTTGCAGGATCCACGGTTCTTCTGGTGCCAAATACAGATCTCTGTGACTGTACTAAGCCTGGGAGGATAGCGGGACCCACAAACAAAAGATTAGCGCTTATTAAGACTATTTCCCTTTAAGTAGGTCATACTTCATGTCTCATCCAACTGTACCTGCTGCTCTCTATTTGCCTCACCCTCGTCATGCCTAGAAATGAGCTAGTTTTCAAATATATAAAAAAATAAGCTGCAAACTCAGAGCCAGTGCACCAGATTGCTGTGGATTGGTGATATGATTGTGCTTGACCTGGTTCCCCAAAGAGTTTCCAAGCCAGTCCCCTGTATTAACTTTCCATGTGGGGCCATGTAGCACAATCCTACCCTGGGTCTGGAAAGAATGCTGCCTATGAAAGCCCATACCAGGGACAGAAGTGCTGCTGACCACTGCCCCAGGGACCTCTGGTGGGCAGCCAGAGTGAAGGCCCATACCAGGGACAGAAGTGCTGCTGACCACTACCCCAGGACCTCTGGTGGGCAGCCAGAGTGAAAGCCCATACCAGGGACAGAGGTGCTGCTGACCACTGCCCCAGGGACCTCTGGTGGGTGCCAGAGTGAAGGCCCATAGCAGGGACAGAGGTGCTGCTGACCACTGCCCCAGGGACCTCTGGTGGGCAGCCAGAGTGAAGGCCCATACCAGGGACAGAGGTGCTGCTGACCGCTTCCCCAGGGACCTCTGGTGGGCAGCCAGAGTGAAGGCCCATACCAGGGACAGAAGTGCTGCTGACCACTGCCCCAGGGACCTCTGGTGGGCAGCCAGAGTGAAGGCCCATACCAGGGACAGAGTGCTGCTGACCACTGCCCCAGGGACCTCTGGTGGGCAGCCAGAGTGAAGGCCCATACCAGGGACAGAGGTGCTGCTGACCTCACACCAGGGACCTCTGGTGGGCAGCCAGAGTGAAGGCCCATACCAGGGACAGAGGTGCTGCTGACTGCTGCCCCAGGGACCTCTGGTGGGCAGCCAGAGTGAAGGCCCATACCAGGGACAGAGGTGCTGCTGACCGCTGCCCCAGGGACCTCTGGTGGGCAGCCAGAGTGAAGGCCCATACCAGGGACAGAGGTGCTGCTGACCGCTGCCCCAGGGACCTCTGGTGGGCAGCCAGAGTGAAGGCCCATACCAGGGACAGAGGTGCTGCTGACCACTGCCCCATAGACCTCTGGTGGGCAGCCAGAGTGAAGGCCCATACCAGGGACAGATGTGCTTCTGACCACTGCCCCAGGGACCTCTGGTGGGCAGCCAGAGTGAAGGCCCATACTAGGGACAGAAGTGCTGCTGACCCCTACCCTGGGGACCTCTGGCGGGCAGTGAGATGGCTGTGCTTCCTTATGAGGGGTAGGCCCTGGTGGCAGTGGTATAGCAGGCAAGGCCCACAAGCAGCTGTGCTTGATGTCATGAGGAAGGAGGCACACAAAAAAGCAGGGTGTTATGCCTTGCCGCTGACAGCGTGGTGTTGTGGTTCTGCTGTACCCAGGACATGCAGCCTCTAACTCCCTTGATGTGGACTTCCATGGTACCTGCAGAGTCACATATGTCCCCTGCCATGGGACTAGGTTAAGCCCCAGAGTACTACAGTGTACAGGTTTGCGGCATTTGGACTTGGTTGTGGTGGGACATCTTGATGCGCAAAGGTAGGAGAAGGGAAGGAAAAGGCCACATTTTAAAAAAAGTTAATCCATTTCCAGACCAACTACAATCAGCATGGTCTACTGGCTAGAGCCCAGGTTTGGAACCAAGGAGACACAGGTTTGAATCCTACCACACTCACTTGCACACTGCATGGCCATGAGCAAGTTCTGCATGGCTGTAAAATGGGCAAGCAGCAGGACCCCACTGAAAATTGGCTATTTCATCTCAGCTGGGCTATCATGGCTAAATAAATTAGACATTACTTTAAAATATATGTGTTATACAGTCTTTGCAGTATACATGTCTCAAGTGGAGGTAAGGGAGCACTGTGATTGGTTGCAGTTGCCCACTCAGTCTGTAACAAGGTTCTAAAAGGTCTATGCCAGAATCTGTTCTGATGGCAAGTCTAAACTGTTACTCAGTAACCATAACTGCTTAGTTTTTTATCTGAATTTTAAAAAATAATCTGAAAACATAATTTCCTTCAGTAAACTATCCTATTTTTTTCAACTTATTTACCCAGGATAGCCCAGCTGAGATACAACATCTCATTTCCAGCGGGGTCCTGCGTCTAACCATTTACACAGCTAGGTGGACTGGAACACTGAGAGGTTGAGTGACTTGCTCAGGGTCACATAATAAGTATTTTCTTATTTGGCTGTAGTGAGGTTTGAACCTGCAATCTCAGGTTTCTTAGCCGGTGCTTTAAATTACTAGACCACACTGCACCATAATGAAACAAGCATTTGTCAATGTCGAATGTTGATTGTGTTGGTCTGTTGAGCTTGCTCACTGCCCCCTGTCACTCGCTCAGTCTGTTTCTCCCGGTGCTGCAGGCTGCTCTTTTGTACTGGGCTCCTGCCTGCGTTGGCACCTTGTTCTGCCCACTAAGAAATCTGCAGCTGTCCCGACAGAGCTCCATTGAGGTGGCTCACTCCCCCCTTGCACTCGCTCATTCTGTTTCTCCTGGCACTGCAGGTTGCCCTTTTGTACTGGGCTCCTGCCTGTGTTGGTGGCTTTTTCTGCCCACAAAGAAATCTGCAGCAGTCCCGACACAGGTCTGTTGAGCCTACTCACTCCCAGTCTCACTCACTCGTTCCGTTTCTGCTGGTGATGCAGGCTGCCCTTTTGTACTGGGCTCCTGCCTGCGTTGCTGCCTTTTTCTGCCAACAAAGAAATCTGCAGCAGTCACGAGAAAGCTCAGTTGAGTTTGTTCCTCCTCCTCTCTCACTGGGCTTGTGCTTCTTCCCGGCGCTGCAGGCTGCCCTTTGTACTGGGCTCCCTGCCTGCACAGGCATCTTTTCGCCCACAAAGAAATCTGCAATAGTCCCGATAAAGCTCCATTGAGCTCACCCACTCCCCTTCTCTCACTCACTCATTCCGTTTCTGCTGGTGCTGCAGGCTGCCCTTTTCTACTGGGCTTCTGCCTGCATTGCTGCCTTCTTCTGCCCATAAAGAAATTTGCTGCAGTTACAATAGAGTTCCGTTGAGCTCACTCACTCCCCCTCTCTCATTTGCTCATTCTGGTTTTCCCGCCACTGCAGGCTGCCCTTTTGTACTGGGTTCCTACGTGCATTGGTGGCTTTTTCTGACCAGAAAGAAATCTGAAGCAGTCCCGACATAGCTCCATTGAGCTCGCTCATTCCCCCTCTCTCACTCACTCATTCCATTTCTGCCACGCTGCAAGCTGGCCTTTTGTACTTGGGCTCCTGCCTCGCGCTGCCGTGATTTTCTGCCCACAAAGAAATCCACAGCAGTCACAATAGAGCTCCGTTGAGCTCGTTCACTACTGCTCTGTCACTCACTTGTTCTGTTTCTGCTGGCGCTGCAGGCTGTGCTTTTGTACAGGGCTTCTGGCTGCGTTGGCACCTTTGTCTGTCCACAAAGAAATCCGCAGCTGTCCTGACAGAGCTCCGTTGAGGTTACTCAGTCTCCTTCTCTCATCGCTCATTCTGTTTTGTCCTGGTGCTGCAAGCTACCCTTGTATGTAGCCCTGCCTGCATTGGCGCCTTTTTTCTGCCCACAAAGAAATCCGCAGCAGTCCTGACAGCGCCCAGGTGAGTCTCCGCTAACTCCCTCCCTCACTCGCCTCTCTTGTTCTGTTTCTCCCAGTGCTGCAGGCTGCCCTTTTGTACTGGACTCTTCGTTGGTGCCTTTTTCTGCCCACAAACAAATCCACAGCAGTCCTGATAGAGCTCAGTTGAGCTCGGTCACTCCCCCCTCTCACTTGATCGATCTTAATCTGTCCCAAACACTGATTTCCCACAGAGACCATGCTATTCTCTGGCAGGAGTACAAAAACATATTTTAGCCAGGATGTGAAAAATGACAGCTGTACTGTTCATAAGGAGGTGTGAAAAAATGCCACTGTTGAAAATGTGGCATGAAACTGTTACAAATTTGCAAAGCTACAAGGGTGCGTGGAAACAGCTCAATGCACGCTTGTAACACAGTCATGTTATGGAGTTTCATTACCAAATTTTCAACATAGGGATTTTAGGATCTCTGCTCATGAACAGTGCCACTGTCATTTTCTTAATCTGTCCCAAACACTGATTTCACACACATGACCGCGCTATTCTTCGCCGGAACTGTGAAAACCCATTTCGGTCAGGATGTGAAAAATGACAGTTGTACTGCTCATAAGGAGGTGGGAAAAAATGCCACTGTTGAAAATCTGGCATGACAATATTACAAATCTGCGAAGTTACAAGGGTGTGTGGAAAGTGCGCAATTCACACTTGCAACACAGTAATTTGATGGGCTATTATCACCAGATTTTCAACATAGGCATTTTAGGACCTCTACTCATGAACAGTGTCACTGTCATTTTCTTAATCTGTCCCAAACACTGATTTCCCTCAGCGACCGCGCTATTCTGCGCCGGAAGTGCGAAAACACATTTCAGCCAGGATGGGAAAATGAGAACTGTACTGTTCATAAGCAGGTGTGGGAAAATAGCAATGTTGAAAATCTGGAGTGAAAATAATATAAATTCCCGAAGTTATGAGGGTGCGTGCAAACTGTGCAACACACGCTGGTAACACAGTCATTTTGTGGAGTATCGTTACCAAATTTTAACATAGGCATTTTAGGACCTCTACTCATGAACAGTGTCACTGTCATTTTCTTAATCTGTCCCAAACACTGATTTTCCACAGCGACCGCGCTTTTCTGCGCCAGAAGTGTGAAAACACATTTCAGCCAGGATGTGAACAATGACAGCTATACTGTTCACAAGGAGGTGTGAAAAAATGCCAGTGCTGAAAATCTGGCATGAAAATATTGCAGATTCACGAAGTTATGAGTGTGTGTAGCAACCGTGCAACGTATGCTTGTAAAACAGTCATTTTTTTGATTTTTTCCACCAGATTTGCAACATAAGTGTTTTGAGAGCCCACCTCATGAACACAGGCACTGTCATTTCGTTAATCATCCTCGAAAGGTGATTCCACGCAGTGACTGTGAAATCACCTTTCGGGGCCGAGTAACACCATGACAGTTCCAGAATTCATGAGGAGGGGTCCCAAAAACCCCATGTTGAAAACTTGGTGGCAAAATTCCAAAAAATGACTGAGATGTGCATTAAAGTTGGAAAAACCCTATTTATTCCATTATACAGTTTACAGGCATTTCCTCAGTTCGCAGTCGACTTTGAAGAGTGCAGATGTGTTCCAGGTCCACCGAAGATCGTTGCGCCGAGCTCCAGGTAAGTGAGGGGTGGGGTGGTGTGGGGAGGCAGGGTGCAGTGGGTGGGTGCGGGTTGTGGGGAGCAGGGAGACCGCCGAGGACCATTTCTTTACAGGTTAAAAAACAAAAGCGTCTATGGGACCGTTTTTATTTTACAGGGGCATGTGGCACACTGGGGTGGGTTCCCAGCATGCCACTGGAGTCTTTCTTTTTGGGGGAACAGCTGCTTGGCAGTGGGGATTTGGGACTCCCATGGGCACACAACTCGTGGGATTACATCATGCCGGCGGGATTGGGTACCCGTCCAGCAGACAATAAAAGTGGGGGTTACATAATGCCGATGGGGAATGGGCTGCCCCATCAGCAAAATAAACATTGGGGCACTGAAGCCGATGGGGATTAGGGGCCCTGTCGGCAAATAAACATGGTGGGGGGGGGGGTAATATTTTTTGTGAACACGGCGGCAAGCCACCGCCATGTTCACAAACAATATCAGCGTTTCTAAATCCTGCCCTGCAATGACGGGTCACTCCCTCATTGCAGCAGATGGCTGATGCTGCAATGACGAGGCGGCCCCTGATTGTAGCAGCGAAATCCTTACAAGTTGGTGGCACGCTGGCTGAACTAATGTCAGCAGCAGCGTGCCACAGCATTGGGGGAAGCGGGACAAGCTTTTACAGGTTGTGGGGACATTGGCCACAACAGTGCCGTGCCTCCACAACCTGCTTGTGGAGAAGCCTGCCGCAACATGTTTCTTGCACATGCGTGCAATCAACATAAAAATGAAGAAATTATGCAAAAGACAGCTTAGCTGGGTACTCAGTGTAAGTAGCATCATATACCTGTAGCTAATGATAACATTATAATTACATTATTACAATTTAAAAAAATTACAATTATAAAAGAATTTGGGAATTTCCTGCACTGTGATTGATGGAAGCTAACAAAAGATAAGCGAGTTGGGATGCATATAAACTTAGAAACATAGAGTTTGATGGCAGATAAGGACTGCTTGGCCCACCCTGTCTTCCCATGAACCTATATCGGTTCTACGTGCTACAATATATACGTGGTGCTTAGGGTCACAGGTATCCTGGTTATCCTATGGACTCTGAAGATGCATGAATCCATTTCCATGGCCACATAAGCATTGAAACCCCCTGACTGGGTTTGCTTTCATACACTTGTATTGCTGGTTGGGGGTGGGGCAGGACAGAAGTGTGACCGTGGCCATGCTGGGAACTTTGGTACACCAGTTCATTAAAGAACATATGCACTGCTTTGGGTGTGTACCACGTGCTGCCACAATATCGTGGTGAAACGTGGTTCTGTCATTTGACCCAGTCCGAACTGCCACTGACCCAGTTATGGCCTGGTCCAAAAATGTTTACTTGTTGTGGCCAACAACAGTAAATCAGAACCTTTGGAAATCAGAGAAACAGAACCAGGTCACAGATGACCCTCCCATCCCTAGAACCAGTTCTGCCTATCTCTATTGTACCAGGAGGCTACCAACATACTTGGGTAAAGAAATACATAACTGACACTCTGGTCACCTGGAAAAACACTATCTGGTTGTAACAAGCAGAACTCAGAAACTCAAAATGCTCCCACAGTTTGGAATTTTAAGCCAGTGCATTCTTTATTGCAGATTACAATCACATGGAAACAAGATCTTTGTTCCTGGCAGTTCATTTGTTGCCAAGGCCTGTTCCCTACAAATCAGAATTTTAAGCTATTCCATTCTTTATTGTGGAGCAGAAATGCATAAAAACAAGATCTTTGTCCCTTAGAGTTCATTTGCTGCCAAGGTTTGTTCCCCAGCTAAGGCCATCCTCCTCTAATTCTAACATCACTGCGTTGTAACTGACTTTGATGTTATGGCCACAAAGAACAAGCGCACGGACCTCAGTCCTTCACCTGCAGATAGTGTTCGGGGTTGCACCTGAACTTTATCACTTCTTCACATAAGTCCAGAAGCCGTGATTGGCCATCAGGTTTGAACAGGTTGACGTCTTTACCCAGGAAGTAGTGAGGGAGACGCATCTCATAGAGATACATTGTGAGATAATCAACTAGTCTCTTGAACGACACAGCCAGATCGCTCCAGTCGTCAGGATCTGGGTAATCTTCACATGCCCAGAATAAGATTGTCTGAGAGAGAGAGAGAGGAGAGGAGAAAAAAAGAGAATCACACAGAGCAGATTTCACTTGTCATCATGTGAAGGACAACACAAGACAGTGTATGGTCATAAGGGAATACTACACACCTCAGCTGAGTGCTACAACCATCTAGAAGTGTATTATTCTCTTATGAGCACACACCCTGGAGTGTGTTATCTCAGTTATACAGTGTGCTTTCACTTGTTAAAAATATGTAGTTCAGGTGAGATGTGCAGTTATCAGAAAATAATAAATGGTCATGTGACGTGTTTCAACCAGTCTAGTCACAAAATTTTCATGGCCCATGGCCCATTTTATAACTCACTGTTAAATCCATCAAAAAAATGTCTGAAATGATTTTCCGGTTTCCTTAAAGAAAAATACTGTTGGTATCGAGGACACCAGTCTTAGGAAATTAACATCAGGACAGTCCATTTATTAAACATTATAAAATGGCAAGAAAACATCTAGATATGTCATTGGCTGAGAGACGTCACTTGACTGTGCACTGAATTCCTAGTACCACTCAGTCAGGTGCTACATCTCATTACCAAGGCAAAAAAAAATTACCTATGAAATCGGGGACTATTTCATGTAGCATTTTGTTATTTAAACTGTATTTAAACAAACGAGCTATGCAAAGATAAAATCATATTAAAAATGTTTCATTTCACATAAAACACATAAGAGTAGTGAGCCATTTTATAAATGCAATGAAGCTATTCCAGGATGTACATTAAAGAATTTAAATGCACTTTCCAGAGGGATAAGGACACTCGGCTTTCAGCCTTGTGCCTTATTCCCATGAGACATGCATGAAAACCCTTTAATGCACACACTGTCATGTCTTATTGTTTATCTGGAAACATAGGACAATGGCATCAGGAAAAGGTCTGCTGACCCACCCAGTTTGCTGCATCCTACCTATCGCACGTTACGAGCACCCTGGTGGTAACTCATTACCCATCCCTCATGCTGTCCTCCCCCCCCACTTTTACTATCCCAATATGCCTGTCCCACCTATGTTTGCTTGTTTGCAGTTAAATTTCATTTATTAATTTTTCAAATATTATACACAAATAAAATCCAAGGGAAACAAAAAACACTGAAAAGCAAAAGCAGTAAATACGTGGAAGTGACCAGTTGGTACAATTCATATCCAACAAACTTAAAACCATACTACCCTCCCCCATCCGCCCATCTCTTCCTTGCCCCTCGCCGGTGCAGCACTCTTTAAGCAAGGGTTCTTTGAACCATACTAAGATTAATGGTTAAAATGTTTGGCAAAGATTGGTTATTTGCAACAGGGTACAGACCTTTAAAATAAGAGCTATGTACACTGGTTTTAAAGTAAACATCACCATTGTTGGAGCCAGGAGTCCACCTATGTGTTAATCTCACTACTGGTTTGGGACAGCCCACTTCCCTTGGCAACCTGTTCTACTTTCCTCCACCCTCTCTGCAAAGAAATGCTTCCAGGCATCCATTCTGAATCTCACTTTCACCAGTTTCATGGTGTTTCCCTGTTGTGCCCTTGGCAGCACTCATTGTAAACACATTCCTGCTGTTCTCCCTGTTAATTCTAAGAATCTTATAGCCACGAATCATTTGGGCTGTCAACATAGCCTAGAGATTAGAGCAACAAGCTGGGAATGAGATTGGTGCATCCAGTAGACTTGGTTTTGTTTCCCACAGTCTCCCTTGCACACTGTGTTACCCTGAGCAAGTCACTTAACCACCCTAGTGCTCTCTGGACACACCTGGAAATGATCCCTTTACAGCCACTGTCTCAATGGTGCATCTGTTTTCCATGAGTAAAAATAACTGAATTATTATTGTCATCATTATTGTTATTATTATTGTATATATTATTATTATTGTTATTGTATATCTTATCATTATTGTTACTGTATATTATTATCATTATTGTTATTGTATATATTGTTACCATTATTGTTATTATAATTGTATATATATTATTATTATTATTGTATATATTGTTACCATTATTATTATTATTGTATATATTGTTATTATTATTGTTATTGTTGTTGTATATATTATTGTTATTATTGTATATATTATTGTTATTATTGTTATTATAATTGTATATGTATTATTGTTATTATTATTATTGTATATATTGTTACCATTATTGTTGTTATTGTTGTTGTATATATTATTGTTATTATTGTATATATTATTGTTATCATTATTGTTGTTATTATTATGATATTCCCTAAAGAACAAAAGTTAAGCGCTCAGGAAAGGGATGGGTATATGGCTACAAGAATAAGTCTCATGGCAAAAAACAGGAGGCCCGCACTCTCCCCTAAGGTGCTGTGTAGTGGGCATGGGCAATGATTGCCTCTATTTCACCCTCCTAATTTCATCAGGAATTAAATATAAATGATGGCACCTGAGTCTGGTGTGAAAACCTGCTTGACTCCATTGCAGAGGTCAAGACCTGACTGGTCAGTCATCCTGGAATGTTATAATGTTTTGGTGCAAAACCCTGCGGTAGTTACACCGCATTAGTCAGTGCTGTTGCTGCCCTCTGCTGTCCCTGTGTTCTTGTCTCGTGCTGGTCATGAAACTTTTCAAGGCACAGTAAGTGTCCTGCAGTTTTCTAAAGTTTAAAGTGTATCTGAGTTAGAGAAAAAAATGCTTTTAGAGAATACAGACACTTCACAAGATGTGTAACAGAACTGAGTGAGAGTATAACTTCTGCTGGTTGTACAGGTATGCATCAACTCCCATGATGCCTTGCATGGGTTGGATCATGAATTTTGCAATGGAAACAAACGGGTTTTCACACCAGGGGAAAAACGGAGTGAATCCACCTCATTAAGCAACATCTTACGGTAGTAGCACAGTGAGAGGTGTGTCAGCGTTGGCGAATGCAGGGCATGCTTTAGTAGGTGCGTCTCTGATTCCCCAATTAGCCAGCATGCTAGCACTGATGCAAAAGTTATGAAAAGTGGACACAACTTGAAAGAAATGTGCCACTGCAATCAGAGACTGTGCAGTGGCACAGATGGCACACCTTCCATACGTGCCTTTCCTGGGGAAGTATTTTAATAAATATGGCAGTGGCACACAATCCCCAGAAATTCGAGTTTGGGGGTGCCCGATCCCCCAATCAGCACGTCCCAGTTCCGTTTGTTTGCTGACAGGGAGCCCAATCCCTGTCAGCATAATGTATCCCTCCATACTTAATTTGTTTGCCGACGGGGGTGCCCAGTCCCCATTGGCATAATGCCCCCTCAGTTTAATTTGTTTGCAGATGGCAGTGCCTAATCCCAGTCAGCATGATGTACCCCCCACACGCACACTTTCTTTGCTGATAGGGGTGCCCAATCCCTATTGGCTTCAGTCCTCCCCCCAAATTTATATGTCACGCTAGGAGCCCACCCCAGTGTGCCCAAATGTATTTTTTTGTAAAACCTGTAAAGAAAGAAATCATTCCCTCGACATCATTTTTTTTTTGGTCCCTGTAAAAAAGGAAATGGTCTCTCATCGTCAGGATGCCCCTCCTTCCTCAACCTGTACCCACCCTCTGCCCACACCACTTTCCCACATCCCTCACACGCCATACTTACCTCTGGAGGTCTGGCGCAGCGATCTTTGGTGGAGTGGAACATGTCTGAACTCTTCAAAAACCAACCACAAACTGAAGAAAATCACAGTAAGCTGTATAATGGCATCAATGGGGGAGGGGGGAGGGTTCAACTTAGGTGGATGTCGCAGCAATTTTTTTGAATTTTGGCTCCAAATTTTCAACATGGGGTTCTGGGGACCCCACCTCATGAACACATGCACTGTTATTTTGTTATCACCGCATGGAATCACCTTTTGGGACTGATCAACGAAACAACATTGCCACTGTTCATGAGGTGGGTCCCAAAAAGCCTATGTTGCAAATTTGGTGAAAAAATTCAAAAATAAACTATTTACTAAGCATGTGTTGCCAGTTTTCACACTTGCGCTCATAACATTGACAATTTTTAATGTTTTCACTACAGATTTTCAATATTGCCATTTTGACACACCTCCTTATGAACAGTACAGCTGTCATTTTCACATCCTGCCCAGAATGTGTTTTTGCACCTGTGGCACCAAATGGTACAGTCGCTGCGCAAAATCGCTTTTCAGCTAATGAACTGATAGTGTCACTATTCATGAGGCAGGGTCACAAAAAGCCCATGTTGAAAGACTGGAGTGAAAACATCTGGGGCATTAGGGTTTCCAACCGTAACGCCCCAACCCGTAGAGACTGACAGACGTCAGGGGTGTGAATTGGAATTGTCAACTGTAATGTTCATGCTATTCCACCCCCACTCCCACCCTACAGTCAGAGACAGGCATCAAGGTGTGCCTTGGAGTCTTAAGCCCCAGAGTTCACCCCATTCTCCTGTACTGCACCCATTTCAGCATATTTCCTTATGAGATAGGGTGCGTGTAAGGCCCCAAAACTCCAAGGCACACCATGACACTTGTTGGTGTCTGCAGTGTAGGGTAAGGTGAAATGGCATGAGCGTTATGGCCGACAACCCAAAGACACACCCCAATGCCTGTCAGTCTCTTCACGGAGGGGGTGGGGTTGGCATCTGTTCACTACTTCACTGCCATTCCTATAATGCATCTCTCTAACTCCTGCACTATCAATGCCAATGCCAGTAAGACAACATTCGGCATTGACAAATGCTTGCTTATATTTAACATAGGATGAAATTAGAGAAATGCAAGAGAGGGAATCATTGCCCATGCTTACAACAGGTATACAGAAAAGTGGCTGGGGCGCGTTCCCTTTTAAAAAGAACAGTCACACTCTCAAATGCCATACAAAGGGAAATTTAATAAAGGATTCTTGGTGAGTGAGGGTACAAAGAAGCTCCTACAATCTGCTGCACCAATGTTTGAAACCGCACAAGTACAGTACTTCATCAGGGGCAGCCTGTCCGCCCTGTTTATCCCGTGTAGAAATGTATGGGTCTGTATTGTTTTAACCCCCCTCTTCCTCCTGCCCTCTGGCAAAGTACATGCACTGGGCCAGTAGGCTTTTCTCACTGTGTTTCGTATCGCTGACCTGAATT
This sequence comes from Neoceratodus forsteri, assembly GCA_016271365.2. Taxonomy (NCBI): domain Eukaryota; kingdom Metazoa; phylum Chordata; order Ceratodontiformes; family Ceratodontidae; genus Neoceratodus; species Neoceratodus forsteri. The sequence goes on from JADMNL010000026.1 coordinate 298,619,056, forward strand.
ATCTTGGTTGCCCTCCTCTGCAGCGGCTCTGCCCTACCTCTGTGCCTCCTAAAGTGGGGACTTCAGAACCATGCACAGTACTCCGAGTGTGATGTCACCAGGGATTTGTACCAGGGCTGGATCACCTTTTGCACTTTGCTGCTGGTGCACCAAGCATTCTATTTACCGTCCTCCACTGCACAGTTATACTGCACAGATTGTTTCAGGCTGTCTGTGATTAGAACCTACTTGGCTTCACTTCTCTGTTGTCTTTTTCTATCTTTACCCCCCCCCATCCTGTACTCTATTTTCAAAGTTATGACTAAAACAGTTGCTTGAAAAAGAGCTCTTGGCCCCTGTACAACAATTTACAACTTGAAGAGCTACCGATGCCTTGAGAAGAACTTTGAAAAACATAATATTTAGGCAGACTTCAGCTTGCACTCAGTATACATTTGTAACCAACCCTATAAATGGGGTTCCCAAAAGTCTTCATTGGGTGTGCTTAAATGCCCATTGCCAGGCGGGTGTTCTGTGTCTTTAACGGTGTAAAAGTGCTTGCATGCGAGTGCCCTGTTAGCCGTCCTTGTCTCTTTGAGAGACATTATTTTTGTAGTGTATAATTAATCTGGGTAGGGGCTGAGTGTTTCCAGGAATAAGTCCTGCCCGAGCTGCAATAATATTGCTCTGTTCTGCCATCGCTAATGGTGCAGAGGGAGCTCTGTTAGAACTGGTAATTATTTGCTGATTAGCTGCTCTAATAATAATGGTGTTATAGTCTGTCTAACCTGCCTTTCTTTGCAGCATGGACATTTCTGTATTGCACCAATTAGTACCTTTTGGGAACCTTAAAATGGAGTCTGTCCCCAGGAGTCTTGTGGGAGTGAATTTCTTTAAGAATTGTAGTTTTTTCATTTTGGCACCTAAATGGACCTGGAGGAGGAGCCCTTGCTTTGACAGACAGAGGAATCAACCAACCAAACCCTTTTTGAATCAGAAGGAAGTCCCGGCGCTGCCTGCAGCAGAGAGTCAGTCTGAGCTGGGAATTGAGAGAGTGAACAGCTTGAATGATTAGAGCAGCTGCTCCTGCGTAGTAGTGCGGGAAAACTGTGGAAAGGCTGTGCTTGGCCTGCCTGCTACTTCTTCCCTTGTGAGGGAACTTTGCTTGAAAAGAATTTGGACTGCATCCAAGGAAGATTATGATCAGAATTACCAAATTGTGACTGCCTATTTTGCCTGAAGAGGACCGAAGATTTGCTCCATGCGATCGGCCTGTCAGGAAGTCTGAAACCACCACAGAGCGTACAGTTTGCGCAGAGACACTATGGTTGCGACCGGACTACCCTCCGTACTGTGGTATTTACCTTGCTTTACTATAAGTGTGCTGAATGGTGTCAGTGGGTCGCGATTTGGTTCCCCACTGTCTGCTTGTGTCATGCTTGCTGGAAGCTGCATCCAGCAGCTGCCAGACTGAATCTGCATTCATTTCCAATTGATCTGGGTCTCCACACCTTGGCCCAGACAGCTACTCATGCCACAGAGAAGACCATCGATGAGAGACCTGCCTGGGGATCAGCCCCCTGCTCAACATCACGAACAGGAATGACACCAGGGTGAATCATGTGGGCCCTGTGTCTCCTGGCAAACCAGCAAGTCACCCTGCAGTTTCCATTTCATCCATCTTGTGTCCTGTACTGGGTAGCGTGAGTAAACACCAGGGTAGCTCCCTGCAACAACAGCTCAATCAAAGTGTGTCGTCTGATTTAATTGTTTTGCTTGATTATTATGAACTGAGCCATTTGGCTCCGGATTACAAATTGTGGTTACTGTGCATGGCTATATCTTTCCACCTATAGGGCCCCAACCAGCTGCAATGTGAGCCTACCCAGTGCAACACATCGGGCTAGCTTACCTCACCAACTGGGTACCCAGAGTGTGTGTGACTATGTTGAGGGACTCTAAAATGCATGCTTTGTAGCCTGATTGAATCAGTACTTAAACCAATCAACCTGATTACGCCCCTTCCTTGTTCATTCCCCTTGAATAAACCAGATCTGAATCTTTTTGCACTTAAACTGTTTGTAGTGCATCTCTGTACTAACAGCCCAGAATTTCTATTGCTTACTGTGTCTATCCTTATTTTACAGGGGGTCTCCAGGGCCAAGCTGGTGGAACCAGCCCTGGTGGTAAGTACAACAAATGCGGGGTATACCTGCTGTTCGGGGGTTGTGGTAATTGTATGTTCAGAATATTGTTTAGGCCACTAGAGGGTAAAGAGGGGGTAACCCGGAGGGCTGTACCCAGGTCAGCTACACTACCACTAACCCTGTCCTCCTAAGGGAGGCACCCATTTTGAGTACCCAGGCCCCTCAACCTGCACTTGGCCAAGCAGGCAGGGGTAGTAGCCCTTGGGGTAGCGCCATCTAGAGGTTACACATTCTATAGATTTCTTTTCCCCGATATTTCTTACTGAGTAAAAATATACATGAATATATGGTATTTATCCCTTAGAGTCCATCTGCCTCTACAGCTGATTCCCTACTTAAAATCATAGTCCTCTGTTGTGACATCACAATCTGTTGCCACAGGAGTAACTGTGATGTCATAAACAGTGCATTATGACCTCAGGTAGGGAACAAGCAACAGGTATTGATGAACTCTTCAGGAGCAAAGATCCTGTTTTCAGGGATATGACCTCAGCATTTTCCGACAAGATGTCCTTTATCAGGGCCAAGGTCTTATCGAGTATCTCTCGAAAGGGCTTCAGGATCCGGCCTGAGTTGTACTGGAACACTCCTCCTGTCTGGGATGAGTTTGAGCTAGTTGGGGGTAAAGGAGGAGGTGGTGGAGATAATCTCGAAGCTGCGGCCAAGACAATGTGATCTAGATCCAGGCCCGATCCACATTTTGGTTGGATGTCTTGACCTGATTGAACCTGTGGTTGCTGAGGTTGTTTGGACTTCCTTGAGGAGTGGAGTCTTCCCATTGGCTTTGAAAGAGGCCTTGGTTAGACCCCTTTTGAAGAAGCCCTGTTTGGAACTGGATTGCCTCAGCAATTACAGGCTGGTCTCGAACCTCCAATTCTTAGGAAAGGTTATTAAAAAGGTGTTGGCCCTTCGGCTTGACACCTTCGGAGAGACATCTTGCCTCTTCTTCTGCCTATGAGTCTTCCAGTCTGGGTTCTGTGTGGGGCATAGTATGGAGACTGCCCTGGTAAGGGTGCTAAATGATCTCCTGATTGTAAGGGACAGCAGAAACTGTACCATCTATGTCCACCTGGACCTCTCTGTTGCATTTGACACCACAGATCATGAGGTGCTGCTTGACCACCTGCAGTTCTGGTGTGACCTGTCCGGTAATATAATCAACTGGTTCAGGTCATACCTAACAGACAGAGTACAAACGGTGACAATGTTGTGCTTACTTTTCATGGTTGTATATGCTGCCACTGGGGGACATTATCAGATGGTGCACGGTGTTTTTTCACTGCTATACAGATTATACCCAGCTATACATGTCCTGTGCACCTGATACCCAGATGTCACTCTTCGTATTTAACAGCTGCCTCAAGGAGATCCAGACATGGATGACCCAAAACTGGCTTAAGCTTAACCCAGACAAGACTGAGGAGCTAGTTGTGAGTCCGGGTTGTCAGGACGGGGGGTTACTTCCTGGCCTAGTATTGAAGGGTATTCCCCTTACCCTATCTAGACAGGTGAAGGATTTGGGCATGATTCTGGATGACGGTCTGACACTTGATGCTCAGGTGTCAGCTGTGGTCAAGAGTGTTTTTTATCATATTAGGAGTATCACCTGAATCCGAGCCCTGATCCCGCCTAAGGACTTGACCACACTGGTACATGCTTTCGTCACTTCCAGGTTGGACCACTTTAATCCCCTGTACCTAGGGTTATCATGAGGCAACCTTTGCAGGCTGCAGCTGGTTCAAAATGCAGCGGCAAGATTATTGATGGGGGTGAGAAGATGTGAGCATATCACCTCGGTCCTTCATGAACTGCACTGGCTGCTGGCTAGGTGGAGGACTGTCTTCAAGGTAGGACTGACCTACAAGACCCTGTGTGGAGGGGTTGTGGGACAACGGATGGACCAAACACTGAACTTCAGGTTCAACACACAATCTCTGTGTGATGTTTATTCAAAATACAAGAAATAAGCATTTGCAATGCCATATTCCTTCTTCAGTACATCATTTTGCAGCAACAGACTATGTATGTCCTTTCTCTGCACTTGGCCAGCACCTACTGATACTGATCTCTGATCCAATTCACTAGTTGAGATGTAGCCACCACCCCTATGCAGGCCCCATTTGCTTGGGTAGTGGGGGCCCAAAAACAAAAAAAAAAACAACAAAAAAAAAAAAAACAAGCTATAGACAAAGCATCTCAATGCAGAATCACTGAAAGAAGGTCTACCCCAAAGGGCATTGGCAACAAATCAAGTTTCAAAGAAATACAACATCATACATACGTCCATAATGCAATGCATCATGGGATATATGCAAATCATCATTACATTTCTGACTTAAGTTTACAACGATATACATACATTTTAAATAACACAACTAGCTTAATTTCTGTAATAGTCACCTAGTACTTTTTACCATTATCAAAACACCAAGTGCCATGGTATTTTCAACATTACAGGTTTCATAAACATAAGTATATATATTAAGGTATTTTATAACACAGTGCTATTACATACTAAATCCAAGAACAATAAACACAATCTGTTTTACATACATTTGGATGTCACCACAATAATCTCCCTGTACAAGGACCTAAGAGGGAAAAATGAAAATTAAAAAGGACACTGTAGCATAATCTAGGGAGGGAGAAGGGGGTGCCCACAGGTGGCCAACCTTATGGACTAGAAATACTAAAGGATAGGTTAGGCTTGGAAATAGAACTGTTGCAACAGATTTAAGAAAAGGTCGGTCCTCAAGAGTGGTAGGAGCTCCCGGTCACACCCTGCATGAGAGTTGTCCTATCTGTAAGATCTCCTTGTCCCCTACCGTCCACCCCGGGCACTCTGTTCTGCCAGGGGAGGCCTTCTTGGGGTTCCCAGGGGTAGGCTGAGGCATTCCGGGGACAGAGTGCTCTCGGTGGCTGTGCCTACCTTGTGGAACTCCTTACCCGTATATTTAAAGGGAGCGCCCTCAGTAGAAGCCTAGAAGAAGGGCCTAAAAACGTATTTATTCCAGCAAGCATTTAATAATTAATTCCCTATTTTTATGGGAGAGCTAAATATTATGCTCCCAGTTGTATTATTATATACATACATATATATATTATGTGTAGGATTTTAAGTAATTGCATTGTTGTCGGTTTGTACAGTGCCTAGAGTTTCCAGAAATGGATGCTTATACAAATACGAACATACAAAAATGCCAGCAGAAACAGACCCAAGTCTGTTAGGTCTGCTCGAGTGCACAGCTAGCACCTTATAATGCTGCTGCCCCTCCCTTCTCCTCCATCCTATTACTCCTTCCCCTATCTCAGACCCTCCTGAAGCTGTCTACCATCTTGCAGGCCATTACCTCACCTAGCAAGGACTTCCATTTGTCCACCACTTCTTCTGTGAAAAAATGTCTCCTCATCTCTCTCCTGAATCTACCCCCTCCCTCCAGCCTCAGTTGGTGTCCTCTCAAGTCCCTCCCCTTTCTTCTCTGGAAAGTCCTCTCTGTATTAGTCTTGTTTATTCCCTTCAGGTACTTCAAGGTCTCAATCACATCTCCCCTGTCTCTCCTCTCCTCTCCTCTCTTCCAGAGAGTACATATTCAGCTGCTCCAGCCTTTCCTTACATGGCTTTCCCTTCAATCCTTGGATCATCTTTGTAGCTCTACACTGTACCCCTGCCAACAAATTGATGTCCTTCTTCAGGAACCGGCATCGGTATTGCATGCAATACTCCAGGTGGGGCCCGACCAGTAACCTATACAAGGGCAGGATAACATCCCTACTTCTAGAAGAGATCCCTCTAGCTATACACCCCAGCATTTTGTTGGCTTTTGCCGCCGCCCTTCTGCATTGAACAGAATTGTTCATGCTTCCTGTTATGATCACTCCTAGGTCCTTCTCTTCTGTGGAGCAACCCAACTGAACCCCGTTTAAGTGATAATTACTCCCCTGGTTATAGAATCCGAAGTGCAGAACCTTGTATTTCTTGGCATTGAACCTCAGCTGCCATTTATCTGCCCACTTCTACAACTTATTTGGGTCCTCCTGCAACCCCTTTCCCTCCTCTGTGTCATCTACTACAGTTCCCATCCTGGTATCGTCTGCGAACAGACTGATTATGCTCCGGATCCAGTTATAGATATCTGCAATGAAAATCCCAACCAGTACTGGTCCCAGCACAGATCCCTGTGTTACCCCATTTGCCCATTCATCACCACTCTTGCAGATGAGAGTTCCCCCTACCACCACCCTTTGCTGTCTCCCCCTCAGCCAGTTCCTGATCCAGGTCACCATTTTTGGTCTTGCCCCCACATACTCATCTCCACCCCCATCTCCCATGCAGCACTGAATCAAAGGCCTTACTGAAGTACAAGCACAGGACGTCCACAGCATGGCCCTTGTCCATTTCCCTTGTCACCCAGTCATAGAACTCTACCAGGTTTGTCTGACATGATCTGCCCATGACAAACCCATGCTGCTGGTCATCCTGGATACTGTTTACCTCCTAGAAGCTCACAAGCCTCTTCTTTAGGATGGTCTCTATGAGTTTGCCCATAATTGAGGTGAGGCTTACTGGTCTGCAGGTCCCTTGTTCATCCTTTGGCCCAATTTTATGGATGAGCACCACATGGGCTACCCTCCAGTCCTCCATCCAATATCTATCTATCTATCTATCTATCTATCTATCTATCTATCTATCTATCTATCTATCTATCTATCTATCTATTGACAGACAGTATCTATCTATCTATCTATCTATCTATCTATCTATCTATCTATCTATCTATCTATCTAGATAGATAGATAGATATTGGATGGAGGACTGGAGGATAGCCGATGTGGTGCCCATCCATAAAAGTGGGCCAAAGGATGAACAAGGGACCTGCAGACCAGTAAGCCTCACCTCAATTATGGGCAAACTTATAGAGACCATCCACAGTCAATGTGCAGTGCTGAGCTGCACTCTACACGCATTAGAGAGGAGGATTTAAAAAGGAGAAATGGGATCGGGGGGTAGAATTACATAGTCCTTTGCTCACCTTGTGTCCAGGTCCAGGTCAGTTTTCAAAGTAGCTGCATTGGTCCTGTTGGGCCTGGATGCAAACTCATATCTGTGGGTGTGCAAGGGACCAAGGACTAAGTCCCCATATCCTGTGTGACCCCAAGTGCAAGTCATTTAGCCTACTTATGCATAAGCTATCTATAGAAGAAGCATCTTGGGTCTGTGTGGTGGCTGCTTGTCTGTGTCTGTAGCTTAGTTTTTTGTGGATTTACATGATTTTCTGCTTGGAGTAACTACACCATTCTTGCTCACTACATCTGTGAAAGTCTCCTGAACTGGATTTCTGCAAAACATCATCACCAGGTATCTGCATTTTTCATTTAAAAATCAACTTTTTGGAAGCTATCCCAAGCAAAACATAAATCAAGCAACGAAGTCTGACAAACTCAGTGACTCTAGGTCCTGCTTGAATCCACATTTTCATCTGACCTTCTCCATAATCTGTATGTGGGCTTTTCAACAACCTCTTTGATTGACAAAGAAGCATGCAGACAAAAGGATTTCACATCCTGCATATGCGCAGGCACAGTTCATCACCTGCAGGAATTCTAACACATTCTGTGACTCTGGACCTCAGCAGTTGATAATTTCTTTTGGCTTATGACTTAACCACCAGGTATCTACAAGATGCTGAAATCCTTTCTCCTACAAATTCTCCTTATGCTGCTTCTGCTCTCAGGAAATGTTCACCCCAACCCAGGACCACCTGGGCAGCCAGCAGTGGCACCAAGCAGAAGGACAGGGACACTCACCATGGTATCTATCAATGCCTGCAGCATCCTCAACAAACTTGATTCCCTCCAAACATGGATCCTACAGCACAACCCTGATGTCCTCTCAGTTGTGGAAACATGGCTAAACCCTAAAATCCCTGATACCTCAGTCTCTATCCCTGGCTACTGCATTTTCAGGCAAGACAGGATTGCTAAATGGGGTGGGGGCTGCGCCATGTATCTTAAGGATACCCTTATGGGTCACATCATCCCATCTCCTAGCCTGAGCAACTTCTCTCAGGTCCTCACAATCAAAATCCTCCTTGGTGCACATAACAAGGAACCGACTGTCATCTCAGTTTACCTACCCCCCAAGAGACCAGGCTACTGGCTTCCATAGCATCATGGAATATCTAAGGGTCTAGCAACATAATTATGAAACCATAACCATGGGTGATTTTAACATTAACTGGCTCTCCGCTGAGGCTGCTACCTATAATGATGCAGCTGCGGTGCATCACCTCACTCAACTGGTCAAAGCCCCCACTAGGTGTAACTATAGGGCAGACTCCCTTACGCTTCTAGACTGGATTCTATCTAACCGCCCTGAACACATCTCCAATGTTTCTGTACTCCGGATACAATAAGTGACCACTCGCCTGTCATTTGCTACTGGTCAAACAAATACCACAAGCCCCCTCCCAAGCTTATCTATGCCAGGGTTATCAAACAAGGGCACCTCCAGCTGTTAAAATCCCATCTAACCAGGCTGAACTGGGCAGTGCTCAACTCCCTCAGTGACACCAACAAAGCTTTGGACCTATTTATCAAACATTTCAACGAAGCCTGTGACATCTATGGACCAGTGAAAAAGATGAAGGTCAAAGGACAGACCAACCCCTGGGTTACTACTGACATTTTAACTCTGCTTAAGCACAGAGACCACCTCTGGCATTGTGCTCGTGCAACTCCGACGCAAGTAAACATACGATAATACAAAGCAACCAGAAATGATTGCACTTGAAAAATACGGAATGCTAAACGCAGCTATTACAAAGAGGCTCTGACCAACTCTTGGGGCCAGGGAAACAAATTCTGGAACAACATGAAAGAACTCACAGGCAAGGATCCTAAAGCACTGCCCACTATGCTCAACCTTCATGGCACTCCTACACTTGACCTAGGTACCATCACCAGCACTTTTAATAATGCATTTACAAACCTGGACAGTGTCCTTCCACCAAATTTTTTCGATGATCTCCCCTCCAGCTCCTCCCAAGTTACCCCCCAACTAGAACATACAACCCCAAAGTTTTTTTTTAAGGAGGTCCCACCACAAGTAGCTAGAAAATACATTCAAAAGGCCATCGGCAAACAAGGGTACAGTGGTGACTCCCTTGACCTGAAACTGCTGGCACAAGTCTTCAATGAAATCTTAGAACCACTTACAAAGATCTTCAATCTCTCACTTAGATTGGGCCATTTCCCCTCTCTCTGGAAGAAAGCCACTGTCACACTGGTTCACAAAAGCGGAGACAAGATGCTGCACACCAATTATAGACCTATCTCACTCCTCCCACCACTATCTAAAGCGCTGGAGCGAATAGTGTTGGACCAACTAGTTGAATTCCTGGATAAGTACAATGTACAGTGCCCAGAGCAGCATGGCTTCAGAAAAGGGCACAGCACCACCACTGCACTACTGGAATTTACAACCTTCATCCATGCCACACTTGACAACGGGAATTGTGGAGGGGCAGTATTTATAGACTTACCAAGGCATTCGACACAGTTAACCACCCCCTACTGCTCAAGCAACTGTCCTCCATTGGGATCTCCAGCGATGCCCTTCCATGGTTCAGCAGCTACCTTGATAATCTGATCCAACGTGTAAGGATGGCAGGGATCTCTTCGGATGAGAAACCGGTCCGCTCCGGAGTCCCCCAGGGGTCTATTCTGGGCCATCTACTCTTCTCCCTCTTCATCAACAATCTCCCCAGTGCCTGCCACAAAAAAATATTACTGTACACAGATGATGCAGTCCTGTTTTCCAGCCACCATGACATTACAGTCCTTGAATCCCAGCCGCAGCTCGACTTCAAGTGCATCAAAGACTGGTTCAAGTTCTCATAAACTTGTCCTGAACCACAACAAGACTAAAGCCATGTCCTTCTGTAACCGATGGAACAGGCACAACTCTCTGTCCCTCACCATCAAGAACCACGCTGGGAACCCACTCGAACATGTCAAGGAGTTCAAGTACCTTGGTATTACCCTGGATAGTACCCTCTCCTACACTCGGCATATTGACACTGTTGCCAAGACCGCCAATATACAGATTGGACTACTACACAAAAACACAATTACTGTATGCCTGCAGATGACCTTAAACTAGCCATCTACAGCTCTGTCACCTCTATCATTGACTACGGCCTTGCCATCTATGGCTCTGCCTCAACATGTGCCCTCCACAGGATCTCAATTTCTCTCAACAAAGCCTGTAGACTACTAATGGGTGTGGCCCGACAAACTCACACCTGTGACCTCTATGCACAGGCCAGCTGGCTACCCCTACTCAGCAGAATACAATACCAGATCTGCTTAATTACAAGAAGATTCTCCTTGGTCTCATGCCACCTGGTGTTAGCTCACTCCTTACTGCCTACAGTTGCACTCAACAAACACGTGGTGCCCAATCTCTAACCTTTCAGGTTCCCAGATGTCGTACCTCTATGGGTCAGCGGTCCTTTATCTATAGAGCCGCTCAATGGTTCAATTCCCTCAATAAAGAAGCACTTTCCTCTACTACACTTGGACCCTTCAAAAAGAATCTCAAACTTTACCTCACCTCTACTCTACTCTAATGTGACTGCTTCTCTGAACAGAGATCTCTCTAAACACCTCCCAGCTCACTCATGTCTCACAGCCCGCCCTTTCCCAGTCTCATTCCCTCTGGCACTGGGCCTTCCTTGTGACTACTTTCCTGCTTTGCATCCCCACTGGTACAAGACATTTTCCACCACCATCAGACAGTGGCCCATTAGCCTGCCAACTTCCTCTCCTGGTCGCACGCCTGCAATACTAACTGCCTATGGTGCCCTCTATCTCTTATTGTTACCACAGCCAGCTGCCTACTCAAGCTGCTCGTTATATGAATATTATCTCAAAGTACGTTATAACTGAGTATCTTTATTTTTTCTTTTAGTTGTTTTGGTTGTTTATTGTGCATTTTTTTACTACCTCTGTATGTATGTTGACCCTCATCCTTTGACGTGGAACCTTTGTAAACCAGCAGTTTCTGCTCAAAGGTATTTGTAATCCGAGAATTTAATAAATAAAATAAATAAAAAATATCTATCTAGCTATCAATCATCAATCATAATTTATTTGTAAAAGGCACCTTTCTTCAACCAAGGCAAACCACACCATAGATAACACGGACATACAAACGTAATTTCTGATAAAAAAAAAATATATATATATATAAATCCACTATAAATTAATACTCACTAAAATCACCATATGAACACTCAAACACAGAAGTCTTCAGTGCAGTTTTAAACTCCTGGATGGTCAGGAAATCTTGTATCTGATGAGGTAGAGAATTCCACAGGGTCGGGGCCACAAAACTAAAAGAGTGGGCTCCAGATGTCTTTAAATGAACCCTGTGAATCTCTAGCAATCCCTCGTCGGCGGATCTGAGAGGACAGAGTGGACAGTAAGGGTGAAGGAGATCTTGCAAGTAGCTAGGTCCCTGGTCGTGTAGGGCTTTATAGGTCAGTAAACCGACCTTGAAAGTGATCCTACACAGCACTGGAAGCCAGCGCAGTCCGCGGAGCACAGGCGTTATATGGCTGGTTCTAGCTGTACCAGTCAACAGCCTGACTGCTGCATTCTGCACTAGCTGAAGGCAGCGGAGGTCAACTCCCAGGAGCCCTAGGTATAGGGCATTGCAATAGTCAAGGCGAGAGGTAACGAACGCATGGACCAACATTGGAAGATCTTCGGGAGGAACTAGGTGTTTCACCGGGGCGATATTCCTCGGATGGTAAAAAGAGGTTTTGATGGCAGCTGATGCCTGTGACTTAAGGGTCAGACCATTGTCAATCAATCAATCTATCTATCTATCTATCTATCTATCTATCTATCTATCTATCTATCTATTGACAGACAGTATCTGTCTATCGATCTACTTATCTACCGACAGTATCTATCTATCTCAGTATCTATCTATCTACCTATCTACAGACAGTATCTATCTATTGACAGACAGTATCTGTCTATCTATCTATCTGTCTGTCTATCTATCTGCAGTATCTATCTATTGACAGACAGTATCTATCTATCGATCTACCTATCTACAGACAGTATCTATCTATTGATAGACAGTATCTGTCTGTCTGTCTATCTATCTATCTACAGTCGTGGCCAAAAATATTGGCGACCTTGCACTTTTTTCAATTAACTCACAATTTCCTCTAAACATAAGTTGAAATTAACAACAGTATTTGGTCTCCACAATTCTTTATTTCTCTATTAATATTACAGCACCTTTGTTTTTGATTCAGAATTTAATATATCCTTTTTAATCAGAAAATGAAAAGAAATGGCATTGACAAAATTATTGACATCCTAGACCTAATATTTGGTAGCACAGCCTTTGGTCAAAATAACTGCAATCAACCACTTCCTATAGCCATGGATGAGCTTCCTGCACCTCTCTACTGGCAGTTTGGCCCACTCCTCTTGTGCAAACTGCTCCAGTTCTCCCAGATTTGAAGGGTGCCTTCTCCCAACTGCTGTTTTCAGATCTTTCCACAGGTTTTCAATGGGATTTAAATCTGGACTTATTGCTGGCCACTTCAGAACAGTCCAGCATCTTGTCTTGAACCATTCCTGGGTGCTTTTTGAAGTGTGTTTGAGGTCATTGTCCTGCTGGAAAACCCATGACCTTCGGAGACCCAGCTTTCTGACACTGGGTTCAACACTGCGCTCCAAAATGGCCTGGTAATCTCCAGATTTCATGATGCCATGCACATGTTCAAGGCACCCAGTGCCAGAGGCAGCACAGCAACCCCAAAACATCACTGAACCTTCTCCATGTTTGACTGTAGGGAAGGTGTTCTTTTCTTTGAAGGCTTCATTTTGTTTTCTGAAAACATACAGATGATGTGCTTTGCCAAAAAGCTCTAATTTGGTCTCATCTGTCCACAGGACATTCTCCCAGAAGGATTTTGGCTTGTTCAGGTGTGTTTTGGCAAACTCCAGTTGGGCTTTCTTATGTCTTTCTCTCAGCAGTGGGGTCCTCCTGGGTCTCCTACCATATAACCCCCTTTCATTGAGTTGGCAACGGATGGTGCGAGTTGAAACTGTCGTACCTTGTGTCTGAAGGTCAGCTTGAATCTGTTTGGCAGTTGATCGAGGTGCTTTCTCCACCATTAGAACAATCCTGCACTGCAGTCTTCGATCAAGTTTTCTCTTGTGGCCACGTCCAGGGAGGTTGGCTACAGTACCATGGACCTTAAACTTCCTGATAACATTATGTACGGTGGAAACAGGAACATCAAGGTCTCTGGAGATTGATTTGTAGCCGTGAGATTGTCCATGCTTGGCTACAATCTTCTGTCTGACCTCCTCAGACAATTCTCTGGCTGTCTTTCTTTTCTCCATGCTCATTGCGGTACACACAGTGACACAAAACAGGAGGATGAGTCCTTTTCTCTATTCAAACTGGTCGAGATGAGTGATTTTTATATTGCAGGCACCTGCAACTCACCACAGGTGAGTTCAATTCCAAAGTGAAGGAGAATCACCTGCTTGAAATCTAATTATTTCTAACTACTTCTAAAAGGTGCCAATAATTTTGTCCGGGCCATTTAAGGATTTCTGTGTAGAATAAGCTAGGACTTAGTAAATTTTTCTGCTTTTTGTGTTATATTCCACTGCAAACCAAAGAAATACATATGTGGATACCAAAATATTTTTTAATTTCAACAATTTTCTGGAAGGAATGGTGCATTATTAGAAAAAACTGCAAGGGCGTCAATATTTTAGGCCATGACTTGTATCTATCTATCTATCTATCTATCTATCTATCTATCTATCTATTGACAGACAATATTTATCTACAGTATCTATCTATTGACAGACAGTATCTATCTATTTATCTACAGTATCTATTGACAGACAGTATCTGTTTATCTATCTATAGTATCTGTCTATTGACAGACAGTATGTGTCTATCAATCTATCTACAGTATCTATCTATTGACAGATGGTATCTATCTACAGTATCTATCTATTGACAAACGGCATCTATCTATCTATCTATCTATCTATCTATCTATCTATCGACAGACAGTATCTATCTATCCATCTGTCCATATACAGTATCTATCTACAGTATCTATCTATTGACAGACAGTATCTGTCTATCTATCTATTGACAGTATCTATCTACCTATCTACAGACAGTATCTATCTATTGACAGACAGTATCTGTCTATCTATCTAGTGACAGTATCTATCTATTTATATATCTATCTATATATGTATCTATCTATCTACAGTATCTATCTATTGACAGACAGTATCTATCTACAGTATCTATTGACAGTATCTGTCTATATATCTATCTATCTACACTATCTATTGACAGACAGTATCTATCTACATTATATATACAGTATATATCTATTGACAGACAGTTTCTATCTATCTACAGTATCTATCTATTGGCAGACAGTATATGTCTGTCTGTCTGTCTGTCTATCTATCTATCTATCTATCTACAGTATCTATCTATCTATCTACAGACAGTATCTGTGTATCTATCTATCTATCTATATATCTACAGTATCTATCTATCTACAGACAGTATCTATCTATCTATCTATCTATCTATCTATCTATCTATCTATCTATCTACAGACAGTATCTAGCTATCTGTCTGTCTGTCTATCTATCTATCTATCTATCTATCTATCTATCGACAGTATCTATCTATCTATCTGTCTATCTATCTATCTATCAGTCTATCTCAGTAAGAATAATGGTGAGGGGAAATAAAGAACTAATGTGAACTATAAGCTGAACTGGGTCTACATATTATGTTTTGTTAAAGTTCTCCTGAAGGTGTCAGCTGCTCTTTAAATAGCCACTAATGCCTCAAGAACTTTAAAAAACATAATATTTGGACACAAAGCAGATCATATTGCTCACTACGGTCATATGCATGAAACCAGAATAGTTGTTCCTTGAAGGTTCATCAGCTCCTATTTCTTCTTCCTGTTCTGATGTCATAATATTCTGCTTGTGACATCACAGTTATTCCCACAGCAGCAGACTGTGATATCACAACAGAGCATTATAATTTCAAGTCAGGAATAGGCTATAGAGACAGACGAACTCCAAGGGATAAAGATCTTGGGCCAGATTTCCAAAGTCCCCCTGAGAATGCTCAAGCCCTGCTGTACTCACTGTATGGTACTGGGCTTGCAGTATTCTCCCTATTGAGATCAGGGATGGTCACCTCCTGTGTGCCAAGTTATTGGTTAGACCAGCTTCCCTTGGTCTAGCTTGTGACATTCAGGAGACCCTTTTCACAGAGCCTTGCACCAAATGTTTGGCCGTATGCTGCCGTGAAGTGAGGAAACTGTTACAACTACACCCGAGAATGGAAATTTGGGTGCAGTTGTGGCAAAGATGCTTGGCGCAGCAGTGACAAAAAATGATTTAGACACAAGGTCCACCACAAGCTCTGTGTCACCCTTTGAAAAAACGGTCCCCTGTTTTGGGGGGAAGTTCTTCAGTAATAAACAATAAAAAAAGAAATGTATAAAAGGTATGTGACATGCAAAATGAACTACATCTAGCTATTATGTTTTCCCAAAGGCACCAGCTGCTGTTTAACCCAAGATAGCCCAGCTGAGATGCAGCATCCTGTTTCCAGAGGGGTCCTACATCTACCCGTTATTTCAGCTAGGGGGACTCAATCAGTGTCACACGGTGAGTATTTGACTCTAGTGGGGCTTGAACCAGTGCTCTATCCACTATGCCAGAGTGCCTTAGACTTCATCTGTTCCTGCTGCTTTATTGACCTGAAGTCATAATCCTCTGCTTGTGTCAGAATAATTTCCATGGTAACAGGCTGTGATGGTAAAAGCAGCAGATTATGATTTCACAGCAAGAAGCAGCAACATGAGCAGACAGACCGTGAGGGAAAAAGAACTCTTATGCAGATGGCACCAAACTCTGAAATAGTGTGGCTACCCAGGAGGGGTGGAGAAAGTACATAGTGATACTGGGAAACTCAGGGAGTGGTCACGTGGATGGAGGCTGGGATTCATTCCCAAAAAAGGGCAAAACCCATGTACCTGGGCCATAGGAACCCTGGAGCTGAGTATAGGATGGGGGCAGGTACCGACAGTCACTAAGCAGGAACAGTATCTTGGGGTAATCATATCTGATGACCTCAGAGTGGCAGGGCAGTGTGACACAGCAGTGGGCAGGGCCAATGGGATGGTGCGGTGTATAGGGAGCGGTATCTCCAGCAGGAGGAGGGAGGTGGTGTTGCCACTATATCGCGCACTGGTGAGACCCCACCTGGAGTACTGTTCCCAGTTTTGCAGGCTGCACTTCAGAAAGACATAAACAGGGTGGAGGCACTTCAGAGGAGGGCAACAAAAATGGTGCAGGGGTTGCTTAAAAAGCCCTATGAAGAGAGACTGAGGGATCTCAACATGTACACCATGGAAGAGAGGAAGGGACACCCCTGGAAGAGAGGAAAGGACACCCCTGGAAGAGAGGAAGGCCAGAGGGGACATGATAGGACCCTACAAGTACCTTACAGGGGTAAACAGAAAGCAGGAGGAGAGCCTCTTTCAAGTAAGAAAGAGCACCAGGACTAGAGGGCATTTGATGAAGTTAGGTGGGGGGGGGGGGCTTAAGAGGGATGTGAGGAAGCACTACTACACAAAAGACTTATAGACACCTGGAATAGAATGCCTGCAGAAGTGGTAGAGATGAAAACAGCAGGTGACTTTAAGCATGCTTAGGATAGAATGGCGGAATATTAGAAAATAGGCTAAACAGGCAGGGAGAACACAGGGTCATCAGAGACCGGTTAGGGTCTGCAGAGACAGACTAGGCAGGGACCATCTGGACAGACTGGGAGGGCCAAGCGGTCCCTTTCTGCTGAGAAATTCTGAGTTTCTATGTGACCAGTTTTAATGAAAATGTCTTCAGTAACAAAATCTGAGCATTCTTGCAGGATCAAATAGACACTTACCAGGCCGAAAAGCATCATTATATGACACTACTGCCCTGCCCCTTCCTCCTATATGCACTCCTGTGCCCTTGCTGATTCAGTAATATAGTGCTAGTGTACCTAAGGATACCAATGGAATCTGAGCAGCGGATTGGGTTACGGAAGTGGCAGGAAGGAGGTTTACTGCTAGCCTGGAATGGATACTGGATTGCCACTAGCCCCCCCCCCAAATCAAGCTACAAGGTCAAGGGGATGAACTAAAAGGCTGTATTAAAAGCATGTAGGGAGTCAGTCTAAATTGGGGGCAATCTAAAAAGACGCTGCTGGAACCTGGCATTGTGCCAGGAGCTGATCATTAAAATATAACAGCTTTAGCAGTCATTCAGGCACCGGGAAAGGGGGATGTGGGTGGAGAAAGAGTTTGGACACTTTTTTTAATACCTTTGGATCAAATATCGAATAGCATGAACAGTGTGCTATTCTGGAATTGTTCCTGAACATTCAGGAAGGACATTATTTGTGGTATCCAGCTGAAGCACATCCCTAACAGTATGAATGCAGGGACAGTGCAGACTTCCCCAGACTAGCTGGTGAAAGGTGAGGGACTGGAAATGCTGGAAACTGAAGCCCTCTGTTTATCCACAGGGACAGGAACAGTGTGGGGCAATTACAGTGCAGGTTTCCCCACACTGATGGACTTTGTACTGGTGAAAGGTGAAGGACAGATATCACTGGAGACTGAAGCCCTCCGTTTATCTATGGGGACATATGAACACATGAAGGTGCCAGCAGAACAGATCTACCAGTCAATCAAAGTCTGCTTGATTGTGCAGCTAGTTCCCTAGCAGGCAGCTGCCCCTCCCCAACCCTCTTAACTTCCCATTGTTGTCTTTCTCACCCACCCTTAACCACCTCTGTACCCTGTTCCAAGTGTTCTTTAAGCCAGCCACATTTTTTGCATGATATCACCCCTTCTGGTAGTGTGTTCCACCTTGCAACCACTCCCTCTGTGAAGTAATGCCTCCTCCTCTCTCGCCTGAAGCTCCATCCCTCTATTCTTAGCCCAGGCCCCCTAGTCTCCCTTCCACTCCTTAGTTTCAACACCCCCTCTGCCCCCTCTTTGTTGACACCCTTCTTGTACTTGAATGCCTCGATCATATCCCCCCCTAACCCACCTCTTTTCCAGTGCGTACATATTCAGTTCCTTTAGCCTCATCTCATAATCCATTCCCTCCATTCCCTGAATCATCCTCATCACCTTTCACTGCACTCCTTCCAGCAGCTTGACATCCCAGCTCAGGCATGGCCTCCAGAACTGCACACAGTACTCCAAATGAGGCTGAACCACTGCCCTGTAGATGGGCAAAATCACCACCCTGTGCCTGGGCATGAATACGCATGCTATGCAGCCTAGCATCCTGTTTGCTTTCACTTCCACCCTCCTGCATTGGCAATATTGTTCATGCTTGCTGTTATCAATAACCACAGGTTATTTTCCTCCTCAGTGCTCCCCCCTAGCCAATATTCTCTCCTTGGGTTCCTTGCCCCAAAATACAACATCTTTCATTTTTTGCATTGAGCCCCAGCTGCCACTTCCCTGACCATTCCTCCAGATTGAACAAGTCTCTCTCTAGCTTCACCCATCCCTCTTCATCATCTACTACTGCACCCATTTTAGTGTTATTGGTGAACAGGCTAATCTTACTCACAAGCCCCTGTGCAATTCTTAACATGAATAACCTGAACAGCACCGGGCCCAGCACCGATTCTTGTGGCACCCTACTCATCACAGATCTAGGCTCCAAGACTCCCATCACCCTCTGCAGCCTACCACTTAGCCAGTTTGAGATCTAACATGCCATCTTTGTCCCTACTCCCACCCCAGACAACTCCACCCCTAGTCTCCCATGGGGCGCTGAATTGAAGGCCTTGCTGAAATTTAAGTATAGCACACCCATCCAACACCCTCGTCACCCAGTCATAGTACTGTATAAGACTGGTCTGGCAGGATCTCCCTGAAATTAATCCATGCTGCCTTCCATCCAGCAGGTTGTTGCCCTCCAGAAATGCCACCAACCTGTCCTTTAGTATTGTCTCCATGAGCTTTCCCACTTTGGATATCAGACTGTCTGGCCAATAGTTCCCTGGCTTATGCCTTGGACTGGTCTTATGTAATGGTACCTCATAGGCCATTCCCCCAGTCCGGAGGCACCTCCCCTATTTCCAGGGAGGTGCTGAACAGGTCCACCAGTGGTTCCACTAGAACCTCTGCCATCTCCCGCAGCACCCTGGGGCGGATAGCGTCTGGTCCCGGTGCTTTATTCAACTTCAATGCCCTTAGCCCTTTCAAGACTCTGCTACCCTCTATCCTACCGTCCGTTAACTCATACACCCCCATCCCCCAACCAGGGTAGTAATGGACCCCCTCCTCCCTTATGAACACTGAGCAGGAGTGGTAAGAGTGAGGGCAAAGACACCTACATGTTCACATGTAACAAACTTGTGATTTAAAATGTATTATAAATCATTCTAACTAAATCAAGTGATTAATAATAAGTTAATATGTCCTCTGAGGGATGTCTCCTATGGTATAAATGTCTCTTTTCCTGAGGTTTGGTCAATCAGAACTGCTGAGCTTTGCTTTGTGATCCTCTCTCCCAAATCTCATGTGCGGATTCTTACACCGTCAGAGGTGTCCTGCAGAGGACCAATTAACTTGCATCATAACGTACTTCATAATCAGGAGAGGGAGAGAAGAGAATGTGGCAGTGATTTAAGGTGCAGGGTGCGATCCAAACAGTACATAAATTAAAGAGACATTAGAGGGAGGTAGTCTGTGGTGATTTACATATGCAGCCCATGATGCTTTGCATTGTGCGGGCATGTGTGATTTTGTATTTCCTTGAAACTTGGCTTCCCAGCCAAATGCCCTTTGGGGTGACCATTGCCTCAGTGTTTGCACACAGAGGTTCTTTGTCTTTTAAATAGCTTTTTGTTTTAATGGGTTCACCACAACAATACTCAGACAGTCCATCTTAGAGTAGCTGGTTCATTCCACTCGGGTGTCAAACAGATGAGGCATACTGATGAGTCCTGGTAGGACGAAACATGTGACTATGTCATCTGTTAGCACCCTTTGCAAACTGTGTGAGAGGCCTTTCAGCACCATGCAATTCTGCTTAAAGTTGAACCAGCATAATAGTCTATGGTGATTTGTATATGCAGTCCATGATGCTTTGCATTGTGTGGGTGTGTGTGATTTTGTATTTCACTGAGCAGTAGTACTAATTCAGAGCTTCTGCTTGTCCCTTCCCATTTTTTACCCACTCCTTCCCCCCTTTTTATCCTGACTATACTGTCCCTGCACTTCCTTTTCTCCCTGATGTATCTAAGAAAGTCTGTCTCCCCTCCTTTAACTCCCTGCACTAATCTGAGTTCCCTAGTGGCTTTCACATCCTTTACCCTCTTGATCGCCTCCTTAAACAAATTGGTGTACTCTGGGGGAGGACAGGGAGGAGTACATCAATTTGTTTAAGGAGGTGACCAAGAGGGTAAGGGGTGCGAAAGCCACTAGGGAACTCAGATTAGTGCATGGAATTAAAGAAGGGGAGAAATACTTTTTTAGATATGTCAGGGAGAAAAGGAAGTGCAGGAACAGTATAGTGAGGATAAAAAGAGGAAGGAGTGGGTAGAAAAGGGGAAGGGACAAGCAGAAGCACTGAATTAGCACTCCTGCTCAGTGTTCATAAGGGAGGAGGGGGTCCATTACCACCCTGGGTGGGGATGAAAGTGTATGGAGTTAACGGACGGTAGGATAGAGGGTAGCTGAGTCTTGAAAGGGCTAAGGGCATTGAAGGTGAATAAAACACTGGGGCCAGATGCTATCCACATTTCCCATGATTCTGAACCTCTGGTACACCACTCTTTTTGCTCTCACCGCCTCTGTCACCTCTCTGCTCAGTCAGCAAGGTCGTTTTGCCCTATTCTTCTTACTCTGTAGCCTGGTGCATGTTTCCGTCACCTTTATGATTCCTTGCTTTATTATGTCCCAGTTCTGTGCTGTCCCCATCCCCTGCTTTATTCCTTTGTGTCTCCCCTTCAACAATTCCTCCATTTTCCCGACGTCTGTCTTCCTGAGATCCACCACCATTGTTTCGGATCCCTCTGGCTACCTGCTCATTGTGATGTTAAACGACACCGTTTGATGATCGCTGTCGGCTAACGGATCCTCCACCCTCATGTCCCTCACTGCCTCACTGTTAGATAGTACCAGGTCCAGCGTGTTCTCCAGTCTTGTGGGTTCAGCAACCAGCTGCGTCAGGAACCCCTTCCTGGAATGCATCCAGGAGGACCCTCTCTCTGGCACCGGAGGTGACTGACATGGTCCAGTCCATCCCCAGGAGGTTTAAATCCCCTACTATCACATGTACAGTGTGGGGCGTGCATAATGCAACCTTCCCCGCACTGTGTTGTAATAAGTACTGGTGAAAGGTGAAGGACAGACAGCACTGGAGACTGAAGTCATCTGTTTATCCACAGGGTACAGGTACAGTGTGGGGGCGTGTACAGTGAAGGCTTCCTCACACTGTGATGTATTTAGTACTAGTGAAAGGTGAGGGACTTACAGCACTGGAGACTGAAGCCCTCTGATTATCCACAGGTACAGGTACAGTGTGGAATAGGTACAGTGCAGGCTTCCCCACACTGTGATGTATTTAGTGCCGGTGAAAGGTGAGAGACTGACAGCACTGGAGACTGACGCCCTCTGTTTATCCACAGGGACAGGAATAGTGTAGGCAGGTATAGTATTGGCTACCCCACACTGTGATGTATTTAGTGCTGGTGAAAGGTGAGGGAGTGACTGCACTGGAGACTGAAGCCCTCTGTTTTTCCACAGGGACAGGTACAGTGTGGGGCAGGTACAGTGCAGGCTTCCCCACACTGTGATGTATTTAGTGCTGGTGAAAGGTGAGGAAATGACATCACTGGAGAATGAAGCCTTCTGTTTACCCACAGAGACAAGTACAGTGTGGGGTAGGGGGCAGTACAGGCTTCCCAACGCTGTGATGTATTTGGTGCTGGTGAAACATGAGGGACTGACAGCATTGGAGACTCAAGCCTTCCGTTTATCCACAGGGACAGGTACAGTGTAGGGCAGGTACAGTGCAGGCTTCCCCACACTGTGATGTATTTGGTGCTGGTGAAAGGTGAGGGACTGGAGACTGAAGCCCTCTGTTTATTCACAGGGAGAAGTACAGTGGGGGGGCAGGTACAGTGCAGGCTTCCCCATACTGTGATATATTTAGTGTTGGTGAAAGGTGAGGGACTGACAATACTTGAAACTGAAGCTGTCTGTTCATCTACAGGGACAGGTACAGTGTGAGGCAGGTGTAGTACAGGCTTCCCAGACTGTGATCTATTTAGTGCTGGCGAAAGGTGAGATACTGACAGTACAGAAGACTGAAGCCCTTTGTAATGTCTGTCTTGATGTTCCCCATAATTTGTATTTCTCTGAAGTGGAACCTTTGTAAAAGAGCCAAGGCTCAAAGGTATTTGTAATCCTAGACTTGATAAATAAGTAAATAAAAAAACAGGGACAGGTACAGTGTGGGGCAGGTACAGTGCAGGCTTTCCCACACTGTGATGTATTTAGTGCTGGAGAAAGGTGAGGGACTGACAGCACTGGGTACTGAAGCCCTCTGTTTATTCACAGGGACAGGTACAGTGTGTGGCAGGGACAGTGCAGGCTGCCCCACACTGTGATATATTTAATGCTGGTGAAAGGTGAGGGACTGACAGCACTGGGTACTGAAGCCCTCTGTTCACCCACAGGGCAGGTACCATGTGGGGCAGGTACAGTGCAAGATTCCCCTCACTGTGATATTTTCAGTGCTGGTGAAAAGTGAGGGGCTAACAGTAACTGAGACTGAAGCCTTCTGTTTTTCCAAAGTGGCAGGTGCAGCGTGAGGCAGGGACAGTGCACGCTTTCTGACACTATGATGGATTTAGTGCTGGTTAAAGGTGAGGAACTGACAGTACTGGAGACAGACACCCTCTGCTTATCCACAGGGAAAAATACATTGCCGGGACAGGTACAGTGCAGGTTTTCCCACATGGTGATGAGTTTAATACTGGTGGAAGGTGATGGACTAACAATAATTGAGACTATAGCCCTCTGTTTATCCACAGGGACAGGTATAATGTGGGGCAGATACAATGCAGTCTTCCCCACACTGTAATATATTTAGTGCTGGTGAAAGGTGAGGGACTGACAGCACTGGAGACAGACACCCTCTGCTTATCCACAGGGAAAAATACATTGCTGGGACAGGTACAGTGCAGGTTTTCCCACATGGTGATGAGTTTAATACTGGTGGAAGGTGATGGACTAACAATAATTGAGACTATAGCCCTCTGTTTATCCACAGGGACAGGTATAATGTGGGGCAGATACAATGCAGTCTTCCCCACACTGTAATATATTTAGTGCTGGTGAAAGGTAAGGGAGTGACAACATTGGAGACTGAAGCTCTCTGTTTACCCACAGGAACATGTACAGTGTGGGGCAGGTACAGTGTAGGCTTCCCCTCACTGTGATGTATTTAGTGCAGGTGAAAGGTGAGGGACTCACAGTACTGGAGTCTGAAGCCCTCTGTTTATACATAGGGACAAGCACAGTGTGGGGTAGGTACAGTGCTGGCTTCCCCCACACTAATATATTTAGTGCTGGTGAAAAGTGAAGGACTGATAGCACTACAGAATGAAGCCATCTGTTTATCTACAGGGACAGGTACAGTGTGGGGCAGGTACAATGCAGGCTTCCCCTCACTGTAATGTATTTGGTGTAGGTGAAAGGTGAGGGACTCACAGTACTGGAGTCTGAAGCCCTCTGTTTATACACAGGGACAGGTACAGTGTGGGGTAGGTACAGTGCTGGCTTCCCCCACACTAATATATTTAGTGCTTGTGAAAGGTGATGGACTGACAGCACTGCAGAATGAAGCCATCTGTTTATCTACAGGGACAGGTACAGTGTGGGGCAGGTACAATGCAGGCTTCTCCTCACTGTGATGTATTTAGTGCTGGTGAAAGGCGAGGGACTGACAGCACTGGAGACTGAAGCCCTCTGTTTATCCACAGGGACAGGTACAGTGTGGGGCAGGAACAGTGCAGGCTTCCCCACACTGTGATGTATTTAGTGCTGATGAAAGGCGAGGTACTGACAGCACTGGAGACTGAAGCTCTCCGTTTATCCACAGGGACAGGTACAGTGTGGGGCAGGTGCAGTGCAGGCTTCCCCTCACTGTGATGTTTTTAATTGTGGTGAATATTGAGGGACTGACAGCATTGAAGACTGAAGCCCTCTGTTTATCCACAGGGACATGTACAGTGTGGGGCAGATACAGTGCAGGCTTCCTCACACTGTGATGTATTTAGTGCTAGTGAAAGGTGAGGGACTGACAGCACTGGAGACTCAAGCCCTCTGTTTATCCACAGGGACAGGTACAGTGTGGGACAGATACAGTGCAGGCTTCCCCATATTGTGATGCAGTTAGTACTGGTGAAAGGTGAGGGACTGACAACATAGAAGAATGAAGTCCACTGTTTATCCACAGGGGCAGGTACAGCGTGGAACAGGTACAGTGCAGGCTTCCCCACATTGTTATGTATTTAGGGCTAGTGAAAGGTGAGGGACTGACAGCACTGGAGACTGAAGCCCTCTGTTTATCCATAGGGACAGGTACAGTGTAAACTTCCCCACACTGTGATGTATTTAGTGCTGGTGAAAGGTGAGGGACTGACAGCACTGGAGACTGAAGCCTTCTGTTTATCCACAGGGACAGGTACAGTGTGGGACAGGTACAATGCAGGCTTCCCCACACTGTGATGTATTTAGTGCTGGTGAAAGGTGGGGGACTGACAGCACTGGAGACTGAAGCCCTCCGTTTATCCACAGGAACAGGGACAGTATGGGGCAGGTGCAGTGCAGACTTCCCCACACTGTGATGTATTTAGTGCTGGTGAAAGGAAAGGGAGTGACAGTAAATGAGACTGAAGCATTCTTTTTGTCCACAGAGCCAGGTAGAGCGTAAGCAGAAGGACTAACATTATGGGAGACCGAAGCCCTCTGTGTAGCTCTGTTTATCTTTAGAGTTAGGTACAGGCTGAACAGAGTGAATCAATTCCTACAGGTGTGCCCCTTTTAGATCTTATAAACTGTGTTTCCATCTCACCATTAATCTTAAATGTTCCATGTGAACATTCCAAGTTGATTCATCTATACAAGTACTGAAAGCCTACCTTGGCGCCCGATGGTGTTCTAATGACAGCTATGGCCACAAGATGGCAGAAGAGAACAGAGTGACTATCCACTGCAAGTTTATGTTTATTGGGATATGAGACATTGAGCCTTGGCTCATGTAAATAACAAATATTATAACAAGCATTGGTCAATGCCGAATGTTGATTGCATTGGTCCGTTGAGCTCACTTACTGCCCCTGTGTCACTCGCTCGTTCTGTTTCTGCCAGCACTGCAGGCTGGCCTTTTGTACTGGGTTCCTGCCTGCATTATCACCTTTTCCTGCCCACAAAGAAATCCACAGCAGTCATGATACACCTCTGTTGAGCTCGCTCACTCCCCCTCTTTCACTCGCTCATTCTGTTACTCCTGGTGCAGCAGGCTGCCCTTTTGTGCTGGGCTCCTGCTTCTGTCGGCATCTTTTTCAGCCCACAAAGAAATCCGCAGCGGTCATGATAGAGCTCCGTTAAGCTCTCTCACTTCCCCTCTCTCACTTGCTCATTCTGTTTCTCCCACCACTGCAGGCTGCCCTTTTGTACTCAGCCCCTGCATGCATTGCTGCCTTTTCTGCCCACAAAGAAATTTGCAACAGTCCCAACAGAGCTCCATTGAGCTTACTCACTCCCCCTCCCTCACTTTCTTGTTCTGTGTCTCCCGGCACTGCAGGCTGCTCTTTTGTGCTGGGCTCCTGCCTACATTGTCACCTTTTCCTGCCCACAAAGAAATCCACAGTAGTCCCGAAAGAGCTCAGTTGAGCTCGGTCACTCCTTCCCAGTCGCTCGATCCTAATCTGTCCCAAACACTGATTTCCAGCAGCGACTGTGGTATTCTGTGGCAGAAGCACAGAAACACATTTGGCCAGGATTTGAAAAACGACAGCTGTACTGTTCATAAGGACGTGTGAACAAATGCCAGTGTTGAAAATCTGGCATGAAAATATTACTAATTTGCAAACTTATAAGGGTGCGTGGAACCAGCATAACACACACTCGTAACACAGTCATTTTATGGAGTTTCATAACAACATTTTTAACATAGGCATTTTAGGTCTTCTGCTCATGAACTGTGTCAGTGTGATTTTCTTAATATGTCCCAAACACTGATTTCCCACAGCGATCGCAATATTGTGCGCTGGAGGAGCGAAAACACATTTCGGCCAGGATGTGAAAAATGACAGCTGCACTGTTCATAAGGAGATGTGGCAAAATGGCAATTCTGAAAATCTGGAGTGAACATTTTATTAATTCGTGAAGTTACGAGCATGTGTGCAAACTGTGCAACACACACTCGTAACAGTCATTTTATGGAGTATCGTCAAATTGTCAACATATGCATTTTAGGACCTCTGCTTTAGTGCCACTGTCATTTTCTTAATCTGTCCTGAACACTGATTTCCCACAGCGACCACGCTATTCTGCGCCAGAAGTGTGAAAACACATTTCGGCCAGGATGTGGAAAATGCCAGCTGTACTGTTCACAAGGAGGTCTGAAAAATGTAATGTTGAAAATCTGGCATGAAAATATTGCAAATTCGCAAGTTACAGCGTGTGCTAACTCTTGTAACCAGCGCTAAATAAAACAGTAATTTTTTATTTTTCCCACCAAATTTGCAGTATAAACTTTTTGAGAGACCACCTCATGAACACTGTCACTGTAATTTCGTTAATCAGTCCCGAAAGGGGAATCCGTGCAGTGACCGCAAAATCACCTTTCGGGGCTGAATAATGCCATGACAGTGCCAGAATTCATGAGTAAGGGTCCCAAAACCCCGTGTTGGAAAATTTGGTGCCAAACTTCCAAAAAATGCCTGAGATATGCATCAAAGTTGAAAAAAATGTCTTTACTCCATTATATAGCCTACTGGCATTTCCTCAGTTCGCAGTCAGCTTTGAGGAGTGCAGACATGTTCCCAGTCCACTGAAGATCATCGCGTCAGACTCCGGAGGTAAGTTTGGGGCGAAGGTGGGGTGTGGGGAGGCAGGGTGCACAGTGGGTGGGCATGGGTTGTGGGAGGAGGGCAGGGAAACCGCCGAGGGACCGTTTCCTTTTTAACCGGTAAAAAAAAAAAGACATCGCAGAACCGTTTTTGATTTTACAGGGGCATGTGGCATACTGGGGTGGGCTCCCAGCGTGCCAATGGAGTCTTTTTTTGGGGGGCAGCTGTAGCCAATGGGGGACTGGGCACCCCCACCAGCACACAACAAAAGGGAGGGTGACATTATGCCGATGGGGATTGGGCACCCCATCGGCAGGCAACAAAAGCAGGGTGGTTACATAATACCAACGGGGAGTGAGCTCCCCCGTCGGCAACATTAACCTTGGGGCACTGAAGCTCATGAGGATTGGGACACCCGTCGGCAAACAAACATGGTGGGGGGGGGCACATGCTGCTGAGGGGGATTGGGCACCCCCTTGGCGGAAGGGATTAATATTATTTGTGAACATGGCAGCAAGCCGCCACCATGTTCACAAACAATATCAGTGTTTCAAGGTTCTGCCCTGCATTGACGGGTCGCTCCCTCATTGCAGCGAATGGCTGACGCTGCAGTGATGAGGCGGCCCCTGATTGCAGCGGCTACATTTTACAAGTTGCCGACACACTGGCTGAACTAGTGTCAGCAGCAGCATGCCACAGCATTGGTGGAAGTGGGTCAAGCCTTTAAAGGCTGTGGGGGCACTGGACACAACAGTACCATGCCTCCAAAACCTGCTTCTGGAGAAAGCTGCCGCAATGTATTTCTTGCGCATGCGTGCAATCAACGTTAAAAGGGTCTGAGAAATTGAGCTTTCTGATTGGCTGTAAACATTTTAACAGCCTTATGTTAATCTTTTATTAACATACATGTAGAGCTTAACCATATGCTGAACCAGATTTAACGCTGTTTAAAAAACAGTTTTATTATAATAGCAATAAGGCACTCCCAGGAGTTATGTTAGAGGTCAGTTAATCACCCTGTAGGGGCATGTGGCTCTTGGCTACACCTCGTGCAACATTACACCCCAGAGGGTGATAAACAGACCGTTAACATAACCCCTGGTCATGCCTTATTGCTTAAGTGTCCCAGAACTTACAACAGTGTATATAAAAATACTAAAAATTAGCAAACACAGCACACCAGTCATAATCTCATAGTGACAATAACAATGTCAACTTTATATTGGCTAAAATATGCTGAATTCTCAATTCCAGGGTACACTATCCTTTGCCATGAATGACGTGGAACCAAAAGAGGTGGAGACATTGCCATGTATATTTCCTTATTGCTATAGTTCACCCCGGTTCCACTGCCTTTGCCCATTCAGACTATTGATGCGTTATTAATAAAAATTGCTCTCCTACACTCAGCTCCTATATTTATAGCCGGTTCCTATTGCTCCTCTGGTTCTATGTGATAATGGCGACCGCCAAACAGTGACCCACATTATTGCCCCAGAATAATACTTACCAGGTCCTTTGAATCCCTGGTCCTTGCCGCTCTCTTATATGACCTGGCAAATACTGATTGGTCCTTTATCTTCCATGCTACGTCTACAGATTCTGCCCTGGAGTACTTTAAATCTAGATTTTTGAAGGTCTGGGACTGCTATGCTCCTCACAGGTGTACCACATCGAGGGGAGTTAATATGCCCTGGATATCAGCTGACCTTATGGACCACCTCAGGGCCAGGGACCAGGTGTGGAAGTCTTTCAAGGCCTCTAGATGTCCAACCGATCACCTAAAGTATCGTTTGCTCCATAATGCCTGTATGAGACTCATCTGCCAGGCGAAAGCCAACCACTTCAAAGCCTCCTACCTTACTAATTTAGCCCACTCATCTATGTTCTGGAAGGTGGTTAAATCAATGTCATCGCCCCCTGCCCAGCCTCCCACCCCAGTCATTGACATCAGTGGCCTCTCCATTTCTGACCCCCTTGCAGTGGCCACTGAGTTTGACTCATTTTTCACCAGCTGTGCATCAGCACTTTTGTCTACCCATCCAACAGGTCCGCCTAATGCCGCTAACCCTCCCCCTTCACCCAATCTGCAACCCTTTCTCCTGCTTTTGCTTTTTGCCCTATCACTAAAGCAGACATGCTTGCTGACCCTTAACCCCTCTAAAGTGAAATGCCCCTCAGGACTGGACTCCAAAATGCTCTTCTTGTCGGCCCCTGCCATCAGCAGTCCCTTGGTTGCCCTGTTCAATCTCTTCCTCTCCCTCGCTTCCATCACATCTGAGTGGAAGCACACCACAGTTATTCCCCTCTGTAAGCGCAGTTATCCCTCCTCTGTTACTAATTACCACCCCGTCTCCTTCCTCCCTATATTAGTTAAGATCCAGGAGCACCTCATCCTCTGACAACTCTTCTCCTCCTTTCTTTACTCCTCTTCCTTTTTCTTTCCCTACCAGTCTGGTTTTAAGAAATCCTACTCCACCACCACCTCTCTCCTAAGGCTCACTGATGCCATCCTTACAGGTATGGATAAAGGTCATTTAACCTCGGCTATTTTTGTCGACCTGATGAAAGCATTCAACACTGTTTCTCACTCTCTCCTCCTATCTAAGCTCTCCCTCACAGGGCTCTCTAGCGAAGCCACCAGCTGGTTTCACTCCTACCTGGCCAGCAGGTCCTAATCTGTGAGATATAGCAACAATACCTCTGCCATTCTCCCGGTGACCACTGGTGTTCCACAAGGCTCTGTCCTTGGCCCACTTCTGTTCTCCATTTTCCTAAATGATCTGCCCTCAGCCTGCCCAAACTCTTCCATCCACATGTATGCAAAGGATACTGTGCTGTATACATCTGGTCCAACTGCCTCTGATGTGGCAACCAGACTACAGCAGGACTTCAGTGATGTCCAGCTCTGGTTTCGCTCTAATCAGCTGTTTCTCAACACCAAGAAAACAGTTTCCCCTAACCTTTGGCACAAAGCAGAGACTTTCTCAGCTCCCTTCCAACCCCCCCCCACCTCCTTCCACACCCTGGACAGGGCTTCTTTGGAGGCCAGCTCCTCCTTCAGATATCTTGGGGTCTGGTGAGACCAGCATCTCAGCTTCTCCGTACATGTTGAAACTATCCATAGAAAACTACACCCCAAGCTGGGTGCCCTATCCCACAACTGGGGTTGCATCCCGCTGCCAGTTCGCAGGTCAATTGTACAGAAAATGATTCTCCCTATTTTTGACTATGGTGATGTAGTCTATAGTGCCACTCCTAAGTCCATCCTAGCTAGACTGGACTCTCTCTCTTCCACTCCTTCTGTCGCCATGCTCTCGAGTGTCCTCTCTTCACCCATCACAGTGCCCTCTACCAGTCTATGGTGTTCGTCTGACCGTATACTAAGTCGCAGTGTGGCAGACTGAGTCGGAGAGTAGCGGAGAGAACCCTGCATCATTTCTCTGGGTGGTCTTGCTGTTTTGTCAGGAAGTCACGGTTTGTGAACTGAACCAGATTTGGAGTATTCACCCGTGTTCAGGGATCTGTGAACAATCTTGAGGATCAAGCTTCTTAAGGACCCCTCAGTCATCATCTAATGATATTGTGGTACAGGGTTTTTTTCTGCAACTACAGGAGTCTGTTTTAATTTGTGGGTGTGTTGTTCACCTATTGGTCTCCAGCAGGCAGGTAGCCCTGGGTGCTTCCCAGGGGAGCTGAGGGGGATCAGGGCCTCTTCTAGGCTGCCTCGGGGTCAGCCGTGGGGCTGACCTGCGAGACAGCTTTAGCAGTAGGCTGCTGACCGAGTGGGGTAACACTCCTTGCAGAAACATATTTGTCTCCTGAAAGTATTTTACTGCCTTGGATAACTAATTGGCGTTTGAGAAGCAGCTGCTAGAAGATTTTTGGCTTCCTGTTTGTTTATTTGAATTTTCAGACTTTTTGCTAAGACCTTTTGACTCATCTGAATTTATTGTTGGATCACCAGAGTACTGTTTTTCTAGTCCTTATTAATTACTGGACTATAGGTGGTGAGAGTGTTGGTTATTTATTTATTAATTTTATTACAAATTTGAATTATTTATTTGACTCCCTGCCATGTGAGAGGTGGTACTAGGAGATTATTTAATATCTTTAGCAGTGCTGCATGTGAGAGGTGCTGCACTGTTTTAAAATACAAATCTGTTTTAAAATTCAAATTTGTTTAATATTTAATAAGTTATTTTACTGTGTTTTAGATTATTGGATTTCTATTTAAATTGTATTGTTTGGTTATTTTTTGAGTTGATTTTTGGTTTATGTTAGTTTATTTGTTTTACTCGCCCTCCCTCTGAGAGAGAGAGTGGGGGAGAGTGTGTTAATGAGTGTGGTATTTTTAGGTTTATTCTTAGGTTAATTTTTGTGATTTATTTAATAATGACGGTTGGGCATTATTCCCCCACTAGGCTCAGGGAACTTCGTCCTTTCCAGTGTCCACCATTATCATCCGACACCTATTTTAGGTGTCGAGCATTGGGCATTCTAAAGAGGTGAGGGCGAAGGTGGAAAGCTGGGCCTTGTGGGGGACAGGAGAGGAGGGCGGATTGGGGTTTTAGGGTCCAGAAGACATCCTGGGGTGAAATGGGGTCGGGATAGAGGTTGTCT
The DNA here is from genome assembly GCA_016271365.2 of Neoceratodus forsteri. Taxonomy (NCBI): domain Eukaryota; kingdom Metazoa; phylum Chordata; order Ceratodontiformes; family Ceratodontidae; genus Neoceratodus; species Neoceratodus forsteri. Next base: position 298,651,135 of record JADMNL010000026.1, read on the forward strand.
TATCTTGTCCCCATACCCAGAGTCCGAAGATATCGGACAGGTGCCGAGGTCTTCCCCGACATCTCATCCTGCCTTGGCGGTGTTGTGCAATGCCAGATCTGTAAAAAACAAGACAGCCATTATAGCTGAACTTGTTGGGTCATCTGATCTGACTTGCATTACCAAGACCTGGCTGGATGAAAATGCTGGCCCTATATTGGCCTTGGAAACTCCAGCTGGGTTCTCGATAATACACCGTCCAAGGCTGGATCGTAGGGGTGGAGGTGTGGCCATTATGTTTAAATCTGAACTCGGCCTTGTGGATGTTCCATTGGGGAACACCAGATCTTTTGAATATATCTTGGGCGAGGGTGGAGGTTGTGGGATTCTCCTCATCTACCGTCCACCAGGTGATGGTGGCGAATTCCTACAGGAGATTGCAGACTTCATTGTCGACCTGGTGTTGAGGTTTCCCAGATTAATACTCCTGGGTGACTTCAACACTTGGGTCGACGACGAACTCTCTTATTTTGGTCAAAGCCTCCTCCAGTTGATGAATACACTGGGCCTGACACAGGTTGTTACCACCTCTACCCATATAGGAGGTCATTCACTAGATCTGGTCTTTCTCTTGGGTATGGAGAGCACTGACTTGGGGGTGGAACCAGTCAGTTGGTCGGCCCATTACACCATAAGGTTCAGTTTCAGGGCCCCCTCTAATAGGTCTGCATCTACGGAGATGGTCCAATACCGCCCTTTAAGGGGTATTGGCCCCAGTGACCTAATGGCGGTGCTGGATCTATCGAGTTTGTCGGGTGAATGCATGAGTCCAGAGGATCTTGTACTTGCCTATAATAAGGCCGTGGGAGATGCTCTGGACAAAATTGCTCCTGTTCGTGTTCGGCCTCTCACTATCCATCCAAGGAGCCCATGGTTTGATGGCCCCTTGAAGGAATTAAGGTGAGTAGGCCGAAGGCTGGAGAGAGCCTGGTGGAAATCGGGCCTTGATGTTGACAGGCTTAGATTGTTGGCCCATTATGATGGCTACCAATCAGAAAGCACTCGTAGGAAGGCAGAATTCCTGCCCAGAGAGATTTCTGCTGCAAAGAATCGACCGGCTCAACTTTTCCGGACTGTGGACAGGCTGTGCAATCCAGTCTGTCTTCAGCCTTGAGAAGCTTTTTCTCAACTTAGATGTGAGGAGTTCGCTCGCTTCTTTGCAGATAAGGTTGCCAGCATCAGGTCCGGCATTGGTCCGACCTCTCCTTCGGGGGATTATGGTGAACAATGGGCGGTACTTAATCCTCGGCCTATTTGGTTGGATTTTCACCGCCTGGAATTCGTTGACATTGTGAGGATCATCCAAACAATGCGTCCAACTAGTTGTAGTTTGGATCCGGGTCCTACACCGCTGTTAGTAGGTTGTGTAGAAGTTATCTACCCAATCCTTGCTGACATTGTCTGGAAATCCTTGGAGAGGGTTTTTTTTCCTACCCCCCTTAAGGAGGCAGTAGTTCGACCATTCCTAAAGAAATCCTCCTTGGATCCAGACTGTCTAGCTAACTACCGGCCTATCTCTAACCTGCCATTTGTTGGTAAGGTTATTGAAAAGGCAGTTGCATTGCAATTGGATGATCATCTTACTTCTCATAATGTCTATGATACTCTCCAATCTGGCTTCAGAAAAAGGCATAGTACTGAGACTGCCCTTGTTCGGGTATTGAGCGACCTCCTAATGGCCAGAGATCGAAAGGCTTGTACCATTCTGGTCCTTCTTGATCTTTCTGCCGCATTTGACACTGTAGACCGTGAGGTGCTATTGGAGCGACTGTGGGTTTTTTGTGGGCTGTCTGGTACAGTCCACAAGTGGTTTTGTTCGTACCTCACTGGTAGGTCTCAGAGAGTCGCTACTGGAATTTATTCCTCTGACACCTTCTCCCTACCATGTGGGGTACCACAGGGCTCCATTTTAGCTCCCATGTTGTTTGCAGTGTATATGCTGCCATTAGGAGAAATCATCAGGAGATACAGCTTGAGCTTTCACTGCTATACAGATGATACTCAGCTGTATCTATCCTTTCTCCCCAATCAAAGTGATGCACTCTCCGTACTTAACAACTGCCTGGATGAGATCAGAATTTGGATGAGTTCGAGCTGGTTAAAACTTAATCCGGATAAGACTGAGGTATTGGTTGTGGACCCAGGTCATCCTGGGAGGGGTTTGGATGCGGGACATCCATCAGGTTTATTGCTTGGTGGTGTACCGCTCTCTAGCTCTCGACAGGTGCGAAATCTGGGCGTTATTTTTGATGACGGTCTGACCCTGAAATCACAAGTGTCAGTTGTTGTCAAATCCTCTTTTTACTATCTGAGGAATATCGCCCGGGTGAAACATCTGATTCCCCAGGAGGACCTTTCAACTTTGGTCCACACCTTTGTTACCACCTGCTTGGACTACTGTAATTACCTATACCTAGGGCTACCAGGGGTTGATATCCGCCGCCTGCAGCTGGTGCAGAACGCTGCAGGCAGGCTTTTGACTGGGACTTTTAGAACCAGTCATATTACGCCTGTGCTTCGCAAACTGCACTGGCTGCCTGTGCGGTGGCGGATCACCTTTAAGGTTGGTTTACTAACCTTTAAAGCCCTACACGACCAGGGACCCGGTTACCTGAAAGATCTTCTGGTTCCCTATTGCCCCCTCCGCCCCCTCCGCTCCGCCAATGAGGGATTGCTAGAGATTCCCAGGGTCCGTTTGAAGTTGTCAGGATCTCGTGCCTTTGCCTTTTCAGCTCCTACCCTGTGGAATTCTCTACCTCATTGGTTAAGAGAATGCCCGACCGTTGAGAGTTTTAAAATTGCCTTAAAAACATATCTTTTTACTTTGGCTTTTTCTTTATAGTTTTGATTGTTTAATGTTGGATTCTGTTTTATTTATTCTGTACAGCACCTTGATTCTGAAAGGCACTTTAAAAATAAACATGAATTGAACTGAATTGAATTATGGACCTCCCCTCCCTCCAGAATTAGCAACAGTCCCAATGTGTAAGTCTTACGGCCAGATTCTGGTCCTAGACCCTCCCATCCTACCTCAGTGCAGTCCTGTCAGCTCAAGTGCTTCCAGTGTAAGCACTCAGGAACTTCGACTCTCACCTACTGTCTGTTCCACTTATGTCCACTACCTCTGGTCAGGCGGCTTTCTCATCTCAGATGCCCAAACTGTGGAATTCCCTGCCAAAGGTTATTGAGCATTCTATTTGATTTCAACACCTTACCTCCCTCCTTAAAACCTACTTCACCACCACCTGCACATGCACCTGACCATTTCTCAGAACTAGAGCTTAGTTGTCCATGTATCCAATGATTACTGTGATTACATTTTACTGTGGTCTCCACTTCTGTACAATACATTGTATCCTGCAGTCGTCCAACTACTATTGCACTATGTCTTGTCTATAATTGTCCAACTCTTTTGTTGCACTATGTAATATGTGAACTGTTTTGTATTTTTGTCTTTTTTGAAATGTCTCTATGGTACACATTCATTTTATATCCTCGCCCCTCTTTCCCAGGACACATCTGGAATTGAGCAGTTGCCTGCTCAGTATGCCTTCCTGGTAAAACTTTAAATAAAACAAACAATTAACAATACTGGCATTGATAGCCATTTGTCACAAAGTGCCCCTTTAACTGTTTGATTGATGGTGGTGTGCCAGGGAACAATATGAAAGAGCACCATTCCCCTGATATTATAAAAAATAGAAAGCATCATACAGGGAGCTCCTCCAGGCTAGCTTTTTTTTCTCTTTTTTTAGTACAGCTGCAAAAGGAAGGAAAGCAATCATAATTTGCTCACATGCAGCTGTCCACACAGTCCCTCTCCACTTCCTGAATCTCTGACCCGCCCCCATGCGCCGACGTTATATGACATCTTTATAGGTTGAGCATGGGGGTGCACTCCATTCAGTTGTATGGGTGTCTTTTTCAGATTCATTTTTGATTGTAAATTGGGTTTTGGCAACTATTAATGCCAGGGTTCAACTAACAAGAGCCGTGTTAGTTGAACCTTGGCATCAGTAGGTGACAAAACCCAATTTACAATCAGGAAATTACATTTGAACATGTTCCATTCAACTGAATGGAGAGGGTCTCCGCACTCAGCTATTAAATGGCATAGTGGGTCGGAGTGCGGTGACGCATCAGAAATTCAGGAAGTGGAGAGGGATTGTGTGGCCAGCCCTTTGAGGGAAAATTGTGATCTCTTCTCTTCCTTTTATAGTTGTAATAAAAAAAACTATCCTGGAGGAGCCCCCATGATGTAAGGGAGCTCCCTGTGTGATGTCTGTTATTGAAAAAAGGTGCTCTGTAAAGGGACAGTCAGCTTTCCATAGAACTTTTTAACCTTTTTAAATGGATGTCTCTTGTCAGCTTTATTACCAGTGATGGCATGTCTGGTCAATTATTTCACCACAGTTTGCAATAATTGCCGTTTTTCAATAAAACAAAATATTCCTATTCAGTCTGAACTTTCCCCACTGTCCACAACTCCTGTGTGCCCCGAATCTCAATTGTTCTCGCCACCCGGTACACTCATGCACATTGGTAATGCTACTTTTAAAGTCCTATCATCTAAATATAAAAATCAGTTCTATATTTCACACCAATCATGGTAAACTAGTTGGTTTCCAGAAATTAGGGTTATTTTATGTACAGACGACTTCTGAAAAGAAAAGCTGTGACTTCAAGCATACACATCAGCGTCACCACTGACACACATCTCAGTAGCCAGCAATGGGCCAGATATTCATAACTTTGCCCCAGGGCTAAATTAGCATTGCCTGATGTGCTAAATTAGCCTGGAACCAATAGCCCGCTATATTCAAAAGGGATAGCGCTGGTGCTAAATCTGCTGAATATAGTACTCTAAGGAAGCTGGGCAAACTGGGCTGGGAGTGCAGTTGAAAAATAGCCTGGGAATAAGACAGCTCTGAATATAGCAACCAGGAAGTGCAAATTACAACAGCATTCCAGTTCACAGCGATGTGAAGGAAGGTAGAGGTGAACTAGGTGGCTAATGTGTGTGCTAGCAAAGGAGTGGAGTCAGTAAAGCTGCAAGCATCAACGCATGTGAAATTACATTGTGCAAAAATGTATAATGTTTCAGAAACCTTTGCATGGCACGAACACATTTGCACAGCTTTAGCACAGAGCTAAGCTGTTTGCAAAGCGCAATGACGTTTGCCCTGGGAAAAACTTTGCTATAGTCAAAACTGACATGCAAATGAGCCTACTTAGGTAGTCTGTGGGCAGACATCCAGATTAGCATCTCATGATGATCTGATTTGCATGCAGTTTGCCCAGCACTATTGCAGGGTCCCACAGCTCCACCTGTAGGTCAGTCTGGAAGTACAGGGGCTGGCTGGGTATGCCCACAGCTCCACGTGTAGGTCAGTCTGGAAGTACAGGGGCTGGCTGGGTCTGCCCACGGCTTCACCTGTAGGTCAGTCTGGCAGTGCATGGTGGTAGCTGCAGGCTACACTTGAACAGTACAGCATAGGTTATTGTGCCCCAGGGAGCTACACAGCACAGGCACAGGTGGTGGTGCTGCATGCAATTGTCAAACTGTACTTCATGCTACAGTGCACAGCAGACACTTCAGTTGCAAGGGGGCCAGTGTTGTGAGGGACACAGCAATGCCTATGGTGTGTAGGGCAGTGATGACTACTGCACTGTACACAGTGACAGGCCCAACTTGCAGGTGTTTACTGACAGTGGATATTACTGTTATGCTTTGTGCGACCCACAGACACTGCACCACTGGCATGGGATACTTATAGTGACATATACATGGCTGGCTGTGTGTGCTATGGTGTCTGTACAGATGTGTGGTATGTGGCAGTAGAGGCACATACCATCACACTGGCACACTGGTGTTGGGGTATTCCCAAAACTGGCCCATTTGTACTGCGTGGCTTGTCCCAGCTTTGTGGCCACACCCAGTCTGTGGTACAGTCTGACCACATGTACACCCTCCCCTTAACACCCTCCATGCCCCCAGCGCTGCATGTGTGTGCTGCCATCTGTTGGTGTCCACTGAAGGGTGGTCTGCAGGTGTGTGCTGTATGGCCACACTGCCACCAGGAGCCAGGTCACGACTTACTGCCTGGCGTGGCTGGAATTGGTGGCAGATGATGGCATCATAGGGATGCCATCAGTGAGCAGCATGTTTCCTCTGTGTCTGGATTATTTCTATGTGTCATACTTACTGGTTAGGGTCACGCAACAGTCACGCAAAGCCACAAAGTCACACAAAGCTGGTTTACCCAAAGTTAAGACTACCTTTTCCTGGGCAATAATTTGCACTGCACAAAGTGTTGCGCTAAGTCATGCAAAAACACTTTGTGCTGCGCTATTCACTAAATGTAGCATTGCGCCTGTATTCATGTACATGCCCCCTCAGTTTGGTCCTTGCATACATTATAATTTTGCCCAGTGCTAATGCAGTTTGCACGTGCTATCTGACGTTTTGAATATAGCGGACCCGTGCTAACCCGGCGCTAACCCTGCACAAACGGTTTGAACCCAATGCAAAGTTTTGAATATCTAGTCCAACGTCTTTTGAAGCTCACCCTGTTCTCTGTTATATCCTCTTTATTTCTGCCCCCTACCCTGATCCACTCCAGGAGGGAATACATTTTAAATCTCCAATATCTGATGAAGTTACCAGCCACTGATGTAAGTAACAGTATAAAGGCAGTGGATGAGAGGGCAATGCAGTATCACAAATTAAATCATCCGTAACTTAAAGTGGCAAATAAGACTTGATAAGGCAAGTGAGGAATTAGGGTTACAAACAACAGTCAGCTGAAACAACAAGTTGAGGAGGTCAGTAAGTGACTCCATAACATCCTTAGATACTAAGATACTGTGGGTGGGGGGATAGGGGATGCAGTGGACAGATGGGGGAATTCCAGGACACAGGGCAAAGGTGGAAAGGCCTGGTCACCCATTAGGGTGAAGATTTTTGGCACCAAAAGTAGGGAGACATCATTAGACCAGGAGAAAGCCTCTGTAAACAGTAACGATCGGGGGGGGGGGGGTATTAGTCTGGAGAGTCTTGTCAACAGAACAGCCTAGGGTGAACAAATTACTATCGGCTAAGACAGCCAGCCTACATGGGAGTACAGGTTACATTGGTGAGTGAGTCAATTGGCTGATGAAACAAAGATATTTTAATACATCACCTCCCACCTGGATACTACAGATTTAGGCGAGTTTCATGATTTTACCCTGACACCATACCAGACAAGCTGTGGTCAGAACCAACATGGCTACAATATCCCTTTAAGTGTGCCCATGGGGATAACTAAAAACAGAGCTCAAAGCGTAAATGTCTGTCGTGTCCAAGATGGCCACCTGAGCTGAGTGCGCATGTGCAACTTCACTGCAACTGCAGAAGTGAAGTCAGGCATGCACAACTGAGACTTGTTTGCCATCTTAGGCATGGCGGACATTTCTGCTATAAGTTAAAATAGTGTGCTCACAAGGTGGGGCCTACTGCAGCAACAGAGGGGGAACTGGGGTTGTGGAGGGGGAGGGTAAACGCCACACATCACCAATGAGCGCAGCGGTGTGGAAGATGACCGCTGCACTGTAAAAGAGAACTGGGAAGGAATCCATCACCATCCTTTCTCTCTTCTACAGTGATAGCAAAACGTCAACTTGGCTCCACCCATGCAGCCAAAAAAAGGAGAGCAGATGTCCTGACATCTCTTCACCGTCCTACAGCCCCAATCAATCTCTCATGTTCAGCTGGAGTCACCATTGCCTCTAGCCCTGTTTGTCTTGATAGGGCAGTATTTATAATTCAGCACACAAAAAACATTTGACTTTTGGCTTCCAGTGTGCACATCAAACTTCAGATATTGTTCCTAACATATATAATTTGCATATGCAAATTCTGTTATTTGCTACAATAATCTTATACATGCTGAGGTGGGGAAGGGTGGTGCATTTTTCAAGACTCACCTTTAAATGATAGGAGAGCAGCAGCTTCCCGAATCGTGACTTCCAACGATCTATCCGGACCTTCTTCAGGATCCTCAGGCTGGTTTTTCGGCAGCCACCGTCAGCATCGATGCCTTCCAGCAGGACCCTTTCAATGCGGGAGAAAGAGTACCTGGAGCCAGAGAGGGGAAGAAGCAAGTACTGTATGCCTTTTTTTTGAAATGTTGTATGTAGTCAGAAGTGTCTCAGGCACCGTCTTATATCCCTGCCCCACTTCCCTTGAAGTGCCAAGAATAAGATGTGGCAGTAAAATACAGGCTACACTGAACCAAGATCACCATTCTTGCATCCAGCAGGATCCCCTTTCCAGCAAAACAAAGACAGCTGGCATTAGATGGAGTCATATCCCATAACATTTCTCAAAAAATTAAATCTCAGGTCATTTCGTTCTTAACCCTTGCAGGGCCACAGACTGATACATCAGTCCAGAATTCTTGTATGTTCTAATTCTGTCGGCACCCTAAGGTTTAAATACAGAAGGCATTTTTATAAAAACAGGTTATTTAATATTCTGTTTGTCTACCTTTTCCAGTACTGCCCACTTTCCACTCAACTACCCCCCACGGCTCCCTAGTTTCAGATTCAGTTTATTTATTATATTGGAAAGGCAATTGTGAGCATAAACTTCCCATTTTCACAAGCGTCCAGTTTTACAAAAATGCAAGTGCATCACAAGAATTAATACAGACAACATAAAAGTTATATAACACAACAATACAGTAGAATGAGGTGTCTGCTGTAATGACGGGACAGAAGCAATGGTTACAATGGAAAAGTTGTATATGAGCAGGTATAAATGGACGAACAGACACATTGTCACAAGACAGTGGAAACTGTGGGATAAATTTATTCATTTGCTTTGAACAGCACTTTTGGACATGAGGTGGAGAAGAGTGAGATGGGATGGGAATTGAGGCTAGGGAGGCGGCAGTAGCGAGGTGATGGGTCATATAGTAAAACACTAGAAGCGGCATGAGGGAAAGTGTGAGGGGGAGACAAGTGCTTAATATGGGGTAAGTGGTCACCTACCCCTCTAGTCCTGTCCTTACTGCCTCCTAAGGTTATGTCTTAACCCATGGGGTCCACAACCTGGAGCTTCTGTGGCTGTGGGGGATTCCATTGAATGTGGCAGGGATCCCCCCCCCCGGTCTGTCAAGTGTGGGGTAAGGACTGGCCAGTAAGTTTGTCAGGGGCTGAGAGAAGTCACATCAAATGTGGGATGAGAACTGTCCAGCAGGTTTGTTGGGGGCTGAGAGGCAGCACATATAGGATAGTGTGTGGTAGCCAATACACAATAATGCTATTCTTACACCAACCAGTTACCATGACGACAAGGACCTTGAGAGCAAAGCGCAAAAGGTGGAAGAAGAGCACCGATGTGTATTGGGTACCATACACTATTCTATATAGCATATAGTAAAAAAAAAAACTGCAAAATTCACTTATTTTTTGTGTTAGCACAAGCAGTCCTTACATTCTGCCAACCGCACTACCAACATCTGCAAGCTGCTAGCTTATGCATGCGATGCTTCAACCGCGCACTGTCCTATTAACAGCACTGATGGGGGCGGTTGCATTGTGATGTAGCTGCTAACAGAGAATGAAAAGTCATTCTGCATTAGTAGCCACATCACTATTGTAACAGAATGACTTTTTCAGGTGTAGTGAGAACTGGCCAGTAAGTTTGTCAGGGGTCGACAGGTGGCACGTCAAATTTGTGGTGAGGACTGACCAGTGAGTCTGTTGGACCCAAGCGGTGGCAGACAGCGGCAGCATTCTGCTATCTCTGTGGTGTTTCTTGCTGTTTCCCCAGTCTCTGTTGGATGCAGTTAACGAGCCGCCATGTATGAATGCTCATGGGGCATCCAGTTGCGAAGCGGCACAGTGCGCCAACCGGCATCCTCTCTCCAACTAGCTGCTCCATTTGCACTACCATCTGATGTCACAAGATGGCAGTATCATCGAGAAGCCTGCTGCCTCCCCCACCAAAAAAGGAGAAGAGTATCTTCTGGTAAATACAATGCCTCCCGACTGTCCCTCTTGTGTTGCAGGCTCATTCTGGAACCTGGACCACTGGTGACGTGACTTGAGTCATTAATTACAAACTCAGTCATAATGAGCCATTTTTTAAAATTTTTTTTATTTTGCTTTTCACAGAGTTTATTTTCTCCCTGGCCATGTCCATCATCTGTAGGGATATACCCTTGTCCCAGGAATGTATCCTGTTCAGGCTTGCATCTATGGTCTCCCCCTGGATCCCCAGTAGTCCACTGGCTACCCCATAGATTTGATCTTTGTAGCAGAGGCTCAGGAAGGGAGTGGCTGGCCACCATGTGGACCAGAATGCATATCCACATGCCCAGTGTCGTAGCTTGACTTTCAGACCATGATTTCTCTAACTTTGAGCGCTCATTTCCAAGCAACAAACACTTTACCCGATTGGCCAATGAGGGTGGTACAATAGGGAACTAGCAGGGTGTGAGTGTCAGAGGATCTGAGGGAGTGGGAGGAAGGTGGGTGGGGGAGGGAGAGAGGAGCATGAGAGGCAGGAGGAAGTACACCAAGCCAGAATTTGGAAGTTAGCTTGGCACATTGAGCCAGGTGTCTGTTAGGAAGCGAGGGGAAGGAAAGGGCACAGTATAGGTCACAATGATGGGTTCGACATGGGGCTTTAATGTGTGCAATAACTAAAATCAACTGAAAATGGGGTCCAGCCCTTATTAATATTCATGTCTTGGCCACCTCATATAGGGGAGTTTAACCTCTTATGGATGATAGTAACCCCCTCCCCACAATTTAAAGATCAGTATTCCCGCTCCTTAACATGTATAATTTAATCGTTATGATGATATGTTGATTTCATGCTAATGTCCAATTTGTATTTTGGTCCACTAAAGCTGTTAATTTAAACTAAGCCTTTCATTTCGCTTGCCTCAGCCTACCATCCATACAGTCTGCAGACTTTGGAACTCCACCAACGGAAATGTCTACGCGTATGGAATGTAACGATTTCCCATTGCATTTATATTCCATGGAATTGGCATCAAATCTGCAGAATTTCACAGTGTCATCCTGGACAACCTCCTATCACCTTTAACACATAGCTCACCTCCAGTAAACTGGATGTTTAGGTACCAGGTCGACCCCGGTCTTTATGATTTCTTCAATCTTGTCAGCAGATGGCCAGCTTTGGCCTAGCCTGGGCCAGGGGAAGTGCCAGCTGGTAAATGGTTCTTTGATGAATGGCACCAGATCGACATCAATCTCATCCTCTTTGTAGAGAACAGTGAAAGTTACAGCTGGGGTGCCTTGATAACGTCGGTGAACATCAACGGAATCTTTAAGTTGAAGAACAGACATATGATTAGTACTTAGTGTCGATGTGGCTCTGTAGGTGGCTCTCTCGACTTTGGGGTCCGAAGATCCTGGTATCAAGTCTTTGAATTTTTTTCATTCAACTACTGTTGTGCACTCTATAAAAGCTTACCTGGTGGTCAATTGCATTATCTGTGGCTACGGTAGTTCAGAGCACAGCAGCCAGGTTCCTGACCACTGTTTGGAGGTCACCCTCCTCCAAGGGCTAAGGTGGCTTCTGTCTACCTTTGGAATGCACTTCATGAGGGGATCCACACTGCTAGCATGGTAACAACTTTTAAATACTGATTAAAGAACCATCTACTCCAAGCATATGGATAAGTTCAGCTGGCTCTGTGTTACATGTTGATATATGTTTTGAAATTCTAATCTAGTTTCTTATTTATGATGTGAATTCCCTGCATGGGTGTTCTTATTATGTATATCTGCTGTGGTTTCTGATAGCTGTAGCACTGAATAATGAAAGGGTGCTTTTATCCCTGGAGGGGTGCCTTGTGTAAGTAAATAAACCAAACCGAGTTCCACACTAGAGGCATGGCGCTGCTGACTCTGCACTGTGGTACATAATGGGGTTGTTTCCCTGTTTTGGGTACCATCCTTCAGAGTGACCCTGTCACCTCAAGGGCACTTTTAAAAAGTTTTAATATTGGGACCACAAAAAAACTCAGGACTTGTACTCACTTCTCTAAACATCTTTAGTCTCCTCCCCAAAATGGATTGCCTGAAGGTATGAGTCTCTCATCATAACCCAGACTTGCTATCTGTGGTGAAAACCTGGTTATCCCCAAAGATACTAGACACTGCTATCACTCATCCTGGGTACAACTTGTACAGACAGGACTGGCACTCGGAAAGAGGTGGGGGCTGTGTCACCTACATTAAAGACTCTCTCCAGGGACATGTCTTACCTCCCCCGTGCAGCAGTGACAACTTGCAAGCTCTGGCCATCATACTGCTTTTAGGGGCACACAATAGAGTGCTCACCTTGCTCTCAGTATATATTCCACCCAAACTAACCAGGACCGGCGTCAGCAACCTGCTGGACTACATTAGTAGTAAAGTAGTAGTAGCAGTAGTAAAAGATTTATTTTTATTCAGGATAAGTTCTTTTTTCACATCTTAGGCCGAAGCTTTTTCTCAAGATGGTTCTGACAATAGGACTTTAAAATTGTTCAAATACAAACACAGTACAAACAGCACTTTCAATCTCTAAGACCTTACAAACGTATAATAAATATACTTATATTCCAACACGACTTGTACAACTCATTTCACAACATGAAATACCAATTAAAAATCCATGAGATTTCTTATTCATCCATTGCACATACATCTAACTTTCAATTCCTCTGTCAGAAACTTGGTAATCAGAGATGGTTTATAGCCTGATTTACTTTTTATATCATTCAACAGTTGACTGTCTGAGGCATATTCAGCTTTAAATGCCATGTTAGTAAAACTATTTTTTATCCTAGGTTTGTAGGGAGTCGCCTCATTATCTTTTAATTTATATTTCTGCTTAACATTTTTCTCCTCTAGTTTATCCCTAAGATATTTTGGTTCTCCTGTCATTTGTAATCTATGTGTTCGTAGGGCCCTTATCATTTTTCTCCTATTTTCAAGTGTTAACCAATCCAGTGTTAAATACAAATTACAATGGTGGGTTTTATAATCACATTGTAAAATGAATCTGGCTAAATTATTATAAGTAACCTCAAGCTTTCTTAAGAGAAAGCCTGAAGACTTTCTATATATATGACTCCCATAATCTATTATAGGAATTAATAATTGATTTACTATTGATTTCTGCATACTAATATCTGTACAAAACCTATTTCTTCAAAAAGCCCCTAATTTTCTATTTACTTTACCCACCAATTATTCTATATGTATATCAAATTTCAGTCCCTGGTCAACCCAAACTCCTAAGTATTTATAAAAAGAAACTTGCTGTAATGTTTCCTGTCTTAAAGTTTTTATAGTCAAATCCTGTTTATGATTGATTCTATCCTTCTGTATTGAAAAAAGAAGCGTTTTCGTTTTTTTACTGTTTAATACTAATTTTGAATTTACTAACCATTTTTCTAACCCTGTGAAATCTTCCTGAAGTCCCTTTTCTGTCCCATTAAAATTTGTACCACATGCTAGTAAAACTGTATCATCTGTGTATAATTTAATTTTGGTGTTAATAGCTACTTTTACCAAATCATTAACATAAATCAAAAAAAGAATCGTGCCCAAAATGGACCCCTGTGGTACCCCTCTAACAACTTTAAGCTGTTTTGAGGCTACATCTTCAAGTTGAACTAGTTATGTTCTTTCAAATAAGTAGGAAGAAAACCATCCCAGTGTTTCACAGTCTAGGCCCAATCCCTCTAACCTCTGGAGCAAAACTCTGTGGTCCACGGTGTTGAAGGCTTTGGATAGGTCCACGAACACCACGCCCACTCCCCCCCCAAACTGAGAAGAGACAACATCAGTTAGGTCGGTGAGCACGGTGTCCGTGGAATGCCCTTTTCGGAAACCTAATTGTGAATCTGAAAGTAAGTGGTATTTCTCCAAATAACCACTTAACTGGTTTTATACCAGTTTTTCCATTTCCTTCAACACCGTGGACAACAGGGCAATCGGCCTATAGTTTGAAGGGCCAGTTGGATCATCCTCTTTAAAAACTGGGACTACCTTTGTTTTCTTCCAACTAGAAGGAAACCTCCTTTCCATCAAACTCCAATTAAATAGCTTGGTCAATATAGGGGCCAAAAATTCCACAGTATCCTGTAAAAACCTGTTTTCTGTATTGTCTAACCCATATGCTTTGTTGACTTTCAATTTATTTAATTCTTTCTGAACCTCATTACAACTAATTTTCCTAAATCTAAATTTTGGAATTTCCAGAGTAGCATCCAATGGAAAATCTAGTACTAAATGATCTTCTGGAATATCTATACCAGGTAAATCTATAAAATATGCATTCAGCATGTCTGCAGAATTTACTTTACTCTGTAATATACCATTTTGTTGAATTTGTACAGGGGGTTTGCTTGTAACTGTTTTTTTCCAAGGATTGTATCAAGGACCAATATTTCTGGGGATCAACTGTATCAGCAATTTTTGTTTTATAATATTGCTCTTTTGTGCTCTTTACCCTAGTGCTCATTCTGTTATGATATTTTTTATACTCTTCCCAATCAACTCTACTTAACGATTTATTAGCTTTCTTCCATAATTGATGTTATATCCTTATTTCTTTTTTTAACTTTTCTGTCATCCATGAGGGTAGTTTTATCCTTGCTATGGTTGTTTTAAAGGGAGCAACCCTTTTACAAGCCTCTAAAAACATTCTTGTAAACTCTTTCACAGCTAAATCCAGATCAGGAATAAGGAAAATTCTGTACCACTCTAGGCTTGCCAATGTATGTAAAAATAATTATTTACTGTAATGTTTAAAAGACCTCTTTCTTATTTATATTGGGACTTCTGATTTTATTCCTTTACCTTCAGTTTTTAATTCACAATTACATACAATTGAACAGTGATCTCCCAAAGCAGGTTGATTTACCTGTACCTTTTGAACTTTTATATGTTCTGTTACAAAACATAAATACATTTCCTTTACTATTCAAATCTATCTTTCTGGTGGGTGTCATCACAACCTGGGTCAGACCAAGGGGACTCTAACTCTGCACCAGTGCATCGCTCCTTGGTCCACCCTAGGCTGCATTGAAATCCCCCAACAGAAAAAAATCATAACCCATTGTTAATTTCTATATACATTGTGCCAAATGCCTAAATTCCTCTACCCTCCTCTAGTACTCTGAGTCTAAACACAGAAATTGTTCTGCTAGGTGACTTTAATATAAATTGGCGCTCCCCTGCCTCCACCTCTGTCAAGGAAACCCTATCTGCTATCCATTTCTCCCAAACAATGCCCACTCTGACATGAGTCAACTACAAGACCGGCACCAGTACACTGCTGAACTAGGTGCTCACCAACAATTCTGCTCATATCTCCAATCTCACCATTCTCCCCACCTGTTTGAGTGACCACTCCCCTGTCAAATGCCACTGGAACAACAACTACTGCAAACCCACCACCAGAACCATAAAAATCAGGCTTCTACTAAAAGGGCACCTCCCACAACTAAAGTCAGATCTAAAACTCCTTGACTGGAGGGACCTCCATAAAACCAGTGATGTGGACACCGCACTTGACTTCTCTGTGTTAAAATGTATTGCAGTCTGTGGCAAACACACCAGTTACTACAAGAAAATCCAAAGGGCCTTTTAACCCCTGGATTACCCCTGAACTTCTGGAGCAACTTGCCTTAAGAGGTCATATCTGGCAAATAGCACAAGCTCAGGGGACTACAGCAAACCTGCAACGATATAAAAAGGCCCACAACAACTGTACGAAAGCTATCCACCATGCAAAAAGTACATACTACAAAGAAGCCCTCTAATTCATGGAACAGCAGCAAGTCTTTCTGGGCCAACCTTAAAGACATCACAGGGAAAGGCCCCCAAACTCTCCCTGCTATACTTACTGTTGAGGGGGTTCCAAACTTGGACCCTCTGCTTATTGCCAGCTCACTGAATCATGCTTTCACTGACCTCAGTAATGTGCT
This sequence comes from Neoceratodus forsteri, assembly GCA_016271365.2. NCBI lineage: Eukaryota > Metazoa > Chordata > Ceratodontiformes > Ceratodontidae > Neoceratodus > Neoceratodus forsteri. Next base: position 298,667,181 of record JADMNL010000026.1, read on the forward strand.
CCCCAGGGACTTCTTCAATACCCCCCAACTCAAGTGACAATACAAGGTTGCCTGCACTACCATCTAACCAGACGCTATTCTGCTTCAAAATGGTCTCTGAAGCAGATGCTAGGAAATACCTTGAAAAGGTTCTCGGAAAATTTTGGTGCAATGGGGACTCCTTGGACCTCAAATTTGTTCACTTGGCACTGAATTAAATACTTGGACCACTAACCAGAATTCTTAACCTATCCCTCTTCCACTCACAATTGCCCCAAAGATGGAAATCTGCTACAGTCACCCCCTTACACAAAAGTAGGGACAGGTCCTTACATAATAACTACAGACTGATTTCCATACTCACGTTGCTCTCCAAGGCTCTCGAGTGGATTGTGGCCAACCAGATGGTGGAATACTTTAATCAATGCCAACTCCTATGCCCAGAGCAACACGGGTTCCAGGGACGGCCACAGTACCATCACAGCCCTATTTGAATTTACTAAATTCATCCATAGCACCTTAGTCCAAGGCCACCTTGTAGAGGCAGCCTTCATTGACTTATCAAATGCATTTGATATGGTTCATTATGTGTTCCTCCTCAAGCAGCTATCTGACATTGGACTCGCACCTGAAACTGTAAACTGGTTTAGCAGTTACTAGAGCCACTGCTCCCGGCAAGTCAGGATTGGGGAAGTCCTATCAGGCAGCCGACCTGTCAGATCTGGTGTACCGCAAGGGGTCCTTTCTCCTGGCCTCCTGCCATTACCACATGCTCCTGTATGCTGAAGGCACGGTGATTTTTACCAGCAACCTGTGCCCTGAACTCCTTGAAACTAATCTTCAAAATGTCTTTGCATCTGCAGAAAATTGGTTTGAAGAGCAAAAACTGGTCATGAATTATGAAAAAAACACGGGTCATGCTCTACTTCACAGCCAAAAGCAAGCAAAAAAGCTACCCCCTGGCAATAAGGAATGACAGCGATGACACACTGGAACTCATCCCACATTTCAAATATCTGGGGGTTACATTCGACTCCTCCCTGTCCTTCTCCCAGCATATCGATATCACTGCAGGCATTGTCTAACCCATGACGCTTTAAACCTGGCAATCAGCAGCTCAGTTGTCTCCCTCATAGACTATGGGCTAGCCGTATACAGTCCTGCTACCAACATGGTGCACTCATGAATGCACCAAGACTCACACACCTGTGAACATTATGCTCAGGCTGGCTGGCTTCAACTGAATGACAGAATCAGGTATCAAACTTGCCTTTTTGCCAAAGAAGTCACATTGAATCTGCTTCCAACAGGGGAGCAGAACCTGCTGACACTGCCTATGAGTACCAGACAAACCAGAAGCTCTGCCACTCAAATTTTCCAAGTGCCCAGATGCCACACTACCATGGCACAGCGTGCGTTCTCACTCCGCGCACCCCTCTGGGTAAACGCACTGCCCCCTGACATCTCTGGCTCCTCAGCGATCGACTCTTTTAAAGGTAGACTGCGCCAGCACCTCTTCGATATGAGTAGCTGCAAGTGCCCTCGCTAAAGCTCAGCACACAGCAACAGTCAGTCTCTAGCACTTATCTTTGCCCCTGTCATGACAGGATAGTCAAACTGCAGCACTTCACCTACCTCTGTACCCCTCTCTGACTCTGCTTCTTGCCACCTTGACCTCTCCCTACCCTCCTTCCTCCCTGCCTTCTGTGCTGTGCTCACCTAGCCCTCCCGCTCCCAATGTATCCTTCCCTATCCTTGTCTGCTTTTCATCTTGATACGGGCATACATTGTACAATGCTGCAGCACAGCTAGTGCTTTATGTTTGTTATCTGTAACCTCCATGAATATTTTTCTCAGTATTTGTAAATTTGTGCACAGTATTGTACCTTGTTGTCTAATGTATCTGACGTGGAACCTTTCAACGAGCAACTGCTCACAGGTATTATCCAAGAACTCAATGAATAAATGAAATAAATAAACTCTGTGAACATTGCTGGCATGCCAGAAAATGGGGAGTATGCCAGTATCTCTGGAACCTTGGCATGCTGTGTACTATGACCCTGAGATGCCAGCATGCCTGAAAAGGTGGGGTGTTGCTGTTTAAATGCTGTGTTTGTATCAGATTATGCCTCCATATTATCATTAAGTTTAAACTGATGTTAAATCTTTACAGAACTAACAGCACTTAATTTAAAAGGCATGCATAATTAGATGAAATGCCCATGTCAACATGCTTCACCTCCATGTAGTCAGTATCCGGCAGCCAAATGGAGGGGAGAGCTGCATCAATGAGTTCTGGTGCTGCTGTGTGATGCCTGGACGGGCTGGCCTTATCCCCACAAGTTCTTTTAAAACCCAAAAACCTGCAGCACTCTTCAGTTCATCTCAAGCATCCAGCCAAAAACCAATCAGTCACAGTTGTTGACTCGGGCCCCCCACGGACCCTCCCCACACACACAGATATTGACTTTCATTGTTATCACCAAAGCTTTTGACACTTACTAAAAAACTTGTCAGGCAACCCTGGCACCGGAATGTCTTATAGACATGCTAGTCCAGGTGCTGGAAACCTGACAATAACACTATCGTGTCAGAACTTGGTTCAGGCATGCTGGTGTAGATGCCATATTTTTGGTACTTGGACCAGTATGCTGGTATTAGAATAGCCTTGAACTCCTACTGAGGCTGGCCCCGATTTTACCTGCTTACTGCACACCTATTTCCCAACAGTTCCATGTCATACCTGCTTGATTCAGAGTCTGCAAGGCTTGAGTCACTTTCTTTTTGAAAATGGACATGACCTTCTCAGGTGTCACCATACCCCAGCCCCAGTGGTAATGGTTCCAAAACATCGTTTTGCTGCCAGGGAGATATAGCAGGATAGAGTGGTATATAGATTGCTATGTAGCTGCTGTCTGCATGCTGAGATGTAGATTGGATACCAGGCATTGTAAACCATGATTGAAAAGGCTTGTACGTCATATTTATCTTTGGGAATTCTTCCAGAGGTACCAGGAAATCAAATTCATCTGGGTCAGATACCTGTAGCCTCTCTATGTAGCTTCCTGATCTGTGGAACTGTGAGCCGAATCTGGGATCCTGTTCCTCCACATTCTGAAGAATTGCTTTCACCTTTGGGAGGACAGTGCCCAAAGCCTTTTTGGTCTCTTCCCTTGAAATCCGCACCTCATTGTCCAGGAACCTGGACAGGGTTCTGCTGTCTGGATGACCCCAGCTGTTCCATAGTGAGAGAAAATCCATTTTGCTGTGGCAATTTTAAAAGCGCGCCAAATAATGCTAGCTCCACTGAGATTTGGCAAGGAATATAGTTTCACTTTCTGCAGGAACGTCCACTGTCCATTTGCTTTGCATACACTTAAAGGCACAGTGCTCCATTTAACAAGCACCTAGCATCATGGGAGCCTTTGGAAAAAAACAAAACAATGTTAGATCTATTTCAGCTACTATTTCATATAGATTTTATTTTCGGTACTTAGCTCCAGGGGTTCAGTTAATTTATTTTTACAGATGTCTAAAACTTTCCTGAGTTGAAGTCTGGAAATAATTCCAAATGTTTGGAAGGCAAAATACTTTCTGCATCCCACATTTTGGAAGTCAGTATTGTAGGAAGGACTAATTTGTGGATGCTAATATTAACGTGGTTCTCCAGTACAAGGGAAGTCACCAGTGGGGTCCCACAGGGGTCGGTGTTGGGACCGGTGTTAACGTCTTTATTAGGGACATAGGGGAAGGCATTCAGGGAAAAATGTGCATGTTTGCTGACAACATCAAGCTCTGTGGGAGGGTGGACACTCAGGAGGGGATAAAGCAGATGAGAGAGGACCTAGCCAAACTAGAAAAATGGGCAGGGATATGGCAACACGGGTCCTATGCCAAAAAGTGTCAGATGATGCACATAGGGGTGAAGAACCCGAGAACAGAGTGCCATATTGGAAAAATTCAGGTTACGCCATTGGAGGAGGACAAAGATCTGGGGGTGATAATTTCTAGTGACCTGAAGTACTCGACTCAATGCAAAAAGGCTGTAGCAAAGGCTAATAGGATGTTAGGGTGTATTGCTAGGGGAATTAGCAGTAGGAGGAGTGAGGTTATTCTGCCTCTGTACAGGTCATTGGTCAGACCTCACTTGAAGTATGGAGTAAGATACTGGCACCCACACCTGAAGAAAGACATAAACATGATAGCAAGGATCCAGAGGAGAGTGACTACAATGATGGAGGGACAGAAGGATAGAGCATATGCAAAGATGTTGGAGGACCAGGGGATGCACACTCTGGAGGAGAGGAGGCAGAGAGGGATATGATTGAGACATTCAAGTGTTTAAGGGGGATTAACAGAGTGAACTGCAGGAGCTTATTCATAAAAGGGCCACCACCACCACCACCACCACCACCACCAGAGGGCACAGCCTTAAGCTGGTGAGGGGTAGAGGCAAGAGAGATATAAGGAAGCACTTTTTTACAGAAAGAGTGGTGATGGCATGGAACAAGCTGCCACATAAGGTGGTGGAGTCAAAGTCAGTGGGAGCCTTCAAAAGACCCTGCACCGAGCATAACGGAATGTCAGGAGGTATTGTAAGAGGAAAGACCAAAAAATTCAGGGGGTGGGGTTGCACATGTAAAGTTAAAGTTGAAAATAACCCATATTATTTTGAGCAGACCCGATAGACCGAAAAGTGTCCTTCTGCTGGCCACAATATACTGCAGCAGCCATCTTAGTCACAGCGGAGTGTACAGTATTCCACTGTAACCGTTGAAAATAAGGTTTCAACTATAGATATCCTCCACCATCCCTCTCAGCACCCACCCCAACCCCTCCAGAAACATACCAGTAACACTGGGGGTACCCAATCCCCCAGTGCAGGAATCTCACTCCTTTTTTTAAACCTGTAAAAAAAAGGCCATCAATGTCTTTTACAGCCATTAGATTCCCCCACCTGACCTTCCATTCAGCACCCCCCAAGCCCTTACATATTGATCAGGAGTCCAATGCCATAATCTTCTCTGGACTGCAGACATGTCTTCAGTCTTCAAAACAGGACTGTGAACTGAAGAAACATGTACAGTATGTGCTGCAATGTATTTCAATAGGATTTTTAACATGGTGGCATACCTTGGGGGCATTTATGGACCACATTTTCAACATGCCTTTTTTGGGACCCCATCCCATCAGCAACTGCACTCACATTAGGCAAATCTGTCCCGATAGATTGTTTTGGTGCCCCAGTGTGAAATCACCTTTCAGGGAGGAGTTGACCATTTTCTCTACCCTTGTTCATGAGGTGGGGCCACAAAAAGGCTATTGAAAATTTGGTGTAAAAATATTAGAAACAAAATAACAAAGTTACGAGCCTAGATTGAATTTTGCGAATAGTGGCTCATAACTTTGGTAATTTTCAATGTTTTTACCCAACATGTACAATATAGCTATATCTTCGCAGCACCTCCTGAATGTGACAGTTGCAATTTTTCAAATCCTGGCCAAAATGTTTTTTTTTTTCATGTCACAAAAGGTGATTTTGCGGTCCCTGCATGAAATCTTCCACGGGCAGGAGTTGAACATTTTCTGTGTCTTTGTTCATGAGGTGGGGTCATAAGAAGGCTATGTTTAACATTTGGTATAAAAATATTAAAACACAACAGAATCATGAGTCTTCATTACATTTTGCAAATGCAGGCTCATAACTTCGGTAATTTTCAATATTATTACTACAAATTTACAGCATAGCCATTTCTTTGCAGTGCCTCATGAATGTGACAGTTTTGATTTTTTTTAACTCTGGACCAAAACGTGTTTTTGCATTCTGAAAGCTGATTTTGCTGTCCCTCCCTGAAATCACCTTTTGGGCAGAATTTGAACATTTGCTCTGCCCTTCTTCATGAAGTAGGGTCATAACAAGGCTATGTTGAAAATGTGGTGTACAAATATTGCAAAACAACAAATGTATGAGCCTACGTCACATTTTCCTAACCCAGGTTTGCAGCTTTGGTAATTTTCAATATTTTTACTCCAAATTCCTCTCGTGCAACCCTATTGGCTCTTGCCAGAGTTTGTTCTTTATAACTGTGCACATTAAAGGAGACTACTCAGCACCAAGACCCCACACCCAAGCAGGGGCATCATGCAAAGAGAATTATAGTGGGGGGGGGGCACAAAATCTAAAACTTTCTTGGGAGGTCTGTGGGCATGCTCCCCCAGAAAAATCTTGAAAAACTGAAGCCAACTGGTGCATCCTGGTGACTTTTAGCAGTCTGGGAAGCAGCCTCTTGGCAGTCTGCTAACAGGCAGCAAAATGCTGGGGCTGACACACAGCACTGTTTGTATTGTATAATAATCAATTATAAAAGACATACCCACCCACACTTTTTTCACTTTAATCCCTGAGGCTGGGCACCGTCAGTAGGATGGACAAACAAAACTGTCAGTGCAGCATTCTGTTCTCCCTCCTGCATCCCAACTCCCCAAAACACAGTGATTCACAAGAAGGTGTCTGACTGTGGAAGAGTGCGGAATGCGCCAGTTATCTTCTCGTGCCTGGGGCAGGACTTGATATTGTATTAATGTTAGGAACTGTGTGTGCTGGAAGGGGAAAGGGTGGGACTTGGGTGCTGCTACTGGGGTACACGGATGAGAGTTGGATTTTTTTTAAAGTTAAATTATAGCAAGAGGAGACAGTGACTGGCCATATGAATTGCAGGAGTGGCCAGGGGTTGTGTGAAGCTGAACTAAAAGGGAAATTTGTTGTGTGTGTGTGTGTTGGAGTGTGTGTGTTCCTACAGTTGGTTTAGTCTGAATAGCTTGTATTGGGAGTGGGATATGTATTTGGGTGTTTAGAATGTACTGTTTGTATAAGGATTATATTTTGGGTGTGTAAACAGGGCTGTATTCTGGAGTTCAATCCTGTGCCAGTTGTAGGACAGGAAACTGCAGAAACAGAATTGGGAAGGGGCAGGAGATTAGCCAGCACCATTTTAAACTGTTTCTGTTTGTGACTGAAACTTGAAGCACCAGGAACTGTTAGCCTATGACGTAATGCAGTACCTGATGTCTGCATATACACACACACTGTTAGTTGGACTGGATACACATTGGACTGTATGTGTTTGTGAAACTTGAGAACACTATTGGTGGGTTTGTAATTGGGTTCATAAACGACTGCAGTCAGTATAGAGAGACTGCATTTCTCTGTTCTGAATAGGTATTGTGACTCATGGGTAGGATTGTGACGTTCAGTGGTTGTGGGGCAACAGTGTGGAGGCTGGGAGGGTGCCCAATATACCACAGGCTAAGGGGGCTCAAGGAAGAAGTTCAGTGGCTTGGCAAGGAGTTGGGGAGATTGAGGGGTGAGAGGAGGGTTGCACTGGTAGAAGAGCTGACATCTGAGAGTATCGGGGGGGCACCACAGAGAAAGAACAGTGAGTAAAGGGGAGGGGCAAACTAGACAGGAAGCCAGCTGCTGAAGGGTGGGCTCCGGTAGGGCCTAGCAAATTAGGAGCAGCAGTAGGCAGGAGGGAGGAGAAAACAGTAAGGCAAAGAGGGTAGGGAACATGTTTGCTGTACTGTCGACACAAGGGGAAGAGGACACACGAGGAGAATGCACAAGGGATAGTACTCATGAAGAGGAGGGAGTGAGGGGCATTGCTAGTGGAGAGATTGAGCATGGCGAGGCAGGGGAAGGGAGAAGGAGGTGGGCAGTCAAACAGGAGGAGGGGAAGGGGTCTCAATTGAGGTGGTGGGGGGAGATACTGGGGCAAATGGTAAAAGCACAATCTTGAGGTCTGCAGGAATGAGAACCTGGTGGGGGTGGCATTGGGCACAAGGAAAGAGAAGGTGGTGTACTGGTGTTGGGGGACTCCATACTCAAGGGGATCAAATGGGGCAGCAAGGAGGAGAGGCACAGTCAGATATGGGTGGAGTCCATACCAGGACTAAAGACAGACAAGGCAGGACAGGCAATCCTAAGGTGCGGAAGGAGGGGTAGAGGAAACCACACATTGTGGTACATGTGGGGACAAATGACCTAGCAGGGGAAATAGTGGAGGTAATAAGGGAGAGGTCTGAGGAAGTGGGAAGGTTGTGTGAGGTGACTGGGGAGTCTGTGGACTTCTTGGAGGTGCTCCCAGTTCCCTGCGCAAGCACCATAAGAAAGAAGAGGATTAGAGATTTGAACACATGGTTGGCAGAATGATGTTAAACTAAGGGGGTATGGGGTTGTAGGCAGCTGAGGCAGTACCTGGGAGAATAACAATCTGTTTGCAAGGGTTAGGCTGCACCTGAGTGGGGAGGGGAAGGAGGTATTAAAGCAAAGACTGGGGAGGTATATTGCAACAAAAGCGGATTTAAACTAGATGGGGGGTGACAAGTATATAGCAGATAGGCAGGGATCCGATAAAGTGGAGTCACAACCTACTCCTAGGCTAGCAGGGAAGGACTCAGAACAGTCGAAAAGGGGAGGGAATAGAAGAGATGGGATAGAGGGTGATGAAGGGATGGAGGGGGTCTCACTAAATGTGAAAAGCTTAGACAACAAATCAGCTGAGCTACAGGCACTCTTGGCAGTGTGGAGGGTGGATATTACAGATGTCATTGAAACATAAGCAACTGAACAATCTCAGGGTACAAATTATACAGGAAAGACTGTAAGGAGGATGGGTAGCAGTCTTTGTGAGGGATGGGATCAAATGCACAAGGGACAAGGAGGAAGAAAGGAGAACAGAGGCAATCTGGTTGCAGCTCCTAGACTCAAGGGATAAGAAACCGAGGATCGGGGAGGTATGCAGGCCGCCATCCCAGTCTGCAGAGCTTGACAGGGAATTAGCAGAACAAATCAGAAAGGTATGTAGAAAAAGGGAAGGTGGTCATTGTGGGGGATTTCAACTTGCCTGGGTTTGACTAGAGCATTCTGGTCACCTCCAGTACTAGGAAACAAGTTCTGCTGGATGCAATCCAGGAGGGGCTCTTGACACAGTCAGTGTACCTACTAGGCTACAGAACACTTTAGATCTGGTATTGTCGAATGGGGAGGCAGTAAGGGGAATAAGGGTGGAGGACCCACTAGCCGATAGCGATCACCAAATGGTGTGGTTTAAAATCACCATGGGCGGGGAGCCAGAGCAATCATTAACCCAGGTGGTAAACTTCAGGGGGGCGGATTTTGGGAGGATGCGGGAAGTACTGAAAGGGAAACTGGAGGGCATATGGCAGGAAATGGACGTGGAGCAGAAATGGGCTATTACATAGGGGATTGCAGAAGCAATGGAAGCCTGCACCAAGACACAGTGTAAGAGGAGTAGAGCAAGAAAACCATTCTGGTTGAACAGCGAGGTAGTAGAAGTGGTGAAGGCAAAATGAGAGGCGCACCAGAGGATGGGTAAGAAAGGGGACAGGGAGGAGTTTGCAAGATGGTCCAGGGAGGTGACCAGAAATGTGAGAGAAGCCAAGGCCCAGAGGGAGCTGAGATTAGTGCAGAGAATTAATTGGGGGAGACTTTTCAGATGTATCATGGAGAAAAGGAAGTGCATGGAGACAATAGGATGAAAAGGGTGATGAGTGGACAGAAAAGGGGAGGAACAGGCAGAAGCACTGAATGAATACTTTTAGTCAGTGTTCACAGAAGAAAAGGGGACCACTACCACCATGGGCTGGGAGGGTGGGGACAGGGAGAGGAGGCAACAGATGGAAGACTTGAGGGAGGTTGAGTCCTACAGGGACTGAGGGCACTGAGGGTAGACAAGGCACCAGGGCTGGATGGTAGCCACCTCAGGGTCCTGAGAGAGATGGTGGAGGTGTTGACGGAGCCACTGGCAGATTTGTACAGCACCTCACTGGAGTCAGGATATGTGCCACTGGACTGGAGGATGGCACATGTAGTGCCATTACACAAGAGCGAACCAAGGGATGAACCGGGTAATTATCGTCTGGTAAGTCTCACCTCCATAGTGTGCAAACTCATGGAAACAATACTAAAGGAAAGACTGGTGTCGTAGCTGGAGGACAACAGCCTCCAGGATGTGAGGCAGCATGGGTTCATTTTAGGGAACTCTTGTCAAACCAACCTGATACAATATTATGACTGGGTAACAGGTGAGCTGGATAAGGGTCATGCGGTGGAATCTTCTTTACTTGGACTTCAGCAAGGCTTTCAATTCAGTGCCTCATAGGTGGCTTGGGGGGAAGCTACCTGGTGTAGGGGTAGGGGCAAAAATGACGAATTGGATTACAAGCTGGCTGAGTGGGTGGCTGCAATGGGTGGTGGAGGGAGGAGAGCTCTCAACTGCAAGGCCGGTGATGAGCGGGGTGCCACAGGGCTCTGTGCTGGGACCAGTATTATCTGGGCTCTTCATATCAGACATTGCACATGGGGTGGTGAGCAAGGTAAGTCTATTTGCAGATGACACCAAAATGGAAGCAGTAGTGGATGGAGTGGATGGATGGAAGCAGCTGCAGGGGGACCTAAGAAAGCTAGAGGAGTCATCAGAGAGGTGGCAGCTGGGGTTCAATACAAAGAAGTGTAAGGTTATGCACTTCAGGGCAAAGAACCCAAGGAGAGAATACTGGCTGAGAGGGGTTAAGCTGGGAATCACTGAAGAGGAGAAGGACCTAGGGGTAATTATAACAGGGACCATAAATAACACTGGCCAGTGCAGGAGAGCAGCTGCAGAAGCGAACAAAATGCTGGAGTGCATAGTGAGGGGTTTTTCGTCCAGATGAAGAGAGGTGATCTTGCCCCTCTACAGATCACTGCTAATGTCTCATTTAGAGTATTGTGCTGTGCAGTTTTGGAGGCCATACCTCAAGCATGATATCAGGCTACTGGAGAAGGTGCAGAGGAAGGCAACAAAGATGACATGTGGAATGGAGGGGAGAGACTATGAGAGCAGGCTGGGAGACCTGAATATGTACACCCTGGAGGACCGAAGGGACGGGGGACATGATAGAGACATTCAGTTATCTGAGGGGAATCAGTAAGGATGGGGCAGATGAGGTCTTTAAGCTAAGGAGAATGAGGGACACCAGAGGGCACGGGCTAAGAATAGAGGGGGGAAGATTTAGGAGGGAAATGAGGAGACACTATTTCACAGAGAGGGTGGTAGCAAAATGGAATGCACTACCAGAATGGGTAGTATTATGTGAATCTGTGAACACCTTTAAAAGGGCATGGAACAGGGAACTGGAGAGAGTGAAGGTGGGGGCAGCATTTGGATGACAAAGGGAAGGGGGTGGGGCAGCTGCAACTAGGGGTGCTAGCTGCACACTTGAGCAGACTTAGCTAGACTGGGTGGTCTGTTTCTGTTGAAAGATTTATATGTTCGTATGGCTGTGGAGGTGGGTGGGTTGTATTGGTCGCCCATTGTGGGAGTTTTTTTATCTTGAAATCATGGGTACCGGGGGGATGAGAGTGGGTTCCTTGGGTGCTAAGTCTGAACAGCACTGTCTAGAGCCGCACTGTATTGACAACATTCAGCAATACAGTGGCAGTAGTGAATGAAACCAGAAAACACAGCATGAATGGTAGCAGTTGGACACTTGCTACCATTCAATAACAAACCGCAATTTAAAACTGTTTTTTTGTGGGAGGACCCGCCCCTCTCCCCCCAGTAATTAAAGATCCTAACTCTGAGGGGGAGAGGATTGTGTGGAAAAGCTAAATTAATGGGGCCATAGAATTACTGTTTCTGCAGCCTCTTGTGAAAAATATCAATTTTTCCAGCTCAAAGTCTTGAGGGAAAACCAAGATTAGAACTCTGGTCTCCCAGTTTATCCTAGCTGAGTTGTTGCCTTAACTCACTCTACCATGGGGACAGTTCAGCCAGTAACTCCACTTTCCTCACTCTTCCCCTTCTCCTGTAAGTGTGAATAGTGATAGGGGTAACACTTGTTGCTCCATGCTATTCTACTCCTGTCGCTATTCCGACATGCGCAGTTCCTGCTGTGTGGTTTATACCACGCTGTTCAAGAACCACTTTTCTAACCAGGTGCAGCTCCTTAAAGAGGGTTGGGGACAGGGGGCTTTTTATAATGCAGATGAGCGGGAGTTTTTTTTTGTTTTTGTTTTTTACATTTTCCCTCCGACACACAGGTTACTGAATAACAACGCTGAATACCAAACTTCTGAACATTTGGGGCCCCAAATACAAATATTCAAATGAATATTCAAAATAAAAGTATTTACCCACCACTTCTGATTGCACACTTTGTGCTTCCCTCTCTCTCTTGTCCATTCTCCTAGCCCAGTTTAAACCTCAGCTCTGTTCTTACCTACTGTGCTGATACAAGCACTCAGGTACTGAGTTGTATTAGCTAGGTTCCCTTAGTCTCAGTCTCCCCCAAAGTCAGTTTACCTGTCCAATACATACACCAAACTTCTGTCCCAGTGCACTGACCCCTTCACTTGTCAGGTGTAGTCCATTTGTCCTGAAGAGCCAGAAGTCCTCCCAGTCCCCTACAAAGTGGTACGCTTTCCCTGACACCACCCCTTACCTCGTGGAGAACCCCTCCAGGATACATGTTTTTTAATTTTGCCCCAAAACAAGGAAGGGAAGGGATTGTAATTTGCCCCCCAAGGGGCTGGCTGCATGATCCTGCTCCACTTCCTGACTTACTGATCTGCCCCCATGCTCCAACATTTTGTTACGCAGTTATTAGTGTAGTGTGGGGTGCACTCTATTCTCTTGAATGGATCTTCTTTTTGAAATGTAATTTCCCGACTGTAAATTGAGTTTTGGAACCTTGTTCGTTGAACCCTGGCATCAGTAGGTGCCAAAACCCAATTTACAATTGGGAAATTACATTTGAAAAGACGTTCCGTTCAAGTGAGTGGAATGCACACCCATGCTAGACCTATAACTACGTCACAAAACGTCAGAGTGTGGGGTCGGATCGGCAAGTCAGAAAGTGGAGAGCGATCATGCAGCCAGCCCCTCGGGGGCAAATTATGATCCTTTCCCTTCCTTTTGGGCTGAATTAAAAAAAGTGCAGTTAGCCTGGAGGAGCTCCCCATGAGGTAAGGGATCGCCCTGTTTAATATTTTTGCAATGTAAAATGTAATGGGAAAGGTGCTCTTTAAGCCAGCATAGTGCTGCTTTTCTTAGCCAAAATGTTTGACACCAGACCATTTCATAAGTGCAGTAACACACTCCAGGGTGCTTTATTTTCTGGGGCTATAGACACCCCTACAGTGTGTGTGTGTGTGCACCGAGAAGCACTCATCCTATATCCTTGTGCCTCAGCACTCAGACAGAGTGCATATCTCTCAGCGAACATACACCCTGTCATGCTTTATTACTACCCACATATATTAGAAGGAAGAAAAACTGAGTGGGGAGGAACGTGAATCAAGAACCCAGTCAAGGTCCCATGTTACAAATTCAAGAGACCAATGCTCTCAGCTTGTCTTTATTTCTGGCAAGATTATCTACGTTTTTAATTTGTTTTAAAGTTAAAAACAGTTTTACAAAAAAAAAATAATTAAAAGCATGGATGGTCCCTGCCTCTTTTGGTTGCCATTGTCAGAGCATAATAGCTGGCAACCTGGTACCATTATGTTGCTTTGAGGCAGCAATTGGGACACATAATTTTTGGACTATGGTACGTGACTCTGGTGTGGTGCACTGATGACTCAGCAGTGAGTCACGAAGTGTCAGAGCAGATGAGTTGCATGTTTCCAATACTTTTTTGCAGCATTTCTTTTTTCAAGTTTTAATTCCTGAAACCAGTTTTTCTTGTGGCTATTTCATTGGACGAACAGCAACATGTTTTGATTGGCTGCACTTGCACTGGTGTCGAGCTGCTGCTGAATCCATGAACAAGTCACTGTGTTCCTTACACAAGAGCACTGAAATACAGGAGACATATTTTGGAGCAGCACAGAGGAGGAGAACACACTGGTATAGAAAAAGTTGAAATAAGTTAGTGATCTGGGCAGGAAGGAGTGGCCAGAGTTTTAAGATCTGAAATGGGCATGATACATAGGAAATGGAAACGCAACTAAAAACACGTTGTTTAATTACTAGTAATTATGCAAAGGCTCAGATATGTGATATAATAATAAAGAAACTTTAGTGAAATGTGTTTATTTAAAAAAAAGTTGTTGAAAAGTACCCCATCTATAATAAAGGGACTTTTTTAATGCCTCCTATGTTGTTTGGCAAGTACAGTACAGGTTCCCAAAATGGGGGAAGGGGGGGACACTGACTCAGCTGATAGCCCCTTCTATTTTTACATCAAATAACAAAGGGGGTTAGTCTGGCCAGGAACCCATGGGAACTTGAATCTCTCCCTACAGTTGTGTTTGAGTACCTGTTCCCCAATCACCTCACCTATTCTAGCTGAGTACCATACATTTACTAGAGATAACAGCCCACACACACACAAATGTGTAACTATGTGACCCCCCCATGTTTCCATTTTGATCAAGGCTGAAAGTATTTTATGTTTAGTGGTCACTGTGGCACACGTCAAAAACCAAGCCCCAAGAGAGCGGCCATTCCTGAACTTTACTAGTCTGCCCACAAGGTGTCACTGTTGGCCCACATAAGGATTCACTTCTAAGCCTTTCTCATAGGTTAGATCATACAGTTAGGTTAGAGCAGGTATTCTTTCTTTCTTGTACATTTCTTGTACATTTTGCGTTTCAGTTGCATAGCAGTGACTAATACTACATACAGTACAAACATATGAATTAGCCAGTGGAAGAAAGCCGTGCAGGCTATCGAGTCTTCTTGCTGCAGAGCCCTTACTACAGTGCTTACAGTGGGCCCACCCCCATTAATCCTAACCCTACCCTGCACCCTGTCTTGAACCCCCCACCAACGTCTTCTGGTTGATGATCTCAGATGGGAGTAAGACACCACCCATTCTGTAAAGAAGTGTCACCTGATCTCCTTCTTGAACTGTTCCCCCCACCAGTTTATAACAGTGCCCCCTAGTGGTCCTTTTACAGCACCAACAACTAATTACCATCTCAATCATTCCTAACTGCAGGATGTGCAGTCAGAGAAAGGATGTGACTATGGGAACCTCAGGCCTGATAACTCAATGATAGGAGCACTGTGATGGTATTTTGGGGACTTTGGTTCAATTTCCTGGTAGGTCACATAACTTCTGTCTTATTACAATTAGTTTGTTAATTGTTTAACAGTGGTTGAGACAGTACCAATAACAAATTCGAACCTCTCTTGTAGACAACATAATTTTTCTTTTGAAATAAAGTGGCTGGGGCTGTCGGGGGTGGGGTAAGAGCATGCCCTTTGACTTCGCAAGTGGTAGCTTGTCACTAGCAGTTCTCAAGATCACAGAACAGGGAGAATAAAGCAGGGAGCGGAATGATGGTCATAACCCACTACCTGTCCCCCTCCCCCATGTAGGGTGGATGCTTGCAGCTGTAATTGCCCCTAATTAATTCAATGGTGGGGTCCCTCCTGTCTGGCCCCATGGCCTTGACAAGCGTCCTTTGGACTGCTATTCTCCCCCCACTTCCCCCAACCTCTTCTTTCCTAGGTATTTCTCTGGTACGTCCAGGGCTGTACCTACTTTTATTGTATATTTTACACGATTGTAACTTATTGTATGCAACCTAATCTGTAAACTACCATTGTAAATTTGTTCTTAAATCGTTTTTGTACTGCACCTGTATGTTATCTCTGTTGTACCTCACACTGTAACCATGTCAACCCTCCCTGTAACGAGGTGCCTTTGTAAATGAGTCCACGACTCAAAGGTTGTAAATCCGACTTTATAAATAAATTAAAAACAAATAAATGTATAGATCCTGAGAAATAATGGTATATTTTAGGGTCACTGCCTTGGCACTAAATGTATGATAAAATTTAAAAAAAAATGTAAACAATCCCAACAAACAAGGCTTTCCACTGACCTGCTGTATCATGTTATGCTACCATGTAGGTGCCCTGGATCCAGTAGTAGTGCTTGGTACTATCCAGACAGAGTCAGAATGGCCCTTCAGAATACCTGGACATTTCCAGATGGGCCCACCCTCAGCTGGGTACCTGTCCACCTTCCAAACTCTGAACATCTTTGCACATATCATCTATTGATGAATGAAAATGATTTTCTGATCACTGCAAGTAAAAATAGATAGTTGTACCTTTGTAATCATCAGTTGTATACCAGCTGTGGTTCTTTACTTGGCTGTAGTGTCATTAAAGGCAGCAGTCAGTACACTCTACGTGTGGGGCTGGTCCCAATTAGCACTTTGTGTGCAAAACATTTTTATTTACTTACTGTTTACTGCAGTATGGTGTATTGTATCGGGCTGATTCTGCTGGCTTGCAAGCTGACATTTCCTGTAACTACAAATCCCAGAATCCCCTGCAGCTGGGCTGCAGCAGTGGGAGATTCTGTAGCCTATAGTGCATGGCTGAGATTTAATGAGCTCTGATCAGATGTTTGCCAGTCCTGCTGTTCTCCCAGGAATAAAGTGTCCTTGACTGTAGCTAGCGATGGAAGGACTGCGGGACCAACAAACAAAAGATGTACAGTCTGCTCAAATTATTGAATGTAATGTACAGTAATTGTGTACCAAATCTCTGTAAACTTTCCTCATGTTCCCCTCCCCCCAGGGGCACCGGGAGACAAGCAACTTGTTGGTCAGCATGCCTTCCTGGTGAAACATTTCAATAAATAACTACATTATAAAAACTGTTGCATGCACTGCAGGCTTTTGAATCTCCCATAGCTGCAGCCCTCCTCTGATGTCAGCTACAGGGGTTTCTGGGATTTGTATTTACAGAAAATATCAGCTTGCAAGTGAGCAACAAGGCACAATGGGGTATGCATTAAACAGATATTACCGCACACTCAGGGGTATAGTGAGGCACAAGGCCACAGGCTGAGTGCCTTCAGCCCCTTGAAGTTTGGTAATATCTGTTCAATGCACACCCCAGAGTGTCTTATTGTGCTTATAAAATGGGTTCCTTTTTTGTTTTACTCTTTACGGTTCATTTGCCTTTGTCAATTTATAATGAAATAGTATTTCTGCCTACTACATAATGACATAATTTATTATGTGTTGGACAGAGTTTGTAGCTCGTTGTAGTGCTGCGGAGTTTTCTTCTTTTTTTTTTTTTTTAAAATGAGTCGTAGCTCTGGCTGCTACCACTGGATAGGAGAGAGAGAGAACTGGATAGCAGCACTGCAGAACAGGAGGAGTGGTTGAAAGCTGCAGAAGGAGCAAGTTGGGAATTGGAGAAGTGTAAGCTAGTGAGCACACACACACACACACACACACACACACACACACAACAGCAGAGGTTCCCATATGTACTGCCCCAAGAGGCTACCTGGGGAAAAGAGTACATAGAAAAAAAATAGGCCACAAAAAAAGAACCATTCTGAAACAACAGATTTTATTTTCTACACTGTGAGATGGCAGTGTGAAGAACTTTTTAGACAGTGGGAGCTTTAGGTTTTCTACAGGTGGGGACCAGTACTGGGACTGCGAGAGAACATGAGAGTGGCTGAGAGCATGACTGAGAGAGAGGTCGGCCCATTAAGAGGTTAAGAAGAAGTAAACTGATAAGGTAGGGCTGGGGTTGACTTTGTTTTTTTTACACAGAAGTGTAAAGTAAGCTACATTACAGTTCATCAGTCCATAAGTCCGGGATGAACCGTTAGCAATAAAAAAAAATGGTGGCATTTTAAACACCAGAACTCTAACTGCTTACTGATTTTTTTCTCAATGCGGTCCTGCTTTAGAGGACTTGTTTTTAAACTGTGCATCAAATGGATGTGTTGCATAGGTAAGAACCGATAGAAAAGTAGGATGTTCTCTCCCCATTTTATAAGTCTGCAGAATCAGTCTGATACAATCTACTATACTGCAATAACCAGTAAGTAAAAAAAAATTATTTGCACACAAAGTGGAAATTGACACTATCCTGACACTTGGGTGTGGGGCTTTTAGTGCTGACTGTTCCCCTTTGAGTGTCTGTACTGCACATCTCTTCCAACTGTACTTGCTGCTCCTTATGTCCCAACCTCCCCAGGTTGGAAATGAGCTTTGACTAAGTGCGTCTTTCCCGGTCACCAGTTTTCAAACAAAAAAATATATGAACTGGGAACACAGAGCCAGTGTACCACATTGCAGTGGGATGGTAACATGAGTGTCCCCTGCCTGGGTCCCCAAAGATTTTCCAAGCCAATTCCCTGTATTAACTTTCCATGAAGGTCCCCTGTAGCACAGTCCAACTCTGGGGCTGGAAAGAGTGCTGCCTATGAAAGTGCATACTGGGGACAGAGGTGCTGATGACCGCTGCCCCCTGGTGGGCAGCCAGAGAGTTGAGCTTCCTCATGATGGGTGGGCCCTGGAGTCGAAGGTATGGAGGGCAAAGCTGAGAAGCAGCTGTGCTTGGTGTCATGGGCAAATAGAGATATAAAAACAGAATGTTATGCCTTACCGCTGACAGCACAATGTCCTGGTTCTCCTGCACCCAGGAACGACAGCCTCTAACTCACTTGATGTGGGCTTCAGTGGTACCTATTGAACCACCGTTGCCCCCCTCCCACCATAGGGTGGGGTAAGCCACAGTGGACTACAGCTTCCAGGTTTGTGGTGTTCGGACTGCAAGGTGGTGGGTCAGCTTTATGTGTGGTGGTGGGAGGAGGGAAAGAAAAAGCTGAATAAAAAAAAAACACAAAAAAAATTCACCTATTTCCAAAGCAACTAGAGACAGCACAGCCTAGTGGCTAGAGCCCAGGTTTGGGACCAAGGAGACACAGGTTTGAATCCTACCACAGCCACTTACACACTGCATGGCCCTGAGGAGTAAGTTCCTCTCAGCTGTAAGATGGGGAAGCAGCAGGACCCCACTGAAGACTGCTGAATTCTGTCATTGCACCGGTCGTTGGTGAGATCACACTTGGAGTACTGTGTGCAGTTCTGGTGCCCTTATTTGAAAAAAAGATATCAAACTACTTGAAGGGGTACAGTGTAGGGCCACCAATGATCCAGGGCCTAGGAAACAAACCCTATGAGGAGAGACTGTGGGAGCTCAATATGTATTCCCAGGAGGACGGTGGGGGGCGGGATATGATAGAAACCTTCAAGTATCTAAAAGGTATGAACAAAGTTAGAAAGGGGGGCACTTTCAATTTAAATAGGGAAGGGACCCTACAAGGGGTATTGTCGAAAATTAGTGGGGTGTAGATTTAAAAAGTAAATAAAGAGGCACCCTTTAACAGAAAGGGTGGTGCCAAAGTGAACCAAAATGCCAGAGGAGGTTATCTCATTGAAAACTGTGGGTACTTTTTTGAAAGGGGGTGGAACAGAGTAAAAGGGAGAGCCATCATAACTGATGGGAGGATGGCGAGGGGGAGAAAAGTGGGTGGGGGATGATAAGTCTTGGGGGAAGGGGAAAAGGGCAGCTCCAGTAAAATGGACTGTAAGCTGCACACTTGAGCAGACTTGATAAACCATCGTGTCCTGTTTTTGCAGGTGTTTTCATATGTTCGTATAAAAATGAGCTATTTCATCTCAGCAGGGCTATCATGGCTAAATATGTTTGAAACAGTCTGTGCAGTAAAAGTGTCTCATGCAGAGGTAAGGAAGCAATCTAACTGGTTGTGGATCCCCCCTTAGTCTTATTTTTTTAATCCTGTGTTTTTCTCTGCCTTAGCTGAGCAGCTGCTCTCCCCTTGGACTGATCACCCAGTCTTGTAACCCAACTTTTCTGGAGTTGACCTCGCTCCTTGTTCCTCTTTAGCCTGATGGTCACTCCAGAGGTACTGGGTCACTAGTGCAAGGCCGGAAAGGGGGTTCAGCCATCATCATGCTTCTGTTTTTTTTCCACATTTTTACCCTGAGGGACCACCGCGCATTCCATGGACATGATGTGCAAGCTTCGTTTCAGCAGGGACACCCCCACTGTCCTGTGTGTGAGCCCTCTTCTCTGCATGAACCCACTGCACTGCTACTCACATACCTTCAGCTGGCAGATGAGCAGTGAGGCACTGTAACCGCCCCTCCCTGAGGTAGGAGAGCTGTCCTAGGGATGCCGGTTACATGTCATAATGGTGATTGTGGAACAGCGATCACCGTTACGGCGAGTGCACATCACCAAAAATGAATTTTGAAGATGCACACTTGCAGTGCGGACAAAAATGGCACCTGAGACCTATGGGTCTCATTTTTAAAGCGGGAGCTGTGCCCCCGCATCCCCCTACTTATGGATTCTCAACTCCAGGGGGGCGCATGTCGAGGGGGTGAAAAACATAAAAAAATATAAAGCCACCCGCTGGCAAAAAAAACAAAAACCATACACCGGACCCAAACTCTGTACCCTGCACCTCCCAGCCAACCACCCTCCCTGCCAAACTAGCGGACCAGCTCAGCAGCTGCACACCACACACCCTCCCACATACCATCCCTCCCCTGCCTTCCCCGTCCGTGTGCCCGCTACTTCTCATTGCAGTATTTTGCCCACCCCAGTATCTGGTCACCCCCCTGCTTGGTAGCCATGTACACAGGTGCCATAATTGAGTCACTGTTTTTGTAGGCACCCAATTTCAGTTGCCTTGTTCACTGGATACCAAGGAGGACCAATCCTATCTCTCTGGCCAGCCCCCGAGTGACCCGTGTCTGTTTCTGAACCTGGGTCATCGGCATAGCAGGAGGTGGGGCACCCAGTGCCTCATCCCCCATTGCTACTGGTCCAGCTGCCCCCTCAGTCTTAAGGTTCTGAAAGGTATATGTCATAAAATATTCTGATGGCAAATCCGAGCAGTCACGCAATAAGCAGAGCTGCTGGAGCTGACCCGTCGGAGCAGCAGTAGGGCTTCTGTTCACCGTGCTGGTGACCCAAGTTCAGTATCAAGCTTGGGTCATCGACAGGCCAGCTTGGGGAAGGAGAATCAAATGTCCCACAGACTGCTTTCTTACTCTGGAGGGAGGGTGGGGAAGCTGATGGAATTTGATTGACCACTGGTGGAGGCCAGGATTCCAACGGCTGGAGCTAGCCAGTGCTGGAAGGCATGCCAGACATCCAGCCTCCATGCCATCACCTCATTGCGTGCCACTCCTCCCCTGGGGTAAAAAGAAAAAAAACGATCGGACTAAGCACTAGGACATCCATCCCATGCCACAGGCCCCACACCCCTGACTGTAATTCCACGCTCCCAAGTACTGACCGAGTCTCCGTTGGGAGTAGAGCCCCCCCCAGTGGCCCTGCCTTCAGGGGCAAGCCAGTGTGCCTGGATGCTGGGGTCAGTTGGGGAGGATGGGGTCTGGGCTTAGGGAATACAGGACAGATGCCCAGACAGGTTGGATGGAGTCTGAAGAACAGCAAATGCAAAAAATTAATAAGCAGAGCTGCTTAGTTTTTTATCTAAATTCTACAAAATAACAACCGCCCATAATGTCCCTCTGTCTCATTTTTTCTATTTATTTACCCAGGACAGCCTGCCTGAAATATAACATCTCATTTCCTGTGGGGTCCTGCTTCCATCCATTTCTGCAGCTGAGGGACTGGAACACTAGGACATTAAGTGACTTGCTCAGGGTCATATTGTGAGTATTTGGCTTTGGTTGGATTTGAACTTGCACTCTTTATTTTATCTGAGCCATTTTTGCTGCCATGGCCCCCACTTCTTTGAGCTCTTATGCTGGACCTTACTCCCATATGCCCAGGTGGGGCACGTTTTCACCACTTATCACCCATCAGACCCGTAGGTGTGACCTATCTGGCATGCCTGTTGATTCTGACCAATCCCCGGCTGGGAATTTAACTGGGGATGTCAGCAGGAGAGGCAGTAACAGTCCACGCTGCGCAACCTTGTATAGTATAGGGGAGCCAGCCAAAAGCCATCATCTGAGGCTGTGGCCACCATTTTTTTTTCTGTTTTCCTTCTCCCATCCACCCTTCTCACCCATTGGATGTACATGCTCACATCTGGCCTGGGAGGGAATACCTGGCGGCATGTGGTCACCGATGGTGCCATTGGTACCACCACAAGCCACCAACAGGAGCTGCGAGAGAGTGAGGCAGCAGCCTCCCTTCCTCCTAGGAGGAGAACGTACATGAGATGCTCTTGAGCCCTCCCTGCCAGCCTCCACTCCTGACATCCCGGGCTCAGGGCATGAAACTGAGTCACCAACGTGACAGATCAAGCCCCATCACTCAGCACCACAGAGCTGGCTGAGAAGGTGTTTTAATTATTACACCACACTGCCCCCCTACTGGAATAATAAATAAAGCATGCCAAAGGCAGCTAAACGTGGTACTAAGTGTACGCAGCATCATGTGACTTATTTGGTTTGGGACATTCCTGTGCTGGAATTGGTGGAATCAAACAAAAGAGATCTGGGTATTATTGAGGCCAATAATTTTAAGTGGTATCAGCAATGTAAGAGAACAGCGGGGAAATGTAATCAAATTATAGGTTGTATCAGAAGGAATATTGTTAGCAGGCACAGGGAGATCCTGAGGCCATTGTATAGGTCCTTGGCAAGTCCGCACCTCAAGAATAGCATTTAGGTCTGTTGCCCATACTCAGAGAAGGATATAATTACTGGAAGGTCTGCAGAGGGGAATGACCACGATGGTCAAGTGTGCTGAGGATGTGACTTATTACAAGGAAAGGCTACATGTGTTGGGACTCTCTTCATTAAGGAGATGCAGAATGAGAGGTGACAGTTTTTAGGGATGGGAGAACCACAACGGGTCTGAGGTTCTAAAAGGTGGATCTATGACTGGTCATTAACAAAAATCTTGTAGAACAACCAGACAGTGAAACCATCATGGCAACCGCATCTTGCGGTCAGCATACAGTTTCACTTACAGGGACATGTTTTCTTCGGGGGGCTTCACCCCCGAACCCCCCACATTGAGGGCTGTGCCCCTGCACCCCCCCACTATAGGTTATCAACTGTGAGTCAGAGCTGATTGTGTGTGTGTGGGGGGCGCAAGACCCCTGAAAGACAGTGCCGGGTTCCAGCACCAACACTACAGCGACCTGGCGCTGTAGTCGCTGTTGTGTCGGTCACTGTTGAAGTTTCACAGTCGGGGTGGTACACTCTAAAAGGTTATGTTTTTTTAACAAAGAACTTTTTATTGAATTTTCAACAAGTGAACAAGTATAACAGCTATGGGGAATAACAAACAAACAACCAATAGACATAACAGTGCCAACTGTACACATAAGAAAAGGCACTGAGGAAAATCATATACAGAGCAAATCAAACAGTACTAAGAACCATAAGGAGAAATATGCATATAAGCGTACAAATCATAAAGGATAAACAGACACACAAACAGTTAAAACATAATATTGAAATACTGCTAAACCTTCTAAATGCAAAACTGGTAGCAATACGCCAGCAACCAAGGGAGGGCACAAGGCGAAGGACATAGGAGCATAACACATAAAGGAAATCGTGCCAGTTTAAAGTAACTAACTTAACGAATGGGAGGACTGCAGAATTGGGGAGGGGAACTGAACATAAATGGGAGTAAAGAAAAGGGTCCCACTTAGCATGGTAAGCATGATGCCATCCTAAAGTAAATAGAGACATTCTTTGCAAAAGAGTTAGACGAGAAAGAGAGGAATGCCAGGATAGTAATAAAGGGGGAAAATGGAATTTTCATGCCAAACGTGGTAGCCGTTTAACCTCGAGGAGGGCAGCAACAAGCCAGAATTGATGAGCGGGAGGCAAAGGAGCAATTTAGGTGGCAGTCTCAGAATAGCCAGTTCCAGAAGAGGTAGAATAGGGGCTTTCAGAATTTGGGCACAGTCAGAAAAGATGGCTTCCCACCAACTAATAAGGCACGGGCACCCCGCCCACCTCCAACTGTGAACAGTGTCAACATGCAGAATCTGCAGAGAGAGCCACAGAATAGAGGGTCGGGGGGCTGTACCATTGATGTAGGATCTTAAAATGCAATAACTGGTTTTTAACATCATGGCAAGACTTACATACCAATTTTATCTGTGCCAGCTAATCTTCTTTTGTGATGGACAAGTCTTTCTCCCATTTGAGCTTACACTGCTCTGTCACAGAGGGCATAGCATCACATATGGTATGATAAGTTTGACCTGCTCTGCTGCAGGTACTAACCAACCCATAGAGATGCACCAGCCAGTTCCAATGGGATTGGGAATCCACAGTCTGCGAGTGGTCCTGGAGAGCATCCCAAAGCCGTAAGTAATGCCAGAAGTCTGATTTCGGCAAGGAAGTCTTATCCTGTATTTGCTGGAAGGAAAGAAGTTTCAGTTCAGGGGACAGAGATATCTGCTACCAAAAAGAGATCATTCTGTTCCCCTGTAGACCAATGTACTGATTTACTGTCATTGCAAATACATGGATAGACCCAGAGATGAGTCAGTGTCTTCAGTGGAAGCCTTGCAGATTTAGGTACGGCAGTAAATACCATACAAAAATCCCAAGCCCAAAGAGGTTTTAAAAGGTTCAAAGTTACCATAAAAGGTGCTGATAGTTATCCGAGCCTTATCAGATCTTCCAAAATCATTTAGTTTAAATGACAAAAGCTGTTCTTCCCATCATTTCCCACCCTCAAGCTATTGCCCTAGAAGGGAAAAGAACCTAAAACAATGTGGCTGGTGTTAGACTGCCTCCAGCATCCTGTTGGGTCTTTCTACCACTACCACCAGCCTTCTTACTAGATGAAGGCCTGCTGGATGAAAAACGATCAGACACTTACAGTATGATGAGAATCTGAAAAAAGGTTCTGGTAAGGTTCTTTAAAAGAAAATGGCACAAGCTCTGAGTAGTTCTGAACGTACTTGAACTAGTTTGCCCATCCCTGATAATTTTGATCTACAGGCATGCAGAGCATTCTCTTCATTTGATGATTTACCAAGGAAGGTGTGAAGAGTCGTAACCAACAAATTGCTGGGGAATTATCCAAGATGGAAATGAGAAACGTTGGTTCCCACAGTGAATAGTAATGAAATGGAATGGACTGCCTGGTGATGATTTGGTATATTAAGCTCAAGTTAGTACACAGGTAGAAAAAATCTTTGGGTTAATGGTGGGAACCAACACATGATCTTGATAGGCCTAGAGCTGTCTTTTCCTGTACATTATTTTTGCTTCTGTGATCATGTGACTGTGCATTATTCCAGCACAACAGCCCAGGTCAGAAAAATGAACTTTCTGAACCTCATTATGTGGTTCCAAAACTAAAAATCAGAGCGTACACAATTGTAAGATAACAGCACGTCTTGAGTGCATAACGCACTAAACTTCACGTCATGCCTCAGTTCCCAAGGCATGCTGTTAACCCATAATGCACACCCTGCCATGCCTTTTTGGTTAAATGGTAACGCATGCAGTTATTGTGTTATACCATTGTGAACAGAGCTACTTTGGAAAGATCTTGCTCACAGGGTCCTTTCCCCATCCTGGCAATCTTTCAGGTTACTTTTCTCTACTGCAGCCTTCTCTCTGGCTAAAGGAGGCAGTATAACCTAGAGCTCAGGGCATCAAGCTGTGATTCTGAAGATGTGGCAGACCTGGGTTTGAACCCCCCCCCCCAACCTTCACTTGCAGTCTGTGACCTTGAACAGGTTGCTTAACCTCTCTTTGCTCCCAAGATGCACCTGGAAGTCAGCTTTGCTTCAGTCTGCCTTTCCTGGTGGCCAAACAGTCTAAAATATAAGAAATGAATAAAAGTCTGTTAGGGAACTGTATAGGCTCAGATAAGCATGTTTTAACAATGATCGGAACTTGAATAAGAGCTTCCGATAAGGTTCTTATTTTGGAAATTGACACTGGTTCTGGGATGCTCCGGCTCCATCCAACCTGGGTCTCCGTGTGCTGGAATTAAGGGCAAAGGATAGGTCGTGGCATAAGCTACAAGGAGGCAGAAATGGAAGTGCACATGTCGCGGGGGTGAGGTGTGAGGTAACTAGAGCAGATGGAAACGTGCCTGGCTAAAGACATTGACTGGGAGATTCGAATACCATGGGTGTCCAATTTATAGAAGAGGATCAGCGTCCTATACAACAGGTGGATGGGGAGGGGGGCAGCTAAATGGGAGGGCTGGCAGGCATTGTGTCAACTGAAAGAAATGTTAAATGGTTTGGCTGACACTGCAGTTTGGGTTACAGTCATGGGTATGGAGAATAGCATAGTGGCTGGAAATAGAACGATTGGTTGGCTAACTATCTTACAGAAGGGTTAGGGTAATACTTTGGAGACTCCGTGCACAATGCAGCCATAATGTGTGGCTATCCATATACAACAAGGCTAGAATGATTTGGTTGGCTAACTATCTTACAGAAGGGTTAGGGTAATACTTTGGAGACTCCGTGCACAATGCAGCCATAATGTGTGGCTATCCATATACAACAAGGCTAGAATGGTTTGGTTGGCTAACTATCTTACAGAAGGGTTAGGGTAATACTTTGGAGACTCCGTGCACAATGCAGCCATAATGTGTGGCTATCCATATACAACAAGGCTAGAATGATTTGGTTGGCTAACTATCTTACAGAAGGGTTAGGGTAATACTTTGGAGACTCCGTGCACAATGCAGCCATAATGTGTGGCTATCCATATACAACAAGGCTAGAATGATTTGGTTGGCTAACTATCTTACAGAAGGGTTAGGTAATACTTTGGAGACTCGTGCACAATGCAGCCATAATGTGTGGCTATCCATATACAACAAGGCTAGAATGATTTGGTTGGCTAACTATCTTACAGAAGGGTTAGGGTAATACTTTGGAGACTCCGTGCACAATGCAGCCATAATGTGTGGCTATCCATATACAACAAGGCTCTGCTTTTATCGAGAGTTTCTGGTGGTATTATAGACATTGAAAGTGAAGCAGTTTCTGCACTACCAGTATCTGACTCCTTGTCTGTAAAGTGCTTACGGATACAGTGTGTTTAAAGGGTGCTAAATAAATCCAAATTCTATTCTAGTCTACAGTCCCTACACTACCAGTCTCTATTTCATTGTTCTGTAAAGCACTTTGGAATACAGCATGTATAAAAGTTCCTGTATAAACCAATTTCTATTCTAGTCTAAAGTCCCTGCACTGCCAGTACCTAACTCATTGCTTTGTAAAACACTTTGGGATACAGTGTGTATAAAAGTTCCTGTATAAACCAATTTCTGTTCTAGTCTAAAGTCCCTGCACTACCAGTATCTAACTCATTGCTTTGTAAAACACGTTGGGATGCAGTGTGTATGAAAGGTGCTATATAAATCCAAATTCTGTTCTATTCTACAGTCCCTGCACTACCTGTATCTAACTCATTGCCTTATAAAACAGTTTGGGATCGCTTGTGTATGACAGGCACTATATAAATCCAAATTCAGCTCTATTCTACCATCCCTGCACTGCCAATATCTAACTTACTGGTTTATAAAACAATTTGGGATACAGCGTGTATAAATGGCGCTATATAAATCCAAATTCTGTTCTGTTCTACAGTCCCTTCACTACCAATGTCTAACTCACTGCTTTTTTATGCACTTTGGGATACAGTGTGTATGAATGTGCTATATAAATCCAAATTCTATTCTATTCTACAGCCCCTTCACTACATCTAACTCACTGCTTTGTATAGCACTTTGGGATACAGTGTGTATGAAAGGTGCTATATAAATCCAAATTCTAATCTATTCTACAGTTCCTGCACTACCAGTATCTAACTCATTGCTTTGTAAAGCACTTTGGGATACAGTGTGTATGAAAGGTGCTATATAAATCCAAATTCTAATCTATTCTACAGTTCCTGCACTACCAGTATCTAACTCATTGCTTTGTAAAGCACTTTGGGATACAGTCTGTATGAAAGGTGCTATATAAATCCAGATTCTGTTCTGTTCTACAGTCCCTGCACTACCAGTATCTAAATCCTTGATTGTAAAGTGTTTTGGGATACTGTGTATGAAATGCACTATGCAGATCTAAACCAACCAACCTACCTACCTACCTTCCTTCCTTCCTTTCTTTCTGTTTCCTTTCTTTGATCAGTTCTCTTTTTAGGGATGTCTAGGACCATGCATGGTATATACAGTACAGGCATAAACAAAATAATACATTGAATAGTATATCACAAAATTATGCAGTGAACAGTACTTCGAAAAATACAATATGAAACAAGTGCAGGTAATGTAAATATTTTTTTCCCCAGGCAGCTGATTTACCTCTGTCCCATTTGTGCAACACTTCAACTTTAAAGCCTCTATCCTCAGCCAGAGTTCTCCCCCATGGTTTGCCTAACGTGGAACAGCCTTCAGCCCTCCCCTTCCCCCGTGCCAGGGTGTTCCTGCTGTAATGTGTGTCCACTGCCAGTGCAGTGTAGTTGACCAAGGCGCTCTGCCTTAGAATACCCTGAGGCCTTCATCCATATGGCAGTCAGTCTTATTTTTCCCCCCCTCCATAGACTAGAAACCAACAGCAGAAGTGCCCAGCCCAGTGGCACAGAGGTGACATCATGACCTGGGATCAGGAGCAATCTTGGGTGGCTGGGGGCCAGCGGGGGTGGGGGACAGCATCTGCTGGATTGCTACATCTCCTAGGGAGGGAGGGGTCCCGGTTCTGCCATGTGACTGCCACCTGGAGGAGGCCTGATGGTAGGACAGGTCTGGGAGTAACAAAGGAAGCGAGGGAGTGGTGGGACTTCTGCGGCGCCTGCATGCCTACACATGCACTCTCCAATGTGTGCACCCCAGCTACAAAGAGAGAGGGAGCAGTAGAAGGAAAGAAAGGTTGAGACTGACTTCATGAAGTCAGCCAAGCTCCTCTCTGGCCCCCAGTGGCACCTGATCACCAGATCTGGATTTGACTGTATGGGGGGGGGGTGGCTCCTCCCTTCCTGGCCCCGCCACGGGGGAGGGGCAATCAGCGGGGGACTTCCACTGGTTGGGGAGCTAGGTGATAGACAGAGAGAGTGGGAACCTGGGTGACAGTCACCCATCCATCCCACAGCAGAAAAACCCTTATGGCAAAAAGAATGTGACAGCAGGGAAAGACCATTTGGTCCTTCCCATATGCCCAGCTCAACCTACTGAACAATATGAGTGTCCTAGTGGTACTGCCACCCAAGCCACAGCATTCTCGCTAACGGAAAGGCTGATGCTGGCTGCCCATCGACAGTGGTGAGTCACTTCTGGTGCCCATCCACGTAGGCACCATTGCAGTTGCATGAGCAATACCCTTTGCCCAGTCCCCAGCACTGTCGTGGCACCTCTGCCCTGAGGGTTGGGCTCGTGCTGTGAACTTTAAACTTAGCTCCGCAGTGCAAACCCAAACTGGGGTGTCCTCTGATACTCATTTAGTGATTGCCAGCTGACATTTTGTATCAAGGGGAACGTGGAACCACAGGGCTATGCAAAAACGATATTATCAGGAGCCTGCAAAATGTTTGAGCACCACAGGTTCCTGCTCGATATATAAACTGCTCAATGGGATAAGAAGCAACTTCACAGTTCCTATTTTAGATGATTGCTTAAAAGTTCTTTGACAGGAATTCCTGGAATTATGCAACAGACATGCCCCCCACCCAGGACATGGAAAACTTAAGGAATGAAATAGGGATGCTCAGAATTGTCCAGTTCTGATTCAGTTTTCTGATTTAGGAATTTAGGAAAAATCTGAATCCTAATCCATTTCAAATCCTGAAAGGACCTTAAAATCAGAATTGGATTCGGATTTGAAATCCTGTATTTCTATGTAGAAATAGGTTTTAGGATTGAATTTAGGAATTAGGATTTTCTGACAGCAATTCCGAAAATCGGAAAATCAGATCAGAATCTGACAAATCCAATTCCGTTCAATGTGTTTTGAGCAACCCTAGTAGAACAAGCATTTGTCAATGCCGAATGTTGACTGCGTTGGTCTGTTGAGCTCGCGCAGTGGGCCTCTGTCAGTGGCTCAGACTGTTTGTCCCAGTGCTGCAGGCTGCTCTTTTGTACTGGGCTGCTGCATGCGTTGGCACCTTGTTCTGCTGAGGAAGAAATACGCAGCTGTCCCGACAGAGCTCCATTGAGGTGGCTCACTCCCCCTGTCTCACTTGCTCATTCTGTTTCTCCTGGCGCTGCAGGCTGCCCTTTTGTACTGGGCTCCTGCCTGTGTTGGTAGCTCTTTCTACCCATGAAGAAATCTACAGCTGTCCCAGCAGAACTCCGTTGAGGTCGCTCAGTCCGTCTGTCTCACTCACTCATTCTGGTTCTCCTGGTGCTGCAGGCTGCCCTTTTGTACTGGGCTCCTACCTCTGTTGGCACCTTTTTCTGCCCACAAAGAAATCTGCAGCAGTCCTGACAAAGCTCCGTTGAGCTCACTCCGCTTCTCTCACTCGCTCATTCTGTTGTGCCGGCATTGCAGGCTGCCCTTTTCTACTGGGCTCCTGCCTGCGTTGCTGCCTTCTTATGCCCACAAAGAAATTTGCAGCAGTTACAATACAGCTCTGTTGAGCTCACTCACTCGCTCATTCTGGTTTTCCTGCCACTGCAGGCTGCCCTTCTGTACTGGGCCCCTGCATGCATTGCTGCCTTTTTCTGCCCACAAACAAATCTGCAGCAGTCCCAACAAAGCCCCGTTGAGCTCACCAACTCCCCCTCCCTCACGTGGTTGTTCTGTGTCTCCTGGCACTGCAGGCTGCCCTTTTGTACCGGGCTCCTGCCTGCATGGCGGCTTTTTCTGGCCAGAAGGAAATCTGAAGCAGTCATAACACAGCTCCACTGAGCTCGCTCACTCCCCCTCTGTCACTCTCGCATTCCGTTTCTGCTGGCGCTGCAAGCTGGCCTTTTGTACTGGGCTTCTGCCTGCTTTGCCGCATTTTCTGCCCACAAAGAAATCTGCAGTAGTCACACTACAGCTCCGTTGAGCTCACTCACTACTGCTCTGTCACTCACTCATTCTGTTTCTCTTGGCGCCACAGACTGCGCTTCTGCATGGAGCTCCTGGCTGTGTTGGCAACTTTGTCTGTCCACAAAGAAATCCGCAGCTGTCCCGACAGAGCTCTCACCGCTCATTCTGTTTGTCCTGGCGCTGCAAGCTGCCCTTTTGTACGGGGCTCCTGCCTACACTGGTGCCTTTTTCTGCCCACAAAGAAATCCCAGCAGTCCTGACAGAGCTCTGTTGAGCTCACTAAGTCCCCTTGTCTCACTCGCTCAAACTGTTTCTCCCACCGCTGCAGGCTGGCCTTTTGTACTGGGCCCCTGCCTGTACTGACGCCTTTTTCTGCCCACAAAGAAATCTGCAGCAGTCCTGACAGCGCTTCAGTGGGTTCGCTCTCTCCCCCTCCCTCACTCGCTTTCTCGTTCTGTTTCTCTCAATGCTGCAGGATGCCCTTTTGTACTGGGCTCTTGTGTTGGGGCCTTTGTCTGCCCACAAACAAATCTGCAGCAGTCCTGACAGAGCTCAGCTGAGCTCGGTCACTCCCCCCTCTCACTCGGTCAATCTTAATCTGTCCCAAACACTGATTTCCTACAGTGACCGTGCTATTGTCCGCAGGAGTACAAAAACATATTGTAGCCAGGATGTGAAAAATGACAGCTGTAGTGTTCATAAGGAGTTGAAAAAATGCCACTGTTGAAAATGTGGCATGACAGTATTACAAATTTGTGAAGTTACAAGGGTGTGTGGAAACAGTTCAATGCACGTTTGTAACACAGTCATGTTATGGAGTTTCGTCACCAAACTTTCAACATAGGGATTTTTGGACCTCTGCTCATGAACAGTGCCACTGTCATTTTCTTAATCTGTCCCGAACACTGATTTCCCTCAGTGACCACGTTATTCTGCGCCGGAACTGTGAAAACATATTTTGGTCAGGATGTGAAAAATGACAGCTGTACTGCTTATAAGGAGGTGTGAAAAAATGGCACTGTTGAAAATGTGGTGTGACAATATTACAAATCTGCGAAGTTACAAGGGTGCGTGGAAAGTGTGCAACGCACGCTCGTAACACAGTCATTTTATGGAGTATCATTACCAAATTTCCAACATAGGCATTTTAGGACCTGTACTCATGAATAGTGTCACTGTCATTTTCTTAATCTGTCCTGAACACTGATTTCCCACAGCGACCGCGCTATTCTGCGCCGGAAGTGCGAAAACACATTTCAGCCAGGATGTGAACAATGACAGCTGTACTGCTCACAAGGAGGTGTGACAAAATGCCAATGTTGAAAATCTGGCATGAAAATATTGTAAATTCGCGAAGTTACAAGCATAAATGCTCATAGCATACGCTCATAAAACAGTCATTTTTGGGATTTTCTTCCACCAAATTTGCAACATAGGCTTTTTGAGAGCCCTCCTCATGAACACTGGCACTGTCGTTTCGTTAATCGGCCCCAAAGGGTGATTCCGTGCAGTGACCGCGAAACCACCTTTCGGGGCCGATTAACGCCATGACAGTTCAAGAATTCATGAGGAGGGGTCCCAAAAACCTCATGCTGAAAATTTGGTGACAAAATTCCCCAAAATGCCCAAGTTATGCACTAAAGTTGAAAAAACCCTATTTATTACATTATACAGCTTACTGGCATTTCCTCAGTTCGCAGTCGGCTTTGAAGAGTGCAGACGTGTTCCCAGTCCAGCGAAGATCGTCACGCCGAGCTCTGGAGGTAAGTATGGGGTGAGGGGTGCGGGGAGGCTGGGTGTGCAGTGGGTGGGTGCGGGTTGTGGGAGGGTGCGGGAGACTATGAGGACTGTTTCCTTTCTTTCAGGTACAAGAAAACATCGCGGGATGCTTTCAACATTTTAGGGGCATCTGGCACACTGGGTGGGCTCCAGCGTGCCACCAGAGTCTCGCGGTACAGCTGTAGCCGACGGAGGACTGGGCACTTCCTGCGCGAACAACAAAGGGGATTTCTTTCTGCCGACGGGGATTGGGCACCCTGTCAGCAAACAACAAAAGGGGGGGGTTCCTTTCTGCTGACGGGGATTGGGCACCCTGTCGGCACACAATTAAATGGGGGGGGTACATTATGCCAACGGGGAGTGCGCTCTCCTGTCGGCAAATAAACATTGGGAGTGGTACATATTATTTGTGAATACGGCAGCAAGCCGCCGCCATGTTCACAAACAATATCACAGATCCTACATCCCGCCCTGCAATGACAGGTCGCTCCCTCATTGCAGCGGATGGCTGACGCTGCAATGACGAGGCAGCCCCTGACTGTAGCGGCTGATTTTTTAGAAAGTTGTGGCACGCTGGCTGAACTAGTGCCAGCAGCAGCGTGCCATGGCATTGGGGGATGGGGGACAAGCCTTTGCAGGCTGTGGGGGCATTGGGCACAACAGTGCCACGCCTCCCCAACCTGCTTCTGCAGAAACCTGCCGCAACATGTTTCTTGCGCATGCACGCAATCAACATAAAAAGCACCCTGGTACTCTATTACCTTACATAAGCTATGGAAACAGAAAGAGAAGGCCTGGATTAAAGCAAAACAGTCAAGCAGCAAGACTGACTGGCGGACATTTAAGCACCTGAGGAATTCCTACGTCTAGAAGGTAAAAAAGCTGAGTGGCGGTTCCCTATCAGTTCAGTTTGCTGATAACACTGTAACCCCAGAGACTTATGGCAACTAGTCCAAAGACAGCACAATTCAGCAGTCTCAGCTTTGCTGGAATCCTTTCTTCCAGACAATGTGCAGGTCGCTGATCCTGTAGTCATTGCTGGCTATTTTAACAAGACTTTTTTTGTGTCCGTAGGTTCTATCAGTCACCCTCAGATGGGAATCAACCAGGGTGGGCCTAGGAAGCCTAAAGATTCAACCCCTCCCACGAATGATGCCTCCTGGGCCAGTGGTGGCTTTGTCACAGAGGAGCATCTGAATCATACTTACCTGCCTATCCCAGATTCAGAATTTATGAAGTTATTACTGGCAATAAACCCAAACAAAGCTGGTGGCCTGGATGGCATCCCAAATAAATTATACATAGAAACATTGAAAATGGCAGCAGATAGAGGCCTAGCAGCCCACCCTCTGACCAAGACTCTTTTTGGGACTGTGCCCTTGTCAGTCCTCCCCCCCCACCAAAAAGCCTGCCCCTTAATGCATTATTCTAAACATTTTATTTTAAATAATTTAAATACATTCTCATGTACCTGCTCCATCCCCTTACGAACCTTCCCACTGTCTTTCTTTTACATTTTTTGGTAACTGGGTAAGGCCCGTTAGGCACAAGGTCCTGTTTTCAGGGGCAACCTGGGAGCACTGGGGAGGTTCAGTGACTTGCTCAGAGTCACACAGTATGCAGGTGGAGGCTGTGGGACTCAAACCCTGGTCTGCTGGATGTACCAAGCTCATTCACAGCTCACTGTGTGAACCTCTAGGCTACACTGGCAGCCTCAATGACCTCCTCTGGAAGCATGTTTTAGTCCATCACCACTATTTAAGCAAAAAGCACTTTTTGGCAGCCTTCGTGAATCCCCCCCCCCACCACCATTTTAGGGAAGTTCCCCCTGGTACCTAGGTTACCACTCACTGTGAACATCTGAATGCTGCCCAGCTTGTTTATTCCACCGAGGTGCTTGATCGTCTCCACCATGTCGCCCCTCTTTCTCCTGTTCTCCAGCTGGTACGTGTTTAAATGCTCTATGCACTTCTCACAGGACCTACCCTGTTATCTCTGTACTAGTTTGGTGGCTCATCTCTGCACCTCCTCTGTCCTGTCCCTACTCTTTCCCTGGTATGGGCTCCAAAACTGCACACAATACTCCAAGTGAGGGGGAACCAGGGATCTATATGGGGGAGGACTGTATTACCGCTCTCCTCCTGCTAGTGAGCCCTCACCCTACATACCTGAGCATTCAATTCACCTTGCCTAGAGCCCTACCACATTGTGCCGATGCCTTTATATTTCTGTTATTAACACCCCCAGCTCCTTTTCTTCTGAAGGGCACTCTAGTAGCACCCTATTCATTCTACACTCTGTTCTTGGGTTCTTGGCCCCTTTGTGAATTACCTTGCAGTTTTCTGCATTAAGCGCTACAACTTGGTGCACCCATTGCCACCTATATGTCACTAACACTAGGGAAGACTCTCCGCTGAATGGAAGCAGGCTCGTTTGAAGAATGCTCTAGGTAATATTGTTCTAGTCCCAGTGGCTGCATACATCCCGGAGAAGCTCACAGGCACTCACTTAAATGTGCATACTGCAAACATGAGGATCTTAAACCTCGGTCAGTCTGGTTTCAGTCCCTGTGCACTGCCGCCGTAGCTCTTATGAAGGTAACAAACGACATCCACACTGGCATGGACAGGGGGGCTTCTGACAGGTCTCAAGTCATCAACCTGTCTAAGGCATTCAGCTCTCTGAACCATGTGATCCTCCTATGCAAACTGAATGCTCTAGGCATAAACAGTTCCATGATCAGGTTCACACAATGTGTCACAGGCAGGCAACAGACTGCAGCTTTTAAAGGGGCAGAATCCAAACCTGAGCCCATTGTTTCATGCATCCCCCGGGAAACTGCATTGTTTTGTTTTCGCTTTACATTAATAATATAAGCGGTGGGTCTTTCATTTCCACTTATATGCAGTTGATACTATAAGAGCCTACCTATGTTTTTGCCGTCCACCTGCGCTAGGGTTTACCCTTGCACTTTAACCTACATAATGCCTACGTAAACCTACAAAGCCTTATACGATCTTCTGTATGCTGTATCTTCTACTGTTTATGTTTGAAAGGTGTTCGATTTGTCATTTGAAGTTTGCCTTACCAGGACACCATTGTAAATGAGCTCTATTCAAAGGTATTTATCTTGAATTTACATTTTAATCTTAAAATTAAATTAAATTGAATTTACCCATTGTATGGATATGTCACTAGTCCAAACAGCTCTCCAGCATGGATTCAACAAGGTTCAGCCCTGAATAAATGGATGCTTAATACAGAAAAAAAAAAGGTCTTTGGCTGTTGGGCAAAACTGGGGTGCACCTGGCCGGCCCATCAGCTCAGCAGTAGTGCTACCACTTCCAACACCGGCGACCCGAGTTTGGGAATGACTGTGGGTTGGCGGGAGTCATCTGGAGGGAGGTGGGCAGAGCATCCAGTGTGATGCTCGCCACCTCCAGTGGGAGGGAGGGTTAATCGGGGCAATGTTGGTCTGCTCCACTTGCCTTGCCACCGGTGAAAGCACAGGCGGAGAGGCATCTGCTGCAGAAGTCAGCATCGGGGGTTGCTGGTAGGTGCTTGATGTGCTTCTCCTCATTGTCCATCTGGACTTCCACCGTTACGCCAACACCCTAGTGGGGTGGGAGCTACAAAGGGGGCTGGAACATGTGATCTCAACGACCGCATGATGTTGGATCCTGGTATGCCTGGACCGTGGCTTGTCCCAACTGGCTGGTGACCCATGGTACACTAGTGCGCAGTCGATGTCCTCAGGGGAGTAAATACCAGGCAGCCACCCCCAAGGTTGCCGTCCAAGATCCTGGGATAAAATGTAAGTTAAAAAAAAACTGGGGTGCACCTTTCCAAAAGTTTGCTATTGCTACCCTAGGCCAGCATGAGCTCCGCCTTACTACCACTTTCAAATATCTGGCCAGGTGCCTGGACCCTCATCTCAAAGGGAACCTACATTCTGAAAATCAGATTAAAAAAAAAAAAAACACGACCAAAAATGTGGCTTCCTGTTCATGAATAAGGATAGCTTACCAACCCCTACATTCCAGTATATGGGGAACATAAGGGACCCTCACTGGACTATCGGCACTTCCTATATGATGGGGCAAATAAGTGAATGCTGAATAAGGTATCCATTCTATACAACAGGCTTGCCCACTTTGTACTGAATGTACCCGATGATACCCACCTCTGAATGCTCTATAGAAGATCGGTCTTGTTGGACCTAAGTGACTCGAAGCAGCTTTGTTTTCTATACGCATGTAAAATGCACTGCAGGCTAGATACCAAACTACATCTTTGTCTTGTTAGTGCAGACCAGCCCAGAAGGGGCTCAGATCTGTGGCAGGACTTGAACACTGTATCCCCCCAGTGAAACTAAGAGCAGGGACTGGCTGCTTCTCTCATGGCGGCCCTCTTTTTTTGGAACAGCCTCACTATTGGCTTGCATCCAGTCTCTGGTCTACGTCCCAAGTATGGCCCTGCCACACACAGATGGCACCATTTACATTGCTTGCAACTGAGACCATGCTGTGACTGAGTGGGTGTATTGAATTTTTTTAAATTGCTCTTTATCTTCTAGATCTGTCTGGTACCCACACCAGCCAGCACCCCAGCCCCATCAGCCCACCATGTCTGGGCCTTACCTGCCTCAGTTGCCGCGCGGTGTACTCCCCCATAGTGAGGCCACAGGGGGGACCAATTCCCCAGCTGTGACTGAATCTATGATCAGGACAGAATCAGGTTGACAGGCACAAAACCTGCAGGGTGCTGGATTCATCATGTGTTCCCTGTCGCTGTTTTTTCCTCCATTCACAACACCCCCTAAAGACAGTGTCATAAACATGAGCCTGCATGCATTCAATGAGCCTACACCTGAGCAAGACAGCCAACTCACCCACCCACTTGCTGGCCACATATGACGCCATCCATGCTACCACAGGAGGTGCTCATGCTTAGAAGCCCTCCTCTCCTGGAGAGGCCTAGCATCTGCTGGCTTGTTTGAGCTCCCTCCCCCAGCAGGCTCTCCAGTAATCCAGCCTTGTTCCAGAACCCGTGTCACCCATGTCAGAAGTGGTAGCTCTACCCCTGCACCACGAGGCTGGCCAAGAGAGTTCACTGATGTCGTGGGTCCTAGGCCATGGCTGGTGCCTATCACAAACCTGCATACATGTTGTGCTCTGCTGAACTAAATTGTATGGCTGCTGTGTTGTAGTATACCAATGAACGGACACGTGGAAGTGTCCTCAACTCAGTCTTATTTTATTTTTCAGCATTCTAAATGCTGTACATTCCAACATTTCATACAGAGGCACAAATACAAGACAGTGGTTTAATGTGGCTCTACAGTAAATACCCAATGTTAAAATCTGTTACTAATAGTGGACCATTCTATTAATAATTAATCAGAACCGTGAATCACCTATGGGTGTTCTGTTAATTCTTCTTATGTCCAGGTAAATATGAAGCAGTAATTAATTCTTGGGACGCTGCTGCAATGTTGATAAATGCCATGTTTATTTGTATGGAACTCTCCACCCTCTGATGTTCATTTCTGCTCCTCCTTTGCTTTGTTTGGTAGCAGGTATCGTGAGTAGCTTCTCAAAGTGGTGATCTGCTCTTGCCCTTGAGTCGCGCTCCTCTAGCTTGTATTAAACTGTATCGTCAGGTTTACCTTTATAGCGTTGTATTTCTATGACCTTCGGGTAAATTCATGTCATGTATCATTTTATGCCATTCCTGATGTTCTGTTTTATGTATCATACTGTGATATAATGTTTATTATGAACTGAGGAGCATAAATACAGAAATCTGATTGGCAGAGAGCTCTTTGAAGCCATGATGATATCGGGCTACATAATCACGGCTTCAAAAAAGTTCCGGCGCCACCAGCCTCCTTGCTCTGTTCTGTCTGAGAACTATTTTTTCAAAATGTACTTCTACATCACCCAAAAACTTGTTCCTAAAACGTTTAAAAACCAGTTTGTTTTATTTTTTATTTATGAAAATTCAAACTCAGTTCATAATAGCAATAAGTCACTCCAGGGTGTGGCATATCATGGGATATCGTCACTTCTCGGGTCGTTGGACGCACTTGGCCTGTGGCCTCATGCCCAACCACCCGAAGCTTGACAATATCCCATGATATACCACACTCTGTCGTGCCTTATTGCTTAATTATTTATTGAAATCTCAGATTAAAGACCTTTGAGCTAGACAACTCATTTACAAAGGTTCCACGTTGTAAGGATACAAACAGTTTACAATAATAACCAATATTCAGTGGTATAAACAGTCAAAAATAACAACTGTAACTATTTCTGAATAAACATATGACATACAAGAAGTACAACATGATTTACAAGGGCTTATGGCACCACTGTTCCAACTTAATATCTTGCAAAAAAGGTTAAAACATTATAGCAAGAAAAAGAAACTGCCTCAGGGGGGCATATTTCCCACCCCAGAAGAGGAGGAGGAGTGCAAAGCGTACAGGGAGTTGAGTACCAGGGGTTAAGAAAGGCTTGGAAGAGAATCAGCCCTGAGATATGGGATTATGTTGGTGGGGGAAGGGGAAGAGGTCAAGAGGAGAAACACCGAGGGATTATGTTGGTGAATTATGGGGGCATGTTGAGGTCCATTGATCTCTCCTCCTAGGACTTGTTGTGCAACCCCTACACCATTTTAGCTGGTGCCAGTAGATGGTCGATAACTAAGATTAGAGGTCACCAAATGAGTTTTGGACATCGTTTGAGTGTTCAGTTTTCATCCTTTCTGGAGTCACAGCTTCCTTGTCTCTTTTTCAGGGAAAGGCTATAAGGGGATTCAGAGGGAATGCAAAACACTTCAGTTACAAGCACCTTGAGGACGAAATTAGGAGGGATGACAGCTTATGTCAACATCAGGAGCTGTTCTGCTGATTCCAGCAGGAGGCCTACTGCACTTCCCATGGTGGAGAAATTTGTCGGCTAAAGCATCCCATTTCAGGTCTGACAACTCACAGAATGAGACAAGACTGAGAGACACTTTGCTTTTAGTGTACAGCCAGAAACAAACTCTTACTGTTGCAGGTGAAAGCTCAGTTTATAAACAAGGTCCAAATAGCTCTGAAGAATGCACCAGTGTCTCGTACAACACTGTCACTGACATTTATTTATAATGGGGGGGGCGCACAGTTTATAGACAGGACTGAAACAGCTCTGAAGTGAGCACCAGTATCTCATACAGCATTGACATTTACTTATAATGGGGGGGGGGCAGTTTATAGATGGACCCCCATAGCTCTGATGTGAGCCCCAGTAACTTCTACAACAATGATATTACTTATAATGGGGGGGGACTCAGTTTATAGACATGGCCCCATAGCTCTGAAGTGAACCCCAGTAACTCATACAACACTGACATTTACTTATAATGGGGGGAGGGCCCCCATAGCTCTGAAGTGAGCCCTAATAACTCATACAACACTGACATTTACATATAATGTGAGGGAGGACTCTAAGTTTATAGACAGGGCCCCCACAGCTCTGAAGTGAGCCCCAGTAACTCATACAACACTGACATTTACTTTTATTGGGGGGCTCAGTTTATAGACAGGGCCCTATAGCTCTGAAGTGAGCCCCAGTAACTCATACAACACAGACATTTATATATAATGTGAGGGAGGACCCTAAGTTTATAGACAGGGCCCCCGCAGCTCTGAAGTGAGCCCCAGTAACTCATACAACACTGACATTTACTTTTATTGGGGGGCTCAGTTTATAGACAGGGCCCTATAGCTATGAAGTGAGTCCCAGTAACTCATACAACACTCACATTTACTTTTAATGGGGGGGGGGCTCAGTTTATAGACAGGGTCCCATAGCTCTGAAGTAAACTCCAAGAACTCATACAATACTGACATTTATTTATAATGGTGTGTGTTTGTGTGCTCAGTTCATAGATAGGGCCCCATAGCTCTGAAGTGAGCCCGAGTAACTCTTGGAATACTGACATTTACTTATAATGGGGGGGGGGTGAGACTCAGTTTATAGACAGGGTCCCATAGCTCTGAAGTGATCTCCAAGAACTCATACAACACTGACATTTATTTATAATGGGGGGGGCTCAAGTTTATATACAGGGCCCCCACAGCTCTGAAGTGAGCCCCAGTAACTCATATACAATGCTGACATTTACTTATAATGGGGGGTGGCTCACTTTATAGACAGGGTCTCATAGCTCTGAAGTAAACTCCAAGAACTCATTCAATACTGACATTTATTTATAATGGTGTGTGTGTGTGTGTGTGTGTGTGTGTGTGCACGCGCGC
Source organism: Neoceratodus forsteri (assembly GCA_016271365.2). Classification (NCBI taxonomy): domain Eukaryota; kingdom Metazoa; phylum Chordata; order Ceratodontiformes; family Ceratodontidae; genus Neoceratodus; species Neoceratodus forsteri. The sequence continues at coordinate 298,708,069 of JADMNL010000026.1, forward strand.
TCAGTTTATAGATAGGGCCCCATAGCTCTGAAGTGAGCCCCAGTAACTGTTAGAATACTGACATCATGAATGTACCGCCCCAGGGTACGTCAGTTACTGGAAGGATAGAACCCTGAAAAAAGGGGGTGGGGTGCTTATTTATGTTAAGACTACCCTGATCTCTGCTTACATTAACCCTGAGGTTACAATGCCCCCTGATATTGAGACTATCTTTGTACGTATCACCCTTGGTGGTGTTAAACACCTTAATGTAGGGTGCGTCTATAGTCCACCGAAGGGAGCTCTCCAGTCGCTTGAGTCCCTCACAAAAAACCTACCAGCAGCGTTTGCTTCTGAGCTCGTCATCCTTGGTGACTTCAACGTGCACTGGGACATGGAGACTAAGTCCTCAATAACAGGCATGCTCCAGGAGGATAACCTCTCCCAGACAGTCACCCTTCCCACAAGGTATAACTATAAAACGGGGAGCCACTCGACAATAGACTGGGTACTGGTGTCTAACCCTAATAACGTTCAACTGTCTGGGACTATGGCGGATGCCCTCAGCGACCACTCACCCACCTTCTGTATTTGGAGGAATAGGGCGGTAAGGGTCCCCCCTAGAATTCTCACGTCCAGGGACTACTCAAAGTTCTCCCCGGAGCACTATAACACTCTCCTGGGCAACCTGGACTGGACCCCTATAAGAAGTCTCCCTACCTTGGATGAGGCGGTCGACTTCTTAAACAGGTCAATCACGTGGGCCGCGGATCTCTTGGCCCCACTCAAAACCTACCGGGTGAAGGGCCACTGCTATAAGTGGATCACCCCTCCCTTAAAGGCCTTGATGATCGGCCGTGATAAAGCATGGAAAAAGTCCAAGGACACAGGTCTTCAATCAGACCGGGTCCTTCATAGGACCCTCCAAAACCAATGCAAACAGGTCACCAAACTAGCAAAAAAGGATTATTTTAACCACCTCCAAAAATCCAACCTTGGCAACCCTAGGACCTTCTGGTCCCATATCAATGAACTAATGAAGGGGAAAAAAAAGATTACCTCGGGCCCCATCATAGCTAATGGAAAGGCACTATATGATGCAGCACAAATTGCTGAGACCCTAAATACGTACTTCACCAACCCTGATAAACTCCTGGCAGGCCCATCAGCACAAAAAAACCTGGCCGCCCCGCCCGCTCCTCAATCGCCTGTCCACCCACTCTTTCACTTGAGGCTTGCCAAAGTACAGGAGGTCCTGGCCATCCTTAAAACCCTGAAAATGACAGGTTCAGGTGTCCCGGACGGACTCAAAGCGAGACTGCTAAAAGATGGTGCCCCAGCGCTCGCGCAGCCACTCACCTGGCTGATCAATAGGTCCCTACTCGAGGGTTATGTCCCTGAACTGTGGAAACAGGCGCACGTGGTTCCGATCCATAAGGGAGGGCCTGCAGAACCTATTGAAAACTACAGGCCTATCTCCTGGCTCTGTACCCTGGTAAAAATACAGGAGAAAATAGTGTATGCCCAACTCAAGGAGTACTTGGAAGCTCACACGCTTTTGTCCCCATCGCAACATGGCTTTAGAGCCAAGCATGGGACTGACACTGCCCTAACCAAACTCTCCTCGGATGTACTCAAAGACCCGGACGCTGGATCCAGCATAGGGGCGGTTTTCATTGACCTCTGCAAGGCATTTGACTGGGTGGATCACAAACTACTCCTCCAAAAACTCCTCCATTTAGGCCTAGATCTCCACGCCCTCAGTTGGATAAAAAGCTACCTCACAGGTCGGACTCAGAGAGTCAGGTGGCAGGACAGACTCTCCAAACCTCAGTCACTAACGGAGGGAGTTCCACAAGGGTCCATACTCGGGCCCCTTATGTTCTCGTTGTTCGTCAACGAACTGCACATGCACTGTGGATGCAGCAATCTAATCCAATACGCGGATGATGCTGTTATTTACATGTCCTCCAATAACCTGGGTGACCTATCCAGTTCTCTCCAAAAAGATATTTATATCATGGAGAGGTGGCTCATTAACAACAAAATGGTCCTTAACACCAAAAAAAACAAAGTTATGCTGTTCGGTCCAAGAGCCTTAGGACAAGACAGATCGCAACTCCTCCAACTCTCATCTCTGGATGGCAACAAGCTAGAAGTTGTTCCTTCCACAAAATACCTCGGCCTCATCCTCGACCAAGGCCTCATGTTCAAACAACACGTGGACCAAGTCACAAAAGTAATTCACTCCAAACTTGGGTTACTATATCGGGTTAAGGATCTGCTAACCCTTGAAGCTAGGACTGCTATAGCAGCGAGTGTCCTACTTCCTACATTGACTTTTGCTGCCCCGGTCACACAGGGCATCTCGAAGCGGGAATATAGTAAACTACAGGTCCTATACAACAAAGTGACCAGCTTTGCCACCCTATCCCACTCTAGGAGCCACCACTGTGAGGTGCTAGTAAAACTTAACTGGCCATCCTTCGAAGCATGCTTCAGCTACCCCTTGCTCTGTCTGGCCAAAAAGATAATTAGCCCTCCCCTTCCCCCTAGCCTCGGAGGACTCCTCACAGTAAAGAGCAGCCAGCGCAGCCTTAGGTCTTCGGACCCAGCGTTGCTTGAGGTTCCCAAGGCTAGGACTAGAGCAGGCCAGAAATCCTTCTCTTTACTGCCCGTCCTTATGGAACCACCTCCACTGGAGGTGAGAGAGAAACCCCTACAGTGCAGTGCTTCCGACCAGACTCAAAACTCATCTCCTAGCTAGTGTATGCCAGTGCCACTGCACCTGACACTACCACCACGACCTATAACTCCACCCCACCCCAATAAGGTAGTACTAACTTTCTTTCTTTTTTTCCTCCTACCTCTACAATTAACCACCCATGCCCCTTTAGGCCTTACCTATGGAACCTAATGTTGTTCACTACCTGCTTGACAAATGTTTAATGCTCTGAATTACAACTTATCAACATGATCTACGTTAGCCTAATTACTACTGCTATGTGTAAACAGCCGAATACTGTATACCCATGATTACCTATGTTGTGTTACTGCACAAAGTTCATATATGTCTGTATTAGTATTCCCAGGTCGCCCCTGAAAAAGGGACTTTCGGGGCCCAGCGGGCCTACCCGGTCATCAAAATTCAATAAATAAATAAATTTACTTACAATGGGGGGGGCTCAGTTTATAAATAGGCCGCCATTGCTCTGAAGTGAGCTCCAAGAACTCATACAACAATGTAGGGCTCTGCACAGGACTGATTTTGCATATTTACATTTCCAGTTGTAGTTTTTCTCTGGTGTCTTTAGCTGTATTTGTCATCTTATTTGTGCCTCTGGTATTTATATCTGTATCTGTTTCTGCATCTGTTTCTGTATCTGCATCTGCATCTATATTTGTACCTGTATCTGTATTTGTATCTATATCTGTATTTGTATCTGTATCTCTAGTATATGTATTTGTATTTGTGCCTCTGGTATCTGTATCTCTAGTATCTGTATCTGTATTTGTGCCTCTGGTATCTGTGTCTGTATCTCTAGTATATGTACAGTATCTGTATTTGTGCCTCTGGTGTCTGTATCTGTGTCTGTATCTCTAGTATATGTATATGTATCTGTGCCTCTGGTATCTGTATCTGTATCTCTAGTATATGTATCTGTATCTGTATTTATGTCTCTGGTATCTGTATCTGTATCTGTGTCTGTATATCTAGTTTATGTATCTGTATCTGTATTTGTACCTCTGGTATCTGTATCTGTGTCTGTATCTCTAGTATATGTATCTGTATCTGTATCTCTAGTATATGTATCTGCATCTGTATCTGTGTCTCTGGTATCTGTATCTGCATCTGTATCTGTATATGTGTCTGTGTCTGTATATCTAGTTTATGTATCTGTATCTGTATTTGTGCCTGTGGTATCTGTATCCGTGTCTGTATCTCTAGTATATGTATCTATATCTGTATTTGTGCCTCTGGTATCTGTATCTGTATCTGTATCTCTAGTATATGTATCTGTATCTCTAGTATATGTATCTGTATCTCTAGTATATGTATCTGCATCTGCATTTGTGTCTCTGGTATCTGTATATCTAGTTTATGTATCGGTATCTGTATTCGTGCCTCTGGTATCTGTATCTCTAGTATATGTATATGTATTTGTATTTGTGCCTCTGGTATCTGTATATGTATCTCTAGTATATGTATTTGTATGTGTATGTGTGCCTCTGGTATCTGTATCTGTATCTGTATCTGTATCTCTAGTATATGTATCTGTGTCTGTATTTGTGCCTCTGGTATCTGTATCTGTGTCCGTATCTCTAGTATATGTATCTGTATTTGTGTCTCTAGTATCTGTATCTGTGTCTGTATATCTAGTTTATGTATCTGTATTTGTGCCTCTGGTATCTGTATCTGTGTCTGTATCTCTAGTATATGTATCTGTATATGTATTTGTGCCTCTGGTATCTGTATCTGTATCTCTAGTATCTGTATCTGTGCCTCTGGTACCTGTATCTGTATCTGTATTTGTGTCTCTGGTATCTGTATCGGTGTCTGTATCTCTAGTATATGTATCTGTATTTGTGCCTCTGGTATCTGTATCTATGTCTGTATCTGTATCTCTAGTATCTGTATCTGTATTTGTGTCTCTGGTATCTGTATCTGTGTCTGTATATCTAGTTTATTTATCGGTATTTGTGCCTCTGGTATCTGTATCTACTGTATATCTCTAGTGTATGTATCTGTATTTGTGCCTCTGGTATTTGTATCTGTATCTCTAGTTTATGTATCTGTATCTGTATTTGTGCCTCTGGTATCGGTATCTGTATCTCTAGTTTATGTATTTGTATCTGTATGTGTGCCTCTGGTATCTGTATTGGTATCTGTATCTCTATGTATCTGTATCTGTATTTGTGCCTCTGGTATCTGTATCTATATCTGTGTCTGTATCTCTAGTTTATGTATCTGTATTTGTGCCTCTGGTATCTTTATCTGTGTCTGTATCTCTAGTATATGTGTCTGTATCTGTAGTTGTGCCTCTGGTATCTGTGTCTGTATCTCTAGTTTATGTATCTGTATTTGTGCCTCTGGTATCTGTATCTGTGTCTGTATCTCTAGTATATGTGTATGCATCTGTGTTTGTGCCTCTGGTATCTGTTATCTGTGTCTGTATCTCTAGTTTATGTATCTGTATCTGTATTTGTGCCTCTGGTATCTGTATCTGTGTCTGTATCTCTAATTTATGTATCTATATCTGTATTTGTGTCTCTGGTATCTGTATCTGTATCTGTATCTCTAGTATCTGTATCTGTATCTATATCTGTATTTGCATCTGTATCTCTAGTATCTCTATCTGTATTTGTGCCTCCGGTATCTGTATCTGTGTCTGTATCTCTAGTATATGTATCTGTATCTGTATTTGTGTCTCTGGTATCTGTATCTCTGTCTGTATATCTAGTTTATGTATCTGCATTTGTGCCTCTTTTATCTGTTTCTGTGTCTGTATCTCTAGTATATGTATCTGTATTTGTGCCTCTGGTATCTGTATCTGTATCTCTAGATTTCCAAGATGGCCACCAGGCTGGGTGTGCGTCTGCTGCACTTTTGGGGAGCTGCTGCACTTTTGGAGCTCTGAGTTTTGATTTTATCTGTCCATTTAGTTAATTTTGGCTAATGTGGCTATTTTTATTTTTTTAGTTCAATTACGTTTGTATTTATTGGTCCCTACCATCCAGTTTAGATGCGCTTCTCAAGTAGTTAGGATGTGCGAATGAGCCAACTGTATTGACTGAGTGTTCTCCGTGTGTATTTAGGAGAATAGTGTCGATTGGCTTTCTGCTTGTTCCAAGGAGGTTCCATGCCATGCCGCTTACGTTGTTTGTGAGGTGCTGTAAATGGGCATGCGAAGTGCGAGGTTGTGGAGGACTTCTGCCTAGTTCTGGATGGTTCTCAAGGGATTTTCAGCCGAGTTTGGTCTGTGTTGAGCCTGCAGGAAGCTTTTGATATCTGGATTTGTGTTTCCCTACCTGTGAGGAATTGCACGGGAGGGGTGAAGGTGTAGGGCTGTGGAAGAATTACAAGTACCTGGATTTATGACTTTCTTGTCTACCCTTTGAACTTCAGGTGGTATCTGCATATATTTGGTGGAGTATTTCTGTTGAACTATCTCCTTGTCCCTTGGTTTTTGCTGGGTGTTTTATATGGGGATTTGCTGACCCACGGGGGGCTTGGTGTTGTTACCCAGCTGAGGAGTCGGTTGGGGTACTTTGTTCTCTTGGACCCTGGAATTGGCTGCAATTGTGGCCTTTCTTAGGGTCCTTTGGTGTTGGCCGGCTTTATTTTCCTGAGAGCACCAGTGGTAAGTAGAGGGATTTTTAAAGGAGTTTCGCAGTAAAATTGGTCATCGATTCAGCCCTTGGAATTGTTTTTGGATTATGCAGGTTTCAGTGGTACCTGGGCTCGCTCTTACTTAATCCTGGACCTGGATTGAAGAGACTGCTGACCTCCTCTTGACTTTTATGTGGATTACTAATTTTCATTCGTTTGGACGACCAGATGGTGAGAGGACCCTGTGTCCATGTACTTTATTTATTTTTAGTTTTGTTGGATTTTATAGCTGTTTTCTTTGGCAGTGTGGAAGATTGTAATTTTCCCTTTCCTCGGTTGTGAGAGGACTGAGGGGGGAGTATACAGCTTTCTGTCTTTTTCATGTTTTGTAATAATTTTGTTATGTTTATATTCATTTGTTATTGTATTATTATAATGTTTTAATTGTTTGGCAGTGAGAGTGTGGCCCTCTCTCTCCAGTGGTGAGAGGACTGGGTAGGGAAAGGGAATTAATTATTTATTGTATTTTCTTGTATTATGTGTTTGGGTTTGGGGGGGTGAGAGTCCCTAAGCTCTGTTTTGTTATGTTTTTGTTTTAGTGGGTTATTTTGTGTTTAAGGGGGGTTGTTAGGGTCTCTAAATTTCAGGCTCTGAATTGATGTTAAGTTAACTTGGGTGTTGGGTGGGGCTTTTAAATAATTTTTATTAAGTGGGCATTATTAGTTTGTTAGTTTAATTTTTCTTTTAAGGTTTTGCCTGTTTTATTTTTAGTCAGTAGTACAGCTTACAGCATGTGTTGGCCTTCATCCCCCACAGTTGTGCGCTACTCATCCTCCTCCTCCTCTCTTCGTGCCCTTGGCCCTTTGTATTCTTCCCCTCTCCAGTTTGAGACCTACCAGCGATGTAGGTCGCTGGGTATTGCATGTAAGAGAGGGAGGAGGGCGTGGGGTGGGGTTACAAACAAGGGAGGATGATAGAGGGGGGACATCGTATTGGGATGGTTGGGTCCAGAAGGCGTCTTGGGGTGAAATGGAATCCAGACCGTGGTTTTCCATGTCTGGTGCCCATACCCAAGGGCACCACTGATTATTGTGGGCAGATGGCCTGGGCGGCCCATGAGATTCGTCCAACTCAGGTGGTGTTGTGCAATGCCAGGTCCATTAAAAACAAGACTGCAATTATTGCTGATCTTGTTGGTACGGTGGGCCTGGCTTGTATTACAAAAACCTGTCTGGATGATAATTCTGGCCCCATTTTAGAGGCTATGACTCCAGTCGGGTACTCGGTGTTACACCCTCCATGATTGGATCGGGGGGGGGTTGCGGTCAAGACCGAACTCGGCCTCATGGAGGTCCCTAGTGGGGTTGAGTCCTGTGAGTGTATAGTAGTAGCAGGTGTAGGCTTTCGAATTGCTCTCATTTACCATCCACCCGGTGATGAGAAGTGATTCCTTCAGGAAGTGGCGGACTTCATCGTCGATATGGCATTTGAGTCACCCAGATTGATGGTTCTGGGTGACTTTAATGCCTGGGTCGACCACAAACTCTCGCAATTTGGTCAACACTTCCTCCAGCTAATGACAACGCTGGGCCTTACACAGGTGGTTTCCTCTGCTACATATAAATTTGGACACTCTTTGGACCTGATCTTCCTCCTGGGGGTCGAGGCATCCGATGTGGGGGTGGAACCCATCAGGTGGTCAGACCATTATACCTTGGAGTTTAGTTTTTGCACCCCCACTAGAAGACCTGCCTCTGTGGAGTTGGTTAGGTACCGTCCTTTGCGGACATAGATTCCCAAGGCCTTATGGCGGTGCTTGATCTCTCATCTCCCACGTTGGCAAGCAGTGATCCAGAGACCCTCGTGTCGGCTTATAATATAGCTGTGGCAGGGGCTCTGGATTCTATTGCTCCAGTTCATGTTTGCCCCCTCTCCCTTCGCCCCAAGTCCCCTTGGTTTGATGGGACATTGAGGGAGATGCAGAGACAGGGGCGAAGGTTAGAGCATTGCTGGTGAAGGTCCACCCTTGATGCCGACCACCTTAGATTGATGGATCATTATTCAATCTATCAATCCGCTATCACCCATAAGAAGGCAGAATTCCTGCCCAGGGAGATCGCGGTTGCTCGGAATCGACCAGCTCAGCTGTTTCGAACTGTGGACAGACTGTGCAACCCAGCCTGTCTGCAAGTTCGGAAAACCTTTTCGTAATTGAGTGCGATTTGTTTTGCCTTGCTCTTTGCAAACAAGGTGGCTGGACATTAGAGTGGAACTGTTGCCATCACACTCTAGGGGAGTGGCCGTGGATGGGTGTGAGATCACGGTGCCTTGGTTTTCCTGGAGTTCCTTCAGTCAGCTGGAGTTCATGGACGTCATGAGGATCATCCAGCATGTGCGCCCTACGTGCCGTAGTTTGGATCCTGGACCGACCTCCCTAATTCTAGGTTGTATTGACATCATCAGATAGTCAGGTGCTCCTTGCAAACTGGTGAGTTTCCTAGCTCCCTGAAAAAGGCGGTGGTGACACCTCACTTGAAGAAAGCTACCTTGGACCCTGACTGTCTCGAAAACTAAAGACTTATCTCTAACCTTCCCTTTGTTGGGAAGGTGATTGAGAAAGTAGTGGCTGCACAACTGGAGGACCTTTGACCATCCACAACATCTATGAACCCCTCCAGTCCGGATTTCATAAAAGACATAGTACTGAGACAGCGCTGGTTCAGGTGCTCAGTGATCTCTTGATGGCTAGAGATCGGAAGAGCCATTCCATCTTGGTTCTCCTCGACCTTTCTTCAGCGTTTGACACTGTAGATCACATGGTGTTGATAGAATGCCTGAGGCTGCTTTGTGGAATATCTGGAACCGTCTTAAGATGGTTCACTTCATTCCTCACTGGGAGATCACAAAGGGTTGTGTCCAGGGTTTTTTCCTCAGATTCAATGGCTTTGTTGTGAGGGGTGCCTCAGGGTTCAGTATTGTCACCCATGTTATTTGCAGTGTATATGCTACCCATCGGAGACATTGTAAGGAAGTATGGGCTGAGGTTTCACTGTTATGCAGATGATACCCAGCTCTATCTTTCTTTTGCCCCCAACCAAGAGGGTGCTCTCTCGGTCTTTAATAGCTGTCTAAGAGAAATCTAGGAGTGGATGAATTCCAGCTGGCTGAGGTTGAACTTGGATAAGACTGAGGTACTGGTTGTGGACCCGGGCTGACAGATAGGGGGGTCGGGTAGTGTTGCGTCCTCCGGAATTTTTCTTGGTGGTGTTTTTCTCCCGACCTCTGAATGGATGTGGAACCTGGGAGTAGTTCTTGATGATAGATTGACACTGCATTCACAGGTGTCAGCAGTTGTCAAGACTTCCTTTTATCATTTTAGGAATATTGGCAGGATTCGGCATCTTGATCCGTCTGCCGACCTGCCTACTTTAGTCCATGCCTTCGTGTCCTCGCGCCTGGATTATTGCAACTATGTTATCTAGGGCTTTCTGGGGTTGAAATCTGTCATCTGCAGCTAGTGCAGAACGCTGCACCCCGGCTTTTGACGGGTTCTAGAAGATGCTGTCATATTACCCTGGTGCTGAGCGAACTGCACTGGCTGCCAATTCGGTGGCAGATCACCTTTAAAGTTGGCTTGCTGACTTTCAAAGCCCTACATGATCTGGGCCCAGCCTATCTGAAATAACTTCTGGTTCCCTATCGCCCTGATCAATCTCTCTACTCGGCCAACGAGGGGTTGCTAGAGGTTCCAAGGGTGAATTTAAAATCTTCTGGTGCTCGGGTATTCTGATAAGTTGCTTCTAATCTTTGAACTCTCTACCCTGTCGGTTGCGGGAGTACACTTCTGTGGAGGGTTTTAAGAGGGGTCTAAAGACTTTTTTATGGGAAACAGCATTCCCTGAATATTGATAGTTTTAATTGTTTGGTTTGCTTGTATTTTTTATGATGCCTGTTTTAATTGTTATTATGTGCGGCGCCTTGGCACTTGAAAGGCGCCTTATAAATAAAATTATTATTATCATTATTATAGTATATGTATCTGTATCTGTAGTTCTGTCTTTGGTATCTGTATCTGTGTCTGTATCTCTAGTATATGTATCTGTATTTGTGCCTCTGGTACCTTTATTTGTGTCTGTATATCTAGTTTATGAATCTGTATTTGTGCCTCTGGTATCTGTATCTGTGTCTGTATCTCTAGTATATGTGTCTGTATCTGTAGTTGTGCCTCTGGTATCTGTATCTTTAGTATCTGTATCTGTATTTGTGCCTCTGGTATTTGTATCTGTATCTCTACTATATGTATCTGTATTTGTGCCTGTGGTATTTGTATCTGTATCTGTGTCTGTATCTCTAGTTTATGTATCTGTATCTGTAGCTGTACCGTTATCTAAACTTGTACCTGTATCTATTTGTGCCTGTACTAATATTTGTATCTGTCATTATATTTGTGCTTCTGGTATTTGTATTTATACCTGTGTCTGGTATCTGTAGCTGTATTTTTGTTTGTGTTTCTAGTATATGTTTCTGTAACTGTATTTGTACCTGTACCTGTTTGTGTATCTGTATCTGTACAGTATCTATATCTACATTTGTATCAGTAACTGTACCTGTGCCTGTATTATGTATTTGTGTCTATATCTGTATCCGTCATAGAAGCAGCAGTAGTAGTATACTTTTATTCATAATCAATAAAAGGGAATAAATCAATTGAGGAAAGCTCATTTACAATGAGGTCCCAGGAAACATTCATACAGTTTCCATACATAGACAACAGCATCATACACATCTGAGCACTAATACAGAATAAGATACAGATATCACATATACATAGTATATAGTTCATAAAGGTACTTTAACATAAACAATAAGCCTAGGTTTTTCCCCTTGAACAGCATAACACCATTCTCTGGCCCTGTTCTATGAACCAACATTTTAATTTATCTTTAGTAATCCTAGAGTTAACACCTCGTAGTTCTACTGGCAGAAAGTTCCATGTAGTTGCTCCCCTATAAAGGGCTGTTGACCTCCCCACTTCAAGATCACAATAAATAACCTGATACGCAATGCCCTGTGCTGATCGTAAACAAGATTTACTAGGTCTAACCTGTTATAACTCTAGAATATATGCTAGTACTTGTTTCCTGTAGACCATCAGCACAAACTGTGACGTGTGCAAATCCCTTCTGGACTGTGGTCTAGCCCAGTTCAACATATGAAATAGGTCACAATGATGAGTGTTATATGGGACAACACATCCAAAACAAATTGGGCTAGTCTATTAAGTACTTTATCAATCCTATCCAAGTGTGCTTTTACTGCTCCTGCATCTAGGGTATCCCCATAATCTAGAACTGGGACTATCAATGTGTTGACTATTCTTAGTCTTGTTTCCAAAGTCATGTAATTCCTTATCCGATATAACAGTCCATTTTTTTAAATATTTGTAATAACCATATCTATATGGTCCTCCCATTTCAGTGAACTGTCCAGTCACAGACCTAAATACTTGTACCGCATCACCTGCTGAATGTCCACTCCATCCTTGGTTTGAACATGGATGTTATCTTTACCCTGCATGGGTAGTCCATGACAATAGCGACCGAGACTGAGCGCCTAGAAAAAGGAGTCAGTCTCAGCTACTGTGATCACGGCTACCTAGGGAGGAGGGTGACTAGGTAGTGTAATCCATGAAACGTGACAGGAACTCGTGAGTATACATGTACAAGTGCACTTCCATGGGGGCAGGGAGAGATGGCATGTGGGAGGAGTCATGGTGAGCAGCTACCAAGCTGGATTACTGGCATTGTGGGAGGGTGGTTGTTGACAGGCATGGGGGTACTGGGTTCTGGTCCGTCGTGGTGCAGGTTTTATTTTGTCACTTTTTACCCCGACGCACACCACAGGAGGCAAGAATCCATAAGTAGAGGGTGGGAAGGCTAGACCCTCAGACAAAAAATGAGACCTGTAGTCTCGGTGCCTTTTTCTGTATGCTGCCAGTGCATCGCCAAAATAAATTTCGATGATATACACTCGGCCATAAAAGCAAGCTTGTTTCTTGATCGCTGTTATGACATGGAACCCCTCCATGTCCAACTTTCTATTAAATAATACAATTTGCGTTTTCTTGGCATTCGGTTTCAATAAATGGGCCTCAAAATACCTCTCAATCCATGTAAATGCCATCTGTAACCTATCCTGGATGAATTCAACAGAAGGCCCCTCAACATAAATCACTGTATCATCGGTTTATAAGTGAAATTTAACGTCCACATCAGTGAAACGCAAACCATTGACGTAGACATTAAAAAGTAAGGGCCCCAATATGGAGCCCTGGGGGACACCTGATTTGATAGCAACTGGTCAAGACTTATAGAGACCTAAACCGACAAGCTGTTTCCTATCCTGTAGGTAAGATGTAAACCATTGTAAAGCCCCTCCCATTAGACCCACTTCCCTAAGCCTGGACAGGAGGATAGGGTTCAGGGTATCAAAGGCCTTTGACAGGTCTATAAATACTGCCCCAATCATCATCATCATCCTCCTGTCCAGGCCCAGCTGCAGGTTACTGACTACCTTTATCAATGCAGTCTGAGTGCTGTGTTTTGAATGGAATCCTGATTGCAGTTTATTTTCCTAGTTCCTTTCTCCAATCAACTTAAAGAAAGCTGCACTCATGCCAGCCTCCTGGCTCATAGAAGCTTATTTCCTCTGTTGTTTGCTATGTTGCTGTGTTTTTTCCCACTGCAACATATTTTTTATTTAATTATGTGAAGCAGTGAGCTAGAGCATGGGGTTTCATTATGTAAAGGTGCGGCGCTTGAACTGCAGCACTCTAACAAAAACATTGAAGCGCATGGTGCGTTGCTGCACCTTTACACATAATGGAGCCCCACTAGCGTCAGCCATACTTCCGGGTAGCGGACTTTTTGCAATTAAAATAAGTATGTTGTAGCAGGAGAAAAACGCCGCAACATACTTAAAAGGCTTAACTGGAGAGGGTAAGATTTGCGGGGTGGGAGGCTGGCATGATGGCAGCTTTCCTTTAAGTTGATTTGAAATTAACTTTTCAAAAATTTTAGACACTAGAGGCAACAAAGCAATAGGTCTGTAATTTCCTATATCTTCTTTCGATCCCGCTTTAAATATTGGTATTATTTTAGCGGTCTTCCAAACTGTTGGATACTCGCCAGTTTGTAGGGAAAAATGTTAAATACATAACAGGTAGGAAATACATGGGGCAGCATATTTTAGCAAGTGTATAGGTATCTTATCTAAACCTATTGCTTTAGTTGTATCCAGTTTTAACAATTCATTTCTAACTTCTGCCACCGAAACCTTATGAAATTAAAAGTTTTTGGTTTGTCCTAAATCTTGCTCAATTATTTCCTCCTTGTGTTTCCAGGCTTTGATTCAATGGAATCTGATCCTAGATTACCTGAGTCTATAAAATAATCATTGAACACATTAGCCACCTCATCACTCAATGGTACCTGTTGTCCATTTATCAAAAATGTATTCTTCTGGCTAGTTTTATTCCTACCCATTATACCTGACATAGTTTTCCAGAAGGATCTAGGGTTACTATTTTTTAATCTTCAAATTTAATTTTGAAATAATCTTGTTTTGTTTTCCTTATTACCGGTATATATCTATTCCATGAGTGCCTATATAAGTGCCAGTCCTCCTAGGTCCCTGTATTTTTCACCCTGTGCCACCTTCTGTTTCTCTCCTCCCTTAATTTGTGTAAATCTGCACTATACTACTTTAATCCTGTATTCTTTTTTTTTTTTTCAACTATTTTTTCTGGCCCTCTGTCTCAGAACTCTCTCGGGCCACTGCACTTGCCTACTCACTCTACAGCCCACTGTGTTCCCCCATCATCTTCAATTTAGTCGCGGCTCCCCGGGACGGGAGGCAGCAACCTGGGGAGACTGCAGGGGCAGTGATGGGGAACCAGTGTTGGGCATGTGGTGGTGGCACTGACAGGGCTGTCGCCTATCCGAGGCGGAGGGTATTTTTTCTTGGATTTAAGCCCTTGACATTGGACGTGCAGTGCCACCTGGCCCACGATGTGAGTGCTCCCACCCATGTCTGGAAGGCAGCTGCCAAAATCTACCCCACGCTTGTGAGCCCATGAGCATTGTAGTACTGCCAGTCTCCCCCAGGGGCCGCTGCTGCACCGGGCTTCCCCTGGATCCCTCCCTGAGAGAGTAGAGCAGTCCTGCGGATGCTCGATCCTCTCTCTCCCCTGCTGACCCATGGCGGTGCGAGCTCGCTCCCAAACCCAGGTCACCGGTGCGATGTGAGGTGTGGCGTCCAGCGCCTCAACCCTCAGCGCCACCGGGCCGGGTCTTAATCCTGTATTCTTAATGTTTATTTTCTTTATTGGTGCACGCAGGTCACATACCTTAATAAATTCCCGGTGGAACTAAATCCAAGCATCAGAAACAGAAGGAATTAATTCTAACCTATCCCAGTCTATTTTTTCTATGTCCAGCATGAAAGCTATATAGTCAAAAATGTTTAAATGTCTCCAGTATAACGTATATGACTCTTTAATATTCTTACAAACCTTATTTCGTGTTGCAAATGATGTTTTATTATGCAAAGTTATGATTATCTCATGTGTACTTCCATGCCCATACAGGCAATCTAACAGGACATCAAAGGTACTGTCTTTAGTTTTGGGAGGCTTATAGATCCCTGCTAGGAGCAATGGTTTGTTAGAGGGCATTTTAATTTCAATGGTCACTACTTCCAATCCATTCTCCTGCAAATCATTCTGTTTTTCATGTGAAATAAACTGAGAATTAACATAAATCAGTATGCCTCCCCCCTTTTATTTCTATCTTTTCTAAATATGTTGTAATTATTAATTTCTATAGGGATATTAGGATTTTTTTTATTCAGCAACATTTCGGTTATGACAGTTATTCCTGGGTGGTATTCAGACACCCAGTCTTGTGTTTGATCAATTTTTTTTCCAAACACTTCATGAATTGAAGTGTACAATTCCCAGACTGTTTTGTTTCAATACTTCCACATTAATTAATCCACTGTCTAATGAATGATCCTGGGTTTGGATGTATATCCCCATATAGCAATAGAAATACTATGCCATGATACATTAATACATTTTGAAGATCACATTTTTTGTTCCCCCATTTCGCTATTAAGTTCAGTAAATTAATTATTTTAATTTTTACTGTATATCCATTGAAAACTCCAGAATATTGCTCCCCAGATTCTTGCATTAACTTAACTAGGGTCCTATAATATCCTTCAATCATTTGTGTTTACCTCAGGTACTGGATTGTTTTCAGGTGTGTAACATGTCTTATTAGTTCTGTCTAGCATGACATTAGTTCTACATAAATTAACCAAAATTAGAAAACAAGTCCATGGGATGCCCAATTTGAGTTACTCCCTAAATTTTGAAGAGTACTGTCTAATAAATAAATTACTAACCACAATTAGTATACCACTACACTTTTTAAAACTGTGTAGGATGCGTCTCTGGTGTTTGTATTTCTATTGGCATTTCTGTCTGGTATTTGCATCTGTACATGTATTTGTGGTACCAGGTCAATTGGAGAGAGGATCACAGATGTAGAAGTGGGTAGCCATCTGGGAACTAGCGACCATCGAACAATATGGTTCACAATAAACACAGCAATAGAGTCAAGCTATACAAAGACAAAAGTACTGGACTTTAGGAGGGCTGACTTTGCCAAAATGGGTGAGTGCCTAAGGAATGCACTAGCAAATGGGCAGGAAGGAGGGGTGGAAGAACAATGGGGAATAATAAAAACTGCCATCACAGAGGTAACGAGCCTTGTGTGAAGCAATAAACAAAACAAAATGATGTAAGAAACCACTATGGTTCTCAAAGGAAGTGGCAGTGAAGGTTCAAGAGAAAAGAAAGCATTCAGGAAGTACAAGGAATTGCAGAAGGAGCAGGACAGGAACTGTATCAGTTAAAGCAAAAAGAGGCTGGGAAGGCAGTCAGAACAGCAAAGGCCCAAACCGAGGAAAGACAGCCAACTCAGTTAAGAAGGGGATAAAACCTTTATAGGTACATCAGGGAGCGAAGGAAGACCAAGGAGGGATAGTGAGGCTTAATAAAGGGGAGGAGGGTGGGCAGAAGGGGAGACTGTGAAAGGCAGAGATATTAAACAAATATTTTTGCTCAGTATTTACAAATGAAGAGGGGGAGGTACATAAAACAAACAGTAGAAACACAAGTTGATACCAGCCCATTTACAGAAGAAAGGGTTCTGAAAGAACTCTTAAAACTGAAGGTGGACAAAGCAATGGGGCCTGATGGGATTCATCCCAGAATTATAAAAGAACTAAGGGTAGAACTAGTGACACCACTGACTACCCTTTTTAACAAATCATGGGAGGATGGGGTGGTACCCGAGGACTGGAGGAGGGCAGATGTGATTCCCTTCACAAAAGTGGGAGCAAGGAGAAGGAAACTACAGACCTGTTAGTTTAACCTCAGTGATAGGGAAAATGATGGAATCACTTCTGAAGGAAAGAATTGTCAAGTATCTAGAGGCCAGAGGGGCACAGGACCCTAGGCAGCATGGATTCACAGCGGGAAGGTCATGCCAGACGAATCTGATAGATTTCTTTGACTGGGTGACCAAAGTAGTAGATCAGGGAGGGGCTGTACATGGCCTACCTAGACTTTAGCAAGGCATTTGACACAGTCCCACACAAAAGATTAATATACAAGTTAGCCAGCCTGGGAGTGGGTCCCAAGATGACAGCCTGGGTAAAGAATTGGCTGGAGAATAGGACACAGAGGTAATAGTAAATGGAGTCCACTCCAGAAGAAAGGAGGGTTACTAGTGGGGTACACTTGAGGTTCAGTATTAGGACCGGTCCTTTCAATGTCTTTATAAGCGTTACATTGCAGAAGGACTGAAGGAAAGTATGTCTTTGCAGATGACACAAAGATCTGCAACAGAGTTGATGCACAGGGTGGGGTGGAAAGGATGAGAAGGGACTTGACAAGGTTAGAGGAATGGTCAAATGTATGGCAGCTTAGATTCAATGCTAAGAAGTGCAAGTAATGCACCTGGGAAAGAAAAACCAAGGGGAAGAGTACACAATGGGGGGTGAGATACTAACAACAACAAAAATGGAAAGGGACCTGGGGGTAGTCATATCAGATGACCTAAAGGTGGGCAAGCAATGTGAGAGGGCAGCAAGGAGGGCTGGGGGGATATTGGGATGCATAGGGAGAGGAATCACCAGTAGAAAACAGGAAGTTATTATCCCTCTGTACAGACAGCTGGTGAGACCCCATCTGGAGTACTGTGCAGTTCTGGAGACCCAATCTCCGCAAAGACATAGACAGGATGGAAGCTGTCCAGAGGAGGGCAACTAAAATGGTGCAGGGTCTGCACTGGAAAACATATGAAGAGAGACGAAAGGAGCTTAATATGTATAGCCTCGAGGAAAGGAGGGAGAGGGGGGACATGATAGAAACGTTCAAGTACCTCAAGGGAATCAACAAAGTCCAAGAGGGTAGCATCTTTCAAAAAAAGAGGTGTGCAAGAACAAGAGGGCACGATTTGAAGATGGGGGGGGCAGCTCAGAGGTAATTTAAGGAAGTATTTTTTCATAGAGAGGGTTGTGGATGCATAGAACAGCCTTCCGGAGGAGGTTGTGGAGGCAAAATCCGTGGTGGAATTCAAGCATGCATGGGACAGTCATAAGGCAATTCTAGGGGGTGGGGGTAGGAAGAAGTAGGCTGCTGGTTAACTAGGATCTGCAGCTTATCCAGTAGGTAGGGAAATGGGCAGACTGGGTGGGCCAAGCGGTCCTTATCTGCCGTCAAATTCTATGTTTCTGTGTTTCTATAATTGGTCACTGCAATAACAGCATAGAATAACCAGCGCTGTGTAATGCCAAAAGCACTGACAGCGACAGGAGTATAATAGCTGCAGGGGTGTAGGGGTATAATAGCTGTAGGGGTGTAGGAGTGTAATAGCTGTAGGAGTGCTGTAATAGCTGTAGGGGTGTAGGGGTGTAATGGCATGTAGGGGTGTAGGGTGTAATAGCTGTAGGAGTGTAGGGTAAGAAGCTGTAGGGGTGTAATAGCTGTAGGGGTGTAATAGGTGTAGGGGTGTAATAGCTGTAGGGGTGTAGGGGTGTAATAGCTGTAGGGGTGTAATGGGTGTAATAGCTGTAGGGGTGTAGGGGTGTAATAGGTGTAGGGGTGTAATAGCTGTAGGGGTGTAGGGTGTAATAGCTGTAGGGGTGTAGGGTGTAACAGGTAGGGGTGCGTAATAGTCATAGGGTGTAGGGTGTAATAGGTGTAGTGGTGTAATAGCTGTAGGGGTGTAGAGGCGTAATTGCTGTAGGGGTGTAATAGGTGTAGGGGTGTAATAGCTGTAGGGGTGTAGGGGGTTGTAATAGCTGTAGGGGTGTATGGGTGTAATAGCTGTAGTTTGAATTACCACTACCCCTGTCGCTGTCCATGGAGTGGAGGAAGGGCTTCAGGTGTGGTGCCTGGTCAAGCTGTTCCCATGGTGGAGTGACTAAGGCACTGTTGCCTGGAGTGGTGGAGACCTGGGGACCATGGTTTGGTTCCCTTGCTCCTGATATTGTAAATTTTTTTTATTTTTGCTTAAAAACAAAATCTTCCACCTCCTAAGTTTCTTTTTATCCCTGAGGTCCACACCGTCTTGGAGTTGATTATAATAACTATGGGGGGGGGGGGCAGAGCCCCCTCATGTTGGAGGGTTTGGGGGATGGTGTCCCCCGACAAAAGAAAGAGTGTACATGTTTTCCATTAGGATGTATGCTGTGAGTAGCGTTTTATATCAGTGTTTTTACCGACCTTATTTCAGCAGTTGGCATTTTGCTTGTGCTTTCGTTTGACACACTGATCGGGTCTAGACTGCATAGCCCATACCTTGTCTGCCCATTTGCCTGCTTCCACTGGGTCCAAGAAAGCCCAAACTTTGCTCTGGTACACAATCCTAAGGTGTGCAGGAAAGATAATGGAGTGGTGGATGCCTAGATCTTTTAACATACGGTGAACTCCATCAAATTTCTTCCATCGCTGCCTCGTCGCATAGCTAATGTCAGGGAAAAGGTGTACAATCTGGCCATCAAAAGACAGTGGGCCATTCCTCCATGCCAGGGATAAAATTTGATCACGTTCCCCAATTCCTGCTCTGACCACCAGGAGAGTGCACGGCAGGCTGTTGGCTTCCAATCCCCCTTGTAGCGTCATGCAATATACTTTCTGGATCTGGAAGACCTCTGGATCTCCCTCAGCCAGCCATTCCTTTACAAACATTTTGGGGTGGTCTCCTTCAGCACCTTCTGGTAAGCCCAACACTTGCACGTTTGCTGCTCTGATCTGGTTCTCCACAGTTTCAAGCTTTGCACGAAAATGTTGCTCCTTCTTAACCACCATTACTGATAAGCCAGGCGATGCTGCCACTTGTTTTTTTAACATCAAGCATCTCGACTTTCAGACGGTCCATAGTGGTTTCCACCACTGTAACTCGACTAGTAAAGGTGTCCATTTCTTGACTCAGGTTTGAGACTGTCGAAATAAGTCGCTGCGTTTTTATGCCCAGGGATTGTATCATTTCAGCTGTAGTGCCCTGCTCCGTACCAACATTGGCGGCTTCTGTGCTGTTCGGTGGTGGGCCTGTTACCGCTTGTCTCCCTCTAGTTTGGTCAGTTGCTCCTCAATCTGGGTGAGGATTCCCCATTGCTTATTCTGAATAATAATCTACCAGCCTGGAAGATTAAAACTGCAAGTTTGTTCGAGAAAATAACTTTATAAGTGTATTTGTAGGAAAACAGTAGCGGAGCTACAGGAAGGTACGTCTGCTCTGCTCATGCTCCACAGCGCCCCCAACTGTATTTATATCTTATCTGTATTAGTGTCTCTAGTATTTAAATCTGCTTCTGTATTTATATTTGTATTTCTGTATCTGGTATTTGTAATTATATGTTTACTACTGTATTTGTGTTTGCAATGTATTTTATTTTACACTTCAGGCTTGTTTCTGTTGTTAATGATGCTACAAGATCAAGGGTTTGAGAGGTTTCAATAAAATATGCATTCACATTATGAACAGTAATATGGGTTGCATCATCCTCAGCTAAGGGCTAAGAGCTCTTTATACGCTCTAACACAAACGCAAATACTTGTGAGTTTTGTATTTGTAAAAAGTGCCGTATTTGTGTGTATTTGCCCTGAACTCTTACTCCCCGCTATATCTGTTGCAGTTTTCAGTTATTGCTGGAGCTACATGTTTCTATGAAGACGTGTGTAGTCAGTGTTGAACCTGGAGGTTCTAGGTTCAAATCCCACCACTGTCACTGAATTACTGCATGACCCTGAGCAGGTTATCTAACCTCCCAATGCTTCAGTCCCTGCCCCTCCCCAGCTGTGCAGTCTAGCAGAAGCAGGGCCCTCCAGAAAATGAGATGGTGCTTGTTTGCTAGGCTATCCAGGGTAAATAAGCCTTTATTTTTTAGAAACCTTGGCAAGGAAAGGTTCGCTGGGCCTAAATTGCAAAATAAAAAAATATTGAAATCATTTTTACCATTTTTGTTGAAGTAGTAAATGATGTTTTGCATTTTTTCATGGGATATGATGACGGAGAAAGAAAGAAAGAAAGAAAGAAAGAAAGAAAGAAACTAACTGAATAAATTCCCCATATCTCCCTGTTGCACTCCAGTGGAAGTCTGTATAGACAATATTGAAAAACAAAGAAATTTAGTCTACTAATTGCCTCAGAACATCCACTGTATTACATGATCAAGCTGTTGTCAGAGGTGGGGGAGACTGTCAGGCATGTGCAATGAGATACTGCAGATTCTACACTGTAGTGTGAGTGTGGGTACTAGTGTAGTGCGATGCAGTCAGTAAACCAATCTGCACACTGTGTTGAGTGCAGTTTTAATGAAATTCACTTTGAAAGTGTGACTTTTTCTCTGGCTGAAACAGGCACACACTTTTGAAATGGCACAATATATAACAAGAGGACATTTTGGGGCACTTTGTGACTGTTTTGGGTACATCTTCATTTAAGTCTTTGATAACCATGTGAGTGCACTGATCCAAAGGACTGTTTTCAGGCATGACCCGGGCCACAACAATGGCACAGATCATAAAAAGTACAAATACAGTTACATGCCAATAGAAATGCAGTTTACACGCTGTTCATACGAAACAAGTTACAAAGAATACAAACAACGAAAACAAAACATAGTAAGATCATAACAATACAGTACCTAACAATGGGGATGTTGTAGTGGAAAACGGAGAAGTGCTGTGAGTCAATTTCAGGTACAGGTTTTGTGACGCACACCGTGGTAATTGGAAAACATGGTCATAGAGGAAAATGCAGAAGCAGCGATCAAAGAGGTAGGACACTAGGAAGTAAGCTTGAGAAAGGAAGTGGTATCATGAGGAGAGATACAGGTAAAGCAGATATAGGGAAAGGAGCAGAGAATTAGTTGGGTGGGTGAAGTGTACTGCTGGGAGGAAGGAGCACAGGAGTAAAGGGAAAGGGAACATTGTTTAACCAGGAGTAGCACACTAAGCTGAAGCTTGTTTCCAGATGCAACCTGGGAGCACAACGAAGTTAAGTGACTTACTCAGAATTACACAGTATGCATCTAGGTGGCTGCAGGATTCAAACCCAGGTCTCCCGATCTGTAACTCAGAGCCTTAACCCACTGTGCTATATTGCCTGTCTACTGGGGCTCCCGGGGGTGGGGGTTATCCTGGTGAGCAAGAGCAGCTGGTGTCAGACAATAGCAATCTTTCATGAAATTGCAAATTTCTAAACATTGTGGTGTGTAAATATTTTATTGGTTCACTCTGTATTTACATCTCAAAAAAACACCCATTCTGAAGATGTTTGCGTTTAGCACAGATGTTGGGACCCATCTTTCTGTTTTGTACTGCTACCGTTTTCCTCTGGGAACCTGATACCGCCATGTAATTGTGCTGCTTAGTGGCAGGCGGTGAAAGCAGCTGACAGAAAGGTTTTATAAATAAATTTGCTTGAAGTGGAATAAGCATTCCATATGCTCAGTAACTCATCAGCTTCATATGGGGCTGGCTGCAGTCCCAGTGTGGCTCTGGGAAGAAGCCACGTGTACGGACACGAGTGTTAACTAGAGACAGGTCATCATCCTCTTTTGGTTTTGGTTAGAACCAGTTGTAGCTAAAAACCCAAAAGGTTCTAAAAGGCAATTGCTTTTGAACAACTTTATTCACATATTAATTAACATATACATGCATATTCATTATATGGTAATTTTATGGTGAAGTACTCATTTACATTTTAAATTCCTTATGTATGTGTGAAATGTCAGCCCTCAGTCTCCCCTTGTAGGAAGCATGTTAAATTCATGGCGTTCATATGGGCCATCTTGACCGTGACATTTTGCGGAATCCACTGAATTGAGAGAAGTAGTTCTCTTCCTCTTTTTATTTCATATAGCTGTTTTGTCCCTGGCCACTGCCTCTGCCTGCTCCAGACTCTCGTTTAGTTCCCCTTCCCCATCTGACACTCACTCCACCATCACACAGATGTAGATCCACATGGGGTGGGACCCAGGGGGCACCAATACCATCATACTTGGTGGGCAGTGCACATACAGTTTTTCTCCCATTTTTTTGCCTCTGATTTCCCCCTTGGGCTGAGTCACATCCAATAACGTGTGTGCGCATACTGATACATGTGTTCTTTATAGGTATTCGCACTGGGTTCCCTTCCCATGGTGCTCACCTTTTGTAGCGCCCATCCTGTTAGATGGTGTCAGTGCAGTGAGGCAGACTGCCCCCCTCCCTGAAGGACAGCAGTCCATAGGAAGCTTAGTCCTCCTTCCCCCAGTTGGCCCTCAAGCGACCCTGGTCCATTCCTGAACCCGGGTTACCAGTGTAGCAGCATGTGAAGAGCCGGCACCTCAGCTCTCCATGCCGTTGTGCTGGCCAAGTGATTCCCCCTCTTACTGTAAAACTCCTTTTGCCTTCTTCAGGGTTCATTTTAATATGAGGTGTTCAGTTTTCATTTCTGTCAGTCAGAAATGTTATCTCTCTTGATTCACGTCACATGCTGGGACACTCGGGGTCTCAAAGTAAAAAAAAGAAGTAGCAGATAATGGAAGCACATTGAGAAACTTCAAGCAGACTTGTAATTTGAATTGAGAGCAATACAGTTTCCTACTGACAGTGCTCTCGTGTTTACTCTCGTGCTTCACATACCTCTCAGCTGCTATGAATCTAGCATAGCGCTATGATTTTTACACTGAAATTTACCCTTGATCCGCAGAGGTTTACTAATATTCCTCATAATGTCAGAGCTATTTCTGGACACAAAAAACTATTAAAACATTGAACTAACTTGATAGAAACATTCCCTAATGCTAAATATGTAGGGCCCACTATTCGTAGTCATATTATTCTTTCTGGTAAGACAGCGCTACACATTCTGGCCATTTGCTCTCCATTTTGAAAGCCAGTGCTATGAATTTTTATGCTGAGCGGTTGAGAGGTATGGTGCTTTGTGATCTCACAGTAAGTACCCACTGACAGTGACAAAATCAGTGTGTTCTTCACAGTTAAGAGTAAATTAGTCTGTTTTATATGGGTCATTCTTTCATACCTAACATGGGCTAACATATCACTTTCCCATCCTGATAGTCTAGGAGGGTCAGCACAGCTCCCGTTATTTTTTGGTTTTGTTTTTTGCAGTCACTACAGCTGCATTTAAGCAGATTGCTCCTGATATGATATGTCCAGTACTGGAGTAGATAGACCCAACAGTATAAGTTTATAATTATACAATAGAAAGAGAAAATCCTGGGCTCTGATTGGTCAGCGTGTGCCTGGCACAGTGACGTTATCCCAGTATAACATCACAGGTGTGTTCTGCTGACTGACTGCATTATTGTTTGGAGCTACACTGCTGTTTGGAGGTACTGTACATCATTGTTAGGATCTTCCCTTAACAAACAAGTGTTTTTCCACACTAACACAAACATCTCTAAAATGATTTTTTAAAATGCTGTATAACAACAAGCCATTGTATAACAGCAACAATGCCCTCCAGGGTGTGTGTTGTGGGGATAATGTCACTTCTCAAGTGTTGGATGCACTTGGCCTGCAGCCTCGTGCCCAACCACCTGAGGCATGTCGGGCATTATTGCTTAAATATATGATATTACTGTGTTCAGAATCCCTCCATGGGCATCAAGTACTGCTTTCTCAAATTGTTTCAGAACAGGGCAATGCCATGTTATATGTAAAAGATATTATCCAGATTCTCATTTTGGCCCTGTGATGCTGAAGGTTGAGGCACTGGAGGTCACACCTTGTGCCATGCCGGCAACCCAGGTTCAGGAGCTAACTCAGGCCTTTGGGGGTTGAGAGGGGCAGGAAAGGATTGAGTGTGTGGAGGAATGCTCTCCTTTCCATGGGGGTGGGTATGTTTGCTGTGGTGTTAGTGGCTCCTTGTGGCGACTGGAGGTAGCACAACTTGCAGCATGCTCTTCTGGGGTTGGGAGAGATGGCGAATGCCTTACACGCAGGTGTGGGAACGTGCCCACCACGTGCAGGGCATCATTGTATGTCTGCATTCCCGAGGTTACTACAAGGTGGAAAACCCCGGTGTCCTGGGAGGCGAAGGTGGGGCTCGAGTGTTGCTGCCCACACACCCAATGCCGGCACTGATCCTGACTTGACTCTCCCTGGTCCTCACCCCTCCCTGTTAGGCTGTGCAGGAGGGGATGAACCTAGCACCCAATTCCTCAGTCAGGAGCAGGGCACAGCAGGCAGTAGAGGCAGCAACTGAGTAGGTCCACGCTGGAGAGATGCCCAGGGCCCCAGCGACATAAGCATAAAAAAAAATAAATAAATAAAGATTTTTATTGCACCTCCAACACTTTGGCTCAGTAAAAACATTTGAGTTATATCATTTGTCTGGATGATCTGCCTGCTTCTGGCACGGTAGTTGAGTTAGTTGGAGGTCCTGTCATGCCCTCCCGGGTATCTGAAGGACGGACCCTGCTTCGGACAAGGCAGCGCTTTGTGTAAATGTAGAAGGCTCCAGTTTTCGGATTTGTGAGAGACTGCTGAAAGACAAGGTTTGGGACTTTCTGGCATCAAGCTGTCTCATTCATTATTTATTTATTTATTTATTAATTTATTTCAAACGTTTTACTAGGAAAGTGATACTGAGCTGCAGCTGACTTCCTGATGTGTCTTGGGTGGGAGTGTGGGTGTGTGAGGTAAAGTAGACAGTACAACAAGGTTCAAGACTGAAAAGGGATCTGGGTGGCTCAGTGGATTGGTACGGGACTATGAAGCTTTTCACCTCCAGGTCACAGGTTCAAATCCAGCACAAATCATTAGTGACTGAAGTGGTGTGTAGTGATGGAAACAAGTTAAAACTGAGTCACTCAGTTTGATTGCTCATAGTCAGAGTGATTGGTGTAAAACACTGATGAATACTATATAGTAAGTATAGCAATGTGCAACACTCACTAGAGCAGGATATAGGAATATGGTTGGACAAGCCCTGCTAAGCTGGCTGTTTGGTGTCTTAGCTGAAGCAACTGCCCCTGGAGCTGGCAAACCCAGGTTCAGGTCTGGTTGGAGAAAATTTATTTTTTGTTGTTGTTGCATTTCTTCTTTTCCCCTGTATCTGTGCCCCCCCCCCCCGGAGTTGATTATAATAAGTTTGGGGAGTGCGGGGGGGGCATAACCCCCACATAAAAATTATTTTTGTTCTTGTCTCCACTGGGATACTGCATGACCATTGCTGTTTGCGGTGGTCAATGTAGTTCAGTTCGCCCTTTTGACTTTGAGTGGTATTATATTTGCTCTCTTTAGTTGGCGACATTAAAAAGTCACCATTATCACATAAAACTGGCTAAACTCCATTATCACCGGAGGCTGTTCAGTGGCCTGTGTGGAATGAGTTGTGGTGGTCTCAGTCCCATTCCCAGTGGGCAGGTGTCCACATCACAAAACCACCAACACCAGCTGACAGTAATTGGCACCCTTGTTGGCAGTCTCACATGAGAGGCCAAGGATTGAATGGGCATGGAGTCTGAACTACCCTCTCACTTACGTGGTGGTCCCTCCATAGCAGGGTTGAGGCACGTTGGTGGGGCAGTATGGGGAAGCGTGCCCTGTGATCGCCCGTGCTGTACTTCTAATGTGGATAAGCAGAGGACTTCAGGTTCCAGTGTTGTCAATCCAGCACCTTTCAGGAGCACAATAAATTTGCACACAGAAACAATGTGTAAAAAAAGTCTAAAAGAAAAGCCTCAGTATTCTGTGCCAAATAATATAGCGCAAAGAAAATAAGGACAAAAGTACATTAACAGATGTGCAAAACACAATAGTATATGCAAGGTAATACCACACAAACAAGGCAGCTAAGGTGGCTAGAACTTGTACTTGATCAGGAGCTGACAACAACCAATAACTGAGGGGAAAAGGTGGTGGTGATGGGAGGGACAACTCCCAGAGCGTAACAGGGTTTGGGCGAGTCACGAGTGGGGGGAAAGGGCAGCTGTTAATATCTGGGGACAGGCACAGTTGCAAAGTCACAAAGAAGAGACTTACAGCCACAGGCATACGCTGTCAGAGAAATGTGTCTCTTAGTAACTCTTGTGTGTCTGGAATTCAAAGCAGTAGGGAAAACAATTTAAAAATTGGGGACCTCCATTATTGCCCTATTGTAATAGAGATGCCGATATCAGCCCGAAATCAGGAGCCTCAATTCTCTGTAATACATTGTGACATTGTGAATGTGTTTTACGGAGACCGTGCATGAGCCACACAGCTGAGTTTTTGAACTGCATGGGACAGAAGTTGTCACGCTTGCTAATCATTTTCAAATATAAACTTTGTTTTTTTCAAAGTATTTCATAAACAGTTTAAAATTTTGTGCTCAGTTGCAGTGTTTGTGATATATTTTTGTGAAGACATTTTTGTTTTATACAGCCAGCTTCTAATCCAGCCACAGAGTGAATAAAAATATCAGTTTGAATCAGCAAATCAGCTTCAGTCGCTGTTTCCGTATCTGATAACGGGAATTGTGTCAGTAAAATTATATAAAACAATGGATAGAGGTCATGTGAAATTCAATATTTTGACATCTCTTCTTGTGTGCTACCACTTGAGCTTCACTGTTGTAATTTATTTGGTAGCACACAATCTGGGGGTGTAAACAAATTCTTGTATCAGACTGCCCCCAGCCATTATCCTGTACTGAAACGTGTGATGGTGTGTTTTGAGATGTAGGGCATAGATCAGTGTTGAAATTACACTTTGTGAGCTTTGAGAGCTGGGGGGGAGGGCTATGAGGGTCCTATCTTTAAACTGAGCCCCCACTTCCCATTATAAGTCAATGACAGTGATGCTCAGGTCTCACTTCAGAGCTGGGGTGTGGTATTTAGAACCAGCTAGAACTCAAACTTCCTTTTCATAATAATGTATGGGCTTAGTTTTCAGTTAATTTTTTTTTTTTGACTGGAAAAGGAGGGTTAGACAGTTCTGCCTATTCTGCCTATTTTCAGCCTCGTCCCAGGGAAGGGGGAGATACAGATGAATGCCAACTGACACTGAACCAGATTAAGCTGTTGGTGGTATTTTAAGTGAATGGGGGAAATTTGGCCCGGACGCCGAGGAAATTCCCCTACTCTTTTTGAGAAATGCCATGGAATCTTTAACATCCACCTGAACTACCACCAGAACAGGCAGATGGGACCTCAGTTTAACATCGCATCTGAAAGACGGCACTTCAGGAGTGCAGCACCCCTGTTATGTTGCACTACAGTGTCAGTATTTTGATTTAACCCAAGTGCCTGGTGTGGTGATAGAACCCACAACCTTCTGATTTTCTGGCCTCAGAGACATATAAGAAGAGACTGAGGGAGCTCAACGTGTACACCCTGGAAGATAGATGGGAGAGAGGAGGTATGATTGAGACATTCAAGTACCTAAAAGGGATAAACACACTGCTGACTACGGCGCAGAGTCTCCCCATCAGAGTCCTCCTTGATGCCCACAACAAAGCCCTCACTGTCTTTACAGTGTACATACCACAGAAAGAGCAATGTAATGGTCTGTCAGCGGTCCTGGATTTCATCCACTCACTCCCACCTGATGCTGAATCTATACTGCTAGGAGACTTTAACAGAAACTGGCCTGCTGCTGAAGCAGGAGCATTTAGGGACTCTGTTGCGGCTGCAAACCTCTCTCAGATGGTAGAGTCACCGACTTGAAAGAACTATAAAACAGGCTCCAGCACCCTCCTGGACTGGATCCTAACCAGCCACCCTACCCGGATCTCTAAAACCACTGTCCTCCCGGACACACTCAGTGACCACTCCTCAGTCAGGTGCCTCTGGTCTAATAAATTCATCAAACCACCTCCAAAAGCTGTCACTAGTAGGCTTCTACCCCTTGGCAAATTAATTTATCTCAAGGCGCACCTTCTCCAACAAGACTGGACACCGGTCCTCTCAGCTACAAATGTGAACACGGCTCTGGACCACTTTATCAATATCTTTAATGAAGCATGCAACAAATTTTGCTCCTATCAAAAGGTGGAAGGTTAAAGCACTCCGTAACCCCTGGATCACCGGAGACCTTCTTAGGCAACTACAGGAAAGAGACCACCTCGGGTCGCTCGCCAGAGCCTCTGGGAAACACGCTGACATCACCAACTACAAACGTGCCAGAAATGACTGCACCAAAACAGTTTGGGATAAGAAATCAGCCTTTTTCAAGAACACCCTCACCAACTCCTGGGGAAAGGGAATCGATTTCTGGAAAAATATAAAAGAAGTCACTGGGCAGCAGATAAAATACACCCCTTTAGTTCTCAGCGTTAATGGAGATATTACGCTTGACCCCAAACTTATAGCATACACCTTCAATAACACCTTCACTGACCTTAGCTCAATACTCCCTCCTGACTTTTTCAATGAAATGGCCAGTTCTTTCCCCCCTTCTCCTACTACCCTGACTAGTCACCCGGGGCAAGGGTATAGACAGGCATACTCACCGTACACATTTGTGTACAGTTTTGTTGAGTGCCTGTCACAAACTATAAGCCACTCTGTTAATATTATCATTCTAATCTGTAGTATTTGGGTTAGTGTAGGCCACTAAGGAGTGTCTGATACATGTATAACCTCTTTAGAGAGTAAAGGAATCATCTGACAATAATCTGACTTGTTTGGAAGGGGGTGCCATTTGGAAAGGATGTGTACATTTTTTAATTGAGGGGGTGTAACTGTTAGAGACTGTGTACAAAATGGAAATTTCTGGCTACACTCACCCCCCTTTCTACTTTAAAGCAGTTAAGATGCACCAGGTGCGTGACTACGTAACCAAAGCAATCAGTAAGTCCAGAACCAGCAGTGATTCCCTGGACCTCAAACTAATATCCCTCACTCTTGATGAATTGCTTCACCCACTGACGAAGATATTCAATCTCTCCCTCAGCCTTAGCCAATTCCTCGAAAAATGGAAACTAGCCACCGTAACCCCCATCCATAAAAGTGGTGCCAAAACTGCTTCTGAGAACTTCTGACCCATCTCCATCCTCCCTCCTCTCTCTAAGGCCCTGGAGCGTATTGTCACTGACCAGCTGACTGATTACCTCGACAAACACAACTTGTTGAGCAGGCAGCAACACGGCTTCAGAAAGAATCATAGCACCTCCACAGCACTGTGTAACCCCTAGATGGTGCTATCCCAGGGGCTACTACCCCTGCCTGATTTGCCACTAACAGGTTGAGGGGCCTGGATCCAATGGCGGGTGCCTCCACCCAGAGGTCAGGGTTTGCAATAGTTAAACTAACTTGGTCACAGCCCTCTGGGACACTGCAACCCCTTTCTTCCCACTAGTGGCCCACAATATATCAGAATTACCTTCACAGTATACACTTACCCCCAGGTCTGGTTCCGGCACTGGGACCTCCTGTGAAATGAGATACAGTGCAACAATCACAGTACAGTACTTAACATAGACAAATACCTCAGGCAGTATAACTTTGCTGAAACAAGCAGCTCTGATTTATTTAGGGGATATAACAAGGACAGGGGAAATCAGGTTAATTAGCTTATCACTCTAATAATCTACCTTTATGGCTCTGTGCACAGGCCTATCCCTATCAGTTACTGTCCCTGGGTACCCAAGCCCTAGTGGCTAGTCCAAACTGTGGCAGCTGGTAGGGCCCTTTCACACAGAGAAAAGGAGAATTAAACAGTCAGCAGTACAGTAATTCCATTTGGATTTAATGTGGCAATTCAACAGGAGCAACCCTGAATTAGTACTCACGACCTCCAAATAAGATAGGGTCCTTCAATGTCAGCAGGGCTCACTTGAGGTACACAAACCTCTTCACACATCCATATAAAAGAAAGCACTATACCAGGCAGGCTGCATCTGTATCCCGATCGCAATTACTGCACAATACCGGGAGAACACACAGCAGATTCAGTTCCTGACAGACCGAGTGCAATTTTCAGCAATTCCTCCAGTCTTCTACAGGGTGAGCCTGGTTTCTACTCTTCAGAGAGCCTTTGATTCTTTTCACAGGACGGATTCAGTCCTAACAAGCTGTTACACAAGCTGCAGATCGGAACTCTGGCCTTACACAGTTTTTGACTAAAACTGCACACTGAAAAAGCACAGGCTCCTTCCTTCTTCACTGCCAAAGCTCAACTGAAACTCCAACCGACAAAACCGGCACTTCCTTTGAGTTCCTCCCAGTTCTTGACTGGATTGGCTGTCACTCACAATAGACTGCTGCTGTTGGTCCAAAAGGCACTGAAGTCTAAACTACATCTCCCAGAGTCACTGCCCATAATCCTCTTGTGGCTGGCTCAGATTATGAGTCCAAGTTCTGATTCGTCCAAGGCACCATTTTAGAGCTAGCTTACCCCACACTGATTGGTCCAGTTCAGCAGTTCAAAACTAGAATGGGGAACTAGCAGACACAGTTCTGACTGCAAAGAAAGCAGGTTAGACAAACTGTAATTTCATTATTACTCTAAATAATTTCTGGCAAACAGTTACATCTTTCAGACAGGTTCCTTTGCACTCCTAGTGACTGCAAAATGAAGTGAATTGGCAGCAGCTCGAGTGGTACTCAGAGAAGCACACAGTCCCCCATACAAACTAATTATGTCTGCAAGCAGACAGCTCTTAAGAGACAGTACCAGAGGCTCTAAAACACTCACTGATAAATGGCTTAATGCCAAACACCATTCAGGCTTGGAGCATTCAAGTAAGCTCCTGGAAGTCTTTTGGAACCCCCATTTGCAGGGGGTTACACCCTTCCTGGCCTGGGAAAGCTTGGCGTCCAGTCAAGCAAGTATTATAAGTTTCAACTGCAACCATATACATTTGCATTAGGCTCGCATATGTAATCATCAGTCAATATATCATTTTACCAAGAACACATTTCTGAAACATTGCAGTCGTCACTCTTTACACAGTATTACATACACATTGTACCATAACTCAAGTTATTACCTCTTGTACATGAAACCTGAAGAGAGGGGGCCCTTCCCTATCAGTTACCTTGGGGCTGCATGGGGCAAGGGCACCATACTTAGAGGGAAACACAAGTAACTTGGAGTTAGCACTGATGCTCAGTTTGGGCAATGAGCTCGGGGACACATACACTCCTTTATGGACAACATTGAGAGGCAAGTCCACAGGCCTCCCAAGTGAATCATAACTGAGGTGCACCACAGGCTTTACAGCTCGACCAGTCTTTCTAGGGGAACTGTTATAGTCTCTGCACTCTGAGCCTCATTTTCAGCATTGTCCTCACTTGTCAGGGAGTCTCCATGGGGTAGAGGCTAGAACTTGGGGCACTTTCAGCTCCAGGAGTTACAGTTTCTGAGTCCACAACATTTGGCTCGCATGGCGAGCTGACACTGGCAGTGGACTGTCAGGGCACTCAAAATACTCTTCTTGTTCGGGTGTATCACCAGTCTGCCCCAATCTATCATTTTCCTCCTGAAAGCTCAAACAGTTCAACTATGCACAATGATTCCATTTCATCTGATCTGATGCTTTGCACTTCACTTTCTGGGAGCATTGATTCCGGGATGAAGCTGGGGGCTTAGACAGTCCAGAAGGCCCAGCTTCATCTCCAGTATTGACTAGGGATTGCCTCAAACAATTGACTCAGTTCGTAAGAAGGATAGTATTCAAAGTCACTCTCACTTTCTTCCGATATGGACTGACAGTCATGCTCAACTGGGACTTGTGGAGGGGAACACTTTAACTTTGCTTCTGTAGGTGCAGACTTTCTGATCTTTTCTTAGCAGCAGCTCTAGTCACTGGTCCAGAGGGGGCATCTTCTAGGGGCTCAGACTCAATTAAGATTTGTCCAATGGGCAGTAAATGATTTCTATGCATTGTTTTTACATCTTTTGAATTATTCTCAGGCCTTACTTTGTACACTGGCAGATCATCTAGTTTGCCCACTACAATGTGAGGGAGATGGTGCCATCTGTCAGCAATCTTGTGCTTGCCATGCAGTCCCAGATTTCTTAGCAATACCCGATCTCCCTCCTGGAGTTCCTGTGCTTTCACCTTTTTATCATACCTTTCTTTGTTGGCCAGATTTCTTTTGGCAGCCATGGTTTGAGCCAGTTGGTACGCATGAGTTAGCTGGGCCTTTAACTTTGCATATACTGTAAATAGTTGTCAACTTGAACCCCATCAGGAGAGACCCCAAACACACATCTACTGGTAGTCGAGCTTCTCTTCCAAACATCAGGCGTAGGGGAGAATCCAGTGGCATCACTTTTGGTGCAGTTATAACCATGTACCAGGTGCTAATTTGTTGGCTCCATCTAGGCTTGTCCTTTGGGTGCAGGGTGCTCAGTATATCTAGCAAAGTGCGGTTGAAATGTTCAGGCTGTGGGTCCCCTGGGGTGGTAAGGAGTGGTTCTGGATTTCGTGACCCCTACAGAGAAAGCATCTCTTTGATCAGACGACTCTCAAAGTCTCTCCTTGATCAGAATGGATTCTTTGTGGAGCCCATAGTGAACAAAAAGTTTTCTACAAGTACTTTGGCCACAGTGGATGCTTTCTGGTCTTTGGTGGGGAAAGCTTGGGCATATCTCGTGAAATGGTCAGTGACCACCAGCACATTACTGATATTTCTTTGATCTGACTCCAAACTCAGAAAATCAATACAGACCAGCTCCATGGGTGCACTGGTAGATGTTAACAAGGGGCAGCCCTCTGGGGCAAAAGCTTTCCTCTGTAAGCAGCGACTACAAGTTCAATGTGTTGCTCCACATCAGCCCCCATCTTAGGCCAATAGAATCTGGATCTCACCAAGTCAAGTGTTCTGTCTATACCAAGGTGCCCCATGTGGTTGTGCAAGGACCTCAGTACTGAGTCTCGAAAGGCAGTGGGCAGCACTAGTTGTTGTTTGTCTACTTGTCCCTCTGTCTACTGTTTCTCTGTATAACAGTTTATTGATCAGTTTCAACTTAGGACCTTCTTTGTATAACAGTGCAGTTCTCAAATCAGTGGAGCGAATTTGACACATCTTTTCCTGCATAGAGGGCTTCTAAAGCTGCTTTGATCATGGGATCGCGGGATTGAGCCCGCTGAACACTGTCATTGTCCAGCTGAGGCAGTGCACCAATGTCTATTGCAGAAAGTGGCAATAAGCAGCAGGTATGCAATTCTCAGAGGCTCCCAAGCAATCCACCATGCAGTCCACTGCGTCCGTGGACATTTGTTCCTCCCTGTCAAACTTCCGGCAGAGTGCCCAATGTCAGGTTCTGCCAATCGGACCCAATCATTCTGGGGAACAGGCCCGGGAGAGAGCATCAGCATCTATGTGGTTCAGACCTGCTCGGTATTCGAGGGCATAGTCATATGTAGATAATGCAGAAAGCCACCTATGGCCAGTGGCATCCAACTTAGCTTGAGGTCTGCACATAGGTCAAAGGATTATTGTCAGTTTTACTAGTATTTTAGCCCCATACAGTACTCATGGAATTGGTCAACAATAGCCCACTTCAAAGCTAGGAACTCTAACTTATGTACAGGATAGTTCTTTCGGATGGGGTCAGGCTTCTACTGGCAAAGGCCACTGGTCTCAGGCCATTCTCGTGCTCTTGGTACAAACACAGCCCCAACCCTTGCAAGCTAGCATCAGGTGCAGGACGTAGGTTTTTGGATCGGCATAGGCCAGCACTGGAGCATGGGTAAGTTGATATATGATCTCATGAAAAGCAGTCTCACAATCAGGAGTCCAGCGGGCCCCAAATACTTCACTCGGATGAAAATACACTCTTTCAGTCTTGAGGGACGCTGACTTTTGGTATTTTTTGTGGGTTGGGGGATACCCTTGAGTAAGGTTAAGTAAAGGGCGGATCACTCTTGAATAGTCCTTGATGAAACGCCGATAATAACCACAGAATCCCCTGGAATCTTTGCAGTTCTTTTAGATTTTTGGCTGTGGCCAGGTGGTCAAGGCCTCAACTTTACTTGGGTCGGTCTCTATTCCTCGGTGGATACTATGTGTCCCATCATACTTTACTGATGTTTGAAAGAATTGACACTATCAATGGACAGTTTAAGGCCAAAGTCCTCCAGTCGGTCCAACACCTTAAATAATCTGCTCTCATGTTCCTCCAGTGAGCTGCCAAACACAATAACATCATCTAGGTATACCAGGCACTCTAGTAAGTTCATGTCCCCACTGCACGCTCCATCAATCGCTGAAAAGTGGCTGGGGCACCTGAAATCCTTGAGGCATCCTCATGAATTCATAGAAGCCAAGCGGACAGATAAAGGCCGCTCTTCTCACGGTCCTCTGGGGCCATCGGATCTGTAGTACCCATCTGGAGATCCAGCACAGAGAACCACTTGCTCCCATTTAGGCAGTCCAAAGCATCCTGAATGCGGGCATTGTGTACTGATCAGGGATAGTCCGCGGTTTAAGGTGCGATAATCCACACACATCCTTACTGTTCCATTCTTTTTCCTCACTACCACAATGGGGAAGCATAAGGGCTTCTGGATTCTTGTATTACACCAGCAGCTAACATCTCTTGCAGATGCCGCTCACATCATCTATGTCAGCAGGTGCCAGGCATCGAGACCTCTCACTAAATGGTCTTCTCATGCAGCCGGATATTGTGCTCAGCTCCTTGCACGCATCCTACATCCCATTCCTTTAAAGAAAACACCTGGTCTCTCTGGGCAAGCTTCTCACTGATCCTCACTTTCCATTCAGCTGGCAGCGGGAGTCTCAGAATCAAACAAGTCTGTATGCTACTCTGTCATTCTTCCTTGAACTCTTGCTGCTGGGTAGCACTGCAGTGTCTGCACAACGCACATTAGCCAGGATGCAACCTCTGTTTACTCGAATGTCTCTTTCAGACACATTATGAACTTGTAACCATTACCCTTCTGGCATAAGCATGGGCTCAGGGCAAATACTAGGCTTGACCAGCAGTCCTCTGGCAATTTTCCATCGCCTGGTGCATCCAACATTAATATTTTATTCTTAACATCCTTTCTGATACGGACCTCCCTGTAAGGTACACTGGGCATTTGGCACCAGGATCAGAGACTCAGGATCCTTCTTCCATACAATTCGGACCGGTTCCTCTGGTTCTGTTTTTCAGCATCTCTGTGCCTCATAGGCCTTCTTAATTAAAGCCGAACTCTTAAAGCTCTACTAGTCTTTGACCCCTGTTTTCATAACACAACTGTGCCAGCCTTCCAACATATGGAGCATTTGTTCCAATCAACAAAGGACACCATCATACAGTCCAGTGGGGGACACACTAAGGCTAGGGTCTCTACTTGTTCGCCACTCCAGCCACGGAGGTGGGAAAGACAGCCAAATTCGGATATACTCGGAATAGGGGAGGCCTTCTCACTTAACCCCCATACATGCAGTCCTTCTAATGGTTGTAAGGGTACGTCTGACAAATGCTTCTGATACCAATCCTGGAACATAATTGTCACTTGGGAGCCACTGTCCAATACAGCTCTTGTAGACACTCCATTCACCTTTACAGTGGTCTCCATGGAGGGACCCACTATTCTGGACCAGTCTGGAGAGGCGGTAGTGGGGGCCTGGGCAACTGACCTTGCCACAAAAGGACGTGAATTAGCATTTTGGTGCCCTCACTGGGATCATGTCGTGCACCTCTTAACCACTGATTTTTCTCCAGCTCTCCTTGTAGCCTATATGCAACTTTGTCAGTGTCTTTGGGACTGCATTCTTTTCATGTGCCCATCTTTCCCACAATTATAGCAAAACATACTTTCTGGAGTTTGAGCTGGCCGAGGCGCCACACTGGGAGCCAGGGCGGTATTACTAACTGGAAACCTGGTGCCATCTCTGTCTCGTGCGTGATAAGCATTTGGAGACATCTCGTCAGTTTCTCCACTTCCATGGTCAAGGAATTGAGTTTGGAGCTGTTATCAGCAGGAGATACATGGTGGGTACCCCACCCCATAGCAGATGCAGTCGGATATAGGTCAGGGCCTGCATTGCAGGCGTGGCCTTCATAAAGGGACTGTTTTTGAATTCCCGGATCTCTCTCAACAGTTCGCCCCATTGTGGCATATCTTTCCTTTTGTCAGAGCACTCATTGACTATCAACCTCTGCCCTGAACTTCACTTGATGGGTCACCCTCAGTCACTCGGGTCGTAGCCACAGCTGTTGGTGCGGGTACCTCCCGAGGTCGCCTTTTTTCAACTCCTCAATTTCCTCATTAACTCATCATAGGAGGGTGGGATTCCAGCTCGATTTGCCAGGCTTAACTGAAGCAACAGCAGTCCTGAGAAGGCAGACTTAAGGATTCTGTCCAGTCTGGTTCGGTCCAGTTCAATCGCTGGCAAACCACCCTTTCTGAGGCATTCTTGCAACAATTTTTCCAGCCGAGAGACATACACAGACAACAACTCCCTGGTACTGTTGTGCATTTTTACTCTCCACCATAGGTCCTCATCAGAATCTGGGCTCTACACATTCTCCAAGGCCTCAAGATAGCCTGTGCAGTCGCTCAGGGTTACTGGCCCGCTTAGCACGGATGGTAGCCAGGGCAGGACCTCGGAGGCTCACTAACCCCTTCGCTGCCTCTTCTGAGCATTGCCATTCTAGCACTTGGGGCAACATAGTTCATCCAGGTCTCCCAGTCATCCTCCCCTTGGGGGTTGGGGAGGGTGCCAGAGAAGATCCTCAACCTTCGGTAAGAGTCGTGACTAATGGCAGGTGCAGAAATAGGAGTCTGCATTGGTTCAGCCACCATTACGGGCACTGGAGCAGAAGAGGGTGTTGGGGGAGGAACACCCCCAGGTGGCAAGAATAGTTTCTTCAAGTCCTCCACAGTTTTCCCCTCTCCCAGCAACCATTCAGCAAATTTCTCCTCAAAAGTTTCAGATAGTGGTGGGGCTGATTTCCCGGTCTTTACTGTCCTTAGTTATCACTCTCCAAGCAGTGAGGGCTCCTCTGGGGTAATGGTCTGTAGCACTTTGGAGCTATCTATGGGATCCTTAAACTCTACTAGGGCCAGGAAAGTGTGGGTGAGCAGATTAGCATGCCGACCCACCACCACAGGGTTTTGTAAACCTTCCACCTTGGAAAGTACTCCCTGCACAGTGTCCGTATTGATACCCAGGGGGATGTCCAGGATAAGCATAGCATTTTGGGGGTCGATCTCCTCCCCAGTACACCACTCCACCAGCCGGTGCACAGCCACTTCTGTCGGGGTACCCATTTTTTTCTTAACAGTGGTTCGTAACATGGCCACTAGAGGACACACAATCCCAGCGGTGAGCCTCCAGGATGTAACCCTAGATGGTGCTATCCCAGGGCTACTACCCTGCCTGATTTGCCACCATAACAGGTTGAGGGCCTGGATCCAATGGCGGGTGCCTCCACCCAGAGGTCAGGGTTTGCAATAGTTAAACTAACTTGGTCACAGCCCTCTGGGACACTGCAACCTCTTTCTTCCCACTAGTGGCCCACACAATATATCAGAATTACCTTCACAGTATACACTTACCCCAGGTCTGGTCGCACTGGGACCTCCTGGAAATGAGATACAGTGCAACAATCACAGTACAGTACTTTAACATAGACAAACACTCAGGCAGTATAACTTTGCTGAAACAAGCAGCTCTGATTTATTTAGGGGATATAACAAGGACAGGGGAAATCAGGTTAATTAGCTTATCACTCTACTAATCTACCTATGGCTCTGTGCACAGGCTCATCCCTATCAGTTACTGTCCCTGGGTACCCAAGCCCTAGTGGCTAGTCCAAACCGTGGCAGCTGGTAGGGCCCTTTCACACAGAGAAAAGGAGAATTAAACAGTCAGCAGTACAGTAATTCCATTTGGATTTAATGTGGCAATTCAACAGGAGCAACCCTGAATTAGTACTCACGACCTCCAAATAAGATAGGGTCCTTCAATGTCAGCAGGGCTCACTTGAGGTACACAAACCTCTTCCACATCCATATAAAAGAAAGCACTATACCAGGCAGGCTGCATCTGTATCCCGATCGCAATTACTGCACAATACCCGAGAACACACAGCAGATTCAGTTCCTGACAGACCGAGTGCAATTTTCAGCAATTCCTCCAGTCTTCTACAGGGTGAGCCTGGTTTCTACTCTTCAGAGAGCCTTTGATTCTTTCACAGGATGGATTCAGTCCTAACAAGCTGTTACACAAGCTGCAGATCGGAACTCTGGGCCTTACACACGTTTTTGACTAAAACTGCACACTGAAAAGCACAGGGCTCTTCCTTCTTCACTGCCAAAGCTCAACTGAAACTCCAACCGACAAAACCGGCACTTCCTTTGAGTTCCTCCCAGTTCTTGACTGGATTGGCTGTCACCACAATAGACTGCTGCTGTTGGTCCAAAAGGCACTGAAGTCTAAACTACATCTCCCAGAGTCACTGCCCATACAATCCTCTTGTGGCTGGCTCAGATTATGAGTCCAAGTTCTGATTCGTCCAAGGCACCATTTTAGAGCTAGCTTACCCCACACTGATTGGTCCAGTTCAGCAGTTCAAAACTAGAATGGGGAACTAGCAGACACAGTTCTGACTGCAAAGAAAGCAGGTTAGACAAACTGTAATTTCATTATTACTCTAAATAATTTCTGGCAAACAGTTACATCTTTCAGACAGGTTCCCTTTGCACTCCTAGTGACTGCAAAAATGAAGTGAATTGGCAGCAGCTCGAGTGGTACTCAGAGAAGCACACAGTCCCCCCATACAAACTAATTATGTCTGCAAGCAGACAGCTCTTAAAGAGACAGTACCAGAGGCTCTAAAAACACTCACTGATAAATGGCTTAAATGCCAAACACCATTCAGGCTTGGAGCATTCAAGTAAGCTCCTGGAAGTCTTTTGGGAACCCCCATTTGCAGGGGGGTTACACCTGCTTGAATTTACTGGCACCATCCACCATTCCCTGGACAAAGGGCATCTAACTAGCACAACTTTTGACCGAACAAAGGCATTTGATACTGTCCACCACGGCCTCCTGCTTGCCCAGCTCTGGAATTTGGGTCTCTCTCCTAACTCGGTAACTTGGTTCAAAAGCTACTTAGACAACCGGTCCCAAAGAGTTAAAATCTCCAACACCCTCTCCAATCCCAGACCAGTCCACTCAGGTGTCCCACAGGGCTCCATCCTAGGCCCCCTCCTTTTCAGCCTGTTCCTAAACTCGCTTCCAGAGTCCTGTCCCCAGCAGCTCATTCTCTATGCAGATGATGCAGTCATCCTGGCCTCCCACCAGGATCCCCAACAACTGCAAAATAACCTTCAACATGGCTTCACTTCAGTCAAAAGATGGTTCCTAAAACACAAACTTATCCTAAACCAGAAAAAAACAAAATCCATGATCTTCAGCAGCTCACACCACAAATTCAAGCAGTTCCACCTCACCATCAAAACTAAGCAAGGAGTCACACTCCAACAAGTACAATCCTTTAAATATCTTGGCATCACCCTTGACTCCCACCTCTCCTACACTGCCCACATAAATACCGTGGCTAAAGCAGCTAACATCAGGATGGGCCTGCTGTTCTGACACAGGAAATACCTAACCTCTGAAGCGTTAGCAGTTGCCGTCCAGAGCTCCATCATTAGCATCATTGATTGTGGATTAGTTATCTATGGCTCAGCCACTGCCTCCTCCCTTAAGTGGATTTCTACCACCCTCAATAAAGCCTGCCGTCTCGCCACCGGATCTCACCGTCTCACCCACACCTGTGACCTCTACTCTCTATCAGGGTGGCTACCGATAAATAATTGCCTTAAATATCAAACCTGCATCACAGCAAAAAGAATAATGATGGGCAGTGCCCCCCCCCCGGAGTCGGCTCTCTCATCAGTCTCAGGACCAACAACTGCAACATCAGGAAATCCAAACCACACTGGCTGCAAATCCCACACTGTCACACTTCCCAAGGCCAAAGGTCCTTTGCTTATCGGGCACCTAGCTGGGTAAATAATCTCAATAGTGACATCACAACCCTGCAACTATGGGTGCCTTCAAGATCAAACTCCGCCGAGCTGTTCTGGCCTCTAACTCCTGTGACTGCTATTAACCAATCCCTCCTCAAACTGACTCCCCATTTACCCTACCTCCTAGCACTTACACCCCCTCTGCCCAACTTATGCTCTTACCCTATCCTCCTCTTGACAAAGCTGCCTCTGGCTGCCGCATATACCCCATCTCTCACCTCCCCCCCTCCGACTCCGACCCCCCTATTGTGTCCCTCCAGCTCTCAATGTTACCCTTCCCCATGCCTCTCCTGACCACTATGTACCATCGTTACATCTGATCACTTGTAAACCTTGTATTAATCATGTCAAAACCTACTTTGTTAATGATTGCTTTGTACTGCTATTGTAACTCCAAGACTGTACACCCTGACATGGAACCTTTGTAAAAGAGCCTCGGCTCAAAAGTACTTGTAATCCTAGATTTGAATTTGAATTTAATTTAGAGGGCTTGTTTAAGTTAAAAGGAGGGAGGGACTCCAGGGGTCACAGTCTGAAGCTGGAGGAAGGAAGGTTCAAGAGAGAAATGAGGAGGCGCTATTTCACGGAGAGGGTGGTGATGGGTTGGAACGTGTTGCCAGAAGTGGTATCATTGCAGACTGTGGGCAGCTTTAAGAGAGGGTGGAATAGGGTCAAAGGGAGGGTCAAAACTGTGGGGAGGGTGGGGGGAGAAGTTGGAAGTGGAAGGCACTAAATTAGAAGGGGTGCAAGGAGAGGGGAGGCATCTGCAGTCTAAAAGACAGCGTGCTGCACACTTGAGCAGACTAGACAGCCTGTATCTGCTGGCAATTTTGTTTGTTCATACATATGTTTATCCCGGCAGTACATCCTCTGCACTGTCAACTGTGGTCACCAGGTGGCAGTAGAGCAACACAGGCAGCAACCCTCCCTGCCCAGAAGAGGAGATCTTCAGAGACACCCAGTCCTCCATGCCTTGGTTGGCTGTCTCTTAATGGCCCGTACTCATTTCTGAATCCAGGTTGCTGGCAAAGCAGGTGGCAGCGAAACCGCTGTGCCAATGGGACTGCCCATCTTTTACATTTAAAGACTGCCATAGAAAGTTTCAGCTAATAGCTTGGCAGAAGACACCAGGAGAAAGGACTGCTGTGTGACTGAACTTCTCTGCTGGGACTGTATTGCTCTCCTTCCCTCCCCTCCACCCAAAGCTAGTTCTATTTTTATAGGCACAGGATTTGACTGACAACAGGAACTTCCTGTTTAGGGGCAGGAAGTGAGTGATCACTGAACCACCAAGGACCCACCATCCTAGAAGGGCAAGAGTAGCTCTCGGCCCCTCTAGCTGCTGGAGGTCTGCCTCTGAGCAAGTAAGTGGTCTACTGAGAAATATAGGATATTCTTGTCTCAGAACAGGACAATCAGGAGCTTAAAGGGCACACAGGCAGAAAGTAAAGAGAGAGAGAAAAAACAGAGGAAAGAGTAAGGATTGCAAACAGTTAAGGGGCCAGAAATAAGACATGATTGGAGTGGTGCAGTGCAGTGGCTGTGGAGCAGCAGTCTTCCGGGAGATGTTCTGGAGGATGCGGTGTTGTCCCATCTGCAGGCACCTCTCTGGGCTGAGGGAGGAGGTTGCTCATCTCCAGGCTGAGTTGGCCAGGATTTTGGGACCTCCTCTTCCATCCAGGGACCACCAGTGCCACTGCCGTTGCCTCAGAGGTTGCCAAGAAAGAGGAGCGGTTGGACCACAGTGGGCTCAGGGAGGGTGAGGGTGGTGGAACAGAGGTGCATCCCTCCAGTTGTATCTCTCCACAATTCCTATGCCATTCTGGCAAAGTGTGGTTCCTCTATGGAGGCACCACAGTGAGACCAAGGAGGATGCTGGGAGCTCTCCACAAAGGAGACCCACAGGAGGGTGGCAGGGACCCTGCAAGGAAGGAAACAACCTGGTGGGGACTCCATTGTTAGGAAGGTAGAACTGGGAAGGAAGGGGAGAGGGAGGTAGAGTGCCTGCCAGGCGCCATGGCTTGAGGACAGGGATGAATCCTCAGGATTGCCTGAGCAGCTGCACAGGGAGGGAGTTGGATGTCATTGTCCACCTAGGGACAAATGACCTGGCTAAGAAAGGGATTAGAGAAGTGCAAGAAGAGTTTGTGGAATTGGGGAGGGGCCTAGTAAAAGCAGCACGTACGGTAACCTTCTCGGAGGTGCTACCCATCTATGGCATAGGAGAGGCTAGGTGTTCCGCACCATGGATTCAATCAGTGGTTGAAAAACTGGTGTGGAGCTCAGGGATTTGGCTTCATTGGGGACTGGGGGTCC
Organism: Neoceratodus forsteri; assembly: GCA_016271365.2. Taxonomy (NCBI): domain Eukaryota; kingdom Metazoa; phylum Chordata; order Ceratodontiformes; family Ceratodontidae; genus Neoceratodus; species Neoceratodus forsteri. Next base: position 298,751,275 of record JADMNL010000026.1, read on the forward strand.
ACCTGGAGTGATGCAAGCCTATACTGGCATGATGGGCTGCATCTGTCCGGAAGGGGAACCAGGATCCTAGGTGATAGGTTTAAATGCTTCATTGGCAAGCTTTTAAACTAGCCAAGGGGGGGAGGCACTGAAAGGAGCAGGAGAATCTTAGCCCCCAAATAATCACGATAGTAAGTGCAGCAACACCAACAAGAGGTGTCGATAGGGAGAAGAGCAGGGGTAAATGGAGAAAGTGACAAAGGCAAGAAGGACAGGGATGGGGCAAAAGGAGTAAGGGCCATCAGGAAATGGAGGGTAATGAGTACCAATGCCCGTAGTCTGGGCAACAAGCCCCTGAGCTGATGGCCTTAATGGAAGAGGGATGCCTGATATCGTGAGCAGTCACAGAAACATGGTACACAGAGAACCATGACTGGATGTTAACATACCAGGGTACATAACCTACAGGAGAGACAGGCAGGGGAGAAGAGGGGAGGAGTAGCTCTATGTAAAGGAAGGGATAAAACAACTGAACAAAAGAGTAAACAGGGAGGAGAGGAGGCACTGTGGGTCACCTTGGAGACTGGAAAGGGCACCACAATCCACACAGGGTTGTGTACAGACCCCATGTCAGGGGAAGAAATGGACAAGGATATGATAGAAGGCATTCTTAGAATGGCAGAAAAGGAGATACTGTTGATGGGAGACCTGAATATGCCAGATGTTAACTGAGCACATTGCTGCAGCCACATCCAAGAGCGGGGCCATTCTTGGCGCCCTACAGGTGGCAGGCATTAGACAGCTAGTTTCGAACCCACTCGTGAGGGAGCCATCTTAGACCTCGTACTCTCAAACGGGGGCAGTGAGAGGATCTCAGATCTAGAAGTGGGTTGCCATCTGGGGACAAGTGACCATCAAACAGTGTGGTTCACGTTAAACTCAGCTACAGAGTCAAGCCATCAAAAGTGAGGGTACTGGACTTTAGGAGGGCTGACTTTGGCAAGATGGGAGAGTGCCTCAGAAAAGCACTAGCAAACAGGCTAGAAGGAGGTGTGGAGCAACAATGGGAATTATCAAATTGCCATCACAGAGGCAACAAGCCTCTGTGTGAAGCAAATAAACAAATCAAACGAAAGAAAAAGCCACTATGGTTCTCAAAAGAGGTGGCTGTGAAAGTCGGAAGAAAAGATAGCATTCCGGAAGTATAAGGAAACACAGAAGGAGCAGGACAGAGAGCTGTACCAGTTAAGGCAGAAGGAAGCAGGGAGGGAAGTCAGAATAGCAAGGCCCAAACTGAGGAAAAGATAGCCAACTCAGTTAAGAAGGGGGATAAAACCTTTTATAGGTACATCAGCGAGCGTAGAAAGACAAAGGGAGGGATAGTGAGGCTGAATAGAATGAACGGTGGGTGGGCAGAGGGGGACAGTGAAAAAGCAGGAATACTGAACGAATATTTCTGCTCAGTAGTCACAAAAGAGGAGGGGGAAGTGCCTAATCCAATTAACAGAAGCACTCTTGATAGGGGGGTCGATCCCAGTCCTTTCACAGAAGAACGGGTTCTGCAAGAACTCCTAAAGATGAAGGTGGACAAAGCAATGGGTCCTGATGGAATTCACCCCAGAATTCTAAAAGAATTAAGGGAGGAACTAGTGAAACCACTGGCTACTCTTTTTAATAAATCATGGGAGGATGGGGTGGTACCCGAGGACTGGAGGAAGGTGGATGTGATTCCCCTTCACAAAAGTGGGAGCAAGACAGAGGCAGGAAACTACAGACCTTTCAGTCTGACCTCTGTGGTAGGGAAAGTGATGGAGTCACTTCTGAAGGAAAGAATAGTTGAGTACCTAGAGGCCAGTGGAGCACAGGACCCAAGGCAGCATGGGTTCACAGTGGGAAGGTCATGTCAGACAAATCTAATAGATTTCTTTGACTGGGTGACCAAAGTAGTAGACCAGGGAGGGCTGTGGACATGGTCTACCTAGACTTTAGCAAGGTATTTGACACAGTCCCACACAAAAGATTAATAGTCAAATTAACCAGCCTGGGAGTGGGACCCAGGGTGGTAGCCTGGGTAAAACATTGGCTGGACAACAGGACACAGAAGGTAATTGTAAATGGAGTCCACTTGAAGAAAGGGGGTTACTAGTGGGCACCGCAGGGTTCAGATTGGGTCCAGTCCTTTTAATGTCTTCATCAGTGACATTGCAGAGGGACTGGAAGGAAAGTTTGCCTTTGCAGATGGCACAAAGATCTGCAACAGGGTTGATACACAAGAGGCGTGGAAAGGATGAAAAGGGACTTGGCAAGGTTGGAGGAATGGTCAGAAGTATGGCAGCTAGGATTCAATGCAAAGAAGTGCAAAACAATGCACCTGGGAAACAAGAACCCTGGGAAGAATACACAATGGGTGGGAGGTAGTAACAACAACAAAAAGGAAAGGGACCTGGGGTAATCATATCAGATGACCTTAAGGTTAGCAAGCAATGTGAGAAGGCAGTAGGGAGGGCTGGGGGTATACTGGGATGTATAGGAGAGGCATCATCAGCAGAAAACAGGAAGTTGTTATCCCTCTGTACAGACAGTTGGTGAAACCCCATTTGAGTACTGTGTCCAGTTCTGAGACCCCATCTCCGCAAGGACATAGACAGGATAGAGGCAGTCCAGAGGACGCAACTAAAATGGTGCAGGGTCTGCAAGAGAAGCCGTATGAGGAGATACTAAAGGAGCTTAATATGTATACCCTGAGGAAAGAAGGAGAGGGGGACATGATAGAAACTTTTAAGTACCTCAGTGGAATCAACAAAGTCCAAGAAGGCATCTTTCAGAAAAAGAGACTTGCAAGAACAAGGGACACAATTTAAAGATAGAAGGAGAGCGGTTCTAGGGCAATGAGGAAGTATTATTTCATAGAGAGGGTAGTGGATGCATGGAACAGCCTTCCTGAGGAGGTTGTGGGGTCTAAAACTGTGGGAGAATTCAAGAATGCATGGGACAGACATAAGGCAATTCTTGTGGGGGGTAGGAAGAAATAGGCTATTAGTTAACTAGGATCTGCGGCCTATCCTGTAGGTAGGGAAATGGGCAGACTAGATGGGCCTAGCGGTCCTTATCTGCCATCAAAGTCTATGTTTCTATGTTTCTATATGTTTCTATGTTTATTTGTGACTTTTGACCAGGAAAGGGAACATTGTTTAACATTGTTTAACCAGGAGAGACACACTAAGCTGAAGATTGTTTTCAGATGCAAACTGGGAGCACAAGAAAGTTAAGTGACTTGCTCAGGATCACACAGTATGCACCTAGGTGGCTGTGGGATTCAAACCCAGGTCTCCAGATCTGCAGCTCAGAGCCTTAACCCACTGTGATATACTGCCTCCTGTAGGCACACCAAAGTGTGACAGCTCATTTCCAGGTGTGTCCTGGGCGGGGCTGCATGGACGTGTTTTATTGATGGGGTATGCTGGTCGGGACACCAGGGAAAATCCCTTACACTTACAATAAGTACCAAGGGATCTTTACCTTCCACCTCGGCAGTCACCAGATATGGGCAGAAGGGACATTGGTTTAACATCTAATCTGAAGGATGGCACCTGAGCAGTGCAGCGACCCCTAGTGCTACACTGCAGTGTCCATACTGGGTGTGATGTTATAGGAATTTAACATACTTTTTAGTCCCTAAGGTAAGTGTAAGAAGCTGATGATTTGTAGACAGTCCCTAGAGTGTAGGGTGTTATGGGACGTTTGCTTGGCCAGAGCAGTGTGTCAGTGTGTTTAAGATGGCTGCGCAATAAAGATGAGTAAAAACTCATGCCGGTTTTCATGATTACTAACAAGCAAAACACTGGGTATTAGTCTTTCCAAGTTCCTGGTGTGGGATTAGAACCCACAGCCTTCTGTTTTTCTGTACCCAGATGTGAGCAAACATCCTACTGAGCCACTGGCACTATGAAGTGTAGGAGCAGCCAGTGCTTGGAGCTTCCATTCTTACAGAACTGATTCTGCCTGGCCTTAATGAAAACACAAGCAATGTGGCTAAAAGCCTCCCCCCCTCACAACTCATTTCACGTGGGCCACCAATCAACCATCAGACGACAGAGGGACGACTCTATAGGGCATCTAATGGCTAAACAACATGTGTTAGAACACTGCATGTAATGTGACACCCAGTATTCCTGCCCAGTATCCCTGTTCTCTGCCAAAGCAGAATATCTGTACACCGTGTACTGCGCCAAGGAACACAGATTCAACAAAGGATGACTCCACTCAGGAAGCTGGGATTTTAAAGATACCCTGAAGTAACTAAAAACTTTAAGAAAATTAATGTTTACTGCCCTTTTTCACCTTGTATCGCATGTGGTCTCCAAATTTTTGCGTCCTCTGTTTCTTCATAACTTTGCCCCTTTGCATTAAAACTGGATCCCTTTCTCCTTAACTACATTTGTTGACAGTTTGCCTACACCTCCGGTTTCAAGTTCCAGTTCTATTTAAAATAAGAGCTCTATTATTAATGTGGTATTTATATGCTGAGGACATTTAATAATTGTTTTTATGTATGTTGCGAGTTCTATACTTTGAAATTTAGATATGCAGTAAAATCTGGGTCAGAAACCCAAGTAAAACTACATATAGTAAGCATGTTACAACATCCATTTACAAACATGAAACATCAGTCAGTGTATGTGATAGAAAGCAACTTTAATCATGCGTAACCTGTCACATGACTGGAACTTTGTAATGACAATTCCCTCAAGAGAAGAGGTACAGTTTGTTCAAACCAGACATCACAGTCTTCTGTTTATGACATTATATTAATTGCATGAGCAACAGATTGTGATGTCAGTAGCACTATCGCTTGTGACACTAACGGCCCATGTTTGGGAGTGAACACAGGGTGTCAGAGGGTTGGACTGCAGCAGGTAGGATGAGCGTCCCATGGACAGCTTTCCTTCTCTGGGCGGGGGAGGGTTGTGGTTTACCCAACAACTGGCGACACCCAGTATCAGAACAGTATTCCAGGTGACCTGGGTTCAAGTCCCAGCTGAGGCATTTACGTCTTTCTCACCTCTGTTTGTATGTGTTCCATAAATATGCACACTGCACTCCTATGTGATTGACACCCAGTGGAGGCTGGATGTGTAACAGCCAGGGCCACTCTGCAGTTGGGAGGTGACAGAGGATGTCTGCGGGTCAGGCGCTGACATCATTGCATGTCCGCACCTCTGGAGTGCAATTAAGGGAAAACCCTTTCTGGGATGAGCAGTGTGACATCCCCAGACCTCCGCCCAAATGATGCCCCAGGCTGTAGCCTTGGCCTGTTCCTCAGGTGAATTTCAGTCTCTCCCCCCTTTGCCACGGGCCTCCCCAGATGGGAGTGGCCTGGTGGGAGATGCCGGGTGTGGGGTCCGGGTGCGGAGAGAGGGTGCATCCCCCCCTGTTTCAGGAGTGTAGAAAAAGAGTTAAAAAAATTACAAAGATTGTGATTTCAGATGTAGACAAGCAGCCAGAGAAGAGGAAGTCCAGAGCAGTGTGATTCTGTTTTCACATTAATGTGAGCCATTATGATAAAATCTTGTAACGGTAAATACAGAAAACATTGGCTGCCAGCTGACCTGGGGAAAGCACTACATGCTCCTGCATCGATGACCAGGATTTGGGAGCAAACTCGGGGTTGGGGTGCTGTGGTAGTGCTGCTGCTCAGCAGTGCTCCCAGCCGGAGAAGGGCAGCATCCTAGTTCTGCCATGGTAGCGACCCCTGAGGTGGGCTGCAGGAGCTTGTCTCTCCCGTAGAGCATCGCTAGGTGCATGTGAGAGTCCACGCATGGGGACGCACAGCCTGTGCCAGGATGCCTGGGGAGGGGGGAGGGAGAAAACCACAGAAACCGTATGTCTCCCTGCCACCGATGATGATGGGCCCCTGGCACTCTTGGGCCTGCATTGTGCGGATCTCCACTGACTGGATGGGGGGGGGGAGCGGCAGTTGGGGCTGGAGGCAGTTCAGTCAGGGGTCACGAAGTAAGGCGAAAGATGGTGGTGTTGGAGCAGAAAGCCATATAGAACAAAAAATACAGAAAATGTATGCAGCATTAAGTTGACGTGTCATAAATCATGTTGTTCTTCAAGCTTTCCCAGTGACGCAAGTGGTGCTTTACAAAAATAGTTCTAGTTCACAATGCAAGTTAGTCACTAGCATGAGAGTGACGTACACTTCATATGGAAATGTTTGCATATTTCTGGCTTAATAGGTCTGAAAAGTGGTGGAAAAACGAATTTTATAGAACGTGTTATGGCTTCTAATTAAAAGGAGAGCTGGAAGTCCTTGTCTACCAAAAATTCAAGCAGGTCAGTGTTTGGCTGTTTGATTGCTTACCAACTATTCAAACTTTTTGGGCATAATGTGGACTACAGTTCAACTTGGTTTGGACAGGGAGAATCAGTCAAACTAGGACAAACTTTAGGTTGCCAGTTCAGTTTGAAAAAAACAAAAAAAAATTCCTCATTTCCTGTAAACAGAAAAAAACTCCAGGAGAACAAGAAAGGACCCCATTGTCATACCACTAAAATGGATCTGGGTCTCCTGGCCCCTGAAGCTAACTACTGCCTGTTGCTGCCTGTCCTTCAGGGTGTCCATGCTGTCTACCTTGGTCCCTTGGTGCCTTTCTGTTGACTGACTTTGCAGGAATTAATGTTGGGGGGCAGGGTTCTGATAGCTCCTACCGTAGGGCCCCCATCACATGTCACAACCTGATCTGGCAGACCAGGTACCTCCCATAGAAACATCAACAATTTCAGCGACAAAAGACCACTGGTCCAGCCAGTCTGCCCATAAAACCCTAACAAACCTGGGACTTATTGTCCATACAGGGTTCCAACCCACACTATCCACCCCTATTCACCTGCCCTACCGCTGTCACCCTGAGCAACTGCTAAGCCCTTCACTCTGTCCCAGCTGTGTTTGAAACCATTGAGAGTTTTGGCGCCCACCACCTCATCTGGCAGATTGTTTCATAGCTCCAACACCTTTCTGTAAACTAAAATGTTCTGTTTTTAAAACCCATGCTGCTGTCACTGTCACTATCAATGGCTCACTCGAACCCTCATGTCACTGCCTAATCTGGCAAGGGTGTGGATAGTATCGTGGGCTTCTGATGGCCTCCCCCCACCCCTAGTATAGATCTGACCTTGCAATACCGGCTTGGGCATGCTCAGTGGGTCCTGAATTATGCAGCCTGCTTCAAGTATCTGAACGCACTAGTTCTTCCTGGTGGAAAGTGATTTTGTCTCATAGCTGCCCTGTAAGATGCCGGTTTATCTTAAATATTATATGGCAAGGCAAATTTTATTTATCTGGTGCCCAGTCCCTGAGGCTGTGGGTGCCTTCCATCAAAAGGTAAGGTCAGTAACATGACAGACACATAAAAAGTATTAAACAATAAATAATTCTCAGCATAGCAACAATAACTTCTTAAAGTGCAGGTCAGTTGCTTTCATTGGGGAAGTCCATACTCAATAAATGAGCCTTTAGCCCCTTTTTAAACAGCTTGACTGTTGGGGCCTCCCTGATAACAGCTGGCAATATGTTCCACAGGGTCGGCCCGGCTACACTGAAGGCACGGTTGCCAGATGTTTTTAGTCTGATCCTGGGAACATCAAGGAGGCCCCAAGCCGTGGAGTGGAGGGAATGGACCGAGGAGGCAGGCGTAAGAAGATCAGCCAGATAGTCCAGGTCCAGTCCATATAGGGCCTTGCAGGTGAGCAAGCCCACCCTGAAGAGAACCCTTCTCCTGACCAGCAACCAGTGGAGAGCCCACAGGACTGTGGTCACATGACTGGACCTTGACAGGCCGTCAGCAACCAAGCCACTGTGTTCTGCACCAGCTGCAGCCGACAGAGGGTCCCTCCAGTGACCCTGAAGTATAGAGCATTGCAGCAGTCAAACTTCAGTCACAAGGGCATGCACCAGTGATGGCAGGTCTTTGGGCGGAACTAGGGGAAAAAACAATTTTGACAATAGATGACACCTCAGCTTCAAGCATCAATCTGCTGTTGAAAATCACACCTAGATCCCGCACCCTAGGGAAAGCCATCAACAGAGTGGATCTCAGAAACAATCCTTTACCTACTTAGGCAGCACTCCCATCACGCCCGTGAACTGGCTCAATCACCAGTACCTCCATGTTCTCTGGGTTCAGTCACAACCAGCTGGAGGACATCCAGTCATTGATCTTAGCCAGGCAGTTGTCTATCACTCCCATGGCATTGTGCATTCCAGGGGAAAAGGACAAATACAATTGGGTATCATCTGCATAGCAGTGAAAACCTACACTGTAATGCCGAATATGCTCTCCCAAGGGCAGCATGTAGACCGCGAATAACATCAGTGACAGGATCGAGCCCTGAGGTACTCCACACGACAGCAGCTTCAGGGAGTAGGAGAAATTCTCCATCACCAGCCACTGCTCCCTGACAGAGAGATAGGACTCAAACCAGCTGATAAAAGTGCCGGCGAGTCAACAGTACTCTTGAAGGCAATCAAGAAGCATGATGTGATCCGTGGTATCAAAAACTGATGAGAGATCTAGGAGCACAAGAATTGACCTGTCTCCTCCATCTCTAGCCCTGAAGAGGTAATTTTGCACCCTAATTAGTGCAGTTTCAGTGCTATGCCTGGCCCTGAAACCCGATTGGAATGGCTCATAGATATCAAAGGATACAAGGTGTTCTTCAAGATGTTGCGTCACTATTTTCTCAACAACCTTGCCTAAAAATGGCAGGTTGGAGATTGGATGGCAATTTGCCAGGACTTCAGGGTAGTGAGATAACTTCTTCAGGAGGGGTCTCACCTGAGCCTCTTTCAAGGCATGTGGAAAGATTTCCTCCAACATTGAACACCGGACAATCCCAGGGAACACCTTCTAGCCGGCCTGCCCTCGAGGACACACAGACCGGAGGGGCTCCGAGCCGCCAGCGGGCGGGCGGCCACCGCACAGCCGAGAAGGGAACCAGGAGGCCGGGGGAGAAAGCCAGAAAGCCGCCCGCCTCGAGGACACACAGACCGGAGGGGCTCCGAGCCGCCAGCGGGCGGGCGGCCACCGCACAGCCGAGAAGGGAACCAGGAGGCCGGAGGAGAAAGCCAGAAAGCCAGCCTGCCCTCGAGGACACACAGACCGGAGGGGCTCCGAGCCGCCAGCGGGCGGGCGGCCACCGCACAGCCGAGAAGGGAACCAGGAGGCCGGGGGAGAAAGCCAGAAAGCCGGCCTGCCCTCGAGGACACACAGACCGGAGGGGCTCCGAGCCGCCAGCGGGCGGGCGGCCACCGCACAGCCGAGAAGGGAACCAGGAGGCCGGGGGAGAAAGCCAGAAAGGTACGGGATAGCTGCACAGCCAATCGGAAGGCGACCGCCGACTTTGCCAGCCTCTGATTGCTGCGCCTTCTCCCATTGACTTTTGCTGTATCTTTGCACCACCAAAACTGGTCGAGATTACTTGTCTTTTACTGAAAGTTTAATTTCTCTAAAAAGAGCTGTTTTTGCTGTTTTATTGTGTACTTCTGGGAAATACCTACTTACCTGTTTAACTAGTGATTACAGTCTTTTGGGTCAATTTGTGTTGGGCTAGGCGCTCAGGCGCCAACCCCCCCACCCTCCCAGTCTTTGTTGTGCAAATTTTACAATTTAGCACCTCTTGCAAGCCACTGCCTGCAAGTGCTACTTCTGATTGCCCTCTCCTCTGTCCCTCCCTTCTAGCCGGCCTGCCCTCGGGGACACACAGAGCCGGAGGGGCTCCGAGCCGCCAGCGGGCGGGCCACCCTTCCGAGAAGGGAACCAGGAGGCTGGGAGAAAGCCAGAAAGGCATGATAGCTGCACAGCCAATCGGAAGGCACCACCGACTTTTACCAGCCTCTGATTGGTGCGCCTTCTCCCATTGACTTTTGCTGTATCTTTGCACCACCAAAACTGGTCGAGATTACTTGTCTTTTACTGAAAAGTTTAATTTCTCTAAAAGAGCTGTTTTGCTGTTTTATTGTGTACTTCTGGAAATGCCTACTTACCTGTTTAACTAGTGATTACAGTCTTTGGGTCAATTTGTGTTGGGCTAGACGCTCAGGCGCCTAACCCCCCACCCTCCAGTCTTTGTTGTGCAAAATTTTACAATTTAGCACCTCTTGCAAGCCACTGCCTGCAAGTGCTACTTCTGATTGCCTCCCTCTGTCCCTCCTTCTAGCGGCCTGCCCTCGAGGACACACAGACCGGAGGGCTCCGAGCCGCCAGGCGAGGCGGCCACCGCAACAGCCGAGAAGGAACCAGGAGGCCGGGGAGAAAGCCAGAAAGCGTACGGATAGCTGCACAGCCAATCGGAAGGCGACCGCCGACTTTGCCAGCCTCTGATTGGGCGTCTTCTCCCATTGACTTTGCTGTATCTTTGCACCACCAAAACTAGTCGAGATTACTTGTCTTTTACTGAAAAGTTTAATTTCTAAAAAAGAGCTGTTTTGCTGTTTTATTGTGTACTTCTGGAAATGCCTACTTACCTGTTTAACTAGTGATTACAGTCTTTGGTCAATTTTGTGTTGGGCTAGACGCTCAGCGCCTAACCCCCCACCCTCCCAGTCTTTGTTGTGTGCAAATTTTACACTTAGCACCTCTTGCAAGCCACTGCCTGCAAGTGCTACTTCTGATTGCCCTCTCCTCTGTCCCTCCCTTCTAGGCCTGCCCTCGAGGGACACACAGACCGGAGGGGCTCCGAGCCGCCAGCGAGAGGCGGGGCGGCCACCGCACAGCCGAGAAGGGAACCAGGAGGCCGGGGGAGAAAGCCAGAAAGGTACGGGATAGCTGCACAGCCAATCGGAAGGCGACCGCCGACTTTGCCAGCCTCTGATTGGTGCGCCTTCTCCCATTGACTTTTGCTGTATCTTTGCACCACCAAAACTGGTCGAGATTACTTGTCTTTTACTGAAAAGTTTAATTTCTCTAAAAAAGAGCTGTTTTTGCTGTTTTATTGTGTACTTCTGGAAATGCCTACTTACCTGTTTAACTAGTCATTACAGTCTTTTGAGTCAATTTTGTGTGTTGGGCTAGGCGGCTCAGGCGCCCTAACCCCCACCCTCCGTCTTTGTTGTGCAAATTTTACATTTAGCACCTCTAGCAAGCCACTGCCTGCAAGTGCTACTTCTGATTGCCCTCTCCTCTGTCCCCTCCCTTCTAGCCGGCCTGCCCTCGAGGACACACACACCAGAGGGGCTCCGAGCCGCCAGCGGGCGGGCGGCCACCGCACAGCCGAAAAGGGAACCAGGAGGCCGGGGGAGAAAGCCAGAAAGGTACGGGATAGCTGCACAGCCAATCGAAGGCGACCGCCGACTTTACCAGCCTCTGATTGGTGCGCCTTCTCCCATTGACTTTTGCTGTATCTTTGCACCACCAAAACTGGTCGAGATTACTTGTCTTTTACTGAAAAGTTTAATTTCTCTAAAAAAGAGCTGTTTTTGCTGTTTTATTGTGTACTTCTGGGAAATGCCTACTTACCTGTTTAACTAGTGATTACAGTCTTTTGGGTCAATTTTGTGTTGGGCTAGACGCCTCAGGCGCCTAACCCCCCACCCTCCCAGTCTTTTGTTGTGCAAATTTTACAATTTAGCACCTCTGCAACCACTGCCTGCAAGTGCTACTTCTGATTGCCCTCTCCTCTGTCCCCTCCCTTCTAGCCGGCCTGCCCTCGAGGACACACAGACCGGAGGGGCTCCGAGCCGCCAGCGGGCGGGCGGCCACCGCACAGCCGAGAAGGGAACCAGGAGGCCGGGGGAGAAAGCCAGAAAGGTACGGGATAGCTGCACAGCCAATCGGAAGGCGACCGCCGACTTTGCCAGCCTCTGATTGGTGCGTCTTCTCCCATTGACTTTTGCTGTATCTTTGCACCACCAAAACTGGTCGAGATTACTTGTCTTTTACTGAAAAGTTTAATTTCTCTAAAAAGAGCTGTTTTTGCTGTTTTATTGTGTACTTCTGGGAAATGCCTACTTACCTGTTTAACTAGTGATTACAGTCTTTTGGGTCAATTTTGTGTTGGGCTAGACGCTCAGGCGCCTAACCCCCCACCCTCCCAGTCTTTGTTGTGCAAATTTTACAATTTAGCACCTCTTGCAAGCCACTGCCTGCAAGTGCTACTTCTGATTGCCCTCTCCTCTGTCCCCTCCCTTCTAGCCGGCCTGCCCTCGAGGACACACAGACCGGAGGGGCTCCGAGCCGCCAGCGGCGGGCGGCCACCGCACAGCCGAGAAGGGAACCAGGAGGCCGGGAGAAAGCCAGAAAGGCACGATAGCTGCACAGCTAATCGGAAGGCCACCGCCGACTTTGCCAGCCTCTGATTGTGCGCTTCTCCCATTGACTTTTGCTGTATCTTTGCACCACCAAACTGGTCGAGATTACTTGTCTTTACTGAAAAGTTTAATTTCTTTAAAAAAGAGCTGCTTTTGCTGTTTTATTGTGTACTTCTGGGAAATGCCTTACTTACCTGTTTAACTAGTGATTACAGTCTTGGGCAATTTTGTGTTGGGCTAGACGCCCAGGCGCCTAACCCCCCACCCTCCCAGTCTTTGTTGTGCAATTTTACAATTTAGCACCTCTTGCAAGCCACTGCCTGCAAGTGCTACTTGATTGCCCTCTCTCTGTCCCTCCCTTCTAGCCGGCCTGCCTCGAGGACACAGACTGGAGGGCTCCAGCCACCAACGGGCGGGCAGCCACCGCACAGCCGAGAAGGGAACCAGGAGGCCGGGGAGAAAGCCAGAAAGGTGCGGGAAAGCCGCAAATTTCTGCCCCCCCACCCCCCTTCAGGTGTTTCTTTATACACACCTTCCGCCAAATCTCATCCCCACCATAGCTATTCTCCTCAGCTAATTCCTGAGCTCATTTCTTCACATCACCTTAGTTTCTTAACCTTCCTACCCTCCACCATGCTACTGCGCCTACTACTGCTGCTTTGCCTCTCACCTTCCTTGGATCCAGAAGAGATAACTGTTGGTACCCATACCGAGGTGCTTAGGGCGACCACTCAACACTGTCCCTCTACTGTCCCCAGTGGATGCCCCTAAACTCTACATACATATACTACCGCTTCTGCATACTAATCCTTGGGGAATCCCAAAAAGGTTCACCACTAGTTTGGAACCTCTTATCCCTTGCTACCATACTGGCACTACAATTACTCCCTACGCCTGTCCATTAAGCTGGTAATCTATGATACAATCGATAACCATGCAGCAGGATCATCACCACTATATATTGGATCCCAAGAAAGAAGAAAAACTGCCTGGCTGCTCACTACCCTATCGCTTGGTGCCTCATCAAGCTAATCTTCTTCTGCTGGTCTGTGTTGGCACTGTGGAAATCAACCCTGGCCCCACTGAAAGCTTCTTGATCTCTCCAACTGACCTAACTCTCCATAAATGGATTGAGTTTTCTTCACATCAATGCCTGCAGCCTCCTAAAAGTTCTCATCAATACAGGCCTGGGCTGCACACACCCTACCTGACTTTCTGGTTATATCTGAAACATGGCTCAAATCTGCAACAAAAGATAGTGAAATAAACCTTCCCAACTACCAGCTCTTCAGATCTGACCGCCTATCCAGGGGCGTGTGGGAGCCATCTATGTCAAAGCAAACATCTCTGCATCCTGCCTCAATTCTACATCACAACCAAAGGAATTCAATGCTTGTCAATTAAAATAACCCTTCCCAACACATCATCCTTTCAACTGATTGGTTGCTATAGGCCCCTCTGCAGGCCTCAAACTCCTATCCCACCTAGGATCTATACTTAATCTGGGCCCTGAAGACACCATCATCTTAGGAGACATGAACTTGAATTGGCTGACAAATGCATCTGCACCCTGGTAACCTTCTGTGACACCTATGGATTCTCTCAATTAATCAAAGAACCAACAAGGATCAACCCAAAGAATATTCTCAACAGCACACTCCTGGATATTATATTGGTAAATAAACCTCATCATTATCCCTATGCAGGAGTACTATTCAGTGACATAAGTGACCACTGTCCCATAGCTGCCATTAGATCAACAATCAAGCCACCCAATCCTGCAAAATTCCTCTCCACGAAGGTCAAAAGAACTTTAATATTTCAGGATATCTCCATGATCTGTGCCACACCACACGTTGGCAAGAATTTATCTCACAGCCTCAATAGAGACAGCTCTTCAAATCTTAAAATGATATAATCACAAGTGCCCTCAATTCACATGCACCCCTCACCAGTGTCAGAACCAAACTCAAATCCTGTCGCTGGTTCTCTGCCCGACCTTAAATCAGACTGTTCTTGCCAGAGACAAACTCTGAAAAGGGCAAGAAAGACAAAGGACCCAAATGACTGGCTTCAATTCAGAAAAGCCAGAAACTCCTGCACAAAAACAAGTAAGAAAGTCAAGGCAGCCTTCTACACAGCTGAACTAGATGCCTCCTATAACAACCCTTCCAGGTTCTGGGTACCATAAAGGGCATCATAGGTCAAACTTCTACCCTGTCTTCCGCCAAAATTCAATTAAATAGTATTGAAATCACCGACAAGCAAAATATCTTGAATGCCTTTAACGATCATTTCACTCACAGCTGGCCTGGCTTTCGACCTCTCCTGCAAACCTATTAAGATCATCTCTAAACTTACAATCTACTGAGGGTCAAAAGGTTGCTTCCACATTCTCATTCAAACCAATATTCTTCAAAGAAGTAGAAGACCTTCTACTCCAGCTAGATACCACCAAAAGTGCAGGTGCAGACTCCCTGGACCCTACTTTCTAAAAGTAGCTCTGCATGCCTTAACCCCCCTCACCCACCCTCTTCAATCATTCACTTGCCACTGGTTCTATCCCCTCAATATGGAAAAACAGCCCAAGTGTTTCATTACTTAAGACAGGTGATCCCATGGACCCTCAATAATTATAGGCCCATCTCCATCTTACCAGTACTATCCAAGATGCTTGAGAAGCTGGTAAACCTCAGTTAACTGCCTACCTTGATACCAACAGTCTCCCTAAATCCAGCTCAATCTGGGTTCAGATCTATGCATAGCACCATCTCTGCACTAGCAAAAGTCACAAATGACTGGCAGACTGCCCTAGACAAAAGAATATTACCTGTCTGTGTTTCTGGATCTAAGCAAAGCCTTTGACACTGTGGATCATGATCTTCTAATCTCCTCTCTGAACTCCATAGGCCTTGACTCACTCTCTCTTAAATGGTTCAGATGCTATCTCTCCGAAGATTACAACTGGTAAAAATGAAGGTGATCTATCTACCTCTAAACCACTCCTAAGAGGTGTACCGCAAGGCTCCATCCTGGTCCCATCCTTTTGCCATTTACATCAACAATATTGATTCCAATCTCTCACTTTCTAATATCCACCTTTTGCAGATGACACTGTACTATATGTGAGCAATCCTCACCATCAAAAGCCTGTGAGCTCTACAGTCTGAATTCTCCTCCTTCAGCACAACCTATCAGAAAAGAAATTATTACTAAATGCCAAGAAAACTAAAGCTATGTTCTTTGCCACCAAGAACTGTTCTTCCACTATCCCATCATTCACCCTCCCACAACTCTCTACCATCCTTGGTGAAAATCTGGAATATGTTGACAAATTCAAATACCTAGGAGTATGGATAGACAATAAACTAGACTATACTACCCACGTTGAAGAGCTCCTGAAAAAGCTAAGACAAAGACTTGGTCTATTCTATAGGATCAAACACTACCTGACCAAAGATTCCAAACAAAGATTAATCCTAGCATCATTCCTGTCCCTCATTGATTATGCTGACTTCCTCTATGGTCATTGCTCCTCTCCCATCTAAACAAATTAGACACCCTGTATCATAGAGCTATTAGATTCATTACTGACCTTCCTCTAGCACCCATCATTGTCTCTCTACAATGCAGTCAGTTGGACATCCCTGCAACATAGAAGAAAAAAAAATGCTGCTATCTGGATCTACAAAGCTCGACAAACAAACTCCCTTCCTACATCTCAGACTGCTTCAACCGGATCACATCCAGGCCCTACACCTTGAGGATCAACAAACTGATCCTGCTGAAGATTCCTATCACCTGCACCGGTATGGAAGAGCTGCAATCAGTTATTCCCTGGCACTTATCTGGAATTCTATCCAAAAGTCATTGAAATGGATACACTGATTCCTCTCACATCCTTCAAAAGCTGTATACCAGCCTAATCCCAGATTCGCAATTGCTCTATTAAGGCCTAGTCCTCCCACACCCTCACCCTCCCACACCCCTCTCTCCCTCCAATCTCCTCTTTAAAGCTCCTCCTATTCTTCTATCATTCCTCTGGTCCTTTCCCCACCAAACCTCATACATATATGCCCACCCATGTACCATTATCCAAGCCTTATCCCTACTAGACTGTTTGTTTCTCTCTTTATTAGGTTTTAGGTTTACTGTCCTTTGCCTTGTATATATGTAAATATTTGTACATCTATCTCACTCATAAATGGTTGTATTTGTGCTTATTCAATATCATGTTTTTGTATACAATCTGTAACCTTTTTGTTATGACCACTCAGGTCCATCTTGTAAATGAGCTATGCTCAATGATGTTCGCCTGAATAAATAAAGATTTTGATTGATTGATTGATTGATTTTGATTGATTGATTGAACTGTTCCAACACAGCTCACCAATAAACGAATTGAGGCTGGGTCCAGGTCACAGTAAGTGTGCCTAAACTTCAAGATCTCCTCAGTGACCTCCACTGGTTTAAACTCATCCCAGACTGATGGAGTGCCTCTGCTCGTTCCAGGCCAATCAATGTCAGGCAAAACTTGCCTCACTGACAAAATCCCTGCCTGGATGGAAGACACCCTGTCAGAGAAGAACAGAGCAAACTCTTCACACAAAATGATTGAAGAAGTTTTTTTCGGCTGTAGACAGAGAGGATGAAGAAGTCTGTCCACAGTCTGAAATAGCTGAGATGGTCTGTTTTTCCCTGCGGCAATCTCCCTGAACAGGAATTCTGCCTTCTTACAGTTGATTGCCCCTTGGTACTCATGGTGATGAGCATGCAAGGCCAGTTTATCCTCCTCTGACCGGGTCTTCCGCCAGCAGTGCTCCAGCTTCCAACCCTTGAGCTTCATCCCGTTGAGATCCCCATCAAATCCGGGGAATCTCAAGTGTTAAGATCTGGGTTATATATGGACAGTGCAATGGCATAAAGCTCTTTGGAGACCACCTTATTATACTGTATGTGGCCACTGCTTCGTGCTTGCCAACTGCACATGCAGTGTCTACTCTAGATAGGCCAACTACCGCCAGCAGTGTCCCCTTAAAGGGCGATAGCGAAGCATCTCAACAGGGGAGGGACTTTTAGGGGGGGCCCTGAACAGGAACTTCACTGTAAATGATCAGACCAAATGACCTGATCAGTCTTGAGAGGTTAGCTACCTCAAACCCCAGCGAGAACACCAGGTCGCATATGTGGCTGCGGTGATGGGTTGTAGAAGTAACAACTTAGTGGTAGCAGAGAAAGTGAAAGCCAAAAAGATTGCATTATGAAAATACAAAAAGACACAGGCAGAAAGGGATAGGGAGAAGTACCAGGAGAAGCAAAGGGAGGCAGGGAGGTCAGTAAGGGAAGCCAAAGCTCAGACAGAAGAGCACATTGCAAAATCAGTGGGTAGAGGGAACAAAACCTTTTACAGGTACATAAGTGAAAAAAGAAAGGGAAAGGGAGGGATAGTAAGACTGAACATGGAGGATGGGGGCCATGTGGAGGATGACAACAGTAAAGCTGATATATTGAACAGGTATTTCTGCTCAGTCTTTACTGAGAAAAAGGAGGATAATGGGACTGAAGGGAGGGAGTACAAGTGGTGGGAATGGTGCAGAAATAGACACAAGTCCCTTTACACGAGAAAGGGTCCTGAGGGAACTGGAAGTAATAAGAGTTGATAAAGCAATGGGGCCAGATGGGGTGCATCCCAGGGTCCTTAAAGAACTAAGAGAGATGGTGGCTGAATCTCTGGCAATCCTGTTTAGCCAATCACTGGAAACAGGGGAGGTAACCAAAGACAGCAGATGTAGTCCCCTTATACAAAAGTGGGAACAAAGAGGAAGCGGGGAACTACAGACCAGTCAGTCTCACTTTGGTAGTGGGGAAGATCATGGAAGCGCTACCGAAGGAGAGATTGGTGGAACATCTGGTTGTCAATGGACTGCAGGACCCAAGGCAGCATGGTTTCACCAGGGGGAGGTCATGTCAGACCAACCTCATTGAATTTTTTGACTGGGTGACTAGGGAAGTGGATCGGGGAGGGCAGTGGACATGGCCTATCTGGACTTCAGCAAGGCCTTTGACACTGTGCTACATAGAAGACTATTACACAAATTGGGGAATATGGGTGTGGGCAGGACAGTAGTGTGGTGGGTAGGTAACTGGCTGGGCAGCAGGACACAGAGGGTGGTGGTAAATGGCTGTCACTCCACAGAGGGAAGAGTGACCAGTGGGGTACCACAGGGATCAGTGCTGGGACCGGTCCTATTCAACATCTTCATCAGTGACATTGCACAGGACCTAGAAGGCAGAATTTCACTGTTCGCTGATGACACAAAGCTCTGTAACAGAGTAGACACACCAGAGGGTGTAGACAGAATGAGAAGGGACCTGCAGAAACTTGAAGAATGGTCAGGGGTTTGGCAGTTGAAATTCAATGCAAAAAAGTGCAAGATAATGCATATGGGACACAAAAACCCTGGCACAATACATCACTTGGGGGGGTGAGGATATAGCATGCACCAAATAGGAAAGGGGTCTTTGGGTTATCATCTCTGATGACCTCAAGGTAGGGAAACAGTGTGACAAGGCAGCAGGTAAAGCAAATAGGATGCTGGGATGCATAGGCAGGGGCATCAACAGCAGGAAAAGGGAGGTCATAATTCCACTATACAAGACACTAGTGAGGCCCCACCTGGAGTACAGTGTGCAGTTCTGGAGACCTTACCTACATAAAGACATAGAAAGTGTAGAGAAGGTTCAGAGGAGGGCAACAAAGATGGTACATGGATTGCATCACAAGTTCTATGAGGACAGGCTGAAGGACTTGAATATGTACTCCCTGGAGGAGAGGAGGGAGAGAGGGGACATGATAGAGACATACAAGTATCTTACAGGGAGAAACAGGGTGCAGGAATACACTATTTGTGTGAAAAAGATGTTCCAGGACTAGAGGGCATGGGATGAAGTTGGAGGAGGACGATTCAGAGGAAACATGAGAAAGAATTTCTTCACAGAACGGGTGGTGGACAAGTGGAACACCCTGCCAGAGGAAGTGGTGGGGGCTGAAACAATCACGGGATTTAAGAATGCATGGGGATAGACATAAAGGAATTCTGGAGGTCAGGGGTAAGGGGCAACAGACTTCTAGGAAAACATAAAGTGAACTTACAAGCTCAAATGGGCAGACTGGGTGGGCCGTAGGCCCTTATCTGCCGACACTGTCTATGTAACTATGTAACTTGTGTTAGGCCCAGTGATGACACCAACTAGAAGAGGTCATAACCAAATTGTGAGGATTCGTTGTCAACCCAAGCATTGAAATCCCCCAGAATTAAACATCTGTGGGACTCGCAACACCTCCTCGATGACGAAATCCATGACCTCCTGCAGGAAATCTCCTCCTGACCCTGGAGGGCAGTAAATGAGGAGAATTCTGCAGCCTGCACCTGGATCCCAACCCACTGCCACACACTCAAAGGACCTAGCCTATCCCACTGGATGCACAGTGAAGCCCAAGTCGGATCTAAAGCAGTTGGCCACATCACACCCATGCATTCCCGCCTCAGGCAATATCAAGCAGTAGAAAAAAGAGATCTAGCCATATCGGTCCTTGGAAAATAGGAGTTGCTGAATAGTTTACTTTCATTGAACCAACGTATATCTTGTATGAGGATGGGTATATACCATCTTTGTACAAGACGTATGTTGGTCCATTTAAAGTATCAGACTATCCAGTGATAATATTAAGCATAATCCTGCAATTTTACAGGACAGCTGTGAGATCAGAACACTGTCCAACAGGAAGGGCCAGTGTGCTCTGATACTACTGGAGAGTGAAAACAAAGCCAGCAGCTGTGGGAGTTGGAACTCGGGACCCACCAGCCCTGCCAGAATTTCATTTCCAGCCTTAAACTTTTGCCAGTGAAGGGCAATGCAAACGATGGTAAAAGCAAGTCAGATCGTGCTAAACATCACTGGTGACACGTAGCTTCATCAGTGCCCCTTGTCTAAAACCATCATGCCCTCTGTGTATCCTAAACCTCCTTCTTTGATTGAATCACTACAGTTGTACCCTTGGCATTGAAAGCTCTTACCTCAGTACCTGATGCCTCTCTACACAGTCTTAAATCTTAATTGTCACCCTATATTATTTAAACTGTCATCCATCAGTTCTCATGCATATAATTATTATCAACTGGTAAGTCTGTTTCCTAACTATCCCACTTGCATATTGCTCTTTTCCTGTCTGGCATTCTAACGGTATCCAGTGATATTGGCGCAGTCATATTGAGCAGCTCAGTATGAGCTACTCAATATGATCGCCCATTAGAAAAGCGACAGTGGAACAATAGCGAGTAGGAGAATAGCGAGGCAGTACGTCAACAACAGCAACTGTAGGAATGGGCTGCATGTGGGACAGGGGAAGGGCGGTACCAGGAGATGGCAGGAAGTCTGGCAGTGCGATTCTGAGCTGGCCATCTTGCTTAATGGTAGGGTGTATGCCCCTACTGCAGAAGGCTCTGGGTTTGAGCTTGCAGTGTGTGATTCATTTTGCTGCGTGTACTTTTTGCACTTTACCCCAAAGTCAAGCCCCCCTCGAAGTTGAGAATCTTAATTATGGGGGGTGCGGTGGCAAAGCCCCCCACATGGGGTGTGATGGGGGCTGCGAAACACTTGTTTCTGTTAGGTCCTGTACATGGGGCCAAGTGTCGCTCTTGTGCAGCTCACTATTGTGCAAGTCACTATTGCAGTTTTTGGTGACTTGCCCTCGTCGTCATTGTCGGCGCTGTAAAAACTTTGCTGCAATGACGTGGAACCCATACTAATCTGATTATTTTATTAATTGTAATTGTTTATGCTATTGCAATTTATACCCTCCTTTGTAGATTCTTGCATACCTCTATGTCATATGTTATCATATTTTAAAGTGTTGCTCTAAGAACCTCAAAGAACCTGTATTCCACATTTCCTTCCCCCACCCGGGTCACACCTGGAATCAAGCCTCGGCTCAGTGTGCCTCTCCCGGTTACCAGTTTTAAATCAATAAAATCATGAGCACGGGCAATGTCAATGGACCTGGCTCACTGGATCCATTCTCCACCCTCATCCTTCTGTCTGGGTCTTTTCCCCACCCTGAATCTTCTTTTTGGGGAAAGACCGTCCATGAGAAGTGGCAGGAGCTGCAGGCCCAGGTTATAATAATGATCGGAACCTTACCAGGACCTGAAGAAAAGTTCTGATGAGGTTCTGTTATCGACATTGTGCCAGTTCTAAACTTATCTGAAACCGTTCTTCTATTCTTACTGAGTGCACAGCCATGCAGCAGTTGATAAACTGATCACTATTGTTAGAGCTTATTTAATGGTTTATGAACAACGGAGTACCTTTTGAATCGTTGGGGGGGCTGACTTTTGCCTCCCCCCCGCCTGTGCTGGGACAGTTCAGATTATGTTTACAGCATTCTTCTAGCATGGCTAAAATTGTCCAGCTTGTATTTCACATGTCTGGGCCCCTTCTGTACGGTGACTGAATGACCTCCGGCTGTTTGGCGTTTTGTAAGTTAATTTCTGTTCTGGCAACTTCTTTCTCTCATCTCCTGTAGCAGTTGGGCTGTCAAGAAAAATAAATGACCAACAAGATTTAAAAAAGAAATAGAGGGACTTGGCTATTTAAAAGCCCAATTGATCTGGGGTACATGTTGCGTTTTGCGCCTGCCGTGCTGTATCCAAATGAGCGGCAATATGGGTTAAAAAAAAATGACTGCCCATCCTGTCACAGCACGTGCCGTCGTCGCCAGCCATACATGGAAATCATAGCAAATTACATGCCAGCGCAATAAGATATGTTTGTTCAGCGGCACTAGTATTTACAGGATGGAAGGAATGGATTCTGCGCCTCTAAGTGTTTTCGGGCGGTCGAAGCAGGGGGAGGGCTATATTTGAATTGAAAGGTGAACTGCAGAAATAAAAAGTTTCTTCACTGCTCCAACATTAGCAGGAATTATGTAGGTCATATAAGCAAGGCCCCTAGAATTCTGGGAGGGAATCTGGGATTCCACGCATGCAGGAAATGCCAAACAACTTGGCACGTGCTGCACACTTTATGCAGTGCCACAGTTGCAATTTTGTTGTGGTGACTTTTCTTTAAAATGTATCATTTTTCCACACTGCGTTACTCCCTTTCGTGCCCTGTTTAGCCTGATGCCCCTGCTTCCATGCTCAGCGTCTGATGTCATTGATGACCTCACATAATCTATTTACCAAATGACCATGAGGCATTGTATCACAGAGGCAGATTAATGCACACCGCGCACATTTACGAACCATGCCATAGATGTCTAGGAGTGCTGCCACAGAAATTAGGCCAGAAGTACTGTGGAGAACCAGCAGTCAGTGGCATAAGGCACAACGGGAGGCGTGTTAAGCAGGACATCAGTGAACTCCAGTTTTGCAAGTATATCACTTACAAAAACAAGGTGCAAACTTCCCATATAAAGAGGAGAAATTACTGGACTCCCAAAAGGGAAAAAAGGAAAATTCGACAACATCCACTTTTGTAGATAATAAAATCAAAAATGGAAGTTTTTTTTCTAAAATAAAGGTTACTGTTTACCCATAATGTTCCATATTTGTTTCCAAAAATTAGTCTTTCTTTCTTTCTTTCTTTCTTTTTCTTTTTCTTTCTTTCTTTCTCTCTCTTTCTTTCTTTATTGAGCTAGTAACAGCTCATTTCCAGATATGTCCCGTGGAGCATTTTAGAGTCAGTGTACTGTGTGAAATCAAGGTTAACTTTCAAAAGTAGTGAACTATTACTTGTTATATCTGAAGTAGATTTTCTTTTCCCTTTTGCCAGTCAGAACATTTTCTACCTGACAATACTTGATGTGATGTGTGGAACAGCACTCTACCCGGAGGCTGACATAGCTAGTTCTGTTCCTCCTCTTACACTAATTAGCCCTATGACCTCACTGCCTGTGACATCACAACTGCCCAAGCACAGCCAATTGCCTGCTACCAGTTAGGTCACTTGTGATGTCACACTAAGCAAGGCTACAATAATCTTTATATCAGGGGCTTCGCAACTGGGCAGACTCGATGGACCAAAGGGCCTTCCTCAGCTGGCTAATTTCTATTTTAGTATGTCAGTCTCATACACCAACAGGTAGAAAACCTTCCAATGAGCAAACAGAAAAAGAAAAATACTTCAGAAATAAAAGGTGGAAACTGGCTGGCTACTTTTAACCATTAATAAATTTGCTGGCCCGGTGGCGTGAAGGGCAGAGGCATCTTTTGCATTACCTCCTACCACACCGGCAATTGGGTTCGACGGCAAACACAGTCTGTTTAATCACTCTTGAGAATTATTAGGTGTGCTTGTTTTGAAATGGTCATATCTTTTCCTTATTTAAGACCCCATATAAATGTAGCCTTTTGTAGCCCAATACTTAAGCAATAAGGCATTATCAAAGGTTAAGTTAATCATCTGTTGATCACCCTTTAAGGGTATGCTGTGGCACAAGGGATCGCCAAGTGCCACATGCCCCAGGAGGCTGATTAACTGACTGTTGACATAACCCTTGGGCCTGCCTTATTGCTATTACTAAAAACAGTTTTTTTTTAAATAGTGTTGTATCTTGTTCAGAATGTGATTCAGTTCCACGTGTATGTTAATAAAAGATTAATATAAGACTGACAGAATGCTTTCAGCCAATCACTGATTACCCTAGGTAGCAGGGTCAGTGAGAATCACAGGGTACCCTGGGTAGCAGGGTCAGTGGGAATCAAAGGGTACACTGGGTAGCAGGGTCAGTGGGAATCAAAGGGTACACTGGGTAGTAGGGTGGGTGGGTAGTCACAGGGTACACTGCATAGAAGGGTGGGTGGGTAATCACAGGGTACCCTGGATAGTAGTAGAGTGGGTGGGTAATCACAGGGTACCCTGGGTAGGAAATCAAAGGGTACTACCTAGGGTACCCTGTGATTTCCTACCCACCATACTACCCAGGGTACTCTGTGATTCCCTACCCACTTTGCTACCCAGAGTACTCTGTAATTCCCAACCCACTCTACAACCCAGGGTACCCTGTGATTTCCTACCCACCATACTACTCAGGGTACCCTGTGATTCCCTAGTCACCCTACTACCCAGGGTACCCTATGATTTCCTACATACCATGCTACCCATGGTACCCCGTGATTCCCTACCACTCTACTACTCCAGGGTACCCTGTGATTCCCTACCCACTCCTGCACTAAGGGTACCCTGTGATTCCCTACCCACTCTACTACTTGGGGTACCTTGTGATTTCCTAACCACCCTACTACCCAGGGTACCCTGTGATTTCCTACATACCATACTACCCATGGTACCCCGTGATTCCCTACCCACTCTACTACTCAGGGTACCCTGTGATTTCCTAGTCACCCTACCACCCAGGGTTCCCTGCAATTCCCCACCCACTCTACTACCCAGAATACCCTGTGATTCCCTACCAACTCTACTACTCGGGGTACCCTGTGATTCTCTACCCACTCTACTACCCAGGGTACCTTGTGATTTCCTAACCACCCTACTACCCAGGGTACCCTGTGATTTCCTACATACCATACTACCCATGGTACCCCGTGATTCCCTACCCACTCTGCTACTCAGGGTACCCTGTGATTCCCTACCCACTCTACTACTCGGGGTACCCTGTGATTCCCTACCCACTCTACTACTCAGGGTACCCTGTGATTTCCTAATCACCCTATCAGCCAGGGTTCCCTGCAATTCCCCACCCACTCTACTACCCAGAATATCCTGTGATTCCCTACCCACCCTACTACCAAGAGTATCCTGTGATTCCCCACCCACCCTTCCCCCAGAGTACCATGTGATTTCTCCACCCACTGCCAGGGTACCCTGATTCCCTACCCACCCTACTACAGGGTGACCTGTGATTCCCCACCCACCCTACTACACTGATACCCTGTGATTTCCTACAAACACTACTACCCAGGGTACCCTGTGATTCTCCCCTCATCCTACTACCCAGGGTACCGTGTGATTCCCCACCCACCCTAATCTCCAGGATACCCTGTGATTCCCTACCCACCTTACTACCCAGGGTACGCAGTGATTCCTCACTCACCCTACTACCCAGGGTACTCTTAGATTCCTTACCCACCCTACAATCCAGGGTATCTTGCGATTCCCCACTCACCCTACTACCCAGAGTACTCTATGCTTCCCTACCCACCCTACTACCCATGATATCCTGTGGTTCCTTGCCCACCCTACTACCCAGGGTACCCTGTGATTCCCCACCCACCCTATTTCTTAGCGTACCCTGTGATTCCCCAACCCCCTTACTACCAAGGGTACTCTGTGACTCACCACCACCCTACTACCTAGGGTACCCGTGGTTTGTCACCCACCCCCCACCCTACCACCTGGGATATCCTGTAATTCTCCCACCCACATGACTACTCAGCGTATCCAGTGATTCCCCACCCACCCTACTACTCAGGGTACCCTGTGATTTCCCATTTGCTTACTGCTCAGGCTTATTGCAGGTGCCCTGTGATTCCCCACCACCCTACTACCCTGGGTGCCCTATGGTTCTTCACCCGCCCTATTACTCAAGTACCATGTGACTCCCTCCTCTCTACTACCTATGGTACCTGTGATTCCCAACCCACCCTACTACCCAAGGTACCCTGTGACTCCCAACCCACCCTACTACTCAGGGTACCCTGTGATTCCCCCACTCGCTTACTGCTCAGGCTATTACCCAGGGTACCCTGTGATTCCTTATCCACCCTACTACCCTGGGTACCCTGTGGTTCTTCACCCACCCCACTATTCAATGTACCCTGTGACTCCCAACCCACCCTACTACCCAGAGTACCCTGCAATTTCCTTAATAAGCAGAAATGTGTCCAGACTTACCTTGAAGGCCATTATTGCCTTCATATCCACTTTCTATTCTGGTAGTCTCTTCTGCAGGTTAACCACCCTCTGGGTGTACCGGGAGCCTCTGGGTGAAACAATGTTGTCCTTTAGAGAGTGTACCTAGCCCCAGCAGGGCAGTGGGGCCAGCAAACAAAAGGATTGGAGCTTATAAGAAGTGTAGCATGCACTGCAGGCTATTGAATCTTCACTGCTGCAGCCCAGTTCTGACATCATCATCTGTAGGGGATTCTGGGAATTCTTGTTATAGCAAATAGCTTGAAAGCCAGCAGAATCGGCTAGATAGGATCTATTATAGTGCAGTAAACACGGAGTACAAAAATATTTCTTGGCATGCAAAGTGCAAATTGTGGGACCAGCTACACTCCTGGGTGAGGGGTTCTTAGTGCTGACTGTTCATCTTTAATATATTGACCATGGTGCTCAAATACTTTCATCAACAAATTATGCATCAAGTGAGTGCTCCCAACCAGTCGGAGCACTCCTTTCCCCTGCGTGTGACACAGTCTTATTCTGTGAAGAGCGTCTCACACGCAGATGCCCTGGAAACTGGTATGTTCCGGGAACATTTTAAAAGAAAAATATTATTGATCGCTTTTGATCAATAATATATTATTACGTTCCCCGTTACCACTCATTGCTGTATTAGAGTGGCTTCACTCGCCTTCAGCTTGAGCCAGAACAGCTCAGCTTCGCTTCACTGTTCTCGCTCCAGCTGATGTCGCATGAAACCACTCTTATACAGCAATGAGTGGCTCCAGGGGACATATTAACATATAAAAAGGAAGAGGGCCAAGCTTGGTACCCTGGGGTGACCCCACAATGAGTATTACCCATGTCAGATTTCATACCACCCAGCTCCATTTAAAGAGACCTTCCTTGCAAAAAGCTATCAGCATCGGTGGCTCAGTTGGTAGCACGCTCACCTTTGGGGCTAGAAAATCAGAAAGTCATGGGTTCTAACCCCACACCAGGTACTTGGGGTAGTACCCATAACTGACACTGTAGTGCAGTTCGAGGGGGTGCTGCACTGTTGAGATGCTTTCCTTTGAATGATATGTCAAACTGAGGTCTCTTCTGCCCATCTCTGGTCACTGTCCAGGTGCAAGTTAAAGATCCTATGGCACTTATCAATGAAGAGTAGTGGGGTTTCCCCAATGTCATGGTCAACAATCCCCTAGCAGTAAAACAGATTCATGTAACTCACCCCAGCTGGACACACCTTGTAACAAGCTATCACAGCTTAGTGAACCTTTCCTGGTAAAATATTACATATAGAATAATGCCTGGGGAACTGTGTATGATGTGAAGTTTATGCACACCCAAGGTGTGGGATACTACATAAACCCAGAGAATGAAGCCTGAGGGGTTTCTATTAGCATCCCACACTGAGGGTGCACATACAATCTGAGTTTTACACAGTCCCCCAGGCTTTGCTGTATATAATTGCTGGCTTTTTCTTTTCCCCACAAGCCCCCTCTCCCACCCACACTGAGTAGGCTACAGCCTGAGCTCTGCACAGACTGGGAATTAAAAGTGGCAGCTGGCACGTTCATTTTTCCACCACGTATGTTGAGGCATCGAGTGTACACGTGGGCTCTTAGGGAAACCCTGCAAGTCAATGCTGTGATAGTCAGCCGGTTATAACGGTAAATTATAAATGGGTTGTTCTATGGAGAAAAACAGAGCCCAGTTATTACATATAGTATCATACATGGGGTACTATGTTTAACAAGAATTTTACACACACCCGAGGTGTTGGATACTACAGAAACCCTGATAGCGAAGCTCAAGGGATTTATACAAGCATCCAACCCCTTGGGTATGTACAATTCGAGTTTTGCACATCACCCCATGGTTTGTTTTACACCATTGCTGGGAGTGTTTTTTTCACCACAGGAATTACATAAATATAAAGTTTGTGGAGCCACAGTCTGGTTGAAGCACGGTCTGCAGTCAAGACTCTGGTTAAGATAAAGCGCCTCTTTAAACCTTTGCTTTTTTTTTGTTAGCGATTCCTCCAAAAAGTTAAAACATTTGAAATTTCAGAATTGTAAGACTTTACTGGGTCACAGTGCAAGAGCTGCTGAAGTTTCAGGTGCAACAAAGGGAATACCACGGTTGGCGCATGCATGGAGCGAGGGAAACCCGGTGCTTATTCGCTGTTAATAACCAGCTGGTTATAATGGTGAATTATAGCCGTGTTTCCTAATGGGAAAAGAAAAACCCTTCCTAGTTATTACAAATAAATAAAAAATCATAAACTTAGCTAAGCAGGGTCCAAAGTGCTTGAGCTGTAGTACAGCACTGGGCTGTGCATGACTACAGATTACAGTGGGGAATGTTTATGCATACTGAGATTCACAGAGGGATTCATAATTACTTTTCTACTAAGTCTCCCTGTCTCAGCAGCAAGTGTTGTTGACAAGTTTCTATGGCAATGAAATCATACCCAGAAGTGTTCAAGTTCAAAGCTAGCGTGAAGAAATATATAGATATATATATAGCATGAGCACATGAGCTGGAGAGGGGGAGAAAAGAGTGTTGCTGTTTGTATACAAAGTGTCAGACCATTTGAATATATGTGCTTGAGAGTAACTGAATCCCTCAGGCAAGCACGGGAACCAAATGTCAAATTCTTTCTCGGGAGCGCAATCGGACATGACAGCGCAATGGCACGAATTTTGTGTGATCTGGTCACTAAGCTGGGCAATTATGTAATAAGCCTCTCTGACTGTAGCGGTGCTAACTATAGGAACGGACCGCATTCTCATAATAAACATCCCCCGCTGTCCGCAAGTAAGCCATACCCAAGGACTTTCACATCCTGCCTGCTTTAGCTTCCTTTTTAGGATTTTATGGCTAAGGTGATCGCAGCTGCTATAGGATACGTCAAAGCTTTGTCTTTTCTATTCTATTTTGCTGCCTGTATGGTCAGCTGAGTACTTTAAATGAAGGTTAAAAACATTTTTGTTCAGAGACGGCCCAGTGGCGTGGCATGCTGGTCACTGGTTGCCACTTGCCACACCAGTGACTCAGATTCAGGAATGCACCAGGGTTGTCCGGGAGCCAAGTGTGATAGCAATCAGCATCCCATGTACTGCTGTTCTCTCTCATGGAGGGGAGATCTTGTGTCCCAGCTCAGTGGAGAAAAGACCCACTCACTAGTAAAGAGTTTTACCATTTAATTCTTCTACAACACAACCAAAGGTCAAAGGTTGACATTTTATGTTTTTTTTGTTTATTTTTTACCATCTTCCCCACCTCTTTTCAACCAAAGGTTTAGAACAAATTCTATTCAGTATGCAGTATCTGATAGGAGGCCCCACAAGTAGATATAAATGCTAGGAGGCAGCTAGTCAGGGCCAAGCAGGAAGCCAGAGGATTTACAGAAAATAGTAACATAATTAAGTAAGTAAAAGAAACAGCCAGAGTTACTTTGAATCCTAGGAGTGCAATTGTGATAGCAACGTATCAGATCAGAGATTGCCTATTGAACAGTTTCAAATACAAACCATTGGTCCTGAAGAAGTGGTGAGATGGTAAAAGCCCCAAAATGTTGTTGTTTGGTTGTGTGTTGTGAAAGTATATATATATATATACATATCTATATCTATCTATCTATATGTATATATCTGTGTGTATATATATATATATATATATATATACCTGTGATTGGGTCTTTTCTCTATTGAGCTGGGCTACAGATTGCTGTGTAGATGTACAGAGTGCTTCCCTCGGATAGTGGCTTCGGGGATTTCTACCTCCAGTTATTTGGCTGGGTCCTGGCCATTGGTGCTGGAACAGTTTGAGAAGTGGTAGGGCCAAGGATGTAAGGGGTAAATTCTCCCCTAGTAAATACATTAACATGATTGCAAAAACTGATAGGGCCACTTATGAAAGTGGTAGGGCCATGGCCCTAGTGGGGACCCTGTTCCAGCACCTATGGTCCTGGCACACCAAAATCACCAACCCCCTCACATGCTGGGATCCCAGTGCCACTTTTGCTTGATGCTGAGGTGTTACTGCTTTTCTTCCCTGTTTTTTTGTGGTCCCAACCCCCACCAGTGTGAGGGACATACATCCAGGTGGCAACATGTGGTTGCATGCTTCAGCCAAACACCTAATGGCGCCCTCCCTGACTATGTTAGCCTGAGCCTGCAGCCTGTGCTTCCACTGATGGCGGTACTAGGTTGAGTACAAGAGCAGTCCTGTGTGTCTCTCCCTCCCTCCCTAGAGGAGAAAAGCACCCTCTGGGCACTCTATCCTTCTCCCCCCAGCCAGCCCCCTGACGATCTGGAATTGTTCTCAAACCCAGGTCACTGCGATCAGGATTGATAGCACTACTGCTGCGCCAATGGGCTGTCATCCTTCTCGGTAATTTGCTTTATGTTCTAGCTGCTTGGTGGGTCACACTGCTATGATGTAGATCTGGTGTCTCAACACGTGGCTGCCACCTGGAGCAGTCAGACTTGGGGGATGTCGGCAGATGAGCCGCGTCATTATGCGTCATTGTCCTAGGAAGCACAACTGGGGGAAAAAGTCCTGGGACACTTGACTTCCCCCCATAGGCCCTGTACAACCCTATATGGCAGAAAACCCACAGCTGTGGATAACCAGTATTGCCACTGGACAGGGCCACGGGGGAGTCACTGATCGAGGGACAAAAACGGAGCAGAAAGCATTGATGAAAGAAACATTTTTATTTGAGGCAATGTAATGACGGGTTTTGCTATTGTGCCAGTGATTCAGGATGCTGGAGTTAGGGAGTCAGAGCTGGGAAGCACTGATGCTGGCAATGCTTTAAAGTCCTGGGAAGGGGGTGCAGGGTTCTGCCACAACAACATTGCAATGAGAGCTTGTTTCTGTGCAGGGGTGTTCTGTGTGTGTGTGAGGGGCTGTTCAGCAATAGCACAGGCAGGTGGTAGAAGGGACAGGGGGGAAATGGTAGCTGTCTAGGTAGCAGTTCTTGTGCCCTGCACCCCATAGTTAAAGTCAGGTGGAGAGTCAGAGGCTGGGAAGTGAATAAAGCTCAGTGGGAGACTGACTGGCCAGTTGGTGCTGCAGCCTTTTCCAGCATTGGCATGTATTGCTGGTATGCTGACTGAGGTGCTGGAAACCCAATACTTGCCCAGGGGTATGCCTGCTAGTGTAGGTGGTGAGATGCTGGGTTTACAGCACCTGGGCCCCTTATACTCTGTGTACCCCCCTACAAATGGGGGTTCCCAAATAGTCTTCCTTGAGCTTGCCTAAATGCTCA
Source organism: Neoceratodus forsteri (assembly GCA_016271365.2). Taxonomy (NCBI): domain Eukaryota; kingdom Metazoa; phylum Chordata; order Ceratodontiformes; family Ceratodontidae; genus Neoceratodus; species Neoceratodus forsteri. The sequence continues at coordinate 298,782,762 of JADMNL010000026.1, forward strand.
CTGCCAGGCTGGTGTCCTGTGTTTTAGCAGTTTAAATGAGATTACCAGAGACTATATAGCCTCTGTGTACTGTCTCTTTAAGAGCTGCCTGATTGCAGCCTAACTAACCTGACAGGCAGCTCTGTTGAAAGATGTAACTATTTGCTGAAAATCATTTAGAGTGATAATGATAATGTAGTTTGTCTAACCTGCTTTTTTTGTAACAAGGACTGTTTTGTTTGTCTCCACTATCTTGGTCCTGGACTGCAAATTGGACCAATCAGTTCTGGTGGGACCTAAAGTGTAGCCGGACTACAGGAGCTGTCTGAATTCAGAATCTGTAGGAACTGTAGTTTGGGGATTTTTTGCGCCTTTTTTGCAACTGAAGGGGGAGCTCTTGCTTTGACTGACAGCCAAATCAGCCAACTGAATCTTTTGGATCTTGGGGAAGTCCCGGGCTGCTGGCAGTTTTCAGTTAGTTCTGAGCTGGGAAGTAAAATGAGAAGAGCTCAAGTGTATTTTGGGCAGCAATCCTGAGTGTATTTGCATGGGAAAACTGTGAAAAGGTTGAGTTTTTGGCTTGCATGTCTGCTGCTGCTCCTCCTGAGAGGGAGAGAAGAGAATTATTTTGGACTAAATCCAAGTTTGAGTGACTAAAGTAAGCTACTGAAGTGGGCCAGGCTCAACCTGAAGAAGACCGAAGATTTTGCTGAATGCGATTGACCTGTCAGGAGTTCCAGCTACCCCTAAACTCCTGGTGTGTGCAGAGACTTTGCGATTGTGACCGGGGAGCGCTTTGCCTGGTACAGTAGAATTCCCGTACATGTAAATGTGCTATGAGCTGCTAGTGGGTTGTGAGTTAGTTCTCCACTGTGTGAACTGTGTTCTGCTTGCTGGAAGCTGTATCCAGCCCAAAACGGACTGCATCCAAATTTGTCTCCATGCGGTCTGGGCCTTGCCAGACTGGTCCAGCCAGACTACCCACTGCACAGAGAAGCCATCGACGAGAGACCTGCTCCATGCTTGAACAGGAACAACACCTCTGCGACTCATGTGGGCCCTGCTTCTCCTGGCATTCCAGATCAACCACCTGCAGTCTCAATTTTTGTCCAGCCTGTGTCCAGTCTTGGGTATCGCGAGTAAATACCAGGGTAGCTCCCTGCAACAACAGCTTGATCTGAGTGTGTCATCTAAATGTCTTCTTGTCTCATTTCCTTTACGAACTGAGCCCTCTGGCTCCGGATTACAAATATTGTGTACTGTGCATGTTGTGTTTTCCATCACAGGGCCCCAACCAGCTGCAACCCCGGGCAACAGTCCTGGCTAGCCCATCTCTTCTCCACCTGGGTATCCAGAGGTGTGACTGTGTGGGGAGACTCAAAGCGCATGCATAACTGCTTGATTGATATAACCTTTAAGTTAATTAACCTGATTTTGCCCCTCCCTTGTTCAAGTCCCCTGAATAAATTAGATGTAACTTTTTCTGCATGTAATCTGACTGTGGTTCCAGTTTGTGTTCAAAGTACTGTACTGTTGCTATTTGCTGTGCGTAACCTTGTTTTACAGGGGGTCCCCAGGGTTGAGCCAGAGGAACCAGCCCTGGTGGTAAGTGCAAACAGTGTGGGTACTTGTGTGGTATACCAGGGGTATTGTGAAAGTGATTATTGTACAGTGTTCAGGCCACTAAATGGGAAAGAGGGGGGTTACAGTGTCCCAGAGGGCTGTGCCCGGGTTAGCTTGACCACTACCAACCCTGACCTCCAGGTGGAGGCACCCGTTTCAGAACTCAGGCCCCTTAACCTGCTACTAGCCAAGCAGGCAGGGGTAGTAGCCCTTGGGATAGCGCCACCTAGGGGTTACATCTGTTACCATGGAAACCTTCTTACTTACCTGCTCCATTCACTCGTGCCATCCCAGACTGCCCAGAGAAATTATTGTTTTATTTTAAAAGTGTTTTACTGGGAAGCCACACTGGGCTAGCACATCAGACAACATCCCCAGTCCTGTCTTAGGGCTCCTGCTGTACCATCTTTTGTGCCCACAGGTGGTGGTGTGGCAGCAGAGTATATCTCCCTCCTTCCCTCCCTTCCCCTCCTCTCCCTTCCTCCCTCCCTTGCCAAAGATGGAGAGCCTTCTGAGGGATGCTCAGTCCACCCCCCCAACTGGCTGGCCAAAATCTTACAGGCTTTCATCAAACCCAAGTTGTCAGCATATTAACCGGCAGCACCGCCACTGGATCAACTGACTGGTGCCCTGTTCTTGTGTTTTTGTCATTTTTTTTGTTGTTTTACTAACTGTTTACAACTCCCGATTCTGGTAAGTGTACCCTTCAGCTGTCACCGCCCTCGGCCCTGTCACCCGCCATCTCTTAGGACTTATCTGGTCCCCAGTTGCTCCGTGGTGCACCCCAGGGTGAGATCACTGGGTCTGGCTACACTCTGGCAGAGACCGAAACCTGAGTTTGGGGGAAGAGCCTGATTGGTGGGTGTGGGGCCTGTAGGGTACTAGTATCATCCTGCTGCCCTGCCATTTTTTTTTCCATCATTTTTTACTCGCTCATCTCAGAGTCAGTGGTGACAACATCACATGCATGCGCTCAACAAACATGCAGAAGCCGGTAACTCACCTGCTGCAACTTCTGGCCACTATGATGCCATGCTATTGCAGGAGGTGCTCGTACAGAGGCACAGACAAGTGCTGTCCTTCAGAGAATGCCAGAGTCTGCTGGGAGGCTGGAGCCCTCTCCCTCCGATTGGCCCTCCAGTCACCCAGACTCGATCCTGAACCCTGGGCCACCAGCGTCGCAAGCGGCAGCCCTTCTACTGCTCTAATGGGATAGCACCATGATTTTATCATACTTATTGCGTGCGTCTCACAACCTCTTCAAAGATGAAATGGAGAAACCAGCCCATTGGCAGAGTGCAACGCTGAGGGCCCAAGTTCAGGAGTGAGTTTGGATCCTCAGGGGCCAATTGGAGCGAGGAGGAGGAGGAGGAGGAGGATAGAAACATCCCAGAAGATGCTTCCCTCCAGGGTGAGAGGGTCACTGCCTTGGCTGCAGCGCTACCTCTAGGTGACCATGAGTGGCAAGCAGGGAAGGGAGGTTATCAGCAGGGTGCATGGGTATCATGCCATTTTGTGTATCCCTGTTTGCCCCCCCCCCAGCATGCTGACAACCTGTGGGAGAAAGGGAATGAAAAAGCCACAGTGTTCAAGGCAAAGGGCCCCGGTACTTCCGTTTGTTTGTCCGCCACGCGACTACCCAATGAGACCTGGGATGTTTGAGGGTATATCCCCCTGTTGTCCAGACAACCCTGGCGAGGGGCTAAGCTGGGGCATCATTAAGGAGCAGCGGTGGCATAGAGATGTGGGTGAGTCAGCCTGTGCTCTCGGGCTCCTGACAGAGTGAGCACTGGAGTAGATGTATGCGATAAAAAAACTTCTGCAGGTGGAATGTAAGTGAAAATCTGACTTTTGTGGAAATTCCACCTGCGCTGCCCAGTTGACCAAAATAAATAAATAAAATTAATCTCTGGTAGCTAGTGATCCCTCCCCCCCACCCGATCACCTGCCTGCCCGATGTGTATTAAAAAAAAAAAAAAACCCTGGTGGCTAGAGGTCCCCTGCCTACTCGATGTGTATTTTAAGCAAACAATACTGGTGGCTAGTGGTACCTCCCTCCAACGGATCACCCCGCCGTGTCCAGCAGTAGTCAATAGATATTTAACCCCCATCCCTATCCCTCCTACATTAAAGGATATTTCTTCCCTGGTGGTCTAGTGAACCCCCTTCCCTCCTTAGTCCTGATCCCCAGTATGTAGTGGTTTTTATTTTTAGCTAATTCCTTGGTGGTCTAGGGGCCCCCCAGCCCCCAACCCAGCAGGTAGTGTCCCACCCAGCTTCCCCATCCCGAAACAGAGTGGGCCACCGACACAGCCCTCCACTCTCCTCCATGGCTGGCAGCCCTCTGAGATATGAATGAATATCTGCTGTGTGTGTGGGGGTGGAGGAGAGGGTGGGACACTACCTGCCGGGGAGGGCCACCTAAGTTAACAAAGAATAACACTACATACTGGGAGTTGGGGATAGGAAGGGAGGAGGGTTCATTAGACCACCAGGGACAAATATTTTTAAATATATGGGGATAGGATGGGGGGGTTACATGCCAGCTGACTACTGTTGGACATGGGGGGGGAGGTCAGGTGGGGTTTGGGACCATTAACCACCAGGGCTGTTTTGTCTAAAATACACTTTGGACAGGTGAATGATTGTATGGGGGGAGGGACCGCTAGCCACCAGGGTTGTGTTTTTTTTTTTAAACACACATTCCTCCTGGTTCCCCAGTCCTGAGCTCGAACCACCACACCACACTATCTCACAGTACACCACAGAGGACTTTTTGACATCTAAATTGGCAGGACTCATGTGCACACAGCGACGTCCCATTGGGAAGGCAAGTTCCCTCAACAGGGGGTCACTACAGCAGCAGGACTCGGCGCTAGACCCACCCAGCATGGGAGCACTGCCCCCTCTGCCACATGTCGCAGCTCTTGAGCCTACTCTTGAACCCAGGTCACTGGTGTGGGAGGGCAGTGCATTATCCACTAAGCCAATGAGCAGCCCCAGAACTGGGCTTTGAAGAATAAAGTGATAGTAGACGTTAGTGTTACAGTTTCCGACTCTTTCTGAAAGTGCTTCACTCACCGGGCCGGGTTTTTAAAAGACTGTTTTTGCCGCAAGCCCTGGGTGCATCAAATATATGGGGCACTGGACTTGTGGCAAAAACTGTGGGGTTTTCCACGCAGTGCACCATATTGATGTACACTTTGTTTGGTTTAGCGTGGGTCAATGCTGGGGTCTCCTGCAAACAATTTGTGGCCAAACTAAGCTGCAAGCTGCCATACGGGAGGTCCAAATGTCACAACCACATCTGAGATTACAGCATTTGTTGCAGTTGATATGTTTGGCCTTCTCACAGCTGCGACATCGCAAGGGTTTGCAGCAGGACTTGATGAAGGCCCTGCAAAAAACCTTTAAAAATCAAATGTCGTTACACTTCCCTTTTTCCTGTGTGTGAATGTTTAATGCTCTTGAGAGGTGCAAGATTGATAACACTGGAAACTGAAGCCCTATATTTATCCACATGACAGGTACAGCATGGGCAATCACAGTGCAAGCTTCCCCACACTACCCCGCCATTGTGCCTCAACACCATCATGGAAGGAACACCACGTAGGTGAAAGAGTTGTTCAGTCTCCATGGTCATTCAATCCTCGGCCTCTCATGTGAGACTGCCAACAACTGGTCATATTAGTGTAGTGTAGAGGTTACGAACACTGAGCTGTAAACCCGGACAACTGGGTTTAAATCACACAGCCACCCCCTCGCATACTGTGTGACCACGAGCAGGTCACTTAACTTCCCTGTGCTCCCAGGATGCAAATCAAAACAAGCCTTGGCTTAGTGTGTCTTTCCTGGCCAAAAATGATAAAAGAAAACAAGGGTGTCAACTGTTTTTTGTGATGTGGACACCTGCACACTGGGAATGGAACTGAGACCACCACGACTCATTTTACATCAGCCACTGAACAGCCCTTGGGTGATTATGGTTTTCAGCCATTGCTGACCTGGGGCAGATTTGAACCAGTGACCTAGATATGAAAGGCTCCTTAACCTGCTATCAGTCCACTGTGCCACTCAGTTCCCTATTGTATAGCTTCCTGAGTTGATTTGACTATTTTTTAAGATGCGTCCCCGACTTTGGTCAGTTGTCGCTAATTCTTTGAACCTTGTCTCTGTTTCATGAGGCAGGGTGTTGAGAAATATGGGTGTATGTAAACACACACACACACGCACTAAAGTGAGTTGCCATGGCTGTATTGTCCTCCTTCTTTTTACAACATCTCCAGCCAATCCCAACAGCCCTGCTGGCTTGTTTTCCACTGTTGGCCTCTAGTCACGAGCACAAGGTGATGTCTTTTTACAGCATGGACAAGGAGTTTGGAGGCAACGCCAGAGCATCAATTAACCGACAGCATTAAAACTGATACAGTGATAATTGACATTAGCAGCATGGGAGAGACATGCTCTTTCTCACACGGGACATATAAGTATCGGAGCAAAACAGAGACTGTTTACAGAATGCCTGAGGCAAAGCCAAACATTTTATTCCACAGTGGAGGTAATTTAACCCCCCCCCCACTGAGACGTAAACTCTTAAATTTCTGAAACTTATTGCTGTTGTTACCGGAAGCGCACCCACAGAGCTTGCTGCTAAATCCCAAAGGTCCCGAGCAGAATCATAGGAGCGAGCTGCAGATCTGGGGAAGGGTACAGCCTCTTGACCAATCAGACTACAGGAAATGTGGCCACCCTGCTGCTCTTCTGACACAGACTTTACCAAAAAGAGTGGTGACAGCCAGGAGAAACACAAATCCGTTTAGCCAGTCAGAAGGCAGTATCAAAAGTTATCAAAATTACAAATCACTTTACTTTCCACTAGCCAATCAGGGCACAAGGATTTGAGACCCTCCCCCTGCAGTCTCCTACCATGTGCACAGTTCTGCTCTTGTGCAGACTGCCAGACAGTTCCATCCTCCATCCCTGAAAGGGGTTGGGGGAAATACAAAGAATTCAACAAATTGTTTTAGAAGCCATCTTTCATTTTTGAGTTAAATTATGTTGGGTTCTTCCTTATAAACACATTAACTTCTATTCATGAAGCCTGTGCGCTCATATATGCAACAGGTAGGCTTCTTTACAAACGTCCACCATGCAGTGTAGGTGATGTGGAAACCCCATGCATGTGTGATAGGGGTCTACGCCACATCCCCACCCTCGACCCCACCAAGCGCTGGCTACGCGTGCAGCCCAGCAGGGAAGGTGCCACAGCTATACACCATGCACAATATGAAATATCCACACCTGGGGCATCAGTGAAGGGGGGCTCTGGCTATGCTAGCAGGGACCATGCTATAGCAACTTACATGCCCTTTCCCACTGACCACACAGGGTAGCAGACATCGTTCCACTCCCCCAACCTGCCACTCCTGGCCCTTGGAGCACACTGAGAAGACCGAGGGTACATCTAAGCACATGTGCAGAGGAGTCCACCACTTTAAGGGATACACTGGTCTTGGGAGGACCTACCATATCCCATAATCCCCCTGCACTGCATAAAGCAGGGATCCACGTATGTGGGCCGTCTAACTGGATGGCCACAGTCGATTGCTGAGCTGCCCCCAAAACACCCTAGCACTGCTATGTGCGTGGGGGGCAGCACTGATGATGTGTGGCTCGGGTCCATGAATACAACCAGACTTACACAGCACTGCCGATTCAGTGCAGCACTGGTATGCTTCTTTTGAATGTGTGTGTGAATAAAACTCATAGAAATTGATGGCAGATTAGTAATCTGTGATTTATGAAAACTGCAGAATTTTATTCCATGGTTTTACTTGAACTGTAATATCATTTTCCGCAAAGCCACAAATTATGTAACCCATGGGATAATATTTTGCTCTTTGCAAAAAACTCTTTCCATATGGCATTTTTCCCAAGGTCAGAGTGGGCAGGTTCCTTCAATCCCCCCCCCCCATCTGGAGACCACCCCCTGCCCAGTCACCCCATGGATTGCTTCCTGTGGTGGGGCCATGTGGGGGATGGCTGTCCTCCCCTCCCCCAGGACTTCTAATCTAGTGATGGGTCTAGTGAACAAAGCGGTGGTGCAGGATGGAGGGAGAACAGGCAGAAGTTGATTAAGCCAACTCCAACCATTTTCCATTTTCTCCCAAGGTTCCCTGCTGCAGCGGTACATGGAGCGTGTGTGCAAGGAGGCACACACACAACACACGGGACCACACTCTCTCCCTCTATACTGGCTGCTCAAGCATGGCACTACTCCAGACCTTCGCCTGGTGTCAACCAAGAGATGAGATAGCCATCTCACAAGGGAGAAGAGAGCTGTCTGAGTCTGCTCAATCATCCCACCCCCGGCGGACCCCTGGCAACCTATGTTCTTTCCCAAACATTAATTGGCATCATGGCAGGAGCCGAGAGAGGCATTCAGCTCCTCAGCCCTCCCCACCACCAGGCAGGAGTTGAGAGAGGCATTCAACTCCTCAGCCTTCCTCGTCACCAGGCAGGAGTTGAAAGAGACATTCAACTACTCAGCCTTCCTCGCCACCAGGCAGGACTTGAGAGAGGCATTCAACTCCTCAGCCCTCCACGCCACGAGGCAGGAGTTGAGAGAGGCATTCAACTCCTCAGCCTTCCTCGCCACCAGGCAGGAGTTGAGAGAGGCATTCAACTCCTTAGCCCTCCACACCACCTGGCCAGCTTGGTTTGCATTAATCTCTTTTGGGAATTCTACAGAATTAAACAAAATTTCCAAATGCATTTTGTAAGCAGCACTACCATTTTACACAAATTCCACCAACAGAATTCCACATTCCACACAGTTCTGCTGCCTATACCTCAAGCATTCATTCATTCATTCATTCATTCATCCATCCATATCTCTCAACATCTCTGCATTATAAATCATAGCACTGGCCTTCAAAATTCATAGCAAATGGCGAGAATGTGTAGCCCTTTCTTATTTTAAAGAATACTGTATCTACAAATAGTGGGTCTCATTTATTTAGTGTTAAGGAATATTTCTATCAACTTAGTTCAATTATTTGTTTGCCCAGAAATAGCTCTAACATGTTAAGAACATCAATAAACCTTTGCAGAGCAAAGGTAAATTTGAGTGTAAAAATCATAGCACTCTGAAAAATTCATAGCAGTTGAGAGGTATACATCCATCCATTCATTCATTCAACCAAGTACGTGATTAAGCATTCTAGCAGATGCCCCATTTCCCAGTTATAATTGCTCCATCCTACATCTGTATGTTAATACAGCTGTGGAAATTACTCATAACCTTATAAGAGTGGTTTCACATGCATTCTTAGGGTATGAGTACCGCAAACCGAAGATGAGTGCTTCTGTTACCCTAAGAATGGGAGACCACTCCTTCAAGTGCAAAAGTGGTCACCACAGCAGTACTAATATATTATTAATTGAAGCCAATCAATAATATATTAAAACATTTATGAAAACAAACTCCCGAACAAGATAATTTCTATTGCTCTGCACCTGCTTGTGAGACACGCTTTAGAGAATAAGAGTCTTTCACATGCATAAGAAAGGCGTATTCTGATTGATTAGCAGTGCTCCCTTGACCGGCACTGAGTCAGGTGAGGGCATACAATAACAGCACCACCAACAGTAACATCACAATTTAGGTGCCAATTTCTTTTTTGTGGGGGGCTCTGCCCCCCCTGCACCCTTCCCATCACTAGGATTATCACTATGAAGGGGACAGGATCCAAAGGAAAGTTAAAAAGTTCAGGGACATTACAGTCCCATTTAAAAAATGTCAAAGTTCTGCAGTGTGCTAAAACAATCAGAGACCGGGATTAGAACCATGGTCTCCACTGCTGCTGGCCAAGCTGCATGATGCCCTAACTCTCCACACCACAGCAGCAGCTCAGCCAGCCTCCTGGCTCCTGGCACTTTTGTCCTTTCTACAGGACCACAGACAGAGACAAGGGGAGCGTATACAGCATGTGCTGTAAATCCCTAGTCGCTGTCCGTGTGAGCACTTACCGGACTAGCGCCATATAATGCGGTGCTATTCTGGTAGCGCTCAATTGACGGGGTACCCCCTTGACCTACGCTGTCACACATGGTAAGTGTTCAGCCCACAGAGAACATTCTGTAAACTTGGATTTTAAAGGGCACCTATCATTTATTTATCTTTTGTTTCCCAGGTAAGTACAATGAGCCAAAGGCCCTTTTTCATGAATGACCTGGGCCGTAAAACAAACAGCCAAGATGTTAATATGTAAGAAAATGCAAACAAGCAATATGCAGGTAAAAACTTCGGTATTTTTGTGTGCTGCTGCCTGTAAGTTTTCAACAGACTGGTATGCCAGAGTAGGTATTTAATAAAGTATTTGAAACACGTTTTTCTAAGTGGTATTGAGGGTGTTCGTGGTGAGGCTGTGAACTCAGATTTTTTTTTTAGATTGATCTAGTCTTGAACCAGGCCAGGCATCTGATTTGATGCCTGCCTGTGTCCAGCGATCTGCCCCTCCTCCAGTGCACCAGGGTGCCTGGCCAGAGATAGGCACCCTGCAGTGGCCAGTGATCATGAATGCCAGCCACTGCGCACTTATCCACGGGTGTGGAGCTGCATCGGCCCGGTACACTCCTCTTGGGCGTGCCCTGTGCCCATTGATATGTAGACTCCACTGTTTCAGTACTGCAGTTTAGAGAGGGGAGGGATGGTATTTTTGCCTCTGTAGAGGTGACAGGCTGATTTCTTCAATGTCCCTATTCAAAGTTCCACCACACACACTGACATTGTCTGACAAAAGTGTTTGGAGAACACTGCTGTGAATGGGGACATTTTTTTATTTATGTGTCCTTTTTGGGTCTGCCCCCTTGGAGCTGCCCACCCAACTAGGATGCCCCCCTTACCTATGACTTCTGCTGTATCCATGAGTAGCAACTCCACCCCCACAGAGGCTCTTGTCCTCCTACTCCTCCAGAGTCAGGACTGTGGGGTGAGACTGGAGTCATGTCCGTCATTCTAAGGAATGCAGATGGCCAGACCATCATATTACCATGGCCAGCTCCCAGGTTTTTCACCTGTTACTCCCTGTCATCAGGTGGCATGCACAGCAGATGTGAGGTGCCTTGGACAATTGCAGTATGCTTCTGCTGGGACAGCAAGGTCCCTGGCCCACCAACAGGTGCCACTACAGTGCCAGAATGGAAAACTTCCCTTATACCATCTGGGACACCCTGCCATCGGTAGCATGCTCCTCCCAGCCTGGTCCCCCGAGCACCAGCTCCTGAGTTTGCCCCCAGCTCACTTGCATGGAATCACGGTGCACTTCTGTTGGACCATTGCAGAATCCATAAATTATTGACCATAATATAAATTTTTTCATGCTTCTTGCCATTTGTTTAAAATTAGAGGCACAGCTCATCTGATAAAAGCCTTGTTCCAGAGTTGAGAAGCGTCAACCTGAAAAGGTGCTGGGGGGGGGGGGACCAGAACCCCCTCCCGACAAGCTCAACTTGACTCTGGAAATCAGAGCCATTTATGGCTGCACTCTTATTTGACTCTGTCCCAGCTATTGGCCAGGCTCTAATCTGGCACTGACCTGGCCCAGATAACAGAAATGAGTTTGTCGCTTTATTCCTGTTGAAAATGATTACATTGATAAACACTGCTTCAAACATTAAATGACTGAAAGTACAGTAAATCGTTTTTTAAAGGGGAATAGGGACAACCTAGTTCTGTCATATGAGCTTGTCTGTATCTTCCTCTGATCTGGTTCTGGTTCAGTCTGCAAAAATGTAATGTTTTCCTGGTGACTCAGTATAATTCAGAACTTTTAAGAACAAGATCAGGGTCTGAACTGGAACCTAGTCATAGACGAACCACCCATCCCAAGCCTGATGCAAAAGCAGGTGACATCAGACCTGCCCATCTCTACTGAGACTCAGAACTGGGTCGCAGCCAGACCTTGGGCTAGCCAGAGCAGTTCCACATCAACTCCACTAAAAGTTACACAGAGCGGTAAAAAACAGTGTTGGCAAAACCTCGCAAGGCAAAAACTGCACCCCTCTACAACAGCTAAGGAAAAACAGCATAAAGGAAAATGCCTCGCACACTAGCCACCCATACAACAGCACACCCTACTCCACGAATAGAACAAACAGAAAACAATAACACCAGTCAAAGGAAACAACAAACCTTTATTGAAAACAGGACAATTCTGTCCTGCACTTATTTTGTTCTGTAAGACTTTTCCCTTAAGTGTGTCTTTACTATTACATCACTCCAGTGAAATTTAAGGCAAAAAGATTATTAGTGGAGTAGAGATCAAGAGGATGCGATTAAGGCACCCCCTCACTACGCGGTTTCACACAACAACTATTTTGCATGCCTTGCTCTTCGTATTTAATGATTCTGACTACATGCCCTTCACCATGCTCCTTTGGTCCACGCAGACTTGACATTATATCAGCCAGAGCTGGGATCAGCCAACTATTACATCTCTAGGCAAAATCAAGTCTCAGCCAACCCACCCAACCTAAGTCAGAATCAGAAGCAGTGTTGGAATTACGGGGGGCTTGCCAGGGCTTGGCCCCCCGCCTAGCTCTGAAGTGAGCCCCGGTAGCTCACACATCATTGTCATTGATTTATAATGGAAAGAGGTCTCTGTTTAAAGATGCAACCCTTCTGGGCCCCCCTACTCTAAAGCTTAATTCCAACACTGAAGAAGTGGGTCACAGCTGACTCGTCCAACTCTAGTCAGAATCAGAACCTCCTCAGAACCAGCCTACCCATCCCTGGTTGGAATCAGGACAGTTTCACAGCCAAACCTACTGTCCTTAGAATCAGAACCTGTTCACAGATTACTTGCCCATCCTAACTCAGAATCAGAACTAAATCCCAGTTGTCCTGTCACTCTTTCGTCAGGATGAGAACTGGGTCACAGCTGACCTGCCCATCCGTAGACAGAATCAGAACTGGCTCACAGCTGACCTGCCCATCCGTAGACAGAATCAGAACTGGCTCACAGCTGACCCACCTGTTTTCAGTCAGAGGCAGAACTGGCTCACTGCTGATCCATCTGTCCCTAGTCAGAAACAAGTCGCAGCCACTACACCTGGGCCAAGACAGAACACTACCTGGGTCACAGTCTACCCACCTGTCCCTAGTAGAATCAGAATTGGGTCACCTCTAACCCACAGAATCCTGCTCAGAACCACATCTGTTTCAATGCTGACTTTCCTGTCCCAGTTCTGGATCAGAACTGGGTTACTGCCAGTCCACTCATCTCCAGATTATAAGTTTCTGTTCAGGAAAACAATAACAAAACAACAAAGTATTGGTGCCACCATTATGTCACTCACGCCAGCAAACAGTCTCAGTGGTTGCCAAGCTCAGCATCCAACTTGAATGTAACCTGGCCAAAGTTTCCCTCTAATCCAGTTTCAAGTAGAAGATAAGACTCCACTCAACAAATAAATTCCTCCTAAGTGGCTGACAGCAAAGGCACTGCTTTTATCTTGGCAGCCTGAGGTCCCCTGAAAATCGATAGCTGCTCCTCCTCAGCAGGTGCTGTGCTAGCCTGGGAGCACTGACCTTTGGGGGAAAGGGAGGGTGTTTATTCTGGTGCCAGGCTTGGGAGCGTTTGTCTTGCACTTGCAAGCCATTGACCCTTCTCTTCAGCCTGACCCCTCCCCTGCCCTTCCCTGTTCCACAGTAGTGAGAATTAGTAGGAGCAGCAGTGAGGGCCACTTATCTTTCAATTCCTCTGATGTTGTTAACAAAATTTATAGCATGTCAGTTGCTCCGTTTCCCTGCACAGTGACATACTTGATTCTTCAGTTTCTGAGCCACTGATTCCATAATCCTTGTGTTTTCCTGCACAAAAAGAGAACACAAAAGTGTTTTTTATGTTTGTAATAATATTACACATTTGGGCATTTGTGTACTTTTCTGTTTCGTACGTTCACGTTTTAAATATTTATTTATTTTCAATTTTAATTCTTTGGTAACTAGGTAAGGCCCACTGGGCAGAAGGCCCATTTATAGGAGTGACCCTGAGAGCACAGGAAGGTTAAGTGACTTTGCTCAGGGTCACACTGCATGCAAGTGGAGGTTGTGGGAATCAAACCCACGTCTGCTGGATGTACCAAGCTCATCCACAGCTCTTTACTCTAACCTGCAGACTATACTGCCAATCTATAGTATAAATATAGATACATATTTGTTTTCTCTCTTTTTAGATTCTATTTTAATGCTGCCTTTTTCCAGTTGGATATTCATGGTTATCATCGCAGACCAGTTTCAATGTCCTGGTGACATCAGCTAGTCCTGCAGGGAAGACTTCACTTGAGGCTTCCGCTCACCCAGTGTCACATAAAATGACCATAGGTTCCCAAACAGAGGATTAAGGCTTCAGTGGGGGTGGTGGTGGGGGGACAGGGGGATGAGAGGCAGTCGGAGACACAAAGATCCACTTTTCATGCAAATGACCTCAATAAGAAGTATGACAGGAAGTAAGTACAGAAACGTATTAAATGTAAGCTGAATTGTGTCATAATATTATGTATAAAATTTTTTTTCTGGGATGACCTGGCTGGACAGCTGTGCAGCTACTTCTCATGATACCAGTGACCCAGGTTTGGGACTAGAGATATGTGACGTATGGACACTTCATGGAAACTTTGATGTTTCCTTCACCTAGTGGAGTTCATTTGTGTTGCAAAGTTTGCACTTCGCAAGGAACAGTTTGCATTTTGCAGAATATTTTTTGCAGCATAACTTTTCTGTAAAAAAAAAAAATTCCTATGAGATAACTTTTCCACTGAAAAATCTTGCACAGAATACAAATTTTTCCATGAAGTGGAAAGTTGGGCACTTAGCGTAAAATTCGCCACCGTCTAATTAAAACTTTGCAATATCACTATTTGAGAATGAGCCCAGAGTGTTAGAGGCCAGCACAGGGAAAAGCATTGAGCATCCCACTAGATGCTCTCCTCTTCCATGGAAGGTGGATGACATATGCCACCATGCGTGTGCCAGATGGGTTACAATAGTTGGAACTGCAGGCAGCAGAGGGGGATGTTGACTGGTATCACAGATTAGCACATTTCTAACATGTTTCTGCACTTTTGTTGATGATATCCGGGGTGGGTTGGAGAAGAAATGTGATAAAGAGCTGGTCCAGTGGTGCAGAGGTTTCCATGCTTCACCTGCTGTCATGCTGGCGATCTGGGTTTAGGGACAAACTCAGGTCACTCAGGGTTCGACCAGGGGAAGGAGGATCGAACATCCCAGTGGGCGATCTCCTCCTTGGGGGAGGGAGGGTAGGCTGCGTCACTTGAAGACCACCACCTAATGCCAGATGGAGCAGCAGTTCTGGGTGGGGGACGCTCCCTGACAGAAGATGTCAGCATGTCCTCTGACATGTGCATGTCTGTTCATCGCCTCATCAGAGCATCCGTGGGACAGAGGAACCAGGAACACAGAAAATCACCACCAGCAGCAGGAGGATGCTGCCCCGTGGAGCCTGGCAGACGTCACACTGCCTACTGGGCAAAAAGGGACCACTAGACTAGTGTGGCACTTGGAAGGGGTTGGGGTCCCACAGAATGCCTCATCACAAGGGGAATTTATGGAGGACTCCGTGGCACCCAGGTCCCAGAAATGGCAGATGACAGGGTTGGGGGAACTGCAAGGGCTAAAGGAAGCTCACCAGTGGAGTGTGGAGGGGGGACATGTGGAAAAGGCCTTGGCTGTGGCAGTGGCAGTGGCAGCATGATGGTGGTCTCCCGCAGGCCCCACGTTGCCAGCATTGGCTATCCTCCTCGACCAGGATTCGGTCATCGTGGGGAGCTGGGCCACCACTGTGGCTCCACAAATGAAGGGCAAACCAAGCAACTAAGAGTTATCAAGTTGTCCTATGCAGCTGCAGGACCCCACTGAAAATGAGTTGCAGCATCTAAGCACGCCATCCTGTGTGAAAATAAATTCCATGTAAAGCACTTTGGGATGCAGTGCATGAGCAGGACTACTTAAAAGTAAATTCCATTTTCAGACTAGGCACTATGTAAGGAATAATATATGGGGTAACCATACCCATCGAGGTTGTGTTTCCATCAAGGAGTAAAAATAACAGCATAGGGTCCTCGAGAGTGAAGCTTGAGAGGTCCATGCTGCTATTTCAACCCTGAGATGGAACACAAAGTGAGTTTTGTAAGGCCACCCATATTTTACTTTTTATAATATATGGTTTTATAGAGGAAACTAGCAACTGGGAGCTGCAAGTGGCACCCAGCGTTGGTACTGAGGGAGACTGCTTGGTGAAAATGAAAGTCGACTGCCAGGCGGGAGTCAGCACAATCAGGGACACAGGAGGACCTGATAACAGAACATGCACAAAAATATCTTTAGAACGTGTGCAACAACTTTTCAACTGGGCACAACATGCTTTTTGAGAGCCATTGAGTTCCACACCATAACCTAACCACATACTCTACAGAGAATAATTCATGGACAGCCGCACACAACGAGGCTGTGTTTCCATTGAGGGGTTGAGATGACATCATACGGACCTCAAGAGCAGAGTACAAAGCTTGACTGGTCCATTATGTCATCTCAACCGCAAAATAGGAGCCGAGTGGGACATGGTTGCCCAGATTTTATTTTTTTATAGATGGTTTTACTGTATGTCAAAAATAAACATTTCAGCAGTAAGTGAGCCCTCTCTGCTCCTTTCCCATGTGCCTTTCATCCTCCATAGTCAGTAACAATGTTACAGATAAATGATCATATTATGTCAACAGGGGAGGGACTTACCAAACGATCACTGTATCCAGCAACTTTCTGTGACTTTTGAAGTGCACAAACTTGTCATGATCTTTGAACTGTGCTCAGCAACTTTTTATGACCGTTAAATCCTAATTTGGCTAATATATAGAGAATAATGGATAGGTGAGTGTGTGTTATGGATTTTTTTTACGCACCCGAGGTGTGTGATGACCCATAAACCTCAGGCGAAGCGCCAGGTTTACACAGTCATCACACCAGAGTGTAAAGCTAAAATCCATAACACTACTACTATCTTTATTTTATAATTACTGGTGTTTTGCTCTGTTTGCACATCTTTGTGTAGCTTTGTGTGGTTTGCGTGACTTTGCGTGGCTTTTCATATCAACCTGCAGGTTGATATGACTTTTTAAACGGGTTGATATTGGGGGTCACCAGTAATTATAAATGTTTTTCTCCATCTCCAACCAGCTTTGAACATATCGATGGTTGTAATATCTTAACTACCAATGCTAGAAGCCTAAATATATCAAAAAAATCTGAACTTGAGGGAATGCTGGTACAAACAGATATACATATTGCTGCTGTTACAGAGACATGGTGGGGTCCTACTCATGACTGTCACAACCCCCACTCAGCAGGTCAGCCCTCTACTCCCAAAGTGCCAACCTCTGAGTGTAGAATTGTGAACAGTTAACAGAACAATGTAGCCCTCTTGTCTGTTTTGCAGGTTCGAGTCACCTTAGTCCCAAGTTCTGGAGGGATTCAAACTGATAACCTCTTGTTAGTGTACCCAATTGTCAGGCTCAGATAATTCTGTCTTCGGGGGGGCCAGATATCTTTGCCTGCGGACACCTAACCAGGTATTACAAAATGAACCCTTAGAACTCTATGCAAGACCTAGAGAACTCTGTCCTGTTTCCCAGTTTGGCACCACAATAAACTCATGCACAGTGTCAACTATAACCATCTAAGCTTCGCTTATAAAAAAAGAAGTTTCAAGGCACACCAGGCAGTTTCTGTTTTTAAATATATATCTTTACTTTTAAAATAGGTAAAATAGGAAAACAGTAAAATACAGAACTAGATATCCCAACACATACAGTCTTAAAAACAAAACAGGTTTAAAAGTGCAAATTCCTACAATCCATACACTCAGACTAGTCTTAGCTAATTGTACTTTTATTTTCTTAATCTTTCAGTGCTTTGATGTTCCTCTCTTTCTCAGTCAGGAAATGAATGTCTCTGTATAAGCCTGCCTCTGGGTACTGGGTGGCATAATCCACCACAGTCAGGATGAATCTCTTCCCTGAGGAGCTGGGGGTATTTAAATGCCCCACAATATCCATTCCCACCTTCTGGAATGGCTCCTCCACTATGGGCAATGGAATCGGGGCGGCTTGGGTTTTCTTGCCCGCCTTCCCTATTTCTTGGCACCGGTGACAAGACCTGCAATACTCCTTCACCTGCTGGGTGAAGTTAGGCCAGTAGAAATTCTGGGCTAACCACTGTGTATTGTGCACGATTCCCAGATGACCAGACAAGGGAATATCATGTGCAATTTTGAGCAACTCTTCACGATACCCCTGGGCAATGACAAGCTGCCTGTCTAGCATCCCTCCCTCTGTCTGTACTGCCTGAGTATACATAAGTCCATTTTCCCAATAAACCTTATGTCTGCCGTCACCTCCCTGTGTTCCGTCAGAGTCTGCCCAAGCCCTCAGCTTCTCTAAACTAGGGTCACTCCTCTGAGCAGCTGCAAACCCCTCACACAGTCCCAAGGCATGGGATAGGTCCCCTTCAGTCGCTAAACTAGGGTCCCTAGCACTAGCGTCAGGGCCCTCAGGATCACTGTCCATCCCAACCCTCTGACAAGGGGTCACCCCTCCCTCTTCAGAGTAACCCTCTGTGGTTACTTGCTACTGGGGAAATTTCTACCCGCTTTTTATCAGTCTCCCCATCTGGAGACACAGGCTGGGGAATCAGCCTCTCAGTGGTTTCCACACTGGTTTCTGTGGGGTTCAGGGAGCTACAATTTTCCCTTGCCGCATGGCTACGGGTAACTGCACATACCATCCCCTGTTGGAGATTGTTACCCAGGATCACATCCACTGCTAATGTTTTGGCTACAGCCACCTGTTACACAGTTCCCCCTGTTTCACCCCAGTCTAAGAGAACACTAGCGAGGGGCAATGTTTTCTTCTCACCTGCAAAGTCCTGTACAGTGACGTATTTATTGGGTATAACCTGACCAAGCTGTAGCAGATCCCCCTTTACCAAGGTCAGGGATGCCCCTTTGTCCCTTAACCCCTGCGTCTGTACACCATTCACCATGACTGGGTGCACGTGTTCCCTCATGTTCACTGGCATGCTTCCAGGGACACACAAACAACCCACTTCTTTTCTAGCACCCAGTTGTGTATTATTGCTCGCCTTTTTGGGACACTGTCTGGCAATATGCCCAGTTTTTTTTATACAACCAGCATTCATTTCTTCTCTCAGAGAAATCTTTTCTGAAACCTGGGGCTAACTGGTTTCGGTGGAGGCAGTGAGGGTTTTAGCTGCCCTGAAGGCACGCTTTTCCTTTTCTGCACTGCCACGCCCGCCCCATTCACTCTCAGAGCAGGTCTGCTCTTGGCATAGCAGTCCGAGAGTTCAGCAGCCTCTTGCACTGCTTTGGTATCTCGGTCCTCTAGCCAGGTTTTTAGCTCTGCTGGGCATGCCCAATAAAATTGTTCTAATAAAATCACATTTTCAATTTTAGCAACAGAGTTTGCCTCAATTCCTTCCCACCAACATTATAAAAACTGACGTTGTTTCATGACTAGCTCCTCATAGCTCATATCAGGGCTTCTTCTGAGCTTATGGAATTTAGCTCTGTATGATTCAGCAGTTAATTCAAACTTTTTTAACAGTGTAGCTTTTAGTTTGCTGTAATTATCACTGTCCTCATTCTCTATTTGACCCAATGCATCTCGAGCTTTCCCGGTAAGTAGCAGGGATAGCTGGAAGCTCCAGGACTCACTAGGAATTTTAGCCTGAATATGAACTTTTTCAAAAGAATTTAAAAAGGCATCCATATCCTCCCCCTCTTTAAACTCAGCTATTAATTTGGAGTTCCATTTGTAACCCAGTCCTGCAGTCCCAGTTAAACCCAAGCTGCTTACCTGCTCTGCTGCCGCTGGTTGGAGTCGTATCTTCTCCAGTTCATGTTGCCTCTGGTGCTACTGCTCCTCACGGTCTGTGTCTCGGTGTTCTCGCTCCCTCTTCTCCTCTACATCTCGCTGGCGCTCACGCTCCTCACAGTCTGCGTCTCGGCGTTCTCGCTCTGCCTCACAGTCCGCCTCTCGCTCTCTCTTCTCCTGGAACTCCAGCTCAATCCTGTGCAACTCAATTTGCAGCATGAGTACTTCTGGATTCAGGATACTGGTGACCATCCCCTGCTGCTGCTGTGGCCCTTCACTTACAGTGGCCCTGCTGTCCTTTTCAGTCCCGGTCAGTGACTCGCTGCTCTGGGCATCTGCTACCATCAGGGCATCTATGAGGTTCTGCTTTTTGGCTGTTACCTCAAACGGGACTCGTCTGTCCCCGCACAACTGCTTTAAGTATTCTACAGTGTGTCTGCTGTAGTTGGAAGCCATCTTTCCTAACTACTGCTACTCTAACTAGCACTTTAGGAAAAAAAATAAAATGGGTAGGAACTTGACTGTAAACCAAGGGATATAGTTCTGTTTCCTTTTGAAATAAAACACTGCCTTTCTTTTTTCCAAGAAAGCTGAACAGTCTCAAGCTGACACACTGAACAATAAAGCTTATACCACCAAACTTTTTCGCACCACTGCCAACCAATCTGTCACGACCCCACTCAGCAGGTCAGCCCTCTACTCCCAAAGTGCCAACCTCTGAGTGTAGCATTGTGAACAGTTAACAGAACAAGTTAACCCTCTTGTCTGATTTGTGGGTTCGAGTCACCTTAGTCCCAAGTTCTGGAGGGATTCAAACTGATAACCTCTTGTTAGCATACCCAATTGTCAGGCTCAGATAATTCTGTCTTTGGGGGGCCAGATATCTTTGCCTACAGACACCTAACCAGGTATTACAAAATGAACCCTTAGAACTCTATGCAAGACCTAGAGAACTCTGTCCTGTTTCCCAGTTTGGTACCACACTAAACTCATGCACAGTGTCAACTATAACCATCTAAGCTTCACTGATAAAAAAAGAAGTTTCAAGGCACACCAGGCAGTTTCTGTTTTTAAATATATATTTTTACTTTTAAAATAGATAAAATAGGAAAACAGTAAAATACAGAACTAGATATCCCAACACATACAGTTTTAAAAACAAAACAGGTTTAAAAGTGCAAATTCCTATAATCCATACACTCAGACTGGTCTTAGCTAATTGTATTCTTACTTTCTTAATCTTTCAGTGCTTCGATGTTCCTCTATTTCTCAGTCAGAAAATGAATGTCTCTGTGTAAGGTCTGTTCAGTATATTTAAAAGCAGTCTTGAGCCGGCCTTCTCTCTGAGGTCACCTAACTCCGTCTTGGTGTGTTAAAATTTATTTTTTGTAACACAGGATGTCCTACTAAGATATTTAACAAAATAATAGGTGACATAAATGAATCTCCTGTCTTCATGTGACTTGCCAAAACTGGTCTGTGATCTGCTTCACACAGGCATCAATGGCTCTTTGATGTAGTTCCTGGCTTCCTGGGATGACAGTCCAAACGACTGCATATTGGACTTCCCCATTTAGTCTGGGACCTGCTTCACACAGACATCAAAGTCTCTTTGATGTAATCACTGGCTATCTTGGGAGACACCCCAACACATGCATATTTTCCTTCCTTCATGACACCTAATGCAAATCAAAGGATTTCCCTGAGGATGTCATGAATGGATATTTTATTTCCTGGGCTTCAAAGAAAACTTAACAAAGTAATTGCATTTCAGATATCTGCAGTTTAAGCTACCTCCTGTCCTTTGAACTTATCCTTGGGGGATTTGATGTGTCAATTTCAGCAAGACAGTATTTTCTCTTGACAGACACTCCCTTACATATTTTATATTGCAGAAAAAAATATCATATTAAAATCAGAACCAGCTGTCCATGTGCCACAGTGACTGGATAAGGAACATTAATGGTTATAAACTTTAGCATCTAGACAGGCAGGACACACTTGGAGGGGGAGTGTGTTTATATATACATAACTCTGTTAAATCTCATACAGTTCAGTCCCCACTCTGTACTAATTCCCCACTGGAAACAATCTGGGTGAAACTGTTCTTCTCTGGACAATCATCTATCATAATCGGTAATTGTTACCGACCACCCTCAGCAAATGCTGTATATAATAACCAACTAATGGAAGAGATTACAGAAATGTGCACCCTAGGGGATGTCATCCTTCTGGGTGATTTAACCTCCCAGGTATAAATTGGACAACTTACCTTGACACTAACCCACTTGAGAAATCATTTACTGAAACCTGTATTAAAAATGGGCTGGAACAATTGGTTATTGAACCAACAAGGGATAACAGCATACAATTTGATACTAACTAATACTGAGAATACTGAGACTGAAATAATAGGAGTCAATATCTTAGGTCCGTTCTGAACCAGTGACCACAATATGGTGATATGTCAATTAAGCACGAGGAAACAGAAAATGACCTGTAATACTGGGGTGAGAAACTACCACAAAACAGATTTTCTGGGTATACGACAACGTTTAGCAAGTATTGATTGGGACAGGATATTCCTCAATAAATCTACTAATAGTGCATGGGCAGCATTTAAAGGAAAACAGTGGAAAAGGCACAGCTTTACCCAGGCACTACAAAAATTCCTTATTAGTGCTTTCAAACAGTAACATTTTTTTAAAAAGTACTCTAATTAATTTTTTAGTGATTTAAGCAATGGCCTTCAACTTTCACTTTCCATTGCTGGCAGCCACCATTTCATGAGTAGCAGAGAGCTTCCTGAGCTCACTTTATGCTAATATGTCCTGCCAACCAATAGCTGAGATCAAACAGGCATATTAGCATACAGTGAGCTCAGGAAGCTCACTGCTGCTCATGAAATGGCTGCTGCCAGCAACAGGAAGTGGAAGTTGTGGGTAACTGTTCTAAATCAGTAAATAAAGCTGTCACTGTCTGAAAGCACTAATTGAGAGTTCCTGTAGTGTCTGAGGAAAGCTTTGTCTTTTCCATTGTTTCCCTTTAAAGTGATTCTACAAGATATAGAAAATACCCATGTCCCATATAAGGAAAAATATAGCGGTAAAGGCAGAATATCAAACTGGTTAAATCCTAAAATCCAAAGACAAATTAAAGTCAAATATAAGGCATACACCAGGTACAAAAAAAAAAACACAATACTGATATTAACAAAGCTGCAGATTTTCAAACACAAAAGGATTTAAAGCATCTGATTAAAAAGTCCAAGTCCAACATAGAATTCAAGATAGCGCATTCAAAGGCTAGCAAACTTTTATTTTCATATAGTAACTAACCGTAGGACTACTGTTAAAACTATAGGTCCACTCATCAATAATAATCAAATAATTGACAGTGATATACATATGGCAGATAAATTTAATGAATATTTTTGTTCAGTTTTTGCTGCTAAAACTCAAGAGTTACCTGATTATAATATGATCAAAAAACTGAAGCACTCTTTACTGCAAATGAAGTTTATGATGCCCTCTTCCAAATAAACAGTTCATCTAGTCCAGGCCCTGATACTATAGCTCCCTTAATGCTTAAGAGAATGGGTGCAGACTTGGCATATCCTTTGTCAGTAATATTTAATATATCCTTGGTGGAAAGCATTGTGCCTGAGGACTGGAAACTAGCGAGTGTTGTCCCAGTTTTTAAACAAGCACTTGTCAATGCGAATGTTGATTGCGTTGGTCCGTTGAGCTCGCTCTGTGCCCCATGTCACTTGCTCGTTCTGTTTCTCGTGGTCCTGCAGGCTGCTCTTTTGTACTGGGCTCCTGCCTGCATTGGCATGTTCTTCCGCTCACAAAGAAATCTGCAGCTGTCCTAACAGAGCTCTGTTGAGGTGGGTCACTCCCCCTCTCTCACTCGCTCATTCAATTTCTGCTGGTGCTGCAGGCTGCCCTTTTGTACAGGGCTTCTGCCTCTGTTGGCGGCTTCTTCTGCCAACAAAGAAATCTGCAGCAGCCCTGACAAAGGTCTGTTGAGCTAGCTCACTCCCCTTCTCTCACTTGTTCTGTTTTGGCTGGTGCTGCAGGCTGGCCTTTTGTACTGGGCTCCTGCCTGCATTGGCACCTTTTTCTGCCCACAAAGCAATGCACAGCAGTCACGCTAGAGGTCTGTTGAGCTTGCTCATTCCCCCTCTCTCACTCGCTCATTGTGTTTCTCCCAGCACTGGCTGCCATTTTGTACTGGGCTTCTGCCTGTGTTGGCACCTTTTTCTGCTAACAAACAAATCTGCAGCTGTCCTGAAAGAGCTCTGTTGATGTCGCTCTCTTCGCATGTCTCACTCGCTCATTCTGTTTCTCCTCATGCTGCATGCTGCTCTTTTGTACTGGGCTTCTGCCTGCATTGGCACATTTTGCTGCCCACAAAGAAATCTGCAGCTGTCCCGACAGAGCTCAGTTGAGGTGGATCACTCCCCCCCCCCCCAGTCACTCATTCTGTTTCTGCTGGCACTGCAGGCTGGCCTTTTGTGCTGGGCTCCAGCCTGTGTTGCCGCCTTTTTCTGCACACAGAGAAATCCACAGCAGCCATGATAGAGCTCCATTGAGCTTGCTCACTCCCCCTCCCTCACTCGCTCGTCGTGTTTCTCTTGGCGCTGCAAGCTGCCCTTTTTTACTGGACTTCTGCCTGTGTTGGCACCTTTTTCTGCCCACAAAGAAATCCGCAGCTGTCCTGACAGAGCTCTGGTGAGGTCACTCGCTCTGCTTGTCTCACTCTCTCATTCCATTTCTCCTGGCACTATAGGCTGCCATTTTGTAGTGCTCTCCTGCCTCTGTTGGGGCCTTTTCCTGCCCACAAAGAAATCTGCAGCAGTCCCGACAGAGCTCCATTGAGCTTGCTCACTCCCCCTCTCTCACTCACTCTTTCCATTTCTGTTGGCGCTGCAGGCTGCCCTTTTGTACTGGGCTCCTGCCTGTGTTGCTGTCTTCTTCTGGCCACAAAGAAATCTGCAGCAGTCACGATAGAGCTCTGTTGAGCTAATTCACTCACTCCCCCTCTCTCACTCATTCATTCATTCTCTTTCTTCCACCGCTGCAAGCTGCATTTTTGTTCTGAGCCCCTGCGTGCATTGCTGCCTTTTCTGCCCACAAAGAAATCCGCAGCAGTCCCAACAGAGCTCCATTGAGCTCACTCACTCCCCCTCTCTCAGTCACTCATTCTGTTTCTCCCACTGCTGCAGGCTGCCCTTTTGTACTGGGTTCCTGCCTGTGTTGCCAGCTTTGTCTGCCCACAAAGAGATATGCAGCAGTCCCGACAGAGCTCCATTGAGCTTGCTCACTCCCCCTCTCTCACTCACTCTTTCCATTTCTGTTGGCGCTGCAGGCTGCCCTTTTGTACTGGGCTCCTGCCTGTGTTGCTGTCTTCTTCTGGCCACAAAGAAATCTGCAGCAGTCACGATAGAGCTCTGTTGAGCTAATTCACTCACTCCCCTCTCTCTCATTCATTCATTCTCTTTCTTCCCCCACGCGAGCTGCATTTTTGTTCTGAGCCCCTGCGTGCATTGCTGCCTTTTCTGCCCACAAAGAAATCCGCAGCAGTCCCAACAGAGCTCCATTGAGCTCACTCACTCCCCCTCTCTCAGTCACTCATTCTGTTTCTCCCACTGCTGCAGGCTGCCCTTTTGTACTGGGTTCCTGCCTGTGTTGCCAGCTTTGTCTGCCCACAAAGAGATATGCAGCAGTCCTGACACAGCTCCATTGAGCTCGCTCACTCCCCCTTTCTCACTCACTCGTTCCATTTCTCCCGCCACTGCAGACTGTCCTTTTATACTGGGGCCCTACGTGCATTGCTGCCTTTTTCTGCCCACAAAGAAATCTGCAGCAGTCCCAACAGAGCTCCATTGACTTCACTCACTCCCCCTCCCTCACATGCTCATTCTGTGTCTCTCGGCGCTTTAGGCTGCCTTTTTGTACTGGGCTCCTGCCTGCGTTGTCACCTTTTTCTGCCCACAAAGAAATCTGCAGCAGTCCTGACAAAGCTCAGTTGAGCTCGATCACTTCCCCCTCCTCAGTCGCTTGATGCTAATCTGCTCCAAACACTGAATTCTGACAGTGACTGCGGTATTCTGTGCCAGGATGTGAAAAATGACAGCTGTACTGTTCATAAGGAAGTGTGAACAAATGCCAGTGTTGAAAATCTGCCATGAAAATATTACTAATTTGCAAACTTACAAGGGTGCATGGAACCTGCACAACACACGCTTGTAACACAGTCATTTCATGGAGTTTCATCACAAAATTTTCAACATAGGCATTTTAGGACCTCTGCTCATGAACAGTGTCAGTGTGATTTTCTTAATATGTCCGAAACACTGATTTCCCACAGGGACCGCGCGCTATTGTGCACCAGAAGAGTGAAAACACATTTCGGCCAGGATGTGAAAAATAACAGCTGCACTGATCATAAGGAGGTGTGGCAAAATGGCAATGCTGAAAATCTGGAGTGAAAATATTGCAAAGTTGCAAAGGTACGCACGCACATTCGTAACACACCCATTTTACGGACTTTCGTCACCAAATTTTCAACGTAGGCATGTTAGGACCTCTGCTAATGAACAGTGTCACTGTCATTCTCATAATGTGTCCCGAACATGGATTTCCCACAGCGACCATGCTATTCTATGCCAGAACTGCGAAAACACATTTTGGCCAGGAGGTGAAAAATGACACAGCTATACTGTTCATGAGGAGGTGCAGAACAATGGCAATTTTGAAAATCTGGAGTGAAAATATTATAAATTCATGAAGTTACGAGCATGCATGCAAACTGCTCAATGCACGCTCGTAACAAAGTCATTTTACGGAGTATCATCATCAAATTTTCACCATAGCCATTTTAGGACCTCTGCTCATGAACAGTGCCACTGTCATTTTCTTAGTCTGTCCTGAACACTGATTTCCCACAGCGACTGCGCTACTTTGCTCTGGAAGAGCGAAAACACATTTCGGCCAGGATGTGGAAAATGACAGCTGTACTGTTCATAAGAAGGTCTGGAAAAATGCCAATGTTGAAAATCTGGCATGAAAATATTGCAAATTCGCAAAGTTACGAGTATGTGTAGCAACTGCGCAATGCACGCTCGTAAAATAGTCATTGTTTTGATTTTTCCCACCAAATTTGCAGTATAGGCTTTTTGAGAGCCCACCTCATGAACACTGGCATGTCGTTTTGTTAATCGGTCCAAAAAGGGGATTCTGTGAAGTGACCGTGAAATCACCTTTTGGTGCCGAATAACGCCATGACAGTGTCAGAATTCATGAGGAGGGGTTCCAAAATCCCCATATTGAAAATTTGGTGCCAAAATTCCAAAAAATGCCTGAGATATGCATCAAAGTTGAAAAAACCCTATTTATACCATTATACAGCTTACCGGCATTTCCTCAGTTCGCGGTCGGCTTTGGAGAGTGCAGATGTGTTCCCAGTCCACCGAAGATAGTCGTGCCAGACTCTGGAGGTAGGTATGGGTTGAGGGGGGATGTGGGGAGGCAGGATGCGCAGTGGGTGGCGCAGGTTGTGGGAGGGGGGCAGGGAGACTACCGAGGGACCGTTTCCATTTTTAAGTTAAAAAGAAATGACATCACGGGACAGTTTTTTACTTTTACAGGGGCATGTGACATGCTGGGGTTGGCTCCCAGTGTGCCAATGGAGTCTTCTGTTTGGGGGGGGGCAGCTGTAGCTGATGGGAGATAGGGCACCCCCATCGGCACACAAGAAAAAGGGGACAGAGTTGTTACATTATGCCGGCGGGACTAGGCACCCGTTGGCAGACAACATAAGTGGGGGGCAGTTACATAATGCCGATGGGGAATGGGCTCCTCTGTAGACAACATTACAGCATTGAAGCCGACGGAGATTGGGGCCCTCGTCGGCAAACAAACACGGGGAAGGGGGGCACATGCTGCCGAGGGTGATTAGGCACCCCCTCGGTGGGGGTGTGTGAATATTGTTTGTGAACATGGCAGCAAGCTGCCGCATGTTCTCAAACAATATCAATGGTTCAAGGTTCCGCCCTGCAATGACGGTTCGCTCCTTCATTGCAGCGAATGGCTGACTCTGCAATGACGAGGCGGCCCCTGATTGCAGCGGCTAATTTTTTACAAATTGGTGGCTCGCTTGCTGAACTAGTGTCAGCAGCAGCGTGCCACGGCATTGGGGAAGTGGGCCAAGCCTTTATAGGCTGTGGGGGCATTGGTCACAACAGTGCCGCGCCTCCACAACCTGCTTCTGGAGAAAGCTGCCACAATATGTTTCTTGCGCATGCGCGTAATCAACATAAAAATGTAATTGTGGGAATATAGATAACTATAAACCAGTTAGCCTTACCTCGCATTGTTGTAAAACCATGGAACACTTGATTAAAACTTAGAGTGAACATTTTTTTCACATAACTGGTCAGAAAGTTAAAATACAACATGGCTTCAGGAAGGGAAGATCATGTACTACAAATCTGTTACATTAGTATGTTGCTTGCACGCATGTGCAAGAAACATAGTGCCATCATCAGAGTTTTTGGAGGTGTGGCACCCATCTTCCAATGCAGTCAGTGTGTTTGCAGGTGCGGCTCCAGTTCCCCAATCACTGCATGACAGCAGTTGAAAATGCAGTGGTCGTACAGTTGAAAAGGAGAGCTCCGCTTCAGTGAGCAGACTCCCCCTCCACACCACGCTTTACGCACGCGCACTGCGTGCCACGCGCGCATCCCCCCACACCTGTACGGCCGAGGGGGTGCCCAATCCCCGTTGGCTGCACGCCTCAAAGCATCCAGGTGCCACGCTGGGAACCCACCCAGCATGGCAAAATGATGTTATGTCCAATGGGGTGCCCAATCCCCCATCAGCTCCAGCCCCACCATAGCCTTTCCAGCTGCCATGCTGGGAGCCCACCCCAGCGTGGGTGCTGCCTCGCCGGGCCTTATTAAAACATAAAACTGTCCCTCGGGCGCTCTCCCTGCCTCCCTCCAGCAACCTGCACCCACCCACTGCACACCCTGCCTCCTCACACCCCCCCTCACCCCATACTTACCTCCGGAGCTCAGCACGACGATCTTCAGTGGACCGGGAACACGTCTGCACTCTTCAAAGCCCACCGCAAACTGAGGAAATGCCGGTAAGCTGTATAATGGAATAGATAGGGTTTTTTTAACTTTGTTGCATGTCTCAGGCATTTTGGGGAATTTTGGGCCCAAATTTTCAATATGGGGTTTTTGGGACCCCTCCTCATGAATTTTTGCACTGTCATGGCGTTAATCGGGCCCGAAGGGTGATTTTGTGGTAACTGTGTGAAATCACCTTTTGGGACCGATTAACAGAACGACACTGCCAGTGTTCATAAGGTGGGCTCTCAAAAAGTCTATGTTGATAATTTGGTGAGAAAATTCCTAAAAATGACTGTTTCACGAGCGTGCGTTGCGCAGGTCATGTGCAGTGCACGCCGTAAGTTCATGAATTTTCAATATTTTCACCCAGATTTTCAACATTACCATTTTACCACACCTCCTTTTGAGCAGTATAGCTGTCATTTTTCACATCTCACCCAAAACGTGTTCCAATTCCATGTAGCGCACAATGGTGCAGTCGGTGTGCGTAAATCAATGTATGGGACATATTAAGAAAATCACAGTGACACTGTTTATGAGCAGAGGTCTTAAAATGGCTATGCTGAAAATTTAGGGAAATTCCTAAAATGACGTTTACGAAATACAAGAAAGTTCCTACGCACACTCATAAGTTCGTGAATTTTTAATATTTGCACTCCAGATTTTCAACATTGCCATTTTACCACACCCCCTTATGAGCAGTACAGCTGTAATTTTTCACGTCACCCAAAATGTGCTTCCGTGCACATAGCGCACAATGGCGCAGTCGGTGTGCACAATCAATGTTTGGGACAGATTAAGAAAACCACAGTGACACTGTTCATGAGCAGAGGTCTTAAAATGGCTATGTGTAGCACAGTTCCTACGCATGCTCGTAAGTTCGGACATTTTTAATATTTGCATTCCAGATTTTCAACATTGCCATTTTACCACACCCCCTTATGAGCAGTACAGCTGTCATTTTTCACGTCACCCAAAATGTGTTTCCATGCATGTAGTGCACAATGGCGCATTCAGTGTGTGCAATCAATGTTTGGGACAGATTAAGAAAATTACAGTGACACTGTTCGTGAGCAGAGATCTTAAAATGGCTATGGTGAAAATTTGGTGAAAAAATTCCCTTCAGACGTTCTGCAATATTACTAATGAAGACATTGAACAGAACTGGCCCCAGGACCGATCCCTGCAGCACCCACTGGTTGCCCCCTCCTAGACTGCACACCATTTACCACCACTCTCTGCCTCCTGTCTGTTAGCCAGTTTCTAACCCAGTTTACCACCCTTTCCCCATGCCCAGCCTACCCAGCTAGTTTATCAGCCTCCTATATGGGATGGTGTCAAAGGCTTTGCTGAAATCAGGGTAGCTTGTCCACAGCCCCCCCTGATTCACTTCTTTGTCACCCAGTCAAGAAATCAACCAGATTTATCTAACATGATGTCCCCACTGTGAATCCATGTTGTCTATGGTCCTGGACTCCGATGGCATCTAGATGCCCCACTATCCTTTCTTTAAGCAATGTCTCCATGATCTTCCCCACTACTGAGGTGAGGCTGAGCGCCTATTGTTCCCTACCTCCTCCCTGCTGCCGGACTTGTGTAGAGGGACCACATGTGCCCTCCTCCAATTCACTCATGTTGAATGACTCAGTGTACATGGCTTCCAGAGGTACTGCTATCTCCCTTCGCAGTTCTGTTGATATCCTTGGGCGTATGCCATCTGGTTCTATCGCTTTGTCCACCTTCAATTTAGTGAGCTCCTGCAGGACTCTTTTGCCTTTGAATGGACTATTGTCCACCTCTTCACTCCCTTAACAACTGCTGTAGCCCTTGCCTCTCCCACTCTTCTCTGAATACTGAACAGAAAGACACAGTGGATGTCTTGGGAGGAAGGCATGGAACTATCACTTCCAAATACCTAAACAGCACATAAAAGCAAGCAACATTCAGCATTGACAAATGCTTGTTATAATAACATCAGTAAAAATTTAGATAATGGAACACCCAAGGACATTATCCTACTTGATTTCTCTAAAGCCTTTGATAAGGTTGAACATCTAAAATTAACCAACAAATTATTGAACCTCAGTATCAGTAAAGTGTTAGTCAAGTGGATCTATGACTGGCTGGAAAAAGGAAACAATGTGTTCATATCAATAATACAACTTCAGGTCTTGGTCATGTTAATAGTGATGTCCCACAGGGCTCGGTCCTAGGAACAATATTGTTTAACATATATGTTGGTTACCTGGGGAGTGACATCTCCAACAGTATAGCTAAATTTGCAGATGACACTAAACTAGGAAGAGCAGTCAACTCATTTAATAAACATCTTTCCCTAGTGGATGACTTGGGGAAAAATAGAAAATTGGGCATCCGATAATGTTATGTACTTAAATGCTAGTAAAAGTGCTGTGTTACATTTTGGAAAAAAATAAGCTGAATTATTCATACATTCTTAATCAAACACTTATCAAAAACTCTATTCGTGAAAGGGACCTTAGCATTGTAATAGATAATAAGTTAACTTTCACTGACCATTACACAATGGTCTCTAAGGCAGCCATAAATCTCGTCTCTAAAGTAAGACATACTTTTATGTGCAAATCACAATTTCTCATACCTATCTATAAAAGTTATATATGACCAACATTGGATTACGGCTCTCGGTTATGTTCACCTCTTTTTAATAAAGACATCAAGATAATAGAAACAGTGCAAAGAGAGGCCACAAAAACTGTACAGTGCATAAAAACAAATCATATCAGGAAAGATTAACTAGAACAGGATTACGCACATTGGAGGCTAGAAGACAACGGGGTGATCGGCTTTTTGTTTTCAAACTTTTACACTCTCAAGAGCTAATGGAATGCAATGAGTTAAAATATATTGCATCAAGATGCAATCTTAGGTTTCATAATAAGAAATTAGAAATTCCAAAGGCCAATACCTCGTGAAGAGATAATTTTTATAACATTAGATCAACTAAGGCTTGGAATAAATTACTTCAGTATGTGGTTGATATCACCAACTTTAATAACTTCAAAAATGTACTAGATAAACTTTATTACAATAATTATTTGATGGTATAATGGCCCACTCATATGGGGCACATTCCAGATGGGCTTTCTTGCCCCCTTATGTCCTATACATCATATTAATCATAGTAAACTAGGCACAACAACTTCTGACCATACACAGAAAGGAATGTGTGTGTATAGAAATCCACATGCAACACTTGACCATATACTATAACTAGGTAATTATTGTATCAGTGGTACTGTGACGTGCCAAGAAGTATGTCACTGTGCAGGCTGCACCATAAAGGGACCATACACTCAGAAAGGTAAAGTTAGTCTTCCTTAAATCCACACCTCCAGCTTCAAGAAAGGGGGTGGGGTGGTCTGGCAATGGGAAAAACAACTCCAAGATGGGAAACCAGGGTCAGACCTTTATAGAAACATACTTCTCAGTGTCATGACCTTTGAACTATGCTCAGCAACGATTTATGACCTTTGAACTATGGACAACAACTGTTAACCATGCACAGCAAGGAATTTATGCAACACTAGACCATATACTATAAGTAGCTAATTAATGTAGCAGTGGTACTAGCCAGGGTCAAACTTTTATAGAAACCTACCTCTCAGCTGCTGACAGTTTGTCTTCACCTCATGCTGAATCCCACGATGATGGACAGTTACTGATGCTTGAGCTGCAAGAGTGCAGGTACATTTGAACTCCCCTTTTATAATGTTGTAGTAAGTGAAAGAGATAAAGTAATTTAAATGTTGATAAGAAATAATAATATTAATATGTACTGTAGGATGCATAACTAATACTGGAAGGCAAATAATTCCAGTTAGTGTGGTTTCTGTAAACACGCTTCCAGTCAAACACCTAACACCCAAATGAATCTATCCCATAGTCTCTGGTCCTGTCCACAAATTTCCCCCATGTGGACACAAATGATGAACTTCTATTCAAATATCCATAGAACCCAAATCCCCCCAGTCCTGTATTGCATATACTGAGAGACTGTAACTAAGTACGGCTCTGCCAATAAACTTGCAATAGTGTTTACTATATATATATTTTGGGGTCTAAGGTGTCTCATTCCATCTTATAGGAGGACTCCTTACATACCTGCTCTTAAGGATCATAGAAACATAGAATTTGATGGAAGATAAGGACCACTTGGCCCACCCAGTCTGCCCATTTCCCTGCCTAATGGATAAGCTGCAGATTCTAGTTAACCAGCAGCCTACTTCTTTCTACCCCCACCCCCTAGAATTGCCTCATGGCTGTCCCATGCATGCATGAACTCAATCACTGTTTTTGACTCCACAACCTACTCCAGAAGGCTGTTCCATGCACCCACAACCCTCTCTGTGAAAAAATACTTCCTTACATTACCTCTGAGCCGTCCCCCTTCTATCTTCAAATTGTGCCCCCTTGTTCTTGCGCACCTCTTTTTGGAAAGATGCTACCCTCTTGGACTTTGTTGATTCCCTTGAGGTACTTGAACATTTCTATCATGTCCCCCCTCTCCCTCCTTTCCTCGAGGCTATACATATTAAGCTCCTTTAGTCTCTCTTCATATGTCTTCTGGTGCAGACCCTGCACCATTTTAGTTGCCCTCCTCTGGACAGCTTCCATCTTGTCTATGTCCTTGCAGAGATTGGGTGTCCAGAACTGCACACAATACTCAGATGGGGTCTCACCAGCTGTCTGTACAGAGGATAACAACTTCCTGTTTTCTACTGGTGATGCCTCTCCTTATGCATCCCAGTATCCCCCAGCCTCCTTACTGCCCTCTCACATTGCTTGCTCCACCTTAAGTCATCTATATGACTACCCCAGGTCCCTTTCCATTTTGTTTTGTTAGTATCTCACCCCCATTGTGTACTCTTCCCTGGGTTTTGTTTCCCAGGTGCATTACCTTGCACTTCTTAGCATTAAATCTAAGCTGCCATACATTTGACCATTCCTCTAACCTTGCCAAGTCCCTTCTCATCCTTTCCACCCCACCTTGTGCATCAACTCTGTTGCAGATCTTTGTGTCATCTGCAAAGAGATATACTTTTCCCTTCAGTCCCTCTGCAATGTCACTTACAAAGACATTGAAGAGGGACCGATTCAATACTGAACCCTACGGCACCCATAGTAACCCCCTTTCTTCAGAGTGGACTTCATTTACTATTACCCTCTGTGTCCTATTCTCCAGCCAGTTCTTTACAGGCTATTATCTTGGGACCCACTCCCAGGCTGGCTAACTTATATATTAATCTTTTGTGTGGGACTGAGTCAAATGCCTTGCTAAAGTCTAGGTAGGCCATGTCCACAGCCCTTCCCTGATCTACTACTTTGGTCACCCAGTCAAAGAAATCTATTAGATTCATCTGACATAACCTTCCTGCTGTGAATCCATGCTGCCTTGGGTCCTGTGCCCCTCTGGCCTCTAGGTACTCGACAATTCTTTCCTCGTATACCTAGTATATGCATAAGCTAGCATTTAATGAAAGACTCAACTACATTGCATTAGCAAATATATCTGTATATGAAGAAATATGGAAACCATGCTTTGTTTTTATTGAGACGTTGAAAGATAAATGATTATACTCAATGTACTATATCCAATATAGCGTTCCCGACTATTATAACATTCTACTGTATGCTGATATTAGTGTATAAGTTGTTAATGTACTATACCTTCAGTAGTATGATACATGTTACAGTAGTCCTGTATTCAGTTGCCTGATTATTTGATGTACTATAAGACATTGGCTTGTATCTAGTAAAATCAATTGGAAGGTTTAGCCTGCTGTTCAGTGAGGGGAGGACAGCTCCTCCCACATCCCCTACTTAATCGTCATACCTCCACTCAATCTGTTTCGAGTGTTTCATCAGCAGCTGCATGGTTGGTTGGCTGTGGCCATCTTTCCTCCCCGCTCTTGCGTTTGTCCTTCCCCCTTGTGTTGTTACCCCTTCTCTGTACCCTGATGCTTTCGCCCTCCCCCCACCTTCTGCCTCCTACTTTCTCTTCCCCGTTTCTCTCTGTTCTTTTTGCAGCTTTTCTCCTTGCTTGTTACCATGCCACCTCCGCGCGCCCTCTGGATCGCTCCAGTACTTGGCGACTGCTCCCCCTCATTTTGCCTGGATCCTCACCACTCCTACAGCCATACGGCCTGGCCTCATTCCAGTGCTGTTCTTTACCAGTGCTTCTCCGCTTGTTCCTTATTTCTACATCACCCTCCTGGCTTGTTACCTGTTTTTTTTAAAAATAAACCAGCTGGTGGGATCAAGAGCTAGCTGAGGAGTGGAGTCATGCATACACATTGCACACACTTACCGTATTTAAGAGCTCTACATTTCTTCCTACCAGTCTTACCGGGATCCTCATCCCTACTCTGCCATAGCAGCTGTGGCTATGGATACTCTTCTTGCAAGTATGTAGCGCCCTAATCCATCAGTGTCCTGTGGAAGATCCTAGAAAGCCTTCTTCTCTATTGGACCAGAATACGTGTCCTGTGAACAGGCTCAAAAGTAATGCATGCACCTGCATCTGCTCTGTTTATGCATCCCACACATTAGTAGGCTTCTTTGTTAAATATATGTACTACTTGGAGGCACAGCCTTTTGCATGTTGTTATAGTAATATATGGAGCTATATTCCCATTCAGAAAACCTATCAAATTTCAGTCCATAGTTGGACTGCATGTCCTTCCATTTATCGGACTATCGAGATTTACGCCAGCATTTCATTTTAGTTGGATTCCTTTATTGATTCCTTACCTATGTGGTTTCAGCATCTTTAGTATCTATCCGGGACCAGTTTCAATCAATTTTAGGATCAAAAATTGACAGCAGGAGTGGCTGTCTTCAGTTCCCACAGAAGGCCTCCCACTGGCGATATGGGGCTACGTGCCTTTCATCATCTGCACTGCGGACCACTTGAACTTCCTATTCGGCGCAGTTTGGACTACAGCTGGGATCGTTATGCTTACTGCCGCATCCTAAATACACTTCACTATGGTGTTGGGACAACATCTTCTCCTTTCAATCCTAACACAGTAATAGAGGCATCCAGAGTCAGTTGTACTTCCACTGCATCAGCTTATAAACCAGTGTTTCAACCTGTCATGCGAATTCGACTCAATTTTATGCCACTCAAATGACTGCTCAGCTTAATACAAAAGAGAGAGATTCATGGTGGACCACGTGAGGTTCTTGCCTCCCTAGTCATACCCTACTTCTTACCTTGGCGATGGTAGAACATATGGGGTCCCACCATCCCAGTCACACTCTACTTCATGGTACGGCATTGGTGGACCACGTGGGGTTCCACCATCCGTATCATTCACTACTTATGGGAACTTGCAATGGCAGCCATGTGGGTCTGCTGCTTCACTTCATCCTACTCACTGATACGGTGATGTCAGACCATGTGGGGTCCTGCCATCCATTTCACATGCTACTCAATGCCGTCTCCATCCCAACCACATGTACTAACAAAGAAACATGTCCTCATGCCTTCGTCTCATCCTGTTAACTGCAGGTGATCTCATTGGACATTGTCTACCATACCTAGATTAATTCGCCAATACTGTGTCATCAGACCACAGGGGTCCATCATCCTTACCCCAACTGGTGCCATTCTGTGGCAATGGCTGACCACTTGGGGTCCCGCTATCCTTATCATCTACTATCTAATGGAATTCATGCATAACTCAATGGTACAGCGATGGCAGACCATGTTGGGTCCCACCATCCCTATCATGCATGTTTCTATTGAATGGCAATGGTGGACCACGTGGGGTCTCGCCATCCCAAATTACGCATGCTCCTGAGGGAGCTTACTATCAATTCTCAGTCATTATATGCCTATGCACCTGTTAGACTCATCCTTTACCTGGAACTATTGCAGATTTTGTGCTGATGGACCACGTGGGGTCCTCCCATCCCAACATGGATATTGTCATTCCAGTTGTGGATTTCCCACGATGTTATCAATGGAGGACCTGTGGAAGGGTCCCGCCATCCCAACAACGAACATCCTCACAGTGGACAGCACAGTCTGCTCCAACATCTGTTCTTCTTATCTTCAGGCAGTCTATGGCAGGGGATTTTGCCTTCCTACTTCACTTCATATCATTCCGTCGCTATGGCAAACCCACGTTGGGGTCACGCCATCTGAAATCTTTGGCCCTAGATAGGGCCCTAATTATACCGTAATCATATTTCCTAAGCACTACAAGTGGCCTCATGTGGGCCCCCCCTTTTATTCCTGGATTGTTATATTCTATGGTGATGGCAGACCAAGTGAGGTCCTGCCATCCCCTTTATGCACGCCCTACGAAAGGCCTTACTTGTATTCCTTGTATTCCAGTTCAATCCTGTGACTCACATGCTTTACCTTGAACTATGCATTATGACAATGATTGTGGATCTATCTCGGACCTGTTATAATCAGTGATTAAGGACATGCAGGTATGTCCCGCCATCCCATCACAACACGCCCTTATCAGGCCTTCCCTTCTCTACTGTATTTCTATCATGTTACAGTCTTCAGTGGAAGTTGCCCCTTCACCTCACAATTATCATTCTATGGTGATGGTGAACCCACGTGGGGGTCTCACTGTCTCAAAATTCCAACTTGCCCCACAAAAGTTGGGTAACCTTCTCTTCTCAACCTTACATCCATTTTGACTTCTGCAGGCCTGCATTGGGTCTTGCCTTCCTAGTTTGGCCATCTGAGACTTTTCTGCCTCTCTAACACAACTACTATTTACATTGGACCTACATGAGAATCTCATGCTTCAGCTAGCCTACCTCTGGGCCAACTCCGTCATCAATTCATTCATCTCATCTGCTACAATCTGCCATCTTTTCAGTTCCAGTTCCAGCTCAAATTGCAACACCTGACATCTCTGGAGCTCGCATCAATTCCCTTGAAATTGCAGGACTATTTCTGCTTCTGACGTTATCCTGGACTCAGATTGACCATCGTTTCTCCAGCCAGATATCTTTCCATAGTGGATCTTCATCTGCTGGAACTTTCATCTACACTGACTTCTTGAACTTCATCGAACCTGACGTAGGACTCTTCAACCAGCATATAAGACAGAATCCCTGGCCATAGCCAGAACTGAACAGTAGCCACATTTAGGATTACTCTCCTCTTAGTATACCCAGAAGATGGGCAGGTCAGTAGCCATGAGTCCTCAGAGGTTTCTCCCTAAGGGGGTTTGTCCTCTCCTGCATGCTACTGATCATACTGTCTGGAGTTGGAGGAGGTTGTCATTTCGCTAATTTATTTTTGGGCCTTCAATCTCACACCTACCCATTATTCTGTGGAGGGCAGGATACGAAGGAGCGCCAAAACTCAAGTCATAAACACCAAGCATGTACCTTCAGCTTATAAGTATATACATCACTGAGCTATGTACCGCACATTGAATAAAGATTATTAAAGCAGCAGTATTTGATAGTCGGCAAAAAAATTCAGCATACTTTTTTTTAGCAAAAATGTATTTCTGACATCCTTAGATTCCTGCTCAGTGCAGTTTTAGTTTTCTCAGCTATTTGTTAAACAGCTTTTATAGCAAATTTTATAATTCATGACCTGTTGAGGATGCCTGTTGAAGGTACATGCTAGATTCATACTGTGGATGTTCTAGGATGACGCAGCTGCATGTTTATGATGGTAAATACCAAGATATTTACTTTTTCATGGGAGGGCATGGCATGGGAGCAGGAATTTATAAGAAAATTGTTAATCCCATATCTTGGATCAGGGATGAAAGAAAACAAAGAAAAATTATCTTGATGTTTCTGGCAGAAAAAAACATTATTGTTGAAAAAACTGTATAGAAACACAGAAGTTGTCGGCAGATAAAGACTCTTTTACCTATCTTGACCCCCTATGGAAGCCATACGGGTGAAGCGCAAGGGATTTTAGAGGTTAGCGCACTGGACTGGGGTAGGTTGTTGTTTTATACGGTTGTAGATAATGCATATTTTCTCTACGAAGCATTGCTGTTGTAAGCTGTAAATATTGCAATAGCAAATATAGCACTTTATTGCAATTGTTATGTATGTGATAAATAAATATTTCCTTTTTTTGCATGTTTAAAGTGCGTTTGAGTTTTTTACTACAACCTAACCACCCATATTATTTGCTCATCAATATTTCTGGCCTAGCAACCTTTGGCCCATCTCGTCTGCCCATTTTTCTGCCTACTGTGCCGCCACAGATCCTTCACGATCGCCAGTCATCCCCACCCCTTATGTTACTTCCATGGTCTCTGTGCATCTGTCCCATGCATGTTGGAATTCTACAACTGTTTTGGCACCTATCACTTCCACTGGAAGGCCGTTCCAGCCTTCCACCACCCTCTCTGTGAGGAAGTATTTCCTCACATCCCCTGTGAGTCTTCCCCCCCCCGATTCATAGCATGACCCCTTGTTCGCAAGTCTGTCTTTCTGTGGCAAATGCTACCTACCTGTGCCTTATTAATACCCTTTATGTACTTGAATGCTTCTATATAATACTATATATGTATTATATGTGATATACATAGATATATATAATCACTATATAATGACTACCAACAGAAAGTATCACGAGTATGTAAATCTGTGTTTGTAGGGTGGTGCTAAACTGACTGAAAAATCATTCAACTGGTGATGCATTCTGTTTGACATGTCACTACGAAGGCCTTTCCACAGCCAATGCACACACACACTAAACGTAACAATACTCTTTAAAATCTGCACAAGAGAGTATGCATAATGACAGTAGGTGGACATTATCCCTTGCTGCCTAAAAATAAACATTGCCTGATATACCGGAAAAACAAAATACCAAAATACTGTATAGCTGTTCTTCACGCATGACCTCGATGCAGTCCTTAAAGTGATTAGTCACTATTGGGATGAACTTTGAAAACTGTAATATATAGACATAATTCAGCTTCTAGTTGATTAATATTCTGTATTTCTATTCCTTTTAATGCTCTTTACTAGGTTTATTCACATGGAACCAGAATCCTACTTTCTATCTATAACTATCTATTCCTGGGCCCAGTTTTCAAATGGCCTGATGTGGCCCGGGACGTAGTTCCTATAGGCAACTGGCTGGTATGGAGACAAAAATCCCCACATCGGGGGAATGCTATTTTCAGCATGCCATGCATGAGTGACAGTTTCACAGCAGGTGCAGGTGTGGATGAATGCTACGCCTGGCAATACTGAGTGTAGCAGTTTCGCACGGCTGCCCATGGAGCCTTTGTGCAAGCTGCTGTCAGTTGTGGAAACAATCGTGAAATGGCCCCCCCCATATAAATAGTGCACATGTGGAAGAACTGGCGGGTGCATGAGGGGAGCCTGACCGTGTACACTGCTTTTGCCACCCGTGGCCTTGTGCATTTTCCAGGCCTTTTGAAAATCTGCCCCACTGTTTAACCCTTTCCTGAAGTCACAGTCTTCCATGACTTAATGATGATTCCCACAGCAACAAACTGTGATGCCACAGAGGAGTATGACTTCAGCAGGGGATTGGGTAACAGAAGAAGATGAACTCTAGGGGACAAGGATCCAGTTTCCATGCAAATTTACTTAGCAACGAAGAGCAAACAAATGAAAAAGGCAAACAATGCATAAAATATAAGCAAAACTGTATCTAAATTTACATTTTTCAAAGTTTGCTGAAAAGTGAAAAACTAATTTTAAAAATGACCAGCAAAGAAAAATGAAATAATTTATTTCAAAATTACACATTTATTTAACCTTTAATCATACTTACCACATTGCAAATGCTATGAACTGATATGCATTTCCACATGTAATAAGATTGCTTCTGTAACAAGCATTTGTCAGTGCTCAGTGTTGGCCTGCTGGCATTAGCAGTGGTAGTGTAGGAGTTTGAGAGATGCATAATAGGAATGGCAGTGAAGTATTGAACTGACGCCAACCCAACCCACACCCTGCAGAGACTGACAGACATTGAGGTGTGCCTTTG
Organism: Neoceratodus forsteri; assembly: GCA_016271365.2. Taxonomy (NCBI): domain Eukaryota; kingdom Metazoa; phylum Chordata; order Ceratodontiformes; family Ceratodontidae; genus Neoceratodus; species Neoceratodus forsteri. The sequence continues at coordinate 298,823,498 of JADMNL010000026.1, forward strand.
GGTCATCGGCCATAATGCTCATGCCATTTCACCTCACCCAACCTTGCAGACACCAACAGGTGTTGCAGTGTGCCTTTGGGTCTTTGGGACTTGTGCTCAGCCCATTCCATAAGGAAATACACTGAGATAGATGTAGTTTAGGAGAATGGGATGAACGCTGGGGCCCGAAGACCCTAAGGCACACCTCAGTGCCTGTCACTGGCTGCAGGGTGGGGGAGGAATGGCGAGAGCATTATGGCTGACGATCCTAAATCACATCCCCAATGCATGTCAGTCTCTACAGAGTAGGGCGTTATGGTTGGAAACCCTAATGCCCCAGCTGTTTGTTGATATTTTTGCTCCAAATTTTCAGAATGGGATTTTTGCGACCCCACCTCATGAACAGTGGCACTATCATTTCATTACTCAATCTCAAAAGGTGGTTTTGCACAGCGACTGCGCCATTTGGTGCCACAGTTGTGAAAACACATTTCTGGCAGGATGTGAAAAATAACAGCTGTACTGTTCATGAGGTGGTGTGAAAAAATGGCAATGTTGAAAATCTGGAGTGAAAATATGAAAAAGTGGTGAAGTTGCGAACTTGCGTAAAAACTGCACAACGCACTCCTGTAATGCAATCATTTTTTTTTTCACCAGATTTTCAACATGGACCTTTTTTGAACATCTCCTCATGAACAGTGGCACTGTGATTTTATTAATATGTCCAGAAAGTTAATTTCTCACAGCGACCGTGCCATTCTACATCACAGGTATGAAAGCATGTTTCAGGAAGGATGTGAAAAATGACAGCTGTACTGTTCATAAGGAGATGTAAAAAAATGGCAATGTTGAAAATCTAGAGAGAAAATATTAAAAATTGGCGAAGTTACAAGCATGTGTAGGAACTGCGTAATGCACGCTCATAATGCAGTAATTTATTTGGAATTTTTGCACCAAATTTGCAACATGGGCTTTTTGGGACCTTCCCTTGTGAACATTGGCATTGTCACTGTGTTACTTGGTCCCAAAAGGTGATTCCACGAAGTGACCTAAAATCACCTTTTGGGACCAAGAAACTAAATGACAGTGACATGTTCCTGAGGTGGGGTCCCAAGAACCTCATGTTGAAAATATGGGGCCAAAATTCCAAAAATTGGCTGAGAGATCAACCTAAGTTGAAACCCCCCCATTGCCTCCCATTATAAAGCTTACCGTCATTTCTTCAGTTTGCAGTTCTGCTTTGAAGGGTGCAGACGTGTCCCAGTTCAGAGAAGATCGTGGCTTCTGACCCCCGGAGGATAAGTATGAGTGATGGGGGTGCAGGGAGGTGGGTGCACCGAGGGAGGGTGGGGATGGGGGAAGGGGACTAGGGAGACAAAGGTGGACCTTTTTCTTGTTTGCAGGGGAAAAGTAAAAAAACACCACAAGGGAAGGTTCTCTTCATTTACAGGTTACACACACACAAAAAATTGGCACACTGGGGTGGGCTCCCAGTGTGCCACAATTCGGGGGCGGGGATGCTGACACAGGGATTGGGCACCCCAATGTCATCAAGGTGTGTATACGGGTGGGGAACTGCGCATCGGACACTGGGAGTGGGCATCCCAATATCGGAAAGGAAAGGGGAAACTGTTTAACCAGGAAAGACACACTAAGGGGGGGGGGTGCCGACATGGGGATTGGGCACCCCGATGTCAGCTTCTCGGGAGTGTGTGCGGGTGGCAGGAGCCACCATGTTATGGTGTGCAACATAATGTGGGGAAGGGGGATATGCCGACACGGAGATTGGGCATTCAGATGTCAGCTTTCTGGGGATTGTGTGGTGGATGGCAGGAGCTGCCATATTTATTGAAATGTTTCATGAGGAAAGATATGGAATGGAGGCGTGTCATCTGCCACAGCAAGGACGAGTCTGTCTCTGACTGCAGCAGCAGATTTGTGGCTCTCTCTGAAACTGCTGTCATCGGCAGCATGCTCATTGATTGGCGGCTGAGGGACGCACCCACTAAAGCATCCCCTGCATGCGCCACAACACTGACACACACCTCTGAAATGTGCTACTACCACAAGATGCTGCTTGCGCATGCGCGCAAGCCAACATAAAAAGGCTGAAACTGCATTCTGTTCTGTCACCAGTAGGTGGCTGCATATGACATCACTACCACCATTCATAAAGCTGTCTACTGCGGTGGTAATGATGCCATCAGCTGTCCTCTACTGCTAACAGGTCAGAAGGAAGTTTGGTGGATTGTTATAACCACACTTTCCTTATGAATAAGTTAAATATATAAAACAACTTTTTAAATTTAAAGACCATTAAAAAAAAAAAAGAACAACCTGAAGTTAACTGGGATTTTTCAAAAAATTTATGCAAAAGATAAGATATTTTCGATTTTGGTTGTTGGTCATTTTTAGGTTTGCTTGTGCGCATGCGCAAGAAACATGTTGTGGCAGCTTAGGATTAAAGCGGGTTGTGGCGGTGCAGCACTGTTGCGGCCAATGCCGCCACTCCCTTTGTAGGCTTGGTTGTGTGTCACCAATGCCAGTGCACTCTGGGGGTGAGTTTAGCTTGCAAGCGTGCCACCAACTTGAAAGGATTTGGCTGCCGCAGTCAGGGAGCGCCCTGTCATTGCAGTGTCGGCCTCTTGCTCCCTTCTAAATAGATTGCATGCAGATGAGAAGCTGACACTGCAATGTTGGGTGGTCCCTGATTGCTGTGGCAAACGCTCGCATTGGAGAAAGGTGGGGGTGTAGGGGATCACAAAGGAGCATATTTAGTTTTCAGTAGGCGAGATTCCATATTGAAAAATAAATATACTCTTTTGTGGTCCTCTACCTCACCGCCGTCCTCCAATGCGAGCGCTAATTCTACTGTTTTAGATGACCCACAGCCAGGGTCAGAATGGCCTGTCTGGATACCCTGAAATTTCCGGATGGGCCCCCCTGACCTGTAAGCACATGTGTACTGCTACTGTGCATGGGGGGGGCCAACCAACAACATGAGGTTTCTAGAAGTTTAAATCTACTGTTGCTTGCCGAGTGCCTCCTTGCGCCGCACAGCGCATAGACCCAACCTCTCAACAGACATTAGACCAGCTGTTGCTTAGTTGGAACTTCAAGTCAACAAAAACATTTACTGCATGCGCCCCCCCCCCCCCATACTTGGCTGGTCACCTTTGTAATAGTGTAAAAGGATATTTAAGTCACCAGGTTGAAAATAACTGTCACTTTTTCTTGACCGCAACCAGCTCATTCATTCCCTACAGGCACTCTTTTGCCCATTGCCTTACAAAATACAGACAAGTCCAGATAGTGGTAAAATCTAATCATTTCTGGTCTCCTCTAGGCCCATGTCGCTACATCTTGCTGTACGGTAACCCTCCCCAGATCGAAAGCTTAGCCTTCCTTGACACTTGTTATTCATTCCTCGTAGAAGCACTGACATTCTCCTCTGCTGAAAATAACTTTAGTGGCTAGCAAACGCACGTGTCTCACTTAGTGAGAGCAACTGTTCCTCCAGTGCTCCTAAATCCAGTGGCAGCAGCTACTTCTTACATTTCTTTCTTTTTTTTTTTTTTTTAATAAACAGTACCATCTAGTTCCACGCTCCCTCATTCCCGCAGTACGAGTCTGGAAGAGTGAGAGCCGACCGCGCTCTCATTCTTCTCTGCTGCAGCCAGCCGCCCAGTCTTTCTCAAAAAAGAAGCAGCCCCCAAAACGCCAGCCAATGAATTAAGACCATACATCTTCATCTCCAGGGAGACAAACCCAGGGAAGTACCGCTACAGAAGCACTCCCACTACCCTTGGCCTTCAGTCTCCTGCACGCTCCCAACCTTTAGTTGTTTTCTTGTTTGTTTTGTCTTGCAGTCCCAGATGCTGTAGTCCTTGTGGGTTGTTTTCACTCACTCCTCTGCTTCCCGTTGAGCTTTACTTCTTGGACTCTGCAACCACTTTGAACTACTCAATCCACCGCTCCCATCGCTTGCTCCCTTACTTGTTCTCTCTCCTTTTATCGTGCTGGTTGTATACAACTTAAAAAAACAACAAAATTATAAAAAAAAATATAAATGGGACCAAAAATAAAAAGCAGTAATTTCTTTTGAAAGTGCTTCTCATGAGGCGGGCACAAGCTTATCTATTTGCTCAGTTCCCCACTTCTTGTTGCTCCTTTCTTGCTCAGAGCAACTTAAAAAAAAGAAGAAACTGAATCAGAAACAAAAGTGCGGCATGAGGAAGGGGGGGGCAGGGGAGTTGCTGGGTGTAACTGCATACAGCCTCCAGTATGTCAAAACTCCAGAGTCAGATCACAGATGTCATGCACGGCGCAGTGTCTGCCAACCGCCATGGGGGTTGGGCCCATATGTTATGCATACAATGACATCAGGTGCTGCTCAGCAGTGGAGTTAGTTTGGGATGGGCAGTGGGGGGCAGTATAAGTCGGAGACGGAGTAGTCGACCATCTCATCAGACTGAGTGAGACAAATTTCCTTCTCCTCACTTGTCTGGAACCAGCCAGCAGTAGGTTGTAAGGGAAGGGGGGGGGTCTTACTGGAGGCAGGCTGCCATAGGTTGTTTAGTGGATCGTTGTCACAACGCTGTCGCTCTTGCGTGATGTTACATGGCGCGCCATCGTGGGTACTACAAAACGGTTGTAGAACAGTGGCTCTGTCACTTTCTACTGTACACTAGACCAGGCAATCTAAAGAAGGACCCACCGCACCTGGAAAGTGAGTCTCAAGAGGCCGATTATGGATACGGGGCAGTGACAGAAGATAGTTTTGCAAGGCAGGCCTGACTGCAGTGGCTGCGGCACCGGCAGATCTTCTCACAACCCCAAAAATGTCAGCTGTGAGTCATCTCACAGACAGAACAGATGACCAGAAGTGGTAAGAGAAAAGTATGAAAATATTTTCACATTGAAGGAGGAATTAATTCATTTTTGCTGCCTGAGGGATGGACAGGGGAGGTTAGGGGACGGGGTAGTGGCTTAGTTCATGCAAACGCCCAAGCTGTAATGGTATAGGTAAGTATTTCAAACAAGAAAATGAAATGGGGAGGGAATGCCAGCACTGCGAGTGAGCACAGAATGAGCTTGCCTGCCCTGGGCTACAGTGGACTGGTTGTGTGTCATGGATGTGTAACCCCCCTGTTACCCAGGGTTACAAGAATCCCAGTTAGACCTAGTGGTAGGCAGGGAAGGCAGCTTGTGAAACTCCAGTTAAATTGATTTCACATTGTCTCACTCTGTTCTCAGTCTCAGCTGAGACTGTGAGATTACATCATTTTAGAACTGTCGCAGCTGCATAAGCCAAACTGGAATGTTGCAGTTGGAGGTTAAGATAGAATGTTGGGGAATTTGAAGTCAGTCTGTTGCAGTCTGTAGCAGAGGAAGGAGGTGCTGTGCTGTAAGCAGGCCCTCAGAGTGCTATACTCTGTCAAGGAGCTATTTTTTTTTTGTATAGGTGTGTATTCTCACCTGAAGAGGAACACAAAAAGAGCCCAGTGAAGTGGTAGAGACTGCTTTCAGTGGTTGAGGGCCCCATCCCTGCAGGGATGGGGGGAAGGAATCAGCCTGCTTCCAGGGGCAACTCCCCTGGTCCAGCTAGGGAAAAAGAAGTTGCCTGAGTTAAGTTTGTGCTGAGGCACCAGAAGTTCTGGATGAGATTTCTTTGAAGAGAAAACACGTGTGGCGCACCTGCAACCAAGGGGTGAGTTCGCTCTGCTAAAAGGCCAATGTGTTTTCACCTGAAACAAGATGAAACTAAAGTGACTGTTACTGTGGGGTCAGAAAAAGACAGCCAAGTGCAGTTTGGAAGATGTGGGGATTGGCCTGCTTAACTCTGTGGGGGGTCTAGAGTAATGGGCACAGTCACTTATTAAGTATGTTCAAGTTCAGCACAAATGGGATGTAAAGACAGTAGATTTAATGTGAATACATTTAAAGAGAATCTACACAGCAAAGTGTTTTCAAGGATGAGGTGTTACAGTCCAGAGAAATGGACGGGTATGAATTATGGGAGCAAGAGATGGGAGACCCCCCCCATCAGTAGTAACCAAATTCACCTCTACGGGTTTGCTTTAGGACACCTGTTGCTTTCTCTCAGGTACTTGGCCAGTGCCTGAGGAAAGTACCCAGACATGGGATTGATAAGGAAGATTCCCTGATGGAGCCAGAAGTGCTCATAGGTGGTTTAGGGAGCCACCAGTAAATGTTTCCATGCTATATGGAAAGTGTCCAAAGGGCTGGCATGATAGCCGAGCCTTGGAAGGAAGATAGTCCAAGTGGCTGCCAAGGGAGCTGAGCCAGGGAAACCCAGAGCAGAGTACATGTTCGGGCTGTGTGCCCAGTGTGTTTCAAAGCCTGAGGGCTAAAGTGAAAGTGGATGTGTTCTGATCTCCATAAATCTGCATTACCAGGAGTGTAGCCCCATGGTGGTCCATCTATGCTTTGTTATTCTGTTGGATGTGAATAAAAGCCACACTTAAGAATCCCACTTCTGGTACTGGACATTACAGTTATTGCTTCCTTTGTCCGGACTTACTTGGGTGCCCCTGTTGCAGAGTAGCCAAACCTAGCCAATGTGCCGACTGACCTATTCCTCACCGAACCCAGCCCACCTGGTAGTGCTGTCAAGATGGAAACGGCACACCTGGGTGGGGGTTACAGATGGATTATAGAAACTTAAAAATGGGCTTGGGGGGGCTGTGTCCTTCTGTGATAGACCACCTGGCTATGGCCTACAAGCAGTCCTTCTATTAATCTGGCGACCAAGGATCACTCCACTACCACCACTAGCAGCATACACGAGCCTCTAGAGATCCTCTTGTTATGATTTTTTCATTTATTTCCAAAAGTTTAGTTTCACTTAGTCCAGGATGTAAAACAAATGAAAAGAGCTTAATAATAGTAGTAGGAGCTAATTTTGGATGCATTATTCATCACTGTGGAAGGGAAATAGGGACCTCAGAGCAATAACATTTTTGATTTCAAAGGAGTTCCAAGTTCTAACAGGGAAATAAATGAGCAAATCCCCTTTTAATGTGCACTTGCATAAAAAAAAAAAATAATCTGTTGGCAGATCAGGACCATACAGTCCACTAGTGGGCTTGTGTAAATTCCAGATGTGCTTACTTTGGATTTTAAATGCTCTTCCATGCATGAACTGTCTAACCCACAGAGGTTGGATCGAAGGGGTGGGGGTGTAACCATCTTTTTTAAGACCGAATTGGGCCTTGTGGATGTTCCAGTGGGGACCACCAGATCCTTTAAGTGCATTATGGGAGCGGGTGTAGGTTGCAGGATACTCCTCCTTTATTGTCCATCAGGTGATGGAGGTTTATTCCTGCAGGAGACTGCAGACTTCATAGTTGACATGGCATTGGAGTCTCCCAGATGGATAATTCTGGGGGACTTCAATGCCTGGGTCGACGATGAACTCTCGCTATTTGGTCAAAATCTCCTCCACCTTATGACAATCCTGGGCCTCACACAAGTGGTTACCTCCTCTGCCCATGTAGGGGGTCACTTATTGGATCTGCTGTTCCTCCTGGGGATGGAGATCTCTGATTTGGGGGTGGAACCAGTCAGTTGGTCTGACCATCACACCATAGGGTTCAGTTTCAGGGTCCCTCCAAATGGACCTACCCCTTCGGAGATGGTCCAGTACTGTCCTTTAAGGGGAGTTACCCCAGATGGTCTATCGGCGGTCCTGGACCTATCGGGATTGCTGGGTGAAAGGACATGCCCAGGGGACCTTGTACTAGCCTGTAATAAGGCAGTGGGAGATACTCTGGACTTGATTGCTCCTGTTCGTGTTCGACCACTCACTCTTCGCCCACGGTCCCCTTGGTATGACGGGTCCTTGAAGGAGTTGAAGCGAGTTGGTTGAAGGCTGGTGAGAGCACGGCAGAAGTCCGGCCTGGATGCTGACAAGCTAGACTTGCAAGATAATGCATATGGGGCACAAACACCCTGGCACAATATATCAGTTGGGGGGTGAGGATATAGCATGCACCAAGCAGGAAAGGGATCTTGGGGTTGTCATCTCTGATGACCTCAAGGTAGGGAAACAGTGTGACAAGGCAGCAGGTAAAGCAAATAGGATGCTGGGATGTATAGGCAGGGGCATCACCAGCAGGAAAAGGGAGGTCATAATTCCGCTATACAAGACACTAGTGAGGCCCCACCTGGAGTACAGTGTACAGTTCTGGAGACCATACCTACGTAAGGACATAGACAGGGTAGAGAAGGTTCAGAGGAGGGCAACAAAGATGGTGCATGGATTGCATCACAAGTCCTATGAAGACAGGTTGAAGGAACTGAACATGTACTCCCTGGAGGAGAGGAGGGAGAGAGGGGATATGATAGAGACATACAAGTATCTTACAGGGAGGAACAGGGTGCAGGAAAACACTATTTTTAAGCGAAAAAGTTGTTCCAGGACTAGAGGGCATGGGATGAAGTTGGAGGGAGGACGATTCAGAGGAAACATGAGAAAGAATTTCTTCACAGAATGGGTGGTGGACAAGTGGAACACCCTGTCAGAGGAAGTGGTGGGGGCTGAAACAATCATGGGATTTAAGAATGCATGGGATAGACATAAAGGAATTCTAGAGGTCAGGGGTAAGGGGCAACAGACTTCTAGGAAAACAAACTGAACTTACAAGCTCAAATGGGCAGACTGGGTGGGCCATAGGCCCTTATCTGCCGACACTGTCTATGTATCTATGTAGGCTTAGATTACTAGAACATTATTAAGGCTATTAATCAGAAATCATCCATAAGAAGGCAAAATTCCAGTCCAGGGAGATTTCTGCTGCTCAGAATCGACCCGCTCAACTTTTTCGAACCGTTGACAGATTGTGCAATCCAGTCTATCTCCAGTCCAGAAGAGCTTTTTCACAAATTAAGTGTGATGAGCTGGCTCAGTTCTTTGTAGATAAGGTTACCAGCATCAGGTCTGAAATCGGCCCGTCTCTGTTTCTCTCCCTCTCTGAGGGGTTGCGGAGGTCGACGGGGGGGAGGTGGCGATCACCCAGTCTATCTAGACACACTTCAGCCGACTGGAATTCATGGACATTGTGAAGATCATCCAGACTTTACGCCTAACCTGTTGTAGTTTGGATTCAGTCCCTAACCCCCTTTTAGTGGGGTGTGTAAATCTTATCTGCCTGATCCTAGCTGAAATTGCATGGAGATCCTTGGAGAGGAGGATCTTTCTGGACCCCTTGAAGGAGACAGTCATTCGATCACTCCTTAAAAAATCCTTCTTGGATCCCAATGACCCAGCTAACCACCAACCTGTCTCTAACCTTCCCATTGTGGGGAAGGTAATTGAGAAGGTGGTTGTGTTGCAACTGGACAATCACCTTGTAACCCACAATGTCTATGAAACCATTCAGTCTGGTTTCAGGAAAAGGCATAGCATGGAGACTGCCCTTGTTCGGGTATTAAATGACCTCCTAATGACGACAGATCGAAAGGCTTGTACCATCTTGGTCCTTCTTGATCTCTCAGCAGCTTTCGACACTGTGGACTATGGAGTGTTTTTGGAGACCCTGCGGTTACTTTGTGGACTGTCAGGTACAGTCCTCAAATGGTGTTGATCATTCCTCACAAGCAGATCTCAGAGGGTGGTCACTGGAATTTATTCCTCTGATGCTCTCCCCCTGTCCTGCGGGGTGCCACAGGACTCCACTTTGGTGCCCATGTTGTTTGCAGTGTACATGCTGCCACTGGAAAACATCAGGTGATATGGCTTGAGTTTTCACTGCTATACAGATGATACTCGGCTGTATATGTCCTTTGTGCCCAGACAGGATGATGCGGTCTCCATGCTAAATAGTTGCCTTTCTGAGATCAATGACTGGATGGGTTCCAGTTGGCTGACACTGAACCCGGAGAAGACCGAGGTGTTGGTTGTGGAGCTGGGTCACCCTGGAGTGGATTTGGGGTCTGGGCACATGTCCGGCCTGTGTCTTGATGATGTCCTGCTCACTACCTCAGATCGGGTGCAGAACCTGGGTGTTATTTTTGACGATGGTTTGACCCTGAAATATCAGGTGTCATCCATGGCTAAATCCCCATTTTACCATCTGAGGAATATCTCCCGGGTGAAACACCTGGTTCTGCTGGGCGACCTTCCAACATTGGTTCATGCCTTCATTACTACCCCTCCTGACTACTGCAATGCCCTCTACCTAGGGCTGTCTGGGTTGATATCCGCCGCTTGCAGCTGGTGCAGAACGCTGCAGCCAGGCTGTTGACTGGTACTTCTCAGTCCAGTCACATAATGCCTGTTTTGCGTGGACTGCACTGGCTGCCGGTTCAGTGGCGGCTCACCTACAGGGTAGGCTTGCTTCCCTTTAAAGCCCTACATGAACAGGAACCCGACTACCTGACAGATCTCCTGACTCCCTACACCCCCAGTCGTCTTCTCCGATCCACCGACGAGGGATTGCTAGAGATTCCCAGGGTTCATCTAAAAACATCTGGAACTCTTGCTTTTTCTTTTGCAGCACTGACCCTATGAAATTTTCTACCTTGTCAGTTAAGAGAATGCCTGACCATCAGTAGTTTTAAGTCTATGTTAAAAACGTATTTATTTTCTCTGGCTTTCCCAGACTGATTTTTAGATAATTTATATTGCTGTATGTTTGCACATTTGTGGTTTATACTCTGTAAAGCATCTTGATATTGAAAGGTGCTATATAAATAAAGATTGACTTGATTTGACTTGAGGTATCCATTCCCAAAAAAAGAAGGCTGCACTTCGGCACACTGAGTACAAGAAATATATCTGCATTTTCTGAATTTGAAGTGGTCCCTGTTCTTCTACAGTAGTGACATTCTCAAATGCCCTTTATAAATATTTGCCCTACGTTGCAGCATGTGTGATGTTGCAACTGTGAACTTAAAACTACGACAAGAAGTTCATGTTACATAAGACTGTTCTTTAATAAACCTTTACTTACAGCCGTAACTCCAAACTTGACCCTCTCTCCAAGCAAGCATGTTGGGAATCTTACAGGGGGCAGGGATCCAAGTTTAAATACTACTTGTGTTAAGTGTACTTTTGTAATAGTCTTGTGTGGAATGCAGACGTGTGCCTACCTTACAGCCAATTTTTAAAGTGCATTTGAGAATGCCATTACTGCACAAGGATCATTTCAAATTAAACAAACATCAGGATTTTGCATGCGGCAGTGGAGTGTAGATTTTTTTTTTGTTTGTGGAGACCTCTGTGGGTTATAATTATTGCATAGTGCATTAAAAATACAGATCAAACCTGTGGAAACTTACACAATTCTAAAAGGGGGATTCATTTTTTTTGTGGTAGAACTTGAACTGAAGTCCTAATGTTGTAGTTCTTTTCCCTGGTTACAGCTGATGTATGCTGCATTGGGCGTTTGTGGAATGAACCAGCTACCCTAAGATGGTCTATCTGGGTTATGTTGTGGTGAAAGGGGGTGTCAAACAGACGAGGCATACTGATGAGTCCTGGTAGGACGAAACACATGTCTATGTCTTCTGTTGGCACCCTCTGCAAACTGTGTGAGTGGCCTTTGACACCATGAATTTCTGCTTAAAGTTGAACCAGCATAATATACTGTGGTGATTTGCATATGCAGCCCATGATGCTTTGCATTGTGGGAGCATGTGTGATTTTGTATTTCACATATCTTGTGCTATGATTAATTTTTTGTTTATTTCAGTGGCATACAAATTCTGAAATGGTTTATTATGTTTGCTTACGTGCATGCGCAAGAAACATTATGTGGCAGCTTAGGACAGAAGCGGGTTGCGGAGATGCAGCACTGTGGGAGCCACTGCATTTGTGGGCTTGGCCCCTTTTATCCAATGTAGTGGCACACTGCTGCTAACACTAGTTCAGCAAGTGTGCCGCCAACTTGAAAGAAATTGGCTGCTGCAATGAAGTAACAACCCGTCTCTGCAGGGTGGTGCCTTCCCGGGTGGAACATTTCAGAAAAACATGGCGGCGCTGTTGTCATCCACTTACATTCCCTATAAAAGCTGATAGGGGTGCCCAATCCACCTGTCAGCATGCCCTGCCCCAGTTCATTTGCCGATGGGGGAGCCCAATCCTTGTTAGCATAATCTCCCTCAATTTGTTGTGTGCCGAGGGGTGCCCAATCCCCTCGGCATCATGGCCCCCAAGAGTAGCTTTTCACAATGGGGAGCCCAATCCCCATCGGCTTAAGTCCACCCTCCCCAAACATGCAGATGGCACACTGGGAACTCACCCCAGTGTGCCCAAAGCAAGCCTGCAAAAAAAAAAAAAAAAACTTCCTGCAACGTCTTTTGCTTTTTCTTTCTTCCTGAAAGAAAGAAAACGATCCCTCACCAGTCAGGTCCTCTCACCCAATCCACACCCACAATCTGTGCACCCCACCTCCCCACATCCTCCCTCACCCCATACTTACCTCTGGAGCCTGGCGCGGTGATCTTTGGTGCACTAGGAACACGTCTGCACTCTTCAAAGCTGACCGCGAACTGAAGAACTGCTGGTATGCTGTATAACGGCATACATTTTTTTTTCAACTTATGTGGATATCTTGGCCATTTGTTTGACTTTTGGCACCAAATTTTCAACATGGGGTTCTTGGGACCCCTCCTCGTGAATTCAGTCACTGTCATGGCATTATTCGGTCCCGAAAGGTGATTTCATGGTCACTGCACGGAATCACCTTTCAGGACCAATTATTGAAATGACAGTGCCACTGTTCATGAGGTGGACTCCCACAAAGCATATGTTGCAAATTTGGTGAAAAAATTCAAAAAAATGACTGTGTTATGAGCGTACATTGCACAGTTCACAAGCACGCTCGTAACTTTGAGAATCATTTAGATTTTTACTCCAGATTTTCAACATTGCTATTTGTACATACCTCCTTATGAACAGTACAGCTATCATTGTTCACATCCTGCCCGATATGGGTTTTCACACATTCAGTGCACAATGGCTCGGTCGCTGTGGGAAATCAACATTCGGGAAAGATTAAGAAAATCACAGTGACACTGTTCATGAGCAGATATCCCAAAATGCCTATGTTGAAAATTTGGTGAAAGAATTAAAAAAAAAACTTTTCACTCCAGATTTCCAACACTGCCATCTCTTCACACCTCCTTAAGAATAGTGCAGCTGTCATTTTTCACATCCTGCCCGAACTGTGGTTTTGCACACCTGGTGCAGAATGACATGGTCATTGTGGGAAGTCAATGTTTGGGACAGGTTAACAAAATCACAGTGCCACTGTTCATGAGCAGAGGTCCCAATGCTTTGATCAGGCGGGGGTCACAAGAAGGCCATGTTGGAAATTTGTAATACAAATACCAACAAGCGCCCGGGGCATTAGGGGTTTCTAACCATAACGTCCCACCCTGTGCAGACTGACAGGTGTCAGGTGTGTGCTTTTGGATTTCCAGCTGTAATGCTCATGCCATTCCACCCCCACCCTGCTGCCAGTGACAGGTATCGAAGTGAGCCTTGGACTCTTCGGCCCCAGAGTTTACTCCATTCTCCTATACTGCACCCATTTCAGCGTATGTCCTTATGGAATGGGGTAACTGTAAAGCTGAACACACCAAGACACACCTCAACACTTGTTGGTGTCTGCAGAACTGAAATGGCTTGAGCATTATGGGTGACGACACAAAGGCGTACCCCAATGCTTGTCCGTCTCTGCAGGGTGGAGGTGGGCATCTGTCTAACTTCTGCACTTCCAATGCTAATACCAGCAAGCAAACATTCGACATTGACAAATGCTTGTTATAGTATTGCAACTATATGTTCATAGTTCATACTGTAACATCTTGGGACTCCCATGAAAATGAGATATTGGATCCCACAGTTCCACTGGACATGGATTTTTTCCATGTAGTTCTCTCTCCCATCCAGTGGTCTGTCTGACATCATTGGGTCCAGCGACCTCCCAAGAGCAATGTCACTGAACCTACAGGACCACTCTGAGTGATGCTGTGCCTGAGAATATGGGCCATTATTCCAAAAGGCCTGAGACTTTTTCTACCGCAGTTTTGCTCCCTGTTCCTGACTCTGCCCATCTCCTCCCTGGTGTCACACAGAGCCAGTCTGACTCCTTGCAGAGGCACACAGCTTGCACTGGTGTAGAAGCTGACTCCTCTATGGCCTTGCTGCAGGGGCCACTGTGCCCCCTGGAAATGTGGCACCTCCCTCCCTGGTTGAGGATGACCTGCATCTGGTGGTACTCCCTGGCCATGTCAGAATGATCACATATAACGCATGCCCACCCCCAAACCCCATTCACCAGCACAGTGGTGTGCCCACTGGCCCATCAATCATTGCCCACTGGCCCATCGACCATCTTTGATACATATTATATAACTTTATAGAAACACAGAAACAGACAATGACAGCAGAAAAAGACCACTGGTTCATCCAGTCTGACCATGAAACCCTAACAAAAACCCGGGACCTATTGTCCGTACAGGGTTTAACCCACACTTTCCACCCTCATGCTCCCTGCCATACTTCTACCAAAATAGAAACATAAAAACATAGAATTTGATGGCAGATAAGGACCGCTTGGCCCACCTAGTCTGCCCATTTCCCTACCTAATGGATAAGCTGCAGATCCTAGTTAACCAACAGCCTACTTCCTCCTACCCCCCACTAGAATTGCCTTATGTCTGTCCCATACATTCTTGAATTCCCCCACTGTTCTTGACTCCACGACCACCTAAGGAAGGCTGTCCATGCATTCACAACCCTCTCCTTGAAAAAATACTTCCTCACATTACCTCTGAGCCATCCCCCCTTCTATCTTCAAATTGTGCCCCCTTATTTTTGCACATCTCTTCTTCTAAAATATGCTAACCTCTTGGACTTTGTTGATTCCCTTGAGGTATTTGAAAGTTTGTATCATGGTCCTCTCTCTCCCTCCTTTCCTTGAGGGTATACATATTAAGCTCCTTTAGTCTCTCTCCGTATGTCTTCTGGTGCAGACCCTGCAGCATTTTGGTTGCGCTCCTCTGGACAGCCTCCACTCTGTCTATGTCCTTGTGGAGATTGGGTCTCCAGAACTGCACACAGTACTCCAGATGGGTCTCACCAACTGTCTGTACAGAGGGATAATAACTTCCTGTTTTCTACTGGTGATACCTCTCCCTATGCATCCCAGTATCCCCCAGCCCTCCTTACAGCCCTCTCACATTGCTTGCCCACTTTTAGGTCACCTGATATAATTACTCCAAGGTCTCTTTCCATTTTTGATGTTGTTGTTAGTATCTCACCCCATTGTGTACTCTTCCCCTGGGTTTTTGTTTCCCAGGTGCATTACCTTGCACTTCTTAGTATTGAATCTAAGCTGCCATACATTTGACCATTCCTCCAACCTTGCCAAGTCCCTTCTCATCCTTTTCACCCCACCTTGTGTATCAACCCAGTTGCAGATCTTTGTGTCATCTGCAAAGAGACATACCTTTCCTTCCAGTTGCTCGGCAACGTCACTTATAAAGACATTAAAAAGGACCGGTCCCAGTACTGAACCCTGCGGTACCCTGCTAGTAACCCTCCTTTCTTCACTGTGGACTCCATTTACTACTACCCTTTGCGTCCTGTTGTCTAGCCAATTTTTTATCCAGGCTACCACCTTGGGACCCACTCCAAGGCTGGCTAACTTGTGTATTAATCTTTTGTGTGGGACTGTATCAAATGCTTTGCTAAAATCTAGGTAGGCCATGTCCACAGCCCCTCTCTGGTCTACTACTTTGGTCACCCAGTCAAGAAATCTGTTAGATTCGTCTGTAGCCCGAGTAAAACTCAGGTAAATTACAGGGTACCCTGATGACTGTATAATGCTGTGAACATACATTGTTTTTTTGTTTTCATATTGTTTTTGTTTGTTTTCATATTCTTTTTGAACCTGGTAAGATCTACATACGTAGAAATGCCTATTTTCAGGGTTGGCCCAGGAGCACTGGGGAGGTTAAGTGATTTGCTCAGAGTCACACAGTATGCAAGTGGAGGTTGTGGGAATCAAACCCAAGTCTGCTGGATTTACCCAGTTTGTTCGCTGTTACTCTAATCTCTAGGCTATACTTCTAGCCATAAAATCCCCAGATATGTTTTAATATGTGATTTCAATAATAGTGTGCAGTACCTACAGTGCAAATTATGAACATCAAACACTTTAACACCATTTTACTAAAACTGAATTATTCGCTCTCCATCTGCTTATTTATTCTTACACCAAAGTGGGTGAATAGTTGACAGAGCACTGTAAATAGTTTTTGATCAGGCTTCATTATTCTATATCCAGAAACAGACAACATTTCTTAATTCTGGATTTATTTAATATTAATTTTCTGTGGAACACTAAATAGATTCTATTTAGAAGTGTATGAGGCAGATGTTTTTACATTTTGAAAGAGATGCAACACATCTTACCTCTTTAGTATTCATCTTAGGAACATAAGCTTTTCTTCAAGTTTAAATCATATTCAAGTGGCAGTGTATTCATTTAGCAGTTTATGCTGACTAATATCTGCTGCAGAAAACAGTAAAAGATTTATTGTGAAGCATTCAGGGTCTTCAGTAGAACTCCTGTGATTTCCCCACAATTTCTGCAAAAAACCTCCACAATTTCAGGCTTTTTCAACAATTTTCCAGTGTTTGCTGATATTTGTATTTTTGTTTGTTTGTTTGTATAATCTAGTGTACTATAAATAATAAAAGAAGTTTAGGCACATACTAAATGAAAACTGTGCTTTCGGGATGGAGAGCAGTCCTCATCTGATGGAAAGGTAGGAGGGAAGCATGGGTGGTTAAACAGAAGCATGGCTGATTACACCAAAGCAGTGCGGGTAGTTTCCTTACTGATCCTATAAGCAGCAAAGTAGAAAGAATGCACAGCAGAGCAGCATTCATTTTAAGATGCTGAAATCTGAGCTGGCCTGTCGTCGCAGCAGTAGTGCGACGCCAGCGACCCAGGTCAGAAGTGAACTCGGGTTGCTGGAGGGCCAGCCGGGGGAGGAGAATTGAGTACCTGGGGGGCTGCTCTCTTCCTCTGGGGAGGGTGGGCTGTGGATCCCGCTGTTTTACCACCTGGGTGACCATGGGTGGTGGTGCAATGGGGCTGCAGAATAATCGGGAGAAGGGGTCGCTTGCCAGGATCTGGAACAGTGGCATATTTCTACATGCCCCACCTCCTTGGATCCCCTTGAGTGCTGGTGCCCTCAGGGGCAAGGACCAGAAAACCAGGAAAAAACACCTTGCTTCATCCACTGGTAGAAAGGAACCAGTTGCCTCAGACTTCATAACCAGGCTCCATGGGGGACCGACTGGGCTACCTGATGCACACTAAGGGACTGCAGAGGGGACATCTCCCTCCCCACTCGGGGGGGTACAACCGAGGCAGGATGGGGGCAGGCCCACAGGAGCTCCTAGGTATCACTTGGGGTGAAGCTAGGAAATACACAGCCTAGGTATCCCTGAAAAGTGGAGGCTGATGTGGTGAAAAGTTGGTGTACAAAGAGAAAATTAAAAAAAAAAAAACTGAAGTCTTGGGGATTCTGTGCAGTGACATGCAATTTCCGTGAGGCACTGGTACAAGAATTCAAAATCCACACACCAAGCAGGATTCCGTGATTTTTACCGGTGTTACCAGTAAAAACAGAAAACCAGGGTCTCTGGTTTGTAGTTTCCTGCCTCTGCCCTGCTCCCACTTTTGTGAAGTGGAATCACATCTGCCCTCCTCCAGTCCTCAGGTACCACCTCATCCTCCCATGATTTGTTAAAGACAGTAGTCAGTGGTGTGTACCCTTAGTTCTTTAGAATTCTGGGATGAATCCCATCAGGCCCCATTGCTTTGTCCACCTTCAATTTTAAGAGTTCTTTCAGAACCCTTTCTTCTGTGAATGGACTGGTATCAACCCCCCTATCCAGACTGTTTCTCTTGTTTGGTTTAGGTACCTCTCCTTCCTCTTCCTTTGATAAGAGCAGGGATGGAGGGAAAAAAGGATAAAGCCAACATTAAATGGAGGACAATGACTACCAATGCCCGTAGTCTGGGAAACAAGCTTTCTGAGCTAGTAGCTTTGATGGAAGATGAGCAATTGGATATTGTGGCAGTCACAGAAACATGGTACACCGAGAACCATGACTGGGATATCAACATACCAGGGTACACAATCTACAGAAGGGACAGGGAAGGTAAAAGAGGAGGTGGAGTAGCTCTATACATAAGGAAGGGATCAAAGCTACAGAACTAAAAAGTAAAGGGGGAGGACAAGAGGCACTCTGGGTCACCTTGGAGATGGGGAATGGCATCACAATCCGCACAGGGGTTGTATACAGACCCCTGTCTCAAGGGGAGGAAATGGACAAGAAAATGATTGAGGGCATTCTCAAAATGGCTGAAAAAGGGGAGATACTGTTGACGAGGGACCTGAATATGCCAGATGTTAACTGGAGGACATGTACTGCAGCCACATCCAAGAGCAGGGTCATTCTTGATGCCCTGCAGGGGGCAGACCTTAGACAGCTAGTGCTGGAACCCACTCGGGAGGAGCAATACTAGACCTGGTACTCTCAAATGGAGAGGATCACAAATTTAGAAGTCAGTAGACATCTGGGAACAAGCGACCACTGCACAGTGTGCTTCACAATGAGCACAACCCATGGAGATAAGCCATACAAAAACAAGGATACTGGACTTTAGAAGGGCTGACTTTGGCAAAATGGGTGAACACCTGAAGAATGCACTAGCAAATGGCCAAATAGGAGGGGTGGAAGAACAATGGAGAAAAATCAAAACTGCCATCATAGAGGCAACAAGTCTTTGTGTAAAACAAATAAAGAAAACAAAGCGGAGTAAAAAACCACTATGGTTCTCAAAAGAGGTGGCAGGGAAGGTTAAGGAGAAAAAGGCTGCATTCAAAAAGTATAAGGAATCACAGAAGGAGCACGACAGGAACTGTATCAATTAAACAGAAAGAAGAGGAAAGGCAGTCAGAATGGCAAAGGCACAAACCGAGGAAAAATAGCCAACTCGGTCAAAGGGGATAAAACCTTTTATAGGTACATTAGGGAGCATAGAAAGGTTAAGGGAGGGATAGTGAAGATTAATAAAGGAGAGGGGAGGTGAGCAGAGGGAGACAGTGAAAAGGCAGAGATACTGAATGAACACTTTTGCTCAGTATTCGCAAAAGAAGATGAGGAGCAGTTACCTAAACCAGACAATAGAAGCACTCTGGGTAGGGGGGTTGACACCAGTCCATTCACAGAAGAAAGAGTCCTGAAAGAACTCCTAAAACTCAAGGTGGACAAAGCAATGGGGCCTGACGGGATTCACCCCCAGAATCCTAAAAGAACTAAGGGGGACCTAGTGACACCACTGACCACACTTTTTAACAAATCATGGCAGGATGGGGTGGTACCTGAGGACTGGAGGAGGGCAGATGTGATTCCCCTTTACAAAAGTGGGAGCAAGGCAGAAGCAGAAAACTACAGACCTGTAAGTTTGACCTCAGTGGTAGGGAAAATGATGGAATCACTTCTGAAAGAAAGAATTGTTGAGTACCTAGAGGCCAGCGGGGCTCAGGACCCAAAGCAACATGGATTTACAGCAGGAAGGTCATGTCAGACTAATCTAATTGATTTCTTTGACTGGGTGACCAAAGTAACAGACCAGGGAGGGGCTGTGGATATAGCCTACCTAGACTTTAGCAAGGCATTTGACACAGTCCCACACAAAAGATTAATAATCAAGTTAGCCAGCCTGGGAGTGGGTCCCAGGGTGGTAGCCTGGGTAGCGAACTGGCTGCACAACAGGACACAGAAGGTAATAATGAATGGAACATATTCCGGAAGAAAGGGGGGTTACTAGTGGAGTACCTCAGGGCTCAGTACTGGGTCCAATCCTCTTTAACATCTTTATAAGTGACACTGGAGAGGGTCTGGAGGGAAAGGTATGCCTCTTTGCAGATGACACAAAGATCTGTAATGGAGTTGATACACAAGAGGGGGTAGAAAAGATGAGAAGGGACTTGGCAAGGTTGGAGGAATGGTCAGACATATGGCAACTTAGATTCAATGCAAAGTAATGCACCTGGGAAACAAAAACCCAGGAGAAGAGTACACAATAGCAGGGGAGGTACTAACAACAACAAAAATGGAAAGGGACCTGGGGGTAGTCATATCAGATGACCTAAAGGTGGGTAAGCAATGTGAAAAGTCGGTAAGGAGAGCCGGGGGATACTGGAATGCATAGGAAGGGGCATCACAAGTAGAAAAAGGGAAGTGGTTTTCCCTCTATACAGACAGTTGGTGAGACCCCATCTGGAGTACTGTGTGCAGTTTTGGAGACCTCATCTACGCAAGGACATAGACAGGATGGAAGCAATCCAGAGGAAGGCAACTAAAATGGTGCAGGGTCTACATCAGAAACCATATGAAGAAAGTCTGAGAGAGCTTAATATGTATACCCTTGATGAAAAGAGGGACAGGGGGGACATGATAGAAACGTTCAAGTACCTCAAGGGAATCAACAAAGTCCAGGAGGGTAGCATCTTTCAGAAAAAGAGATGTGTAAGAACAAGGGGCACAGTTTAAAGATAGAGGGGACTCCAGGGGTAATGTGAGGAAATATTTTTCATGGAGAGAGTGGTGGATACATGGAACAGCCTTCCTGAGGAGGTCGTTGGTTCTAAAACAGTGGGGGAATTCAAACATGCATGGGACAGACACAAAGCAATTATAGTGGGGGGTTGCAGGAAGCAGGCTGTTGGTTAACTAGAATCTGCAGCTTATCCAGTAGGTAGGGAAATGGGTAGACTGGGTGGGCCAAGTGGTTCTTATCTGCTGTCAAAGTCTGTTTCTATGTTTCTGTCTTAATACTGAGCAGAAATATTCGTTCAGTATCCCTGCTTTTTCACCGTCACCCTCTGCCCACATTCCCTCCCCTTTATTAAGCCTCAGTATCCCTCCCTTGGTCTTTCTTCACTCCCTAATGTACCTATAAAAGGTGTTATCCCCCTTGTTAACAGAGTTGGCTATCTTTTCCTCAGTTTGGGCCTTGCTATTCTGACTGCCTTCCCTGCTTCCTTCTGCCTTAACTGATAAAGTTCTCTGTTCTGCTCCTTCTGTGTTTCCTTATATTTCCTGAATGCTATATTTTTCTCCTTAACTTTCCCTGCCACCTCTTTTGAGAACCATAGTGAGCAACCACTAAGCTCTTCACCCTGTCCCAACCATGTTTGATACCATGGTAACACCTTACTTTAAGTTTCCTTAACTACACTGTAGTTACAGTGTAACTGCACTGCAGTTGCAATCTACTTACATGCAGCAAACATGTAACTACAGTGTAATTACTCTTGTTGCATGTAATCAATGATTACCTACCCCACAGTTACATTGAAACTCACACTTAAAGTGTATCCAAAACCCTCGAGAGGTTTTGGCACCCACCACATCAGCTGGCAGATTGTTCCACACCTCAACCACCCTTTCTGTAAAATAAAACTTTCTCATTTCCTCTTGAACCTCCCCTACCGTCAATTTCCACTCGCGTCTCTGTGTTCTTGATCCTCCACTTTTGCCAAATACTAAATAGTTCCTTATAGTTTACCTTGTTCATTCATTTCAGGAGCTTGAAGGTCTCTGTCATATCTTTCTTCTGCCATCTAGCCCCCGGCATGTACATGTTCGGTGCTTTGAGCCGGCCATCCTAAGATCTGCCCTGCTGGCCCCGAATCATTTTGATCACACTGCGCTGCACTGTCTCCAACCTGTCCTTATCTTTCCTTAGACGAGAACTCCAGAATTTTTTGGGGCACCAGGAGGGCCTCTTATGGATATAAGAGTATCGCCTCCTGTGTTCTAAGGGCAAGTGGACTGTGAGGTAAAGCTGAGCAGTTCCCACCCTGGGGGGGGGGATTGTTTAACCAGGAAAGGCACACTAAGCCAAAGCTTGTTTCCAGGTGCGACCTGAGAGCACAAGGAAGTTAAGTGACTTGCTCAGGGTCACACAATATGCAAGTGGAGGATGTGGGATTCAAACTCAGGTCTCCAGGTTTGCAGCTCAGTGCCCTAAACCACAGCAGGATGCAACAGGTGACAATTTAATGTCCACAAGAGGCCCATTTAGCATACTTATAAAGTTATTATGGCTCACGTGAGAATAATTGTTTGTAAAATCACTGTTATATCCACTCAGTTGTGCCTTTCTGTGTAGCTCGAGTGATGGTAGTGAGAAGCCCATTACTAAGGCATAGCGGGTGAGACACCTATGGATATGAGTATGTTATGCTCCTCTGAAAGAAGCACTGTACTTGGTCAGGTGCATCACATGACACTCCCACAATCTAAAATGAAACTAAATTACCTACAGCTGAAACACAGAACATCATGGCAGAATAAGGTTGTCTGTCCCTTCCAGTCTGTGCAACCTGATCTCGTAGTCGTGCAATGGCCATAGTGACCATCGTCCTCCCTTTACCCCCCCATCCCTGTGACACCACTCCTGCCCTTATTATCAGGCCCCGTGCCAGTCCCACTCATGCAGGGCAGGCACAAGATACAGCTTCTTGATTTTATCCAGGACTATGGCATTAGGGCTCATGGTCCTATTATCAGCAGTATCTTGTACAGGATTACAGGTGAAATAGGATTGAATATCCTAATCACGTGTTCCTGGATAAGAATAAAAGTTTTATCTGTCAGTGTTGGAATCCACTCACTGTTTTGGCACAGGCACAGGCACCTTCCACTGGCCATCCTTTCCACTTGCTCACCACTCTTTCAGTGTGAAAGTACTTGTAGCCATCCCTGTTGAACCTCCTCCCAGCCAGCTTTAGTGGATTTCCCCGTTGTGTATGCGTTTGTACTAAAGGTGAACAATTAGCAGTGTCAGTGGCTCAATAGGTAGCACACTCGCCTTTGAGGCCGGGAGATCAGAGGGCTGTGGGTTCAGTTCCCACATCTGGCACATGGGTTAATATCCCAGTACTGACACTGTAATGCAGCATGAGAGGGGTGCTGCATTTCTGAGGTGCCGTCTTTCGGATGAGACGTTAAACCCAGGTCCCATCTGCCTGGATTGGTGGTAGTTCAGGTGGATGTTAAAGATCCATGGCACTTATGTCGAAAGGTGAGAATTTCCCGGTGTCCAATAAATTTCCCTCATTCACTAAAAATACCACCAACAGCTTAATCTGGTTCAAGATCAGTTGGCATTCATCTGTATCCCCCTCCCCCGGGTCGTGCCTGAAAATAGGCAGGATTTGTCTAGTGCACTTACCTGGTCAACAAAAGCTAAATAAATAAATAAATAAATAATTCATTGCATTTCACCTTACATTCCCATGGAGATTTTTGTACATCTCTATTATGTCCTCCATCTTCCTGCTTGTCTCCAGGGTGTGCATCAATCTTTGCACCAATTGTTTCTTGCATACATTCTCTCCTCAACTCCTGGATCACTTTAGTCACCCGTCTCTGCACAGTTTCTGTCCTATCATGGTCTTCCCTCAGGTGTGAACTCCACAGCCTCACTTGTTACTCCAGGTGGGGGTGAACCACGAACTTGTACAGTGGCTGAATCAGCACCCTTCATCCCCCTTTCAGTGCACCCCCAGCAACTTTGTTGCCCCCCATGCCCTGTTGCACTGTACTATAGTTTTCAGGCTTTCCCACATTATAACTTACTAATGCAATTTCAGCCAATCAGCAGGCAGAGCCACTGTACCTCGTATTCTGAGCAAGAAGGTTAGGAGGGAGCACTTCACTTTGGTCCTGGGGTAAGGATGGCACAATTGAAATAAGAAAATAATGCTCTAAACTTATTATAAATTGCTTGAGCTAAACTTGAGTGATTTATAGTAAGTTAACAGGGCCTGACAGGGATATCTGTTATGGTGTAAGAGACTCCTCTCCCGAGGTTTGGGCAGACAGAACCGCTCAGCTTTACTTCATGGTTCTCTCACCCAAACCTCACATGCGGAGTCTCTAATACTATAAGAGATATCCCTCAGAGGTCTTATTATCTTATATCATCACCTCCAGATCCCGTCTCATTCTTGTAGCAAGGAATGGTTTAGCTCTGTCTGTACAATGCAGCGAACCACTGCTAGCTACAGGCAACTAATACTGCAGCTAGACAGTGACAGCATGACCTAGAAAACAACACATACATACATATAGACATACACACATACATTAATGTATAAATTAACTGATGCTACATCTGTGGTGTCCCTGAAATCCAGAGACAGCTGAGACTTATGGGATTAGTAAGCAGTAGCTGTGACATGCAGTCTTCTGCAGTTCTCTTGTCCGATTACACAGTACCCATAATTTACAGCACCTATTTTTGTCCTGTAAGGTCCCTATAAAAAAGAGATGGCCAACATACTACAAAGTCTTAATGGTTGCAATGAGGTCACTAAATTCAGGACATTTGTTGTGTTTAGTGGCATTAAATCACTCATTTCTTTTTTTCTTATAGATCATTTCTGAAGGTCGTCTAGTGGCGGAAAGCTAATTTTTTTTTTGTCCCCAGCCTGGATTTCATCTGTACTTTTTGCTTTTTTGTTTGCAGCCCATGCAGTGATATGGCACCGTGTTTACTCTTTTGTAGAGTCAACTCAACACCCTGGTGCAAATTAAATAGAGAATGATGTATAGGAAGAGGTATATTATGAGTGTTTTTACACAAACGAGCAAGCGATGTCCATACACATTTGTTTATGAAGACACTGCACATCAAGGTGCTGTTAACACTCTCATTGCATGATTCCTTTCCACATTTGCTTTTTTAATAAATTTCACTCCCACCGCTAGTCAGAATCAAACCTACAACTTGCTGCACTGGAGGCGACACGTGTATTATCGCACATAAACTATCACAAGTGTATTGGAGTATTAAATATAATGACCGATAATTACATGTAGAATAATGTGTAAGTGATCGTGTATAATGGGGTAGCTTACACAAGCAATAATTGTGATGACCCTTAAAAACCACAATGGCAAGGTTTGAGTGGTTTGCAAGGTCATTGTGAACCGAGGGTGACTAGAAAAAACAGAGCAGACACTGTCCCCTATATTTTATAGCATGATTTATTATAATAAAAACAAACTGATTCTGTGGCACTGAGTGCCGGGGCATTGGTCTAGTACACTGAAAACCCAGGTTTGGACCAAGCCCAGGATGTCAGATTGTTGAGCATCCCTGGCCCCAAGATGTAACATGGTGGCCCACATGGAAAAAGGGATGGAACTGGGCACACTAAATGAGGGTCCCTTTGGCAGCCCTTCCCATGTCACCATGCCCCTATGTAAGCTGGCCAGCTACCACTACTGTTGCCACGCTGATCAGGACACATCTCTCCTGGTGGCAGCAGGAGGGCCTCTGACAGGGATAAGTCAGAATCTGCAGGCGATAGAGGACTTGGGGGATTGGCAGCAGGTACAGAAGTGCAGGGATGCATGACCTGTGCCTTGTAATGTGCTATGAAGAGTGGGTGCCTGGGCCATGGAAGCAAAAAAGAACCCCCCAAAAAGTGGTTACAAAATCAAATTGACCAGCCACAAAGAGTCCTGGATCCACAGCTGGGTGATGACATTTTGTTGGGGTGTATCTAATGTTGAATATGACAGGAAGGCAAGGCACATTTATTTATATGGTGCCCAATCCCTGGGGCCCAGAGCACCTTACATTAAAACAGGTAAGGTGATACAGAATAATGCAGATGACACAGGAAGCAGGCAGGAGAGAGTGGAGGAGGAAAAAAGAAAATGGCAGCAGGCACCTTTTCAACATTCCAAAATGCCATTATACATTAGTTTGCTATTTTGTTTATTGTATTGTGCATTAGTGAATGTTTTGTAATGTTACTTTACTACACTTACTCCACTTTCTCCTTCCCCCTGGCCACACCTGGAAATGAGCCTTGGTTCAGTGTGCTTTTTCCAGTTACCAGTTTTAAAATAAAATAAATAAATATGACATTACAACCGTGCATAATAGGATAATTGATGTTCTATCTGCATATAATGGGATTTGTGATTTCATTCAAGTGTATAATGGAATTTCTGATAACACACCTTTACATAATGGGATTTGTGATGTCATACATGTGTATAATGGGATTAGTGATGATATATCTGTGTATAACAGCAATCTACAGCTTCTGAAAACTGGTTAGACGTACACCCAACCATTTGTTAAGGACTGGTAAATGCAATCCTATAATGGGTCGGGGTTTGAGTCAGTTGAATTTTGACCTGTAAAAGAATCAAAAAGATTTGTTCCCTAGCATTTTTTCAAAATACTAATTCATTTGTAATTTGCATGCAATGAATCTAACTGTATGCTAATTAATTTGCATTCCAAGTTCATGAAAACGTCTGTGTTGCTTTGGAACAGTGCTGTTTGTAATTTTCAAATTCTGACAGAACAGAATCCAGCAGAAGTTCTGAAAATTCTGATTAATGCCACAAAATTCTCTCGGTGGCGAAATTCAGCAGTTTCAAAGGTGGAATGTTTTTTCTGGATTAGTAGTCCATGGTATACATAAAGTGCAGATTCCTTTTCCACAATCCCAGGAAATGATTCCACGGGATACATAAAGCGTAGATTCCTTTTTCACAATCCCAGGAAATGATTCCACGGTATACATGAAGTGCAGATTCCTTTTCCACATTCCTTGGGGAATTATTCCATGGTTTACATGAAGTGCAGGTTCCTTTTCCACAGCCCCCGGGAAATGATTCCACAGTTTACATGAAGTGCAGGTTCCTTTTCCACAATCCATGGAAATTATTCCTTGGTTTATGCAATCTGTAGGAAGCTATTTGATGGTTTATAGAAAAAGGCTTTTGGAATTACGCAAAATCGAAAAAGAAATTCCCCAACAGCATTTTGAAAGCGGCATTGTTATGCCACATGAATTCTACTGGCAAAATTCTATGTTCTGCACAGTTCTACTTTGGACCCTTCAGAGTTGTCCAATTCTGTGGGGTGGGTGATAGGCAGGGTAGTTAGCTTTGTACCCCAGCCTGATTGCCTTCCTTATTGTTCCTCAAAATAAAATGACTCCTTTTTTATCTAGGTATTTGTGCTTCTTGGCCACAGCGAGGAGAGGGCTCCCAATCTGCCAGCTTTGCCGCTCCCCTCCACTGTCCTTCGTTTCCCCAGAGACTCACCATGTGGTGCAGGCCCCCCTCAGGATTGCTTCTCATGATGGCGTCAGGAGGTGGAGGGCCATCCCTCAATGCCTGAATCCAGTCTTTTGCTGCAACTTGTCCCAGTGACCAGGTTGGGGGGGGTGCGGTGAGCAGGTGTCCTACATTCCTGGCTGTGCCATCCATTTTTCTCCTGGTTTTCTCCCCTTCGGCCCCGGTGCAGCTTAACCAAGGAGTGCATGTGCGTGGAAGTGCACATGTATCCCGAGGCTGCGATTCCCAACCCCCTCCTCTGACTTGCATCTGCCATCAGATGCTCTTGAGGGCTTACCACCAGATCTCCACCTGGAGACAGCCAGGAACAGGTGGCCATTCAATCCTCTACCAGCCCTCTCCCTCCCAGCTGACCCTCAGCAACTTGTGCACATTCCCAAGCCCGGGTCTCTGGCATGGCAGAAAGTAAGGCACACAGTGCCTCAGTCCTCTCTACACCACTGGGCTGGCCCAGTAACTCCTTTTGTTTGATTTCTAGTTGTCTTGGGAATCTTTTAAGACTGCTGCTACATCTTGCTGTTAAGTCTTAATTACAAACCTGAATCCAGTCTTTTGCTGCGGATTGTTCCAGTGACCAGGTGGGTGGGGGTGCATAGTCGCGATCCTGAGGCTCCTGATTGGCTACTGGACTGGTCATTAACATCTTAGAAATGACCGAACCAGCTGCCAAGTGATGCTGTGTGGCATGCATGGCATGTGCCACTCCACCCAAAAACTGAAATTAATAATAAACAAGCATTTGTCAATGCCAAATATTGTCTTGCTGGCATTGGCATTGGCATTGGTAGAGCAGACGTTAGA
This sequence comes from Neoceratodus forsteri, assembly GCA_016271365.2. NCBI lineage: Eukaryota > Metazoa > Chordata > Ceratodontiformes > Ceratodontidae > Neoceratodus > Neoceratodus forsteri. Next base: position 298,851,522 of record JADMNL010000026.1, read on the forward strand.
GAGATGCATTATAGTAATGGCGTCGAAGTAGTGCACTGAGGCCAACCCCGCCCTGCAGAGACTCACAGGCGTTGGAGTGTCCTTTTGGGTCATCAGCCATAACGCTCATACCATTTCACCTCACCCTACCCTGCAGACACCAACAAATGTCACAGTGTGCCTTGGGGTCTTCAGGCCTTACGATCATCCCATTTCACAAGGAAACAGGCCGAGATGGGTGCAGTATAAGAGAATGTGGTGAGCTTTGGTGCTGAAGACTCAAAGGCATGCCTCAATGCCTGTCACTGGCTGCAGGGTGGGGTTGGGGGTGGAATGGTATGAGCATTACAGCCACAATCCCAAGTCACACCCCTGACGCCTGTCCATCTCTACAGGGTGGGGCATTATGGTTGAAAACCCTAATGCCCCGGGTGTTTGTTGGTATTTTCACTCCAAATTTTCAACATGGGCTTCTTGTGACCCCACCTTATGAACAGTGGCAATATCAGTTCATTGGCCAAAAGGTGATTTTGCACAGCGACTGCGCCATTTGGCACCTCAGGTGTGAAAACACATTTCAGACAGGCTGTGAAAAATGACAGCTGTACTCTTCATAAGGAGTTGTAAAAAATGGCAATGTTGAAAATCTGGAACAAAAATATGAAAAATTGGTGAGGACACGAGCGTGCGTAGAAACTGCACAATGCACACCCATAGCGCAATTATATTGAGGATTATTTTAACCAAATTTTCAACATAGGCATTTTGGGACCTCTGCTCATGAACAGTGTCACTGTGATTTTGCTACTCTGTCCTGAACACTGATTTCCCACAGCAACCACGCCATTGTGCACCACATGTGCGAACACACATTTAAGGCAGGATGTAAAACAAGACAGCTATACTGTTCATAAGGAGGTATGAAAAAATGGCAATGTTGAAAATCTTTAGTGAAAATATTAAAAATTGTCGAAGTTATGAGCATGCATGGAAACTGCTCAATGCACGCTCATAACACAGTCATTTCTTTGAAAATTTTCACCAAATTTGCAATGTAGGCTTTTTGGGACCCCACCTCATGAACAGTGGCACTGTCATTTCATTAATCTGTCCCAAAAGGCACAGTGAGCATGAAATTAACCTTTGGGACCAAATAACGAGATGACAGTGCATGTGTTCATGAGGTGGGGTCCCAAGAATCCCATGTTGAAAATTTGGAGTCAAAATTCAAAACAATGGCTGAGATATCCTGTTTACCTGTATGTACTTTCTGCTTACCTGTATGTTACCAATATGTACTGCTCTGTTTACCTGTATGTATTTTCTGCTTACCTGTATGTTATATTTAACCCCCGGGTCGCCCCTGAAAAAGGGACCTCCGGGGCCCAGTGGGCCTACCCGGTCAACAAAATTCAATAAATAAATAAATAAATATCCATGTAAGTTGAACCCCCCCTCCCCGTTTATGATATTATACAGCTTACCAGAATTTCTGCAGTTCGCGGTCGGCATTGAAGAGTGCAGATGGGTTCTCGCTCCACCGAAGATTACAGCACCAGCCCTCCAGAGGTAAATATGGGGTGAGGGGGTTGTGGGGAGTTGGGGTGCGCAGAGGGTGGGTGCGGTTTGTGAGGAGGTGGGGTGCTGAGGACAACATACCGTTTTGTTTTTTTAAGGAACCAAAAAAAAAAAAGGACATTGCTCCGCGGGATGTTTTTTTTCTCTTTACAGGTTAAATAAAACAAATGTTGGGCACACTGGGCTGAACTCCCAGTGTGCCTCGTGACTTTCAAAGGGGGGGGTGATGTTGGCCCATGCAATGGGTTGGGGGCAGGAACATGCTGATGCGGTCGGCTTTCTGTTAAATGGAGGTACATCGTGGTGGGCTCCCAGCGTGTCACACAATCTGTGTGTGTGTGTGTGTGTGTGTGTGGGAGTGGACATGCCGACAGTGGGGATTGGGCACTCCCGCAGTCGGCTTTGTTTGGTATTGTGCGGTGGACGGCAGGAGCCACCGCCATGTTTATGTTCCACCAGGCAAGTCACGTAGGGGAGGCGTGTCTTCTGTGCCGCTGCATGATGAGCTTGTAGGACTTATCGTAGAAGCATAGATTGTGTCGGCAGAAAAAGACCCAGAGGTTCATCCAGTCTCTGCATTTCCCTGCCTAACTGAAATCTGCCCCAACCCTGCAGGCTGCAACTGCATGACTTGCCTTGCAATGTCTCCCTACCCTGCATGAATGCCTCGTGCCTGAGAAGCTGCCCCACCTCCGTAGGTGCTGACTGTTGGAGTTGTCAGGTAATATTTCCCCCCACCCCACTGTACTGCCCCATATCTGATAAAATGTCCCACTCCCCAAAACAGCTGCCTATGTGACTTATCAGGTGATGCTTACTGCACTTTGCACTATTGCCCCATACCTGAGAAACTGACCCACCTCTGAAGATACTGTGAGGGCTTGTCAGGTAATGCCACCTTAATCCACATTACCGCTCTACGCCCAAGAAACTGCGCCTCCTCAGAAGAAACTAGCTGGAGGACTTTTCAGGGAATGTTTACCCTCCTGACTTTACTGTCCTATAACTCAAGAAACTACCCACCTCCGAAGGGGCTAACTCTAGGGGCTTGTCAGGTAATGTTACCCTACCCCATACTTCTGCCCCACACGTAAGAAACTATCCCACCTCTAAAGAAACTAACTGCAGGATCTGTCACAGAATGCTATCCTATCACACACTACTGCCCCACACCTACGAAACTGCCCCACCTCTGAAGATGCCAACTCCAGGGGCTTGCCAGGTAATGTTACCCTACTCTACACTACTGCCCCACGCCAGTGAAACTGCCCCACCTCTAAAGCAACTAACTACAGGGGCTTGTCAGATGATGTTACCTTACTCCACACTACTGCCCCGCACCTACGAAACTGCCCCACCTCTGAAGAAACTAACTGTAGGGGCTTGCCAGGTAATGTTACCCTACTCCACACTACTGCCCTACACCAGGGAAACTGCCCTGCCTCTAAAGCAACTAACTGTAGGGGCCTATCAGGTGATGTTACCCTCCTCCACACTACTGCCCCACACCTGAGAAGCTGTCCCACCTCTGAAGAAACTAATTGTAGGGGCTTTTCAGGTAACAGTACCCTATTCTAAACTACTGCCCCACAGCTGAGAAACTGCCCCACATTTGAAGAAACTAACTGTAGGGGCTTGTCAGGTAACGTTACCCTATTCTACACTACTGCCCCACAGCTGAGAAACTGCCCCACATTTGAAGAAACTAACTGTAGGGGCTTGTCAGGTAATGTTACCCTATTCTACACTACTGCCACACAGCTGAGTGACTGCCCCACATTTGAAGAAACTAACTGTAGGGGCTTGTCAGGTAACATTACCCTATTCTACACTACTGCCCCACAGCTGAGTAACTGCCCCACATTTGAAGAAACTAACTGTAGGGACTTTTCAGGTAACAATACCCTATTCTAAACCACTGCCCCACAGCTGAGAAACTGCCCCACATGTGAAGAAACTAACTGTAGGGGCTCGTCAGGTATGTTACCCTACTCCACAGCTGCCCCACACCACAGAAACTGCCCCGCCTCCGGAGGTGCTAACTGTAGGTCTTGTCAGGCAATGTCACCTTACACCACATTACTGTCCTACACCTGAAAACTGCCCTACCCATCCACCCTTTTTTTTTGGTAACTTGACGTACTTTTTAGCTTTCTAATGGACCATACCCATCAGCCCAAAACTGTCCTTTTCTGAAGGCACTGTTTCAGGCAATGTTTCCCCACCCATCACTGCTGACACACACCTGAGAAATTACCTCACCCCTGAAGTGAGCTGTTGAACTTGTCAGGCAATGTCCCCCTCATCCTGCACTATGGCCCCGTACCTAAAAAACTGCCTCACTCTCCAAAGGCACTGGCTGTGGGACTTGTTTGGCAGTGTTTATCACACATCCTAGTAGTCATGGCAACCCTCCTAGGATGCTTTCATGTGAACCTTATGAAACTTGACACACGGAGCTGCGAGCTAAGCCAGCATACCACATTCCCTGGTCTAAGCTTGGCTTAATTGTGAGGCACTATGTATGAGGTCCTGACTCCCAGTTCATAATCAAGATACAGTTTCAGAGGGCCTCAGATTGCTCTGTAAGGTAAGGGGGAGGGATGGCATGGTTGGAGAACTTCTGATGGTATCTACATGCCAGTCCTATAGCAGACATTCTTCACGTCTATCTAATTTTTGCCCCTCCCCCACCCACCACTTGAAGACATGCCTGTAAAGTGAGGAGGCTTTGTTTCTCTAGATTATTAAAAATATATACTAAACTTGCACTAAAACTTAACAAAATTTATATTACTCTGTAACTCTTTGCAATGTTCCTATTTGCAGAAATCTTTTTATTCCCCAAATGATACATATTTAACAGGACTTGAATCAAAGATAATGCTAAAAGCAAAATTTTGTATATAGCGAATAATGGCTGGGTAGGGGATTATAACGAGGATTTTACACCCCTCAAGGTGTGGGATGCCACATAAACCCCGAGTAGGGTTACCACCTGTCCTGATTTGCGCAAAACAGTCCTGATTTGGGCAGCTGTGTCCTGCAAAAAAAACATGAAAAATACTGCATGTCTTGACTTTAGAGTAGAAAAAATATTTTCTAACTTTCCACTAAATGTTGCAGAAAACTATAATACCTTAACTAAAATACCTTAAAATGATAAGAAATAATAGATGCAACTAAGAAACTACAATACTTAGCATTAATTCTGATTATATAGTGAAAACAAGTCCGTTGCATTGGTCGAGGTTACATACTGTCCTGCGAAAATCACGTTTCAGTAAGAAATGTCCCACTTTGGGCTTCTTAAGAGGTGGTAACCCTAACCCTGAGATCGAAGCTCGAGGGGTTCATACAGGCAATCCACACCGAGGGTGTGTGTAAAATTGGAGATTTACGCCCCCCCTACCCAGCCTTTATTTTAGATAATTGCTGGGTTGCATTTTTTCACCACAGCAATTATATAAAATAAAACTGCTTTCCTGTTCAGCCGCGGTTCCATCTGGTGGAGTGCGGTCCATGGCTGGTGACTGAGACTTTTCGTTGTTTTTTTTTTTTTATTTGTATGGCGCCTTGTACAACTGGGGATCCAGGGCTACGGCCTTTTTTTTTTTTTTTAATACTTTACTTACCACTGAGAGTGAGTGGTGGTCAGGGTGAATGCAGTGTTCAGCAGGAAGATGGCCAGCTGGCGCATGCAGGGAGTGAGGGAAACCCGGCGCGTGTCTACCACTATAACCAGCTGGTTATAATGGCAAAATTATAACTGGGTTTCCCTACGGGAAAAATCGTGACCTGGTAATTATTGTCTTTTTATGGATAATATTCATAACCATTCTCCTCGTGGAATGTGAATTTGGAGTTTTGACTGTGTCATCACATGGGTACAGATCTCTGCACACAAGTCTAATGCGGACAGGTGGAACGTGCAGCTGCAGCGGTGATGCTGACAACAGAACTGGCAGAGCTGAACATGTGAGATAAGAAAGCCATCACACAAAATCCAAACAAGTTAAATCTGTGCATAGTTTACAACATTAAACAGACAAAAAGGGGAGTCACCAAGCCACAGAGGCCAGATGCCCTGACTTTGCATGGTTTCGTATTGTTTCTTCTAGGGTTTGTTCCGATTGTGTGCGTCAAGTTTTTCCTCTTTGTGTGGGGTTGTTGCCCTATTATAGCAGTGCTCAAGGGTATTGAAACCAAACAATAATATGCTAAAAATGTAAAAATCCTATCCCCAAACCTGCCTATTTCCTGGGTTCTTGAGCGTGACACACTCTTTACAGGATAAGACAGTCTTATGCACAGGGGAAAGAAACGCTTTGATTGGCTGGGGGTGCTCCCTCACTCTGTAATTAACAGTCAGCACCAAGAGCTCCACACTCACGGGGGGGGGGGTCTGGACTCAAAGTGCACTTTGTGTGCAAAAACATACTTACTGTTTACTGTAGTACAGTAGATTGTATCAGACTGATGTTGCTTAGTTCCAGGAGGACGTCATCTTCTCCTACAAATCCCAGAATCCCCAGCAACTGACATCAGATCAGTAGGCAGCAATGGAGAGTCAATAGTCTGCAGTGCATGTCAGAGTTTATATTAGTTCTGAGCTTTAGCGTGCCTCAGCATTTCTCTATCACTTAGCGCCACAAAGCCGACAACATAAGTTTTTTTAATAAGAAGAATTTTGTTACAAATACAAAGTGCATTTTATATTTCCAGAAGTTTTGAAAGCAGCAGAGCATGCTACAGAGAAAGCATTGATGCACCCTTTCTTCTTGGAGTTTTGGGTCCACCTGGATGGTCAGCAGTTTGTTTTTGGTTGCCCACTCCGTTTCCTCTGCCATGTCGCAGGAGGGGCTTTGCTGGTAGGCGGAGCAGGAGAGAGCAGCGCTGTACTTCGGAGCATGGCTCACGATCCTGGGTCTGACGTTTCCCCAGCTGATCAGAAGCCTCGCGGGTGGCAGGAGTTCCCTCAGGTATACTGAACGAAGGTGGCTGCTTCTGCGGGTCCTCAAAGACATGGAAGACCCTGTTTCTTGCAGTTTTGAAGTTTGCAAGGTAGGGTATCCTATACTTGACCCCTAGCTTCTGCAGGGACTGGCGGATATTCATAAAAGTCACCCATTTCTTTGAGAATCTAGCAGAGAAGTCTTGGTACAGGGACACCCTGTGCCTGTGCAAAATAAATGGGCCCTTCTCCCTGGCTAATCACAGCAACTTCTGTTTTATGGCATAATGGAAGAACAGCACCAGCATTGGCCTCGGTTTGTCACTGGGAGGGGTCCTAGGGTTCGGTGTGTCCTTTGTTTTTCCAAGGGGCAGTTTTCCCGCTGAAGTTAGTCGATAATAAGTGCTGAACAGACTACTCCATGTCTTTTCCCTCTGTTCCCTTTGGGACACCACAATGCGAGTATTATTTCAGAGTCCCCTGCAATCCATGTCATCTAGGTTTTCTCCTGCAGGTCCAGCTGTCTCAAGGTGCTCTCAGCATCAAACACTCACGGGCCCAGAGACTGTACATTGTTTTTTAAGTTTCAAATTGAATTTGTTACTCCCAACAGTTCCATCAAAATGCTTTCAAACATTAGTTGCATTGTTGGGTCTACTGCTGTACTGGCAGGCAGGGCCGTCGCACTAAGTGCTTCAGTCATGTCAGAATGAACTTTGTGGCAGGATTCCTGACTGCAAAATGGCACTGGATACCAAAATGGAAGGTATTTTTTGTTTGGGAAAAATACAAATGAATGGATGTGAACTCTTTTGACTGATAATTTTACAATTATTTAAATGTAAGGTTTATTAAGGTAGCTCCTGAGGAGACGAGACGATCGTTTACACGGCCATCTTTTCATGGCCAAACCGGAAGTCATCGAGTGCCACCATGGCATTAAATCACCCCCAATGGAGCAGAAGTTGGGGATCAAGAGTGTCAACACCCTTCTCTTCTAATGCAGACTCTCCACCGAATACAGCCGCATTACTGAAGCTGCTGCTCAGTTGTTCCATGTCATAATAGCGATCGCAAAACAGCGATTGCTATTATAGCGCCTGATAATACATAGCTGAAAAGCAAAACGGCGATGTACACTCCCTGATGAAGCCAACAACAACGACCAGGTTTAAAACACACATCTATGTGTGTGTGGAGAGCTGCCCCACCCCCACCCTAAATTATTATTCTCAACTCGGGGGCATGTCAGGAGGGAAAAAACAGAATGCCAAAAAAACAAAACAAAGTCCCACACATGGAAAACATGCAAAAGTCTTGCCCCTACTGAGCCCTGGACCTCCCTCAATGCAGGTAGCCACCCTCACCACCACACCAGAATACCAGCTCTGCAGCACACCACCAAACCACAGCCCTCATACCCCTGCTTCCTGCCTGGACCCCGCCTCCTGCCTGGCCTTCTCTTCCTCTCCTTCACTCTCCTATTCCTTCACCATTTCCTCCCCCTACCTACTCGCTCTAACCACACTCGCTACCCTTTCAGGGTAGCTCAGATCACAAGCACTCAAATTGAGTCGCTATAATAACATAATACCTTGCCCAGTTCCCATGGGACACAGTCCAAGGATTCTGACGAGGCATTATTCCATTCCCACCAGGAGTACTATGCTTGTGGGCAGAAGTGGTCCAAGGACATCGGGACCAATCTGCCCTTCCCCAGCATGCTTTCTTTCTCCTAAATTGAGAACGTTCGGGCACGGCCCAGTCCCTGTTGTGCTGGTAACTGATCACACTTTTGCTTATGGACTAGGGTGAGCATTACTGCTGGGTGGATTTCACCTTTACAGAGAGCGGGGTATGTTAATTTTATATCTTTCTTGCTCTCTCCCCTTTTAACAAGAGGCTTCGGGACCCACCAGAACACCAGAATTCAGGAGGCTCAGTCATCTCGAACTGGAGCACCTGATAGCCCTTTTCACTGGTGGGTCATACAATGTCCCCTCAGTTGCTCATCACTACGTGAAAAAGGCTACGCTTTTATTGACAGTGTATGGTACTTGTGAAATTGGGTTGTGACTGCTCCGCTTCCTGTGCTCTTCTTCCTTCCCCCCATTTTTCTCATTTTGGCACATCATGCTTTCAGAACAGACTTGGTTTACAGTCTCCAGATGTGTGGGGGGAGGGGATGGGAGGCCGTGGTCCTTGGTTGACAGCGAGCGGGAAGTTGAGTTGCCATAAAAAAAAAAGGCAGGAACTTTGGTTAGTAACAGCTGGTCAGTTTAACTCATTTCGTAGAATGACATCATCCCTCTAACCCTCTCAAGTTGTTTGCCGAGATGGGCGCCCACCCTCTCGAACTTGCAAATGTTTGAGAGAGTCCAGCTTCAGAAGCCTCTTACCCCCTGTATTTTTCAGTGAGATGATGCAATGAAAGTGCAAAGGGACAGGTTATAGATTACATAAAGGAAATGTAATTATACACCCTGAGTCTGCTTGATAAAGGGGACATGGGTCCCGAAACTGGCTAAGCTGTCTTTTAGGGGGCCAGACATATTATTTCCTAGTCACCCTCCCATACTAACTATATTGGGCTGGCTTTCATCTCACCTCGATGGGAGCTGTAGTCCTCCCTTTCCATGTTCCCCCCTTTACTTCCAGCTCATATACCCTGCTGACACTGTGGGTATCCACAGAGGTAGCACATCTCCATGCACTCACAAAGGGAGTTATGATCTTCGTGGTTATCACCTTAGCTTTCTGCCAGGACACTGCTGGATCACATGCTGTTTCCAAGGACATGCAACCTGGAGATATGAGCCTTAGGCTGATCACATGGTCCCCCTCCGGCATCTTGGGGGTACACCATCTTCTACGAGGTATCGAGGCATGGTGCTTCGATGAGTTCTGTTTGAGCTTCCAGCAGTCCAGACAACTGCATGTCTTGCTGTCCTGAGTTAGGTACTGGCTGGTTCTTCCCCATCTCCCCTTCATACACTCTGTTCAGCTTAACTTATTATCACAACATTCAGAGTACTGCTCCCCTGCTCCGTAACAGGTGCCATACCTGGGGTGTTTGATTCTGTGACCTGTTCCTGTACTGATCACTGGGATGCGACCCATAGTGACTGCTGTTTTTGCACATTTGGTGACTCAGGGGAGGCCACGTCCTGGTTGACAGTTTGCAGGATTTTTGGGTGCACCAATTTCTCATTTATAATAGGACTGAAGCTGTAAAATCACTTACATTATCTGGCCAGGGTCAGAAACAGGTCACTGGCAGATCCAAACCTGGTCCATGGACTGGACAAAGTCATATCAGAGTCAAGTCACATATGACACCAATTAATTTGGTGGGCGTGGTGGTGGGGCTTCCAGTCCTTCCTGATCTGTCACAGAGACATTCCTCCCATTCCTCGTCAGAAGGGAAAATATTTTAAATGATGAGTGTTCAAAAACAGCTCCCAATTTTAAGACCATTATTTGCATATGATTCATATCATAAAACAGGCCATGAAAATCCTGTAACTTTATTGGTTGAAACATGTCATGTGACCTTTTCTGACGACCACACTCATCACTTAAATTATCTATTTTTTAACAAATAAAAGCCATTTTACAAAGAGGATAACACACTCCAGGGTATGCAGTCATAAGGGAATAATGAACTTCTTAAGTGATTATGTACCTTGGCTATACCTCATGCCTAACAACCACCCAAGGCATGCATTATTGTCTTATAACCTCACACCCTGCCATGTGGTATCCCCTTTAGGTATGTGGATGAATAGATTTGAAAAGAGGTTTGAAGACAAGAACATTTTAGAGCTTATTTGGGCAGGGGAACTGGGTGACTCAGTGGATTGATGGCAGATAGCGGAGCCTTTGACTCCTAGGTCACTGGTTCAAACCTGGCCCATGTCAGTAGTGGCTGAAAGACATTCTCAACTAAGGGCTGATCTATGGCCAAAGTGAAATGAGTTGAGGTGGTCTCAGTTCAGTTCCCAGTGAGTAGGTGTCCACTTCACAAAATCACAAACACAGCTGGTGCTAATTGGCACCCTTGTTTGGCAGTCTTTTGTGGCAGGCCAAGGACTGAGTGGGCATGGAGTCTGAACTAGCTGAAGGATTGGTCAAGGGTTTGGAAACTGGATTTCAATGCAAAAAGTGCAAAATCATGCACTCAGGGCACAGAAACCCAAAGGCAGCATACCAATTTGGTGGGGAGGTGTTGGCAACCACAAAAGTGGAAAAGGACCAGGGGATAATCATTCCTAATGACCTGAAGGTAGCCAAGCAGTGTGATAAGGCAGTGGGAAAAGCTAGCGGGATGCTCGGGTGCACAGGAAGGGGTATCACCAGCAGAAAGAGGGAAGCAATGTTACCCCTGTATAGATCAATAGTGAGGCCTCGGCCCGGTGGCGCTGAGGTTGGCGCTGGGGGAAGCCACCACCTCGCGTCCACACAGCAACCGGGTTCGGGAATAAGCCCAAGTGCTGGGGCGGGCGGGAGGGAGTAGGATCGGCGTCCGTGGGACAGCTCTCCCTCTCCTGGGGAGATCAGGGGCATCCAGGCGAGGAGAGACCCCAGTGGAGACCGGAGGTACTTCTGCTGCTGGGAGCACAAGCACAGCCGGAGGCAGACACCTGGCCAGAACGTGGGCGGATGCGCGCATGCTCATGGCCATTGGCGTCAGTGCACGCCTGCTGGCTCTAGGGTGGAACAGTGGGGAAAAAGGAGGGCACTGGTTGTGGCGGCATGATGGCCGTCACTGCGCGGACTCTCCCAGTGCCTGGGTGCGCGGCAATACTGGATCTGGAATGGGTGGGTTGAGCTCCAGAGGGAGTGCTCCTCACCCCGCCATCAGGGGCAAGGCAGGGGTCATCGCGGGCCTAAGTAGGTGGCAGGGGAGTTCAGGGACGGCGGCTGGACAGACCTGCATGGGGATGCCAGGGCGTGGCAGGTAAGCAGATCAGTGGCCCTGGGGAAAAAATAGAAGCAAAAAAAAAAAAAACCAGTGAGACCTCACCTCGAGTACTGTGTCCAGTTCTGGAGGCCCCACTTCTGAAAGGACATAGATCAGGTGGAGGTGGTACAGAACAGGGCAACCAAATGGTGCAGGGCCTGCATCAAAAGCCCTATGAGGAAAGACTCAGGGAATTAAATATGTACTCTCTAGAGGAAAGAAGGAAAGGGGGACTATGATAAAAACATTCAAATACATCACAGGTATTAATAAGGTACAGGAAGGTAACATTTTACATAGAAAAAGATGCTCGAAGACAAGGGGTCATGCCATGAAGCTGGAGTGAGGGAGGCTCAGAGGAGATGTGAGGAAATATTTCTGCACAGAAAAGGTGGTGGACGCCTGGAAAAGCCTCCCAGCAGAGGTGATGGAAACTACAATGGTAGCAGGATTCAAGCATACACAGGATAGACACAAGGGGACCATAGTAATAGGGCTGGGGGATAAGGCCAGAGATTGAGTGGGGTCTGCGGTAGCACAGTAGATAGGGAATTTAAGGCAGGCTACTTGGACCAAGAGGTCCTTATCTGCCAACAACTTCTGTGTTTATAACTACCCTCTCACCTATGTGATGGGCCCTCCATGATAGGTGGCGGGACAGCATGGGGAAGCTTGCACGGTACTCACTTGTTCTGTAGCTGTTGTGAGGATAAACAAAGGGTTTCGGTGTCCATTGCTGTCATTCATCACCTTTCTCAAGCACTAAACAAATTCAAACAAAAAAAAAAAAACCTAACTTGCATGGGGTTCTTTTTAGAACCAAAAGGCTGTTCTGTCCTTTTTCATATCAGTACCCTGAACCAGGCAATGAGTCATCACTAGCCCTATTTAGAACACAGAGAGCCTGCGTCTAAGAATATAAACAGCGAACCATGCACTGACATCAGATTTTAAAGCGCTGTTATTCCTGTGTCAGTGAGTATGAATGGTACGTATATTTGAAATTCTTTTCCACGTGTAAAAAGCAGTAGCAGCACAAACCTGACACTACCTCTTGCCCAACTTGAAGTTCACATTGCGCGGCTCATAAAATGTTCAGTTGGTAATTCAGTATGCAGTAAAACTTGTGAACATGACTGTCCATAAACATACACATGGTCAATTGCTAAGCACGCATGCAGAGAGACACACACATACACACACCCTTTTTAGGCTTGCATTTAGTAGGTCTGGGAGAACTCGGTGGAGTTCTGAGTTCTGACCCTTATTGAATAAGAACAGGAACACGGGGGGTTCTGATTAGTTCAGATTTTTAATGAAAATGTGAACTAAATACCAAAAATGCAGAATAAGAAGCTACAACTATGGCAGGGGTAGAGGGAACAGTACCTGCGTTGGCCTACCACATCTAACCTTCACCACAACGCCTTTCAAGGCTTTAGCTGCCTGACACTATCTACCCTCTGTGAGCCCCTGCACAGAACTGTCCACACTGCTTGATGTGGATCTGGCAGCCCCCACCCTATCCCTGATCCCTGTATTAAAAAGAAAAGGTAGTCCTCCATTCATTCCCTGGTGTCTTGTGGGCCCCCTTCCCTATCCACTGTTCCCTTATATTAAAATAAAAGGTATTTCTTTCATTTTCTGGTGTCTAGCAGCCCCACCAACCCCCAACCTTGGCAGGTAGTGCCCCTGCACCATCCCACTCCCCCGTGACTCCAATCTGGTGACCAGCACAGCCCGCCCCTCTTCAGCACGGCTGGCCACCAGACTGAGCTGTCAATGAGTGAGCGCGTACGTGCACAAGCATGCAATCGTTCGCTGCCAGCTGGCGCTCATTCATTCAGTTCCTTCAGTTGTGTCAGTAGTGCAGACAGGAGTGGAGGGTTGTTCCAGTCGCTGGCGGGGGGTCGGGATGAGGGAAATAGCATGGTGGACCCCCCCATCCCAACCCCCCGCTGATGACCGGAACAGACCTCCCATAGCACATCCTATACTGTGCTCTGTGACACAAAGGCTCACATTCCAGCCCTGGGGCCCCACACTGGGAATGACTGGGAGCTAAGCACATTATACGGCACTCTGTGATATAAGGGCTCGCATTTCAGCCTTGGGACCCCAAACTGGGAATGACTGGGCGCTAAGCACATCATACGGCACTCTGTGATATAAAGGCTCACATTCCAGCCTTGGGACCCCACACTGGGAATGACTGGGAGCTAAGTACATCATACGGCACTCTGTGATATAAGGGCTCACATTCCAGCCTTGGGACCCCACACTGGGAATGACTGGGAGTGGAGCACACCATATTCTGAGCCCTGTGACACAAAGGTTCACATTCCAGCCCTGGGGCTGCATACTGGGGATGACTGGGAGATGAGCACATCATACTGTGCTCTGTGATACAAGGGCTCACATTCCAGCCTTGCAGGAGCCCCACACTGGGGAAGGCTGGGAGTTGAGCACATCATACTGCATCCTGTGACACCAGGGCTTACATTCTAGCCCTGGAGCCCCGCACGGGGAAGACAGAGCCAAGCACATCATACTGCACCCTGTGACACTGGGGCTCACATTCCAGCCCTGGGGCCCCACATTGGGGATGACTGGGAGCTGAGCACATCATACTGCCCCCTAGGCTGTGACACAAGGCTCACTTTCCAGCCCTGGGGCCCCACACTGAGGAAGTGTGTGAGCCAAACACATCATACTGCACTCTGTGACACAAGAGTTCACATTCCAGCCCTGGGGCCCCATGCTGAGGAAGTGTGTGAGCCAAACACATCATGCTGCACTCTATGACACAAGAGTTCACATTCCAGCCCTGAAGCCCCACACTGGGGATGACTGGGAGCCGAGCACATCATAATGCAACCTGTGACACAAGTGCTTATAGCCCAGCCCGGGGGCACTACACTGGGGAAAAATGAGAACCAAGCACATCATACTGCATGCTCTGACACAAGGGCTCTCATTCCTGCCCTGGGGCCCCACACTGAGGATGACTGGGAGCTGAACACATCATACTGTGATGTTTGACACCAGAGCTCACATCCCAGCCCTTAGTGCTCCCACACTGGAGATGGCTGGGAGCCTAGCACATCATACAGCACCTTGTGACCCTGGGGCTCACATGCCAGCCCTGGGGCCCCACTCTGAGGAAGACTGGGGGTCAAGCACATCACACTGGGCCCTGTGACACTGGGGCTCATATTCCAGCCCTGGGCCCCCACATTGGGGCTGACTGGGAGCTGAGCACATCACAAGAGATGGGTGCTGGGATCCCAGAAGGGGATGACTTAGGCCACCAAAAACTGGTACTTTGCCAACGAACCAAATATTGGTGCCTATACATGATCGGGCGGTAATTACATACCAGAGGCGAGTATCCTGCCTGCATAGATTCGCACCTGTGGACAGGTACACACCACTGGTATTCAGCAATGGCCATGACCTGTCCATGGGCATGCCCCCATCATGCAGGGCGCTGGGGGGGACGGAACTGCGGACACAGTCAGAAATCCAATGGGATGCCCGGCATGGGTCCCAGAGTGGATCACAAGTACAAGGAGGTGCAGGTCCAGGTGCATGAATGCCGATCCCAGGCACCCGGATCTGCATGGCCATGGCCCACCATTTATAGGAACCCCATGCCGAGCCCCTGCAGCAGGACCATTCCCCACCAGCAGTAACACCCCAGGCCTTCGTGCCAGTGCCCCCCCCCACCACACAGCACATGCCCGACCCCAGGCAGGTGTAGTTGTCCCCCAAAAACACACAGATCAGTGACCCAACCAGGCCATGCAACACAGCACCCCGAGCCCAATTCCAGGGTGCTGGGATAATGCACACAAGCCCCCCAATAGGGCTGTGCCCCATCCCCATAAAGCTTGTGCCCCTGCACACACCCCAGCTCTCGTCAGCAATCGCCCCCGACCAGTCATTAATGGCAGTGGCCCCCACCCGCCCCGGCACCAATACCGCCACCCACCTGCCCATATCGTGGACAGGAGTTGAATCATGAGGGACGGCCAGCAGCACAACCCCCCACTCACCTCATCGGCTGCCAGCCATTCAAGGGCATCCAGGAGCATGCAGCCTATATATAAGTGACACGCTCCCAGCTGCCCTTGTAGGGCCGGCGGCTGAGGAGGCGAGCGGAGGGCCATGCTGCTGGCTGTTCCTCTTGAGGCGACTTGTGCCTGGGTATGACTGCGGGGGGCTGCCTGCTCACCCACCTGGACCTGGACTATAGCTCCAATGGTGGTGGTGGGGGAGTTTGCTTACTGTGCCGGGGCAAGGGCTGTGATGTGGTCAGGTGGGGGGGTGACACTTGGGTACAGTATAGAGTGGGGGCTCAGCTATGTGTGTGTGCTGGGGAGGCGGGCAGCATTTTGGAGTGGCGGGGTATGGATGTCTGGGGGAGTACAGTTGCCAGGACTGGAAGGGGCACTGTTGTGTTTGGGGGGGAGCACTAGTGTCCTATGACAAGCGGTGGGTTCACCGTGTATGTGTGTGTTCGGGGACAGTACTACAGGGCCGGGTGGGTGTCACTGTGTTGTTGGCTGGGCACATAGGGCTGTTAAGGCGTCCTCCTCCACACCCCCATGGGCAGCATTACATGCCATAGTGCATGGCGCGTAGTGCTGGCACCTCCCCGCCCACCCCTGGTGCATTGCGGTCCGTGGGCCCAGGGGATCAGGTGCATTGTGTCTGCATGCCCCCCATTTGTGCCTCCCGTGTGGGGCTGCAATGGGTGCGGAGTGGCTATGCTCCGCAGATGCGTGGCGAATCGCTACTCTGCCCACAGCATTGGGTCCATTGCCATTTGCCACTTCTCCATCTTCTCCGGTAGAGGAAGGATGCAGCCATGGAGCTTCTAACTATGTGACAGGGGACAGTGCAAGGAGGGAGAAATACAAAAATCTTGTTTTTGAACCATGTAATTGGCATAAATCTGAATACTAATGAAATGCTAATTAGACCAAGTGACTCATTTGCATTTCAAACCAAGAAACATTTTTTTTTTTCCTAGAAGGAACTGCTTGGTTTTGCATCAAATTAAATGCCTTAATTTTAAAGTTTTCTTGCTCTTTTCTTTTAGAAACAGTTCTGCTCATCAGTTCTGGAACAACCCCCGCTAACCAGTCACCTGGGCTCCACACTACTATATTACCGTTTTATTTCTCAGGAATTAACCATCAGCCTCCTCCACCCCACCAATGTCATGCTATTTTCTTCACACAGTTGTTACCCCTATGATCCCCCATCAGAATTGAAACCACAGCTGGTAAAGCAGGGGAAGGTTCGACAAACATCTCACCTTTGTAATTGAGGGGTCAGCAGATGCATTTTGACCCCACTGTGCAACCTGGGGAGCACCATAAGAGAAATGAGGCTGGTGCAACTTCTAAGAGGAGAGTAAACTGGCTGCTTCTAAATTTTTTTACATATATGTATATGTATAGTGGCAATGTGCACTGAAAAGCTAGGCAACAGAAAACATATTTTTGAAATAACTATCGACCATTTTTTTCCCATGAAGCTTTTTTCCCAGCGGAGTCCACGTGGGTGGGCTAGTAGTCCTGTCCCCATCCCCGACTGGCACATGTCTCTCCTGAAACATCAGATTAGTCCCCCACAGATTCCCTTCCCCCCACAGCGGGGCCAGAAAAGGGAGGGCTGCCCTCCCCTCAGCACAGCATAGCCAGAGTTTCTGGTGGTCAGGTGGTGACATGGGCTGAGAGAAGCTGGCTGGGCTTCATTAAGCCCGCATGGACCCTTTTTTCCACTTTCTGTGGCTGCCCCCCCATGCTGCAGACAGGCAACGATGGGCTCCATGTGGAGGGAGGCACACACACACACACACACACACACACGCATCATGCCAAACTTGCGGCCCCTCCCTTATACGCGCCATCTCAGCTTGCACTACTACAATGCCTCTACCTCGTGGCAATTGATGGTGGGGCTAACATAGCCCCCTTCCCCTCCAGAGAGAGGAGAACAATCCGTCAGACACTCAGTCCTCTCCCCCCTGGCCAAGCCCCAACAATCTGAATCCACTCCAGAATTCCAATCACTGGCATGGCAGGCAGTAGTGGTATTGGCCAATCTTTTGTAGACCCTTCTGTCTTACTACTGCATGCGATGTACTGCATGGTTATGTGCACTTCCATTCTTCGCCCAAAACCCTCTGAAAGGTCCACTCCCTGGCCCTGTTCTGCCTTAGTAATCATGAATAATTTGCAAATTTTTGTCAGTAAACCATGGATTATGTATAAAAATGTGTGGGTCATCCAGGACAATAAAAAGTTAAGAAAGTAAATTCAAGAAGGCAGACATTTTCCTAGTGCAACGATCTAAGGTGCTTCATAAACCGAGTCCTGGTCTATACAACTCTAACCCCCCACCCACTTTTTGTTATACTCTGCCACCACTTGTTGTAGTTGGTGACCTCCTATCCTCCAGCTAGCGATGCTTGGAGAGTGCTTTATAGTATTCAAATGGCATCTGATGGATAGTCCATCTGTCTGACTCCAGATCTGAGATCCTATCTAATCCAATTTGGATTTTGGGTCCAAGGTCTGATGGTAAGCTCTGAGGTCAGATAGTGGGATCTGAGGTCAGATGTCTGCCTTAGATCCCTCTCATCCAAGATCAGGTAGTGGGACCTGAGATTGCATGTCTGCATTGGATCCAAGGTCACATACTGGGACCTGAAGTCAGATAGTGAGAGTCAAGGTCGGATAGTGGGATCCGAGGTCAGATGTCTGCCTCAGATCCCTCAGATCTAAGGTCAGACAGTGGGGTCTGAAGTCAGATGGTGACATCTGAGGTCAGATATCTGCCTCAGATCTCTCTCTGATCCAAGGTCAGGTAGTGGGACCCAAAGTCAGACAGTGGCTTTCAAGATCAGATAGTGTGATGAAAGATTGAATGTCTGCTTCACATCCAGGATAGGCATATCAGATAGTTGGTGTCCTATTGGATCTTAGGTCACAGGATCCAGTCGTCAGATATCAGTAATATTCAATGGCATCTGGTATCCGAGAAAATTGGTGGTATCTGATGATATCTGATTTCATCAGATCCTATCTGAGCAGCACTACCAAAACCACTCGAGACATAGAAACATAGACAATGACAACAGAAAAGAGCATTGGTCCATCTGGTCTGACCATAAAACCCTAACAAACTACCCTCTGTTACAAAACCCTTGGTAAACTACAGTGGCAACTGCGAAACCTAAGGGCCTGGCCAAGAGAATACAGGCTATGATCAAACAAAAAAACCCTGACCCATCGTCTAAGGCAAGGGACTGCTGGCAAACGATGCTAAAAATACAGATGGGGAAGAGGGGTGGGTTAGGTATCGGAGACTAGATCAGAGTGCCTGTAAAAACCCAAGGAGCCTTCTCATCCAAAAAACATTCTGCACTTGTGGTATCGTACCCCCTCAATATTATATAAAATGAAGTTAACTCCCATGGACCAGTGTTGGAGATGTAAGGCCGCTGGGCCCACCTCCTGCATATCCTGTGGGAATGCTCGTGTGTAACAAGCTTCTGGAACCAGGTGGTAAAAGGGTGTTGGAGTATTCTGCAGATGGATATACCCCGTCTCCATCCTTAATTCTCCTGGGTATGCCTGTACTAGGAACAACACTGAATGAGGTACAAGCCCATTGGTTCCTACAAGCCACAGTGGAGGCCAAGAGGCTCTTGTTGACCAGGTGGAGAACAGATAAAATACCAACCCTGGAAGAGTGGTATCAGGCGCTGGAAGGGCTGGCCATTAACTCGAAATTGCTCCACTTCTCCCTGCAGATGATGGAGAAACACCATAAAACATTTATTTATTTATTCAGTTTTGGTAATGGAGCCCCTACCTACAGTACATAGCTAATCAGGGGGGTAATCTAAGAACTGATTGGAAAAAGATTTACTAAAGCCCCCTGTGAAGTAATCCTGATCTAGAGGGTTAAATCACTTGCAGAACATTCGAACTGGCAGGGGCAGGAGAGGACTATATGGAGAAGCATGCAGCCCTGAAGGCCTAAGACAGTATATCTTCTCACTGTCCCCTGCCCCCCACCCTCTGTTTTTCTATCAAACTAAGGGTCCACAAGTACAAAGCGCTCCTGTACCAAAAGAAGAACAAGAGGTAACGACCGAATAGCTACCTAAGTCAAATGAATACTATTACTTGTTACTGTAATATCTATGCTGCACCCCGGCGCCTAGAAAGGGCAGATATTGTATACAGAATGCTGACCAAGGTTGATGCACACAATGCTTTGTAACCCTAAAGCACTTACAAATCTTACTGTGTTCTACATGAATGTAACTGTCTTCTTTGGAGACTCAATAAAAAAGATTAACTGGAAAAAAAAAAACCTAACAAACATGGAACCTGGTGTCAATACAGGTTTCTAACCCGCACTATCCACCCTGTGCTCACCACTCTTCATTCACTCTACCGATACCACCCTGCGCAGCCACTAAGCCCTTCGCTCTGTCCCAGCCACGTTTGAACACATTGACAGTTTTGATGCCAGCCACATCAGATGGCAGACTGTTCTGTGGCTCCACCACCCTTTCTGTAAAATGAAACTTTCTCACTTCTCTTTTGAACGCCTCCCCCTCATCATGGCCCTGTGTCCTTGATCCATTACTCATGCTAAATATTTCCTCGTGGCTTACCTTGTTCACTTCTTTGAGGAACTTGAAGGTCTGTATAATTCTTCCTCTCCCCCATCTGGCTTCCAGTGAGTGCATGTTCAGTGCCTTGAGACGATTCTCGTAGGAGCTGTCCTGCTGGCCCTGAATAATCCTGGTCACCCCATGGTGCACTGTCTCCAGCCTGTCCTTATCTTTCCTTGGGTGGGGACTCCAGAACTGGGCGCAGTACTCCAGGTGGGACCTCGCCGGCGATCTACAGAGAGGTTGTAATAGTTTTCGGCTGTGTCAGTACCCTTCCTAGGCACCCCAGCATCCTGTTTGCCTTACTTTATGCCTTGTTACACTGGCTTGATTATTATTGGGAGTCACTGATGATGACCCCTCGGTCTCTTTCCTCAGAGGTCATGCCCAGCTTTACCCCCCCCCCATCTAGTACTTACTCCTGGAGTTCTTGTTCCCTGTGAGGCAGTGTAGCACAGTGGCGTGAGGCTGTGAGCTGCAAACCTGGATACCTGGGTTTGAATCCCATGGCCCCCACTTGCATACTGTGTGACCCTGAGCAAGTCAATTAACTTCCTTGTGCTCCCACGTTGCACCTGGAAACAAGCTTTGGCTTAGTGGTGCCTTTCCTGGTTAAACAATTTCCCCTTCCCTGTGTGCATCTCCTCTCACTTTCTGGTAGCGAATTTCAGCTGCCAAACCTTTGACCACCTTTCTAGCCTTTGCAAGTCTCTCTAACCTCTTTCTCGCTGGTCACCCTGTCACAGAGCTTAGACACATCTTACCCTGGATTCCTTCTCCCATGTCACTGATGAACATATTGTAAAGGACTGACCCAGGATCGATCCTTGTGACACCCCACTGCTGACCTCCCTCTTTTCTGCTTTGACTCCATTAAACACAACCCCCTGCTGTCTTCCTCTCAACTAGTTTTTCACCCATGTAATTGTGTACTTCACTGCACCCAGTTCTCTAGCTTCTTCAGCAACCATCTGTGAGGTACCAAGTCAAAAGTCTTCCTAAAACTGAGGCAGAGTAAGTGCACAGCATGGTCCTTATCTACTGCCCTCATTACCCAGTCCAAAATACTATCTGGTTGGTCTGACAAGACCTTCCTGCCACAAACCCATGCTGTTTACTGTCCTGGAGTCCATTGTTCTCCAGGTAGTTTATTGGGGTTGCTTGAAGTGGAAGAGCAGGTTTTGGAGGAGCGGTCGTGTTGTGACCAGTGGCGCCACTGCTTTTTAGGGCTGGGCTCCGTGGCACAAATTAGATTGCACGCTGTCTATGATAGCAGTCGCAAAACATGCCACCAACTTGAAATGTTTTAGCTGCTGCAATGAGGAAGCGACCCCTCATTGCAGGGCGTGCCTTATCTGGTGTAATATTTCAATAAACATGGTAGGCAGTGGCTTGCCACCCGCCGCCTGCTGCTCACAGTATCTAGGAAGCCGACATGGGGGTGCCCAATCCCCCTGTCAGCATATGTGACCCCTTTACTGATGTGGTCTGCCAGTGGGGTGCCCAATCCCCCTCGGCATCATGCCTTCGAACACAGATATGCTTGCCGACAGGGATACCCAATCCCCTGTCAGCATGTTAACCCCCCCTCCCCATTTTCCTGCCGTTGTCTCACCCTGATTGTGTGCCACACTGGGAGCCCACTACAGTGTGGCTAACATGCCCCCCAAAGAAATGTGCCACACTGGGAGCCCACCCCGGTGTGGCCAAACTTGTAAAAGAAAAGAAAACGGTCCGCTTTGAATTTTTTTATTTTTGTTACCTGAAACAAAGGAAACGGTCCCTCACCGTCCTGTCCCTTCCCCCAGCCCGCAGCCACCCTCTGTGCATCCCACCTCCCCACACCCCCTTCACAACATATTTACTTCCAGAGCCCAACGTGATGATCTTCGGTGGACCGGAAACACGTCTGCACTCTTCAAAGCTGACCGCAAACTGAAGAAATGCCGGTAAGCTGTATAATGGCATAAATGTTTTTTTTTTTTCAACTTGGGTGGATATCTCAGCCATTTTTGCAAATTTTGGCACCACATTTTCAACATGGGGTTCTTGGGACCCCACCTCATGAATTCAGTCACTGTCATCTCATTATTCGGTCCCGAAAGGCAATTTTGCGGTCACTGCGCGGAATCACCTTTCAGGATGGATTAATGAAACAACAGTGTGACTGTTCTTGAGGTGGACTCCCAAAAAGCCTATGTTGCAAATTTGGTGAAAATATTCCAAAAAATGACTGTGTTACGAGCGTGTGTTGCGCAGTTTCCACGCATGCTTGTAACTTTGAGAATTTGTAATATTTTGACTCCAGATTTTCAACATTGCCATTTTTTCACACCTCCTTATGAATAGTACAGCTGTCATTTTCCACATCCTGTCCAAAATGTAAGCTTTTCGCATTCGGGCGCAGAATAGCGCAGGTCATGTGGGAAATCAGTGTTCGGGACACATTAAGAAAATCACAGTGACACTGTTCATGAACAGAGGTCCTAAATGCCTATGTTGAAAATTTGGTGACAAAAGTCCATAAAATAACTGTGTTATGAGCGTGCATTGCGCAGTTTCCATGCACGCTTGTAACTTCGCAAATTTGTAATATTTTCACTCCAGATTTTCAATACTGGCATTTTGTCACATCTCCTTATGAACAGTACAGCTGTCATTTTTCACATCTTGTCTGAAATGTTTGTTTGCACATCTGGCGCACAATGGCGTGGTCGCTATGGGAAATCAATGTTCGGGACAGATTATGAAAATCATAGTGACAGTGTTCATAAGCAGTGGTCACAAAATGCCTATGTTAAAAATTCGGTGAGAACATTTCATAAAATGACTGTATTACGAGCGTGCGTTGTGCAGTTTTAACGCACACTCGTAACTCCAATAATTTGTAATATTTTCACTCCAGATTTCCAGCATTGCCATTTTTTCACATCTCCTTATGAACTGTACAGCTGTCATTTTTCACATCATGCCCAAAATGTGGTTTCGCACATGTAGCGCACAATGGTGCAGTCGCTGTGAGAAATCAGCGTTCGGGGCAGATTAACAAAATCACAGTGACATTGTTCATGAGTGGAGGTCCCAAAATGCCTATGTTAAAAATTTGCTGAGAACATTTCACAAAATGACTGTATTATGAGCGTGCGTTTTGCAGTTTCCACGCACACTCATAACTTAGAGACTTTTTATTATTTTCACTTCAGATGTTCAACACTGGCATTTTTTCACACCTCCATATGAACAGGATAGCTGTCATTTTTGACATCCTGCCCAAACTGTGTTTTCGCACATCTGGCGCAGAATGGACAGATTAACAAAATCGCAGTGCCACTGTTCATGAACAGATGTACCAAATTCTTTCATGAGGTGGGGGTCACAAAAAGGCCATGTTGAAAATTTGTAGTGCAAATACCAACAAACGCCTGGGGTGTTACAGTTTCTAACCATAACATCCTGCCCTGTACAGACTGACAGGCGTCAGGGGTGTGCCTTTGGATTGCTGGCTGTAATGCTCATGCCATTCCACCCCCATCCTTCAGCCAGTGACAGGCTTCGAGGTGTGACTTGGACTCTTCGGCCCCAGAGTTCACCCCTTTCTCTGATATGCACCCATTTCAGCGTATGCCCTCATGGAATGTGGTGACTGTGAAGCCGAACAGTACAAGGCACACCTCAACACTTGTTGGTGTCTGCAGGATAGGGTGAGGTGAAATGGCATGAACGTTATGGGCGACAACCCAAACGCATACCCCAATGCCTGTCCATCTCTGCAGGGTGGAGGTGGGGTTGGTGTGAAGTTCAATACTTCACTGCCATTCCTATTCTGCAGCTGTCTAATTCTTGCACTACCAATGCTAATACCAGTAAGCAAACATTCGGCATTGACAAACGCTCGTTATTAAAATGGCAGCGCTGCATAGGAATGGGAGGGTTGGCTGCGTCCTAATGTAGATTGTTTCTTTCATTTTTCCAAAAGGTTCTAATGTACACTGATTTACTCTGGTTTGTTTATTTATTTATTTTTATTTTATTTAGCTTTTGTTGACGGGTAAAGTGCACTAGACAAATCCTGCCTATTTTCAGGCACGACCCGGGGAAGGGGGATACAGATGAATGCCAACTGACCTTGAACCAGATTAAGCTGCAGATTAAGCTGTTTAAAACAGGTACATTTTCCAGACAGAATCAGTTTGCCCCTACTCAGAGTCGGAGAGGCCCATCAGGATATCTGGAGTTCCTGGCCACCTTCTAAACTCTGAAAACATTTGTATTAATCCTCCATTCTTAATTAAATAGAGTATTTTTGGCAGTTTAAGTAAATGTAAGGGGCAAACACTGAGCTAGTCTATCAAATTTAAGTGGAATACTGACATACCTGTTTCACCCTGGGCCTTCCCCTATAGATTTTAAAGGTGGGTCTCTGTATCTGCTTTCCAGGTAGGCCCCCAGTACTTCAGTCCAATGCTGTCCCTACTCCCCCTTAATAAACCTTTTCTTTGTATCTTTTAATATTTAAAATTATTATTTTGTTTGTTCCCTCAATTTAATGCAGCATAATTGCTTACAGTATCTGGACTGGGTCAGAACCGGGTCACTGGCATCTCCGAACTTGGACAATTAAATGGACTTGGTCAAATCAGGGTCAGGTTACAAATGACTCTGATTTCCAGAGTCAAGCCAAGGTGGCAGATTGGGGGAGGGGATCCTGATTAGACAGAGCCACCCCTTCAATTCCTGAGGACTGCATTTCTTTGTATTCCTGTTCATGCTTGGGTACTCTCTGCTTGTCTCACACTGCAAAGGCCCTTCCAACCACGGAACATCAGAAAGATTAGAGCCCTGCCATTCTCAGGGCTATTACTGTTAGCTCAAACAAAGGAAGATGCCAATGACAAAAGGGCAGCCAAATTGTAAAGGGAGAGGAAACATCACTTAGCAGCTCCTGAGATTACCTGCATGCTCACTGTCGTCTAGCACACGCTAACAACTCTTTGTTGTGCCAACCCTGTCATCAACAGCCAGAGGCACTTTGCTATACTGTTTTGTGAAAAAAAATGGATGACACTAGGAAGCTAGTTGCTGTTTCACAAGGACAAACATCCATTCTGCTTGCTCATCAGAAAATCCATACTGAGGTGGGGCACAAAATATTAGGAATTCGTACGTTGTCCCTTGGGACAGAATCAGAAACTTAGGACACAGGCTTTAGGCCTTGATAGGAACCAGTTTTAAATAGAATCTTCCTTCCTTCCTTCCTTCCTTCCTTCCTTCCTTCCGCTTTCTTCCCTCCTTTCTTCCTTTTTCTTTCTCTCTCCAGTCTTTCTCTCTTTCTTTCTTTCTTTTGACATTGCTTGCAGAGGTGTTGCTAGCATGAGATATTATTCGGGGCATGAGCCCCAATTAAAAGGCGGGGGGCCTGGGGGCCACCTAGGCCCCCAGTAGCTGTAGAAATTTTGGTGCTTGCTTATGCAAAATAACACATTTTCTGCTGCTTTAGCCTTGTTTTTCTCCCCGTTCCTGTTTCATTATTTTGTGTCCTTTTATTTGGATGGCCTGTCAGATGTCAGGTAAAAATTTCATACTGTGGATTAAAAGTCATAATCAGTAGCATACTTCTTAAGTATCAGTAGACCTGTGCTAAATCTACTGATAGTTAAGAAGTGCGCAAGGTATGGAGGAGGGCTGGGTGTCCAGTGCTGGCAGGTGGCCTCCCTGAGTGAGTGCGACCCTTATGAACTGTCCACACACTCACACAGGTCCATATTTGAGAAAGATAATCTCTCTGTTGTCAGCAGCCACAGCCACCACAGTGCAGGTGTAGCAGTCCACACAGGCACACACACAGACAGTGCCACACTCACTGCAGTGCCACATTCACTGTAGTGCCACACTCACAGTGTCACACTCACAGACAGTGCCACACTCACTGCAGTGCCACACTCACAGACAGTGCCACACTCACTGCAGTGCCACACTCACAGTGTCACACTCACAGACAGTGCCACACTCACAGACAGTGCCACACTCACTGCAGTGCCACCACACTCACAGACAGTGCCACACTAACTGCAGTGCCACACTCACAGACAGTGCCACACTCACTGCAGTGCCACACTCACAGTGTCACGCTCACAGACAGTGCCACACTCACAGTGCCATACTCACAGCCAGTGCCACCACACTCACAGACAATGTCACACTCACAGACAGTGCCATACTCACAGCCAGTGCCACCACACTCACAGACAGTGTCACACTCACAGACAGTGCCACACTCAAAGACAGTGCTGCACTCACTGCAGTGCCACACTCACAGACAGTGTCACACTCACAGACAGTGCCACACTCACTGCAGTGCCACACTCACAGACAGTGCCACACTCACTGCAGTGCCACACTCACAGACAGTGCCACTCTCATAGACAGTGCCAATGCCATCATCATTCATGATGTGTTTTCTGCTCCTCAGAGGCTGATTCCTCCTGCCATGCTAGCCCAAGCAGGGAATGGTGGAGGTACCAGTAGATGCCTGGAACTAATGTATTTGGGGCAGAGCAATGGTGGGGGGTACCACTAGGTACAGGGACTAATTGGACTGGGACAGTGAAGAAAGAATGTGCTACAAGAAACCAAAGACTGATTACTCTAAGAGTCAGGTAAGGGAAGGGGTACTAATGCACCATTGTACTCCTGAGATGCCTTGGCACAGAGTGGGATGAGGACAGAGCGTGGCATTGGACATTAGGTACTGTTTGCCATTAAAAGTATTGACAATGTCAGCCTGAAGGCCAACATTGTTTCAGTTCTAAACGGTGCACATCTGTAATTAACTACCCCTTTAAACAAGTAAAGAACTTATTTGCAAAACAAAATTACATTTAGGCATCAGTTAGCAGTGAAAAGACTTTAATAAAAAGAAATTACAAGTGTTATATTTCGTGACATGCCAATGCATGTTTGATGTATACCATGTAAGCGCCCAAGCATTCACGGCAGCAGTACTGGGTCTATGGAATTCTCTGCTGAGCGCCCTGAGACAGGCCCTGTTGGTCGGGTACCTTTAAGAAGGTTCCCAAATGTTATTTGTTCCGGAGCATTTGGTGACATCTGATATATTTCCTGGTGAGTTCTACACACTGTTATGATTCGCTACTTATTTTATACTGTATTTTATGGTAGAGTTTATGTTGATGTTGTGGTTTATTTATTATATGTTAACAAATTGTACAGCACCCTGAGCCTTTGTGAATGGGCACATTATTTAAATAAAATCTACTACAGTACTACAGTACTAGTACTACGCGCACTGCTTCCAAATACATGAATAAAGCTACGAAAGTAGAAAATGTAACGTGTGCCCCTCAACTCAGTAGCAAGCATGTGAATGAGAACTGCAGCAAATTTAGAAATGTACAACTGGAAGGAGTATCAAAAAATTAATGGCATCTCACTTGGTGGGGGGGGGAGAGACAACCCTGAATGCCAGGAACTAAATGGTCTCGAGCAGAGTGAGGGAGGGGGCACCCCTGGGTGGAACTAACTGGTTTGGGAGCAGGGTGAGGGAGGGGAACTCTGGATGCCAGTAACTAAGTGGCTTTGAGCATGGAGGGGGCACCCCTGAATGCATAGAACTAAATGGTTTGGGGCAGGGTGAGGGAGGGGCATGCAGCACAAGAGTCCACTCTGTCTCTAAGAGACTCCACAAGGCCCAGCCCCACACGGTCACACAGGGTGAACCCAGACAGACACACTTTCTTTATGGCAATGTGCCCCCCCCCCCGGTCATACACAAGCAGAAAACTTACTGTGCAATCAGTCTCAGACTTCAATTACGCACGTGCTACCTTTAATTTTCGTTTTACTGCTGCTAAATGAATTAACTTTGATTTCCATTTTTCCGATCATCATTTACACAGACGCTCACCTCCAGTGTAGCTGCAGACAACTGGTACTCTCCTCTCTCCCGCGCTCAGTTCCCCTCCCTGGGTTGCTGAAGTCAGTCAGTCAGTGGCAGTGTCGCTGGAGTGGCTGGAGTTAGCACCACAGTGAAGGCTGCCATGGAGGTAAGGATAAGACTAGAGAGAGCTGCTGGCAGGCTGCAGACCTCCCCCCGACCGCAACCTACCCTCCCACTCATGCTGTCCCACCACCATACCACCGGACCCAATGAACACAAACATACGTTACTTGTGTGGCTGCTTGCTGCACTCAGCGTGACAGTCACAGTGTGTGTGGCTCGTAGCAGACACAGCTCCTCAGCGAGTCTAGATGATGCAGGCCTGCCATCCCATCCATTGCTGCAGGCAGCATGCTATCTAATTTTGCCCAGGCTTTGACTCCGCTGCTCCAGTGCTCAAGGGTCACAACAGGCTACAAGACAGGAAGGAAGGGGAAGAACTTGAAGAGCCCACCCTGAGCTCAAGCTGTGTCCACCAGTCACAGCTCCAATGGGCTTGCTGGCTGCTCCTCCTCCTCCTCCTCCTCCTCTATGTTGTGACCCCTCTGTCTGCAGCATTCAGTGTTTTCAGGGGAACGTCATCCTGCGGTAGATGCAGGGGCGGAGAAACAGTTTGTCCAGTGCTTGTGTAGCTGCAGCAGCACCACGCCACCACAGTGGTGTTGAAATCCTCATGGCAAAAAATGTAAAGGTTCAGCAGCAAAAAAATAAATAAAATCAATCACCACAGCACAGTAACGGTTCGAGGCTCCAGACAAAACATTCAGGGCTCTAGCCCGGAGGCCCACCCCTAACAACGCCCTTAATTGCTTGTTTCTTTCCCCTAAATATATGGTTTTATTATATTATTTCCTGCTAGTGTACATGTTACATTTCGCTGCCTCAGTGCCTACACTGTCTGGTTTGAGCTTACTTAGACATTCCAGAATTATGACAGTTTACACTTTCCAGAATGGTAACTAATCAGTGTGTGACAAGTAGAACTGACAACACTAAAATTCCAGGAAAAACTGAAACAAGAGGGATATAACCAGTAAAGGGTGTGACTCAAAGGTTCTTCAACAGCATTAGAAATGCATATGCTGACACCGCAGTGACAACCTTATAGCGACCTCGTTGATACTGACAAGATTGACAGATTGCTGTTAAGCCTGCTTGGGACCAAGGCACTGCTTCCCCTGGTCTTGCACCCCCACGAATCAACTCTGATTTGGAGTTAAGTAAGTGCCGGGGGCAGAGCACATTTGATTTTAGATGGCACAATGCCAACCACAATTGCGGTTGACATTGTGCCATCGCTGTAACGTCAAGTCGACATATTTTTGTCAAACTGGTGTCATATATCATTAGTAATATAATTTTCTGATTTTAAAACACACAGCCAAATCTTGTCAGAGGTGGACATCACTGAATGGAGGATAAAAGATTTAAAGATTTGTTTATTTAGTTTTTGTTGACCGGGAAGGGAGGGCTAGACAATACAGGCCCTTTTTTTCCTTGACTGCAAGAGGAGCCTCACACAGTGTGTATGCCCTCTAAGGAGGAACATCAATCATATAGTGTGCACACACTTTGCAAGAGGAGTTTCACGCAGTATGTACACCCTCTGCAAGAGGAGTCTCTCACAGTGTGTATGCCTTCTGCAGGAGGAGTCTCATACGGTGCGTATGCTCTCTGCCAAAGGAGCCATACACAGTTTGTAAATCCACTGCTAAAGGAGCCTCACACAGTGTGTATGCTCTCTGCCAGAGGAGCCTCACACAGTATGTACATCCTCTGCGAGAGGAGCCTCACACAGTGTGTATACCCTCAGCAAGAGGAGCCTCACACAGTGTGTACACTTTCTGCAAGAGGAGCCTCATACAGTGTGTATGTCTTCTGCAAGAGGAGCCTCACACAGTGTGTACACTTTCTGCAAGAGGAGCCTCATACAGCGTGTATGTCTTCTGCAAGAGGAACCTCATATAATGTATGTCTTCTGCAAGAGGAGCCTCACATAGTGTGTGCACCTTCTGTAAGAGGAGACTCACACAGTGTATGCCCTCAGCAGGAGGAGCCTCACACAGTGTGTACAGCCTCTGCAAGAGGAACGTCACACAGTGTGTATGCCCTCTGCAAGAGGAGCCTCACACAGTGTGCACGCCTTCTGCAAGAGGAGCCTCATACAGTGTATATGCCTTCTTCAAGAGGAGCCTCACTGAGTGTGTATGACCTCTGCAAGAGGAGCCATACACAATGTGTATGCCCTCTGAATGAGGAGCCTCACACAATCTATATGCTGTCTGCAAGAGGAGTCTCACACAGTGTGCATGCCTTCTGCAAGGGGAGCCTCACACAGTGTGTATATCTTCTGCAGGAGGAGCCTCACACAGTGTGTATGCCTTCTGTATGGGGAGCCTCACAGTATGTATACCTTCTGCAAGAGGAGCATCACACAGTGTGTACACTCTCTGCAAGTGGGGCCTCACACAGTGTGTACGCTTTCTGCAAGAGGAACCTCACACAGTGTGTATGCCCTCAGCAAAAGGAGCCTCACACAGTGTGTATGCCCTAAGCAAAAGGAGCCTCGCATAATGCGTATGCCTTCTGCAATAGGAGCCCCACCCAGTATGTACATCCTCTGCAAGAGGAGCTTCACACAGTGTATATGTTCTCTGCAAGAGGAGCCTCACACAGTGTGTATGCCCTCTGAAAATGAAGCCTCACACAGTGTATATGTCCTCTGCAAGAGGAGCCTCACACAGTGTGTACACCTTCTGCAAGAGGAGCCTCACACAGTGTGTATACCCTATGTTTTTCCTCCCAAAGTGTAGAACCTTTCATTTCGCTACAATGAATCTGGGACTCCAGAAATGTGACCAATCATAAAGCTTGTTCAAGTCTTGCTGAAGTTCATCACCATCCTCAAGGGAGTCCACCGCCCCGGTCAGCTTTGTGCCATCTGTGCAACCTTTTGGAGACCCCAGCTCCCCGATTATTGATGACAATACTGAAGAGCTTTCTGTCACTTTTTAGAACATAAAAAAAAAATAAAGAACTTCCTCACTGCCCAAATAGTGCACTGATAGCACATTGCTCTACAGTTTGGATTATCTGACTTTGGGAGTCCATTTGGGATCCCTTCAGTCTGGCAGTTCTAGAGATTAGCAAAATACTTTGCAACGCTTCCCGATTTGTGTAGTATGAAGTGCACCTTTCCACATTTTTTTGCATAGTGGTGTGCCTTCTTCACTCAGCAAAGTTGGTGGCATAGTACCAGTTTGTGTAGATTTCACCAAGCGAAGTCAGCATAAATAATTAAAAAAAAGAAACAGATGTCACATTTCCTAGCCTCATGACCAGTTCATAGAACGAAAAATTAGTACCCTAATTGTGTTCACAAGGACCTGACATTCAAACAATCGCACATTCTATGCTCATACTATGCAACGCAAATATTTTTCCAGTGACTGTGTGGTAGAGAGAAGTGTGAGACTGTCCTTTCATGGGGGACATTTGATCAAGCCTAAATTTGTTTAGTTGTTGCAAGCAATTTTTGTCTCTGAGCTCTGGAAGCATTGGGGAGATGACTGGGACTGGTTTCGAGGAAAGGCTAATATGGCAGGCATCTTCTGACAAATCCTTCTGGGAGTCCATCAGTCCAAAGGGGGTAACTGGTGGCATTAGGAGGACACAAGTTCCAGCTGGGTTCTGTGCATTCAGCTGTTCACAGAGATGCCTTCCCCTGATTTATTACTTGCAGGCATTTCTGTGCTGCACAGCCTGCTGAATGGGCCCAAGGTAGCTCTTTAGAAAAAAGAAAAAAGATTCCTGTGGTTCATATTGTTAGAGGCCGGTAATCCCTGCTTGATACCCTCTCCCTCCAGAGCTGGTGACATCACTGATGCAACAGTCTCTAGACTGTGTCACATTTCAAGACCTGCTGTGTGCTGGCTAGGGGAGAGGTGAAACAGTTCGAGAAACATCCCTTCCCCCAAACCTAGTCTGTTCCACAACTTAGAGCTGGAGTGCAGAAAAAGAAGGCAAAAAAAAAAAAAATCTGACTCTGTTACTTTTTATGTTTGCTTGTGTGCATGTGCAAGAAACATTATGTGGCAGCTTAGGAGAGAAGCGGGTTGTGGAGGTGCGGCAGTGTGGCGGCCAATGCCGGCACTGCATTTGTGGGCTTGACGGTGTGCACCCAATGCAGGCCCAGTGTCCTGTTGACACTGGTTCTGCAGAAGTGCCACCAACTTGAAACGATTTGGCCACTGTAATGAGGGTCCGCCTCGTTATTGCAGCGTCAGCAATTCCGCTGCAATGAGGGAGCAACCTGTCATTGCAGGGCGGTACCTTGCCTGGTGTAACATTTGTGTGAACTAGCCACCGCCTCACAGTCCCATGTAAGCTGACAGGGGTGCCCAGTCCCCCTGTTGGCATGCCAACACCCAATTCATTTGCCGACAAGGGGAGCCCACTCCCCGTTGGCATAATGTCACCCCCCATTTGTTGTGTGCCAAGGGGGTGCCCAATCCCCCTCAGCATCATGCACCCCCCAAACAGTCTTTCTTTGTCAATGGGGGGTCCAGTCCCCGTCAGCTTCAGTCCCCCCTTCCCAGTTCAGTTTGCCAACAGGGGAGCCCACTCCCTGTCAGCATAATGTCCCCACCCTCCAGTTTGTTGTGTGTCGAGGGGGTGTCCAATCCCCCTTAACATCATGCGCCCTTCCACCCATTTCTGTGCTCATGAGGGGCCCAATCCCTGTCAGCTTCAGACCCCTCCCCACAAATGCAGGTGGCACACGGGGAGCCCATCCCAGTGTACAAAACACACCTGCAAAAGAAGAAAACCAACCCACATTGTCTTTTTTTTTTTACCTGTAAAATGAGAAAACAGTCCCTCAATGTGTCCGGTGCCCCTCCGCCAACCCGTGCTCTCCCTCTGCGTACCCCACCTCCTCACACACACACCCCTCACCCCATACTTACCTCCGGAGCCTGGTGCGATGATCTTTGGTGGACTGGGAACATATCTGCACTCTTCAAAGCTGACCAGAAACTGAAGAAGTGCTGGTAAGCTGTATAATGGCATAAATAGGGTTTTTCCAACTTTGGTGCATCTCTCAGGCGTTTTGGGGAATTTGGGCACCAAATTTTCAACATGGGATTATTGGGACCCCTCCTCATTAATTCAGTCACTGTCATGGTGTTATTCAGTCCCGAAAGGTGATTTTGCGGCCACTGTGTGGAATCACCTTTCGGGACTGATTAACGAAATGACAGTGCCACTGTTCATGAGGTGGGCTCTCAAAAAGCCTATGTTGCAAATTTGATGAAAAAAAAAATCCAAAAAATTACTGTTTTACGAGCATGCTTTTCCACATATGCTTGTAACTTCACGAATTTGTAATATTTTTACTCTAGATTTTCAACATTGCCATTTTTCCACACCTCCTTATGAACATTTTACATAACCTGGCCGAAATGTGTTTTTGCACTTTTGGCGCAGAATAGCACGGTCACTGTGGGAAACCAGTTTTCAGGACAGATTAAGAAAATCACACTGACACTGTTCATGAGCAGAGGTTCTAAAATGTCTATGTTAAAAATTTGGTGACAAAAATCCATAAAATGACTGTGTTACAAACGTGCGCTGTGCCATTTCCATGCAACCTTGTGACTTCATAAATTTACAATATTTGTATGCCAGATTTTTTCAACACTGGCATTTTTTCACATCTCCTTATGAACAGTACAGCTGTCATTTTTCACATCCTGGCCGAAATGTGTTTTTGCGCTTCTGGCGCAGAATAGCGCAGTCACTATGGGAAATCAGTATTTGGGACAGATTAAGAAAAAGCAAGTGAGAGATGGGGAGTGAGCGAGCTCAACAGAGCTCTGTTGGGACTGCTGCAGATTTCTTTGTGGGCAGAAAAAGGCACCAATGCAGGCAGGAGCCCAGTACAAAGGGCAGCCTGCAGCACCAGGAGAAACAGAACGAGTGAGTGGGGGGTGAGTGAGCTCAAAGTAGCTCTGTTGGGACTTTAGAGTTGCCCACCCTGCCGCCCAGTGTCCTCAGTGGTCCTATATTACAGCAGGGTCTCTGGAGTGGAGACAAAGCAATGATTGGATACTTTTAGGATTGCTGTAATAATACAGATTTAGTTCTGTTTATTTCTCTAACTGAGCTGAGTACTGAGCTATACTGTTAGGATTGCTGTAATAATACAGATTTACTGTAGTTGTCCTGTTTATTTCTCTAACTGAGCTGAGTAATACTTGGGGTGCAATAGGATTTCTAACTGGGCTAAGTGACACTATATGAGAGCTGAGAACATAAAGTATGGTACCTGAGGGGTGAAAAATGGACAAGGAGGCTTTAGGATTGCTACAGTAATACAGTATCTAACGGATGGGATTTGAAACTGAATTAACTCGGTCGGCAAGGGGGCAGTAGGGGGACTAGTGTGGGGTGGAACAGGAATTTGAATAAATAGGGGCCTAACAGTTGTAGTTGGGTACAGAACCTGGGAGTAAGGGCCTGTAACATAAGATGGGGGCCAAAATGGGGCAGGTGCCACATGTCAGTAGGGCGGGCATCTTTGGAAGAGTGGTGGGGTGTACTGGGTGCGGGTCCGACATGATCCTGGACTTGAGATTTAGCTGTTGTTGCAGGGAGCTACCCTGATTGTTACTTATGCTACCCAATACGAGACACAGGGTAGATGAAATGGAGACTGCAGGTTCATGACTGGCTTGCCAGGAGAAGCAGGGCCCACACGAATCACCGAGGTGTCGTTCCTGTTCGAGATGGTTGAATAGGGGGCTGATCCCCGGGCGAGTCTCTCGTCGATGATGGTTTCTGTTCCTGAAGTAGCTGGCTGGGCCAGGTGGCAAGGCCCAGGCCAGGTGGAACAGTTCAGATTTTGAGTCCGGTAGTGCTGGATGCAGCTTCCAGCAAGCGTGGCGCATTTACACAGTGGGGAACCAAATCGTGACTCACTAACAGCACACAGCACATTTACAGAGTGGGGAACCAAATCGCCACCCACTAACAGCACACAGCACATTTACACAGTGGGGAATCAAATCGTGACTCACTAACAGCACACAGCACATTTATAGTAAAGCAATCACCATACCACAGTGCAGAACCAAATCGTGACTCACTAACAGCACACAGCACATTTATAGTAAAGCAATCACCATACCACAGTGCGGAACCAAATCATGACCCACTAACAGCGCACAGCACATTTATAGTAAAGCAATCACCATACCACAATGTGGAAGGCAGTCCGGCCGCAATATCAGTGTCTCTGAGCAAAACTGGGAATTCTGGGGTACATGGAAGTCCTGACAGGCCAATTGCGTACAGCAAATCTTTAGTCTTCTTCAGGTTCAAATCTGGTCACTCTTCAATGACTTTGTCACACTCCAATTCGGATACAGTCCGATCGCTAAGGGATTCCCTCTCGAGGGACTGCAGGCAGACAGGCCAGACTCAGCCTTTCCACCAATTTCCCGCTCGAACTACGCAAGAGCTGCTGCTTGAATCACTCGAGCTGTTTACTCTTCAAACTCTAACTCCAGACTGACTGACTACAGCAGGCAGCTTGGGAATTTGCCTTCGGTCCAAAATGTTCTGGTTGGTTGATCCATCAGTC
Organism: Neoceratodus forsteri; assembly: GCA_016271365.2. Lineage (NCBI taxonomy): Eukaryota > Metazoa > Chordata > Ceratodontiformes > Ceratodontidae > Neoceratodus > Neoceratodus forsteri. The sequence goes on from JADMNL010000026.1 coordinate 298,887,305, forward strand.
TGTCAAAGCAAGGGCTCCCCCTCCAGGTGCATTTAGGCGCCAAAGTCTCAAAATTACAGTTCCTACAGAAATTCCTCCCACAGGACCCCTGGAGACAGACTCCATTTTAGGGTCCCCAAAGGTACTGATTGGCCCATTCTGGCAGTCCAGGACCAAGATGGTGGTGATAAACAGAACTGTCCATGCTGCAAAGAAGGGCAGGTTAGACAGACTACAATATCATTACTATTCTAATAGATAATCAGTAAATAAGTACAGCTTCTAACAGAGCTCCCTCTGCGCAAATAGCGATGGCAGAATGGAGCAATTATCTGGCAGCCCGGGCGGGTCTCGAGCATGGAAACACTCAGCCCCCTCCCAGATTAAATAAGCACCACGTCATAGGCAGCTCTTAAAGAGACAGAGCACAGAGGCATTAAGGCACTCTCATAAACTCTTTTAAAATGCTACGACACAGGATTCCAGCCTGGCAGTGGGCATTTAGGCACACCCAAGGAAGACTTTCGGGAACCCCCATTTGTACGGGGGGTTACATATATAACCCTTCCTCAGCCACTGTTCTTGCAGGGTCACGCTCTGCATTAGGCTGAGGCCATAATGTTGATGGCAGCCAAGTGTTTCTTGCCACGTGTTTCTCCCATGCTTCCCAGCGCCCCACGGCATGAGGAATTTCTGCGCTGTGTGTTCAAAGCACACTGCAGGGGACAGGAAGCTCCCTGACCCTGCCACAGGTGGTGTTGTGGCGTCGGAACCCGTCACCTGCCTACTCTGGGTGGAGAGCACTGCAGCACACAGCCTGCTTGTGATGCAGCACGTAGAGTCCATTTCCAAACCCAGGCCGGTGTCTCCTAGTGCATTGTAGGGCCCAATATTATTACTAACTAGTAACTAAGTAAGCAAGTAACAGTTTTGTGCTGAAAGTTACAAGTTACTGGAATACACATTTTTATTTGCTGCTGGGATCGCTTGTCTTTCCATGGCCCATTCTCACCTACTTTACATACAAACATACAATGAATCCAGCAGAATAAGGCCATTAGGTCTAGCGAGTCTGCTCGTATTGCAGGGTCCTCAGTGTCAGCTCATTTCCTTGCCCCCCAATCAGCCCTTCACCTTCCCCTTCATCCACCCAACTCTTGCCCCTTATTTTCCCCTTAACTCTATCCCAGTCTCTCTTAAACATTGCCTACTGGTTTCAATGAAACCACCTCCTTAGGAAGCCCATTCCAACCCGCCCCCACCCTCTCCATGAAGAAGCGCCTCCTAGCCTCGCTCCTAAATCTCCACCTCTCCAGCTTGAGACTGTGTTCCCTATTGTTTCACTCCCACTGAGCTTGAAGAGACGCTCCATGTCCACCCGGTTTATTCCTTTCAAATACTTGCAAGTCTCAATAATGTCCCGTCTGTCTCCTGTCTCCTCCAGGGAGTACATGTACAGGGTCTCCAATCTCCACTCATCCATCCTACCCAGCTAGCCCTGGATAATCATAGTTGCCCTCCTATGGACCATCTCCAGCAGTTTTATGTCCCTTGTAAGGTACTGGCTCCAGTACTATATGCTGTTCTCCAGATGTGGCATCACCAGTGACCTGTACAAAGGCAGTATTACCTCCTCTCTTCTACGCTGATCCCCTGGCAATGCAGCCCAACATTTTAGCCATCTTTGCTGCTGCTTTCTTCCATTGCATGGAATGCTTAGTCTCACTAGTGAACATAACCCCAAGGTCTTTCTTCTCCTCGACGCAGATACCTGGACCCCACCCAAGCTGTACTGAGTCCTCAGGTTCTGAGCTCCATGCCATCCCCAATGAGCACCGAACCCTATGTGACCCCACTGGTGACATCCCTTATGCGTGAGAACATACTGTATGAGCATACAAAGAAGCCAGTAGAAGGCCATTTGGTCTATCAAGTCTGCTCACATTGCTGGGTCCACAGCTTGAGCCAATGTCCCTGCCCTCCCTCTCCACTCCTCCTATCCTCCCTACCCATGATCCTTACCTTCCCTCTGTGCCTATCCCAACCTCTCTTAAAGCTGCCCACTGTCTTCAACGAGATGACCTCTTTCGGCAGTGCATTCCAAGTGTCCACCACCCTCTCTGTGAAGAAGTGCTTCTTAACCTCCCTCCTAAACCTCCCACCCTCCAGCTTAAGGCTGTGCCCCCTTGTGTTATGGTTGCCACTCAGCTTAAAGAGACTCTTCTCATCAACCTTATTTATCCCTTTCAAGTACTTGAAGGTCCCAGTCATGTTCTCTCTCTCTCTCTCTCTCTACCCCTCACTCCCTCTCTCTCTTTCTCTCTCCCTCTCCTGTCTTCCAGGGAATACATGTTCATTGCCCTCAGCCTCTCCTCGTATGCCTTACCCTGCTGATCCGCTATCATCTTTGTAGCCCTCCTCTGGACCTTCTCTAGCAGATTAATGTCCTTTTTGAGGTGTGGGCACCAGTACTGAACGCCATGCTCTAGATATGGCTTTACCAGTGGCCTGTACAAGGGCAGTATAACATGCTCTCTCCTACTACTGATCCCCCTAGATATGCATCCCAGCATCTTGTTTGCCTTTGCTGCTGCTTTCTTGAACTGCATGGAGTGCTTCAGGTCACTAGTGATCATCACTCCCAGGTCCTTCTCCTCCTCTGATGCAGATACTCGGACTCCACCCAGGTACTACTCTGTCCTGGGATTCTTGACTCCAATTAGCGTAACTTTGCATTTCTTAGCATTGAAGCCAAGCTGCCAGATTCTGGACCACCTCCTCAGATTTTCCAGATCTTCCTGTAGGTCCTGTATCCCGTCAGCTGTGTCCACTCTCCCGCAGAGCTTGGTGTCATCTGCGAATAGGCACATTTTGCCCTTAATGCCATTCCCAATGTCATTGATGAAGACATTGAACAACACTGGCCCTAGCACTGAGCCCTGCGGGACCCCAGTGGTTACCTCTCTGGTGCCAGATAACTCTCCCCCCCACAACCACCATCTTGGTTCTGTCCCACAGCCAGTTTTCCACCCATCTGACCATCTTTTCCCCAACCCCGAGATCCACCAACCTCCTGATCAACCTCTTGTGGGGCACAGAGTCAAAGGCCTTGCTGAAATCAAGAGAGGATGCTTACTGCTTGGCCCCTGTCTACTGTCTTAGTGACACATGGAGTCAATCAGATTTGTTTGATATCATCTCCCTCCCATAAAGCCTTGTTACTGCTCATCTTGGAGGCCATTCTCCTTCAGATATTTTACTAACCTTTCCTTAAGTATGGCCTCCCTGACCTTGAACACGATTGAGGTCAGACTAACAAGACTATAGTTACTTGAGTTGTCCTTGGGACCAGTCTTGTGGAGGGGCACTACATATGCCATTCTCCAGTCCTGCAGTACCACACCTAACTCTAGTAAGCTGTTGAACAGGTCAGCCAAGAAACCTGCAAAACCCTCCACTGCCAACCTCAGAACCCTTGTGTGTATACTGTCCAAGCCTGTGGATTTATCTACCCTTAATACAGGGGCTATTGGACTGTCGGAGGTCATTCCTTTGCAACTCCAGTGTCTGTTAATGTTTATGATTTCAAGTGCTAATTCAGCAATAAATTAATTTCTACTTGAAAACCTCAATTTGGTGTGGACTTCACTGGAGCTTCCTGCTCCTGGCTTTGGAGTGCGAGTGCTTATTGTGCGTCTGTGGATTTATCTACCTTTAATACTGGCAACCCTTTCCTCGCCCTATCCACCTCTATCAACCATCTGTGCACCCTCCTTCCCATCTCCTCTCTTCCCCCTAGTGGCACCAGTCTATCTCTCTCCCTGGTGAAGATCGAGAAGTACTCGTTCAGTACTTTTGCTGTGCAACATTCTCAGCTACCCACCTGTCCCCTTTCCTAAACCTAACAATCCCATCCTCCTTCTCCCTTTTCTTGCTAGTGAACTGAAGTAAGGCCATTTCCCCATTTTTAATTCTCTCAGCTAGCTGCAGTTCCTTCTGAGCTTTAGCCCGTCGGACTACCCTACCTGCTACACTAGCCCTCTTCAGGTAGTCCTCACGATCTTCCTCACTCTGGGTCCTCCTTAACGTCTTGTAGACTGACCCCTTATCCCTTACTGCCTGGGCGTTCTTTGTGCTAAACCAGCTGGGTGCTTTGGCCCTCAACTTTTTCCTTTTGAGCCTAACACACTCCTTTGTGGCTTCAAATATTCCCTCCTTGATGGTGGACCACTTTTAGTCAACCCCCATATCCACTCAGATGCTTGTCAGGGGGGCTCCATAGAGGCCTGCCCATCCTTCTGAGACCACTTTTCTAAAATCCAGGATTGTTGTCTAAGTGGGGGCCTTTCCCCTGCCCATGTCCAACATGAACCACACTGTGCAAAGGTCACTTCCACCCAGGAACTCATTGATCTTTATGTCCTGGATGTGGTCCCTGTTTGTCGGCATCTGATCAATGGATTGCTCCCTCCTTGGTGGGTTCTGTGACACCCTGTGCCAGGAATCCACTTCGCAGTGCATCTAGGGTCACCTGACTCCAACCACAGGTCATGGCTGATATCCTCCAATCCACCTTGGGCAGGTTAAAGTCTCCCACTATTACTGCCTCTCCCTTCCTTCCTTCCAGCTGTCTTTATTGCTAAATTCAACTATCTGTCTCTTTACCTCCACCAGGTAGATATACAACAAATGAAATCCAGGGCTTTGATTCACCTGGTATTCCAACAGTGCTCCAAAAGAATCTGTTTTCATAAGTAAAACTCCTTATAGATTGAGGGAGCACTCCCAACCAATCAGAGCACTCCGTTCCTGTGTGTGTGAGACACTTATTCTGTCAAGACTGTCTCACATGTAGCTGCCCTGGAATTGGGATATTTGGGTAATGTTTTTAAATATTTAATATATTATCGATTGAGCTCAATTTATATTAATAGGGGTGATGAGACCACTCGTACAGATGTTAGAGTGGCCTCACATTCTTAGAGCATCAGAACCACTCACCTTTGGTTCACAGCTTCCTACTCTAAGAATGCATGTGAGACCACTCTTACAACCGTAAGAGTAGTCTCTTCACCTACATTAACATACAAGTTGATGTCTGCAGGGAACACGTAATGAAAAGGAATACAGAGTAACATAAAGAGTAGCAGAAACATGGAAACATAGCAATGCAGAGAATGATGGCTAAAAAAGGCTGAATGGCCCTCTCATTCTGCCCACAGTTTTGTTTATTTATTGAAAGAGTTTTACCAGGAAAAGACTACTTAGCTGTAAACAGCTCGTAGCCAAAGGTGTCCTGAGAGAGGGCTACATAGGGAAGTGTAACACAGTTTAACAGCAGATGGAAAATTCCTGCACAGCGAGCAATAGCAGAATTATAATCAGGGCGTGTAGCGCTCTGCAGCACTTCAGTCCTGATTTCTGCGGCAGGACCCTCAGTCCTCAGCGGTACTTCAGTCTCCATTTCTGTGGCAGGGCCACTAGCTCTCTGCAGCACTTCAGTCCTGATTTCTGGTATAGGGCCCTTAGTTCTCTGCAGCACTTTCAGTCCTGATTACCGCAGCAGGGCTACTTGTGCTCCACAACACTTCAATCCTGATTACTGCAGCAGGGCCCCTAGTGCTCAGCGACACTTCAGTCCTGATTACTGCAGCAGGGCCCCTAGTGCTCCACAACGCATCAATCCTGATTACTGCAGCAGAGCCCCTAGTGCTCCACGACACTTCACTCCTGATTTCTGCAGCAGGGCCCCGTGTGCTCCAAGACACTTCAATCCTGATTACTGCAGCAGGGCCCCTAGTGCTCTACGACACTTCAATCCTGATTACTGTAGCAGGGCCCCCAAGTGCTCCACAACACTTCAATCCTGATTACTGCAGCAGGGCCCCTAGTGCTCCACGACACTTCAATCCTGATTACTGCAGCAGGACCCCTAGTGCTCCACGACACTTCAGTCCTGATTACTGCAGCAGGGCCCTTAGTGCTCCACAACACTTCAATCCTGATTACTGCAGCAGGGCCCCTAGTGCCCCACAACACTTCAGTCCTGATTTCTGCAGCAGGGCACCGTGTGCTCCACAACACTTCAATCCTGATTACTGTAGCAGGGCCCCTAGTGCTCCACGACACTTCAGTCCTGATTTCTGCAGCAGGGCACCGTGTGCTCCACGACACTTCAGTCCTGATTACTGCAGCAGGGCCCCTAGTGCTCCACGACACTTCAGTCCTGATTACTGCAGCAGGGCCCCTAGTGCTCCACGACACTTCAGTCCTGATTACTGCAGCAGGGCCCCTAGTGCTCCACAACACTTCAATCCTGATTACTGTAGCAGGGCCCTAGTGCTCCACAACACTTCAGTCCTGATTACAGCAGGGCCCCTAGTGCTCCACAACACTTAGTCCTGATTACTGCAGCAGGGCCCCTAGTGCTCCACAACACTTCAGTCTTGATTACTGCAGCAGGGCCCTAGCGCCCAAACACTTCAGTCCTGATTACTGCAGCAGGCCCCTAGTGCTCCACAACACTTCAGTCCTGATTACTGCAGCAGAGCCCCTAGTGCTCCACAACACTTCAATCCTGATTACTGCAGCAGGGCCCCAGTGCTCACAACACTTCAGTCCTGATTACTGCAGCAGGGCCCTAGTGCTCCACAACACTTCAGTCCTGATTTCTGCAGCAGGGCACCGTGTGCTCCACAACACTTCAGTCCTGATTACTGCAGCAGGGCCCCTAGTGCTCCACAACACTTCAATCCTGATTACTGCAGCAGGGCCCCTAGTGCTCCACAACACTTCAGTCCTGATTACTGCAGCAGGGCCCCTAGTGCTCCACAACACTTCAGTCCTGATTTCTGCAGCAGGGCACCGTGTGCTCCACAACACTTCAATCCTGATTACTGTAGCAGGGCCCCTAGTGCTCCACAGCACTTCAATCCTGATTACTGCAGCAGGGCCCTAGTGCTCCATGACACTTCAATCCCGATTACTGCAGCAGGGCCCTATGTGCTCCAAGACACTTCAATCCTGATTACTGCAGCAGGGCCCCTAGTGCTCCAAGATACTTCAATCCTGATTACTGCAGCAGAGCCCCTAGTGCTCCACAGCACTTCAATCCCGATTACTGCAGCAGGGCCCCTAATGCTCCACGACACTTCAGTCCTGATTCTGCAGCAGGGCCCCGTGTGCTCCACAACACTTCAATCCTGATTTCTGCAGCAGGGCCCCTAGTGTTCCAAGACACTTCAATCCTGATTACTGCAGCAGGGCCCCTAGTGCTCTATGGTACTTCAGTCCTGATTACTGCAGCAGGGCCCCTAGTGCTCTATGGCACTTCAGTCCTGATTACTGCAGCAGGGCCCTAGTGCTCCACAACACTTCAGTTCAGATTTCTGTGACACTTCAGTCCTGATTTCTGTGTCAGGGTCCCTGGTTCCTCCAGCACTTCAATTCTGATTTCTGCAGCAGGGCCCTAGTGCTCCATGACACTTCAATCCTGATTACTGCAGCAGGGCCCCTAGTGCTCCATGGCTCTTCAGTCCTGACTTCTGCAGCAGGGCCCCTAGTGCTCTATGGTACTTCAGTCCTGATTACTGCAGCAGGGCCCCTAGTGCTCCATGACACTTCAATCCTGATTTCTGCAGCAGGGCCCCTAGTGCTCCACGACACTTCAGTCCTGATTACTGCAGCAGGGCCCCTAGTGCTCCATGACACTTCAATCCTGATTTCTGCAGCAGGGCCCCTAGTGCTCCATGACACTTCAGTCCTGATTACTGCAGCAGGGCCCCTAGTGCTCCATGACACTTCAATCCTGATTTCTGCAGCAGGGCCCCTAGTGCTCCACGACACTTCAATCCTGATTACTGTAGCAGGGCCCCTAGTGCTCCATGGCACTTCAGTCCTGATTACTGTAGCAGGGCCCCTAGTGCTCCATGACACTTCAATCCTGATTTCTGCAGCAGGGCCCCTAGTGCTCCATGACACTTCAATCCTGATTTCTGCAGCAGGGCCCCTAGTGCTCCACAACACTTCAATCCTGATTACTGTTGCTGGGCCCCTAGTGCTCCACAACACTTCAATCCTGATTTCTGCAGCAGGGCCCCTAGTGCTCCACAACACTTCAGTCCTGATTACTGTAGCAGGGCCCCTAGTGCTCCATGGCACTTCAGTCCTGATTTCTGCAGCAGGGCTCCTTGTGCTCTTTGGCACTTCAGTCCAGATTTCTGTGGCAGGGCCCCTAGTGCTTCTCATCACTTCTGTCCAGATTTCTGTGGCACATCAGTCCTGATTTCTGCAGCAGGGCCCCTAGTGCTCCATGGCACTTCAGTTCAGATTTCTGTGACACTTCAGTCCTGATTTCTGTGGCAGGGCCCCCCGGTTCCCTCCTGCAGCAGGGCCCCTAGTGCTCCACAACACTTCAATCCTGATTACTGCAGCAGGGTCCCTAGTGCTCAGCGACACTTCAGTCCTGATTACTGCAGCAGGGCCCCTAGTGCTCCACAACACTTCAGTCCTGATTACTGCAGCAGGGCCCCTAGTGCTCCACAACACTTCAATCCTGATTACTGCAGCAGGGCCCCTAGTGCTCCACAACACTTCAATCCTGATTTCTGCAGCAGGTCCCCTAGTACTCCACAACACTTCAGTCCTGATTACTGCAGCAGGGCCCCTAGTGCTCCACAACACTTCAATCCTGATTACTGCAGCAGAGCCCCTAGTGCTCCACGACACTTCAGTCCTGATTTCTGCAACAGGGCCCTGTGTGCTCCACAACACTTCAATCCTGATTACTGGAGCAGGGCCCCTAGTGCTCCACAACACTTCAGTCCTGATTACTGCAGCAGGGCCCCCTAGTGCTCCACAACACTTCAGTCCTGATTACTGCAGCAGAGCCCCTAGTGCTCACGACACTTCAATCCCGATTACTGCAGCAGGGTCCCTAGTGCTCCACGACACTTCAGTCCTGATTACTGTAGCAGGGCCCCTAGTGCTCCACGACACTTCAGTCCTGATTTCTGCAGCAGGGCCCCGTGTGCTCCACAACACTTCAATCCTGATTACTGCAGCAGGGCCCCTAGTGCTCCAAGACACTTCAATCCTGATTACTGCAGCAGGGCCCCTAGTGCTCTATGGTACTTCAGTCCTGATTACTGCAGCAGGGCCCCTAGTGCTCTATGGCACTTCAGTCCTGATTACTGCAGCAGGGCTCCTAGTGCTCTGCGACACTTCAGTTCAGATTTCTGTGACACTTCAGTCCTGATTTCTGTGTCAGGGTCCCCTGGTTCCCTCCAGCACTTCAATTCTGATTTCTGCAGCAGGGCCCTAGTGCTCCATGGCTCTTCAGTCCTGATTTCTGCAGCAGGGCCCCTAGTGCTCTATGGTACTTCAGTCCTGATTACTGCAGCAGGGCCCCTAGTGCTCCATGACACTTCAATCCTGATTTCTGCAGCAGGGCCCCTGGTGCTCTATGGTACTTCAGTCCTGATTACTGCAGCAGGGCCCCTAGTGCTCCATGACACTTCAATCCTGATTACTGTAGCAGGGCCCCTAGTGCTCTATGGTACTTCAGTCCTGATTACTGCAGCAGGGCCCCTAGTGCTCCATGACACTTCAATCCTGATTACTGTAGCAGGGCCCCTAGTGCTCTATGGTACTTCAGTCCTGATTACTGCAGCAGGGCCCTAGTGCTCCATGACACTTCAATCCTGATTACTGTAGCAGGACCCCTAGTGCTCCATGGCACTTCAGTCCTGATTACTGCAGCAGGGCCCCTAGTGCTCCATGACACTTCAGTCCTGATTACTGCAGCAGAGCCCCTAGTGCTCACGACACTTCAGTCCTGATTTCTGCAGCAGGGCCCCTAGTGCTCCACGACACTTCAGTCCTGATTACTGCAGCAGGGCCCTAGTGCTCCACGACACTTCAGTCCTGATTACTGCAGCAGGGCCCCTAGTGCTCCACGACACTTCAATCCTGATTACTGCAGCAGGGCCCCTAGTGCTCCACGACACTTCAGTCCTGATTACTGCAGCAGGGCCCCTAGTGCTCCATGACACTTCAATCCTGATTTCTGCAGCAGGGCCCCTAGTGCTCCACGACACTTCAGTCCTGATTACTGCAGCAGGGCCCCTAGTGCTCCATGACACTTCAATCCTGATTTCTGCAGCAGGGCCCCTAGTGCTCCACGACACTTCAATCCTGATTACTGTAGCAGGGCCCTTAGTGCTCAGCAACACTTCAATCCTGATTACTGCAGCAGGGCCCCTAGTGCTCCACAACACTTCAATCCTGATTACTGTAGCTGGGCCCCTAGTGCTCCACAACACTTCAATCCTGATTTCTGCAGCAGGGCCCCTAGTGCTCCACAACACTTCAATCCTGATTACTGTAGCAGGGCCCCTAGTGCTCCACAACACTTCAGTCCTGATTACTGCAGCAGGGCCCCTAGTGCTCCACAACACTTCAGTCCTGATTACTGCAGCAGGGCCCCTAGTGCTCCACAACACTTCAGTCTTGATTACTGCAGCAGGGCCCCTAGCGCTCCACAACACTTCAGTCCTGATTACTGCAGCAGGGCCCCTAGTGCTCCACAACACTTCAGTCCTGATTACTGCAGCAGAGCCCCTAGTGCTCCACAACACTTCAATCCTGATTACTGCAGCAGGGCCCCTAGTGCTCCACAACACTTCAGTCCTGATTACTGCAGCAGGGCCCCTAGTGCTCCACAACACTTCAGTCCTGATTTCTGCAGCAGGGCACCGTGTGCTCCACAACACTTCAGTCCTGATTACTGCAGCAGGGCCCCTAGTGCTCCACAACACTTCAATCCTGATTACTGCAGCAGGGCCCCTAGTGCTCCACAACACTTCAGTCCTGATTACTGCAGCAGGGCCCTAGTGCTCCACAACACTTCAGTCCTGATTTCTGCAGCAGGGCACCGTGTGCTCCACAACACTTCAATCCTGATTACTGTAGCAGGGCCCCTAGTGCTCCACAGCACTTCAATCCTGATTACTGCAGCAGGGCCCTAGTGCTCCATGACACTTCAATCCCGATTACTGCAGCAGGGCCTATGTGCTCCAAGACACTTCAATCCTGATTACTGCAGCAGGGCCCTAGTGCTCCAAGATACTTCAATCCTGATTACTGCAGCAGAGCCCCTAGTGCTCCACAGCACTTCAATCCCGATTACTGCAGCAGGGCCCCTAATGCTCCACGACACTTCAGTCCTGATTCTGCAGCAGGGCCCCGTGTGCTCCACAACACTTCAATCCTGATTTCTGCAGCAGGGCCCCTAGTGTTCCAAGACACTTCAATCCTGATTACTGCAGCAGGGCCCCTAGTGCTCTATGGTACTTCAGTCCTGATTACTGCAGCAGGGCCCCTAGTGCTCTATGGCACTTCAGTCCTGATTACTGCAGCAGGGCCCCTAGTGCTCCACAACACTTCAGTTCATATTTCTGTGACACTTCAGTCCTGATTTCTGTGTCAGGTTCCCCTGGTTCCCTCCAGCACTTCAATTCTGATTTCTGCAGCAGGGCCCCTAGTGCTCCATGACACTTCAATCCTGATTACTGCATAGGGCCCCTAGTGCTCCATGGCTCTTCAGTCCTGACTTCTGCAGCAGGGCCCTAGTGCTCTATGGTACTTCAGTCCTGATTACTGCAGCAGGGCCCTAGTGCTCCATGACACTTCAATCCTGATTTCTGCAGCAGGGCCCCTAGTGCTCCACGACACTTCAGTCCTGATTACTGCAGCAGGGCCCCTAGTGCTCCATGACACTTCAATCCTGATTTCTGCAGCAGGGCCCTAGTGCTCCATGACACTTCAGTCCTGATTACTGCAGCAGGGCCCCTAGTGCTCCATGACACTTCAATCCTGATTTCTGCAGCAGGGCCCCTAGTGCTCCACGACACTTCAATCCTGATTACTGTAGCAGGGCCCCTAGTGCTCCATGGCACTTCAGTCCTGATTACTGTAGCAGGGCCCCTAGTGCTCCATGACACTTCAATCCTGATTTCTGCAGCAGGGCCCCTAGTGCTCCATGACACTTCAATCCTGATTTCTGCAGCAGGGCCCCTAGTGCTCCACAACACTTCAATCCTGATTACTGTTGCTGGGCCCCTAGTGCTCCACAACACTTCAATCCTGATTTCTGCAGCAGGGCCCCTAGTGCTCCACAACACTTCAGTCCTGATTACTGTAGCAGGGCCCCTAGTGCTCCATGGCACTTCAGTCCTGATTTCTGCAGCAGGGCTCCTTGTGCTCTTTGGCACTTCAGTCCAGATTTCTGTGGCAGGGCCCCTAGTGCTTCTCATCACTTCTGTCCAGATTTCTGTGGCACATCAGTCCTGATTTCTGCAGCAGGGCCCTAGTGCTCCATGGCACTTCAGTTCAGATTTCTGTGACACTTCAGTCCTGATTTCTGTGGCAGGGCCCCCCGGTTCCCTCCTGCAGCAGGGCCCCTAGTGCTCCACAACACTTCAATCCTGATTACTGCAGCAGGGTCCCTAGTGCTCAGCGACACTTCAGTCCTGATTACTGCAGCAGGGCCCCTAGTGCTCCACAACACTTCAGTCCTGATTACTGCAGCAGGGCCCCTAGTGCTCCACAACACTTCAATCCTGATTACTGCAGCAGGGCCCCTAGTGCTCCACAACACTTCAATCCTGATTTCTGCAGCAGGTCCCCTAGTACTCCACAACACTTCAGTCCTGATTACTGCAGCAGGGCCCCTAGTGCTCCACAACACTTCAATCCTGATTACTGCAGCAGAGCCCCTAGTGCTCCACGACACTTCAGTCCTGATTTCTGCAACAGGGCCCTGTGTGCTCCACAACACTTCAATCCTGATTACTGGAGCAGGGCCCCTAGTGCTCCACAACACTTCAGTCCTGATTACTGCAGCAGGGCCCCCTAGTGCTCCACAACACTTCAGTCCTGATTACTGCAGCAGAGCCCCTAGTGCTCCACGACACTTCAATCCCGATTACTGCAGCAGGGCCCCTAGTGCTCCACGACACTTCAGTCCTGATTACTGTAGCAGGGCCCCTAGTGCTCCACGACACTTCAGTCCTGATTTCTGCAGCAGGGCCCCGTGTGCTCCACAACACTTCAATCCTGATTACTGCAGCAGGGCCCCTAGTGCTCCAAGACACTTCAATCCTGATTACTGCAGCAGGGCCCCTAGTGCTCTATGGTACTTCAGTCCTGATTACTGCAGCAGGGCCCCTAGTGCTCTATGGCACTTCAGTCCTGATTACTGCAGCAGGGCTCCTAGTGCTCTGCGACACTTCAGTTCAGATTTCTGTGACACTTCAGTCCTGATTTCTGTGTCAGGGTCCCCTGGTTCCCTCCAGCACTTCAATTCTGATTTCTGCAGCAGGGCCCCTAGTGCTCCATGGCTCTTCAGTCCTGATTTCTGCAGCAGGGCCCCTAGTGCTCTATGGTACTTCAGTCCTGATTACTGCAGCAGGGCCCCTAGTGCTCCATGACACTTCAATCCTGATTTCTGCAGCAGGGCCCCTAGTGCTCTATGGTACTTCAGTCCTGATTACTGCAGCAGGGCCCTAGTGCTCCATGACACTTCAATCCTGATTACTGTAGCAGGGCCCCTAGTGCTCTATGGTACTTCAGTCCTGATTACTGCAGCAGGGCCCCTAGTGCTCCATGACACTTCAATCCTGATTACTGTAGCAGGGCCCCTAGTGCTCTATGGTACTTCAGTCCTGATTACTGCAGCAGGGCCCCTAGTGCTCCATGACACTTCAATCCTGATTACTGTAGCAGGACCCCTAGTGCTCCACGGCACTTCAGTCCTGATTACTGCAGCAGGGCCCCTAGTGCTCCACGACACTTCAGTCCTGATTACTGCAGCAGAGCCCCAGTGCTCCGACACTTCAATCCTGATTTCTGCAGCAGGGCCCCTAGTGCTCCACGACACTTCAGTCCTGATTACTGCAGCAGGGCCCCTAGTGCTCCACGACACTTCAGTCCTGATTACTGCAGCAGGGCCCCTAGTGCTCCACGACACTTCAATCCTGATTACTGCAGCAGGGCCCCTAGTGCTCCACGACACTTCAGTCCTGATTACTGCAGCAGGGCCCCTAGTGCTCCATGACACTTCAATCCTGATTTCTGCAGCAGGGCCCTAGTGCTCCACGACACTTCAGTCCTGATTACTGCAGCAGGGCCCTAGTGCTCCATGACACTTCAATCCTGATTTCTGCAGCAGGGCCCCTAGTGCTCCACGACACTTCAGTCCTGATTACTGCAGCAGGGCCCCTAGTGCTCACGACACTTCAATCCTGATTACTGCAGCAGGGCCCTAGTGCTCCACGACACTTCAGTCCTGATTACTGCAGCAGGGCCCTAGTGCTCCATGACACTTCAATCCTGATTTCTGCAGCAGGGCCCCTAGTGCTCCACGACACTTCAGTCCTGATTACTGCAGCAGGGCCCTAGTGCTCCATGACACTTCAATCCTGATTTCTGCAGCAGGGCCCCTAGTGCTCCACCACACTTCAATCCTGATTACTGTAGCAGGGCCCTAGTGCTCAGCAACACTTCAATCCTGATTACTGCAGCAGGGCCCTAGTGCTCCACAACACTTCAATCCTGATTACTGTAGCTGGGCCCTAGTGCTCCACAACACTTCAATCCTGATTTCTTCAGCAGGGCCCTAGTGCTCCACAACACTTCAATCCTGATTACTGTAGCAGGGCCCTAGTGCTCCACAACACTTCAGTCCTGATTACGAGCAGGGCCCTAGTGCTCCACAACACTTCAGTCCTGATTACTGCAGCAGGCCCCTAGTGCTCCACAACACTTCAGTCTTGATTACTGCAGCAGGGCCCTAGCGCCCACAACACTTCAGTCCTGATTACTGCAGCAGGGCCCTAGTGCTCCACAACACTTCAGTCCTGATTACTGCAGCAGAGCCCCTAGTGCTCCACAACACTTCAATCCTGATTACTGCAGCAGGGCCCCTAGTGCTCCACAACACTTCAGTCCTGATTACTGCAGCAGGGCCCCTAGTGCTCCACAACACTTCAGTCCTGATTTCTGCAGCAGGGCACCGTGTGCTCCACAACACTTCAGTCCTGATTACTGCAGCAGGGCCCCTAGTGCTCCACAACACTTCAATCCTGATTACTGCAGCAGGGCCCCTAGTGCTCCACAACACTTCAGTCCTGATTACTGCAGCAGGGCCCCTAGTGCTCCACAACACTTCAGTCCTGATTTCTGCAGCAGGGCACCGTGTGCTCCACAACACTTCAATCCTGATTACTGTAGCAGGGCCCCTAGTGCTCCACAGCACTTCAATCCTGATTACTGCAGCAGGGCCCCTAGTGCTCCATGACACTTCAATCCCGATTACTGCAGCAGGGCCCTATGTGCTCCAAGACACTTCAATCCTGATTACTGCAGCAGGCCCCTAGTGCTCCAAGATACTTCAATCCTGATTACTGCAGCAGAGCCCCTAGTGCTCCACAGCACTTCAATCCCGATTACTGCAGCAGGGCCCCTAATGCTCCACGACACTTCAGTCCTGATTCTGCAGCAGGGCCCCGTGTGCTCCACAACACTTCAATCCTGATTTCTGCAGCAGGGCCCCTAGTGTTCCAAGACACTTCAATCCTGATTACTGCAGCAGGGCCCCTAATGCTCTATGGTACTTCAGTCCTGATTTCTGCAGCAGGGCCCCTAGTGCTCTATGGCACTTCAGTCCTGATTACTGCAGCAGGGCCCCTAGTGCTCCACAACACTTCAGTTCAGATTTCTGTGACACTTCAGTCCTGATTTCTGTGTCAGGGTCCCCTGGTTCCCTCCAGCACTTCAATTCTGATTTCTGCAGCAGGGCCCCTAGTGCTCCATGACACTTCAATCCTGATTACTGCAGCAGGGCCCCTAGTGCTCCATGGCTCTTCAGTCCTGACTTCTGCAGCAGGGCCCCTAGTGCTCTATGGTACTTCAGTCCTGATTACTGCAGCAGGGCCCCTAGTGCTCCATGACACTTCAATCCTGATTTCTGCAGCAGGGCCCCTAGTGCTCCACGACACTTCAGTCCTGATTACTGCAGCAGGGCCCCTAGTGCTCCATGACACTTCAATCCTGATTTCTGCAGCAGGGCCCCTAGTGCTCCATGACACTTCAGTCCTGATTACTGCAGCAGGGCCCCTAGTGCTCCATGACACTTCAATCCTGATTTCTGCAGCAGGGCCCCTAGTGCTCCACGACACTTCAATCCTGATTACTGTAGCAGGGCCCCTAGTGCTCCATGGCACTTCAGTCCTGATTACTGTAGCAGGGCCCCTAGTGCTCCATGACACTTCAATCCTGATTTCTGCAGCAGGGCCCTAGTGCTCCATGACACTTCAATCCTGATTTCTGCAGAGGGCCCTAGTGCTCCACAACACTTCAATCCTGATTACTGTTGCTGGGCCCCTAGTGCTCCACAACACTTCAATCCTGATTTCTGCAGCAGGGCCCCTAGTGCTCACAACACTTCAGTCCTGATTACTGTAGCAGGGCCCCTAGTGCTCCATGGCACTTCAGTCCTGATTTCTGCAGCAGGGCCTCTGTGCTCTTGGCACTTCAGTCCAGATTTCTGTGGCAGGGCCCTAGTGCTTCTCATCACTTCTGTCCAGATTTCTGTGGCACATCAGTCCTGATTTCTGCAGCAGGGGCCCTAGTGCTCCATGGCACTTCAGTTCAGATTTCTGTGACACTTCAGTCCTGATTTCTGTGGCAGGGCCCCGGTTCCCTCCTGCAGCAGGGCCCTAGTGCTCCACACACTTCAATCCTGATTACTGCAGCAGGGTCCCTAGTGCTCAGCACACTTCAGTCCTGATTACTGCAGCAGGGCCCTAGTGCTCCACAACACTTCAGTCCTGATTACTGCAGCAGGGCCCTAGTGCTCCAACACTTCAATCCTGATTACTGCAGCAGGGCCCCTAGTGCTCCACAACACTTCAATCCTGATTTCTGCAGCAGGTCCCTAGTACTCACAACACTTCAGTCCTGATTACTGCAGCGGGCCCCTAGTGCTCCACAACACTTCAATCCTGATTACTGCAGCAGAGCCCTAGTGCTCCACGACACTTCAGTCCTGATTTCTGCAACAGGGCCCTGTGTGCTCCACAACACTTCAATCCTGATTACTGGAGCAGGGCCCTAGTGCTCCACAACACTTCAGTCCTGATTACTGCAGCAGGGCCCCCTAGTGCTCCACAACACTTCAGTCCTGATTACTGCAGCAGAGCCCCTAGTGCTCCACGACACTTCAATCCCGATTACTGCAGCAGGGCCCCTAGTGCTCCATGACACTTCAGTCCTGATTACTGTAGCAGGGCCCCTAGTGCTCCACGACACTTCAGTCCTGATTTCTGCAGCAGGGCCCCGTGTGCTCCACAACACTTCAATCCTGATTACTGCAGCAGGGCCCCTAGTGCTCCAAGACACTTCAATCCTGATTACTGCAGCAGGGCCCCTAGTGCTCTATGGTACTTCAGTCCTGATTACTGCAGCAGGGCCCCTAGTGCTCTATGGCACTTCAGTCCTGATTACTGCAGCAGGGCTCCTAGTGCTCTGAGACACTTCAGTTCAGATTTCTGTGACACTTCAGTCCTGATTTCTGTGTCAGGGTCCCCTGGTTCCCTCCAGCACTTCAATTCTGATTTCTGCAGCAGGGCCCCTAGTGCTCCATGGCTCTTCAGTCCTGATTTCTGCAGCAGGGCCCCTAGTGCTCTATGGTACTTCAGTCCTGATTACTGCAGCAGGGCCCCTAGTGCTCCATGACACTTCAATCCTGATTTCTGCAGCAGGGCCCCTAGTGCTCTATGGTACTTCAGTCCTGATTACTGCAGCAGGGCCCCTAGTGCTCCATGACACTTCAATCCTGATTACTGTAGCAGGGCCCTAGTGCTCTATGGTACTTCAGTCCTGATTACTGCAGGGGGCCCCTAGTGCTCCATGACACTTCAATCCTGATTACTGTAGCAGGGCCCCTAGTGCTCTATGGTACTTCAGTCCTGATTACTGCAGCAGGGCCCCTAGTGCTCCATGACACTTCAATCCTGATTACTGTAGCAGGACCCCTAGTGCTCCACGGCACTTCAGTCCTGATTACTGCAGCAGGGCCCCTAGTGCTCCACGACACTTCAGTCCTGATTACTGCAGCAGAGCCCCTAGTGCTCCACGACACTTCAATCCTGATTTCTGCAGCAGGGCCCCTAGTGCTCCACGACACTTCAGTCCTGATTACTGCAGCAGGGCCCCTAGTGCTCCACGACACTTCAGTCCTGATTACTGCAGCAGGGCCCCTAGTGCTCCACGACACTTCAATCCTGATTACTGCAGCAGGGCCCCTAGTGCTCCACGACACTTCAGTCCTGATTACTGCAGCAGGGCCCCTAGTGCTCCATGACACTTCAATCCTGATTTCTGCAGCAGGGCCCCTAGTGCTCCACGACACTTCAGTCCTGATTACTGCAGCAGGGCCCCTAGTGCTCCATGACACTTCAATCCTGATTTCTGCAGCAGGGCCCCTAGTGCTCCACGACACTTCAATCCTGATTACTGTAGCAGGGCCCTTAGTGCTCAGCAACACTTCAATCCTGATTACTGCAGCAGGGCCCCTAGTGCTCCACAACACTTCAATCCTGATTACTGTAGCTGGGCCCCTAGTGCTCCACAACACTTCAATCCTGATTTCTGCAGCAGGGCCCCTAGTGCTCCACAACACTTCAGTCCTGATTACTGCAGCAGGGCCCCTAGTGCTCCATGGCACTTCAGTCCTGATTTCTGCAGCAGGGCTGCTTGTGCTCTTTGGCACTTCAGTCCAGATTTCTGTGGCAGGGCCCCTAGTGCTTCTCATCACTTCTGTCCAGATTTCTGTGGCACGTCAGTCCTGATTTCTGCAGCAGGGCCCCTAGTGCTCCATAGCACTTCAGTTCAGATTTCTGTGACACTTCAGTCCTGATTTCTGTGGCAGGGCCCCCCGGTTCCCTCCAGCACTTCAATTCTGATTTCTGCAGCACAGCCCCTAATGCTCCGTGGCACTTCAGTCCTGATTTCTGTAGCAGGGCCCCTAGTGCTCTGTGGTACTTCAGTCCTGATTTCTGCGACAGGGCTTCCAGGAATTTGCTGCAGTGTTTATTCCTCCAACATGAATTATCCATTTCTGTGACAGAATGCAGTCCTGCTATTGCCTTAAATAGTATGTGATGTCATTGATGACATCAAGTGCTGAGCATAGTGGAAGGGCTTCAGGATAAACAATGCATGGAGGAGAACCAAGCACTATGGAAATGCTGTATATCTGAAGGGGAAAAAAAGATCTGAAGCAACGAGCTCTGCAGCAGTACAAATATTCTGCAGCATGGCGAAAATTCGAGGGAAAATTCTGTGGGCATGGAATCACAGAATACCAGGGTTCTAGCTTATAATACAGGCAATAGGAATGTCACAAGCAGTGAAAAGTATATCACAGGTAAAGGTGAGGAGAGAGCAGGGTTATGAGCAGGAGCAAATGTAAGTAGTGTATCCTTGAATTTATTACAATTACGTATTGTTTTTTATACATAAATATTATGTAACTGTAATTTATTACAAATGTTTGAGACCAGAGCAGTGTGCAGAATTTTGCTGATGGAATCTGTGCAGAATGGCAATTCCAATTTTGAAATGCTTTTCGGAATGCCTTTTTTTTTTAGTTCTGTGGAATTTCGAAAACCATTGCTTGGTGAACTGCAGAATAATGTTTTGCAGATGATGTAATCTGTGGCATATTATTCCGCAAGGAAAATAAATCCAGCAGTCTGCATATTGGAATGAAAGTCCGTGGTTTATGTAAATTGTAAACTGCGCATTTATAATCTATGGGTTTGTTTTCTGTCAGGGTTCTTTGCTCCTGGGCCGAGGCAGGCAAGGCTCCCATCAGTCCTGTCCCCACCACCCCGCCGGCAACCACCTCCACAGGACTTACCATATCCAGCCCCGTCTTCCCCATGGATTGCCCCTGTTCTGGGGCCAGGGAGGGGAGGGCAGTCCTCCTCCCAGAGTCACTCATCCAGATCTTGGGCTGGCTGGGCCCTGGCGATGGCGCGGGTAGAGGGTCATGATGCAGCACGTCATGCATGCTTACTTCACTGTTTTTGCCTCCGGTTTTTCCTGTTCCTCCCTGTAGCTGAGACATGCACATCCACGCATGTACATGGAGGCATGCATGCAGCAAAGAAGTCCTGCAGGTCTCTCCCTTCAATGCCACTTCTGTCCTGTACTGCCACCAGGCCACCACCTGATGGCAGTCTTGTGGCTGAACTAGCAACCATCCCTCTCCAGGGATGCTTGATTCTCTTCCTTCCCGGACACCCCCAGCAACCCGAGACCACTCTTGATTTCGGGTCGCCAGCGTGGTGCCTGGTAGCTTTTCCGCTATGCCACTCAAGCCAACTCTTTAATCCATTTTTAATAACAGCATTCTGCTTTCAGAATTTTGAAATTTTATTTCTGTGGGACTCAAGGCTAGTGAAGTTTATTATGCTCAGCTTCTCTCCCCTTGTTCAGTCATCAAATGATACTTTGGAGATCATAGGTTTGAATCCCACCACAGCCACCATTGCCCCACCTGGTGACCTTTAGCAAGTCTTTAAGTACCCTTATGCTTCGGTCCCACTCATCATTAAAGCAAGGTAAAAGTAGGCTCCCCATACACACACACACTCACTCACACAGAGATACGCACACTCACACACCCAGTCACAAGTAGCCCCCCACATAGAGACACACACAGTCACACACACACACTAAACGCACACCGGGAAGGCTATGCCTATGGTTCAATGGGGCAGAGCAAATAACCACACTCCGATCAGGCCTTAAAAGGCTGCTCCCCCTTCCTACTCCCATGAATATTTTCTCATTGTGGCCGGAGCTGTGGCTGCTGTGCTCCTGGGTTTTTGGCCACCCCCGGTTGCTGGTGTTTGTGGCTCCCTTTTTCACTTTGTTTTGCTCCCATCCACCCGGCTGCTGCCGTCTGCCTCTCTCTGGTTCATTCCATCTCTTCCCTCCTGCCCTTTCGTTTGCTGCCTGCATGACCACCGTCACAAAGCGACTCTTCAGACGCAACCACAAAAAACAAACAAAACAAAAAAAACGTTGACGCTCAACCCTTCTTTCTGCTCTGTTCTTGCCCTACCACCGCATGTCTCTAATGATATAATTTCTGTTGTCCTAGTCTTACATGCAGGATCCATATACATTCATTATTGTAAACCCTGCTTCAGCTGCTGGTGTTTAATTAATTTATTATTATATCTCCCTAGTTACGTAGTGGTTTGGTATCATGATGCCTCATTGGTGGCTCTGTTTTTTCCATGGCGGGGGACTGCGGTGTCGCAGTGGGCATTGGGGCTCTGGGTAGCACAAGCAGCTTCATGTTGGTTCATGTTCTTATTCAGTTGCCTCTATGGCACTACATATACTTTTGCACATCAGCCTTCATGGCATCATGCAATCAGCATCTCAAGTTTCTTCGTACTCGAACCTCACCACTTCACAAACCAGCTTTGCAGCCTCCTCCTACCTAACCGTCGTCTGCGGGCTTCACCTGACCGTTACCATCTCTCCTACTTGTAAACTTCAATTCAGTCCTAATTTGGCTTCTTAATGGACCTGGTTGGCAGGCACTCCTGTGGCTACAAATTGTAATCTGCTTATCTACACCCCCACATCAGGGTCCCCATCACTCAGTCCAACCTACGAGAAGGTCTAATCATCATGATTGACTATCCGAGCATGACCCATGTGCAGGTCCCATGCTACATCTCGACTTTTTCTTTCCATTTCGGAGACATGCCAACCGTGACCATTACTTCCCTGGCTCAGGGCTAGCTTGTAGCCAATGGTCTCGCTCTGTACCCACGAACTCCGCATCTTGAGCATGTGAAACTCGAAGCAGGATCCTTCTCATCTGGCGCATGGTGGGAATGTTTTCACTCCAGGTGGACCTTCAGTTGTCAACTCTACCAACAGCACCTCTAGATGTAGAATTTAAGACTTCAGCAGCGAGGGATGGGGCTGTCACTGGCAGGTCCTCTTTAGCTGTCCAAGGTGGTTCAGAGGCACCCTCTAAGTTATTCTCCCTACGACCGCCTCATGTTCACCCAGTTTGTTCTTAGATCTGTAGGCCAGCTAAGTGCCTTGGCAGTCATTACTCTCCTCCCACCTTGGAGGTTCATACCACGTTCAAGCATATACTTTGTTGCAGATTTCGCTTGCAACCCTTCATGGCTTTCTTGTTAGAGGGATAGAGTGAGAGTATTCCCCTAAACTGGACATTCCACTCCTGCATTGGCCTACTAAATTGCAGTAGCCGAGCCGTCACTAAACAAAATATCCCAAAGCCTGAAGGGAAGGCAACCTAGGCCTTGGATCTCCAGAGAGGTTTCCTCCTCAGAGGGGTTTTTCCTCTCCTCCATGCCAATGGCCATAATTCCTAGCTAGGTTCAGTAATATTCCCTAGGTTTCATAGATAGGTTTCTGCTTTTGGATGGAGATGGATGGTGACCCCATGGCTGCTCTCTCTCCCCTTAGGAAGTCCTACCTTCATTCAGACCTACGAGCAGGTCACTGTTCATCCATTGTTTACTGCTACTCAATCAAGCTCCTGTCTATACTACACCTACCAACCTACGTTCAGGTGTTCAATACAGATAAACGTTCGTCATGTCATATGTGCTGCTCAACACTCTTTCTGGGCTCCTTTCTATGGTACCTTTAGTCAGTGGAATCATTTCTGCAACACCTCTAGGAGTGGAACCCTCCTCTATGATTCCTTACCTTCATACCCCTACAGGGTGGTATATCCCATGGATAGGGAGGCAAACAGCTAAAGATTATCCAAGTCGCACAAGCATAACACTGTACCAAGTTGCATAGACCCATTGAATGTGAAGACTATGCCTGTGGTTTAGGGGAGCGGAGCAACTAACCACGCTCCCAATCAGGCCTTAAAAGGCTGCTCCCCTACCTACTCCCATAAACGTTTTCTCGTTACCCCACCATCCTCCCCTCCTCTTCTAGTGACTCGTCTCTCTCTCTCTCTCTCTCTCTCTCCTGCGGACTCCTTCCTAAGGTATCTTTAGCCGAGGGAATCATTCCCACAGCACCTCTAGGGGTGGAACCCTCCTCTAGAGTTCCTTGCCTTTGTACCCCTACAGGGTGGTATATCCCACGGATAGGGAGGTGAACAGCCAAAGACTATCCAAGTCACGCAAGCTTGACACTATACCAAGTTATGCAGGCCCATTGAAACAGATACACACACTGACTCATGCACTCGGTCACAAACAGCGCCCCCACACAGAGACACACACACAGGCACACACACACACAGGCACACTCACACACACATATTCACTCATGCACCAGTCACAAGTAGCCTCCCCTGCAAAGAAACACTCTCACACACACACACAGATGCACTCACACGCACACACACACACACACACATATGCACTTACAGGTGCTCACACACATACACACACACACTCACACACACTCACATACACTCACACACATATATGCTCACAGACACACACTCATGCACCAGTCACAAGTAACCCACTACACAGACAGACAGACAGACACACACACACACACACACACACACACACTTGAGATCAGCCGTAATCCTCAGTTGGTGTCAGCAGGGTCCACATATTAAACCCCTCCATGTGAATTTTCGGAGCTTTAATTCTTTATTAATGAGGACATTTGCATGAAGACGGATTTGCTGACCCGTCAGTATTATTTGCTCTGACTGCTGCCTTACCTGCCCATAGTCCTAACTCCCTGCTGGTGACATCATTATTGTTTCCGTGACAAAAGACAGTGATGTCATCAGCAAAAGAGTATTATTCCAGGACAGGAGTAAGCAACAGGATCCACCCACCCCACCCCATGTCGCACCTGGAATTAAGTCTCTGCTCAGCGTGCCTCTCACAGTTACCACTTTTAAATAAAAAATAAATAAATAGTCTAAGGGGTAAAGAATCTGTTTGAATGAAAATGTTTTCAGTAATATGAAGTGGAAGGTTCTGGAATTCAAACTGTGGAGGGAGTAGCTGAGTTCTCCAATGCCAACTGTAAATTTTTAAATCTCTTTAATAACCAGTTTGAACTTCACTAAGGTTTAAAATGTTTTTTTTTTAATTATTTACCCAGGTTTGCCCACGTGAGATACAATATCTTGTTGTCCAGCTTCCGTCCATTTTATCAGCTGGGTGAGCTGGGATGCTGGGAGGTCAAATTGCTCGCTCAAGGTCACACGGTGAGTAGTTGGCTCTGGCAGGGTTTCAACCTGTGATCTTCAGGTCCCCAAGACAGTGCTCTGACCACTAGACAGAACGGCCTCTTTAGCTTGGATCTAGGAGGGAAAGACTGCTCACTGCCAGGTACAAGCAAGGCAGTACTGTTAGGGGATGGCAGGACTGCACAGAACTGTGCGTGTGGGGCAAATGAGAAGCAGGCCGTCAGAATTCTGTGGGGTTCCGGTTGGGTTAATTATAGCTATGAGCTCATGTTTCCTGACAGGCAGCCAGCAGTGGGGGCTGTCAGCCTGGATACACTGTCTTTGATGTCTTCAGGACAGCTGTGACAGTAATGGGATGCCTTCGACTCTGAAGGTGTGTGGAAGGCCATTCTCGACTCTGAATGTGCCTGGAAGGCCATTCTCAGCTCTGAAGGTGTCTGGAAGGCCATTCTCACACTCGCACGCACCCCTGGGATGCACAACTTTTAAAGCGACAATTATGCTTTGCTCACTCATGGTGTGATAGTAACGCCCTGCTGAGAAGATACTGGCATCTGGGAATGCGGCTTAGGGGCCGGGTAGTGCAATGACTCTTGCAGTTCCTCTGACCTCTGTTCTAGTTTTAGACTCCTGGGATAGTATTCTGGGGCCTGGAAGATTCCATTCTCAAGTTATATTCTCTTTCTTTTTCATTTATTAATGTTTCAAGTACTCAGCAAATCACGTGCAAATAATTGATAATATACTGTGTGTGGATTTCTATACACTCAATTTTCTTGTGGTAGGTCAGTTCAAAGGTCATCAACCATACCTCTCAACCTCCTGCCTCATAAATCAGGGACATGGCTTAAAAAAATCAGGGACAAAGGACCAAAATCAGGGACATATCTTCAAAATTAGAGAGATCCACCCAGAAAGCTGGTAGAATATGGGGTTTAGTGCAAAACGCATTTTCTAAAGAAGAACAAGTCTGTAACTTTAAGGCTTGACATTGTTTTGTGCTTACGGTTCCCACTGTTGGGCCACAAAAACACAAATTTTAGGAGGGACACAGTAAAATTTTGAGGCAAAATCAGTGACGTCCCTGAAAATCAGGGACACTTGAGAGGTATGTCACCAACAGTTGTTGCAGTACAGTTGAAAGGTCACGAAAGGTTTCTGAAGTAGTGACATCACTACTGTACTTCAGTAACTCTTCCTTTTGAAATTTTCCCCAACAGTCTCTTCTTATGAGGCCCCCCCCACCCAAAATACATATTTGCTATTCATATTTTACAATTCAGATTTTTAAAGTAATTTGTTTATCTGCTTTTACTAGGAACAGAAGCACTACAGCCCACTCTGTTTTATTTACTCATGTGCTATAAAACCTACATAGTATAAAAAATAATATAGAAGCAACCAAAGCACTACTGTTTCCATCTTGGGGTTGAGATGACATCAGGGACCTACAGATCTTCACTCTCGAGGTCTCTAGGATATAATCTAAGCCCCTCAGTGGACACACCTCCTTGCTGCATATGTCTGCCCATACATTATTCTGTACACTACTCAAACTTCCCTCTCAGAGTTCCTATGATGTCATCTCAACCTCTCGGTGGAAACACAATCTTGTTATGTATGGTTGCCTGTACATTATTCTATATATATAGTGCAATATATGGTTATGGTCTACTTTGTATAGTAACTGATACTCTCTGTTGCACCATAGGCATGACATCAGAACAAGGGAACAATAACGTTCACACATTTTGGGCTAAAGCTGTCCCAGTGACTCGGCGGTAGCGACACTTATCTCCAGACCCGGATTTGTGAGTGAACTTGAGTTGCTGTGGGATGTCCACGGTGGGGGAGGATTGAACATCCAGGGGACTGCTGTCCTCTGCTGGGTAGGGGAGGCTCACTGCTCTGCTGTCAGTTGCCAACAGATGGAGGCCTGGTGACAGTGCAGGTGTGAGCGACGCAAAGCATGGACACTGTGAGACTGACGCAGCACATGTATCTCTCCACATAGCGTTCGCTGATGTCATACCTCATCAAGAGAGCACCAGGAGAACAGAAGAAAATGGTGGAGGTGGGGGGCAGGCAAGAATGAAGCTCTGCCAGCTTTCCCCCAGCCCATGCAACCACCCCACCTAGGATGCTGGACCTCAGTCTGGATGATCATACCGTGGGGGGCTCTTCCTCCTAGCCCTACCATGGGAGGTAATCCGTGGGGGAACCATGGGTCAGGTAAGTCCTGTGGAGGTGGTTGCCAGTCAGGGGAGACGAGGACAGGGCTGAGAGCTGTCCACTCCATTCGCAGAGAAACACCATTATTGAAAAAAGTATAGGGCTAAGAGGATGCTGGGCTGCCTAAGAAGGGGATTCACCAGCAGAAGATGTCATGCTGCCATTATACAGACCCGGAGTGTGGCTACACCAGGAGTTCTGTGTACTGTACTGTAAGAAGGGGATTCACCAGCAGAAGATGTCATGCTGCTGTTATACAGACCCGTAGTGTGGCTACACCAAGAGTTCTGTGTACTGTACTGTAAGAAGGGGATTCACCAGCAGAAGATGTCATGCTGCCGTTATACAGACCCGTAGTGTGGCTACACCAAGAGTTCTGTGTACTGTACTGTAAGAAGGGGATTCACCAGCAGAAGATGCCATGCTGCTGTTATACAGACCCGTAGTGTGGCTACACCAGGAATTCTGTGTACTGTACTGTAAGAAGGGGATTCACCAGCAGAAGATGTCATGCTGCCGTTATACAGACCCGTAGTGTGGCTACACCAGGAGTTCTGTGTACTGTACTGTAAGAAGGGGATTCACCAGCAGAAGATGCCATGCTGCTGTTATACAGACCCGTAGTGTGGCTACACCAAGAGTTCTGTGTACTGTACTGTAAGAAGGGGATTCACCAGCAGAAGATGCCATGCTGCTGTTATACAGACCCGTAGTGTGGCTACACCAGGAGTTCTGTGTACTGTACTGTAAGAAGGGGATTCACCAGCAGAAGGTGTCATGCTGCCGTTATACAGACCCATAATGTGGCTACACCAGGGGTTCTGTGTACTGTACTGTAAGAAGGGGATTCACCAGCAGATGTCATGCTGCCGTTATACAGACCCATAATGTGGCTACACCAGGAGTTCTGTGTACTGTACTGGAACCCCAATTAAGTATGGGTATTAACCAGCTGGAGGTGGTGCAAAGAACAGCCATGTAAATTATTCAAACTGTTTGTTTCCTTTGGCGCTGGCACTAGGGGTTGACCAGTTCTCAAACAGTGTCACTCCAGATCGGTCTCCTCCTACATCATGCTCTATGGACCGGTGGTACAAGACCTGCTGGGTACTGCTATCTTGGCAGCCACGGTGGCCTATTTCTGGTCAGTTTCAGCCACTGATATCTGCAGGGGTGCTACCTGGCATACAGTCCATACTTTCACTAAACCTTATGGTTTTGATATGCTTTCTTGTAGGAGGGCAGATTTTGGCCTTGCCATTATGCAAGGTCTGTGCTCCTTAGGGGTCAGTCCACTTTTGTTGCCACCGAGTTGAGTTGGTACTGCTTAGTGATCGCCCCGTGTATCATGGCTCCACGGAGACAGCCTGCAGAAGGCAGTTTT
Organism: Neoceratodus forsteri; assembly: GCA_016271365.2. NCBI lineage: Eukaryota > Metazoa > Chordata > Ceratodontiformes > Ceratodontidae > Neoceratodus > Neoceratodus forsteri. The sequence continues at coordinate 298,915,213 of JADMNL010000026.1, forward strand.
CTTGCCATTCATCCAATCAGCATGCAGAGCCACTCTACCTGTTATCTGGTGTACAGTGTGCCGACGTGCAGCAGAGCTCCGAGGAAGCGTTCCATTTCAATGCTAGAGGAGAACAGAACAATAAAATATAAAAAAAAGACTCTAAACTGATAATTAATCACTCAAGCTAAACTTGAGCAATTTATAATAAGATGAAAGGGCCTCCGAAGGATGTTTCTTACAGTATAAGAGACTCCTCTCCTGAGGTTTGGGCAGGCAGAACCACTCAGCTTCGGTTCATGGTTCTTTTGCTCAAACCTCACACCCAGTGTATACCATAAGGGACATCCCCCAGAGGTCCTATTAATTCATAATAACAGTTGGCCTTTGATAGGATTTCTATAAAGCCATACCCCTCACACCCCTTGATCCCCTTGGTATGCCTTCCTTTCCAGCTCTCAGCATAACATTTCATAGTCAGAAATCACTTTTGTCTCCTGACGCCACTGTCTGTGTGGTGGACAGTGTTTGCTTTGTTCCCATGTCTCAATGTGCATGATTAGTGGGGGCCATCCCAAATCTAGGGCAGGGAGAATTGGTTCGGATAAGCTCAGAGCCACCCGGAGCCAGTGCCGTTTTTTGTAAACCAACCATTTCAGAACCGTTTTTTTCAGGTTTTGATAAGGATCTGATAATTTTCAAAGCACTGCAGCTTAATAGACCCTCAGCAGGTCTTTATATACTAAAAAGACTGATGGCTGTGGTGGTAAAACCCAAAAGGGGGCAGGGGCAGTGTAGTGCGACTCCAGGTTGTTGTTAGATTCTTCACTGACAACACCTTAAAGGCGGACAATGATAGATAAGAAACACCTTTTTCACTTTAAACCGAAAGGTTCTGGAAGTTCTGATAAGGCCTGGATAACTCTCAGACTATTTCATGGCTTGTTAGAACCTTATTTATTTATTTATTACATTCTTGGATTAATACCTTTGAGCTAATAGCTCTTTACGTAGGTTCCACATCAGAGAAAGTATGAGACAATACATATAAATAAAGAACAGATATTACAAGGAATTATAAGTACATGATACATTTGGTGGATAAACAAGAAAGTCAGATATGAATGGAATAAAGTCATCCATGGTGGGGGGCAGAATAAGTGAGGTACCTGCTGAGCCACTACAGCAAGCAATATAGTGGGTGGTGCCACTATAGCAGAACAGGTAGTAGGAGCAGCCAGATAGGCCTTGTCAGGGGTGGGAGAGGGGGAACATGGGTGGGGAAGTGAGGGGGTAGGAAGAAGGTGACTGGAGCTAGTGGCAGTCACAGTGAGCTCCAAGTGAGAGCTTCTGCTTCGGGTTTATTTTGAAGGCTCCAAGTGTGGGGAGACTGGCAATGTTATCCCAAAGGGAGTTGATCCACTGCGGTGCCCTGAATGCGAAGGACCGTTGACCTTGGGAAGTGCGGCATTTGGGGGTTAGGAAGAGCCGGTGTTCAGAATTTCTTGTGGGATGGGAGTTGGTGCAGGGAAGAAGCAATTATTGAACCCCTGTCAGTAGTTGACCAAGGTGAATTTTTTTGGCTAGGAGGCAGGTTTGGTACTTCAGTTGATCTTGGAGTGGGAGCCAATTAGACTTGGAGTAAAGTTTGCAGATATGAGTCAGTCTTGGCACTCGTAGAATCTTTTAGAATCTCAGAAACCTTTGTGGTTCTCCCATCCATACCCAAATCTTGAGGTTGGTGGACATTTAGAAATCCATTCACTGACAATGAGAAGCAGAAGTAGCTGGGTGCTGCTCACGTTACATAGGTGACGTGCTCTGATCACATGCATGCAGTTATACCGAATCAGGCCACCTCATCCTTCAGAAGCTTCTCATGAGCTCCTGCTGACCACTTGCAGCACAATGTGTTGTGGCTCTGTGGAGATCCTCTGGAAGATCTACTAATAGCTAGTAAACAAGAAACCACACCAGCCATGGTAAATCCACCAGTATACCCACAACCTGTCGGGGTATATTACTTTAATAACTGGTAAACAAGAAACCTTTAATTATTCTTAGACACACTGGGCAGGCTGTTCAAAAAGGGCGGACACAGCATTTGCATCTGGTAATCTGGAAACATGCTGTATCTGTCCATGCAGATGCATCCAGATGTGTGCATTGTATACACATACATCTGGAGGCATCTGCAACATTTATTTTTTTCTATGGAGCTTTTGATCCCACAGGGGCTGGCAGGTAGGTGTGGTCTCTCTCTCTCTCTCTCTGAGGGCTCCATTCTGCCCCTATTCAGGGCATCAAGGAACCTGCCAGCGTCCCCTTTTCCACTTTCTCTTGTCCCTATTGCTGGGGCACGCACGTCAATGTACGCACACGGAGGCGCGCTCTTGTTGCAGAGTCCTGCAGCACCCTCCTATCTTTGGCATCCACAGACCCGCACTACCTTCGGGCCGCCACCCAGGGGCAGTCATTTGGTGAGAATACCAGTCCACCCTCCCTGGGAGAGGAGAGCAGTTCTGTGGACGCTCGATCCTCTCCTTCCCTGACCGATCCCCAGAAACCCATGTTCGTCATCGAACACAGGTCGCTGGTGTGGCAGGAGGTAAAGCATCAGTGCCTCAGCCCTCTGCACCACTGGGCAGGCATATCTGCAACTTTTCATGTGTCAGTTTCGGCTACAACTGTGGGAGTTGCGTCCATTGTTCGGACACAACTGCAGAATTGTGTCCTGAAAGTTAGACCAAATTTTGTGGTCTAACTTTTCAGGCAGAATCCTGCCCTCGTGTCTGAAAAAATGGACGCATTTCTATTCAAATATTGTCAACTGTCTTCCCAATCCATGCAGTGAGCTAAGACCTGACCACATGAAAAGAAAAAAAAATCCCTTCCCAGCTGTCCTCGTGGCACTGTGTGGTGGGAACTGCTTTGGCATTCTGGCGGCCTAGGTTCGTGCCCTGAGCATGGGACATCAGGAGCGGAAGCCAGAAGGGATGGCGCAGAGCATCCTCACAGACACTCTCTTCCCAGCAGAGGGCTCAGTGCAGCGCTGCACCCAGTGTGATACCTGGTAGTGGTATACTGGTAGCGCTGAGCAGAAACTTTGAATTCCGAATTTACAAAAAAAAGTCACATTTTTAGAAATTCCAGCTTTAGTGAATTTTTGGAAATTCTGACTTTTGCAACATCCTAATCCTCTGTCCGATACATGTTCATCCCTTTCCACAAAATGTTCTACTGAACTGTGGAATAGTACACATGAGCTGCGGAATGTCCATTCTGAGGAATTCCATTCCGCTGTTTAATACATTAATCTGCAATGCATGTAATCACTCTGCAGTTCAGTGATCCATTCTGCAGATTTCTTTCTGCAGTTTAATGCATTATTTCACAATCCATGCCTTCATGCAGCTATCATAAGTCGGACTTTTGCGAACCCTGATGAAGACCCAGGATTTCGGGTTGCTATGTAGGGGTTGTCAGCACTGTTTTCTGACAAGCTGTGTCTTATGAATATTTAAATAAAAAATCGCAGTTTATTTTTCTGAAAGTCAGCTTTGGTGTTTGCCCAGTTCTTTTTCGTTTTTTGGACTTTTGCGAACATTGGCAAAGTACATTTCAAAAACATGGAAGTGAAATTCTGATTTTCACATAATTCTACCTGTGGAATTATATTTTCACACAGCATCACCTAGTGGAGATTCTGCTGGTAACCTGGGTGACCTCACATTGCATGGCACTTTCCCAGTGGCATCAGCAGCATACGTGAGGTGGGCATGGTTAGAGATGTGGCGAAGTTTTAATTCATGGCGGAAGTGGCTGTAAAGTGGCAAAAATTTGCATTTGCGGAGCTTCGCAAAGTTTTCCTAGATCTCAGCAACTACAACTCTGCTCGTATCGCAAACTTTTCACCATGAATTGTGGAATTTTATGTGAAAAGTTCTGCACTATGCAGGCAAAATTCCGCACTTAGCGGCAAAATATCGTACTTTGCAGATCGATCCATGATGATAACAGCCAAGGAGAAAACACTCTATTAGAGACAAGTGTATGGGTGGGATTGTCACCACCCACATCCACCAGGGTGCAGCCCCCCAGGACCATGTCACTGGCTATCATGAACTTATCCCGGAGTATGCTGTAGGGGCTGCTGGAAATGGGGACTCCATCCTGGCAGGACGAGGGTAAGTTGACGGGCAAAAATGATGTGGTTAAAGGCGGACATTGCACTGACTAGGAAGAGGCACAGGACAGGAGCTGGAGGTGAATCATCATCTCAAATAAAAGTGCAGTGATAAAATAAACCATGTCAATATCAAAAATGGAAAATCCCTTCCGTCTGGGAAAGAAAGGTGCCAATATAATGACTTCCAAATGACTTTTAAAATGATTAGGATTTGCGCGTGTTTGCCAGGTGCACTAGTGGCTATTAGAAGGGTTTTGAAGCGCAGCACGGACGAGAAGAATGTGACAGATTTTTTCATAAGCTCTCTGCTTTGACATAGCCCGCCTCCCCCAACAAAAGTGACAGATCAGTTCCCATGAAATACCTGAACAACAAAGAAAGATATTCAACAAACATGTCTCTCTGGCCCAATGTTAGCGACTGCAGAAAGGCTGCTCATCGGATCCAGTACCATCTTCCCTTACTTGATCTGTGCCATCATTTCACACCAGAAGGGGAGAAAACATTATATCTGCTTATTCCCCGGGCACCTTAATAATACAGTATTGAAGTAACTGAAGGGAGGACTCTGAGTTTGAGATCAGGGATGTGCAGTGGAATTGAGCGATTCAGTAGGGTTTTATAGGAATTTTGATTTTGAATCCTATTTAATTCTGATTCGATAAGGATCTCAGAATCAGAACTGGAATTGGAATCCTATAAATCGGAATTCTGAAATCCTAATTTCCTATGTTAAAACCTTTTACTTATAGCGTAAGTATTAGGATTTTCAGACTGCAGTTGCCTGTGGTCAAAGCACTCAAGGTGGGAGTGGGATTTTTTTATTCATCCCAGTGCTCAGACAGCTACTATCACCAGCACCTCCCCCTCCAATCCCGTCACCCGCTGTCTGGGGGTCTTACTTAAGTAATAACCTGAATCTTAACCCACTTTTTGAGTAGCTTGGGGGTGGGCAACAAGATGGTAACCTGGGTAAGAAACTGGTTAGGGGATAGGAGATAAAAGGTAGTGGTAAACGGAGTTCACTCCGAGGAAGGGAGGGTGACCAGAAGGGTAATTCAAAGTTCAGTGCTGGGACCAGAACTCTTTTATGTCTTTATTAGTGACATAGCAGGGGAGCTAGAAGGGAAGATCTGCCTCTTTGCAGATGACACCAAGCTCTGCAACAGAGTGGACACTCCGGTGGGGGTGGGGGTGGGCAAAGGATATGCAGAGATCTGAAAAAAACTAGAGGACTGGTCAGGGGCATTTCAGCATGATTTTAATGGAGCAAAAGTGCAAAATAATTCATTTCGGCTGTAGAAACCCAGGGGTGGAGTGATAATGACAACAACCAAGCAGGAAAGAGACCTGGGGGTAATCATATTAGATGATCTAAAGGTGGCCAGGCAGAGTGACAAGGCAGTCGGGATGGCTACTGGGATGCTGGGATGCATAAGAAGAGGTATAACCAGCAGAGAAAAAGAAGTGGTGTTACCCCTATATAGAGCGCTAGTAAGACCCCACCTTGAGTACTGGGTCGAGTTCTTGTTGACCATATCTCAGGAAGGACATAGACAGAGTGGAGGCGGTCCAGAGGAGGGCTACCTAAATGGTGCAGAGTCTGCATCAAATTCATAAGCCCTACGAGGAGAGGCTAAAAGAGCTCAATGTGTACACCCTGGAGGAGAGGAGGGAGAGAGAGGGGATATGACAGAGACATTTAAATACTACACAGGGGTTAATAAGGAACAGGAAGGGGAGTATTTTGCAGGAAAAAAAAGGTACTCTACAAGGGAACATGCCATGACCCTGAAGGGTGTTAGACTCAGGAGAGATGTGAGGAAATAGTTCCTCATGGAAAGGCTTGTGGATTCCAGGAACAAACTTCCAGCTGAGGTAGTGGGGCAAAAATGATGGTAGGGTTCAAAAATGCGTGGGATAGGCACAAGGGAATTGTTGGGGTAAAGGGGAAGGGGGAGACAGCGCCATAGATCAGGTGGGTCTACAGCAAAAATGAAGGTAGAAAATAAAATAAATAAATAAAGCGGGCAGACTGGGGGGCCAAGTGGCCCTTATCTGTTCCAGAAATCCTAAATCTGAAAAGCGGGTTGGAATACAGTGGATTAGATTGCGTTTGCTGGATTCCGAACAACCCTACTTTGTGTTGATATCTTTGGATGTTTCCCAAGTTTTTAATAATGCCGTTTTCTCTCTTATTGAAGTTCTTTGGAGCATCCAACATAAAATTCTTAGGGCTAATTTCTCATCACAGCCCTCATTAAAAGCCCCTTTCAACAATCCGTCCACATTAGTTTCCTTACTTGACCATTTAAGGGCTCATTTTTCGGGACAAATCCAGTGATATAATTGGACATCTGGGCATGACAGACCACTCCAGATCCTTTAGGAGGCAAAGTTTCTTTCATGAGATTCTAGACAGTTTTTCCAAATAAATGAATACAACAGATTATGTATTTTATGTTCGCCGTGTGCACACATGCAGTGAATATTTTGCTACGAGAGTGGATTTTGTGGGGTGTGACACTGTCAGTCCAATGCAGAGCAGTCTACAAAGGACTCATCAGTGACTCACCAATCGTCAGCCAAGCCGATCACGACACTGTTTTGGCTTCCTGGGTGGAAATTTTGTGTAGTTGAAAGGAGAGTGCCAACCCAATCATAGGGTTCCTCTTTCCTTTGGTCTGCATAATACTGCCCAGCAAGCAGAGCTGATCACCTCATAATCAGCCTGCTGTGGTTCCTCCCCCATCTAATGGAATTCCAGTGCTGGAGCACCCCTTGTCCTGCCAACAATAAAGAAAACCCTCCCGTGATATCTTCTTACCCCCTTCCATGGGCATGGGGGTGCCCAATCTCCCGTGCCAGCTGCTACCCCACCCTACCTGGTTTGACTGTGTGCACCCCCAACCTAATGCCTGGTGCAGGTACAATCACCCCACCCCACCCATTTTCATTGAGTGAAACCAGGAAACCCACCCTCAGTGCCACCAAACAAAGAACCCCCACCTCAATGTCTATTGTAGCAGGGGGGTGCCCAATCCCCCATGCTGGCTGTTATCCCCCACCCTTACCATTTTGATTTATGACACCAGGGAGCCCAACCCTGATGCTGCCAAAAATAACACCAACATTGGGGGTGCCAAATCCCCGGTGTCGGTTCCTGAAATAAAGAAAACAACCCCTCATAGTTTTTTTTAACACCCTGTAAAAACAGAAACTGTCCATCGATATCTGTTGCCACCACTTCCATTACAGTTCCCCCACCCGAACCTCCCACTTAGCACCCCCACCCCCAAGCCCTTACTAACTACTGGGGGTCCAAATCCATAATCCTTTCTGGACTGAAGGCATGTCTTCACTTCAATGCTGGACCACAAACTGAAAAAATCAGGTATGTGGTTCCATGTATTTAAATTTATTGGCATAACTTTATCATTTTTTTCCAGATTTTCAACATGCCTTTTTTTGGCACCCCACTTCATGAACAATGACAGTGAAATTAAGGCAAATCTGTCTTGAAAAGTGATTTCGCTGCTGCTGTGCAAAATCACCTTTCAGGTAGCATTTGAAAATCTTCTCCACCCTTGTTCATGAGGTGAGGTCCTAAGAAGGCTATGTTGAAAATGTGGGGTAGAAATATTAAAAAGCAACAAACATATGAGCCTACGTTGAAATGTATGAATGCAGGCTCATAAATTTGGTAATTTTCAACATTTTGACTCCAAATTTTCAACATAGCCATTTTTTTCACAGCACCTCATGAATGTGACAGCTGTCATTTTTCAACTCCTGCCAAAAATGTGTTTTTTCACTTGTGGTGCAAAATTATATTTTAGGCAGGATCTGTACATTTTCTCCTCCCTTGTTCACGAGGTAGGGTCATAGGAAGGCTATGTTGAAGATTTGGGGCAAAATATGAGAAAACATCAAAGTTATGAGCCTACATTGAAAATTGTCAATGTACACTCGTAACTGTGGTAATTTTCAATATTGTAACCCCAATTTTCAACATAGCCATTTTTTCACACTGACGACTGTCATTTTTGAAATCCTTGCCAAAATATATTTTTCACACTTGTGGCATGAAATCAACTTTTGGGCAGGGTTTGAATAATTTCTCTACCCTTGTTCATGGGGGGGAGGGTAAGCCATGGAGTAGCTAGGCGGTGGCCCAAACAGAAGGTGGGCATGGACGGATGGCAGCTAGAAAAAGAGGGGACCCCTTGAAGAAAACAGCTGACCATGAGCCACAGGGAGGAAAAAGTAAGTAAAAAAAAGACACAAAAAACAACAGTTATGAGTGTATGTTGATATTTTGCAACACACGCTAATAACTGTAGTCATTTTCTGTATTTTGACCCCAGATTTTTAACACAGTTATTTTTTCACACTACCTAATGAATGGATGTTATTTTCCAAATCCTGGCCAAAATATGTTGTCACACTTGTGGCACAAAATCACCTTTTGGGTGTGATTTAAAACTGTTTGCACAATTTTTCATGAGGTGGGGTCATAATAGGGCTATGTGGGGTCATAAGAAGGCTATGTTGAAATTTTGGAGTACAAATATTAAACATCAACAAAATTACGAGTGTATGTTGGATGTTTTCAAAGCACGGTCGTAACTGTGATAATTTTCAGTATTTTGACCCCAGACTTTTAACGTACTCATTTCTTCACACCACCTTATGACTGTGACAGCTGTCATTTCTCAAACCCTACTCAAAATTTGTTTTCATACTCATGGTGCAAAATGATGTTTCAGTCATTGTTTTATAAACAACACCTGTCATGCTCAGAAGGCGTGGTCATAAAAAAAAAAAAGGCTGAAAATGGGGTGTAAAAATTGGAAAAAACAACTAAGTTATGAGGAAACGATCTGTTTCAACATTTACTCATAACTTTATTCTTTGCAGATTTTGGTTCCTAAAGTTCAGCATAACCATTGTGTTACCCCACCTCCTGAACATGGAAGGTGTCATTTTTCAACTCCTCTCTGAAACTTGTTTTTATAGCCACACAGCAAAATCACCTTTTGGATGGGATTTTTAAAACATTCCCTCTATCCTGACCATAACATCAGGTCATAAAAAGACTGTTGGACATTTGGGATCAAAATGTGGGAGCCCACTTAAAAGCAGATATTGTCTCTCAGCTGCCCTATCTTGGATAATAACAATCTAAAAATGTGCCAGAGCAGGATACCACTGAAAATGAGATACTGCATCTCAGCTACACTATCCTGGGTAAATATACAGCACAAATGTGTACAAGCAAGACGTGGTGCAACTACAATAGCAGTGATGAATGTTCGCATTGGAAAATGTTTGTTTAAATCAGGAGTCTGGGACTCCACATAGAGCAGACTGTAAGGTGTGTAAAGGGAAAGGGGTTGCCACCTTTTTAATTAACTGTATTTTCCCCATCAGGATTAGGGAATGTTTGACTACCCTGTTAATTTAGTTCTGAGTTTTCCTAGTAAATTTTTATCATTGTACAGGTATAACTGTCCTACTGCTTTAGAACATTTTAACCTCAGATAATCATTATAATTAAGGGTTACCTTATCTGATATCTGAACTGTTGGGTCCATGTTTATAAACTCAGCCATGCCACCTATTAAGTAAATAACAGTGTTATTTGTGGGGTTGCTGTCTGAGCTGTGGGATCCCTGTCTATAAACTCAGTCACATCCCATAACAAGTAAATAGCAGCGTTGTATATATGTGAGGCGGCTGTCTGAGCTGTGGGGTCCCTGTCTATAAACTCAGTCACATCCCATAACAAGTAAATAGCAGTGTTGTATATATGTGAGGTTGCTGTCTGAGCTGTGGGGTCCCTGTCCAAGATCTCAGACCCCTCCTTATCCATCCTATTGTAGACAAATAACAGTGCTACTGTACATGAGCTGTTACTGGGGCTCAGTCACTTCAGCGCAATGGGGAGAGGGAGGTGACTGAGCCTCTCGGGCTCTGATCCATAATTTCAGCATGGGGGGGGGGTTTGTGAGGGTCTAGAGGGTACCACACTGAACTCTGTGTCAGTACATCCCAAGGGGAGTTACTTCTTCTCAGCAGAGTTATCCTGGGTAAATACACTGAAAACATGGGTAAGTGCAGGACTCCACAGATAATAAGACATAGCAGTTCAACTGGACTCTCCTGGTAAACACATCATAATAAATGAGTAAAAGCAGGACTCCACTGAAAGTAAGACATTACATCTCAGCCAAGCTGTCCTGGGTAAATACACTGCAAAAAGGTGGCTAAAACAGGACCCCACTGAAAATGAGATTTTACATCAGCTAAGCTATTCTGGGTTAAATAAATGGGTAAACACAGATCACTGAAAACAAGATGATGCATCCCAGGTGAGCTATGCCAAGTAAATGCACAGTAACAGTAAAAAAAAAATACAGGTAAGGGGGCAAGTAGGAACCCCTGTTTATAAATGCTGGCTGAGGTTCTCAGTGGTGGGAGAATAAATCTACCAATGACATTCCTGGAAAGTCTTGCTGATGTCCTCCTTCCCAACTTGAAAGGTGTCAATTCCATACAGGACAGCAGAGAATGAAACACGCAGGGGGCCAAATGAAGTTAACAGACAGCTGGTGTCTAGAGGGAGGTCCTGAGAGAAAAGGGGCTTTAAAAGGGACTATCGGTAGCCAGTCAGCACTTCTACAGACCTCACTGACTCACTGACTGGACACTTCGGAGAGGTGCATTCAGGCACTCAACACAGTGGGAACTGTGCACAAAACAAACACAAAAAAAGATTATATACAAGACAGGACTGAAGTGATACAGAAAAATGACGGCATTGGATGCAGATTATAAAGCACAAATTGATGAGATTGTGCATTTAACCTTTACAGAGATGAGGAAGAAAGGGGGCTTCCCTGACATTGGTTTGGATGGGGACGTCATGCGATTGCTCAGCCCCGACTCGGGCTCCAACTTGGCAGATGAGCTGGCCCGCATCTGTAAGAGCTTGAAACCTGAGGACCTGCGTGCTGTGGTGAACAAGATGATCTCTGCTCTGGGTGGGCTCACCATCATAAACAATGGGGCAGTGGGGGTGTCCGCCTTGTCTCTGTATATGCTGTTGAACTCCATCCTGAAGAGCCTGAACATTGGCGGACTGAGCATGCCCAACCAGCTGAAGCGGGTCTTCCCTTACGAGAAAGCTGCTGACGTCGCTGCCATCATCGAGCGCTACTTCAGGAAGTGCTATGTGACTACTAAAGACCCCGAGGCACTGAGACAAGAAACAGAGAAGCACGAGGCAGACCTAGGGTTCCAGCTGACCCGCGTGATGCGTACCATGCTGCAGAGTGGGCAGATGACCTCACCGGCGGTCAAGTCGTGGGTGAACGGGGCTGCTATCCACATCTACATGCTGATCTTCCTCGCCCGTCTGGGCGATAAGAGGAAGACGAAGGCCCTGACAGCAGCCCGGATGTACGCTGATGAGATGGAGGTCCTCCTCACAAAGTACAGGGAGTTTAAGAAGAGCAAGCTGAACACGACCGACGTGGGTCCTGTCATCCTGTACAGTGAGGAGCACGGCTTGGTCAAAAGCAGTTTTTATGACCGGGAGATGCGGAAATGCATCCCTCTCCCCGACCTGCCCGCTGTGAAGGAGTTTGGGTCTGAGATTATAGACAATTATGTGGACCTCCTGCTCCAAGAGTGCGATGCTGTCAAGGACATGCGCACATTTTTTGCATCGACAATTGACAACATGGACTGGCTGGTGGAACAGAAAGGGGACTTCAATGTGTCATCTTTGACTGTGGTATGAAATCCCATTTGTTGCCCTGTGCCATAAACCAGGCTTGTGTAACTTAGCTGTTAGCTGTGGGATCATTTCTCCAGAACCATAGGGACTGAGCCCACCACCCCACTCAACATGTGCCATTTTTATTGTACTTTGCATTTACCCAGGATAGCCAAGTCAAGATACAATATTTTATTTTCAGTGGGGTCTTGCGTTTATTCATATTTACAAAAGATTTACCCAGTATAGCTAAAACTGAGATGCAATATCTCATTTTCATTGGGGTTCTGCCTTTACCCCTTCATGCAATATAATTTACCCAGGATAGGCAAACTGAGATGCAATATCTCATTTTCACTGGGGTCCCACTCTATCCCTTCATATGCAATATAATTTACCCAGGATAGGCAAACTGAGATGCAATATCTCATTTACAGTGGGGTCCTGCTTTTACCAATTTTTGCAGTTTGCTTACACATGATAGCCCAGTTGAAATGCAGTATGTAATTTTTAGTGGTGGTGGGGGTTGCTTTGATCATGTTTTCACAGCTGGGGTAGTGAAGCACAGGGACATTAGATGACTTGCTCTGGGTCATACAATAATCAGGGATTCTGTTGGGGTTGGAATTAATGCTATGATGAGGTGGAACAAAGTGGGGGGGGGACCTCCCCAGAAACTCAGTTCCAAGAGGTTACTTCAAGGGGTTAAGAGCAGAAAGAGCAAGGCTCCCAGATCTGTTTGAAATGTGCCTAGTAATTCTAGGGAAAGTTTCCCATGTGTTCTTATAAATGTCATTTATTTAACATTATTTCCAATGGAACCCAAATCTACAGAACAGTCCCCCTCCCCCCAAATGGTTCTGCTTTCCTTTAAAATACAGGCATCCCCCTCATGGAGCTGGAAATTCTGGGAGAGATTGCTGCTATGGGAACTATAACCCCAAATGTACATGAATGGGCACTTACTGATGTCTCTGCCCCCCACCCTACACACACCGAACTTCATTTACAGTGTCCCAAAGGCAGTGGTTCCCTGACAAATTATTATTATTTTTTTGTTCCTGCCTTTATATGAATTTTACCATTCCCCTCATTTCCACAACAGATATAGTGGAAATACCCCCCCCCCCCAAGCACACAATTAAATGTTCTGTTGCCCTTGCTCCTCTCTTATACATGTCTTCTCTGCCCCCCCCACCACCACCGCTACATGCCCCCCCTGGCTTTCCTTTCTGTTCTCTGCTTGCTGGTTAAATGGCCAAATGCTGACAAGGGGGTCCACTTCACACATCTGCAGTCCTGACCCCAGGCACGCTTGGGGAGGGTGTCTGCAGTGGGACCATTGAAAGAGGGACGCAAGCCTGATTCTGAATATGTTTTTCGAATCCCATAACACACGAGTGATAGTACAAATATGTGTATTATCACTTGTGTATTATGACATTCGTGAACTGAAAATATTGTTTTAAGAATTCAAGCTAACCAAACAGCATACAATCATTTTCAAAGCAATAACTATTATACAGTTCAAAATACTTACTTTAATAGTTTTATTTCTTGGCCCCTTACTATTTTCCACCTCAAGCCAATTAATTTAGTGAAAGAAAAAATGTTCAGCATTTTATGCCTATGTTGTCACAGACCAGTAAGTATGAAAAATAAATATGGGAAGGTTGTACAATGAGTGTTTTTTACACACCCTTGATGTGCAAAGTCTTTATAACCTCTACAACTTCACTCTTAGGGTTTCTGTACAACACAAACCTTGGGTGTGTAAAAAAAAAAAGTCATTATATACCCATTGCCATATATTATTCTCTATATGTTAAAAAAAAACAAAACACATTTGTATGTTGTTATAGATTTTGGCTTTATGCAACCCCCCCCCCACTACTCCCACCCAATGTTGGCTGCATAAAAAACTGCTGTAACTGTAGCAAGTCAGGATAATCTGTTCAGAACAGCTGATTTGTGCTTAGGCTGTGGGATATATGAGCACATCTACTAAAGCTGGGGGAGGGGTGTACTGCGGCCCTCTGAGTTCAGATTTGTTTGACCCCTTGTTCTCATTTTGTACCTATCACTCTTGTCTTGTTTTCTGAGCACCTGCCCTTTAAAAAACTCAGCTCTGTGTGCCGCCACTTACTACGCTTCTGCAGGCGCTTAACCCAATGATAACATCCACGGTTGCAGCCAATCAATGCCTACCGCTGCTTTCATGGGCTGTTATCATAAAGTGCTAGGGCCTTCTCTGAGTGTCTCTTTATAATATAAGAAACCCTGAGTAGGAGGTTTGGGGCGAAAGGTCCATGAAGTGAAATGGAGCGATTCTGGCTGCCCAAACTTCACAAGAGGTATCTCATACCTAAGAGACACCCAGCGGAGGCGCTTTAAACTTACTATAAATCACTCGAGTTAGCAAATGTGGTTTGTAACAAGTTTAGAATATGTATTTATTTTTTTTTTTACATTTTAAAAGTCAAATAAAGCCTGTCTCCCCCTCTGGCTCTGAGATGGAACAACCAACTCCTACCATTCCTGCACGAGAGAGCACTCAGTGCAGGATAGGAGATACGGTAGGTCTGTGCATTGATTGGCTGGAATCACATGACTGATTTATAATTTTCATAAAACTAAAAACGTAGATGGGATACTCTGTTTGCATTAGTGTAGCAGCCTGTACCTGTAGCGTAGCGCTGTCTGTATCAGGGGTCACTGACTGCGAATGATGATATCACTGTTTAGTGCACCACTAAAGGTTCAGTAGAGGGACGGGCTACACACAGAACTAGTTTTAAACAATTGGGTGACCAGCAGGTCTTTTTAATGCCTCTGGCAATTTTCCTCTCCACACAGCCAGTGTTTCTATAATTTACTGCTAGCCCTTCTCATGTAGCAATGGCTCGGCTACAAGAATGTCACATACTATTAAATGTCACAGCAGCCTGGGCAGCAGGAGACAAGAAATATAATGGCTGTTTTCTTCATTTTTTTTCATTTAGTCTTTTCTGTGTGCATATAAGACAGTCCCTTCCCCCTCCCCAAAAAAGAGGCATACATAGAAAGAGAATAGGGGGTAAGCAAATATGATCTGAAAATTCTGCAATGCTTGCCACCCTTTTGATGAACTGCTGACCTGGAATATCCATCAGCTATCCAGTGGGAATCCACTGGGTGGAATTTTTTTGTCACTCTGTGTATGTACCTGCACTTCCTTGTGCTTTTTTCCCCGCCCTCCAACCAGTGGCTGATTTCTCGTTTGACTGTTTGCATACCATGTGCACGCTACCATTGTTTATCAAGTTTGCTATTTACTGTGCTGTTAATAAGTCTTGTGAATGTGTGTCGATTGTAAACAAACAAAATGTGATCAAGAGGCCCACGGCCACGTAAAATCAAATAACCCAGTGGCCACTGAACGTGACATTTTACATGGCCACAGAACCACCAGGTTTTGAGGTATCCACCCTGCAAAACTGCATTGAACGGCCACCATTATAGGTGCATTAGCCAGTCAGACGTGGTGGTCTACAGCGGTGGCCATCTTGTATTTTGTACGCCTTGCTTGTGTGTGATATTTCTCTGTAGGAGGCTCCACATAAAAATCACGATAATAATACAAGTATTGTAATTTTAGATCTTATTTGTATAGAAAAGTTAATCCACATACACGTGTGTGGCATGTTTCTCTTTTAAAGGAACTCTGAAACCAACCAAGCACATTATTCATTGCGTGTATTCTTTATTATACAGTGCACATAAAATATATCCTGTAACCTGATTGGTTAGCTAAGGTCTTGAGCCATGGGTCAATCCTGCAATAACCCACCGCTGAAGAAGAGTGTTCATATAAAGTGAAACAAGTCATAAGTGAACGCATTTGAAAATTGAGGCACGCCTGGACATAGGTAATTGGGAGATTACCTACTTTTCATGTTGTTGCATCGCTCTGCAGTGCTTCTTGACACCACACAGGAGATATGTGTAAACCCCCATTATAAAATGGGCAATGAAAATGTTGTAACCTCATTGGTTGAAACATGGCACATAACCGTTGATTATTTTCTGACAGCGTTACACCTCACCTGAACAACATATTTTTTTTAGCAAATAAAAGCCCATATTGTAAGTGAGATAGCACATTCCAGGTTATATGGCCACATAAGGTAATAATGAACTTATCAGGTGGCCGCGGCATTTGGCTACACCTCATGCCTAACAAACACCCAAGGCTTGTATTATACCCTAATAGATGCACACACCCTGCGCTGTATTAGCCCTTACATAACCTATGGCCTGTTATGTCGTTCTGCTTAATTACCACAGTGTGATTCCAAACCCTTAATGAGGCTGGCTCTTCAGCACAGCGGTAGCGCTACCACTTGGAACACCAGTGACCCAAGTTCAGGAATGAGCTTGGATCATTGAGGGCTGGCCAGCAGGAGGAGGACTGAGCACCCAAGGGGGCACTGTCCTCCTCCAGAGAGGGTGGGCTGCCATCTTTACTGCAATACTGCCACCTGGTGACCACAGGTGGCAGTGCAGTCTAAGGTGCCATGGGAGGGACAGACATAGGTCATGAGTTCAATGTGGCAGCACAGTCAAGCTTGCATATGTACCTTGGCCATCCTGTGAGTGCCTGCATCCATATGGTTGAGGAGAAAACAAGGAAAGACTTCACTGCCTCACGGACAATGGACCCTGGTGAACTGATAGGGACTGGCTCAGAAACCATCAGCCAACCACCCTGAGGAGGATCTTGCAGATATAGGAGTGAGCATCCCCTCTTCCCTGCCTGGGGGGCAGAGAAGCTGGGGCAGCATGGAGGTAGGTTACTCACTGGGCTTGGAGATCTGCAGATCTAGGCACCTACCAGATAAATCATCAGTAAGATGGAACAAGCTGAACCAGTTCTGAAAAGAGCTGCTCAGAAGCAGACCAGTTAAAAATAAGATCTGGTCAGAACTGATATGGCTGCGCAGAGCTTTTATAAGTGCAGCCAGAGTGCGCTGTGCACAAGATGGAAAAGATGACAGAACTGCACATGTGCAGTACTTGCATATGCACTGCCTGACTCACTGGCCATCTTCTGCATGGTGCCCGTCACTTCGCCAGTTGCGGCAGAATAAGTGCCACGAAGTGGAAAGTGTTTCTGTGACGTCATGGAGGAAGGGCCACATAAACACAACCACAGGAAACTGCGCCAGAGCACTGTGGAAACACACTGGATAGCGTTCTGGTCACAGATGTTCCACAGTGTTCTTCTGAGATGATGATGATGATGATAGTATAACACCTGCAAAGCTCTGCACATGTAGCTGTAAACATTAAAAACCAAAAAGTCCATCTCCTTAATAAAAAAAAACAGTTTTGTGTTGATGGAAATACACAATAGCTTTGCCTGCACGATTGCCAAATAAGAAGGGATTCAATGAAAATGTCTTGGTTCATGAAGACAGGTTGCAAAACTAAAATTTTGTAGAGAATTGTTTTGGGTTCTCACTGGAACCAGTTTAAGTTAGAACTGGGGGGAAAGAATGCCTGCTCTAAATCATTGGTAATGAACATGGCTCTGAAAGCGAAGTGGAACGCAGAAGATTTAATGTCTGTATTATTAAAGCCGCCCATCTGGCACAGACCAAATGACGTATAGGCCAAGATCTACTTTGCAATATAAAAGTTGGTTTTGCGCCAGAGAATAACTACAGTGAGGCTGTAGCAGTAAGGGAAGGGAGGACCACAAGCCCAGATTATAATTAAGATCTTTCTGAGAAAGAACTTTATCAGAAGTTGGAATCTTTTCCACCTCAAGTTCTGATGAGGTTTTGGTAACTATTTTTTTTTTTTTTAAATAAATATCTATTTTAGAGTTTCATTACCTCCTCCCAGAGAAAAGGTTCATGGTAGAGGGAAGCCCAAGAAAGGATCACCCAGTGAGAATGGTCTGTATTAAAGGGGCTAGGAAATTGTTTCTAATTGGCAGCAGCTTGTCACACTCCCGTTTTCAGAAATAACATTCATACCCCCATATTATTCAGATTGACTGCACCTGAATAAAAGGTGGATGTGAAAACTGTGTTGTTGTTTCAACATTGCCATTTTTTACACCTCCCCATGAACAGTACAGCTGTCATTTTTCACATCCTGTTCGAAATGTGTTTTTGCACCTGTGGTGCGTATGGCGTAGTCACTGTGCAAAATCAGCTTTCGGTTAACAAACTGATATCGCCACTGTTCATGAGGTGGGGGTCACATAAATTCATGTTGAAAATTTGGATTGAAAATACCAACGAACGCCTGGGGCAATAGGGTTTCCGACCATAACGCCCCACCCTGTAGAGACTGACAGGCATCAGGGGTGTGACTTGGGATTCTCGCTTGTAATGCTCATGCCATTCCACCCCCACCCACACCCTGCAGCCACTGAGAGGCATCGAGGTGTGCCCTGGACTCTTCGGTCCCAGAGTTCACCCCATTCTCCTATACTGCACCCATCTCACCATATTTCCTTATGGAATGGGTTGAACATAAGGCCCAAAGATCCCAAGGCACACTGTGACACTTGTCGGTGTCTGCAGGGTAGGGTGTGGTGAAATGGCGTGGCCGTTATGCCTGACGACCCAAAGGAACACCCGAATGCCTGTCAGTCTCTGCAGGGTGGTGGTGGGGTTGGCTTCAGTTCAGTACTTCACTGCCATTCCTATTATGCATCTCTCTTAACTCCTACACTACCAGTGCCAATGCTAGCAAGCAAACATTCGTCATTGACAAATGCTTGTTAATGGTTGACTCTGCTTTTTAAATACTGGTACACATTCTGTTATTTCTCTAGCTATCCAAGCTGTTTAGGTATTATAGTGGGTGTTTTCTGATTTACATGTTGCTGGTAAGAACCATTGTAGAACTGTATGATGTAGTTTATGTCCCTGTTCTACTCTTCTGTTGTTGGCATGATGCAGCTAATTTCTATTTTAGAACTCTGTGGTTGTTTTGGACGTAAACTACGTCATACACTTCTGAAAGGGTACCTATCAACAGACTGCAAAGCAGAAAAAGCCACTGAGGTTACAAAATGGCATGTGTAGATGGAACAATAACAGAATTTGAACCAGTACTTAAACATCAGCCTCTACTGGGAAAACATTACTTATAGGTTCAGCACAGTTCTCCTTTAAGGGAGGGTACAGGAGTGGTGTGGCTATGAACCTCTGAGGGGCACGCACCACCGTTCCACTCTGTCCAGATTCAACAGAATGCAAATTCTTTGGTACATTTCTGTGTGTAAACATAGATTTTTCATATCTGGGTTTGTTCCAGTACATTTAAATATGGATCCTTCAGAAAGTATGGATTTCATCGCTATACATCAGAACACTGTAAGCAGCTGTCAGTTTGCACCAATGTATAACCCCCTTTAAAAGGTAAGGGGAGTGAAGCAGTGTCCCTAATTCATACATGTATGCCCCATCCTCATTCTATACATAGCTCTCTTTTTTTATCTCCGTCTCCTCGGGGCCCGATTTTCAAGGGCCTGGCATAGCACAGTGACTAAGTCTGTACGGGCGACTTGCTGGTGCAGGGTAGAAATTCTCATGCCAGCAAGAATGCTATTTTCAACATTTTGTGCTCACTGGGTGGCATTTTTGTTTTAGCTCTGGTGTAAAAAAAAAAAAAAAAGCTATGCCTGGCTTTACCAGGTATCAAGTTATCATGCAGGTGTACATAATGACAAGTGTGCACAAGTGGCTAACTATGGAAGAGATCACAGAACGGCAGCCCTTTTTGATCATCGAACATGTCGAGAAAAATTGTGGTCATGCAAGGATACCATGTGCAAAAGTTTCCCACCTTTGAAAATTGGTCCCCTGCCTTTAAAACTGGCTCTGAATATAGTGCTCATCTTGCACCATTAGAAATTGTTGCCATTTGCAATTGTTAATAAATTAGATGCATCATACATTCATTATTGTACTATAATTGCTGATTATCACATTTAATACACACATAACTGTGCTGTCATTATCTATTGTAGTACAACCAGATGTGTGTTATCAAGAGCTGTCAATCAAATGCATAGCCTTCAAAGCACAAGGCACACGCTCAGTGGGAGGCAGGAAAGGCCCACTCTCTTCCATTTCTCGCTCATTCGCACACTCACATGCTCTTACTGGGCAAGAGTGGCAGCCCACACCCCTCTGTGCATAAGCTGGGTTCTGTCCGCCAATTGATGTGAGCCTCCCTGATTGGATATCCCCCAAGGGACAGGTGCCAGCTTTATTCAGTCAGTGGGATTAGCAATTAAAAGAATAAAAACACAGTTGGGTGGATGTAATCCAGACATTTTATACACACCCTCGACATGTGATGCTTTTCTATACCCCTTGAACTTCAGGTGTGTAAAGAATTCTGATTCTGCACACTTAGCTATGTATTATACTTTATGTTTCAATACCTGTGGTATCTTGCATACCATAATGAAACTGTAATTATTTATAAAGAGTACATCATTAAAAATTAGGTCGGTATTGACCCTATTGGTCAGATCCAGTATAAACTAAAGGTTGTACCTACTTACCCACTGTAAGTGCTCCAACCAGTGACATCATTGGTTGCAGTCAGCCAGTGGCTCCTGATACTGGAATGCTACTTACATGGGCTGCTATATTATTTGTAATATTTTACACCAGAAAATGCACATTAAGGTGTAGTAGCTCATATTTATCTATCTATCTATCTATCTATAGACAGTATCTATCTATCTACAGACAGTACCTCTCTATCGACAGTATCTATCAACAGTATCTATATCTATCTACAGACAGTATATATCTATCTATCTACAGACAGTATCTATCTATATATCTATCTATCTATCTACAGATAGATATATAAATATATATATATATATATATATATATATATATATCTACAGACAGTATCTATCTACAGACAGTATCAGTATCTATCTATCTATCTACAGACAGTATCTATCTGTCTGTCTATCTATCTGTCTATCTACAGGCAGTATCTATCTGTCTATCTAGCTACAGACAGTATCAATCTATCTATTGATCTCTCTACAGACAGTATTTATCTATCGACAGACAGTACACACGCACACACACACACACACACACACATATATATATATATATATATATGCACACACACACACACATATATATATGGTATACAATAGACTGACTCAAAATATACAATTTATCTTCATGTGTGAGGGAACAGGATCATAACTCATGAATGAGTTATGAAAGTCCTTCTCCCTCACAAGACCTGATGGATTGTGCTTTGTGAGTCAGATCATTGTGTACTTGATTAATACAACATCAGTTTACTGGTTATATCTTTTAAATCTGTTGGTTGTATGAAGATTTAATGATTTCTGTTTAATTTTCACTGCTGGCTTCAGCATTGTACATACTTGTTGTGATGTCATCAGCATTCTGAAAGCTGCTTTCTGGTTGGTTCAGTATGCATTGTAACATACCGCACTTTCCAAGCTTATTTATTTGTTTGAATTTTGGTAACCGGATAGGCCCAATGAGATAGTACAGTCCCTTTGGCAGGGGCAAACGATATTATCCTGCCATGGTGGGCCAAAATAACACTTTCTATGTTGCTCTTTATTAGTACATGTGTTGAATAAATATACATATATATGTGTGTGTGTGGGGGTCTATTTATTTAACCAGGATAGCCGAGCTGAAATGCAACATCTCATTTACAAGGGGGGTTCTACTTCTACCTATTTCTGCAGCTGTGTGGACTGGAGCACTGAGAGGTTTGGTGATTTGTCCAAGGTCATGCATGGAGTATTTTGGCACGGGCGTAGTTTGAACCTACAGTCTCACAGTGCAAATTCCAGTCAAGCTGGATGCATCTACAGGTTATTCCTGGGAAGAGGGAGAGGTACATAGAACCATTTTGTTAACTGGGTAAATGGGGTTAAAATTAATGACAGCTCAGCATGTTAAAGAACTGCACTGTTTTTATCTATGTAGCCAGCAGTATCTGTGTCAGGAGCCACTGACTTACTGCAGTTGATGACGTTGCTGGTTAGAAGAGCGTGTATAATGGGGTAATTATATAATTTATTTGATTGCTTTAGATTTGCTGACCAGTAAGGGAGAGCTAGGCAAGTCTGCCTATATTCAGTCTTGTCCCTGGGTGGGGGTGGAGGGGGGATACAGTTAGAAACCAACATTAAGCTGTTGGTGGTATTTTTAGAGAATGGGGAGAAATTTGGCCAGGATGACACCGGGGAAATTCCCCTACTCTTTTATAGAAGTGCCACGGGATCCTTAACATCCACCCAAACTATCACCAGAATAGGCAGGCAGGACCTCGGTTTAACGTCTCAGCCGAAAGATGGCATCTCAGAAGTACAGCATTCTCCTCTTGATGCCCAACAGTGTCGGTATTAGGTTTTACCCCCAAGTTCCAGATGTGGGGCTAGAACTCACAACCTACTGCTCTTCTAGCCTTAGAGGTGAGTGGGCAACTTGTTAAGCAACTGACACTGTGCTGAGGATTATAATGGTGCAGCAGCAAGGCTACCTACAGGGCTGGTTTTAAAGACAAAGGCGACAGGGTAAAAAGAGGGAGTCATGGTAGAAAGAGATCAAGGGACAAGCTCTGAACTGAAAATACTCCACTACTTCCCATCCCCTTCAAGTAGCGATATTAACACTGGTGTCATTCTATACGTGTAGAACAGCTCTAATAGCTAGTCAACACTATATAGTTAGTGCTACTGAGAGTTACTTTTAGCACGGTTTCTCTTCACGAAACATCAGCTCATGGGTTGAAATGAGGTTTAACTTTTCAGAACTTCGACTCTACAGAAAAGTAGAAGTTTCTGAAAGGTTAGCTATGCCTCAGAGCACTCTCAGAATCTCCCATGGCTTCTCAGAACCTCTGAACCACTTGTGGTTCCCTTAGTAGCTGCTAATTATATTGTTGCACCTAGCCGATTGATTAATAAATAGATACCAGGGAGTCAGCACACGTTCTCAGCCACTAATTTCTAATATAGTCATCTGGGTAATCAAGTGAGTTCAGATATTAATTTTAGGCTGTTTCTGATCTGATCAAAAGGGGCATACACCTGCTGTCCCTCCGGATAATGCTAGGACTGTCAGGACTTGAGATTTGACCCCCCGTTTCCAGATGGATTGTGAACTCTTCTTGGTTCCAGTCCAGCTGCCTGTGGTTTCAAACTCTCTGAGGGTATGCATGCACTCACACAGCTGTTAAGGGAGCCATCAGGCCATAAGAGGTAACAGACGATGCGGCTGTATCATGATTAATGATTCCTACAGGAGGGTCCAGGTTTCGGAGTGGACAGCATGGTGTGACTGCAGCTTCCTTTTCTGTGAAAGTGAGGAGTCTGTCTCTGGCTGCAGTGTCCACCTGTCTGTCTGCCTCTCTCTGCCACACCTCCTTTTTCCCCCTCCCTTTACCATTATCTCTCTTCTCCTCTTCCTTCCCCTCTCTGTTTCACTCTGTCTCTCCCCTTTCCTCCCTCTCTATCTCTGTTGTTTTCCTCTCTCTCTCTCTCTCTGTCTCTCTCCCTGTTTCTGCTTTTACTCCCTTCCTCGCAGTCTCCTTCCTTCTCGCCCTCCTCCCTCTCTCTCTCTCTTCCTCCTTCTCTTTTTCTCTCTTATCCCTCATGTTTAGTCACGTCATTACCAGTCTAGAACTGCTTGGAAAGCACTTTAGGATACTGTGTGTATGAAAAGCGTTATATAAATGCTAATTCTTCTTCTTCCTCTTCGCCTATTAATTTCTCCTTCTTCTGTCCTTCCCTCTCTCTCCCTTCCTTTCTCCACTGATCTCTCTCTCCTCGTCCCTCTCTTCCAATTTCTCTCTTTTTCCTTCTCTCTCTCCTCTCTATCCCTCCTTTCCAGCCTCTCTCTCTCTCTCTCTCTCCCCCCTCCCAATCATTCTCTCCCTCCCTCCTTTTCTCTCCCATTCTTTCTGTCTCTGAATATTGGTGCGTTTTCTGATGTGAGCTGTAGTTCATGTATATATCGAACTGCCCAGTAAATAAAGTACGGCCCTTTGGACTCATGTTGAAGACTTGGTCAGAAGAGTTTATGGATAGAATTTTCTTCCAAATAAATATGTTCACCATAAAATAAAAAAATAAATAAAAAGACAGAAAAAAAACAGAATACTTGGGGCCAGAAGTCTTTATTCTATGTCCCGTCAATTGCTGTCTATCCATATGTGTGCCCAATAGAAATGGAATTGTGTTTAGTGTGAATCTGTTTTTTCTGCAACTTCTCAAAACTCCAGTCATAAGCTTGGATGTACTGCAGTAGCAGTGCCAGAAATAAACTGAAATTTGGACCCAGAAAGAATGGAATACATTGTTACTTTTGTTATGTGTCCTTCCTTCTACTGTATTCACGTCACTGCTGTTTTTTTTCTGCCTTGTTGACCCCCTTGTACAGTACTCAAGGCTCTGATTTCTGTGCAGTTTGCTGTATATTTACATATTGTTATTATGTTCTGCATTACTCGGTTTATTTCATTGTTGTACATCCCCCCCCCCCCCGATGACACACACCTGTAACTGAGCTGTTAATGCAAACTGCAAAATAATTTTGTGCTGAAATGATACAAAAGCAGATGGATGATTACAACACTCTAGACTGGCAGGAAATGAAAATAATAACAAAACAAATGCATTTATTTTGGTGTGGTAACAGGTAAGTGCACTGAACAAAAGGTCGCCTATTTAGAGGCACTCCGCCGAACCATGAGGCAAGAACAAGCACTCGATCAGGGTCAACAGAATGCAAGTGGCGGTTGTGGGATTAAAACCCAGGTATGTCTCTAGATTCACAGCTTGGTTCTCTAACCATCAAAACAAAACAAAAACCGGCATACTCAAAGGGATCGAAGAGGCATGTGCAAATTTTTTTGCTCAGCAAGACACAGCAACCAATCTAGTGAGGAGGTGAGCAACCTTGCGTACTGGCTCGCCAAATGAGGCTCTACCCATTAGACTCTACTGCACCCTAAGTTAAGTGGTGGTACTACACATAGCTTGCACATGTAATAGAGGTAGGAGAACTGGTGTCATAGTTAGCAAAACCTCACCGGACGCAAAGATGGAACAGAACAAGAACAGATAACTTAGACACACAGGACACTGAGGTTTTGGGTCTGTTACCTGATTGTAGACTTGGTGGGATCAGGGCAGAACAGATGGTTTAGACACGGAATCTATCGGACCACACTGGCCTTTTTAGTACAGTAGATTTTGAGCTGCTGCATAACTTCACTCTGGTTTTCAATTGACTGTAATTTTTCTTTTTACACGTCACATTTCTGGTTCTGATTTATCTGACCTGGCTCAGCCCAACCGATCAGAACTGAAAATCCCAAGCTGCACGCACCCAGATTGAACAATATATTTCTATCTGGATTTTGTTTTTTCATCTGGACTGTTATCCTCTGCCACTGTCCACCTGATCCTCAGGCCTAAGATCATACTGTACCCCATTGAGACTGCCTCAGCTTGGTCCTCAGCGAACCCTCACCTACACAGATTACGGTGGGGGGGGGGGACATGGTGCCATGCCCGAGAGTACATCTGGCAATAACGGCAATGCTGGCATCTCTTATCCTGCTTTTATTATTTTTATTAAATAATACAGAACAAGTCATTGATGCAAACAAATATCCAGGAAATTAAAGCAAACTAGTAACAATAATAACAATACACTGTAGAGCATTTTGTTACATTTTACTCACCCTCAGCATGGTGTTCCCATTTCTCCAGTTTAGCCCCACCCCATCCATCCACGTTTCCAGCACTTGCCTCTGCACTTACCTCCACACACTGGTCCCACAGTTTATCCCCAGGGATGGGGCCGGACCACAGCCAGGCATCATCCCCCGTCGCTCCAGCGAATGCAGAGGGGACACCTTCTGCATCGCTGAAATGGATGGTGGTGAGCAGTAGGGCCTGCTGCACTGGCCATCATGCTGTGTCAGCCAAGGATTTTTCTGTCTGACCCCCTGCTATCTCCCTGGCCTGCAGCCAGTGAGCACATGTGGTATCAACCGGAAGGCAGTGTTCTTTCGCAACTGCGTGGTCGCTGTCAGTACCATGGCAGTCCCACTTCCCACCTACAGGTACATAGATACATAGACAGTGTCGGCAGATAAGGGCCTATGGCCCACCCAGTCTGCCCATTTGAGCTTGTAAATTCAGTTTGTTTTCCTAGAAGTCTGTTGCCCCTTACCCCTGACCTCCAGAATTCCTTTATGTCTATCCCATGCATTCTTAAATCCCGTGATTGTTTCAGCCCCACCACTTCCTCTGGCAGGGTGTTCCACTTGTCCACCACCCGTTCTGTGAAGAATTCTTTCTCATGTTTCCTCTGAATCGCCTCCTCCAACTTCATCCCATGCCTCTAGTCCTGGAACATCTTTTTCGCTACAAATAGTGTTTTCCTGCACCCTGTTCCTCCCTGTAAGATACTTGTATGTCTCTATCATATCGCCTCTCCCTCCTCTCCTCCAGGGAGTACATGTTCAGTTCCTTCAACCTGTCTTCATAGGACTTGTGATGCAATCCATGCACCATCTTTGTTGCCTCCTCTGAACCTTCTCTACCCTGTCTATGTCCTTACGTGAGGTATGGTCTCAGAACTGTACACTGTACTCAGGTGGGGCCTCACTAGTGTCTTGTATAGCGAATTATGACCTCCCTTTTCCTGCTGGTGATGCCCCTGCCTATACATCCCAGCATCCTAGTTGCTTTACCTGCTGCCTTGTCACACTGTTTCCCTACCTTGAGGTCATCAGAGATGATAACCCCAAGATCCCTTTCCTGCTTGGTGCATGCTATATCCTCACCCCCCAACTGATATCTTGTGCCAGGGTTTTTGTGCCCCATATGCATTATCTTGCACTTCCTTGCATTGAATTTCAACTGCCAAACCCCTGACCATTCTTCAAGTTTCTGCAGGTCCCTTCTCATTCTGTCTACACCCTCTGGTGTGTCTACTCAGCTTTGTGTCATCAGCGAACAGTGAAATTTTGCTTTCTAGGTCCTGCGCAATGTCACTGATGAAGATGTTGAATAGAACCGGTCCCAGCACTGATCTCTGTGGTACCCCACTGGTCACTCTTCCCTCTGTAGAGTGACAGCTATTTACCACCACCCTCTGTGTCCTGCCACCCAGCCAGTTGCCTACCCACCACACTACTGTCCTGCCCACACCCATATTCCCCAGTTTGTGTAATAGTCTTCTATGTGGCACAGTGTCAAAGGCCTTGCTGAAGTCCAGATAGGCCATCCACTGCCCTCCCTGATCCACCTCCCTAGTCACCCAGTCAAAAATTCAATGAGGTTGGTCTGACTGATGACCTCCCTGGTGAAACCATGCTGCCTTGGGTCCTGTAGTCCATTGACAACCAGATGTTCCACCAGTCTCCTTCAGTAGTGCTTCCATGATCTTCCCACTACCGAGGTGAGGCTGACTGGTCTGTAGTTCCCGCTTCCTCTTTGTTCCCACTTTTGTATAAGGGGACTACATCTGCTATCCTCCAGTCTTTGGGTACCTCCTGTTTCAAGTGATCGGCTAAACAGGATAGCCAGAGGTTCAGCCACCACCTCTCTTAGTTCTTTAAGGACCTGGGTGCACCCATCTGGCCCCATTGCTTTATCAACTCTTATCACTTCCAGTTCCTTCAGGACCCTTTCTCGTGTAAAGGGACTTGTGTCCATTTCTGCACCATTCTCACCCTTGTACTCCTTCAGACCCATTACTCCTCTTTCTCAGTAAAGACTGAGCAGAAAATACTTGTTCAGTATGTCAGCTTTACTGTTGTCATCCTCCACGCGGCCCCATCCTCCCCTTCAGTCTCACTATCCACTCCTTTGTCTTTCTTTTTCACTTATGTGACCTGTAAAGGTTTTGTCCCTCTACCCACTGATTTTGCATGTTCTTCTGTCTGAGCTTTGGCTTCCTTACTGAGCTCCTGCCTCCCTTTGCTTCTCCTGGTACTTCTCCCTATCCCCTTCTGCCTGTGTCTTTTTGTATTGCCTGAATGCAATCTTTTTGGCTTTCACTTTCTTTGCTACCTCTTTGGAAAACCATAATGGTCTCCTCTTCCTTTTCCTCTTGCTAACCTGCTTAATGCATAATTCTGTTGTTCTTGTAATCCCCATTTTAAATACTGCCCACTGTTCCTCAACCCCTGATTCCTGTCCCATTCCCCTTAATGCCTCTTTCAAGTATCTCCCCATTTTCCCAAAGTCTGCCCCCCTAAAATCCAGGATATGTGTTTTTGTGTGGTTTGGTTCTGCTCTTTCTGTGATTTCAAACCACAATGACTGGTGGTCACTGTTTCCCAGGTGCTCCCCCACTGTTACCCCCATCACACTGTCCCTGTTTGTGAGCACAAGGTCCAGTATTGCCTTCTGCTGAGTTGGTTCCATGACCAGTTGCTTGAGGAAGGCACCCTGAAGGGAGTCCAGGATAAATCTGTTCCTAGTTGATGCTGCTGCTGGGATGCTCCAGTCCATGTCTGGAATATTGAAGTCTCCAACCAGTACTACCTCACCCTTGTCTGCCATCCTCTGGATGGCTAGCATCAACTCTATCTGTTTCTTCCTTCCTGGGCTGGTGGTCTATAGACCACACCTGTGGATGGCTGTCCCATTTCCTTTCCAGCTTAACCCACAGTATCTCCCCATTTTGTTCCTCCTGGATCTCTGTGGCCCTTATGTCATTTTTCACATAGAGTGCCACCTCCTCCCTTCCTGCCTGCTCTGTCTCTTCTGAATATGTTGTAGCCAGGTATGGCCATCTCCCAGTCGTGGGTTATCATTACACCAGGTTTCAGTGATGGCCACAATGTCCAGATCTGACTGCACCATGACAGCCTCCAGATCTTCCATCTTGTTGCTAAGGCTCCTGGCATTTGCACACATGGCTTTCCATGATTTGACCTCCTAGACTGCTTCACTGTTCTACTCCAGCCCCTTCCTTGGTTGTCATTTATCCCTGGTTCTCTCCTTGCTGTCTGCCCTTCTGCTGAATTTTGCCTTTCTGCTTATCCACCTCTTGGGCACTAATCTCCATCTTTTGCACCCTGCTTTGCAGAGATAGCCACTCCTCTGGTTCACTGGTTCCACTGCTAGCTGTGGGGGGTGAGCAAGTAGGTACCCTCCTTGCTGGCCTGCCACCCCCCTTTGCTAGTTTAAATGCTTGTCAATGTAGCATTTAAACTTATCATTGAGTGCTTGGATTCCCCTCCAGGATGGATGCAGGCCGTCAGGCTTGAACAAACCTCCATCCCTCCAGGTGGGTCCCCAGTCACCAATGAATCCAAACCCTTCCTCACAGCACCAGTTCTTCAACCATGAGTTAAAGGTGGCGTTAAGAGAGCACCCTCACCTGGGATGAGGGCACAATGCTTCTCCATTGTGTTCCCGACAGCAGCAACCTGGGAGAAAGTCAGGACTGAGGATTGATCCCAGGCCTCCTATGTAGTGGAAAAGGGATCCACCAGCTGACATCACCAGATTGTGCTCTACCTCCCTGACATCAGGCTGTGCCTATACTGTTGGCCTCACATGCAGCACACACTTGTGTGCATGTGCTATCCCTCGCACACAGCAAATACAGTGATTGTTTTAATGAGTTGAAATACCTAGTTTTCATTGGGGTCCTGTTTTACACATTTTTAAAATGCATTCACCCACGATGGCCCAGCTGAGATGCAATATCTCATTTTCAGTGGGGTGCTGCTTTTACGAACTTTTACAATTTATTGACACAGGAGAGCCCAGATATAATATCTGATTTTCAGTAGTCTGCTTTTTATCTATTTTTACGATGAATTTTCCCAGGATAACACAGCTGAGATGTCATATCAGAAAGCCAGACAGCTGAGCTGGTGGACCAGGGAGGTTCAGGAGGTGGTGAGGGAGAAAAGAGCAGCTTATAGGAAATATAAGCACTTGCCTGGGGACACGGAAAGGGAGGCATGCAGTAAGTTATCTGGAAAGGTAACCAGGGTGGTGAGATTGTCCAAGGTGATAACGGAGCAGAGGTTGGGACCAGGGATCAGAAATGGGGAAAAGGGGTTCTTTAGTTATAGCATGGAAAGCAGGAAAGTGAAGGGGCAGATTAGCAGACCAAGGGCAGGGAGTGGTTGGGCTGAGGAGGTTGGAGATCAGGTGGAGGTGCTTAATGAATCCTTTGCCTCAGTCTTTACAAGGGATGATGGAGAGCCAACACCACGCGGGGGGGGGGTGGACTGGGAATGAGGGAGATGGGGGAGCTCTCTAACACTGAAATTCTCATTGGTAGGGTGAGGGAGGCTCATCAGTTTCTTAGAACAGATAAGGCACCGGCTCTAGATGGCATTTATCCGAGGGCGCTGAAGGAGATGGTGGAGATCCGTGTGGCAGCTTTGGCAGGCCTTTTAAACTCCTGCCGTCAGATGGGTCGGGTGCCTTAGGATTGGAGGCTGGCTCATGTTGTACCTGTCCATAAAGGCAGCTCATGGGAGGGGACAGAAAACTACAGGCCGGTCAGTCTGACGCCGATGGTGGGCAAGATGATGGAGGCCATGTTGAAAGACAGACTGGAGGTGTTTCTGGGGACACAGAGCCATCTGGATGATCACCAGCGCGGCTTCTTTCAGGGCAGATCGTGTCAGACCAGCCTGGAAGAGTTCTACTATTGGGTGATGAAGGCGCTGTACCAGGGGAGGCCAGTGGATGTCCTCTTGCTAGACTTCAGCAAGGCGTTTGAGTTGGTGCCACACTTAGGGTTGTTGGGGGGAATGGGGGTTGGGGGGAAGGATGGTGGGGTGGATAGGGAGCTGGCTAACTGGGAGATTCCAGAGGGTGGTAGTCGGGGGGGAGGTATCATATCCCAGGAGGGTGATTAGCAGGGTCCCACAAGGGTTGGTATTGGGCCCACTCCTATTCAATGCTTGTACCTCGGACATCAGGGAAGCTACATGAGTCTCTTTGCTGATGACTTAAAGCTGGGAGCGGGGGTGGACAGGGAGGTGGGTAGAAGAGCCCTACAGGGGAACCTGGAGACGTTGGAGAGCTGGTCACACACTTGGAACTTGAGTTTTTTTTTTTCTTTATAATAAAATTTTTATTAGGCATAGGGGTATTTATATACATTCAAAGAATTGATATAAATGTAGATTGGTGAGCACATATCATCATATATCAAAGGCATTCACAGTACATTTCCAGGAAAAAATTCTAGTACAAGGGGTATTCGGGTAGCAATACACAATATCGTACTCACTTTATATAGTTCATTTCATGGTACAAAATCGGGGTATGTAGTTAACTAATAGAGGGTCCATTTTCTCCATTTACTGTCAAAGGCCTCTACTCTGCCCTTCAATCTAGCTGCCATCCTTTCCAGCCCATATATCTCTCTCTCACCAGGTCCAGCCAGGCCTCCTTGGTAGGGGGTCTATCTGTGCCCCAGAGTCTGGTTATTACCTTTTTTGCTGCCAAGATCAGCAGGGTGGTTTGTAGGTAGGTAGGTGGATTCATTTACTTTTAGGCCAAAAGGAGCTGTGGCAGTTAGTACATAATCAGGGTCTCATATATGGCTACCCGCTCCTGTCGTACTGCTCGTCAGTAAGGGCCCAGCAGGCTACACTCCCACAGTACGAGGGCTTGGTCTGCCTGGGCAGCCCCACACTTTCTCCATTTACCTTCAGAGTCTCCTGCAAACCTGGCCACCACTACAGGAGTGCGAAAGAACCTGTATTTTAACTTCCAGGCGTAGGGGGATCCTGAAGCCTTCAGCATTAGTGCTGATGCTGCCTGCCAATTTGTCTCCGAGACAGCCACCCCCAGTTCCACAGACCACCTAGCCCGAACAGCTTCTGTGGAGTCCACAGGTCTCTCACCTAAAGCTTCATAAGCACTGCTAATGCAGTGTTCCATGCTAGCACCTTGCATTTGGGAGTGAAGTAATTTTATGATTAACAGGGGGTTCTCGGCTATTGCCACCAAGGCTTCCTCTGAGAGCTGCAAGTATGACTTTAACTACATGTATTTATGGAAGAAGCTGTAGGGCAATTTGTATTGTAATTGGAGTTGTGCAAATGAGTGTATGCCCCCTGGCCCTATTAGGTGAGAGATATATTTAATATTATATCTATGCCATTGGGACTTGGACTTATCTATTGCATTTGGAGGGATGGAGCTGTTAGCAGCCAGGGATCTAACAAACTATGCCTCCGTGGGGGTACTTTTTTTATTTAGTACATGTAGCCACTGCTTGAAAACCTCAGCAGTGCACTGCGGTAATTTTGAAAGGGGGAGACATCCAGGTGGGTGGCCAACTAGATAATCAGTTGGGTCTAGGGTATCACTCCAGATCATTTCAAATTGCTTCCAGGGCATATCATAGTTAGGATTGAGCCAGGAAAGCAATACTTTTAATTGGGATGCCTGGGCGTACTCCAAGAGATTAGGTAAGTTTAAACTTCCTCGCTCCTTAGACAATTATAGTAAAGTATATTGAATCCTAGGATGCTTACCCTGCCAAACAAAATGAGAAATAAGCCTGTTCCAAGACTGAAAATAAACATGGGTTGGCATTATGGGTAGTGTCTGCAAGAAAAATAAAATTTGTGGGAAAATATTTTGCTTAATGGTTTCTATTTGGGCCAGGAAACTTAAGGGGATATGGGACCATTTAGCAAGGTCCTCTGTTAAGTTTTGGGTTAAGGGTTCGAAATTTACGATGTCTGCATG
Organism: Neoceratodus forsteri; assembly: GCA_016271365.2. Taxonomy (NCBI): domain Eukaryota; kingdom Metazoa; phylum Chordata; order Ceratodontiformes; family Ceratodontidae; genus Neoceratodus; species Neoceratodus forsteri. The sequence continues at coordinate 298,947,961 of JADMNL010000026.1, forward strand.
AATTAGGTTTTTAGTTAAGCGGATTGTCTGTTTGTGCCACTTAAAGGGATAGGCTCTTTTTAGGGAGGGGGGGGGTTATAATCGCATAGGAGTACTTCCGTTTTTTGTTGGTTAATTTTATAGCCGGATACCTCTCCAAAACTTTCAAATTGTTCCCAGACCTTCGGGATAGATGTTTCTGGGGAAGCCAAGGAAAGAAGGATATCATCAGCGAATAATGAGATTTTATATGTTTTACCTCCCATTGGTATCCCCTCAATTTCTGGGTGTAGTCTAATTGCCTGGGCCAGGGGTTCCAGGTATAATGCAAATAGGGGGCACCCCTGATGGGTTCCCCTTTGTAGGGGGAAAGGGTCAGAGATGGAACCATCTAATTTTAGGTAGGCCTTGGGGGTTTTATATATATTTTGTAATTGTTGTATGACTTCCTTTGGGAATCTGAATCGAATCAAATCAAATCAAAATTTATTTATAAAGCGCTTCTCAAAAAATCAAAGCGCTAATACAAACAGAGATAAAACATCAACATGATAAATAAAGACATAAAACAATAAAATATTCATAAAATAAACTAATCATATGCCAGCATAAATAAATAACTTTTCAGGGATCTCTTGAATACTTCCACGGACTGGCACTCTCTAACCTGTCGAGGTAGACAATTCCACAGGGTCGGGGCCATAAAGAAAAAGCCCTAGCCCCAGATGATTTATAACAAACCCTGAATCTCTAGCAATCCCGCCAGTGGAGCGGAGTGGGCGGAGAGGACGATAAGGGCAAAGGAGATCTTGCAGGTAGCCTGGTCCCTGGCCATGTAGGGTCTTATAGGTGAGCAATGCGACCTTGAAGGTGATTCTCCATCGCACTGGCAGCCAGTGCAGTTCACGCAGCACAGGTGTGACATGACAAGTTCTTGGTAGCCCTGTCAACAACCTAGCTGCCGCATTCTGCACCAGCTGCAGTCGACGGAGATCAACCCCCGGCAACCCTAGATATAAAGCATTACAGTAATCAAGACGGGAAGAAACAAAATCGAACAGAAACAGAATCGAGACAGGGTTGCCCATAAAAAGGGCCAGGTAACCCTGTCAAATGTCTTCTCGGCATCTAGTCCCAGAAGAGCCAGGGGGATTGATCGCTTAGCTGCATATCCTTTGAGAAGATAAGTTCGTCGAACCGCATCATGAGCTTGTCAACTTTTAACAACACCAACCTGATCAGGGTTAATTAACAAGGGGAGGATATTTTCAAGTCAGTGGGCTAGAATCGAGATATATATTTTGTAATCAAAATTTAACATTGAAATCGGCCTATAAGATGGCGGGTATTTAGGGTCCTTATCCGGTTTAAGAATGGCAGATATTGCTGCGTATTGCCAGGAGGATGGGGTCTCCAGTCTGTACCTCATGAGCAGCTTTTAAGAAGGATGGCAACAAGTCTTCTTGAAATGATTTATAGAATGCCAATGGATAGCCATCAGGTCTTGGGGCTTTCTGGGTTTTGGCTTTCCGTATCACCCCCTCCACTTCATTTAGTGTTATGGGGGCTTTTAAGATTTCTATATGGGAGGCAGTCATTTTTGGGAGTTGTATTGTATTTAAATAATTCTCTATCTGCTGGCTCAGGTTTGCAGGGTCTGTCCAATATAGGCTTCGATAATATTCGTCCATGATTTGCTCGGTTGCTGTGGGGTGGGTCTCTAATATCCCGGATTTGGGATCTTGCATGGCTGTAACACAGGTTCTAGCCTTATGCATTCTAAGCCTGCAAGCTAGGTTCCATGCTCCCTTAGGGCCTCCCTCGTGGGCAGTGAGCTTTAGATAAAAGAGCTGTTGCTCTATTTTTTGATCTACTTGTTTCTGTAGTTTTTTGTTTTATGAGCAGCATCTGCAACTTCACCGTTTTGTCCCCCTGGGCGTACAAGGATTGCAATTCTTTTAGTTCCTCTTGGAGCTGAGTCATCTGTGCCTCTCTCTCTGTCTGTACATTTTTTTGATGAAAAGGTAATAATTTCCCCTCGGAGTACTGTCTTTGGGGTATCCCACAAGATTACTGCTGGGACATCCATACTGACATTTTCCCTAAGGATGCGGGGGACCCTATCTTTAACCAGTTGACAAAACTCTGGGTCCCTGAGGTGCATCAGGTTGAGACGCCAAAATGATTTTTTATGCCCACCTCCCAAATTGAATTTAGCATAGACTGGGGCATGATCTGACAGTAAGGTCACGCTATGCCACACGTCATGCAGTGTCTCTAGGTGCTCTGCAGTGGTGAATACATAATCAAGCCGCGATGCCACCCCAGAGCCCGGAGTCACATAAGTGTGCTCTCTTTGGGAGGGGAACCAACATACATCTACTAGCCCCAAAGAGGAGACCATACCCTTCAGATAATTCTGGAGAGGGTTAGTTATGTGGGGGAGGTAAACCAAGGAGTCCTTTGCTGGGTTTAAAGTGACATTCAGGTCTCCACCCATCAGAAGTTGCCCCTAGAGGACCCCCAATAAATGCAAAAAAAATGTTTGTGCCAATCTCTTAGTGGCCCCGGGAGGGAAATATACCAAAGCCAAAGTTACTAGGTGGGCATAAAGTTTGCCTGTGGCAATAGCATATCACCCCTCCGGGTCTATGATTACCTGCTGCAGGTCAAACGGTACTCCCCTTCTAAGCAAAATGGCTGCCCCCGTCACCTGCCTGAACTATAAGACGATGCTATTACCATTGGGAATCCCCACTTTGTACATTTTTCTTTATCAGGAGCTAACAAGTGGGATTCCTGCAGGAAAATAACTTCCAGATGATCTCTCTTAATAAACTGTAATAAACGGGATCGCTTGACAGAACTGTGGATCCCGTTAATATTAGGAACCTGAGGTTTAGTGCCAAGAAATGCAGTGTTCTCCACTTGGAGCTTCGGAACCCTGATCATGAGTACTTTTTTTGGGGGGGGGGGGAACTGCAGGTTTTCAGGGGAAGGATCTTGGGGTGGTCATGGGTGCAAAAATGAATAACTCTGGGCAGTTTAGGAGGGCTATGGCCAAAGCAAATAGAATGCTCGGGTGCATTGCCAGGGGATAACCTCGAGGAGACAGGAGGTACTTCTTCCACTGTATAACAGCCTGATTAGAATGCACCTTGAGTACTGCGTGCAGTTTTGGCACCCATACTTGAAAAGGGACATTGCACTTCTGGAAAGGGTCTAGAGAAGGGCGACCAGGATGATACAGGGTTTGGGGGAAAGATCCTATGAGGAGAGACTTGATGAGCTGAACATGTACTTCCTGTAGGAGAGGAGGGATGGGGGATATGATCGAGGTCTTTAAATATCTAAAGGGAGTGAACAGGGTCAGCCCAAATAGGGTGTTCCAGCTGAGAGAGGAAGGGGCCACCAGGGGGCATTCCATGAAGATGGTTGGTGGGAGGCTCGGGGGGAGACTAGGAGATGTTACTTTACCGAGAGGGTGGTGAACCCATGGAATGCCCTGCCTGCAGAACTGGTAGCTGTTGATACAGTGAAGGGATTCAAGTGGGGCTGGGACAGGTATAAGGGAAAGGTAAAGCTGAGGACTGCAAGGAATGGAGATATTACTCAGATGGGGGATGGGGTCGGGGGGATTTATGGGGGAGGCAGGGGGGAGCACCAATGGTGTCCTGACCGGGTGCTGAGTTTTGAGCAGACGCAATAGACCTTTAGGCCTACTCTGCTAGCATCTTAGTATGTTAGTATATCTCATTTTCAGTGAAGCCCTGCTTTTTATCCATTTTTGCAAAATATTTACCCAGAATAGCTAGACGTAGATGCAGTTTTCTTATTTTCAGTAGGGACCTGCTTTTACCCATTTATATAATGTAATGTGTTTATTCTGGGTATCTTGTTTTCAGTTGGGTCATGCTTTTTACATAGTTGTAATGAATTTACTCAGGACAACACAGCTGAAATGCAACATAGCATTCTCTTTTTTATAATTATAAAGTTTTTTATTGTTGTAAAAAGAAACAAACTATAGGCAACAGTAATACTGCTCACCACAGCATTCCCTAAACACAGATACAAGTCCAAGACAGGCGGAAAATGTCCAAACAATACAAGAAGAAGAGCATTCTGTTATAAGTTATTAATAAACTAAACATGCCTCATTAAACACCATGAATCATGCCTAACTTAATTTATTTAATAAAATGAAATGTCACATCTCCAAGTCCCTCATCTCTTAGCAGTAGATCATTATTAACCTCTATTTCTGTATACAACTTATAGTAATCATTTGCTGTTTTATTTTACATAAAAATACTTCTAATTAATCTAAAAATACTAGTGCATTTATTTTCCTATGACGTATATATTGCAAAGCTAGAATTAGTAAATATATAAATGAATAAAAGGAAAAAAGGTAAGACGTTCTAGCATGAGTCATTAACGTACCAAGAAGTTAGTGTGGTGCAGACCAGTATAAAATAAACAGTTAACATTTCTCCTGTATCTCAAGCAACAGCTTCAGCTGCTTCAACCATTAAAGGCATCTCATGTTTGGAAACCACTGGAGATTCTTCCTCATGCTCATTTTCAGTGGGGTCCTGTAGCTTTCTCCTACTTTTGCAATGTATTTACCCTGACTAGTCCAGATGAGATGCAACATCTCATTTTCAGTGGGGTCCTGCTATTGCTCTGTTCAACAGCTGGGCAAACTAGAGCACCAGGAGACCACGTTAGAATGAGGAAGGCTAATAAGAAGGAGAGATGGGCAAAGTCAGACACAGAGATGAGGATAGTAGAGGGAGTAAAAAAAGGGTGACAAGATACGTTTCTGCTACATCAGAGAAAAAATGCAAATTTAAGGTGGGGCTTGTAAGGCTGAGAAAAAAAAGGAAGGGAGGAGGAGAACACAAGAGAAGACATACTCAATAAGTATTTCTACTCAGTATTTACAATAGAAAACAAGGGTCCGCTGCCAAATTGTAGGCTTGTGGACAAAATTGAGGGGGGATAAATAACTCAAGATAGGGTAATGAAGGGTCTTACAAATCTAAGAACGAGTAAATCAATGCGGCCAGCCAGCTGTAGTTTAGATCTAGGCTCTACCTGCCTTTTAATAGGGTGTGTGGATGTCATCAGCCTGGTTCTAGCAGAGTTAATCTGGTGCTCACTTGAGATGGGTGAGTTTCCTAACTCCCTGAAGGAGGTGGTGGTAACACCCCTTCTCAAGAATTCTTCTCGTGACCAGGATTGTTCTGCTAACTACAGACCAGTCTCTAACCTTCTCTTTGTTGGGAAGGTTATTGAGAAATTTGTTGCGCTGCAGCTGGAGAACCATCTTACCATCCATGACATCTACAATCCTCTCCAGTCTGGATTTCATTAGAGACATAGCACAGAGACTGCTCTGGTTTGGGTACTCACTGATCTCCTGATTGCAAGAGACCAGAAGAGCCATTCCATCTTGATGCTTCCTTGATCTCTCATCAGCCTTTGACACCGTGGACCATGGGGTGCTGCTGGAGTGCCTGCAGGTCATCTGTAGCCTGTCTGGTATGGTCCTCAGGTGGTTTCACTCCTTCCTCACTGGCAGATCGCAGAGAGTGGTATTGGGAACTTATTCCTCTGATTCATTCTGTCTGCCATGTGGGGTCCCGCAGGGCTCCTTGCTGTCCCCCATGTTGTTCGTGGCATATATGCTGCCTTGGGAGACATTGTGAGGTGGTATGGGCTAAGTTTTCACTGCAATGCAGATGATACTCAGCTCTACCTGTCCTTTGTGCCTGACCAGGATAGTGCACTCTCAGTGTTTAACAACTGCCTCATGGAAGTCCAGGACTGGATGAATACCAGCTGGTTAAACCTCAATTCCGACAAGACCAAGGTATTGGTGGTGGAACCAGGTCACCAGATAGAGGGGTCGGTGGCGGAATGTCCCTTAGGGCTTTGGCTTGGGGGTGCCCAGTTGCTGACCTCTGAACGGGTATGGAATCTGGGGGTGATACTTGACGATGAGCTGACACTTCATTCTCAGGTGTCAGCTGTGGTCAAGTCCTCTTTTTACCATCTGAGGAACATTGCCTGGATTAAGCACCTTGTTCCATCCGGTGACCTTCCAACCTTGGTCCATGCTTTTGTGACCTCGCACCTAGATTACTGTAACTCCCTGTACCGAGGGCTTCCGGAAGTTGATATCCACCACTTGCAGCTGGTGCAGAATGCTGCGGCCAGGTTACTGTCTGATTAACCTGATCCAGTCACATTACACCCATGCTGTGCAAACTGCACTGGCTGCCAGTTCAGTGGTGGATCACCTTCAAGATCGGCTTACTGACCTATAAAGCCCTACACGGACAGGGCCTGAGTTATCTGCAAGAGCTTCTGAACCCCTACTGTCCCCTCCGACCACTCCACTCAGTCGATGAGGGATTGCTGGAGATTCCCACAGTACGGTTGAAAATGTCTGGAGCTCGGGCGTTTGCATTTGCTGCCCCTACCCTATGGAATTTTCTGCCTCGTCGGATAAGAGAGTGCCTGACAGTGGAGAGCTTTAAAACCACTTTAAAAACACATCTTTTTGGTCTTGCTTTTACTGAAGGCATTTAAATTGGTGGTGTAATATGTCATGATTTTAATAATTTTTATTGATTTTAAGATAAGGTTAGGAATTGGAGTGTTTTTTTTATGTTTTTAGAATTCATACCGATTTTAAATTATTCATCTTATTGTTTGTACAGCGGTTTGGTACACTGTGAATTGCGCTTAACAAATAAAGATTATTATTATTATTATATGACTTTGTTTATTGTTATTTTCTTGATGGAGTGCAGTGTTCCTGTGTTCCTGTTCGATTTGGCTTTTTCTCCACCTTCACCGACTGACCTTCTGCTGTGAGTACTGGGTTCCAGTGTGCTTTGCCAGTGGAAGTGGTCTGTGCCAAAAGTGTAGTGGGATCAGTGGATTTCATGTGGAATGGCAAGCCAGCTTCCAGAATGTTTTTCAGAATTCCAAAAAGCATTTCTACGTCAACTGCGGAACAACATTCTGCAGATCATGTAAGCCGTAGAATCATTTTATGCAGATTGTGAAAAGGAATCCACGGCTTCTATCAGCTACGGGTTACTAATCTGTGAAAATCATTCTGCTGTTGATATTTTTGAAATCTGCTACTAATGGAATTCTGTGGAAACAGGTGGAATTTTCTGAAATTCCACAGAATTCTGTTTCATCAGAATTTGAAAATTCCACACAGCAGCACTACACGGGTGGGATGGACATACTGTGGGTATTAAAAGTAGATGTGGAAGGTGGCATGTGGGACAGATGTGTAAGTGGCCACCAGGATGCTTGCCACATATATTATATGATATAATATTGGTGGCTTTAGGCAGACTGGCTGGGCCGTGAGGCCTTTTTCTGCCATTCACTCTCTGTTTCCATGTGCCACAAGCGTGAAACTCCAGCAATGTATAAGGGCATTATTATTGATTTTAGTTTGGGAATTACAACCTTTAAGCCAACATGGCTCTTTTACAAAGGCTCCAAGTCAGAAGACAAACCGCATTACAGTACAAGAACATACAATAAAGAAGTTACACTTAACAAGGCAGCTACAGACGTCTCTAAATTGAACTAATGATTTAACGTGTGCAGTTGAATATCAGACATCAAAACCAAGTATCCAGTTTTCCAGAAATAAGCGGCAGACAAAAAGTTTTGTTATTAAGTGCTGGATGCAGATAGGTAGCAGCCAGAGAAGGCTTTGTCAAGGAGGTGGGAATAGGTTGGGGGAGGGAGAGGGAAGAGGGTGTGGCAGGTAGAGGGGAGGTAGCAATCAGAGAAGGCTCAGTCACAGAGTAAGGATAGGCATCAATTATGCACTGCAGTCACAGTGGTTGAGTTTGGTCAGAAGTTGCCTAAACTCTTTTTTAAAGGGGCCAAGTTTTTCGTGTTGTAATAGGGTGGGGGGTAGATCGTTCATCCATTGGGGACCGCGATAAAAGAGGGATCACTGGTAAAGGAGGTTTATTTAAAAGGGACATGCAGTACCTCCCTTAACTGAACTCCTGGTGGTCTTGGAGTTTAATTGGCATTGGAATAGAGCAGTAGTAGTATTGGATGGGAAAAACAGCTAACTGTCTTAAAGGAAAACACTGGAAAAGACACAGCTTTCCCCAGACACTACGTAAACTCTCAATTAGTGCTTTCAGACAGTAACAACTTTTTTTAATGATTTAAAGCAGCTGCCCACAACTTCCACTTCCTGTTGCTGGTAGCCACCATCTCATGCGCTCACTGTGTGCTAATATGTCTGTTTGACCTCTGCTATTGGTTGGCAGGACATATTAGCATAAGGTGAGCTCAGGAAGCTCTCTGCTACTCATGAGATGGTGGCTGCCAGCAACAGAAAGTGAAAGTTGAGGGTCACTTTCTAAATCACTAGAAAAACATTTAGAGGTAATTTAAAAAAAAAAGTTTCTATCTGAAAGCACTAATCAGGAATTTTTGTAGTGACTGGGGAAAGCTGTGCCTTTTCCAGTGTTTCCCTTTGAAGAAGCCTGGAAGTACTTGATTGGACAATGCAGGATGTTCAGGGAATGAATATATGAGCTCCCATCTGTCTGGTGTCTCCGCCCTTCCTATTTGCATATACTTGCCCCTGCAACCACCATATCAACCAACAGTGACGGTGACATTTTCAGGTATATATAATACCCACCTACAGAAGCGTTCCCGTTATGATATTGCGTGCACTGTACAGGAGCAAGCTGTTTCCCAACCCCGCTTTTTGGGAGACGGCTCTCAAAGTGATCCTCCACATTTGACTGTGGAGACAGACATGGTTTATGGTGCAGCCCCAGAGCTCACTCCCAAGCACACCCTTGCCTGATTAGATCCTGTCTTCCAATTTGTACCCCCCCCCCCCACTGCTGTGCCTCCCTCTGCCCTGAGTTTTCTCTCCCCTCACCTGAATGCAGGTGCCTCTTCCACTCCACTATAATTCTGGCTCTCCTGCCATCTCTTCTATCTCTCACCCCTTTTCTTCCCCATCCCTCTCCCTTTCCCATTCCAACGGGAATTATAATACCTTCTCCCGTGGCATTCCATTTTGTAAAACATCTGCTGGAATGGACAAGCCTCCTATGTACTTCCTTTTTAGAATAACCTCCCCTCCACCATTCACTCCACTTCTTCTTTCACTCTGAAGGCCTTCATCTATTTCTTCATGTGACTTCAGGGTCCAGTCTTGCGTCCATTCATTAGTCCTTCCCCCATTTTGCCCCCCACAGTATGCACCTGAAATGCACCCCCCCCCATACACACACTTCTATCCCTTCCCAGGTACCTAGATCTGATTGAAGTCGTGTTGAGTTGCTGTTTCACAATGGCATTTGCTTCCTCACTGTGCTGAAAATGTTCTCTGTACATTCCCTCTGTATTTCTTAGAATCTGCTCTCATATTTGTTTTTTACACTTGTATTTGCATTCCGTGCCTGACCGGTCACACCTGGAAATGGGCCTCAGTTCAGGGTACATTTTTTTTTTTTTTAATTTACGTTTTTACATTTCCTCCCTAGTTTTCTTCCCCGATCCTGGGACCTCGGCAGACACAGCTGTGCGTGCGAATGGAGGTGCAAACGCACACCGGGTACCAGCTCGGCTCCTTCTGCTCCACCCTGTGGCTGTCACTGCGTTCCTCGTTGCCTACACTGCCACCTGTCCATCACCTGATGGCAGCGAAGGGCAGGAGAAACCCCTCATTCCTCCATAAGAGAGGAGAGCCACATCGCAGCAGCTCAATCCTGCTCCTCCCCCACCGCCCCCCAATAACCCGGGCTCATTCCTGAATCCGGGTGACCAGTGTAGCGCGAGGTGTGGTGTCTAGCGCCTTAACCCTCAGTGCCACTGGGCCAGCAGCAGGGTACATTTCTTGGCTGAAAATTTTAAATAAATAAATGAATATTTGAACATGCACTATAATTAATGCTAGTAAACCTATTTATACATTTTAGAAAAGTACTGGATGGCATCTGGTATTTGTTGACTAGTTTACCATTCTGTTCATTGTTTTAGTTTTATTGTATTCCCCTTAGGGCTTGAACTACATTTAGATAAATTATTATATTGTTAACCCGTGTGTAAGGCCCAGCAAATTCCATGGAAGGAACAACACAACTGCCATTCACCTAGCTGGCCACAAGATGGGGGTGTTGCTCCATGTTTGGATCACTTTGCTGGCAATATTTACTGTTCTGTGTCATCTCAAATCTTGGGTGTGTACAGCAAAACTTGGGATGACATTACTACCCATTCTTTATTTCATATATTTATTTCATAAGCTGAAAGCTTTTTTTACAGGAGCGACCTGGGAGCACAGGGAAGTTAAGTGACTTGCTCAGAGTCGCACAGTATGCAGGTGGAAGCTGTGGGATTCAAACCCAGGTCTGGTCTGCTGGATGTCGCCAGATTTGCAGCTCAGAGCCTTAAACCACTGCGCTATACTGCCTCCCTCCTTCCCTCTCTAAGGCCAGGGGACTGGCTAGCCTCCTTGGACCTCAAAGATGCCTACTTTCACATTCCCATCAGGTGCTCCCACAGAAAATACCTCAGGTTCGAGTTGCCCTCAGGCCACTATCAGTTCAGAGCAATGCCCTTTGGCCTAACCTCAGCCCCAAGGGTTTTCACAAAGTGCCTGGCAGTAGTAGTTGCCTTTCTAAGAAGGCAAAAAATTTCCACTTTTCCATATCTGGACGATTGGCTAATAGTGGGTCAGTCTCCAGACCAAGTCAAGTCTCACCTACAAGAGACCCAGCAAGTGCTCACTTCTGTAGGATTTCTTCTCAACCTTTCCAAGTCAGTTCTCGAACCAGTCCAGCTTCTTACCTTTATAGGGGCAGAACTGGACACACTCAGAGCAAGAGCCTTTCTTCCTCTAGAAAGGGCAAGGGTTCTGATGGAACTAGCCTCTTCCTTCAGCTTTTGGGTATCTCAACCAGCAAGGCATTTCCTCCAGCTCTTGGGCCACATGGCAGCTTCAACAGCAGTGGTCCAAGGGGCAAGATGCCAGATGAGGGATGTTCCGTTCCACCTGAGAGCTTTCTGGTCTCAGAGAAAGGATTCCCTTACCAAACTGATACCAGTGACTCTGACCTTGATCCAAGCCCTCCAGTGGTGGCAGGATCAGGACAATTTAAGACAAGGTGTTCCTTTTGTTGCTCAGCCTTGTTCAGTGGTCCTTACCACGGATGCTTCTCTTCTGGGCTGGGGAGCCCACCTGGGGTCCCTCACTGCCCAGGGACTGTGGCCCCCCCCCAAGAATTCCTTCTCCACATCAGTCTTCTAGAGCTCAGGGCAGTTTTTCTGGCTCTAAAAGTGTTCTCACAGTCAGTACAGAACAAGATGGTTCAAGTCAGAACAGACAACACCACCATGTGGTACATCAACAAGCACTTCTCAGCAGGGAATTCAATGAGTGGTTGAAAAACTGGTGTGGAGCTCAGGGTTTTGGCTTCATTGGGGACTGGAGAGCCACCTGGAGGGATGCAGACCTATATTGGTGCGATGGTCTGCATCTATCCAGGGGGGGAACCAGGATCCTAGGTGAGAGGTTTAAATGCTTTATTGACAAGCATTTAAACTAGCCAAGGGGGAGACACTGAAAAGGAGCAGGGAAATCCCAGCCTCCCCCCACAAAACATGGTGATTAGTGAGGTAAACACCCAGGAACATAAGTTATTAGGAAGCAGAACAGATTTAAATGTAAAAAAAGGCAAAGGCAGTAATGACAGAAATGGGGATAAAAGAGGTAAGGCTATCAAAAAGTTGAGGGTGATGAGTACCAATGCCCATAGTCTGTGTAACAAGCTCCTTGAACTAGTGGCCTTGATGGAAGAGGGTTGCCTGGATATCGTGGCAGTCACAGAAACATGGTATACAGAGAACCATGACTGGGATGTCAACATACCAGGATACACAATCTACAGGAGGGACAGGGAGGGTAAAAGAGGAGGAGGAGTAGCTCTCTATGTAAAGGAAGGGATCAAAGCAACAGAGCTAAAGAGTAAACGGAGCAGATGAGGCACTTTGGGTCACCCTGGAGACAGGAAATGGTACCACAATCTGCATGGGGGTTGTATACAGACCCCCATCTCAGGGGGAGGAAATGGACAAGGAAATGATAGAAGGCATCCTTAGAATGGCAGAAAAAGGGGAGATATTGTTGATGGGGGACCTGAATATGCCAGATGTTAACTGGAGCACCTTTGCTGCAGGCACATCCAAGAGCAGGGTCATTCTTGATGCCTTACAGGGGGCATGCCTCAGGCAGCTAGTATTGGAACCCACTCGGGAGGGAGCAATCTTAGACCTGGTACTCTCAAATGGGGATGGAGAAAGAATCTCAGATTTAGAAGTGGGTAGCCATCTGGGAACAAGCGACCACCAAACAGTGTGGTTCACGATAAACACACCCATAGAGTCAAGCCATACAAAAGCAAGAGTACTGGACTCCTTTTAGGAGGTCTGACTTTGGGGAAAATGAGAGAGTGCCTCAGAAAAGCACTACCAAACAGGCAAGAAGGAGGGGTGGAGGAACAATGGGGAGTGATCAAAACAGCCATCACAGAGGCAACAAGCCTTCGTGTAAAGCGAATCAATAAAACACAACGAAGGAAAAAACCGCTATGGTTCTCAAAAGAGGTGGCAGGGAAGGTTAAGGAGAAAAGGACCGCATTCAGGAAATATAAGGAAACACAGAAGGAGCAGGACAGAGAACTTTATCAGTTAAAGCAGAAAGAGGCTGGGAAGGTAGTCAGAATAGCAAAGGCCCAAACCGAGGAAAGGATAGCCAATTCTGTTAAGAAGGAGGATAAGACCTTTTATAGGTATATTAGGGAGCAAAGAAAGACCAAAGGAGGGATATTGAAGCTTAATAAAGGGGAGGGAATGTGGGTAGAGGGTGACAGTGAAAAAGCAGGGATACTGAACGAATATTTCTGCTCAGTATTCACAAAGGAAGAGGAGGGGGAGTTACCTAAACCAAACAAGAGAAACACTCTGAAGACGGGGGTCGATACCAGTCCATTTACAGAAGAAAGGGTTCTAAAAGAACTAATAAAATTGAAGGTGGACAAAGCAATGGGGCCTGATGGGATTCACCCAAGAATTCTAAAAGAATTAAGGGTAGAACTAGTGACACCGCTGACTACTCTCTTTAACAAATCATGGGAGGATGGGGTGGTACCCGAGGACTGGAGGAGGGCAGATGTGATTCCTCTTCACAAAAATGGGAGCAGGACAGAGGCAGGAAACTACAGACCAGTTAGTTTGACCTCAGTGGTAGGGAAAATGATGGAATCACTTCTAAAGGAAAGAATTGTTGAGTACCTAGAGGCCGGTGGGGCACAGGACCCAAGGCAGCATGGACTCACGATGGGAAGGTTGTGTCAGACGAATCTAATAGATTTCTTTGACTGGGTGACCAAAGTAGTAGACCAGGGAGGGGCTGTGGACATGGCCTACCTAGATTTTAGCAAGGCATTTGATACAGTCTCACACAAAAGATTGATACACAAGATAGCCAGCCTTGGAGTGGGTCCCAAGGTGGTAACCTGGATAAAAAATTAGCTAGACAACAGGACGCAAAGGATAGTAGTAAATGGAGTACACAGTGAAGAAAGGAGGGTTACTAGCGGGTACCGTAGAGTTTAGTACTGGACTGGTCCTTTTAATGTCTTTATAAGTGACATTGCAGAGGAACTGGAAGGAAAAGTATGTCTCTTTGCAGATGACACAAAGATCTGCAACAGGGTTGATACACAAGATGGAGTGGAAAGGATGAGAAGGGACTTGGCAAGGTTGGAGGAATGGTCAAATGTATGGCAGCTCAGCTTCAATGCAAAGAAGTGCAAGGTAATGCACATGGGAAACAAAAACCCAGGGGAAGCGTACACAATAGGGGGTGAGATACTGACAACAGTAAAAATAGAAAGAGACCTAGGGGTAATTATATCAGGTGACCTAAAGGTGGGCAAGCAATGAGAAGGCAGTAAGGAAGGCTGGAGGGATACTGGGATGCATAGGAAGAGGCATCAATAGTAGAAAACAGGAAGTTGTTATCCCTCTGTACAGACAGTTGGTGAGACCCCATATGGAGTACTGTGTGCAGTTCTGGAGATCCCATCTCCGCAAAGACATAGACAGAGTGGAGGCTGTCCAGAGGAGGGCAACCAAAATGGTAAAGGGTCTGCACCAGAAGACATATGAAGAAAGACTAAAGGAGCTTAATATGTATACCCTTGAGGAAAGAAGGGAGAGAGGGGACATGATAGAAACTTTCAAGTACCTCAAGGGAATTAACAAAGTCCAAGAGGGTAGCATCTTCCAGAAAAAGAGATGTGCAAGAACAAGGGGGCACAATTTGAAGATAGAGGGGGGACGGCTCAGGGGCAATGTGAGAAGTATTTTTTTCACTGAGAGGGTTGTGGACGCATGGAACAGCCTCCCTGAGGAGGTCGTGGAGTCAAGAACAGTGGGACAGGCATAAGGCAGTCCTAGTGGGGTGTAGGAGGAAGTAAGCTGTTGGTTAACTAGGATGTGCAGCTTATCTGTTAGGTAGGAAAATGGGCAGACTAGGTGGGCCAAGCGGTCCTTATCTGCCGTCAAATTCTATGTTTCTATGTTTCTATGCTTCTATATAATTTGTGGTAGAAAATTGTCTTTTTTTTTTAGTTTACTAATGCCACAGTCAGTAAACATGCTGGAGTCACTTATCATGAAGATGTTTGTATAGCACTAACACAGTTTGAAAGTAACAAAGAGTCTTTGTGAAAACAGACATTTTTAACATTTTTGGATACCTTTTCCAGGAGAAGGCCACAACAGGCATTTTGACATGGGATCAGACACAAATCTGGACTAGGGCCTCGAGCATGGGTGTCCACATCACCGATTCACCGGCTGACGTAAATGGGTGCCGCGAAGCAGCAAGAGGAAGAGGGCTGTCACACAAATCATGCTTGATGTTATACATGAGTTTGACTGTGAATAACAGACACGGCTTTCACTTTCCGGTTGGAACAGAGTTCTAACAGTAACTTTTAAATTATCATCTCAAGTGTAAGACACGGGGAATTTCATGGTGAATCAACACAGCTATCATTCAACACACTGATGTAGGTGGGGGATATTTTTCATAACTCAGCAGAAAAAAAAAAGGCACAGCAGTGCTTATTAAGAAGGGGTTACAATTCACTTTTTCATATCACAAGACAGATACTAATTGACGATGATAAATTCTGGAAGGAGAATCAGATTGTGTAAAGCTGGCATTATGTAATATTTGTGCCTCTAATGGAGAATCGAGTACCTTCTTTCTAGAGGGCAAACATGATGATTTAATATCTGGAGGTAATATCAACCTTGTCCTGGATCACTTGATAGCCAGAATCAACCCTACAATTGAAGAAACAAAAGTTAACACAATGAATATAATAAGGCCGGCCCACTGGCGCAGCAGTAGTGCTACCGTTCGCGACGCTGATAACCTGGGTTTGGGAATGGACCAGGGTTGTTGGAGGGCTGGCCGGGGGGAGGAGGTTGAATTGAGCAGCCCTAGCATGCTTTCCACCTTTGGGGGGAGGGAGGGGAGTAGTGTACCCAATGCATGGCTCCTGGGTGACCACAGGATGTCCTGCCATTGACGCCCAGTAAGTGCAGGGGTGGCATGCTGGAAGCATGGCATATTCATGCCACACCGTCACTGCATGCCATGCTTCCCACAATCACCAAGAAAAACCTAGCCAGATGAGCTGAATGCCACCCACCTTGTGCCACCGCGTAGTCAACCTGGGGCTGCCTCACCAGACACAGAAAGTGGCGTCCAGCTGGGTAAAGGGGAGGCCCCAAAGGTCCCACCATGGGGGCCAGGTAGGAAAACCAGGTGGTGTAAGCCGCAGTGCCACTGATGACAGTGGTCGAGCTCAAAGGTAGGGCTGATGGGAAGACATCCAGGCCATAAAGTATACTAAGATTAAAAATAGTGAATATCATAAAATATAACAAAGTGAACTATTTCAGCTTAGTGAACATCTGACTCCCAAGTTAAGAGAGACTATTTCTTTTATTTCCATAGACATAATACCTACAGCAGACTTGATAAGCTACTGGTCTCTAATAACTTAATTAACAACACTGTCAAATCAAGATACTGGGTTATGCAGTCTTTCAGGCCATGCTGTAATATCCACATCAGTTAACTTAGACCTAAATTCTCAAAAAAAATGGAAGTTCAACTGTACCCTACGTAGGGACAACAACTTTAAAACATGGATCCAAAGTGAGGGAAAACAAGGTTTTGAAATAAATGATAACGGAGAGACCACACAAGCAACACTTTGGGAAAGCCTGAGACCTTCATAAGAGGGAGGAGCCTGAGTCATACTTCAATGAAGAAAAAAGTAAGTGGGAAAACTCTTAACGAAAAGGAAAAGAAAGATGAAAGAACTATAGAACATGCGTAAAAAGAACAAAGGGAGAAATGTAAACATACTCAAACAAATGATAAAGTATGGTATGAAACAAATAAAATAATACTGAAAAGGCAGAATACGCCCTATTCAGGACAAAACAAACATACTGGGAACTTGGAGAGAAAGCAGACTGGTTGTTGGCTCATAGGTTAAAATAGATCCAGAATAGGAACAACACAAGTGTCATGGGGGGTAAAGCTAAAAACATATTAGCAAAACCCAAGGAAATAAAATATTTTATAATTTTTACAAGGAATTATACAAAAATAAACAAAACTAAAATTTAGATAGATTTAACTGATTTATAGCAAAGGCTAACTTACCTAGGATACCAGAAACAGACAAGCAGAAACTGAAGGCCGAGCCAGTCCGCCGGCACAGTGGTAAAGCTACCACTCGCAAAATTGGCAACTCGGGTTTGGGAATGAGTCTGGTTCATCAGAAGGCAGGTTGAGGGAGGTAAGCAGAGCATCCAAGTGGATGCTCTACACCTTGGGGAGGGAGGGTGTACGACAGCCAGTGCATTACCACCCACCTGGGTAACCCCAGGTGATAGTGCAGCCGGCACATCAGACCAGGGTAGGAGGATGCTGGATTCACTCCGGTGCATGCGCATGTCTCTGTGTGCACATATGGGCTGTGGGGGTTGGGGGGGAGAGTATTGGGGAAATATGTCCGACTGCAGCAAGAGGATGTTCGTCCCACATCACAGGCCCTGCACTGCTGAACGTGGCACTCACTCCCAATGTACCGACTGAGTCTCCATTGGGGAAAACAGCCTACTGGTGGACCCACCCTGGGGGCAAGTCAGGGTGCTGAAGGAGTAGAGGTAAGTCCCGGGAGGTGGATGATGGGGATGGGCATAGAGGTTGGACTGATGGGGGCCAGACGAATCCGAGATTACACTAGGAGAAAGAATTTTCTAAAGCCAAATCCCTCAGGTACTGATGGGTTACCAGGTGAGATTTATTCACAATTTTATTTTTGGTAAATCTTTTTCTAGGCTCCATGCCGGTGGCCTCCTTCGGCCAAGACATCCAGCCTTGTCACCTTGACACTAGTCAGGGCATACTGGTCAGTACCCCAAGGGCCCCCCCAGCAGGGTTGGCAGGACCTCCCATATCCCGTTGTGCACTGGATCAAGTAATTGGGCTGGCTGCCCAACGTGTCAGGTACAGGGTCTGGGGCTGGGCAGCATCCTGCCACCGGCATTGGTTTTCTTAACTCCCCCCATCCCTTAGCGGCAGACATGTAGTGATGCCAGGACATGCAACACATGTTGGCATCAGCCCAACCCTGCCCTGTACATACTCTGGTGCTCTAGCCTTCAGCTTCCACTAGGAGTCATGCAAGCACTGGAAGCAGACCCTTCCTCCCCCATAGAAGGAGAGCAGTGCCTGGGATGCACAATCCTTCTCCTCACCATCCAGCCCTCCGACTCCCAGGTTTATTTCTGAACCCAGATAATTGACATCGCAGGTGGATGCCTTGCCGCTGTGCCAGCTGGCCAGCCACGGTTCACTATTAAATACAGAACTCCATTCCGTACTATTGAATGTGTATAAAGAAGCCTGCATCAAAGGAAATGTCCCTCCAACAAAGTCTGAGGCAGTCATTACAGAAATGCATAAAAAAACAAGAACCCCATGGGTCCAGCTAGTTACTGATCAATTTCTCTACCCAACTTAGACTATAAAATATGGACAAAAATAATAGCTAGAGGTTACAGAAACTCCTAAACACATTAAAACATTGAAATCAAGTAGGGTTTATTAAGGGAAGGTATGGATTTGAGAACATCTGAAGGCTGCTGATGTCAGTATGGTCTGCCTCAAACCATAAAAGCACAGGTATGGTCCTCTCCTTTGATTCGGTTGAAAGGAACAACCCCGACGCAGTGCTGACCAGCTCTAACTTGGGCAACACCTTCATTTCTTGGGTAGCTACAATATAGCAAGCACCACCAGCTATGGTCTGCACCAACGAAATACTATCAGAAAACATTAAACTAAGAAGAGAAACTAGACAGGTCTGCCTCCTATATCCACTGCTATTTGTTCTTGGTATAGAGCCTCTGTTATGTTTAATAAGACTAAATGCGTTTATCACATGTATAGGCTATCCGTGAACACAAAGCTCGGTACTATAAGGACATCCTTGCCAAGACCTGGGCAGTCAGGAAAAAATTCTGGGAAACCCTTTCGGAAATCACTGGAAAAGCGTCCAAGCAGGCTCCAACTTTGTTAAAGGTTGATGGGTCTATCACCCATGACCCCGTGTTAATTGCCAACACATTTAATTCATCCTTCACAGACCTTAGCCAAATTTTGTCCCCAAATTTCTTTGAACCACCCAGCACAGTTCCTACATCCACCAAATCAGAAAAGACCTTGACCCATCCATGTTTCTACTTCAAAGCTATCTCAGAAAGTGAGGCCAGGACATAACCTACTTAAAGTTCTAGGAGGAACTAGGACAAGCACTGATTCCCTCAACCTGAAACTTCTTACCCTAACCCTAGATGAAGTCCTATCCTCCTCACCAAGCTTCTCAATCACTCCCTCATACTTTCCCAATTCCCCCAGATCTGGAAATCTGCTCTGGTTACAGCAGTTTTTAAGAGTGGGGACAGATTACTACCTGGGAACTATAGACCAATATCTATTCTTCCCCCGTTGTCCAAAGCACTTGAAAGGATTGTTGCTGACCAGTTTGTGGAGTACCTGGAAAAATACAACCTACAATGTGTCCAACAACATGGTTTTCAGAAAGGGCACAGCACATCTACGGCCCTACTGGAATTCACAGGTTTCATTCATCATGCTCTTGATCAGGGTCAACTTGTTGGTGCAACCTTTATTGACCTGTCTAAAGCATTTGACACGTTCAATCACCGTTTGCTGACACATCAACATGCTGGGCTCAGTATATCTTCAGATGCCCTAAAGTGGTTCACCAGCTATCTAGCAAACTGCACACAACAGGTGAAAATAGGGTCTGCCCTTTCTGCTAAACTGCCTGTCTGTTCTGGGGTTCCTCAAGGATCAATACGGGGACCCCTTCTATTTAGCACCTTCCTCAATAATCTTCCGGCATCCTGTTCCAAACCAGTACTCCTCTACATGGATGATGCGATCATTTTCTCAAAGACTGCTGACCTACCCTCCTTCAGGCCCAACTTCAGAAAAGTTTTACTGAAGTTGAGTCCTGGTTCACCTCTCATAAGTTGGTGCTCAATTGCAAAAAAACAAAGGTCATGCTCTTCCATGGTACCCACAGCAAACTCAAAGCCAAACAATTGGTGATTAAAAACAGTGCGGGTGTTGTCCTTGATCAGACTCAATCTTTTAAATGCCTAGGAGTTACTCTGGATAGCACGCTCTCCTACTCCAACCATGTTGAGAATGTTGCCAAGGCAGTTAACATTCGCCTAGGCCTTCTACAAGGCATAAACACTGCCTTACTACCGAAGCCCTCAGATTGACTATCCAAAGTTCAATTGTGTCTATTATTGACTATGGTTTGGTCATTTATGGTTCCGCCACAGATAACCCTATGTTGGCTCATCACAGCTCTGAATAAGGCATGCCATCTACTAACTGGTGCAGCGTATCGTACTCACACTTGTGACCTTTATGAACAAGCAAACTGGCTTCAACTCCAGGCTCGCATTGAATATTAAGCCTGCCTTCTGGCTAAGAAGGCAGGTCTTGGTCTCAAACCACCAGGTTCCCTTCAACTTTTCAGTCCCTTCTCGGGCACTCATAACAAACAAAGTTCTGTGAGCCAAACTTTTACTGTCCCTCGCTGTCGAACCTTGCTCCGACAGCGATCCATTGTAGTTAGAGTGGCTAATTTATTTAATTCCCTTCCTCCTGAGATTGTGACAACTGCAACCTTGAGACCATTTAAGCATAAGCTGAGTCAGTTCTTAGTTTCCAGAGCATCTTGTGACTGCTATACCTAATCTTTACAGACAGCTAAATGCACTGGGGCCCCCTCTTTTACCATTCACCCCTGTATAGCCCTACCGCATTGCTGCACTATTCCACATACAGCATTTCCTTCTTTCATACCTTTCCCGTCCCCATTCCTGCCCTTTTTTCATCCTATGTCAGCCCCCCTTCCTCTACTCCTCCACTTCCACTCCCCGCTTCCTCCCTCCCTCCCCTCTGTTTCCTCACCTTGTTCTCTCCCTGTACCCCACCATGGGTCTTTTCCTACATAAGCTGCATCGTGGCAGCTCCCTCCTTGCTCTTATTTTGCTCCTTCCACCCTCCCAATTCGCCCCCTGACCTTCTCTCCTTGTAAGTTAAAACTACCAGCTGTCCCTATTTTCCCAGGACAGTCCCTATTTTAGACAGCATGTCCCAGTGTCCCCACAAGTTTTGCAAAATGTCACTTTTGTCCGAGTTTTTGCTTACTTGTCCCAGTTTTGTGCCCCCTTTTTTTTTGCTGACTGTTAATCCGTGAGTGACAGTTATTTCAGCACTACTGTGGTGCTGCTTGGGCTGGACAGCAGTTTGCAACTTCAATTCCTGCACCCGTGATGCACTGCTAGCATGTCTGTGGGAGCACAGTAAAGCATGTTCCTTCCTGTTAGATTAGAATGGGTAGTAGTACAAACAGACACATGTGGATGTCTGCCTGCCAGCAGCTTAGAGGACTCCAGACAGAGAAGAGACCAGCAGCAGGGAACTAAGGTACCTGAACCTGATCGGCAGCAGGGAAGTGTGTGAAAACAATCTGGTGTGGTGGTGGGAGTCGCTGAAGTGAAGTTTGCTCAGCAAATGAGGTGAGTGTGAACAGGTTGGGATGGGACTGTCAGGAGGAGCAATACATGCAGCTCGAATGTCTGATCACAATTTAACGTAGGTTTGCTTCTAATTAACTTTCTGTACATCATGGTTTGGAACTTGCTGCAACAGAATGATGTATTGTTTCGATCTGAATGTTTGCTACTGGTGTTGCTGAGGGGTGGCATGGCCAGAGTAAGCAGCAACATTTAACTGATTGTGAGCACTCGTTGACTGCACCGGTGTCCAAGGGAGTGACACGGTGGGGGGGGGTCATGGTCAGGATGAACTGTCCCAGTTTTAGACCTCAGAAAGTTGGTAGCTTTATTGTAAGTCCTTTCACCCCTCTGCAGACAAGGCCACTGGCTGCACGTGACACAATATTTATCTTGCCATATTATTCTTTTGTTTATGTAATTACTTTCCTCATGTTGTAATACTTACTGAAACCATTGTAATTTGCTATTCTTGTGACTTGACGTGGAACCTCTGCAAAAGAGCCCTTGGCTAAAAGGTCTTTCCGATTTGTTAAATAAATAAAATATAAATAAGAATTGACTGTTCGGTGTAGTTTCACTATAACTACAGTGTAGTTAAGGAAACTTAAAGTGTTACAACATAATGCATCTAATCTTATGTGACATTTTAGGTACCCCAAAGCCAGTGTGAGAGTTACTAGTAACAGATCTAGCTAAATATTTGCTAATTGAAGAGTTACATGGTTATAAATAAGGTCACCAAAAATAGTACTATAAGAACTCTTCACCGGGGGGGTAGTTTTAGAGAGCTGGGTCAGTATGGGACTGACCACAGTAGGAGGAGGATGTCTGTATGCAGGCTTTCACACACGTGCTAATTTTCGCCAAAGAAAGGAAAAGACATTTTCAGGAGTCTGTGGAAAGAAGTATTTCCTGTTGTTTGTGGGTGTGAAGAATAACACCGATTTTTTCTTTTCTGGGAACATTTTTTTTTATTATTATTTAATTTATTTTGGAAAATAAATTGACAAACGCATTTATTTGCATTTTTTATGCATCTTACTTCTGTCTGGAAATCTGTTATTGGTTCACGCTTCTACACAGCTGCCACCCAAGCCTCCCAGACCAGCTTCACCCTCTAAGGCAAGCGCACAGCTCAAGCACTCTTGGAGCATTAGCGCTCTGTCCTAGTAGGCAGGTAAGCCTCCTGCGGCCGCCGCCCATGTCTCCCAGACTGGCTTCACCCTCTAAGGCAAGCGCACAGCTCAGGTGCTCCCGGAGCACCAGTGCTCCATCCCAGCTGGCAGGCAAGCCTTCTGTGGCCGCCGCCCATGCCTCCCAAATTGGCTTCACTGTCTAAGTAAAGCACACAGCTCAGGTGCTCCCAGAGCACCAGCGCTCCATCCCAGCAGGCAGGCAAGCCTCCTGCGGCTGCCACCCATGCCTCCCAGTCTGGCTTCACCCTCTAAGGCAAGTACACAGCTCAGCCACTCCTGGAGGACCAGCGCTCCATCCCAGTGGGTAGGAAAGCCTCCTGCGGCTGCCTCCCATGCCTCCCAGACCGGCTTCACCTTCTAAGGTACACCGGTCACTGAAACTCCTTCCGATTGGGGAACAGCAGATCTCGAGCTCTGTGATTGGCTGGCTTCGCAAGGTTGCTGCTGCCATTGGCTGCCTGCTGCCAAGCTGAAAAAGAGCCGATAGCTCGCGTTTTCCGCTCTTGTCCGAAGGCAGTCTCTCTGAATTTGTAATTGGCTTAAATTTTCTGTTTTTTCTAATGTAACCCCTAGATGGCGCTATCCCAGGGGCTACTACCCCTGCCTGATTTGCCACTAACAGGTTGAGGGGCCTGGATCCAATGGCGGGTGCCTCCACCCAGAGGTCAGGGTTTGCAATAGTTAAACTAACTTGGTCACAGCCCTCTGGGACACTGCAACCCCCCTTTCTTCCCACTAGTGGCCCACACAATATATCAGAATTACCTTCACAGTATACACTTACCCCCAGGTCTGGTTCCGCACTGGGACCTCCTGTGAAATGAGATACAGTGCAACAATCACAGTACAGTACTTTAACATAGACAAATACCTCAGGCAGTATAACTTTGCTGAAACAAGCAGCTCTGATTTATTTAGGGGATATAACAAGGACAGGGGAAAATCAGGTTAATTAGCTTATCACTCTAATAATCTCACTTCTATGGCTCTGTGCACAGGCCTATCCCTATCAGTTACTGTCCCTGGGTACCCAAGCCCTAGTGGCTAGTCCAAACCGTGGCAGCTGGTAGGGCCCTTTCACACAGAGAAAGGAGAATTAAACAGTCAGCAGTACAGTAATTCCATTTGGATTTAATGTGGCAATTCAACAGGGAGCGACCTGAATTAGTACTCACGACCTCCAAATAAGATAGGGTCCTTCAATGTCAGCAGGGCTCACTTGAGGTACACAAACCTCTTCACACATCCATATAAAAGAAAGCACTATACCAGGCAGGCTGCATCTGTATCCCGATCTGAATTACTGCACAATACCCGGAGAACACACAGCAGATTCAGTTCCTGACAGACAGAGTGCAATTTTCAGCAATTCCTCCAGTCTTCTACAGGTGAGCCTGGTTTCTACTCTTCAGAGATCCTTTGATTCTTTTCACAGGACGGATTCAGTCCTAACAAGCTGTTACACAAGCTGCAGACCGAACTCTGGGCCTTACACACGTTTTTGACTAAAACTGCACACTGAAAAAGCACAGGGCCCTTCCTTTCTTCACTGCCAAAGCTCAACCGAAACTCCAACCGACAAAACCGGCACTTCCTTTGAGTTCCTCCCAGTTCTTGACTGGATTGGCTGTCACCACAATAGACTGCTGCTGTTGGTCCAAAAAGGCACTGAAGTTAAACTACATCTCCCAGAGTCACTGCCCATACAATCCTCTCTGTGGCTGGCTCCAGATTATGAGTCCAAGGCTCCATTTTAGAGCTAGCTTACCCCACACTGATTGGTCCAGTTCAGCAGTTCAAAACTAGAATGGGGAACTAGCAGACACAGTTCTGACTGCAAAGAAAGCAGGTTAGACAAACTGTAATTTCATTATTACTCTAAATAATTTCTGGCAAACAGTTACATCTTTCAGATAGGTTCCCTTTGCACTCCTAGTGACTGCAAAAATGAAGTGAATTGGCAGCAGCTCGAGTGGTACTCAGAGAAGCACACAGTCCCCCATACAAACTAATTATGTCTGCAAGCAGACAGCTCTTAAAGAGACAGTACCAGAGGCTCTAAAAACACTCACTGATAAATGGCTTAAATGCCAAACACCATTCAGGCTTGGAGCATTCAAGCAAGCTCCTGGAAGTCTTTTGGGAACCCCCATTTGCAGGGGGGTTACACCCTTCCTGGCCTGGGAAAGCTTGACGTCCACGTCAAGCAAGTACCCCCATAAGTTTCAACTGCAACCATATACATTTGCATTAGGCTCGCACATGTAATCATCAGTCAATATATCATTTTACCAAGAACACATTTCTGAAACATTGCAGTACGTCACTCTTTACACAGTATTACATACACATTGTACCATAACTCAAGTTATTACCTCTTGTACATGAAACCTGAAGAGAGGGGCCTTCCCTATCAGTTACCTTGGGGCTGAATGGGGCAAGGGCACCATATTAGAGGGCAACACAAGTAACTTGGAGTTAGCACTGATGCTCAGTTTGGGCAATGAGCTCGGGACACATACACTCCTTTATGGACAACATTGAGAGGCAAGTCCACAGGCCTCCCAAGTGAATCATAACTGAGGTGCACCACAGGCTTTACAGCTCGACCAGTCTTTCTAGGGGAACTGTTATAGTCTCTGCACTCTGAGCCTCATTTTCAGCATTGTCCTCACTTGTCAGGGAGTCTCCATGGGGTAGAGAGGCTAGAACTTGGGGCACTTTCAGCTCCAGGAGTTACAGTTTCTGAGTCCACAACATTTGGCTCGCATGGAGAGCTTCTGACACTGGCAGTGGACTGTCAGGGCACTCAAAATACTCTTCTTGTTCGGGTGTATCACCAGTGTGCCCCAATCTATCATTTTCTTCCCTGAAAGCTCAAACAGTTCAACCATGCACAATGATTCCATTTCATCTGATCTGATGCTTTGCACTTCACTTTCTGGGAGCATTGGCTCCAGGGATGAAGTGGGGGCTTAGACAGTCCAGAAGGCCCAGCTTTGTCTCCGGTATTGACTAGGGATTGCCCCAAACAATTGACTCAGTTCGTAAGAAGGATAGTATTCAAAGTCACTCTCACTTTCTTCTGATATGGACTGACAGTCATGCTCAACTGGGACTGTGCGGGGAACACTTTAACTCTGCTTCTGTAGGTGCAGACTTCCTTGATCTTTTCTTAGCAGCAGCTCTAGTCACTGGTCCAGAGGGGCATCTTCTGGGGCTCAGACTCAATCAGGATTTGTCCAATGGGTAGTAAATGATTTCTATGCATTGTTTTACATCTTTTGAATTGTTCTCAGGCCTTACTTTGTACACTGGCAGATCATCTAGTTTGCCCACTACAATGTGAGGGAGATGGTGCCATCTGTCAGCAATCTTGTGTTTGCCATGCAGTCCCAGATTTCTTAGCAATACCGATCTCCCTCCTGGAGTTCCTGTGTTTCACCTTTTATCATACCTTTCTTTGTTGGCCAGATTTCTTTTGGCAGCCATGGTTTGAGCTAGTTGGTACGCATGAGTTAGCTGGGCCTTTAACTTTTGCACATACTGTAAATAGTTGTCAGCTTGAACCCCATCAGAGAGACCCCAAAACACACATCTACCGGTAGTCGAGCTTCTCTTCCAAACATCAGGCGGTAGGGGAGAACCCAGTGGCATCACTTTTGGTGCAGTTATAAGCATGTACCAGGGTGCTAATTTGTTGGCTCCATCTAGGCTTGTCCTTTGGGTGCAGGGTGCCTAGCATATCTAGCAAAGTGCGGTTGAAACGTCTCAGGCTGTGGGTCCCCTGGGGTGGTAAGGAGTGGTTCTGGACTTTCTCACTCCCCACAGAGAAAGCATCTCTTTGATCAGACGACTCTCAAAGTCTCCCTTGATCAGAATGGATTCTTTGTGGAGCCCCATAGTGAACAAAAAGTTTTCACGAGTACTTTGGCTACAGTGGATGCTTTCTGGTCTTTGGTGGGAAAGCTTGGGCATATCTCGTGAAATGGTCAGTGACCACCAGCACATTACTGATATTTCTTTGATCTGACTCCAAACTCAGAAAATCAATACAGACCAGCTCCATGGGTGCACTGGTGGTTATGTGTTAAGGGGCAGCCCTCTGGGGCAAAGCTTTCTCTGTAAGCAGCGACTACAAGTTCATATGTGTTGCTCCACATCAGCCCCATCTTAGGCCAATAGAATCTGGATCTCACCAAGTCAAGTGTTCTGTCTATACCAAGGTGCCCCATGTGGTTGTGCAAGGACCTCAGTACTGAGTCTCGAAGGCAGTGGGCAGCACTAGTTGTTGTTTGTCTACTTGTCCCCTCTGTCTACTGTTTCTCTGTATAACAGTTTATTGATCAGTTTCAACTTAGGACCTTCTTTGTATAACAGTGCAGTTCTCAAATCAGTGGAGCGTAATTTGGACACATCTTTCCTGCATAGAGGGCTTCTAAAGCTGCTTTGATCATGGGATCGCGGGATTGAGCCCGACGAATACTGTCATTGTCCAGCTGAGGCAGTGCACCAATGTCTATTGCAGAAAAGTGGCAATAAGGCAGGTATGCAATTCTCAGAGGCTCCCAAGCAATCCACCATGCAGTCCACTCGTCTGTGGACATTTGTTCCTCCCTGTCAAACTTCCGCAGAGTGCCCGAATGTCAGGTTCTGCCAATCGACCCAATCATTCTGGGTAACAGGCCTCCGGAGAGAGCATCAGCATCTATGTGGTTCAGACCTGCTCGGTATTCGAGAGCATAGTCATATGTAGATAATGCAGAAAGCCACCTATGGCCAGTGGCATCCAACTTAGCTGAGGTCTGCACATAGGTCAAGGATTATTGTCAGTTTTACTAGTATTTTAGCCCCATACAAGTACTCATGGAATTGGTCAACAATAGCCCACTTCAAAGCTAGGAACTCTAACTTATGTACAGGATAGTTCTTTTCGGATGGGGTCAGGCTTCTACTGGCAAAGGCCACTGGTCTCAGGCCATTCTCGTGCTCTTGGTACAACACAGCCCCAACCCTTGCAAGCTAGCATCAGTGTGCAGGACGTAAGGTTTTCTTGGATCGGCATAGGCCAGCACTGGAGCATGGGTAAGTTGATATATGATCTCATGAAAAGCAGTCTCATAATCAGAGTCCAGCGGGCCCCAAATACTTCACTCGGATGAAAATACACTCTTTCAGTCTTGAGGGACGCTGACTTTTGGTATTTTTGTGGGTTGGGGATACCCTTGAGTAAGGTTAAGTAAAGGGCGGATCACTCTGAATAGTCCTTGATGAAACGCTATAATAACCACAGAATCCCAGGAATCTTTGCAGTTCTTTAGATTTTGGGCTGTGGCCAGGTGGTCAAGGCCTCAACTTTACTTGGGTCGGTCTCATTCCTCGGTGGATACTATGTGTCCCACATACTTTACTGATGTTTGAAAGAATTGACACTTATCAATGGACAGTTTAAGGCCAAAGTCCTCCAGTCGATCCAATACCTTAAATAATCTGCTCTCATGTTCCTCCAGTGAGCTGCCAAACACAATAACATCATCTAGGTATACCAGGCACTCTAGTAAGTTCATGTCCCCACTGCACGCTCCATCAATCGTTGAAAAGTGGCTGGGGCACCTGAAACCTTGAGGCATCCTCATGAATTCATAGCAAGCGGACAGATAAAGGCTGTCTTCTCACGGTCCTCTGGGGCCATCGGGATCTGGTAGTACCCATCATGGAGATCCAGCACAGAGAACCACTTGCTCCCCTTTAGGCAGTCCAAAGCATCCTGAATGCGGGCATTGTGTACTGATCAAGGATAGTCCGCGGTTTAAGGTGCGATAATCCACGCACATCCTTACTGTCCCATTCTTTTCCTCACTACCACATTGGGGAAGCATAAAGGCTTCTTGATTCTTTGCATTACACCAGCCGCTAACATCTCTTGCAGATGCCGGCTCACATCATCTATATCAGCAGGTGCCAGGCGTCGAGACCTCTCACGAAATGGTCTTTCGTCATGCAGCCGGATATTGTGCTCAGCTCTGCACGCATCCTACGTCCCATTCCTTTAAAGAAAACACCTGGTCTCTCTGGGCAAGCTTCTCACTGATCCTCACTTTCCATTCAGCTGGCAGCGGGGAGTTGCCGAAATCAAACAAGTCAGGCGTTACTCTGTCATTCTTCCTTGAACTCTTGCTGCTGGGTAGCACTGCAGTGTCTGCACAATGCACATTAGCCAGGATGCAACCTCTATTTACTCGAATGTCTCTTTCAGACACATTATGAACTTGGACCATTACCCTTCTGGCATAAGCATGGGCTCTAGCGGGCAAAATACTAGGCTTGACCAGCAGTCCCTCTGGCAATTTTCCATCGCCTGGTGCATCCAAAATTAATATTTTATTCTTAACATCCTTTCTGATACGGACCTCTCCCTGTAAGGTACACTGGGCATTTGGTGCCAGGATCAGAGACTCAGGATCCTTCTTCCATACAATTCCGACCGGTTCCTCTGGTTCTATATTTTCAGCATCTCTGTGCCTCATAGGCCTCTTAATTAAAGCCGGAACTCTTAAAGCTCTACTAGTCTTTGACCCTGTTTTCATAACACAAATGTGCCAGCCTTCTGAACATATGAGCATTTGTTCCAATCAACAAAGGACACCATCATACAGTCCAGTGGGGGGCACACTAAGGCTAGGGTCTCTACTTGTTCGGCCACTCCAGCCACGGAGGTGGGGAAAGACAGCCAAATTCGGATATACCCAGAATAGGGGTAGGCCTTTCTCACTTAACCCCCATACATGCAGTCCTTCTAATGGTTGTAAGGAAACGCCTGACAAATGCTTCTGATACCAATCTTGAAACATAATTGTCACTTGGGAGCCACTGTCTAATACAGCTCTTGTAGACACTCCATTTACCTTTACAGTGGTCTCCATGGAGGGACCCACTATTCTGGACCAGTCTGGAGAGTAGTGGTGGGGCCTGGGCAACTGACCTTGCCACAAAGGATGGAATTAGATTTTGGTGCCCCTCACTGGGATCATTTCTTGCACCTCTTAACCACTGATTTGTTCTCCAAGCCTCCTTGTAGCCTATATGCAACTTTGTCAGTGTCTTTGGGGATTGGCATTCCTTTCATGTGCCCATCCTTCCCACAATTATAGCAAACATACTTTTTGAGTTTGAGCTGGCCGAGGTGCCACACTGGGAGCCAGGGCGGGGTATTACTAACTGGAACCTTGGTGCCATCTCTGTCTGGCGGCGTGATAAGCATTTGGAGACATCTCGCCAGTTTCTCCACTTCCATGGTCAAGGAATCGAGTTCGGAGCTGTTATCAGCAGGAGATACATGGGTGGTATCCCCACCCCATAGCAGATGCAGTCGGATATAGGTCGGGGCCGTGCACTTGCAGGCGTGGCCTTCATAAAGGGACTGTTTTTGAATTCGGATCTCTCTCTAACAGTTCGCCCATTGTGGCATATCTTTTTCCTTATCAGAGCACTCATTGACTGCCAACCTCTGCCCCTGAACTTCACTTGATGGGCCACCCTCAGTCACTCGGGTCATAGCCACAGCTATTGGTGCAGGTCCCTCCCGAGTCGCCTTTTTCTCAACCTCCTAATTTCTCTCATTAACTCATCATAGGAGGGTGGGATTCCACGATTTGCCAGGCGTAGAACTGAAGCAACAGCAGTTCTGAGAAGGGGCAGACTTAAGGATTCTGTCCAGTCTGGTTCGGTCCAGTTCAATCGCTGGCAAACTACCCTTTCTGAGGCATTCTTGCAACAATTTTTCCAGCCGAGACATACACAGACAACAACCCCTTGGTACTGTTGTGCATTTCTTACTCTCCACCATAGGTCCTCATCAGAATCTGGGCTCCCATACACATTCTCCAAGGCCTCAAGATAGCTTCGTGCAGTCGCTTCAGGGTTACTGGCCGTTTTAGGCACGGATGGTAGCCAGGGGCAGGACCTCGAGGCCTCACTCAACCTCTTCGCTGGCTTCCCGAGTATCGCTATTCTAGCACTTGGGGCAACATAGTTCATCCAGGTCTCCCAGTCATCCTCCCCTTGGGGGGTGGGGAGGTGCCAGAGAAGATCCTCAACCTTCGGTAGAGTCGTGACTAATGGCAGGTGCAGAAATAGGAGTCTGCATTGGTTCAGCCACCATTACGGGTACTGAGCAGGAGAGGTGTTGGGGAGGAACACCCCCAGGTGGCAAGAATAGTTTCTTCAAGTCCTCCACAGTTTTCCCTTCTCCCAGCAACCATTTAGCAAATTTCTCCTCAAAAGTTTCAGATAGTGGTGGGGGCTCATTCCCCCCCGGGTCTTTACTGTCCTTAGTTATCACTCTCCAAGCAGTGAGGGCTCCCTCTGGGGTAATGGTCTGTGGTACTTTGGAGCTATCTATGGGATCCTTAAACTCTACTAGGGCCAGGAAAGTGTGGGTGAGCAGATTAGGCGTGCCGACCCACCACCACAGGATTTTGTAAACCTTCCACCTTGGAAAGTACTCCTGCACAGTGTCCGTTTTGATACCCAGGGGATGTCCAGGATAAGCATAGCATTTGGGGGTCGATCTCCTCCCTAGTACACCACTCCACCAGCCGGTGCACAGCCACTTCTGTCGGGTACCCATTTATTTATTTATTTATTTTTTTTCCTTAACAGTGGTTTGTAAATATGGCCACTAGAGGACACACATCCCAGCGGTGGAGCCTCCAAATGTAACCCCTAGATGGCGCTATCCCAGGGCTACTACCCCTGCCTGATTTGCCACTAACAGGTTGAGGGGCCTGGATCACAGCGTGGTGCCTCCACCCAGAGGTCAGGGTTTGCAATAGTTAAACTAACTTGGTCACAGCCCTCTGGGACACTGCAACCCCCTTTCTTCCCACTAGTGGCCCACACAATATATCAGAATTACCTTCACAGTATACACTTACCCCCAGGTCTGGTTCCGCACTGGGACCTCCTGTGAAATGAGATACAGTGCAACAATCACAGTACAGTACTTTAACATAGACAAATACCTCAGGCAGTATAACTTTGCTGAAACAAGCAGCTCTGATTTATTTAGGGATATAACAAGGACAGGGAAATCAGGTTAATTAGCTTATCACTCTAATAATCTACCTATGGCTCTGTGCACAGGCCTATCCCTATCAGTTACTGTCCCTGGGTACCCAAGCCCTAGTGGCTAGTCCAAACCGTGGCAGCTGGTAGGGGCCTTTCACAGAGAAAAGGAGAATTAAACAGTCAGCAGTACAGTAATTCCATTTGGATTTAATGTGGCAATTCAACAGGGAGCGACCCTGAATTAGTACTCACGACCTCCAAATAAGATAGGGTCCTTCAATGTCAGCAGGGCTCACTTGAGGTACACAAACCTCTTCACATCCATATAAAAAAACACTATACCAGGCAGGCTGCATCTGTATCCCGATCGCATTACTGCACAATACCGGGAGAACACACAGCAGATTCAGTTCCTGACAGACTGAAAATTTCTTTTCAGCAATTCCTCCAGCTTCTACAGGGTGAGCCTGGTTTCTACTCTTCAGAGATCCTTTGATTCTTTCTACAGGACGGATTCAGTCCTAAATAAGCTGTTACACAAGCTGCAGACCGAACTCTGGGCCTTACACACGTTTTGACTAAAACTGCACACTGAAAAAGCACAGGGCTCCTTCCTTCTTCACTGCCAAAGCTCAACTGAAACTCCAACAGACAAAACGGGCACTTCCTTTGAGTTCCTCCCAGTTCTTGACTGGATTGGCTGTCATCACAATAGGCTGCTGTTGGTCCAAAAGGCACTGAAGTCTAAACTACATCTCCAGAGTCACTGCCCATACAATCTCTTGTGGCTGGCTCAGATTATGAGTCCAAGGCTCCATTTTAGAGCTAGCTTACCCCACACTGATTGGTCCAGTTCAGCAGTTCAAAACTAGAATGGGAACTAGCAGACACAGTTCTGACTGCAAAGAAAGCAGGTTAGACAAACTGTAATTTCATTATTACTCTAAATAATTTCTGGCAAACAGTTACATCTTTCAGATAGGTTCCTTTGCACCCTAGTGACTGCAAAATGAAGTGAATTGGCAGCAGCTCGAGTGGTACTCAGAGAAGCACACAGTCCCCCCATACAAACTAATTATGTCTGCAAGCAGACAGCTCTTAAAGAGACAGTACCAGAGGCTCTAAAAACACTCACTGATAAATGGCTTAAATGCCAAACACCATTCAGGCTTGGAGCATTCAAGCAAGCTCCTGGAAGTCTTTTGGGAACCCCCATTTGCAGGGGGGTTACACTAATGTTAGAAATGACGGATTAGTGACGTAATTTAGATGTTTGTAACTACTTTAGCTGTGTAATTCTGATGCCTAGAAATTAGAGCATAGTTATCCTTGAGTCCTAAGCTATTTCCTTCTACCTAACCAAAATCTCGCTCTCTCCTAGTTTAATATCTCCCCTCTAGCTAACCCTCACTCCTTTCCACTATTTCTTTTTTCATCTGCCTCTCCCCTTGGCTGACTGGTGCCCTAGTCCCCTTTGTTTGAACTCGGTCTACTTGTCTGCAATTCAAACTGCACTTGGCACCAAACGCAGCAACTGCCAGCAGCTGCCCCTCTGGCTACCCCCACCCACACTTAATCTTAATCACTCCTTTGTCTGTGACTAAGACCTCCCACTCAATTCCGAGTAAGCCCCCCTAAGTCCCTGACTTCTTTGTCTGCGCTTCCTAAACCCCCCCCCCAATTTGGCCCTCACTGTTCCCCTGTCCTTATACTTGACCCTAACTTGCCTTTTTTCTCTCCCTAGGCAAGCGCACAGCTCAGGCACTCCCAGAACACCAGCGCTACATCCCAGCAGGCAGGCAAGCCTCCTGCGACCGCCACCCATGCCTCCCAGACCGCCTTCACCCTCTAAGGTACACCGCACACTGAACCTTCTTCCGATTGGGTAATAGTGGTTCTCAAGCTCTGTGATTGGCTGGCTTGGACAAGGTTGCTGCTGCCATCGGCTGCCTGCCACCATGCCGAGAAAGAGCCATTAGCTTGCACTTTTACCCTCTCGTCCAAAGGCACAATCTCTCTGATTTTTCTCCTGCCCTCCCTCCCGCACCCCCCGGTGCTAATTAAATACACCTCCTCCCCCCTAGGACCACCTCTTCCTTCCCTAAGGCCTGCCCCTTAAAGGGACTTCAATACTCTTAGGAACTAGGCAACAGTTGACAGTCACTCCCCCCCCCCATACCCCCATGCTGCCTACTGGGAAGCCTCTAGGATGGGCTCCTCATTCTTCTGTGGTTTACTGTTCCTCCTGACTATGTCCTCACTGGAGGAGATCTTTGAGGACCCAGATGGGGGTACCACCACATACAGGGTACATCCTTCGCTCAGGAGCATTCACCCTCTCAGAACTGGCACTATGGCCTTTGAGGCAGCATCTGCAGAAAGACCAGGTTTCTGCTACAACCACACTGACAGGAAGCAGCCGTCACACATAACTATCAATCTTGTCATGGCTCTACTGGGCCCCTATCCCTATACAAAAGAACATTCAAAACCTGGCCACATCAGCTGTAGGCACACCCATGCCCTCAGGGCATGGTGGAGGCGCTATGTCCTAAGGATAATCCTCATTCTACTGCTCCTGTCTGGGAACATTCACCCTAACCCGGGCCCAGTCTCCTGCCCCAAACCATCATCCTATGGGTATATCAAAATTGCCTGAATAAATATTGGTAGCATCCTACCTAAACTAACCCAACTCCAGGCCTGGGTATCACAGCACAAGCCAGGCATTATCTCTATAACGGAATCCTGGCTCTCTCCCAAAGTCCCGGATAGTGCCATTTACCTTGAAGGATAAACCATCTTCCGCCTGGATAGACTGGCCAAATGTGGGGGAGGATGCCTCGTCTACCTGAGTAACAACATTAAAGGACATGCCATACCCTATAACACCAACACCAACTCTTGGCACCATGCATTTCGGCTTAAAGTTGAACCAGCATAATATTCTGTGGTAATTTGCATATGCAGCCCATGATGCTTTGCATTATGGGGGTATGTATGATTTTGCATTATCACTAAAACTCTCAATTGGGAAGCAACATAAAATGTTACTTTTAACAACAGTATGCATTCCCCCTGGTAAGCAGGATATAGGGCTAGACCTCTTCTACAATCAGATCAGCAAGGCTAACCGGGGCTGGGAACAGGTAATTCTGAGGGACTTTAACTCAAACTGGTTAGCTCATGACAAGTTAGCTGTAAGAGATAAAATACATGGTCTCTACCTCACTCAGATGGTGACTCAAACATCCAGAATGAACTACCGCACAGGGACTAGCACCCTAATTGACTGGCTTCTAGTAATGACCCCTGAACATATCAAAAATATCTTGGTCCTCCCAGACACCTTGAACGATCATTCACCAGTAGTCTGCTCATTGACTAACAAGTACCTAAAAGACACCCCCCCCAACTCATCAAAAATCAATCCCTGAGAAAAGGACAACTGCACCTATTCAGAAGGTACCTAAAGGAAGCTGACTGGACCCTCTTAGATGACTGTGAGGACACCAACAAGGCCCTTGACTACTTAACCTCAGTCTTTAACAGAGCTTGTGACCTATTTGCACCTGTAAAAAT
This sequence comes from Neoceratodus forsteri, assembly GCA_016271365.2. Lineage (NCBI taxonomy): Eukaryota > Metazoa > Chordata > Ceratodontiformes > Ceratodontidae > Neoceratodus > Neoceratodus forsteri. The sequence goes on from JADMNL010000026.1 coordinate 298,983,108, forward strand.
GTCCAAAATTAAGGGAGCTATCAACCCATGGCTCAGCGATCCCTTAATTGAGCATATGAAAGCAAGGGACAACCTTTGGCACATAGCGAGAGCTACCAGTACACAGGCTGATATCACTGTCTACAAGTCTGCAAGCAATAAATGTACCAGTTTAATAAGGAATGCCAAGACTACGTTCTATAGAAAGAAACAAAGCCAGAGCTGGGAAAAAGGAAGAGAATTCTGGGATAACATTAAAACACTAACAGGGAGGGAGTCAAGAGCACAGCCCAACCTCATTGCTACACCCTCGGGCCCAGTGCAACACCCTAAAAACCTAGCAAATGCCTTTAACCTAGCTTTTATGTACCTAAGCTCTGTACTACCCCCAGCCTGCCTAGACCCCAACCTTAACAGGAGGCCCCCCAGTCCCTGCCCCTCACATACCCCAAACCCATTACAACCCCTATTCTACGTCAAGCAGGTTTCATGATCCAAAACCATCAAATATATTAGAAGGGTCCTAGGCAAAACTAGAATCGGCAGTGACTCTATTGACATGAAGTTGCTTGCCCTTGCGCTGGAAGAACTAGCCTATCCCCTTACTAAAATTTTCAACATTTCCCTTAGGACTGGCATGTTCTTAGACTTATGGAAAACTGCCATAGTCACACTTTTTTTCAAAAATTGAGACAGAATTAGCCTGGGTAACTATCACCCAATCTTCATTTTACCACCCTTCTCCAAGGCCCTTGAGAGACTGGTGTCAGACCAGCTCACTGACTACCTGAATAAATACAAACTACTCTGTCCACAACAGCACGGGTTCCGTAAAGACCATAGTACCCTCACAGCTCTCACTGACTTCACTTTCCATCTTTATGACACCCTAGACTCTGGAATGATGGTGGGGTCTATTTTTATAGACCTGACCAAAGCTTTTGACACTGTCAATCACCAGACCTTGCTTGCAAGCCTCTCAACCCTTGACCTGTCATCAAACACAGTTTCTTGGTTCTCAAGCTACCTTTCCCATAGGAGTCAGTGCATTAGGATAAAAGGAGTCACATCTGAACCCAGGAATGTTACACTAAGGGTTCCCCAGGGGTCAATCCTAGGGCCATTACTCTTCAGCCTGTTCATTAACTCCCTCCCAGATGCCTGCCTTGCCAAAATGCTGCTATATGCAGATGATGCTGTGATCTCGGTGCCTGGTCACCACATGCAAGATATTAATGATGCTCTACAGGACAGCTTCTTAAAACTTGAGGCCTGGCTCTCGCATAACAGGCTCTTATTGAATTACAAAAAGTAAAGCAATGCACTTCTCGTTTCAGTGGTCTAAAAAGAATGCCAACCCCCTGACCATCCTAAGTCAGAAAGGTGAAATCTTAGAACAGGTCACCACCTTCAAATATCTGGGTATACACCTCGATGACTCCCTCTCTTTTGCATCCCATATTGAACACGTCATACAATCTGCAAATATCCGTCTTGGGATCCTATACCGGCACAGAAAAGCTATGACCCCTGAGGCACTCAATCTCATCACATGGTGCTCCATACTGTCAATTATCGACTATGGCCTCGTTATATACAGTGCAGCCTCCGAGACCTCACTTACATGAGTAAAACTCCTCCTCAATAAAGCCTGCTGGCTCGTACTGGGGGCTGATCATCTCACTCACACATGTAGCCTCTATTCCACGACAGGGTGGTTCCCCCTCTCCCTAAGGGCCAAATACCAAGCCTGCCTATTTGGTAAAAAAGCCCTACTAGGACAAACACCAGAATCATTATCTACACGTTTCCAACCCAACTTAACCTACAAAAATACGAGAAGTTCAGCAAAGGGCCTCCTACATGTACTGCTTAAAAGAACCTCCTTGGCCCAGCATTCCCTTTCCTATCGCGACCTTCAGTGGTTGAATGACCTACCCCCCTCCATCTTGCAGCATGAAAAAATTGACCAGTTTAAGAAAGCCCTACATCTCCAGCTCACTGGTTCCCACAACTGCGACTGCTTTGCTTAGCAACTGACCCCTGACCTCCTCTCTTGTCTTTCCTCCCCTATTCTTCCCCTTCCCCCGCCTATCCCCAAACCCCTCCCTAAGTCACTCCACACTTAGTTCAGGTCCGTGGCTCATGTCCAGGTGGTGCTTGCTCAGCTGCCTCTCCCTGATCCCTTACCCCCACTCTACCCATTCAAGTCATTCCTGCTATCCACCCCCACCCACCGTCCCCACCTCTCTCCCCCCATCCCTCTCTCCCCATCGGAATCAAAGGTCCCTGATCAAAGGTAACCCACCCCCCTGGATCTCTCAACAACTCCTAGATATGATGCTCCACCATGACACCCTCTGACAGATTGCCATCGACATGGACAGGCCAGCGGACTGGCAAAGATATCGTGAGGCAAGGAACAAATGCACCTGTGCCATACGTAAGGCCAAAGCATCCCACTACCAAGTATCTCTTGCATCCTCCTGGGGCACCGGCCGCCAATTCTGGAACAACATTAGAGAACTCAGTGGTAAGACCAGGACCCCCACCCCTCACTCAAGTCAGTGGTACCACCACCTCTGACCCCAAACATATTGCTGATGCCCTCAATCACTCTTTCTCTGTGCTAAGCCACATACTCCCCGCTACCTTTTTTGACCCCCCTGTCTTTTCCCCCTCCTCCCCACACCCCGAACCCACCTTTCGCCTTAAAACCCTATTCCCTTGGGAAGCCAAACCATACATACTAAAAGCAATAGGTAGCTCTAGGTTCAGCAGTGACTCACTGGACCCCAAACTGCTCCAACTCACCCTCCATGAAGTGCTTGCCCCACTCACACACACATCCTCAATCACTCCCTATGCCTCGGCACATTCCCCACCCATTGGAAAGCTGCCTCCATCACCCCTATACACAAAGGAGGAGATGCCACAGCAACCGGCAATTAACGGCCCATATCTATCCTCCCCCCTCACTCCAAGGCCCTGGAACGAATAGTGTCAGAACAGCTCAATGAGTACCTCTCCAAATATAATATCCTCTGTAAGGAACGACACAGATTCCACAAAAGGCACAGCACTAACGTGGCCCTACTGGAATTCTCCTCTCACCTTCACTCTCCCCTTGACAAAGGACAATTAGCTGGAGCAGTTTACGTGGACCTATCGTAGGCCTTTGACACGGTCAATCACAACCTATTTCTAACCACCGTTCCAACGCTAGGTCTCTCTCAGGACTCCATTCACTGGTTCACTGACTACCTCACATGCATATCTCAGTGTGTTAAAATGGGGGGCACTCTATCCTCCAGCCTACCTGTAAGGTCTGGGGTATCGCAAAGATCCATCTTGGGCCCTCTCCTCTTTAGCCTCTACCTCAATTCCCTCTCCTCTGCATGTTCTGGTAATTTGCTACTCTATGTCGATGATGCCATCCTCTGCGCATCACACTCCAATCCCGCCACCCTACAAAACTCCCTTCAAATGGCCTTCACAGAAGCCAAACAATGGTTCACAAACCAGAGGCTTGTACTAAACTACAAGAAAACTAAGGTCATGACCTTTTCACACCACCAAAACCGCCTTAGACTTATACGCCCCACCATCCTCAATATCAATAGGACCTCACTGGAACAAGTAGACACCTTCAGATACCTCGGCTTCACTCTGGACTCCTCCCTTACACTCCACCAGCACATCCACCTCCCCTCATCTGCGATTAACACTAGAATTGGCTTATTGCATCAATGCAAACACTGCCTTACACCTGCTGCCCTCCAGGTTGCTGTCACTTCCTCTATTCTCTCACTTCTCGACTATGGGATACTAATCTATGGGGCAGCAGACACTACCTTCCTCAGCAGGCTGAGAGTGTCCCTAAACAAAGCCTGTCACCTCGCCTTGGATGTGACCATTCCACCCACACTTGCACCCTGTACAGCATGACTAGCTGGCTCAACCTTGATAATAGACTAAAATTCCAAACCTGCCTCATGGCCAAAATCATTGCCCTTGGCCTGGCCCCCCAGTCTGGAGGCACTCGTCAGGCCTGCCTCTGCCATTAGAAACACTTGCAGCTCCACCAGATCTCTCCTTCAAGTCCCCAGAGGTCGTACCTCCCTCTTCCAGTGCTCCTTCTTGTACCATGCTCCAACTTGGACAAACTCTCTTCCCAGCTCGCTTGTCTCCATTACAAGACTTGGAGCATTTAAGTCTGCCCTAAAGGACCACCTCCGTACTGTGAGTCACTGCGACTGTTTTTAACCTCCCTCTCCCCCATTTTTGATAAGGACCTCCTCCCGCACCCCCCATCCCCAACCTCCCGCCCCCTTCCAGGTCTTCTGAGTGATCTCTGCTGCCTATCTACTGTTGTAGGCTGTTACACACAGTAGACTGTTGTATTTCTGTAAACTATTCTGTTTTATTGTAATGACTGCCTCTGTAACTGTCTCTGATGTGGAATCTTTGTAAATGAGTCCTTGACTCAAAGCTAACTTCTGATTGATAAACAAATAAAGAAAAAATAAAGAAAGAATCCTGTATGATTAAGCCACTTCTGGCTTCTACTTCGTTCCCACCTACTGCACTTAGCAATTGCCTCTCTGCACTTAGCAACTGGTTATGTTTTAGCTGAGACCTCGTCACTGGAATTAGTTCATACGCTGCCTGTTTCCAATTATGTATATGTTTTCTGTTTTTTGCAAGTCCCACTGATTTAATCCAGTTTAACCACCCAGAATAGTAGTGCCTCTGTAAGTCTGTATGTAATGTATTGTTGTTATGTCCCTAACATGGAGCCTTTGTAAAAGAGCCCCTTGGCTCAAAGGTTGTAATTCCGAAACTGAAATAAAAAAAATAAATAAAAAATAAGACTGAGTATGGGAAAATGAGGAAAACATAGTATGAAGGAGGTATGGGACTCCCAAATGTTAAAAGCTACTGTCAAGCATTCTTATACAGACAGATCAGATTCTGTTTCCTAAGAAAACTCAGCCATTGGGCTTGATTCTAGAAGGGTTATGCCTGGCGTAACAGCAGTTGCGCCAAGCAGAATGGTGCATGTAGCAACTTACGCCAGCAGTTGCGACATGCGCGATTCTACAAAGTGGCCTGTGGTATGTCGCAGGCCACTTGCGCTGAACAGCTGTTATGCTGCATAACCCCCCACCGCGACACGGCGCTAGGGGGTTTACAGCAGCAGTTGTGCTCTATTCTAGAAGGGCAGCCACAAAGTGTCCACATTGGGATTCTACAAGAACCCCCAGAGGAGATCCGGCAATGTAAGCATTTAGCTGTTATATCTTACAGACGCCCCCGGGGATCCTGTAGACCCATCAGCTGTCCAGTGGACAGTGCTCGGTTACCCTCCCCCATGTCAGCACACAGCGGGGCTCCACAGGGCTACCCATACCACCAGCCCCTGAAACACCCATTGAAAAGCCCGCGTGACGGCATTGCCATCCCCACCGTGCTCCAAACCACAGTAGCTGGTCGCATATGCGGACAAAAGCCTGCCCTGGTAGTCTAGTGGCCCCCCGAACTGTATAATATAAGAATAGATCCTGTATCCCTGGTAGTCTAGTGTTCCCCTGAACTGTACAATAATTAATAATGATTTCCCCATTTCCCTGGTAGTCTAGCGGCCCCCCGATCTGTATAATAAATATATAGATCCGTATTCCTGGTAGTCTAGTATTTGCTCCCCCACCCAGCCATGTCGGCCCACAGCACCCCCACCCGTCCCCAGCTGGCGACTGGCACAGCCCTCCTCACCTCCATGGCCAGCCACCACGGAGTGCAGTATTAGTGCTATTGCACAGGCGTGGCAGCGGGTTGCGACATGCTGGCCAGGTACGCCCTCTGTGTGGCATACCTAGCCGCATGTCGCAAGTTGCAGGTCTTTGTTGTGGAGACCCTGCCCGTTCTAGAATAGGGCACAGGGTCATTGTCACAGTTGCGGGTGGCACAAGTTGCGTTTGGCGGCAACTTGCGCCACCCTTCTAGAATTGGGCCCCAGCATGCGTTAAATATAAAGAGGCTATAACCAAACTTTATGCCCTTTTGCATGTAGTAATGGACATCAACCCTAAGTATATTCAGACTCACCCATAGTTGAAATCATCTATAAAATGCATCAAACATTTCACCAGACTGCTGAAATCTCCACTGATAACAGCTGAATACACCTCATTACAGAGGAATACAAACATAAAATAAAAACCAAAAAAAACTTGACAAATGCCTTACGGGAAAATAATAGATATAATAAATCATTCAAATGTAGTCCCCGTGCCTTTTTTCAGAAATTAGAGAAAAATTACAATTGCCCATGACATAATTCCCTTCGTACTTATAGCTGCCAGACGTACTAAAGGATACTATAGACAGCGACTACACAATACAAATACAGAGAGAATTTGGGAGCGTGGATATAAATGAAAGGCTTGCCTGTGCCACTCCCACTTCCTGAGCTACATAAGCAGTTCCTCCAAGCCTCACTGTGAAGCATTTTTTCTTTGCAGCCGAAGGCTGTGCCGGTTTGTCCTCTGAGCTGGTTGGGCCTCCCTGGCTGGGGCCTGCTCCCCCCTCCTCCACTGCTTGTCTGCAGGGATTCTGTGTTTATTTTCCTGCTTTTGATTTGTATTTTACCTTCAGCTGTGTGTGCTTTCTTCTTTTCTTTTGGGGGGGGGTGGCTTTTCTAAGATCCTAGCTTGCTGCTATTTCAGCTCATAGTGCTTGCTTTCAGTTACTCACAACTTTCAAATTACTGGCCCTGCAACTGCAAACCTGATTTGTGTGTTTCAGCTCAACTAGCTGTTTCATGGCGTACTCTATTACTTTCACCTGACTCAGTTTTGCAACCTAGCTCTACAACTCACTCATGCCTGTTCTAATTACTTCATTGAAGCAGTCTCATTGCACTGCCTGGTGACAGTGCTTTAAGGGCATTATGCCTTCTTTTATTTATTGCAGTTACAACTCAGTGTATTGATTTGTTTTCACTACTGCTGCACAGGCCTAATTGCTTCCTGCTACTGCTTGTTTACTCCCATTGCTATTGTACATTGTGTTACTCTGAGGTTAGTTGACGCTCAAGCTGAGGCTATTAAAATAGCTTTAAACTGCATGTGGTTCTCTGCCCTTCCATCACTTCCTTGTTTGTCCTACAGTGGGGACTGGGAGGTGTTTGGGGGGTTGTGGCCTCTGTGGCTAATTAATTCTGTTCTAAATCCTGTCTTCGCCACCGAAAATGCTCAGAGTTTGTCACCTTGATTTGGCTTTGAACTGTCTGGCTGGCTTGCCCCAATGCAGTGCTGTTTATTGCTATATAGTATGTTATGCAGGTCCACCTATTACTACTACTGACCTATCAGGTCCACACTTGCTTACGCAACTGTTGCTCCTTGCTTACGCAAACCATTGCTTCATGCCTACTGCCATCCCCTCGGCTTCAGCCTGGGATTCTGCTGCACTCAATCTGCATTTGACCTTGCATGGTCTCAGCACTCAATGCTCATTACAATCTCAGCATGCCGTGCTCATCAGCTCACCAGCTTTTCAGCTCTTAATCAATTTCTGCGGTGTGCCAGCCATTCTATTCTGGTGCAGGGTTCCTGCAGCTGATGGTCTCTCTCTCTGCATTTAGTCCGCATCTTGAGTGTGTCCAACTTGGGGTGGGATCCTTCTCACCTGGCACATAGCTGGGAATGTCCTCACCCCAGGCTTGGCTTTAGCTGTCTGCTACACGACAGTAGCTCCTGGTGTAGAATTTAAGACTAGCGGTGAAGGGTGGTTACGATGATCTCCTTTGGCTCTAGTGTTCCACTATATAGTGTTTCCCTAGTGAGGCACCTTCACCGCATCCTCCCTACGACTGCCTCTGGTTCACCTGGTTTGATTTAGGGCGGGAGGGCCAGATGAGTGCCTCAGCAGTTGTTGCCCTCCTCCTGCGCCTTGGATGCATGTATTGTGGCAGAGTTTTCTCGCAATCATCCACGGCATTCCTGCTAGAGGGTTTGAGCGAGAGCCTTCCTCCAAATTGGAATATTTTCCACCTCCCTTTAATTGGGTTTTCCAAATTGCAGCTGCAGAGCCATCACTAAATAAACTATCCCAAGCCTGGAGGGAAGGCGAACTAGGCCTTGGATCCCCAGGGATTCCCTCCTCATAGGGTTTTTTTCTCTCCTCCGTAGCCTCAGGTCACAACACTTAGTTAGATTACTTGTTTCTCTTAGTTTCTTTAGGTAGGTTATGTTGTTGGATGGAGGTGGAGGATGTCCTGCCATTCCCTCTCTCCTTAGGGGATCCCCTACTCTCAAAGCAAACCATCAGTATCCTGCTATGCAGCCCTGGGCAGCCATTACGACAACTGAGCATTTCATTGCATTATCAAACTGCCTGTACTTCTCTACTACTACATTACAGTTACTACTCCTATGTCTCAGTTACTGCTTGCTCCTATGCTTCATGTTGCCTCCTTTTTGGGGATGATACTACATTTTTTTTGGGGGGGGGTCCTAAGGTCCTGTTGCACCCCTAGGGGTGGAACCCTCTCCGAGGGTTCCTTGCCTTCATATCCCTACAGGGGGTGGTAATTCCTCTGGAATAGAGAGTGCGAATGGCCAAAACCAAACTAACACAGTTGCACAAGCATAACACTATACTGGCTGCATAGGTCAGTGAAATGAGAGGCTTGCCTGTAGCTCGCTGGCCAAGCAGCCAGCCACTCCCACTTCCTGAGCTATATAAGCAGTTCTTCCAAGCCTCACTGTGAAGCATTTTTTCTTTGCCCGCCATCCTCCCCTCGTCCTCCAGTGGCAGCACTCTCTCCTTGTGTGTGGGGGGGGATTCCTAAAGTACCTTTAGCCATGGGAACCATCCCGTTGCACCTCTAGGGGTGGAACCCTCTCCAAGGGTTCCTTGCCTTCGTACCCCTACAGGGTGATAATTCCTCTGGAATAGAGAGTGCAAACGGCCAAAACCAAACTAACACAGTTGCACTAGCATAACACTATACTGGCTGCGAAGGCCAGTGAATTACAAGAAGCAAAGGAGGTGCAGAGGAATTACACAAACTCACTGTAAACAGGCATTTGTCAATGCCGAATGTTTGCTTGCTGGTATTAGCATTGGACGTGCAGGAGTTAGACAGATGCAGAATAGGAGTGGCAGTGAAGTATTGAACTCACGTCAATCCCACCTCCACCCTGCAGAGAGCGCAGGCATTGGGGTGTGCCTGTGGGTCACTGCCCATAATGCTCACGGCATTTCACCTCACCCTATCCTGTAGACACCAACAAGTGTTGAGATGTGCCTTGGGGTGTTCTGCTTCACAGTCAGCCCATTTCATAAGGATGTACGCTGAAATGAGTGCAGTACAAGAGAATGGGGTGAAGTCTGGGGCAGAAGAGTGCAAGGCACACCTCGATGCCTGTCACTGGCTTCAGGGTGGGGGTGGGATGGCATGAGCATTACGGCAGGTGATCCAAAGTTACACCTCTGATGCCTGTCAGTCTGTACAGGGTGTGACGTTATGGTTAGAAACCCTAACGCCCATGGGCGTGTATTGGTATTTGCACTACAAATTTTCAACATGGCCTTTCTGTGACCCCCACCTCATGAAAGCATTTGGGACCTCTTCTCATGAACAGTGGTACTGTGATTTTGTTAATGGGTCCCGAATTTCGAGTTCCCACAGCGACCATGCCATTCTGTACTAGATGTGCGAAAACACAGATCAGGCAGAATGTGAAGAATGACAGCTGTACCATGCATCAGGAGGTGTGAAGAGATGGCAATGTTGAAAATCTGTAGTGAAAATATTAAAAATGCTTGAAGTTCCGAGCGTACGTGGAAACTGCGCAACACATGCTTGTACTGCAGTCATTTAGTGGAATTATTTCACCAAATTTTCAACATAGGCATTTTGTGACCTCTGCTCATGAACACTGTCACTATGATTTTCTTAATCTGTCCGAATCATTAATTTCCCACAGCGACCACGCTATTATGCGCCAGATGTGAAAATGCATATTTCGGGCAGGATATGAAAAATTACAGCTGTACTGTTCATAAGGAGCTGTGGCAAAATGCCAATGTTGAAAATCTGGAGTGAAAATATTACAGATTTGTGCACTTCTGAGCATATGTGGAAACTGCGCAACACACGCTTGTAACACAGTAATTTTACGGACTTTTGTCACCAAATTTTCAACATAGGCATTTTAGGTCCTCTGCTCATGAACAGTATTACTATGATTTTCTTAATGTGTCCCGAACACTGATTTCCCACAGCGACTGGGCTATCCTGCGCTGGAAGTGCGAAAACACATTTTGGTCAGGATGTGAAAAATGACAGCTGTACTGTTCATAAGGAGGTGTGGAAAATATGGAGTGAAAATATTACAAATTCACGAAGGTATGAGCATACATGGAAACTGCGCAACGCATGCTCGTAAAACAGTCATTTTTGGGATTTTTTACACCAAATTTGCAACATAGGCTTTTTGAGAGCCCACCTCATGAACTCTGGCACTGTCGTTTCATTACTCGGTCCCAAAAGGTGATTCTGCGCAGTGACTGCGAAATCACCTTTCGAGACCGAATAACACCATGACAGTGGCTGAATTCATGAGGAGGGGTCCCAATAATCCCATGTTGAAAATTTGGTGCCAAAATTCCCCAAAATGCCTGAGATATGCATCAAAGTTGAAAAAACCCTATTTATACCATTATACAACTTACCGGCATTTCTTCAGTTCGCGGTTGGCTTCAAAGAGTGAAGCGTGTTCCCGGTCCACCGAAGATCGTTGCACTGGGCTCCGGAGGTAAGCGTGGGGTGAGGGTGTGTGTGGGGGAGGCAGGGTGCGCAGAGGGTGGGTGCGGGTTGGGGAGGGGCCACTGAACTCAACAAGGGACCGTTTTCTGTTTTACAGGTTTTAAAAAACATCGTGGGGCGTTTATTTATTCTTTTACAGGGACATTTGGCACATGAGGTGGGCTCCCAGCTTGCCATCTGAGTGTTTTTTGGGGGGCTGTAGCAGACAGGGGATTGGGCATCCCGTCGTGCACATACCGAGGGGGCAAGGGATTGGGCACTCCCTGCACACAACAAATTGGGGGGGACATTATGCCAACAGGGAGTGGGCGCCCCCATCGGCAAATTACATTGGGAAGGGGGGAACTGAAGCCAATGGGGATTGAGCCCCCATCAGCAAAGAAAGACTGTTGGGTGGCGCATGATGCCGAGGGGGATTGGGCACCCCCTCAGCACACACAACAAATGGGGAGGGGGTTACAGTATGCCGACAGGGAGTGGGCTCCCCCGTCAGCAAATGAACTGGGTCCGGGATGGCAAGGTACCACCCTGCAATGACGGGTCACTTCCTCATTGCAGTGGCGGATTTGTTTCAAGGTGGTGGGACGCTGGCTGAACTAGTGTCAGCAGCAGTTTGCCACCGCATTGGGGAAAGCAGGCCAAGCCTCAAAAGGCACTGGGACTATTGGTCCCTACAATGCCGCACCTCCAAAATCCCCTCTTCTCTCCTAAGCTGTGATGAAATGTTTCTTGCGCATGCGCGCAAGCAAACATAATAAAGGGCTTGATCCAACCTAGAAAACTAAAGAAAAACAGAGAAGTAATCCAGGACATGCAATAACAGAAGATTCATGGGGTCAAATGTGGAAAACAAGCGAAGATCGTCAAGGCCATCTAGTCCAGTTTAAAGTTTTGTACAACTGGTATCACACACCATAAAAGCTATAAAAATGTGGTCTGTCCCCAGACAGCAAATGTTGGAAATGCGACAATCCACAAAGCAAGCTTACTCCACATGCTCTGAGACTGTCCTTATATTTACCCCACTTGGTTAATAATATATGGAGAACGTGTAAATACTTAATAACAACATATCCTTGTATCCCAGAATTTTCACTTTAGGAGACACTGGTACTTTGTTCTGTCTGGACCAGGGAGAGAAAAGATGGGTATTGATAGCAGCATTCGAAAACAAACGCCATATACTTAGTTATTGGAAAAGGAAAGATTCACCTAATGTATTTATTCAGCCTTGTCTTTTCTTGATTTGATATGGCTGATTGTAGCTGCTATTAACGGAACTTTAATTATTTATGGTCTTATTTTATTTTAAGTGTGTATTTACTGTCATAGCGCTTTGATATTCGTGAATTGTGCTATATAAATAAAGTTTATTATTATTATTATTACTATAGGTGAATGGATAAAGTATATGTCTACAACAGCATTAAATGAATGTATAAGCCATATGATTATTAACACCACTGAGAAATCGGACAGTTTGGTATGACGTTTTAATTGGTTAGAGCCAGAGTAATGCACACTGTTAGGCAGAAGTGAAAGCACAGCCTTACATACAGGGTACATAATGTTTAAAATGAATTATTTGAGTCCATCATATATGTATATATTTAAGTTGATGTTTTTTTCATGAAATGTATTTCTTGTATTGTTTCATTCTGATTACTTTTTCAAAGCAATACATTTTGTTTAAAAAAAAAAAAACAATAATCACCACACTGGCCACAAGATGGGGCTATTGGGTTCTCTAAAGAGCTGGGTCTAGCTAAGCGAATGGCTTTCCTTTTCAGTGTGTTCATTTTATTTTGCATTGTATGAACATAAAGCATTTTGTTCAATTTGTCAAATGACTTACAGACAAGGGCTATACAAAATAATACAATGTAATAAGGTAAATGAAGTTCACAAAAGTGGTTGAGAGGATCCAATGGGTTCTAAAGTTAATCACAATTCTAAATAAATTTAAATCCAAAGTATCAGGCTTAAATTGAATGAATTGTGGTAGTATTCAACCAATTTCAGTTGTAAAGCATTTCCTAGGTTGATAATCAAAGGCGTGGTCTGATTGAGATCTTTGTGAGACCAGGGAAACAGATCAGTGCTGTCTTTTCCTTTCCTGTCCTGTCCTGTCCTGTCTTATGCTATCCTATTTTGTCCTACCCTATGCTATTCTAACCTGTCCCATCCTATACTATTCTGCCCTGTCCTAGCTATGCTAGCCTGTCTTGTCCTAGCCTATCACATCCTGTACTGACTTATCCTATGCTACCCTGTCCTCTGCTGTCCTTTCGCAGCCTACCCTGTCCTGCCTATCCTATCCTGTTCTATCCTGTGCTATCCTGTCCTATCCTAGTTATGCTATCATATACTGTCCAATCCTATCCTATGATATCCTGCCCTGTCCTATACTATCCTATCCTATCTTGTCCTAGCCTATGCTATCCTAACCTGTCCTGTCATATGTTTATCCTGTTCTGTCCTATCCTATCATATCCTAACCTATGTTATCCTTCGTTGTGCAAGCCTATAAAAAAAAGTCCCATCTTATCGTATGCTAACATGTCCTGTCCCATCCTATCCTGCCCTATCCTATCCTATCCTATCCTGTCCTGTCCTGTCCTGTTCTATCCTATCCTATCCTGTCCAGTCCTTTATTTTCCTATGCTATGCTATCCTGTACCGTACTGTTCTATAATATCCTATACTATTCAATCCTATGCACAAGTTTGACTGTGAATAACATATACGACTTTCAGTTCATGGTTGTATCATCATCCCAACTGTAAGACCCTGGGACTTTCATGGCGAAACAACACAGTTGCCATTCACCACACCAGCCACAAGATGGGGCTACTGCTCCATATTTGGGTTGTCTTAACAAGTTAGTCTTGCTAAGGGAATCGCTTTTTTATGTTTGCTTGCACGCATGTGCAAGAAACATAGTGCCATTATCCGAGTTTTCGGAGGTGTGGCACCCGTCTTCCAATTCAGTCAGTGTGTTTTCAGGCGTGGCTACAGTTCTCCAATGAGCGCTACAGCTGTCTATGACAGCAGTTGAAAATGCAGTGCCATACAGTTGAAAGGCAGAGCTACGCTTCAGTGAGCAGCGCTCCCCCCTCCACACGCACGCACGCACGCATACTGCATGCCTCATGCGCCCACACACACACTGTACGGCCGACAGGAGTGCCCAATCCCCCATCGGCTCCATGCCCCCCCCAAAAAGCTTTCCAGGTGCCATGCTGGGAGCCCACCCCAGCGCGGCAAAAATTGTTATGGCTGACAGGGGTGCCCAATCCCCCATCAGCTCCAGGCCCCCCCAAACAGCCTTTCAGTTGCCACGCTGGGAGCCCATCCTTATCCTATGCTAGCCTGTCCTGTCCTATCCTATCCTGCCCTAGCATATGTTATCCTATCCTTCTGTCCTATGCTATCCTGTATGATCCTGTCCTGTCCTGTCCTATCCTATCCTATCCTGACCTCTCCGGTTCTATACTTTCCTATGCTATGCTGTACTGTACTGTCTTGTCCTATATATCCAGTACTGTCCTATTCAATGCCCTCCTGTACTGGCCTATACTATCCTGTACTGTCCTATACTATGCTATCCTATCCTGTCCTAGCCTGTTCTACCCTGTGTTGTCCTGTCCTCTCCTATGCTGTCCAGTCTTGTACTATCCAATCATAGCTTATATTACCATGTCCTCTTCTATGCTATCCTATCCTGTACTATCTATCCTAGCCTAGTCTATGCTTTCCTATCCTGACCTGTTCTGCTCTATACTTTCCTATGCTATGCTGTCTTGTACTATCCCATCCCTATCCTATCCTATCCTATCCTATCCTATCCTATCCTATCTTGTCCTACACTAGCCTATCCTGCCGTAGCCTATGCTATCCTATCCTGTCCTGTCCTGCCCTATCATATCCTGACATGACCTGTCCTATACCATCCTATGCTGTGTCATCATCTACTGTACTATCATGTACTGTGCTATCCTACCCTGTCCTGCCCTAGCCTAACACATTCTGCCCCATCATACTCTGTGCTATCCTATCTGTCTTATGCTATCCTATTCTACACTTTCCTATGCTATGCTATCCTGTCTTGTACTATACTGTCCTACACTATGCTATGCTATCCTATTCTGTCTTGCCCTAACCTATCCCATCCTGTCCTATACTAGTATATCCATCCTTATCCTATCCTGGCTTAGCCTATTTTATTCTGCCCTGCCTTATGCTATCCTGTACTGTCCTATCCTATCCTGACCTGTCCTATCATATACTTTCTGATGCTATACTTCCCTGCACTGTCCTATGCTGTGGTATCTTATCCTATCCTCTCCTGTCCTAATCTGCTCTGTGCTGTTCTATCCTATGCTGCCCTCTCCTTTCCTTTCCAGACCTGTCCTGTCCTATGCTTTCATATGTTATGCTGTCCTGTACTATCCTATACTATGCTATCCTATCTTGTCCTGTCCTGTCCTGTCCTGTCCTGTCCTATCCTATCCTACCCTGCCCTAGCCCATGCTATCCTACCCTGTCCTATATTATCCTGTCTTGTCCCTTCCAGTCCTATCCTGTCAAATTCTATCCATCCTATTATGTCTTGTCTTGCCTTTCCCTGTCCAATCTTGCTTTGTCCTATCTTATGCTTTCCTGTTCTATCCTGTCCAGTTGTACACTATTCTATCCTATCCTGTCCTGTTCAACCTAATGCTTTCCTGTACTACTGTATATGTTCCTATTCTATCTTGTCTTGTCTAGTCCTGTCCTAGCCTATCCTTATCTGTCCTGTCCTGTCCTATCCTGTGTTGCCCTACCTTATGCTTTCCCATCCAGCCCTATCATATCCTAGTCTATCCTACTACCCTACCCTATCCTATTATTAATTTTGTGAAGATTTATTCCTAATTTGACAAAAGGTGTGAAAGAAAACTCAACGAATGTCCCCCATTCCTCCTTTTTTACCATACAATACGATACAATTTCATTTTTTTTCAACTCTATTTCTCACCTGTCTTCCTGGGGCTCTTCTCAGGCTATACTCACTCGACAGCTGCTCCTAACCACCCATTTGAACCATTCCTCTGACAGTCACAGCAGTATCAGGACCTCCACCTCCTCCCGCCGAGAAGGCCGAGGATCCCCCGGGGGTAGAGTCGGAGTTGTGGCCAGCGTTGGGCGTGTGGAGCATCAGCCTCTGGGGGTCGCCATCACCTCACCCGGCATGCAGGGTTTTTTCTGCTTTTGGCTCCCCCTAGGAGTGCGGCGTGCAATGATGGCTGCACATGGCTGCCCTGCTGCACTTCTCCCCTTACATCGGCTGGTGTACCTTCAGTGCCCCCAATCTCCACCGGGGGCCGCCAAGACACCAAGCAACCCTGGATCCCTCCCCAGGGAGAGGAGAGCTGTCCTCCGGAAACTCCATCCTCTCCCTCCCCTGCCGACCCCTGGCCACCCAAGTCCGTCACTGAACCCGGGTCACCAGCGTGGCACGAGTTGTGGCATCCAGCGCCTCAACCCTCAGCACCACTGGGCCGGTGATGCAATTTAATTTTATCTGCAAGCATTTTAGTTTCCTGCATTTGTGCCACAAATAGTTTTGGAATAAAAAGTCAGCAGGATATCCTTTGACAGTAAATTAGATGTAGGATTATCAGTGATTGCTGCAACCATAGGACAAAGCTAGCAGTTATAGTTCACAAAATATATACTGTATAATAACTAAGAACAAAACATTGAAAAAGAAAAAAGTAAAGATAGCTAACAGTCTTAGAAAAGTAGCACCATCTTAGGATATGCAAGCACATGGAACAAAAAGAGTCCAAATACCAGGGACTCAAACTCCCTGTAAACATGCAGCCTGAGACCACTGAATACCAAAGTCACAAAGCAAGAAGATCACAGAGTCCCAGCCAGTAGCATCCAACATATCCAGATTTCCCAGTCCGATCCACTGCTGTAGTGTATACAGAAACAGTAGTTAGACAATTCAGTAGTTACAGGTATGCGTTCAAATTGCAATATGCAAAGAACAAGACTCAGCCTAACAGCTTGGCTAACATGAGCTTGTCCTTCAGCTGAATGGTTAGAGCTACTGCCTCTGACATCAGGGATGCAAGGATTGATCCCAGGGGCTGGCATTTACTCTTCAAACCTGTAATTCAGTTTGCAGAAGATGTCCTTCCCCCAGGAGCAGTGTAGAAGTCACTGTACTGCCAAGATCACTCTTACAGTTGTAACAAGCATTTGTCAATGCCGAATGTTTGCTTGCTGGCATTGGCAGTGGTAGTGTAGAAGTTACAGAGCTGCGTAATAGGAATGGCAGTGAAGTATTGAACTGAAGCCAACCCCACCACCACCCTGCAAAGAGTGACAGGCATTGGGGTGTGCGTTTGGGTTGTCAGGCATAACGGCCACGCCATTTCACCACACCCCACCCTGCAGAGACTGACAAGTGTCATGGTGTTCCTTGTGGTCTTTTACCCTTATGCGCACCCCATTTCATTAGGAAATATGGTGAGATAGGTGTGATATAGGAGAATGGGGTGAAGTTTGGGGCTGAAGTGTCCAAGGCATACCTCGATGCCTCTCAGTGACTGCAGGGTGTGGAATGGTATGAGCATCACAGGCAAGAATCCCAAGTCACACCCCTGATTCCTGTCATTCTCTATAGGGTTGGGCATTATAGTTGAAAACCCTAATACCTCAGGCATTCGTTGGTATTTTCACACCAAATTTTCAACATGTTTGTTTTGTGACCCCACCTCATGAACAGGGGGAATATGTTTGTTAGCCGAAAACTGCTTATGCACAGTGGCTACGGCATTTAGCACCACAGGTGCAAAAATATTCCGAACAGGATGGAAAAAATGACAGCTGTACTTTTTCATGGGAGGTGTAAAAATGGCAATGTTGCAAATCTGCAGTAAAATATAAAATGGTAAGTCAATGAAGACATAGAAACTGTGCAACGACACCCGTAATATAATTAGGTTGGGGATTTCTACAGCAGATTGTCAACTCGGCATTTTGGTGCCTCCGATCATGAACAGTGTCACTGTGATTTTCTTTATCTGTGCGACAATGATTTCCCCACAGCGACCACGCATCTCTGCACTGAAAGTGTGAAAACACATTTCAGCCATGTTGTGAAAAATGGCAGCTGTACTGTTCATAAGGAAGTGTGGAAAAATGTCACTGGTGAAAATCTGGACTGAAAATATTACAAAGTCATGAACTAACGAGGGTGCATGGAAACTGCGCAATACTCACTCGTAACACAGTCATTTTATGGACTTTTTTCACCAAATTTTCAACATAGCCATTTTAAGACCTCTGCTCATGAACAGTGTAACTGTAATTTTCTTAATCTGTCCTAAACATTGCGTTCGCACACCAACAGCACCATTGTGCGCTACATGTGTGAAAACACATTTTGGGCGACATATGAAAAATTGCAGCTGTACTGTTCATAAGGAAGTTTAATAAAATCGACATGTTGAAAATCTGGAGTGAAAATATTACATTTGCAAACTTACGAGCATGCATAGGAACTGTGCAACGCACGCTCGTAAAAGTCATTTTTAGGAATTTTTTCACCAAATTTTCAACATAGCCATTTTAAGACCTCTGCTCATGAACAGTGTCACTGTGATTTTCTTAATTTGTCCTGAAGACATTGATTTCACGACAACCGACTGCTTGCACAGCGCTACATGGCTGGAAACATGTTTTGGGTGAGATGTGAAAATGACAGCTGTACTACTCATAAGAAGGTGTGGTACAATGGCAATTTTGAAAATCTGGACTGAAAATATTGAAAATTTGCGAACTAACGCGTATGAGGAACTGTACAACGACGCCTGTGAAACAGTCATTTTTTAGAATTTTTCACCAAATTTTCAACACATAGCCATTTTAACACCTCACCTCATGAACAATGTCACTGTGATTTTCTTAATTTGTCCGTACATTGATCTCAAGACACCAACTGCGCCATTGTGCTGCATATGGCGGAAACACGCTTTGGGTGAGATGGAAAAATGGCAGCTGTACTACTCATAAGAAGGTGTGGAAAATGGCAATGTTGAAAATCTGGAGGAAAATATTGAAAATTACTTCAGATGAAGTGCATGAGAACTGCGCAATGCACGCTCGTAAAACAGTCATTTTTAGGACTTTTTTCACCAAATTTTCAACATTGCCATTTTAAGATGTCTGCTCATGAACAGTGTCACTGTGATTTTCTTAATTTGTCCCGTACATTGATTTCGCATACCGACTGTGCCATTGTGCGCTACATGGGCGGAAACACATTTTGGGTGAGATGTGAAAATTGACAGCTGTACTACTCATAAGAAGGTGTGGTAAAATGGTAAAGTTGAAAATCTGGAGTGAAAATATTCAAAATTCGTGAACTTACGAGCCTGTGTAGGTACTGCGCAACGCACGCTCGTAAAACAGTCATTTTTGGGAATTTTGGCACCAAATTTACAACATGGGGTTTTTGAGACCCCTTCTCATGATTGATGTCACTGTCATGGCGTTATTCAGGCCCGAAGGGTGATTTCGCAGTCACTGTGCAGTCACTGCACGAAATCACCTTCGACCGAGTAACGCCATGACAGTGACATCAATCATGAGAAGGGGTCCCAAAACCCAAGTTGAAAATTTGGGCAAAAATTCAAAAAATGCCTGAGATATGCAATAAAGTTGAACCCCATCTAGCCCATTATACAGCTTACCGGCATTTCCTCAGTTCGCGGTCGGCTTTGAAGAGTGCAGAGCGTGTTCCGGTCCGCAGATCGTCGCGCCAGAGTCAGAAGGTAAGTATGGGGTGAGGGGGGTGTGGGGAGGCTGGGTGCGCATGAGTGGGTGCGGTTGTGGGAGGGAGGGGGAGACTCGCCGTGGGACTGTTTTTACTTTACAGGTTGAAAGAAAATAAAAATAGATGACGGGTCGCTTGCCAGCTGGGGTGGCCTCAGCATGGCACAAAGGACATTGGGGCTCAGCCGACGGGGATTGGGCACCCCTGGCCGGCCTATGAATACATTGCCACGCTTGGGTGGGCCCCAGCATGGCACTCCTACCACTGGGAGGACAGTGCAGCCGATGGGGATTGGGCAACCGGCCGCTATGTGATAGTTGCCACGCTGGGTGGCACCCAGCGTGGCATTTTTGGAAGCCTTTAGGTGGAGGCGGGGACGAGCACAGCTCCATGGGGATTGGGCACTCTGTCCGCCATACAGTGCGTGGGCGCACCCACATGTGTGGGGAGGGAGCTAGCATGAGCAGTGATATCTTATTGCTGCTCACTCAAACGTAGCTCCCCTTTCAATCAGTGCCACTGCATTTGGAGTGTCATAGACAACTCCAAAATGCATTGGCTTACAGGGCCGCTGCCAGCACACTGACTGAATTGGAGGAGGAGGAGGTGACACACCTCCGAAATCTCCGATGATGGCACTATGTTTCTTGCACATGTGTGCAAGCAAACATAAAAATGGTCTCACTTGTATGACACCCAGGAGCTGATGGTGATGGTTCTAGTACCATGAGAATGTGAGACCACTCTTATAAATGTAAGAATAGTCTCGGTGGCAGTATTAATATATAAAGAGTAAATAATGGGTAAGGGTGGTATACAAGGATGCAAAACCATTGAGTAGGCTAATCAGGGCTAAGAGGCCACAAGCCTAAAGGGTGAGTGGCTTTATTGCCCTTATTAGCCCTCAAGATGGGTATGCTTCAGAGTGTTCCACCCTTATCCATTGTTTGTTGAATATAATACATCAGGATGGTTATTGTTATGGAGATCCCATTTTCAATCATGTTATGGCAACTAAAGGTCTCTTGCAGCAGGGAGGGAATGGTGCAGGTAGGAGTTTGGGGTATTTCTGGGTTTATGAGGGTTTTGTGTGTCTTTTTTTCCAGGTTCTTTCACAGCTTGTTAACTGGATTGGCTGGTCTCCTAATGATGTGTTACTTGTGTTATCAGTTTTGTCCTGTTGTCGAGGCACAGGTCAGGAAGCACAGGAAAACCCAAGAGCAGTTGTAAAATTCGCAACAAGAGTATATATTTCTGCTAGCAGTAACATAAAAAATAAAATTGTTCCGTATAACTATTTACAAAGGCAGAAGAAAATAGAGAAGATCCATAAGAGTTTTCCTTCAATCTCTGTGTCCCTCTTTTCAAGCAATTACAGCTCTGTCTTATAAGTCCTTCCAACCCCCTTCTTAACAAGCATCACATTCTTTCTAAAGTTTTATAGTATATTTCAGGTAGGTGCTGGCAGGAACACAGTGTCCCAGAGCTGAGGCCCCATCTCCACAACTCTTCTGCAAAAGGCTTAAAAATTTGCACTAAGGTAACCTCTTGGGTTTCCAATAGCTTTTTGCAATCATCTCAAACTACAATTATATACATTTCAAAAATTAACACTATATAATTTCTGAACAAAGGGATTCCAATATCAGCTACATTTCTACCTAATGATTTGAATATATTTTTATATCAGCAGATATGCAAGGGAGGAAAAGACAGACAGCAAGAGAAGACTGAGAGAAAGTGAAAGGCAAAAAACTGTGAGACTGTCAGGGTGATCAAGTCCTAGGTCTCATCGGAAAATTTGGTTGTGCAACCAGACAGAGAAGAGACAGGAAAGGAATAGAACAGAACAGATCCTTACATTTAAACATGCTTTCCATAACAACTGGGATAGGGTCATATTCTACCCTGTCACATGTCCCATTAAATGTTTGATTAGTGTAGGTATATAGCTGTATTTGTTTGATTAATACAGATATATGCTTTTAATTGATGGATTAGTCAGAGGTATACAGGGAGATAATTGGTGGCATTTTCTATGGGGAAAGTTACCATCCATGTATTATATAGGTGATAAATAATATATTCAAATTTAAAAAAAAAACCTGTTCCAAACATGTTTGTTTCCAGGGCGTTTGTGATTGAGACACTCCTCACAGAATAAGAGTGTCTCATGCACAGAGGAGTAGAGCACTGTGATTGGTCTGGAGCACTCCCTCAAGCTATAATCAATAGGCAGGCTGCCATTCTCAATTTGGTGCTAACCAACTCGGAAGTAGGAGGAGGGAGGGAGGGTATGGGAGGCACTAGGGTCCAGCAACCATAACTCTATCTGGTTTGCCCTCATCAAAGGCTGAAGTCCTAGATTTCAGAAGGGCAGATTTCAACTGGATGAGGGAGCTGGTTTGGGACAAGTTAGTTGGACTGGACAAAATCAGGGATGTGGCGGAAAGATGGGGAGCAATCAAAGGGGCCATTCTCGAGGCAACAGGTCTTGTATGAGAAAGGTAATCAAAAGAAACAGGTACAAGAGACCAACAGGGTTCTCTGGAAACGTCTGTGAAGCAATGAAAGTCAAAAAGGAGGCCTTACCCAGGTAAAACAAGGAATGGAAGTACTGGAAAAGTTCCAAATGAGAACCAGGGAACCAAAAGGGTGGTCAGAGAAGCAAAGGCAGACACAGAGCTGTGTACTGTGGTGGGGGTCAAGGGAGGGAAGAAACAGTTATTTAGATATATTAGGGAAAAAAGAAAGAAGGGAGGAGGAATTGTTAGGCTAGCAGAGGGAGATAGGGTAATTGGGGATGGTGGGTAGAAAGCAGACATTCTTAATGACTACATTTACTCTGTATTCACAAGGGAAGACAGAAGGTCTCTGCCAGAGAATGGCATTAAGGTGGCTATAAGGGAGAACCCTGAGATAAGGCAAAAAGTATTTACCAGTGAAAGGGTTAAGAAAGGGCAAGAGTCCTAAAGATAGATAAGGCCCTGGGGGCCAGATGGGATGCATCTGAGGGTGCTCAAGGAATTTGCAATGGAACTAACTGGACTACTGGTGGGGTTGTTCAATAGCTCAATTGAGACGGGGCAGTTCTCAAAAATTAGAGGATAGTGGACATAGTCCTGCTCCACAAGATGGGACAAGGAGCAACTGGTTAACTACAGACCTGTCAGTTGTACCTCTATTGTGGGTAAACCGATGGAGTCACTCATCAAAGAGAACCTCATGGACTACCTTGGGAGCAATGGACTCTAAGACAGTAAACAGGATGGGTTCATGAAGAGGTCTTGTTGGACCGACCTGATAAATAATTCAATTTCAGTAAGGCTTTGAACTTGGTGCTGCACAAGGTTGTTGAAGATGCTGGAGGATCTGGGTGCAGCAAAGGAATCAGATGGGTGAGAAACTGATTGAAAAGGAGACAATAGAGGGTTGTGGTTAACAGAGTCAAATCAGAAAAGAGGGAGGTCAGCAGTGGGGTGCCACCGGTATCGGTCCTGGGTCCAGTCCTTTTCAATATATTCATCGGTGACGTGGGAGAAGGAATCCAGGGCAAGATGTGTCTCATCAAAGACAACACTAAGCTCTGTGGCAGGGTGGACAGTGAGGAGGGGATTAGGGCGATGCAGACAGACTTGCAGAAGCTGGAGAGGTGGTCAGTGGTTTGGCAGTTGAATTTCAATGCCATAAAGTGCAAGATGATGCGCATAGAAAACAAGAACTCCAGGACAGAGTACTGGATGCGGGGAGGAGGAGGAAAGGGGTAAAGAGACCTAGGGGTCATTGTCAGTGACTCACTAAAACAATCAAGCCAGTGTAACAAGGACTACACTAAGGTAAACAGAATGCTGGGCTATATAGGAAGGGGTACTGAAACAGCAGAAGGAAGGAGGTATTACTACCTCTTTATAGATCACTGGTGAGGCCCCACCTGGAGTACTATGCCCAGTTCTGCAGTCCTCACCTAGGAAAAGATAAGGACAGGCTGGAGACAGTGCAACGTAGGGTGACCAAACTGATTGAGGGCCAGCAGGGCAGATCTTACGAGGATTGACTCAAGGTACCGAACATGGTGGAGGCCAGATGAGAGAGGGGAGCTATGACAGTGACCTTCAAGTTCCTAAAAGGAATGAACAAAGTAAACTATGAGGAACTACTTACCATAAGTAGCCAATCAAGAACACTGGGGCATAAGTGGAAACCGACAGAAGGGAGGTTCAAGAGGGAAGTTATTAAAGTTTTATTTTCCAGAAAGAGTGATAGAGCTGTGGAACAATTTGCCAGCTGATGTGGAGGGTGCCAAAACTATGGTTTCAGACATGGCTGGGACAGAGTGAAGGGCTTAGTGGTTGCTCAGGGTGACAGTGATAGTGGTAGATCGGGGAGCATGGGGGTGGATAGTGTGGGTTAGAACCCCGTATGGACAACAGGTCTTACGTTTGTTAGGGTTTATGGGCAAACTGGATGGACCAATGTTGTTTTTCTGCCATCACTGTCTATGTTTCTATCTACTATAATGCAACCATGACTGGTTTTAGACCTAATGGCACCCCAACCAGAAATACTTGTGGTACCCCCTTCACAGCTTCCAGTGCCCCCTCTCTTCTACCCCACCCCATATCCAAAATGTAGTAACACTTTTATGATTACAATGGTGACAACAATTTTGGTTTTTTCATTAGCACATTTTGCATTTCAAGCTTATATTTGCTTATTCTTTGTACATTAAAGTGCCAGTTCCATGTTAGTGCCATGAGCGGCTGCTTGGTTCACTTGTAGTCAACATTGCCTCTGATTACAAATGTGCTTGGGGGAACACATACTCCCTAGTCCAGCCTGGCCACTGCCTATCCTATGCAGGGGACTCTGCTAGGAAGGCACCACTTCATGGTTGCTCAGCCTGTTGCAACCCTAATTATGGGGAATTACTATAGATTTTGGGTTCTACCTGCCTATACAACTGCTACAGGCAGTAGTGGTGTTGGTGTGTGTGTGTGGGGGGGGTGGTTATAAAGCTGTGACTAGGAACTCTAAAGCCAGTAGGACACAATATCTGAGGTAACACACAACAGTTGGGAGCTAGGGAGTGGGTTCTGCTGGATATCATGGTATGCAATCAAACTTGATGTTTTTATTTTATTTACTTTTTTTTTAATCTCCCTTGTTGGAGGTCATGCCTCCATCATGCCAGCCTCCCGTGCCTCATCATTTGGCTTCTCTTAAATGTACCCTTGACTCCAGTTTCCCTGTAGTTTACACTCCCATGGTAGGGGTAGTGGGGCCCCCTACTCCTGCAGCAGAATAGGATCCAGATCCAAAGGAGGGCTATGTTGCTGGTGCGGGATCTGTGGGAGGTCAGAAGGTCATCCCGTGATGCTGTTTTTTTTGTGTGTATTCATTCCCCAGCCCTCAGGATGCCAGCCAGTAAGGTGTGCAAGTGTGTGTACACAAGTGGGTGTAGTGTAGCAGAAGCCACTGCCACCCTCTCCCACAAGCTGCATCAAGTGTAGTGCTGTCAGTAGTTGCCTAGGTGGCAGTATCACAGTGGAGTCAGCTGCTCTTCCTCTGTCCCTAAAGTGGAGAGCCACCTCTAGGATGCTTAATTCTCTCTCCCCCCCCACAATGACCCAAGCTCATTCTCAAACCCCGGATCACCAGCATTGCAAGTGGTAGCCATACCAGTGGGCTGATGGGCTGGCTGAAGTTGATGGCTGGTGTCACCGGACTACCAAGGATTTGACCAGTGGGTCACAAAAAGAATTGATGAACAACTTACTGAGTAAGGGGGGGGGATGCTGCTGCTGCAGGTGTGACTCTTTAGGAGTTACTCACCACCACTTTAGGGTGTGCAAAGTTGCCCACTTTGTACCTGCCAACTTTCTACCTCCCCCGTGACCTTTAATAGGTTTTGATTATAGTATAAGTGGGTGATGGTACAACAGGGTGACTGTATGCCTTCTGTTATGCACTGCCACCCTTTCAGACTTAGAATGACTCCTGCTCAATGGTTTGACATCATATTTTAGAGATGAAAGTTGGGCCAAATGTGTAGATACCAGTTCCTTGAAAATCTGCAGTTTTGCAAAAATATTTGAAACTTTGCAAAATTCCACCTTTTAATGGGGTCTGGCAATATACTCTAAAAATTAGAGTAATGAGTTGTGAATGAGCTTGGTATATCTAGCAGACCTGGGTTTGATTCCAACAACCTCCCCTTGCATACTCTGTGATTCTATGTAAATCATTGAACCTCTCCAGTGCTCCTGATGCACCCCTTAAAAACAGGCATTGTGCCTAGCGGGCCTTACCCAGTTACCAAAGAATAAAAACAATTGTGGGGAGTTGTCATGGTCAAGGGTCATTGGGGGGCAAAGAACCATGGAGCAGGTAAGACAGTGTTGAGGTTTGGAGCTCAGCTGGGGTCCTGTTGTGGGGCAGCTGGTCAGTGAGTAAACATATAATCCTCATAGGGTTTACGAGTAGGATTTCTTCAAGAGGCATCCCAAAAGGGAGGAGTCTGAACTTTCTGTTTGAATGAAGAGAGAGTTGTGAGTCAGTTGATGGGAGGCAAGTGCCAGGCACACCGTGCCAGTTTCCACTGTTCCTGCAACCTTTTCTCAGAGTCTGGCTTGGTGAAAAAAACTACTAGTTTTTGGCGGTGGCCATTGAACTAGGACATTCAAAGGGGGAGTGCCCCTCTCCAAAGGAGGAAAAAAGCATTTTAGAGACTTTCAGAGTTCTTCAGAAGTAGGACTGCCAGACAATGTGAGAAATGAAGATACGAGGCGACATTTAATAATATTACTTCAATGGCACTCAGCTGTGCCTCGAGCCTTAATTGAGGTGTCAATGTGTCGGGATGCCACTTTTTCCAGTCAGAAACTCAGAAGGGAGCAGAAATGCATAACTAGTGATATTTAACCTGAAACTGCATGTGGTGTGCCCAGCTGGCATCACAGCTGTGAACAGTTTGGTCACTGAGTTTCTGATGGGTATCACAGTGAAGAAAGAGAAAAAAGTAAAGAGTTTGAATGATGTGCTCTGTGAGAAAAACAGAGTGGATCTTGGAGACTGTGCCTCACAGGATCGTTGTGGCACCATACTCATGCCCTCTTGAGAGACTATGATACTAGCCCCCTTGAAGTTGCCGCAGTGTAACTTGGAGGTTATGGGATCCCCATTGGGATGTACCTCTTTGGCTGCATAAAATTCCAGGGAATGCCCAAAGTTGAAGTGGGAGTCCCCCGCAAGTGGATGAGGGTCCAGGGACAGAGATGGGGTGCAGCAAAGTCCTACCTATCCCAGTTGGGCAGTAAGTAATATGGGAGAATGAAAAGTACCTAGCTGTAATGTGTGTAGCCCAGTGGGGTTGAAACTAAAAGTGCAGTGCCTTCTAGAGGTGGAAGAAGAGAAATGTATACCCGAGATGGATTGTGGGGATCAGGTCAGTGACTGTTGCAACAATTCCCCTGTTGATGTGCTTGTGACAGCAAAATAAAGGATCCTGTTTAGGCTTCATATTTGAGTGGACTTCCATTACTGTTTGAGACACTTTCATTTTCATTTTATTCTTTGTTAACTGGGTAAGGACACTGGACCATAGGTCCGTTTTCAGGCCCAATCCGGACATACAACAAAACACATACAATCAATACAAAGCATTAACAATTACAAGTAACAATTACAAACTGACAAAGACATTAAATATTGCTGTAGTCTCAATTTGAAACTAGGTATAGAAATAGCTAAGAGGAAAAGCATTCCAATTTTTTGGTGCACCCACAGAGAAAGCTTGTATCCCACTCTTTAATCTATAGCGAGGAATATTGAATAGCAGAGCATTTGCAGACTCCAGACTTGGTAAAACATTTCTAAGAGAAACTAACTCTGACAAAGGAAAAGACATACCAAAATAGAAGCTCTTAAACATTGCACATCCCACAAAATATTGAATCCTATGATTAGGTGAAAGCCAACCCAATGTAGAATATAGATAAAAATAATGGGTCCGACTTGGGGCTGCCAATATAAACCTACATATATTGTTATAAGTAACAGTTCAGGCATGCAATTCCTTATGCCCTATATTAAAGTAAAGACTAGACGCATAATCAAAGTGAGGTAAAAGGGATCCAATAGCAATAGCTCTCCTAGTGTCGGGTGAAAAATAAGAAGTAGATTTATATAATAAACCAAGTTTCCTATTGATTGTTTTAGCAACCAGATGAACTTGAAGAGAAAAAGATAAACATGAATCTAAAATCTCACCTAAATATTTAAACTGAGACACCTAGTTGCTAACACAAATTTATTGCAGCCCTGACTGGCTCTGAGAGGTGTCTGGGTGATCTGGAGGTCAAAACCCATCCTTGGAGGTCAAGTAAGTTAATAGTGGTAATATTTGTATACGCCCCTCCTTTTAATTCCATCTCATACCCCTAGACTGGGGGTTGCAAACAATTGCAAGAAAAAAAATACTGTAACTTGTAACTTTTTAAAATTGTTTTTTCACTCTGAAACAACTCTGCTGCTGTTAACAATATGTCTCCATTGTTGCGGCTTTGTTTAATTGAAGTTATCCAGGCGTGTAATGTACATTAATCGGTCCTCTGTCAGGTGTCACTTTTGATATCTGAGGGCCTGTGCATGAGGTTTAGGAGAGAGGACCACAAAGGAAAGCAGATGAAGTCACTTAACTACTCTGTGCGCAACCTTCCTCTAATGAAATACAAAATCACACATGCCCCTACAATGCAAAGCATCATGGGCTGCATTTGCAAATCACCATAGACTGTTATGTTGGTTCAACTTTAAGCAGAAATGCATGGTGCCGAAAGGCCTCTCACACAGTTTGCAAAGGGTGCCAACAGAAAACATAGACAAGTGTTTCGTCATACCAGGACTCATCAGTATGCCTCTTCTGTTTGACACCCCAGTGGAATGAACCAGCTACCCTAAGATGGTCTATCTTGGTTATGTTGTGGTGAACCCAATTGAAACAAAAAACAATTTAAAAGACAAAGAACCTCTGTGCACAAGCACTGAGGTAATGGTTACCCCAAAGGGCATTTGGCCGGGAAGCCAAGTTTCAAAGAAATGCAAAATCACACATGCCCCACAATGCAAAGCATTATGGGCTGCATATGCAAATCACCACAGACTACCTCCCTCTAATGTCTCTTTAATTTACATACTGTTTGGATCGCACCCTGCACCTTAAATTACTTCCACATTCTCTTCTCTCCCTCTCCTGATTATGAAGTACGTTATGATGCAAGTTAATTGGTCCTCTGCAGGACACCTCTGACGGTGTAAGAATCCGCACATGAGATTTGGGAGAGAGGATCACAAAGCAAAGCTCAGCAGTTCTGACTGACCAAACCTCATGAAAGGAGACTCTTATACCATAGGAGACATCCCTCGGAGGACATATTAACTTATTATTAATCACTTGATTTAGTTAGAGTGATTTATAATAAGTTTTAAATCACAATTTTGTTACTTGTGAACATCTAGCTGTCTTTGCCCTCACTCTTACCACTCTTGCACAGAGATGACTGGGCGTAGTATAAGAGGTACTGTGGTTCTGAGTGCTGCTTGGCTGAAATCACATAAGGTAGTTATAATATCTAAATATGCAAAAAATATGTGCAAACAGATACTGTGTCCCGGCCTAAAGGGGTAGCAGTTGTCACTAACCAACATAACAGAATATGTTATTGTTGAATTAGAAAGAAACCTTTAACCCTTGGAGGGCTGCGGATTGATATATCAGTCCAGAACTCCAGTACATTCTATTTCTGTTGGCAATCTTAGGGTTAAGTCTCCTCCTGCTCTACGACGTACATTTTTCACTAGTGCCGGGGTGGGGTGGGGGCACCACAACAGCTCTCTCCATCCAATCTTTCTTTTGTTTTACTTCATTTTTTTTACTTATTATTATGAAATGGGGAGGCAGTATAGCGCAGTGGTTTAAGGCTCTGAGCTGCAAATCTGGTAACATCCAGCAGACCAGACCTGGGTTTGAATCCCACAGCTTCCACTTGCATACTGTGTGACCCTGAGCAAGTCACTTAACTTCCCTGTGCTCCCAGGTTGCGCCTGTAAAAAAGCTTTCAGCTTAGTGTGTCTCACCTGGTTAAATAACTAAAAAAAAAAAATGGGTAGAAAGAATACTGGATGTTGATTGGCCAAGAGGTACTTTCAGCCAGGCCATTATCTCAGCACAACAGCCGGGCTGAAAGTAGCTTAACAAAAACATGTTTAAACAAGCATTTATCAATGCCGAGTGTTTGCTTGCTGGCATTAGCAGTGGAAGTGCAGGAGTTAGACAGATGCTGTATAAGAATAGCACTGAAGTACTGAACTGACGCCAACCCCACCCTCACCCTGCAGAGATGGATAGGCATTGGGGTGTGCCTTTGGGTCATCGCCCATGACGGTCACGACATTTCACCTCACCCTACCCTTCCGACACTGACAAGCATCAAGGTGTGCCTTGGGGTGTTTGGGCTTTACATTCACTTCATTCCATAAGGAAATACGCTGAAATGGGCATAGTATAGGAGAATGGGGTGGACTCTGGGGCCAAAGGGTCCATGCCGCACCTCAGTGCTGGTGTAACCCCCCTACAAATGGGGGTTCCCAAAAAGTCTTCCATGAGCTTGCCTAAATGCTCACTGCCAGGCTGGTGTTCTGCATTTTAGCTATTTAAACGTAATTGCCAGAGAGTGCCTGTAATGCCTCCCTGTTTCTGTCTCTTTAAGGGCTGCCTAGATTGCTGTTATAATTAATCTAGGAGGGGGGCTGAGTGTCACCATGCTTGAGTCCTGTCCCTGCCAGATAATTGCTCCATTTCTGCCATCGCTAATTGTGCAGAGGGAGCTCTGTTGAAAGATGTAACCATTTGCTGAAGATCTATTAGAGTGATAATGATAATGTAGTTCGTCTAACCTGCCTTTTTTGCAGCAAGGAGTGTTTTGTCTATCTCCACCATCTTGGTCCTGGACTGCCGAACTGGACCAATCAGCACTTTGGGACTTTAAAATGGAGCCTGCCTGCAGGGGCTTGGTGGAGTCAAAATCAGTAGGAATTGTAGTTTTGGACTTTTGGCGCCTAAACTGCCCTGGAGGGAGAGCCCTTGATGTGACTGAAAGACAGCTAAGCCAACCGAACCTTTTGGATCTTGGGGAAATTCCCAGACTGCTTGCTGTCGAGTTCAGATCTAAGTTGGGAAGTGAAGAAGCAACAGCTCGAGACAGTTGAGCAGTCGGTCTGCGTAGTTTCGCGTGGGAGAACTGTGGAAGGGCCTGTGTTTTGGCCTGCATGCCTGCCTGTTGTCCCTGAGGGGGAAGGAAAGTGTTTAGTTGGACTGAATCCGAGTTTTGAGAGTGAAGTAAGCCACTTTTACATGACCAGGCTCCAACCTGAAGAAGAACGAGGATTTGTTAAATGCGTTCGGCCTGTCAGGACGTTCAGTTACCTCTGAACTCCCGGATTGTGCAGAGACTCTGTAATTGCGACCGGAGAGCCAATTGCCTGGTACAGAGGAGTTTTCTTACATGTAAATGTGCTGTGTGCTGATAGTGGGTCGTGATTTGGTTCCCCACTGTGTGCCTGAATTGTGTTTTGCTTGCTGAAGGCGGCATCCATCACCATGGACTGAAATCTATTTTTTCATCTTCGTTTGGCCAGGGCCTTGCCACACTAGCCCTGACAGAAAACCTGCTACACAGAGAAAGCCATCGACGAGAGACCTGCGTGGGCATCAGCCCCCTGCCCAACGCCTTGAACGGGAATGACACCTCGGTGATTCGTGTAGGCCCTGCTTCTCCTGGCCCTTTAGATCAACCATTTGCAGTCTCCATTTCATCCTGCCTGTGTCCAGTATTGGGTATTGTGAGTAAACATCAGGGTAGCTCCCTGCAACAACAGTTTAATCTAAAGTGTGTCATCTGATTGTCTTGTTGCCTTTTCTTTTACTGACTGATCCCTCCGGCTCTGGATTACAATTAGTGTTGTGCATGTTGTTCTTCTTCCATCACAGGGCCCTAATCAGCTGCGACACCGACCTACCCCAGGCAATGGTCCTGGCTAGCCCATTGTCTCCATACCTGGGTACCCAGAAGTGTGACTGTGTGGGGAATTAAAGCGCATGCATAATGGTTTGATTAATATAGCCTTTAAGCCAATTACCCTGATTTCGCCCTTTCCTTGTTCAAGTCCCCGGAATAAATCACATCTAACTTTTTCTGCCTTTAACCTGACTGTGGTTCCAGTTTGTGCCAAAAGTACTGTACTGTTGTTTGTGAGAACTCACTCCAGGTTTCGAGGTGCTGCAGGATTGCAGTCTAGGCCAAATGTACAGAAGCATGGGGGAGTCAAAGGCTTCCATTATTAGTCATTTACGTTTAGATCACTCTGACTGAGGGGGTCACACACGTAGTGCCCCTGGAAGCTGTACTGAATGCGACTCTTTGGGGTATGTGTCTGAGTCCCGTGAGGCTCAAGGATCTTTGCCGTATAGTAAGCTAGAGCTGAGTGAATGTTGCATGAATGCCTTGGGAGAGTTACCCAGTAAAGATCTGACCTCCCAGGGGAGAGTTACCCAGTAAAGATCCGACCTCCCAGAGGAGAGTTACCCAGTAAAGATCTGTCCTCCCAGGGGAGAGTTACACAGTAAAGATCTGACCTCCCAGGGGAGAGAGTGACTGTAGAGCCCAAGTGCACCGGGGAGGCATTGATGTAAGATGATAATACAATTTCTTCCTCTGGGTGCTGCAGTCATGAGAGCTATAGGATTACATGCAACTATGTAGAGCATATCTGTACCCTAAAACAACCAGGGACCATAGTGAAGAACTCTATCTTGAGACAGCAGTAGTTGAGAGAGATGTGTAGAGAGCTCTCTTGTACCTCACAGCCACTATGTATTATTCCCCATCTGTTTAGTGTCTCAGTAAATATTTGCGACCCCTTGGGGACCGAGTGTTTGTGTGTCCTTCCCCTGAGTGCACCACGGCATTTGTGCCAGTGTGTATATAGTACCGTACTTAGCAGCAGCTTTAAGGAACCTACAGTTAACCCCAGTGCATGCACAAAGTAAGCACCATGGCCAGCTCACCCTCTCATGTAGGTGTAACCATAGTAACCAATGTCAGGGAGACTGGCTACACAGAAAAATGTGCAGTCCTGCTGTAAATTCTTTCTGATCTATTAATCTATACATTACTTGATATTTGCTCTTTTGGTTTATGCCATGAATGGAAAATAACAGGAGGTAGGTTCAGGAGAGATGTAAAGAAGTGCTACTTTACGGAAAGGGTGGTGGAACCTTGGACTAGTCTGTCAGCTGAAGTGGTGGGTGCAAAAACAGTCAGGGGATTTAAGCAGGGCTGGGACATAATACGAACATATGAAGAAGCCAGGAGGAGAAGAAGGCCATTTGGTCTATCTAGTCTGCTCGTATTGCAGGGTACACAGCTTGAGCTACTGTCCCTGCCCTCCCTCCCCACACCTCCCATCCTCCCTACCCATGATCCTCACCTTCTCCCTATGCCTTATCCCAGCCTTTTTTAAAGCTGCCCACTATCTTCAATGAGATCATTTCTTCCGGCAGTGTATTCCAACTGTCCACCACCCTCTCTGTGAAGAAGTGCTTCCTGACCTCCCTCCTAAACCTCCCACCCTCCAGTTTAACACTGTGCCCCCTTGTGTTATGAAGGGACTAGCGGTTACCGGGGGTGACAGGACCAGGGAGGAGAGTAGCAAGATGACTGGAGGGGGAAGGGGTTAGTACCATAGAGAAACAGTAGGTTCCAGGGGTTACAGGAAACTTGAGCAGACTGGATGGACGTCTGGTCTTTTTCTGCCGTCATTATCTATGTTTCTATGATGTCACAAGGATCCCCTCAATGGGAACACAGTCTTGTCATACATCCTTTCATATCTATTAATCAATACATCACTCGAGCCTCACTCTCAGGGTTTATGATATCACAAGAATTCGCTTGATGGGAACCCAGCCCATCTATAATTCTATATCAACGCTTCTTTTCCTCTAAGGTACTCTGAATGCACAAACTATAAGGAGTGGATTATCCCTAGGTAGGTCAAATGTTTCTTTGATGACGTCTTTAAGAAAGCCTTTTGTTTAAAATAAAAGCATGATAAAGTCTTTTGAGTTTAAATTGGATTTCTCTTCCAGTGCCAAAGGCCTGCTGATAACCCTAAGACTTTTAAATTGGGTCTAGAGCTCTTCGAAATTTTCAGATTACGCTTATTCTGGAATTTTGAAGAATTTTGGTAATGTTGCCTAATTTTGACAAATTCTGTCAGGGGTAACGTTTGTAAATTCTGAAACAGACTATTAACTGCAGAATTGTGTTTCACAGTTTATGTATACCTCGGATTAATTTCCCACAAAATGTGGAAAAACTATTCTGTGGTTTACTTAATCCACAGAATAGTACTCTGCAGTTTACATAGAATACTTTTTAGAGTTTCGCAGAATAAAAAATGAAAATCCAAAAATCATTTCAGAAGTGAAATTGCCATTCCACACAAATTCTGCTGGCGGAATTCTGCATTCCATACTACTCTATCTGGATCCCTTTTCAAGTGCCAATGGTTTACCTACAAACCTATGAGTTGAAAATTTTGGGGGAGGGGTCTTTTGTGAGATTAAATTTCAGAACCACCCTAAATTCTGATTTTTTTTTTTTTACAGGCTTTGCATTTTGCTCAGAAAAGTGCAAAATGATATCTTTTTAAGCTGACTGGCCTAAATCAGCTGTTGAAATAATTGTGCTGTTTGTTGGTCTAATGTGGTAGCGGGTGATTCTTCATCAAAACACTGGGCCTACATGGCCGGCTTGTCAGCTCAGCTGTAGCACTACCACTTGGGATACTGGCAACCCTGGTTTAGGAATGAACCTGTGTTGTCGAGGGATGGCCATGGGGGAATCGAGCATTCCAGAGGACATGCTCCTCCTCCTCCGAGGAGAAGGATGGCTGGTTCTGGCACTATACTGTCACGTAGGTGACCACAAGTGGTAGTGCACATGGGATGGCCTAGTGGGGGGGGGCGTCCAACAACTTTAAGCTCTCCATACTTGCTTGTGCAAGCTTGTGACACCACTGAGTCGATGTCCTTCATAACAGGGGAAGAAAAAAACATGGGCAGCTGACCACGATGGACCTGATTCCTACACGACCTGCACTGGTGGCAGGTAGTGCTGTGCAGAATACAAAAATTCCACCAGTGAAATTAGCACAGAATGACCATTCTGCCGGTGGAATTTTCAATGATTTTCACTGATTCTTCCGTGGAATTCTGCCAACTATGATTCGCGGAATAATATTCCGCAGAACAACATTTTTCCATGGAAAATAATTCCGCAACTATTTTCTTCCATTTCTGGTGAAATTCAGCAGAATTTTGGCGGAATTTTGAAAAGTCCGCAGAATTTAGTTCCGCCGGAATTTGAAAATTCCACACAGCACTAGTGGCAGGGTGTTCTCCTGCGTGACATGGGCTCTGTTCTGTTGGCTAGTTTTATGGGTCCAACTGACCTTTGCCATAGGGGGCAAGCCATAGAGGAACACAGCTGCATTGTAGATAAGTCCCTGAGGAGCCAGGCAAAAGGGCTAGGAGGTTGGGCTGGAGCCACGGTCTGCACCAGAGAAGAAACAGATCTACAAGTAACGTAACTGTACAATAAATTAGAAAAAAACAGGATACATTTTATATGGAGCATAATCGTTCTTTTTACGTTCGCTTGCGTGCATGCGCAAGGAACGTCTTGGGAGAATGGGACAGTTTGGAGGTGTGACTGTCCTGTGCAATCCACTGCTCCGTTGAGCAGGCGTGGTGGTCCTGCACCAATGGATGCGGGTGCTGTGTATGACAGCGGTGGTCTTCACTTCAAAGAAAACCACCGCTGTGTGCTGGCAGCGCCTCATGCCCCCCAAAGCTTTGGTGCCACGCTGAGAGCCCACCCAGCGTGGCAAATCTTGTTTTGCCGACAGGGGTGCCCAATCCCATCGGCCCAATGTCCCCCAAACAGTTTTCTTTGCCACGCTGGAGTCCACCCAGCGTGGCAAATGTCCCGCTGCTGCCTGAATACAAAAAACCCCTGTAAATAAGAAAACGCTCCATCGCTGTCTCCCACCCTCCCACAACCTGCACCCACCCACTGCGCACTCTGCCTCCCCACCCCCCACCCCATACTTACCTCCGAGCTCGGCGCGACGATCTTCGCTTAGACTGGGAACACGCCTGCACTCTTTCAAAGCCAACGAACTGAGGAAAATGCCAGTAAGCTGTATAATAAGTTAGATGGTTTTTTTCAACTTTGTTGCATATCTCAGACATTTTGGAATTTTTGCACCAAATTTTCAACATGGGGTTTTGGAACCCTTCTCATGAATGATGTCACTGTCATGGCGTTATTCGGTCCAGAGGTGATTTGCAGTCACTGTCGCGAAATCACCTTCGGGCCTGATTAATGAAATGACACTGCCAGCGTCAGGGTGGGCTCTCAAAAGCCTAGTTTGAAAATTTGGTGGAAAAATTCATAAAATGACCGCTTATTTAGCAAAAGCTAGCACTTCTTATGCAGGCTCGAAGTTCATTAAATTTTCAATATTTTCACCCAGATTTTCAACATTGCCATTTTACCATACCTTCTTATGAGTAGTACAGCTGTCACTTTCACATCTCACCCAAAACGTGTTTCCGCCCATGTAGCGCACATAAACGCAGTTGGTGTCGCGAAATCAATGTATGGGACAATTAAAGAAAATCACAGTGACACTGTTCATGAGCAGAGGTCTTAAAATGACTGTGTTGAAAATTTGGTGAAAAAAATTCTTAAAATGACTGTTTTGAGGGTAATGGTTTGCAGTTCCTCATGCACGCTCGTAAGTTTGCAAATTTTCAATATTTCCATTCCAGATTTTCAACATTGCCATTTTACCACACCTCCTCATGAGCAGTACAGCTGTCATTTTTCACATCCTGCCCAAAATGTGTTTCCACCCATGTAGTGCACAATGGCACAGTCGGTGTGCGAACTCAATGTATGGGACACATTAAGAAAATCACAGTGACACTGTTCATGAGCAGAGGTCTTAAAATGGCTATGTTGAAAATTTGGTGACAAAATTCCTAAAAATAACTGTTTTACAAGCGTGCGTTGCGCAGTTCCTACGCACGCTCGTAAGTTCGTGAATTTTCAATATTTTCACTCCAGATTTTCAACATTGCCATTTTACCACACCTCCTCATGAGCAGTACAGCTGTCATTTTTCACATCCTGCCTAAAACATGTTTCCACCCATGTAGCGCACTATGGCACAATCGGTGTGCGAACTCAATGTATGGGACACATTAAGAAAATCACAGTGACACTGTTCATGAGCAGAGGTCTTAAAATGGCTATGTTGAAAATTTGGTGAAAAAATTCCTAAAAATAACTGTTTCTGACGTCGTTGCGCAGTTCTCCATGCCTTTCGTAAGATTCGCGAATTTTCAATATTTGTACTCCAATGACTTCCAAATACCTAAACAGCACATAGAAGCAAGCAACATTCTGCACTGACAAATGCTTGTTTATTTTTGCATTTGCTTGCATGCATGTGCAAGGAACGTTTTGGGACAGTACGACTTTTTGAAAGTGTATGACCCTCCTGTCCAATCCAGTGCTCAGCGTAACGTGTGCAACCCTACTGCACCAATGGATGCATGAGCTGTCTATGACAGCAGTTTGGCTGCAGTGGTCTTCAGTTAAAAGAAAATCACCAATGCAATCAGCGGTGGTAACGTGTGTGTATTTAACATATTGACATCACCCTTTTCGCTCTGGCTGCTAATAAAATCCCTCCCACTTCCTCCCTCTGCTGCCGTCTACCCTGCTCCCTTGTTATTGCCCCCACCAAACACATTGTATGTGCAGACAGAGTGCCCAGTCCCCATTGGCTCCAGGCCCCCCCCCAACTAACACCCAGGTGACATGCTGGGAGCCCACCCCAGCATGCCCATTGTCCCTGTAAATGGGAAAACTGTCCCTCAACATCTTTTGTTTTTTTAAAACCTGTGAAAACAGAAAACCGTCCCTCGCTGTGTCTTGTGCCCCTCCTGAACCCACACCCACCCTCTGCATCCCCCACCTCCCTCTCACCCCATACTTACCTCCGGAGCCTGGCACAATGATCTTCAGTGGAGTGGGAACATGTCTGCACTCTTGAAAGCCGAACGCAAACTGAAGAAATGATGATAAGCTGTATAATG
The DNA here is from genome assembly GCA_016271365.2 of Neoceratodus forsteri. Lineage (NCBI taxonomy): Eukaryota > Metazoa > Chordata > Ceratodontiformes > Ceratodontidae > Neoceratodus > Neoceratodus forsteri. The sequence goes on from JADMNL010000026.1 coordinate 299,021,055, forward strand.
GCATAAATGTTTTTTTTTTCAACTTAGGTGGCTATCTTGGGCATTTTTGCAAATTTTGGCACACATTTTCAACAGGGGATTCTTAGGACCCCACCTCATGAATTCAGTTACTGTCATGTGAGTTATTCGGTCCCCAAAGGTGATTTCATGGTCACTGCACAAAATCACCTTTTGGGATTGATCAACTAAACAACAGTGTCACTGTTAATGAGGTGGGCTCCCAAAAGCCTATGTTGTACATTTTGGAAAAATGTCAAAAATGACTGTTACGAGCGCATGCTATGCACTTTCACGCACACCATGACTTCAAGAATCTGAAATATTTTCACTCCAGATTTTCAACACTGGCATTTTTTCACACCTCCTTATGAACAGTACAGCTGACATTTTTCATATCCTGGCTGAAATGTGTTTTTGCACATCCAGCGCACAATGGTGTGGTCACAGTGAAAAATCAATGCTCAGGACTGATTATGAAAATCACAGTGGCACTGTTCATGAGCAGAGGTCCCAAAATGCCTATGTTGAAAATTTGGTGACAAAAGTCCACAAAATGACTGTGTCATGAGCGTTCATTGCACAGTTTCCATGTATGCTAGTAAGTTGAGAAATTGTTGTATTTTCACTCCAGATGTTCAACATTGCCATCCCTTCACACTCCCTAAGATGCTACAGCTGTCATTTTTCACATCCTGCCCGAACTGTGTTTTTGCACATGGGAGCAGAATGGTGTGTAGCTGTGGGAAATCAACGTTCAGGACAGATTAACAAAATAACAGTGGTACTGTTCATAAGCAGAGGTCTCAAATGCTTTTATGAGGTGGGGGTAACAAAAAGGTCATGCTGAAAATTTGTAGTGCAAATATCAGCAATCGCACAGGGCATTAGGGTAAAGCACCATATGTGCCAAACACCACTGCAAATACCTGCAAGCGAACGTCCGGCATTGACAAATGCTTGTTTAGATTTGGTTTTGCTATGATTGGAAATGTGACCCTCTGTAGAATGTTCTTTATCTTCCTAGTCCGCTATTCTATGTTTAAGCAATAAACCATGACAGGGTGTGGGTTATGCTGGGATTTACCCATGCTAGGTGTGTGGTTTGGCCTCATGACCAAAGCCACATCAGAAGTGGGTGAATCTCAACATAACCACACCCTGGGGTGGTTTATTGCACTTATACAATGTCTCCATTCTCTTTCTGTAACAGAAAATTAAAAAAACACTTTTGTGGTATTTCAAATTGCTTTTATAGACTGTATTGTTGCGTCACAAAAAATAGTTCCCTTTTGTTAGACAGAATATTTTGCCACATATTTTTATGTACAGATAAGACTGTGAGAGGGCTTCACTGTTTTTATTTTTAATCCCCCACACTCATCTCTCACAATGCAGTCAGTGAGGACGCTGGCTGCCACCGCAACAGACAGATCCAGTGAGTGTCAATTTGTTTTGTCTTTTTTAACTTACAGACTGATAGCTCAGCAGCCAGCACAGCACTGAAGCTGTGGGATGGTCGTGCTCGGCTCCCATCGTCCTCATTTAACTAATCAGATATTTTCAGACTTGCGGGGATGCTATAATGGGGAACTTGTTTTTCAGTTATATGTGGTTCAGAGCTCAGTACTTGTGTTACATACTGCATCTTATAATGTAGATTTCAGTTTGGATACAGGGGCCAGACCAGTAGGTAGAATGAGGCTTCCAAGGTATAATGTGACTGGATAGTGCTTAAATACTTGGACATGGACATGAATAAGTCAGTGATTATAGTTCATGATGAACTCGACAGTACGATAGTGCTGCTACTGGAACAATTGAGCTGATCGGTATAAGTTGAAGGTGTGGATCGTGCTCTGTATCCCACCGTAGGAAGGAAGGTTAGTTGTTTAGGATGTGAAACCCCCAAAAGAAATATGATATCCACTATTATCTCCTCCAACTCCGGAGATTATGGCCGGCAGCACGCAGGAGAGGAAAAATCCCCTTGGGGGAAACCTCTGAGGACCCATGGCTACCGACCTGCCCGTCCTTCTGGGCATACTAAAGGAGCATAATCCTACATTAATAAATTATTGGCTAGTCCAAGTTGCAGATTACATATCCAGTGGAATAGTTTGTAGCCAGATGAATGATCAAGAACAGGCTTCCAAGTCTTGTGTGAGCGAAGCAGGTAGTAGAATGAAAGCGTGCAGCATCCAGGCAGAGAGCACGGAGGTGGGCATTGTAGAATATGTCCAATAAATTCAGGCTAGGACTGAAGTGAGGAGCTCCTGAGGCTAGCAAGTGATAGGTGGGTGGACAGAGTAATAGTATCCAGGCTTTGACGCAGGCGAGGCAGGATGAAATCAGATATATTTCAACTTCCAGGCTTCTGCTAATAGAGGGCTTATGTAATACATGGAATAGTAGAAGGCTTGCAATCAGACTACTGACTGATGAACCCAGATTGGTTAAAAGAATCAGAGGAGTAGAATATGCTTAGGGCATGATATAGAAGGCTGTAGCTGGGCTGGAATCTTGGCAGGCTTTAAGGGTAGTAATTCTGAAGCACTGGTGCAAGGTTAGGAAGCACTCAAGAAGTATTACAGGGCGAGCCCAATAGGGAAGTATGTATGGGTGGACCGCATAGTTCAGGAAATGAGGTAGGACGTAGCAAGTAAGTGGACCAGTTGATCAATTGATAAGTAATAGAACGTGGCAGCTAGTCCCTCAGTGAGATGCGCTGCTTAACCATCAGCTGTTGAGGTAAGTAGCGAGGCGGCTGGCTCCAGGTAACATGAAAGCACAGCCAGACCTACGGAGGCATGCTGGTAGTAATAGAACGTGGCAGCTAGTCCCTCGGTGAGATGCGCTGCTTAACCATCAGCTGTTGAGGTAAGTAGCAAGGCGGCTGGCTCCAGGTAACATGAAAGCACAGCCAGACCTATGGAGGCATGCTGGTAGTAATAGAACGTGGCAGCTAGTCCCTCAGTGAGATGCGCTGCTTAACCATCAGCTGTTGAGGTAAGTAGCGAGGCGGCTGGCTCCAGGTAACATGAAAGCACAGCCAGACCTACGGAGGCATGCTGGCAGTAATAGAACACGGCAGCTTAGTCCCTTGGTGAGATGCGCTGCTTAACCATCAGCTGGTGAGGTAAGTAGCGAGGCGGCTGGCTCCAGGTAACATGAAGCACAGCCAGACCTACGAGGCATGCTGGTAGTAATAGAACATGGCAGCTAGTCCCTGGGTGAGATTTCACGCCTTAACCGTCCAGCTGGTGAGGTAATTATAGTGAGTGGCTTTGCTCGAGTTAACATGAAAGCGCAGTGAGACCTTCGTAGGTCTGCTGGTAAGTAAGTAGAGTGGCAACTAGCCCTCGTAGGCTAGTGTGCACAGTTGGTCCCCATGTAGGTCAGCTGTTGAGTAATAATAGATTGTTGAAAATGGCGATCAAGCCCCTAACGGCTAGCATGCGCAGTGGAGCCCACGTAAGTCAACTGGAATTAGCCTGAATGAATTGTAAGGGTATAGAGTATATCCAGGGTGACTACTATGAGAAACGGTCAGATCCACAGGCAAGCAGATGTAATCCACTCAGGTCGGGTTGTACTGGTCGAGTAATTCTAGCAGATGAGGAATTCTGTCCGAGGAGGAGATGAGCTTGAACGAATGACTGAAATCCAGTAGGAGAATATGGTCTTGGAGTCGATGCCAAGTCAGGGTGGAAAGTCAGGTGTGAGGTAAAAGTATATGAACCTCCAGGCCCAGGCTGGGAGAAGCATTAACCTCCAGGCAGGCATAGCATACGAATACTGTAGTCGAACCTCCAGGCCTTAAAGGCGAAGCAGGTACGAGGTAAGCATAGGAACTTCCAGGCCCAGACTGGGCATGGCAGGCTGGCAGATGTTATGAACCTCCAGGCCCGATGCTGGGCGAGGCAGGCATAGTGTACAAATAGTTGAACCTCCCAAGCCCGAAGGTGAGGCAGGTGTGAGGTAGAAATATATGGACCTCCAGACCCAGGCTGGGTGAGGCAGGCTGACAGAAGTTACAAACCTCCAAGTCCGATTCTGGGTGAGGCAGGCATGGTGTATGAATAGTCAAACGTCCAGGCCACGATGCAGCAAGGCAGATGAGGTGACAGCAACCTTGGAAGCTGCCGAATGACCACTGAGAGCTGATCTGAAGGGGAGAGTTAGGACCTTGCCAAGTCGAATATATATATATAGTTGGCAGAATTCCAGGTAGATAGAGATGAACAGGAGGCAGAATTGCATTACATAGTGTGATCAACACGTAATGCATTGAAGCAAGGGGAGCCTGCACTAGGTTGGTAGTAGTAGTAGTGAGACAAGGCTGCATGGAATGCAGAAGAGGCATGAACCAATGGTTGGCGTGAGGAGCAACAATTGCGCAAGTGAGGATCGCTAAAATGGCAGATGTGTGAGGCATAAACATATTAACATGTGGTCAAAATGAATAGGATAGTCAGATGTGGTACTGGTTCGAGGATAGGTCTAGCCCTGTGGTGTATAGCTGATGGAAGTACCTAGGCTTTGGCTTGAAACTCAATGGATTCTTGATAGTCAGTCTGGTCCTAAATGTATTCTTCAGTAGCAATGGATAAAGCTAAAAGCTTATATTTATAGAAAGTATCACTGGTTTGTTTCTAGATAAGTGCTGCAGAATGTCCCATGAGAGCACGAAGGCCCCGTTGATGTGCTAAAGTAATGCCCAAGTAGTGGGCGTGGAACGACTAGGCCCATTAGTCAATGCATAAACAGTATATATATAGAAATTCCTTCTAAATTTACGAGTTCGAATGATCTTACAGTGCAGTTCCATCATGGTGTTGCTCTGGTGGGACATATAGAGAAGGTAATTCATGAGCAGTTAGTGGAGAAAATGTGAATGCTGGTGTAGCAGGCTCTGGCAGGCAGTGCTGAGATAAGCATGAAGAGTGCAGGAGCCAGACTGAGCATTGGCAGGCAGTTCAAAATGGCAAACAGGGACCCGTGAGTAGGTCAGTAAACAGAAGAGTACTTGGGGACTGGTACGAAGGGAAGCATTTCAGTATGTAGACCACCTATGACAGTGGAGCAGCCAGATCGGAAAGGAGTAAATGTCATAGGACAGGAGGTGCACTGTGTGCAGCTAGATTACAGCTTGGCAGTCTCTTACCCATAAAATGAGTGTGAGGAGCTGATAAGTGCATTAAGATGAGACTAGCTAGAGGGAACCGTAGGAATCCAGTGTGGAAAGTCCCAATTCAAGTAAGGCACTGCATTCCATAGGTGCTAGATATCAGCATGCCAAATGTGAACTGTATACTGCTTGTCTGAGCATCTTCCAAGAAGTGGCACACAGCATGTAAATGGTGGAAGACCCCCAAAAATGAAAACACAACCAGCCACACGGAGAGGCCTCCAAAGGGGAAGAGGGGCCCCAGAGAGCAGTCTGCAGTCCAGCAAAATTAGGCAGCGAATCCCCTGTGCATCTGGAAGGTGAGCAACAGCATCCAAGGGTCAAGGCGGGGCAGCGAGCAGCACCGGAAACCAGCACATGGACGCCACTGAGGAGACAGCGCCAGAAGTCCAGGAGGCACTGAACAAACAGCAATGAGGCGGCGGTGAAGCTCAAAGCAAAATTGGCGCGACATGCGTGGCTGGAGGGAAGGGGGGCTGCCACAACTGCAAAGAAAGCAGCCAGCAGAAACAGGCAAGAGAGAATCGCGCATGCTGAGTTGGTGGGCAAGGGAGAAAAGCAGTGGAGCAGAGAAGGCCAGGAGAAACCTGCAAGAACACAAGGACTAAGGTACGGGAAAAACAAATGAAAAACAACGGAGAGAGCCAGGAGGCATGAGAGAATGAAACACAGAGGGAGAGGGCGGAGAGAAGCAAGAAGAAACAGCCGTGGATCAGCAGCAACACGCGCGGCGCCAGTGCATCTCCTCTAAGCAGAGCAGCGGGTTTCTGCTTCTTAAGTAGGATATGGGGGAGGAACTCTTCCCCATATAACTAAAGGCAGAGCCTTTCAATTAAAAGTGAGGGGTGAAACTTATACAAATCACAGCTGAAAAGCCGAGCGTTGGTACTGGGCAAGCACCTATGCAAATCTAATGGGATATGCTTCTGCATTGGTACATGCGTAGTATCACAGCTCAGTTGTTTGGCCTGTATTTTCTTTTGTTTTATGGCAACCTGTTCAAACATCAATCTGGCAAGATACTGCTGCGGGACTGGACACCTATGGTGCCTTTCGCCGTCACGGTTCTGGTTCGCCCGTCTCCTCATTCCCATTAACATGCCCACCATCAGGAGTGGAGCTCCATCCATTCTTCACTTCTGCTGCTGCTCTACTCCTGCTTGCTGCTGCTATCCTGCAGTCAGCCTGCTGGGGGCTTGCACTTAAGTCTGCTTCTTTTATTCTTATCTCCACGTGGCGCATTTGGTACTTACGCTGTGGTTGCTCCTTATTTGCACATTCATTTTGCTCTGTGAATGGCTCTGCACTGTATATGCAGTTACACGCCCCCTCATGTTGCGCCACATATCATTACTTTCAGTCTCCAGTGCATCCCGTTCAGCGCAGTGCATCCGGATTGTGCTGGGGCATCTATGCTGTCTGTGAATGGCTACATGGCACATTTCCAGGTTGCGCCGGTGCATCTTTTTTGCGCCGAGCACATCTGCTTTGTGAATCCTGGCCATTATGTTTTTTTTTCTAAGAGACGAATCACTTGTAAATGGAGGTTGAGCGACTGCGTCTCGGAGCAGTTTCAGCAGTCACACTGTTTAAGAGGACATGGGAAGGGAGCTGATTTCATGGTTCTCAGTGAGGTACGTGGAAGTGTTTACTGCGGAACAATTTTCAGAAGTACTGAGCGTTTCAAGTTCCGATATGGTTTTGGGACCGTTTCTTTTAATTGTTTTTATTTTTCTTATCGTTCCACTGGCTATTGTCTGTTTACCGGTGATCAAATATGACAGTTTGAGTGGTTTGAATTCTCGGGGTTGGACTGATTTTTACAAGATGTGGCTGATGAGGATAGCTGAATCTTTGTCTGTGAGTTTTACTGGGATTTACTCATGGATAAAAGACTAAGCCAGCCAATCAGGTTTTTCATTTTGAAAGTTCCATTGTATAATTTAACGTAGTCCAGCTTATACCTTCCTGTTTAATGTACTTGTAAAATAGCACCTTTTGTCTCCTCTCCAGTCCTCTGCACATTGCAGGTCCACCACCACTAACCACGCCCCCAGTGACTCATTCCACCAATCACAATGTGACTTCCACTACCAATTTGCATATTCATGACTAACTCACATTAAGCTGCCACAAGTCTTCGAGCTAACGCCCTATCTTCTAGCAGGCACTCAGCTTATGCTTCCCACTCCCACCAACGTTCTATTTCAGTTAAACCTTCACGGCCATTTTTTTATCCTCAGCCAGCACACTTCAATTTTCGTTAACAGTTTAGAACTGCAACTTGCCATCCTTGACATGCCAGGGACCCCAGAGGCACCTCAAAATCCCGGAACTGAGCCCTAAATGTAAGGTCATTCTCCCAGTGTTCTAGGGGTTAGTGGTGGAATTGTCACCTGTGGCCCCACCCAGGAAACTGCCATACCAATTACTTGACCTCCACAGCTTGAGGTGATCTCTTGGGCTCCACTGACCACAGTTAGGCTAATGATTCTGCAGAGTAAAAGGGGTTAGCAGACCTTGGAGGCATAGACCCACAACAATTCGAATGTCCAAGCAGGGGGTAGTAAAAACAAAACAGCATCCTTTATTTCTTCACTTGAGCTCACATAAGGATGGTATTCTTTCCAGCCCGCATACTCTAGTTCTCATCCCCACCAGGTGATCATCTATTGCTCTCTTCTGGGTTGGATTCCACCCTGGTGGGGTACTTTATTAACACAGAACTGGCCCCATGGGAGGCACTAGAACTAATAGAGTCCCTCCCGTCACTTGCAGCATGGGTGGGGACTCCACTGGCATCTCCTAGTCCATTTTCTACATTTATTAGCCACTGGGAATATCAATCTTACTGACTGGCAATTTATGGTGTCACCATGATCTTTGGAGGAATTTCATGGACACACTCCATCCTCCCACAGAATCCATTCTTTACCACTTCATTTCGACTTTCTCTTGCACTCAAGGAAAGGTACTTTGCCCACCTGACATCACTTTTGCTGTCAACGAGCACTACGCAGACTCTACTAAAGGGGCACAGCAACCATCAGGGCACACTCTGAGGCAAAATTTCTGTTTCTGACAGGAATTTGCATTTTGCCAGTCACTATCCCCCTTTTGGGAAGGTAGAGCACTGCTGACTGTCAAACCATTTGCTTCACATTTAATAAAGATTAAGCATCGCCTCCCATCCTTTTCCCACAGTACTCCCTGGCACCAGTTTCTTCATAGACAGACCTTGATCTTCTCTTCAGATGAGTTTTACTCCTGCTCAAGTGGGGCACCCCCCTCCTTTTAAAGGCTGTAGAAGATGGGCACTTTTTATCAACACCAGGCTGTATACAGGAACTTTCAGGGCAGTGGGAACTGGCACAGTGTGCCAGGTGCACGTTTACCAACAACTCTTACTCAGCAGTCCCTGCCCTTCAGCAGGGACTTTAGCAAGGCATTTGACACAGTCCCACACAAAAGATTAATAGTCAAATTAAGCAGCCTGGGAGTGGGTCCCAGGGTGGTAGCCTGGGTAAAACATTGGCTGGACAACAGGACAAAGAAGGTAATTGTAAATGGAGCCCATTCTGAAGAAAGTAGGGTTACTAGTGGGGTACCGCAGGGTTCAGTATTGGGTCCAGTCCTTTTTAATGTCTTTATTAGTGACATTGCAGAGGGACTGGAAGGAAAAGTATGCCTCTTTGCAGATGATACAAAGATCTGCAACAGGGTTGATACACAAGGAGGCATGGAAAGGATGAGAAGGGACTTGGCAAGGTTGGAGGAATGGTCAGAAGTATGGCGGCTTAGATTCAATGTAAAGAAGTGCAAAATAATGCACCTGGGAAACAAACACCAAGGGGAAGAGTACACAATGGGGGGGGAAGTAGTAACAACAACAAAAATGGAAAGGGACCTGGGGGTAATCATATCAGATGACCTTAAGGTTAGCAAGTGATGTGAGAAGGCAGTAGGGAGGGCTGGGGGGATACTGGGATGTATAGGGAGAGGCATCACCAGTAGAAAACAGGAAGTTGTTATCCCTCTGTATAGACAGTTGGTGAGACCCATCTGGAGTACTGCGTCCAGTTCTGGATACCCCATTTTTGCAAGGACATAGACAGAATGGAGGCAGTCCAGAGGAGGGCAACTAAAATGCTGCAGGGTCTTCAAGAGAAACCATACGAGGAGAGACTAAAGGAGCTTAATATGTATACCCTTGAGGGAAGGAGGAAGAGGGGGGACATGAAAGAAACGTTTAAGTACCTCAGTGGAATCAACAAAGTCCAAGAGGGTAGCATCTTTCAGAAAAAGAGATGTGCAAGAACAAGGGAACACAATTTGAAGATGGGGGGAGGGGGAAGGCTCAGGGGCAATATGAAGAAGTATTTTTTCACAAAGAGGGTGGTGGACACATGGAACAGCCTTCCTGAGGAGGTTGTTGGGTCTAAAACTGTAAGAGAACTCAAGAATGCATGGGACAGACATAAGACAATTCTTGTGGGGGATAAGAAGAAATAGGCTGTTGGTTAACTAGGATCTGCAGCTTATCCTGTAGGTAGGGAAATGGGCAGACTAGGTGGGCCAAGCGGTCCTTATCTGCCGTCAAAGTCTATGTTTCTATGCCCTTCAGCACAGAACACTGACTCCTCCCCTTTCAAATGACCCAGTCAGACCAGCGATCCTGTCGTCCAAGGGCATAGAAAACTGGCACATCCTAGAGGTTGGCAGACACTCTTAAAGGGATATACATAGCTTCTGATGGGGAGGCTACAGCCCTATTTTAAGCTGTCCCATCGGTGTAGTGGTAGTATAGCGACACCAGTGACCATAGTTCTGGAGGTGGCTTAGCTCATTGGGGGCCAGCTGGGAAAGGAGGCTCAAGCATCCCAGGGTGCTCTCCTCTGGGTAGGGAAGTTTCCTGTCCTTAGTGTGCTACTGCCACTTGGATGACCACAGGCAGCAGTGCACCTGCGGACATGAGCGCTGGAGGGAAAGATGCTGGCTGGGGTTCTACGTAGGGGACAAATCAAATTGCAAGTGCCTAGTCATTGTTCCCTCTTGCCCACCGTCACCTTCAATGGTAGGGAAGAGGAGAGGAGAGGGTCAAAGGGGACAAATCCCAGCCCAGTGCCAGCTCTCTGAGGGACCCAGGTACATCTGGAAGGATCACTACTGCCTATGTCATTACCCTATGATTGAACGCTCGGGTGTATATCCCTCTTCCACATACCCAACCCCGGAGGTAATCCGAGGCTTCATGGGGGTTGACCATGGGAAACCTGAAGTAAGTGCGAGGGGCAGCTGAGGGAGCTGGCCTGGAGATATAGGGGCAAAAAATATAAGTACACAAAAGCCGTATTTTTTCTTATTTCTAACTTGCTAAGAACATTTGCATGAAAATAGAGCTCCATGTCACTCTGTCTTCTTCTATTCTGGCTGCATGTCTACAAGTATCACCATACAGATAATTATTTTCACTAGACTGTTTAGTGAAATCAGAATCAAAACAAATGTAGCGGAGTGTTCTTTGTCATATTACAGACCAAAACTACTGAACACATTGGCAGAAACTGGACTGGATTTTAATTTGAGGATCTATATACTGTATATTTCGAAGAGACGCCTAAAGGAACATCTACAGGGTTCATCAACCTGCCATTGCTTGGAAACTGTTTGATTGACAGATGTGTGCTTATAACCTGTATATGTAAATACATTTGTAAGATACTTTTAATTTCCAATTTTATTGTTTTGTGATGTGAGTTGTAAGATGTGATGTTTTCTACTGTAACCCTTTTACCCCAGGCATAGCTGAAAATGGGTCATCTGATCTAATCCCCCTTCCTGGTAAAATAAACAAAATAAAATATATATAAAATAAAATTAACACCAAATTAAGGACAAGCTGGTTCAGACACCTTGTTCGTGTTGTGACATCATGTGTCACACGACCAAAGCGTGAGCACCTTGGTGATGTGACACCACTAACGAGGAGTGAGTCGGTTCTTAACACTTTAGTGTCTGTTGTTTTTGTATATAACACGAGACAACATGTTGTTAGGCAGCATGTTTTTAAAAAAACTTTCAGCTGAAGCCATGGTTTTAGTCGATCAACGGCCCACTATGGCTCAGCTCGCACTGCAGATAGCTGTGGTCCTCTGGTGAGAGCGCAAGTCTGATTGGAGCAGTGATGGAATGTTGCTCTAGACATCCTAAACAAGAAGCTCTCAATGCATGTTGAGAAAAACTTTTTCAGATCACAGGGGAAACAAATGCCTTATATATAATCCTCTCGAGTGACATCACAATAATTTTCTAGGGCAACCAACTGTGATGTCACGCACTGATGATCACATCACTTGTTGACAAGTAGCTAGCAAAGTAGATAAAGACCAAGAGACAGAAATCCTGGTTCCATGCAAATATCCCACGGAACAAAGAAGGAGAGGCAGGACAGGGAAAGACATGCTAAATCATTACATTCTAGTAAAGTTGACCCTGTGGCAGCGGAGGCTTTTTAAGTCCTAAAGGGAATGAGGTGTCAGAGAGGACTTTGAGCAACTGATCCCAAAGGCAACTGAAGAAGAGGCTGATTACGCTGTAAACAGGATGATTGACTGACTGCACAGCAGGACGCTGCATTCTCGGAACTCAGGCTACAAAGTTTCAGCTGGGTGGCCGCCTTCCCTTTCCTTCCCCGCTGTGCAGTCAGTCACACGGCTTGCTTACACAGTAATCCTATCACTTGATTAATAGCCTTGGGATTCCCGACCAGCAGTCACCTCTGGCACCTTCTTCTTCTGAGCAGTTCAACTTGACCTCTCTGACCCCACCTTTACTGGCTGTAACATCAAGCAAGAGCAGGGCCCTCTCTGCTGTAAAGCAGACAAGGCATTCAGTTTGTAACTATATGAGGACTTAAACGACATGCAAAAATGATAAAAAAATCGATATATTGTGATATTTTTTAAGAACATACGAAGAAGCCAGCAGAAGAAGGCCATTTGGTCTATCTAGCCTGCTCATATTGCAGGGTTCACAGCTTGCATAACTTACCCTACTCCCCCCACTCCTCCCATCCTCCCCACCCTTGATTCTTACCTTCCCCCCATGCCTATCCCAGCCTCTCTTGAAGCGGCCCACCAGCTTCAACAAGACCATCTCTTCCAGCAGTGCATTTCAAGTGTCCACCACTCTCCACGAAGAACCTGGAAAGAAATTGATGTGCCCTCCTTTAAACAACAGTTAGACTCATTGAGAACATGGCAAATAACAAATGGAGCAGTTACTTCCTGCTCGACAATGATGACATATTTGAAAGTATTTGGGGCCCATTCCTGAAATGTGGTTCCTGTCCAAGATAAAGCACTTACTAGAGGCTCTCTGTTATAAGACAGTTTAGGTACTTGATAGCATATGAACTCATATTCTCACTTCCAGGATCCTTTTGTTTTAGTTTTATGAAATATTATTTATTTATTTATTGAATTCTGATGACCGGGTAGGCCCACTGAGCCCTGAAGGTCCCTTTTTCAGGGGCGACCCGGGATACAGCACAGAGACAGATTGGTAGGTACAACATTTTACAGAGAGAGTACATTTACTAACAAGGTTACAGAAAAAGCAATAAGACAGTTACAACAGTGAGTCAGTAAGTCAGAACCTTATTCGACATGAGAAGTGTCTGTTTGAGACAGGCCCAAGCCTTGTTGCCTGTTTGTATGACTAAGGGGGGACGACTGACATTGTTTATTAGATTGAGGGAAGGCTACCCTGTACCTTGACAGTGACAAGTGCTGGTCTCAATCATGTGGGCCTTCAGCCTAGTGTGAAAGTTTGATAGAGAAGAGGGGCTTCCTGTTTCTGTTGTATTTCAATATGTGTACAAATTTATTATGAAGGTTTTCTTCGTATTACTCTCATTGCAGAAATGTGTTACTTCTATCTTTGTAAAACTATAACATTTTAATAAAAATTGTAATTGGAAAAAAAAAATGCTTCCTGACCTCCATCCTACCCCTCCCCCCCAGCGTAAAACTGTGCCCCCTCATGTTGTGTTTGCCATTTAGCTTAAAGACACCCTTCTTATTCACCTTACTTATCCCTTTCAAGTACTTGAAGGTATCAAATGGAAATGTTCTCTCTCTCTCTCGTCCTCCAGTCAGTATATGTTCGGTACTCTCAGCCTCCCCTCATATACCTTACTCTACTGACCTGCTACCATCAGTGCAGCCCTCTTCTGGACCTTCTCCAACAAGTTAATGTCCTTTTGAGGTGTGGGCAGCAGTACTGTACTCCATACTCTAGCTGTGACCTCACCAGTGACCTGTACAAGGGCAGTATAACCTCCTCTCTCCTACTACTAATCCCCCCCTAGATATGCATCCCAGCATTTTTTTTGCCCTTGCTGCTGCTTTCTAGCATTGAGTGGAGTGCTTCAGGTCACTAGTGATCATCACTCCCAGATCCTTCTCCACCTCTGATGCAGATACCTGGACTCCACCCAGGTAGTACTCCTTTCTGAGAGTGTTGGCTCCAATGTGCATAACTTAGCATTTCTTGGCATTGACGTCAATTTGGCAGATCCACGACAACCTTCCAGCTGTTCCAGATCATTCTGTAGGTCCTGTATCCCCTCAGCCATGTCCACACTCCCGCACATCTTGATCTCATCCACGAATAGGCACATTTTGCCCTTAATGTCATCACCAATGTCATTGGTAAAGACATTGAATAACACCAGCCCCATGGCACTAGGTTAGAATGCCAACAGCAAAAACAGCGCAATCAAGAACTGCGCTGTCAAAATGCCATTGTCAACAAAAGTGCCCATCCAAAATGCGGACTACACAAATCTCACCAATGGGAGCAGTTGCAAAACACAGGGAGGACTGCTACTATGCAAATAAAAGTAACCACAAGTTGTATTTTTGTGTGGAGCTGCACCCCCACCCCCCCAACATGGGGAGCTTCACCCCTCCCCCCCATTTTTAAATAATGAACTCCACGGGGTGGGGGGGATCTCGGGGGGGGGGCAGATTCAGCAACATACAAAAAAAATAACACACTTAGGGTGGGTAAAAAAGTATAGCCACAGGATTTGGGAGACCAGGAACAGAACCAAGGTCTCCCGAGCTGTACCAGCCAAGCTGCTTCTGTCTTATCCCTCTCTGCCACAGGAGCAGCTCAGCCAGCCCTTTTGTCTGCTTCTCTACTTCCTTCCCTCCTCCTTCATTGCCTGAACAGCTACAGGGGTAGCAGCAGCTGACATTCACTGTTCTACCCCTGTCTCTATTCAGGTTTACGCAGTTCCTGCAGTGCAGTTTAGACGGTGCTGTTCCGAAATCGCTATTCTAATCCGATATCGCAGCCCCATCACCAAGCCCTACAGGACCCAACTGGTGACCTCCCTGGTGCCAGATAACTCTTTCCCACAACCATGCTCTGGGTTCTGTCCCTCAGCCAGTTTTCCACCCATCTGGTCATCAACCCCGAGGTTTGCCAACTTCCTGATCAGCCTTTTGTGGGGCACAGAGTCAAAGGCCTAGCTGAAATCCAGATAGAGGATGTATGCTGCTTGACCCCTGTCTACTGTCTTAGTGACCCAGTCACAGAAGTTAATCAGATTCGTTTGACACAATCTCTCCCCCACCCCCATAAATCTGTGCTGCCTAACATCCCGGAGACCATGCTTCTCTAGATACTCTACCAACCTTTCCTTAAGTATGGTCTCCATGAGTTTGCATAAGATTGAGGTCAGACTGATTAGTCTGTAGTTCCTTGGGGGCGCCCTGAATATAGCTCTTCAAAAATAGCGCAGGAAGAACCGCGCTGTGTGAAGCGCGAATGCAGTTAGAGCGACAGGGGTATAAGAGCAGAAAGCAAGTAATGCTACCCCTATCACTGACGTCCACATTCGGAAAGGAGTCAAGAAGTCTGTGCTGCTGTGCCTGGCTGAGCTGCCCCCATAGTGGTGGCTAAGGCACCAGGGCACAGCAGCAATGGAAACCTGGGACTGGGGCTCAGCTCTGCCCCAGGTCTCCTGTTGTTGCGGGTTCTTTTTTTTTTGTTCTCCATATTGTGTTTATCCTCCTTGGCCTACCGATGATATCCTTTCCCCTTCCAGCATGGTAGTTGCCTCCCATCCCTCTTGACCCCAAGCCTTGATTATTTGGCAATTACGGACAGTCCGGGGGGGGGGGCGGCACACTGCTGCGTCGGCGGGGACTTCGCGAAGTCGGTAGCCATTTTTCTAAATTTTCTGTGTCCCCTGCCCCTCACAGCTGTGAATGTGCACTCATGGAGGTGTGCACGCATCACGTCGATGCGATACTTGTCTCCCGTGGTTGGGCGCTGCTCCCCATCCCCCACCGGTGGGCAGCCATGGAGCGGGATGACATGCCCACCCACCCAAGGAGAGGGGAGCTGTCATTGGATGCTCAATCTTCTCTTTCCCCAGTCGACCCCTGGTGGCCTGAGCTCACTTCTGAACCCAGGTCACCGGCATGGCACGAGGTGTGGCGTCCAGCGCCTCAACCCTCAGCACCACCAGGCTGGCCCTTGTTGGTTCTTTTTTAATTAAAAACCTATTTTCCCCCTCCTGAGTTTCTCCCAATCCCCAAAGTCCATCCTCCTCCCCCACAGAGTTGATTATTTTAAGTCTGGGGGGTGTGGGGAGCAAAGCCCCCTGCATAACAGAAAATCCCCATTGTTTTCTATGGGGTGTGTGCCTTTCTTATATTGCCCCTGTTGCACCAGACATTATGTCAAAGCACGACATTTTGTCTGTGGCACTGTTAGCTGCGCTGTTTTTGGTTATGGTGGCATGACCCCGTGCCTTCCCTGGGTCATCCTTGGGACCGCTTTTGTGGAGGGGCCCCCACATGTGCTGTTCTCCAGTCCTGCGGTACCACGCCTGACTCTAGTGAACTATTAAATAGGTCTGCTAGCGGCCGTGCCAGCTCCTCAGCCAGTTCCTTTAGTACCCTTGGATATACTCTGTCCAGGCCTGGTGATTTGTCCACTTTCAATGCCAGCAGACCCTCCCTCACTCTATCCTCCTCTATCACTACATCTGTGTTTCCCTCCCCACCGCTCCTCTTTTCCCTCCTTAAAGAACTGGTCTGTTCTTCTCCCTGGAGCAGATGGAGCAGAAGTATCCATTTAGTATCCTGCTTTTCCCCCATTATACTCCACCCACTCCACCCCTTTCTTAAGCCTAACAATCCCTTCCTTCTCGTCCTTTTTCTCAGTTGCAGTATATAGCGAAAGAAAGCCTTCTTTTCCTTTTTAATTCCTTCAGCTATCTGCTTCTCCTTCTGTGCCTTGGCTCGCTGGACTTCCCTACTTGCCTCACTGACCAGCCTTGGGTAACTTTTCCCTATCTGCCTCTCTCTTGGTCTTCCTGAATTTCCTATACGCTAACCTCTTTTCCCTTACTGCCTTGGTGACCCCAGAATTGAGCCAGCTGAGTACTTTGGCCCTTGTGTTCTTCCCCCTGTGCCTAATGCTTTGGCCCTTGTGTTCTTCCCCCTGTGCCTAACGCTTTGGCACTTGTGTTCTTCCCCCTGTGTCTAATGCTTTGGCACTTGTGTTCTTCCCCCTGTGCCTAACGCTTTGGCACTTGTGTTCTTCCCCCTGTCTAATGCTTTGGCACTTGTGTTCTTCCCCCTGTGCCTAATGCTTTGGCCCTTGTGTTCTTCCCCCTGTGCCTAATGCTTTGGCCCTTGTGTTCTTCCCCCTGTGCCTAACACTTTGGCCCTTGTGTTCTTCCCCCTGTGCCTAATGCTTTGGCCCTTGTCCCCTTGCCCTAGCACTGCTTTGGCCCTTGTGTTCTTTCCCCTGTGTTAACGCGTTGGTCTCTTGTGTTTCTTCCCCTGTGCCTAATGCCTTGGCCCTTGTGTTCTTCCCCCTGTGCCTAACACTTTGGCCCTTGTGTTCTTCCCCCTGTGCCTAATGCTTTGGCCCTTGTGTTCTTCCCCCGTGCCTAATGCTTTTGCCCTTGTGTTCTTTACCCTGTGCCTAATGCTTTTGCCCTTGTGTTCTTCCCCTTGTGCCTAATACTTTGGGTAATGTTCTTCCCTGTGCTTCACGCTTTGGCCCTTGTGTTCTTCCCCCGGTACCTAATGCTTTTGCCCTTGTGTTCTTTACCCTGTGCCTAATGCTTTTGCCCTTGTGTTCTTCCCCCTGTGCCTAATACTTTGGCCATTGTGTTCTTCCCCTTGTGCCTAATGCTTTGGCCCTTCTTTTCTTCTTCTTATGCCTAATGCTTTAGCCCTTGTTTTCTTCCCCTTGTACCTAATGCTTTGGCCTTGTTTTCTTCCCCTTGTGCCTAATGCTTTGGCCTTGTTTTCTTCCCCTTGTGCCTAATGCTTTGGCCCTTGTGTTCTTCCCCTTGTGCCTAATGCACTCCTGTGGCAACCATTTTTCCTTTCTTAATGATGAACCACCTTTGGTTCACCCCCTTATCTGCTCTGATGCCTGCCAGGTGGCTCCTTAGCACTTTGAACATCTTTCTGAAGTCCGCCCTCCTAAAATCCAAGATTTTGGTCTTAGTCTGAATACTTTCCCTGCCCATACCTAACTGGAACTGCACTGTGCAATGGGCAGTCCAACCCAGGGGCTCCCTGACCATTATTTCCTGTATATGCTCCCTTTCGTGAGCACCATATCAAGAACTGCCTCTCCTCTTGTTGGTTCTGTGACGCCCTGAGTCAGGAACCCACTCTGAAGTCCTTCCAGGATCACCCGACTCCTAGCACATGTTGTGGATGGTATGCTCCAGTCCACACTGGGACATTTACACAAATATTGTAATATTAAAAATGTGATATTAAGACATTCCTATTTAGAAGTGTGTTATTATTTTACTATTTGTTCTTTTTTCGAACACTCTGCATTAATTAGGGTGTTTTGATTTGATTTGGGCCAATATTTAACAGTTTAGAAACAGAAACGTAGATGATGATGCCAGAAAAAGGGTCTATCAAGCCTTCCTGTAGTTCCCTATCTGCCCTGGGCCTGTTGTCCATTCAGGGTTTTATCCCTCCCTGTTCCAACTGCTCCCCTCTCTACTGCTACTGACCTGAGCAACCACCAAACCCTTCACTCTGTCCCAGCCATGCTTGAAACCATTTATGGTCTTGGCCTCCCCCCACACCTCAACTGGCATACTGTTCCACAGCTCCACCACCCATTCCATACAATGGAACTTCCTTACATTCTTCATGTACCTTCCCCTGCCAGTTTCCACTCAGGACCTCGGGTCCTTGAATCTTTATTGCTGCTAAATAGTTCCCTATAGTTCACCATGCTTATTCCCTTCAGGAACTTAAAGGAAAACTACATGCAAAAATTATGAAAACACATGTTGTGCTAGGATTTTTGTTTTTCTGTTGTTCCCCGGCATTCTGTTCCTTGTGTCTGTGGCAGGGTGTTTTTTTTACTTTTCCCTGCCAGTTATATGGCCCGTTAGCCCGTGACAATGGCGACCACGATTGGGCGCTTTCAAAAAGGGCGACTCAGTCATGACACCTGTCCTCAGGGCTACCGAGCAGGGAGGGTGACTGGATGGGGGGGGGGTCTGTGAACATAGCGACAGGATGTCACTATATGTACACGCACACAGGAGGAGCAAGCATGCCAAGCAATGGGCAGAAGGGGAGGGAGGGTTTGTGAGGCATAGTGCGTCGGTGGGCTGCTGAGCTTTCCCTTGTGGCGGGTGGATGGGTGGCAGGCTAGGGATTGCGGTGCTAAGGTTCAGGTCTGGTAGGCGTTCATATGTGCACCCAGCTGTGAAATTTTCTTCCTCATTTTGCACCCCTCAAAATGCACCCGGAGTTTAAAATCCTTTAGTAGGTGGGTGCTGGGGACTCAACCCCACCCATAAAGAAAAAGTCCCGGTGCCCTTTTGCTGTGCGCGGTGTACATCACTGAAACTGATTTTCAGCGATGTACACTCACTGCTATCATCACGTTTCTGCAATCACTGTTATCACATGGAATCGATGGCCCTTGGGGGTAGCCATTCAGGCTTCCTTTATTACCTTTGATCGTTGTTTTTTTCCTCCAGAATGCCTCCAGGAATGATAAAATAAGACCTAAGTCCTTCAAATGTGTATAGCTTTAATATTACCCAGTGACAGCACTTTGCAAAGCAAATTGCCACACCCCCAGAATAACAACAGTTGGGGCATAGAAAAATCTGACTTTGGATGGGAAGGGAAGGCAAACACTTTTTCAAAGCAGTAAATGTTCACAAGCAGTCGCAGTTAGATAGAGTGACTAGATTATAACTAGGATCCTGGGCTCTTGCTTCTAATGTAAATATAAGGTCTAATTCACATCATTCCCAGAGGCACGTGGGGAAAATTCCAGTAGACCAAAGGCAATCAAAGAAGCGTGAATGGTGACCCCCAGCGGCCATAAAACTTGCAGAGAAAACATGATATTGGCAAAAAGTTTGACCTATACTTTTTTATTCTATTTTAGACTGTCCCTTATCTCCTGACTTGTATGATACTCTTTTTTCTGCAATTTCAATCTGTCTTGGTACTTATTTTCACATTTGAAATAAAAGCAGCGCTTCTTTTAAAACTAATTATACAATGGGATATGAAAATCCTGTAACCTCATTGGTCAAAACACATCACATGACCATGGTATATCCTGTAATAACCTCCCTGCTGATGATATCCTTGAGGACCTTGAGCATCTTTTCTTAAAAAAATATTTTTAAACACTAAATAAAATTCTTTAAAATTATTTTTTTTCTGTATAAAACAAGCCATTGTATAATCTGAACAATGCCTGGCAGGGTGGGTGTCATGCTGGGATAACATCCCTTCTCGGGTGTTGGATGCCCTCGGCTGGTGGCCTCGGGCCCAACCACCCGAGGTGGGATGTTATCCCAGCATAACTCCTACCCTGTCAGGCATTATTCCTTAATTGTAATGCAGAAGGCGGTACTCCCTGACCTTATGGAAAAATAGCTGTTCAAAAACAGCTGCAAATATTGATGAAAACCTGCTCCAAGCTGTATTAAAAGGAGCGCTCCTATTTCAAATGTGAAAAAAGTGCTAAAGCAGACTCAGACTGGAGAAAGAAGAGTGTCATACAAATCAGGAGTTAGGGAGCGTTCAAAAATAGAATGAAAAAGTATAGGTCAAAATTGTCATCACATACCTGCACTGCTGCTTTAAAAAAACTATTGCTACAGACACAGTTAACAGAATGCTAGGGATCATCAGAGAAACAAAGTCCTGAAGCACAACATGTTTCTTTTTATGTTTGCTTGTATGCATGTGCAAGAAACATAGTGCCACCATACGAGTTTTCGTAGGAGTGCCTCCCCCACTTCCAATGACCTGCTCCCTTTTGCGGGCACGGCTGCACGCATCAATGAATGTCCGAGCTGTCTGTGACAGCCATTCAGATGCAGTGGCGTACAGTTGAAAGGAAAACACCACGGCTCGTGTAGGCAATTTGCATACTGCCGCCCATTGTCAGTATGCAAATTGCCTACACGTCAGAGCTCACTGCATCAGAACTGTCATAGACAGTTTGCCCCCCCCCCGCACACACACACACCTATGTAGCATGCTGGGAGCCCACCCCTGCGTGCTCATGCAGTCCCAAGTCCCCCCACACACTGTATGGCTGACGGGGGTACTCAATCTCCCGTCGGCTCCGCTGCCCCCACAACAGATTTCCAGGTACCACACTGGGAGCCCACAGCAGCATGGCAAAAGTCCGTATGGCGATGGGGGTGCCCAATCCCCTGTCGGCTCCACTGTACCCCTCTCACACACACACAAAAAAACCCCGACTTCCAGTTGCCACGCTGGGAGCCCACCCCAGCGTGGCAAATGTCCGTATGGCCGACGGGGGTGCCCAATCCCACGTCGGCTCCACTGTCCCCCCAAAACAACCTTCCAGCTGCCACGCTGGGAGCCCACCCCAGCGTGGCAAAAGTCCGCGTGTCTTAAAATAAAATGACCTAAGAAAAATGGTCCCTCGCTGACTGTCTTGACCCCTACCCCATCCTCTCGCACCTGCCTCCCCACCCCCCTCACCCCATACTTACCTCCAGAGTCTGGCGTGGCGATCTTGATGGACGGGAACACATCTGCACTCTTCAAAGCCGACCCTGAACTGAGGAAATGCTGGTAAGCTGTATAATGGAATAAATAGGGTTTTTTCAACTTTGTTGCATATCTCAGGCATTATTGGGAATTTTTTCACCAAATTTACAACATGGGGTTCTTGGGATCCCACCTCATGAATTCTGGCACTGTCATTTGTTATTCAGTCCTGAAAGGTGATTTCGCGGTCACTGCGCGGAACCACCTTTGGGACCAAGTAACAAAAGCGACAGTGTCACAGTTCATGGTGGCCCCTCAAAACCTATGTTGAAAATTGGTGAAAAAATTCAAATGACTGTTTTTGAGCGTAGCGTTGCGCAGTTTTCACGCACGCGTAGTAATTCTAAATGTTTAATATTTTCACTCCAGATTTTCAACATTGCCATTTTACTGTACCTCCTTATGAGCAGTATAGTTGTCATTTTCACATATCGCCCAAAATGTGTTTTCGGCGCGAAGTAGAGCACAATGGCGTGGTCAGTGTCGAAATCAATGTTTGGGACAGATTAAGAAAATCACAGTGACACTGTTCATGAGCAGAGGTCTTAAAATATGGCTATGTTGAAGAATGTGACAAAAGATCCATAAACTGACTGTGTTACGGCGTGCATTCGCATTTCCGCGCATAATCATAAGTTCACCAATTTGTAATATTTTCAGTCCAGATTTTCTGCACTGGCATTTTTCACCTCCTCATATGAACAGTACAGCTGCCATTTTCACATCCCGCCCAAAATGTGTTTCGCTTCTGGCACAGAAATGCGTGGTTGCTTCAATGGGGAAATCGGTGTTAGGGACACATTAAGAAAATCACAGTGACACTGTTCATGAGCGGAGGTCCCAAAATGCCTGTGTTGACAATCTGCTGTAAACAATCCCCAAACTAATTACATTATGGGTGTGCGTTGCACAGTTTCTACGCACGCTCGTGACTTCGCCAGTTTTTTTTATATATTTTCACTCCAGATTTTCCACATTCCCATTTTTTACACCTCCTCATGAACAGTACAGCTGTCATTTTTCACATCCTGTTCAAAATGTGTTTTCACGCTTATGCTGCCAAATGGTGTAGTCACTGTGCAAAATCAGCTTTCATGAGGTGGGGGGTCACAAAAAACCCATGTTGAAAAATTGGAGTGAAAATACCAAAGAACTACTGCGCCGTTAGGGTTCCAGCCATAGCGCCCACCTACTCAGAGACGACAGGCATCAGGGGTGTGACTTGGGATTGTCGCCTGTAATGCTCATACCATTCTACCCCACCCACCCCTGCAGCCAGTGACAGGCATCGAGGTGTGCCTTGGACTCTTCGGCCCCAAAATTCACCCCATTCGCCTATACTGCACCCATCTCATTGTATTTCCTTATGGAATGGGGTCAGCATAAGGCCCAAAGACCCCAAGGCACACCGTGACACTTGTCAGTGTCTGCATGGTAGGGTGTGGTGAAATGGCATGGCCGTTATGCCTCATGACCCAAAGGCACACCCCAATGCCTGTCACTCTCTGCAGGGTGGTGGCGGGGTTGGCTTCAGTTCAATACTTCACTGCCATTCCTATTATGCATCTCTCTGACTCCTACACTACCAGTGCCAATGCCAGCAAGCAAACGTTCAGCATTGACAAATGCTTGTTTATAACGTTTGCATGTAGTTTTCCTTTAAAAGAGAACTGCAGTGAACCTGCAGTCCTTTTTACAGCTGCATAGGTGGAGCCCCGCAGATGTTTTGCTAGGAGAGTGAAAAGGGGCTCTGGAAGCACATAGTCCATAGTGCTGCTGTAAGTGCTGGTGGGTTAGTTCTCCGCTGCTTTCCCCTCTTCAGGCTGCACAGCTGCCCCCCCCGGGGGCACTGTTTTATTTCTACCTGTCACTTCTTCAATTGTGGGTGAAGCAAACGAGCACTGTGCCCAAGATAGCACCACAAACTCATTGTGCGTCGCACTTCTGTCACGGCAGCCATCTTGACCATGGTGGGCTCTTTCTCACTGCGCATGCGCAAGTACCGCACAAGTATGGCATCAGCCGCAGCTTGTGCTCTGAATACTATTCACTCAGACTTTGCTGCTCTGAAGCAGCCATGTTGGCTTTGACCAGAGTTTGTTTTCCAGTAGAAGCCTTTTTTTCTTTTTTAAATACTGGTACCAGTTCCAGTTCTGCTATTGTTCCATCTATACAGGCCTGTATAGTAACCTGAGTTGTTGTTATTGAATTACACTCTGGTTTTAGGTATCATATTAGAACTGCATGATGTAACTACATGTATGGTCAACCACAGAGTTCTGTAGTAGAACATGGATGCATTGTGCCAACAATGGAAGAGCTGTAAAAGGGGACATAAACTATTACATCATACTGTTCTAAAATGGTAATTACTACATGTGTGTAAATCAGAAACTCCCACTGGGATAACAAAAAAGGTCTGTAGAAATGGAGTGGTAACAGACTTGTAACCAGTTTTTAAAAATCCGTTTATACGGGGAAAATGGTGTACAGGTTCGGAACACTTCTTCTTTAAGGCAACAGTATTAGTTAGTCATCATGCTGGTTTCTTTAGTAATAATGAATTTTTAGCAAAAACGTCAATAAAATACATATATACTGATGAGAGATCTAATTGTCAGAAATATCTTAATGCAAAAAAACAACAACTATATAATGAAAATCTTTGTGAACAAACAAATACCACTTCCTTGAGAGTAGAATACTTCCGGTTTCATTGGCTCAGTTGCTAGCACGCTTGCCTTTGGGAGAGGAAGATCTGATGGGAGTGGGTTCAGTTCCATCCCAAAGCCCATTCAGTATTACAGGTGTGGGTTCAATTTCATCACCAAGCCCCTTTTGCTATTACCCAGCGCTCACACTCCAGAGCTGCACTAGGGGGATGCTGCACTACCGAGGTGCCGTGACGGCTGTCCTTCAGATGAGACGTTAATTTTATTTGTATTTTAGTCTTTGGTAACCGGGTAAGGCCCACTAGGCATGAGTGCCTGTTTTCAGGGGCGACCTGGGAGCACTGGGCAGTTAAGTGACTTGCTCAGAGTCACGCAGTACGCAAGTGGAGGTTGTGAGAATCAAACTAAGGTCTGGTCTGCTGGATGTACCAAGTTCATTCACAGCTCGGTACTCTAACCTCTAGACTATACTGCCAGTCCAACTGACAGCCCTTTGGACCCTGTTTTGCGGCTGCCCTGGTGAAAGCTGGGATCCTATGGCAGCTTCTGAAAGAATAAGAAGACATAAGAACATAAGGACTGTGCCAGCAGAAGAAGTCTGTCAGTCTGTTATGTCTGCCCAATGCAGAGCCAAAGTAGCTTACGTTACACGCTGCTCCACCTCCCCTGGCACTTTTACCCTCCCTTTAACTTAATCCCACCTGTTCTTGAAGCTGTTCACAGTTTTCTTGCTTGTCATCTGGACTGGCAGCCTGTCCCCCCCCCACCACTCTCTCCATGAAGAACGCCCTCCTGGCCCCCTTCCAGAACTTGCCCCCTCCCCCCAGTCAGTTTGTAGCTGTTTCCCCTCATGTTTTTGTTTTCGTTGGTCTGGAAACATTCACTTGGGTGCACCTTGTTTATGCCCTTGAGGTACTTCATGGTCTTTATCATGTCCCCTCATTCCCATCTCCCCTCTAGCGAGTACATATTTAGATCCCCCAGTCTCCGCTCGTACAAGAGCCCCAGCTGCCCCGAAACATTTTCACGGTCCTTCTCTGTACCACCTCCAACTGTTTAATGTCTGTTCTATGGTAGAGGTTCCAGAACTGTATGCAGTACTCCAGGTGTGGTCCCACCATGAATCTGTAGTTTCCTCTTTTCTCCTGCTAGTGACCCCCTCTATTTATGTACCCCAGCCTCCTGTTAGCCCTCACCACTGCATTGCATAGAGGACTTCGGGTGCAAGTAATTGCAATCCTGGTCTTCCTCCTCTTCTGACACCGCCATGACCCCAACCCCCAGCTTGCCCTCCACCCCCAGGTTTCATTCTTTCTATGTGCATGACCTTTCACTTCTTAGTGTTGAATGCCAGTTGCCAGATTCTGGACCATCTCTCCAGCCTTTCTAGGTCTTCCCCAAGCCCCTTCCCCCTCCCACAGAGCTTGATGCCATCCATGACAAGGCACGTTTTTCCTTCAGTGCCATCCCCAATGTCATTTATGGACCCGTGACTCAGCACCGATCCCCACGGTACCCCACTGGAAACGTCCCTCATCCACAGAGAGTTATCCTTGCTGTCCTGGTAATGGTATCGGTGAACTATGGCTTACCTGTCAAACTACTAACTTATTTTTGAGTCAGGATCCGTATATATTACTGTACACACATATTCCAGAAGTACTATTGCATTACTGTATTGAGAAAGGAATCTGGCTATATCGTTTCTTTCATACACAATGTATATCTAAGTGCGTTACAAAGCAATGAGCTACACACTGGTGCAATGGCAGTAGAACAGAATTAGGATTCCTATAGGGCCCCATATTCAGAGCCTTCAGGATGCATGTGCATAAATGTGCACCATGCAAATAACCTGCGCCAGCTGGCTCATGCACAATATTCAAACAGAATAGGTGATCCGGACAGAACGCACATTCTGTTTTGAATTTACCAGACCCCTGGATGCGGCACACAACAGAAGGTATGGTGCAAGCGCATCCAGGGTGTGGTGCTGAAGACCACCCATAGGGGCCTGCAGAGTGTATATGTGGCTGCGTCGTGTCCCCAGTGAGTGATATTCAGCCCACATATGCAGGTGAGCCCGTTGGGCTTGCAGGGCACAATGGGGCCATTTGCATGCCCATTATGGGCTCATCTGCATGGCGGTGCAGCTGTGGTGTGTGCAGAGCCAGCCCTCCCCAGTCCCAAGCACTGTAAAGGAAAAATAAAGCCCCCTGCCCTGTTTCCACAGTGTAGGGTCCTCTCCTTCTTGGCCCTGATTGCTGTAAAATAAAATGTCTTACCTAGCCGCTTTTCCATAGTGTAGCATCCCCTTCCCCTCTCCGGCCCTGATCACCATAAAATAATATGATTTGACTAGCCCCTTTTCCATAGTGTAGGTTCCCCCCTCCCCAGTCCCAGTCACTGTACAATAAAATGTTTTACCTAGCCCCTCTTCCACAGCATAGCATCCCTTCTCCCCAGCCCCGATCACCATACAATCACCATAAAATATGATGTACCTAGCCGCTTTTCCATAGTGTAGCATCACCCCCAGCCCCAATCACCGTAATATGTTATGATTTAATTAGCCCCTTTTCCATAGTGTAGTGTCCCCCCCTCCCTGGCCCTGATCACCGTAAAATACCATAAAATACAATGCTTTACTTAACCCCTTTTCCATAACGTAAGGTCCTCCCTCCCTGGCCCCGATCACTGTAAAATAATATGATGTACCTAGCCCCTTTTCCATAGCGTAAGGTCCTCCTCCCCATCACTGGTAGTGCAGGGACAGGAGAAGAGAATTTGATTTTATATAGCCTTGTATAAAACCTTTCTTTTTTTTGTCACCTAGAAGTACATGGTGTGAAGACCACTTATACATCAAGAGGACTTCACGCATTGTAGCCTGTGTGCGCAGCCACATTCCAAGTTCACTTTTCATGGTATC
This sequence comes from Neoceratodus forsteri, assembly GCA_016271365.2. NCBI lineage: Eukaryota > Metazoa > Chordata > Ceratodontiformes > Ceratodontidae > Neoceratodus > Neoceratodus forsteri. The sequence goes on from JADMNL010000026.1 coordinate 299,047,983, forward strand.
CACCAGTATTTTACATTCTATTTTTATTTAAACAGACTCCAGTTTAAACTGGTTATCCAAGCACCATCACATCACGGGAAGTTAAACTCAAGTCATTTAGATGAAAACCACAATAAAATGCAAATCAGTTTTGCCTGGACAGCCATTTTGTATCAAGGTTAAAGAGCAGCTGACGCCTTTAGGAAAACTTTAACAAATAATAATATTTAGACACAGTTCAGCTTATATTTCACATTAGTTCTGTATTTCTCCTCCCAATTTTTTATTACTGAGGTCATTTGCATGAAAACAAGATCTTTGCTCCTGAAGAGTTCATCTATTCCTGTTGTTTTCTCCCTTCCTGGGCTCATAATGCACTGCTTGTGACATCACAGTTACTCCCATGGCAACAGATTGTGATGTCACAACAGAGGATTATGCCTTGAAGAAGGGAGTAAGCTATAGAGGCAGATTAACTCTTAGGGATAAAGTTCATGTACTCATGCAGATTTCCTCAGTAATAAATAACAGGATGGAGACATCCATGGAATATATATGGAATCAAAGCTGAATTGCAAATAATTACAACGTTTTCAAACTTTTCTTTGAGGCGTCAGCAGCTCTTTAAACAATAAAAAACTCAAACTTCAAAATGTAATCCAGGTAGCAAAGAGTTAATTAACTGCAGTGCATACAAGGGTCACACAAATTATTTTATTAAGCATGCATTTCTCCCTTCCCCCCCACCAGGTTGGCCCTCTTCGGCCCTGCCCTACTATCACCCGCCATCCCTGGGACTTACCAAAGGAACCCACCTGTTCCTTCACAGCTAGCCATCTGTGGTGGGGCCCTCGGGGGTTCCTCAAGGCCCCCAATGCCTCGCTCAGTTGGCTGGGCCCAGTGTGCCTAGCAGGTGGTAAGGAGTCTGCAGGGAACTGTGAGCATCATCCTGCCACCTGCTTGTATTTCCTCCATTTTCCTCCGACCCTCGGACTCTCTGCTGAGTTGATGGCTTGACATGAGCATGGCAGGCAAACTGATGTCTTCCCATCCATGAGGGAGCGTCCCCGACCTGAATCTGCTGTTCCGCTTGCATTACCACCTCTGGTCCCTATGTGGTGATGTTGCAGCACAGCTTGCTGCGCTCCCTTTCCTGGAGGAAGACCATGTCCTGTGGGATGCTCGAGTGTCCTTCCTCTTGCCGATCCATGAGGATTTGGGATTGCTTCTGAACCCAAGTTGCCGGTGTCATTATTATTATTAATATATTTTGTTGACCTGGTAAGCCCACTGGGCCTAGAAATCCCTTTTTCAGGGGATGACCGGGGGAGTGGGGATATAGATGGTAAGCTACTGAAATTGAACCAGATTAAGCTGTTGGTGGTATTTTTAGTGAATGGGAGAAATTTGGCCAGGACACCGGGGCAATGCCCCCTACTCTTTTCTATAAGTGCCATGGGATCTTTAGCATCCACCTGAACCACCACCAATCCAGGCAGATGGGACCTCAGTTTAACATCTCATCTGAAAGACAGCATCTCAGAAGTGCAGCACCCCTCTCATGCTGCATTACAGTGTCAGTACTGGGATATTAACCCAAGTGCCAGATGTGAGAACTGAACCCACAGCCCTCTGATCTCCCGGCCTCACAGACGAGTGTGCTATCTACTGAGCCACTGACACTGACACTAAGGCATAAGTCATAAGTGGCAGCACTGTTGCCGTGTCAATGAGCCAGCCTGTAACCACACGTTTCTCTCACTGACAAGCAACGTCCTAACTGCAACACTTTCTCATACGATGCTATCATCTGGGGTCCATCTGAACATGTGGGTGAGTGAAAAAACAATTTTAGAAAGCTGAATATTAATTGAATTTGTTAGAAAAATTATCCTGATCATCAGGTTTTCTTTGTGAATGCCATGGGATTGGGGGGGAATTCTGTTACAGTGCGATTTGTGTCTTAACCAGGATGTCCAGTGAGCAGGAAACTGCAGTATGAAGGATACTCGTTGTTTGGTGAGTTATTTGTGGGATGCTGTGGTCAGAAAACAGAAATACAAACTGGATTTGTGGCAGCTGCATGACAAAGTGGTCTGTTTGGGTTTACAAAAAAAAGGAAATGCGTAATAAAAATTGAATGGCAGTCCTGAGATGTCTCCCGGCTGATCAAAGTTTTGAGTTGCGGTCCTTGAACACTAAGAAGTCATGAGATGACAGTCTGGATCGGCCAAGAGATGTCTTGCAACTGCCATTTACTTATATTTCAAATGCCTTGCATTCCAAAGTGCTTTGCAGAGCTACGAGTTAGATACTGGTATTACAGGGACCATAGAATAGAACAGAAAAGAATAGAATGGAATGGAACAGAACAGAACAGCACAGAACAGACTAGAATAGAATTTGGATTTGGTTTTGGATTTATATAGCGCCTTTCATACGCCCTGCATAAAAAGTGCTTTACAAAGTGATGGGTTAGATACTGGTAGTGCAGGAACTGTAGAATAGAATAGAATAGAATAGAATAGAATTTGGATTTATATAGCAGGGTTTTAAATAATTGATTAGCAGTTTTTTTCTTGGGACAATACTAACTGTACAGAAAGTATTTATATAGGTTTTCTAGAAGTGTTATGTTTGTTAAACACAGTGAGGCAAGTGCTATGCATTTTCACAATGTTTTAGCACTTTTATGAGCAAAACGCTAATCAATTTTTAGAGTTAAATAAAACCCTGATATAGCACCTTTCATACACCCTGCATAACAAAGTGCTTTACAAAGCAATGAGTTAGATACTGGTAGTGCAGGAACTGTAGAATAGAACAGAATTTGGTTTTATATAGTGCCTTTCCTACACAATGTATCCTAAATTGCTTTACAAACAGACACGTTATATACCAGTAGTGCAGGGACTGTAGAATAGTATAGGACTGGGTTTTATACAGTGCCTTTCATACACACACTGTTTCCCAAATTGCTTTACAAACAGACACATTATATACCGGTAGTGCAGGGACTGTAGAATAGAATAGAATTTGGTTTCATATAGTGCCTGTCATACACATTGTATCCTGAAGTGCTTTACAATCCATGAAAAGTTGGCATCTCCAGATTCTCAGCTCTCTGCTTGCCAGATTATTAGAACCCAAATACTGGGGCTTCCTGAATGTGAAATTAACTTATTTCCTCCTCAGAATCCTTTTGCATCCATGGGACCAAAGACTCCAGCGATACCTAGTTTGTAGAGTATGGATAAAATTCTGTCTGCATCAAAGTAGCAGAAGAAAAATTAGCATTTATGTAATGCTTTTCATACAAAGTGTATACCAAAGCTCTTAACAAGCAATGAGAGACTGGTACTGTAACTGGAGTGATTGTAAACATGTAGTGGCAACTGTTTTACATATCAACACACACACGCAGCCTTAGACAATTGAGTGAATCAGGTTTATAGGAATGAGAATGTTTTTTATTTATTTTATTTTAGTTTTTGGTAACTGAGTAAGGCCACTAGGCACAAGTGCCTGTTTTCAGGGGCGACCTGGGAGCACTGGGTGGTTAAGTGACTTGCTCAGAGTCACACAGTATGCAAATGGAGGTTGTGAGAATCAAACCCAGGTATGGGCTGCTGGACGCACCAAGTTCGTTCACAGCTCATTACTCTAACCTCTAACCTCTAACCTGTTGGCCAGGACACTGGGGAAAATCCCATACTCCTGCAAAAAGTGCCTTGGGTTCTTTTACTTCCACCTGGGCACCCACCAAGACAGCACCAGAGATGGGTAGATAGGACCGTGATTTAACTTGCCATTCGAATACGCAGCAATGCAGCATCCTTAATACTGTCCTTGCACGAAACATTAATAGCATAAGCCCAATCCTGGCGTGGGACTAGAACCAACAATCGGCTGGCCCAGAGGCAGATGTGCTACCAACCAAGCTACACTGACACCCTGTGCAAATACCCATGCAGCGTACAGCACAGCTACCTCACTGCCTGTGATACCACATCCATTAAAGCAATTTAGATAAGAGGTTCACAGAGCATTATCTGGGGCGGTGAGTTATAGCCAACAGGTGAACCAGAGCATGCCTGAGAAGTCAGAGCCAAAGGCAATACAGTTTTGCAATGGAGTGTGTGGAATGGGCCATAAATTTTAATTACCTGCTGCATCTCCGAACAGAAATATGAGACAACAGACATTTGGGTGGGGGGATGTCAGTAGCTGGGATAATGTACATATTTGTTGAGCTAGACAAGGCTTTTTTATAGAAGGTAGCTTAGCTATTGAAATATTTGTCGAGCTAAACAAGGCTTTTTTATGGACGGTAGCTTAGCTATATACATATTCGTCAACCTAGACAAGAGTTTTTTTTATAGAACGTAGCTTACCTTATCTGATGTCAGCTAGGATAGAATAAAAAAAGGGACAGAGCTGATGTACAGAGGTTTTTTTGTTTTGTTTTTGCCTGTAAAACTCTGTATTTCTACGTTTCTAAGTAAAAACAATCAAAATGTTCTTAGCAGTGCATTCCAGCAAATCTTATGCAGTACAATAGAGTCTGGATTTACATAAAGCTTTCGTACACACTGTATCTCAAAGTGCTTTACAAAGTTAGGTGTTAGATACTGGTAGTGCAGGGACGGTGCAATGCTATAGAATTTGGATCTATAAGGTGGCTTTTATATGCACTGTATCCCAAAGTGCTTTACAAAGCACTGCATTAGACACTGGTAGTGAACGCACAGGGACTGTGAGATATTACAGAATTTGAATTTATATCATGCCTTTCACACATACAATAAACTAAAGTGCTTTACAAGGTAAAAAGTTAGATATCAATCCCATATAGTGTCTTTCATACACACACTGCATCCCAAAGTGCTTTACAAAGCAATGAGTTAGATACTGGTAGTGCAGGGACTGTAGAATATAATAGAATTTGGATTTATATAGCACCTTTCATGCACACTGTATCCAAAGTGCTTTAAACAGGACTGAGTTAGACACTAGTAATGCAGGGTCTAAAGACTACAATTTGGATTTATATAGCAACTTTCATATACACCATACCTCTCAACCTTTTGTCACTTAAATGAGGGACATGGACATTTTTGGACACTCAAAATGAGGGACAATGAGGGACACAGACTCTCAGAATGAGGGACACACCCTCAAACATGGACATACAAGCTCAGAACACTGTGAAAACCATAGTGTTTACTTGTACAAAGTTTATTATGAATTTAGTATTTTAGAATATTAAGAGTTTCTGCTTTAAAATCTGAATTTATAGCATATTCTCTGTGTGGCAGCACCTTTTCCATGAGGGACGGAAGAAGGACAGAGCAATTTTAAGGGGAAAAATGAGGGATGTCCCTTGTAATGAGGGACACTTGAGAGGTATGATATACACTGTATCTCAAAGTGCTTTACAAGCCATGAGTTAGATACTGATAGTGCAGGGACTGTAGAGTAGAACAGAATAGAATAGGAGAGGATTGTGTATGAGCAGTCATATACAACAAGGCTATTTTTTGATCAAGTGGGTTTTGTGGTGACAAGAGACCTCGAGAGCACATCTTGCAAGGTCTCATTACCACGGAAACCATGAGATCCAAAAATAGCCATGTCTGTGTATGAGTGTTCATAAACAATCTTTTACAGTGTATGGGCACTCATTTTTGAGCCACAGTGTGAAATACACCTCCAAATCAATTTATTTTGACTTACTGTAGCACGTTGTCTTCAGCACTGGTAACTGCCATTTCAACCCTCATCGCCATGGCCACCTCAATGCACGTGTGCGATGATATTCAGTTTTGTTGTGCTGCACGAGTGACGTACTCAGTGCAGCACAAGATTGTTGACGTAGTGAGGGCAGCACAACATTGCTGTTCCTGGCATGGATTTCCATGCAGAACAGCGTTCTACCATACAGAATAGAACAGAATAGAATTGAAACGTCATAGTCAAAAAGTGTCCCGTCATAACAGCATGCACAGTTTTGGACTATGTCTATATATATATATATATATATATATATTAGCGCAATCTTTCACCATACCGGATTTCTGGTGTCTGTGCTATGCGCATTTTGCTGGCACTCTTTTGACCTAGGCCCAGAACAGAATTTGGATTTATATACCAGCTTTCGTTCCCATTGTATCACAATGTACCTTAAGCAACAATTAGTTAGATACTGGCAATTTAGAGAAATATAGAGTAGAATTTGGATTTATGCCATACCCGTGAGGACAAACAGTGGCCAATATCACTGATAGTTTTGCCACTACGGGCAGCTAGCAAAAATATCCTCACGATAGGTCCTGATTGACTAGAACTAACAGCACAAGCCCGCGTTCAAATTATTTCACCTAACTTGTATGCCACTCCAGCCATCAGTATAACAGCCACTGAGAAAAACATTCAGCCTTCATTAAAAAAAAAAAAAAAAAACAAACTTCTATAAGTTTCCTTTATTTTTCTCTGTAATAACTCCCGCCAGGTCACCATCACTCTTTGGCATCTCTGAAGGAATGCCAATTCTCATTTACTGCCACAGTGTTGAGCTGCACTCCCGCCCAATGCACTTAGACTGGCATTCTCCCCAGCCCCAGCTCACCTTACTGACCTTTCTGACCACATGTCACACAGTGAGTACGCTCCAGCTTGGTGAACAAGCAGGCTGCAAACTTGTGCCAGTCGATGTGCTGACACGGTCACACTGATCATCAACATGGGTGCTCGCTGTCCTCACTGGTGCCACTATAGATCAACATGGGTGCTTGCTTTCTCTCTTGCCGGTAAAAAGTTTAACAGCTATGCAAACAGAAAAACAAGGCACCAACTACAGCAAAAGTGAAGGGCATGGTATACACTGAATATGCCATGGCTCTACTGAAAATATCCCTGTTATTTTCCTTGAGTGCAGTTTGACCTTATGATATCACTGCACCACTCGTGATGTAATAACGTCAAACTGCACTCGAGGAAAATGACACAGATATTTTCATTAGGGCCATGTCATATCCCTAATTTATAATAGCAAGTTTAGATACACACTGTATCTCAAAAGAACTTACAAGCCTTGAGTCAGATACTGGTGGTGCAGGGACTGTAGACTAGAATACAATTTAGATTTATATTGCACCTTCTATACACACTGTATCCCAAAGTGCTTTACAAAGTAGTGAGTTAGATACTGGTAGTGCAGAGACTGCAGAATAGAATACAATTTGGAGTTATATAGTACCTTCTATACAAACTATATCCTAAAGTGCTTTACAAAGTAGTGAGTTAGATACTGGCAGTGCAGAGACTGCAGAATAGAATGCAATTTGGAGTTATATAGTGTTATTTGCACACACTGTATCCCAAAGTGCTTTGCAAAGCAATGAGTTAGATACTGGTAGTGCATGGGGCTGTGTAAGTCATAATACCCTCCAGGGTGTGTGGTATTTGGCAATACCGGACCACCCAGGGGTGTAATGAGGCCTATGATGCAGCAGGTGGAGGGCCTTATAGAACCTGGAAGGTTCAGTATTGCCCATACCACCCACCCTGGAGGGTATTAGTGTGCTTAGAAAATGGGCTACATGTGACATTTTTATATGGGATTTAAAAAATAAATAAAAAAATAAAATAATAGAGTAAGAAGGAAGTTAAAGTATTTTTTCTTGTAAAGTAGTCTCTGAGCTGTTCCATCTCCTGTTACCCCTCCCCATGGAGCCATTCTCTTGTATCCCCCCCCCCCAGCTCCACCACCTACAGAAGAAAACATGGACTTTCTAGTGCAGTTTCTCCTGATGGTTGTAGTGCATTGAAGGAAAAAAAAAGTTTTCTGCATGTCCTGTCTTTTTTTGCCTTATTTATTTCACCTGTTTATTGACACAGTTGTTTTTAATTTAAACCGAGCAGATTCCAATTGTATCGCATCAGCAGGGAAGTCAGAGGGAGCTGAAGGAAAAATGTTTTGACTTTTTGTTTAACTTTTTTATCCCCCAACGCTCCTGATAATAAAATAAACTATCGTGTCACCCCCAAGATCCTTGATGCTCCACATTTTATTTATTTTTTTCCGCACAAACTCTTGCTTACGGGTTGGAGCAGGAGAGTTCCCGAGTGGCCACACTAGTGGACTGCTGAGGAGGGACGGAAGGTCCGAAGAGCCACCGAAAGCAGAACAAATTCTGCAAAGAATAGGTACATTTGTAGTTCAATGTTTTGAACCGGGTTGCTGAGCAGGGCTAGATTTTTACTGATACATGGATCGAGGAATCGGGCTGGGGAGCATTCACAGCACTTTCCAAACTTCAGCTCCCTGTAGTTGGAGATGCACTGCTGGCTTGGAGATGCTAATAGATTGGCCGGCCTTTAGGGAAGCATGGGACACGAGGATCAGTCTGCTATGACTGAAATTCTTTTGCCTGAGAAAAGTGAATTTAAAGAGAGGTGTGACAGTGTGTGTTTATACTGTACTTTACTGCTGAAATGTTTTCCACTTTGTGGCTGTAGTTTGTGTTCTAAAGTGTGTGTGTGGGGGGGGAGGACTCTCGTACTGAGCAAACATAAAAATGCTGGCTGGTCAGAGTGAAAATTCGGGGTGCCCATGGATACCCTTGGTAATGGAGCATCGTGAATGGGCATATGTCTTTTCACCGGGCTCTACTGACAAACAAAATGTATGCCTAACCATGGCTTTCAGCCAATCAGCATGCTTTATTTTTCAAGCCCATTTTCTAAAGACTAGAATAGAATTTGGATTTATATAGTGTTTTTTATACACACTGTATCCCAAAGCGCTAGTTACTGGTAGTGCAGGGACGGTAGAAAAAGAATAAGAATATATATAGCACTTGCATTCCATGACACCATATAAAGCAATGGGTTAGGTACATAGCTCAGGGACAGTAGGACAGAAAAGAATTTGGATTTATATAGCGCCTGCCCAGCCCCTTCCCTCCATTTCTCCCCTCTATTTGTCATTGGTGACTAAGTCAGCTCAGATGGTTTCTGCTTAGTACTTCCCCTACTCTACCTTGTGCACTGACTATTTTAGTACTTCCCTTCTTATCGCCTGCATTTTGTCCATCTTTATTCCTTAACCCTCTGTATTTAACAAAGTCCATTTCAGATTGCTTTCACAATATCCCACTGCCATTCAATGTGTTTTCCTCAAACTTTCTCCTTCTGTAGCAATTAGTGTGTTGTTGTGATTCCTGCCGAAGTCTGTATTTTACTGCCATTATATTCACTTTGTATTACACAAACATATGAACATATGAAGAAGCCAGCAGAAGAAGGCCATTTGGTCCATCAAGTCTGCTCATATTGCAGGATCCACAGCTTGAGCTAATGTCCCTGCCTTCCCTCCCCACTCCTCCCATCCTCCCTACCCATGGTCCTAACTTCCCCCCTATGCCTATCCCAGCCTCTCTTAAAGCTGCCCACTGTCTTCAGTGAGATGACCTCTTCCGGCAGTGCATTCCAAGTGTCCACCACCCTCTCTGTGAAGAAGTGCTTCCTGACCTCCCTCCTAAACCTCCCACCCTCCAGCTTAAGACTGTGCCCCCTAGTGTTATGGTTGCCACTCAGCTTAAAAAGACTCTCCTTATCAACCTTATTTATCCCTTTCAAGTACTTGAAGGTCCCAATCATGCCTCCCTCTCTCTCCCTCTCTTTCTCTCTCCCCCCTGTCTTCCAGGGAGTACATCTTCAGTGCCCTCAACCCCTCATATGCCTTACCCACCTGACACACTATCATTTTTGTAGCCCTCCTCTGGGCCTTCTCCAGTATGTTAATGTCCTTTTTGAGGTGTGGGCACCAGTACTGAACTCCATACTCTAGTTACAGCCTTACTAGTGACCTGTACAAGGGCAGTATAACCTCCTCTCTCCTACTGCTGATCCCTCTAGATATGCATCCCAGCATCTTGTTTGCCTTTGCTGATGCTTTCTTGCACTGCGTGGAGTGCTTCAGGTCACTAGTGATCATCACTTCTAGGTCCTTCTCCTCCTCTGATGCATATACTCGGACTCCATCCAGGTAGTACTCTGTCCTGGGATCCTTGGCTCCAATATGCATAACTTTGCATTTCTTGGCATTGAAGCCAAGCTGCCACATCCTGGACCACCTCCCTAGCTTTTTCAGATCTTTCTGTAGATCCTGTATCCCCTTCAGCTGTATCTGCTCTCCCAAGGAGCTTGGTGTCATTCATGAATAGGCACATTTTGCCCTTAATGCCATCCCCAATGTAATTGATGAAGACATTGAAGAACACTGGCCTCAGCACTGAGCGCTGTGGGACCCCACTGGTTATTTCTCTGGTACCAGATAACTCTCCCCCCACAACTACCCTCTGGCTTCTGTCCCTCAGCCAGTTTTCCACCCATCTGGCCATCTTTCCCCAACTCCAAGATCCACCAACTTCCTGATCAACGTTTTGCAGGGCACAGAGTCAAAGGCTTTGCTGAAATCATGATAGAGAATGTCTACCGCTTGGCCTCTGTACACTGTCTTAGTGACACAGTCAAAGAAGTCAATCAGATTCATTTGACATGATCCCCCCTCCATGAACCCATGCTGCCCCGCATCCTGGAGACCATGCTCCTCTAGATATTCCACCAACCTTTCCTTTAATATGGTCTCCATGAGCTTGCCCACAATGGAGGTCAGACTGACTGGACTATAATTCCCTGGGTCATCCTTGGGACCACTTTTGTGGAGGGGTACTACCTGTGCTGTTCTCCAGTCCTGCGGTACCACACCTGACTCTAGTGAACTATTAAATAGGTCTTCCAGTGGTCCTGCCAGCTCCTCAGTCAGTTCCTTTAGTACCCTTGGATGTACTCTGTCCGGGCTTGGTGATTTGTCCAGCTTCAATGCCAACAGCCCCTTCCTCACTCTATCCTTCTCGATCACTACATCTGTGTTCCCCTCCCTCTCTGCTCCTCTTTTCCCTTCTGAAAGCACTGGCCCATCCTTCTCCCTGCTGAATATGGAACAGAAGTATTCATTTTGTGTAACCCCCTTACAAATGGGGGTTCCCAAAAAGTCTTCCTTGAGTTTGTCTAAATGCTCACTGCCAGGCTGGTGTCCTGCGTTTTAGCAGTTTAAATGTGATTGCCAGAGAGTGCCTTTATAACCTCTGTGTACTGTCTCTTTAAGAGCTGCCTGGATTGCAGTCATAAGTAATCTGAGAGGGAGCTCTGCTGAAAGGAGCGGTTGGACCCAGGTGGGCTCAGGGAGGGAGAGGGTGGTGGAACAGAGGTGCATCCCTCCAGCTTTACCTCTCCACAATTCATATGCTGTTCTAGCAGAGAGTGATTCCTCTATGGAGGCACATGCAGTGGAGACCAAGGAGGATGCTGGGAACCTCCACCAAGAAGACCCACAGGAGGGTGGCACAAGACCCCACAGGGGAAGGAAACAACTCCTGGTGGGGGACTCAATCATTATGGGGGTAGAAGTGGGGGAAGGGGATAGGGAGGTGGGTGCCTGGCGCTACTGCTCAGAGGGACAGGGGCAATCCTCAGGGTCACGGAGCAGCTGCACGAGGGAGGGAGCTGGATGTCATTGTCTACCTAGGGACAAATTACCTGGCTGTGAATGGGATCAGAGAGGTGCAAGAGGAGTTTGTAGAGTTGGGAAGGGGCCTTAGACAAGGGGGGGGGGGCAGTAGACACCAGGGTAATGTATTATTTTGTACTGGGGCCGGAAATCATGGGGAAGGGACATTGGTACCAGGGTAAGTTATTTATTTGGAATAGGGCTGGTGATCAGGAGAGGGGATCACTAGACACCAGGGTTAACCTATTTGTGGTGTTGGGCCATGATCAGTGGGGGGGGGGCTACTGCAGTACCTCTTAAAAGGATTAAAGGATGAGAAGGGACTTGGCAAGGTTGGAGGAATGGTCAAATGTATGGCAGCTCAGATTCAATGCAAAGAAGTGCAAGGTAATGCACCTGGGAAACAAAAACCCAGGACAAGAGTACACAATGGGGGGTGAGATACTGACAACAGTAAAAATGGAAAGGGACCTGGGGTAATTATATCAGATGACCTAAAGGTGGGCAAGCAATGTGAGAAGGCAGTAAGGAAGACTGGGGGATACTGGGATGCATAGGGAGAGGCATCAATAGTAGAAAACAGGAAGTTGTTATCCCTCTGTACAGACAGTTGGTGAGACCCCATCTGGAGTACTGTGTGCAGTTCTGGAGACCCCATCTCCGCAAAGACATAGACAGAGTGGAGGCTGTCCAGAGGAGGGCAACCAAAATGGTGCAGGGTCTGCACCAGAAGACATACGAAGAAAGACTAAAGGAGCTTAATATGTACAGTATACTCTTGAGGAAAGGAGAGAGAGGGGGGACATGATAGAAACTTTCAAGTACCTCAAGGGAATCAACAAAGTCCAAGAGGGTGGCATCTTTCAGAAAAAGAGATGTGCAAGAACAGGGCACAATTTGAAGATAGAGGGGGGACGGCTCAGAGGTAATGTGAGGAAGTATTTGTTCACAGAGAGGGTTGTGGATGCATGGAACAGCCTCCCTGAGGAGGTCATGGAGTCAAGAACAGTGGGGGAATTCAAGAATGCATGGGACAGACATAAGGCAGTCCTAGTGGGGGGTAGGAGGAAGTAAGCTGTTGGTTAATTAGGATCTGCAGCTTATCTCTTAGGTAGGAAAATGGGCAGACTAGGTGGGCCAAGCGGTCCTTATCTGCCGTCACATTCTATGTTTCTCTGCCAACCACTAGGGTTGTGCAGGATAAAGCAAGGTCTCGGTTGGTGGTATTTGCTCCACTCAAGGGGACCGCGCATAAGGCCCTTGCACAGAACAAATGCTCTGTGAATCAGACTGTGCCGATATTCAGGTCCCTGCCCCCTCATTTGCATTGTGGCCTCCTCCACACTTTGCCTGAGCGCAAATCCAGTTTGAGTTCACAAACTAGGCTTCTGTGAATAGCAACTCAGTTCAAACCCTGGTTTGCTCATGTAAAACTGGGTTTGCACCGGGGCAAAGTTTTGTGAATCCTGGCCCAAGTGCTTTACAAGGTAATATGTTAGATACTGGTGGTGCAAGGACAGTATTCAGTATACTCACTAGCGTGCGTACATACCCACACTGTATTAAAACTTATATTATTAAGAAAAGGAATATTTGCCAGGACTCTGGGATAACCAAGCTGCTCTAAGAGGCATGGGATCTTGATTTTCTACTTGGACAGCCACCAGGGATGGGCAGATGGGACCTCGGTTTATCATTTCATGTGAAGAATGGCACCTCCAACTGTACAGCCCCCCCCCTTAGAGCAACACCATATGTTTACTGGTGCCCCTACTTAGAGCAGCACCATGTGTTTATGTTGCCCCCCATATAAGCAGCACCATATGTCTACTGGTGCTCTCCATGAGATGTCTCTTATGGTACAAATGTTATTTTGTGTAGCTTGGGCCAGTAGACTACAATGCAAAATAGGGCAGTTCTATCTGCCCATACTCAGTGTTTAATGCACTCAGAGGCAGCACAGCTGGAAGACAGTTTACAAGACAAGCGGTGTGTAGGATCAGTAAAGGATGCATGGAGAACAGTGTCTAGGATCCATAAAGGATGTGAGGAGACTGGAGATCAGTGTGTAGGATCCATAAAGGATGTAAGGAAAGCAGTGTGTAGGATCAGTAAAGGATGTGAGGGAGCAGCATGTAGGATCCATAAAGGAAGCAAGGGGAGCAGTGTCTTGGATTAATTTCTCTCACAATTCTATCCGATTCTCTAGCTTGACTCCTCCAAAATCACACCACCTCTACCCTTCCCATGACTCTAAATCCCTTCCTGCGGGTTAACTGCAGCCTCTCACCTCCCGGTCTCACCTTCCAACCCCTCCCGTAGTCACTCAACCTCCTCGTTTGTTATTCATCTACACCCCTGCCCCCCCGCTGACGGTCTGCTGCCAGTCTCCCGCCCCTCTCCCTCAGTAATTACAGCCCTTTTAATTCGACTTCTCTCTCCTCTTTTCACTCCAGGGAGCCTGCCTGCACAGATGGCATGACCGCCGTTAGTGGCGCCCAACGGCTGCAACTTCGGCCACTGCACCGGCCCCTCCGCTGCCTCAAGACCGCCCTCCTGGAACCCAGTCTCGGATCCCTGCTCCAGGTAAGACCGCCACTTTGTCAAGGAGCCCGGTTCTCTGTAGCTGGTTTCTGATTGGTTAACTACTGCTGCTAGTGGCCTGTGATTGGTCTGGACGGCTTCTGGCAGCACGGCCATTGGTGCACTTTCTGCTCAGTTCTCCCGGTCTGCTGCTTTGCCTCATAGCATCTCTCCTAGCTGGATATTTTGTCCCCCCCAGGCCTCCTTTAAATATGCTTTTCGCCCCTCCCACTCTGAGTGTCCTTCTCCCATTGGGTAAGCTATTCTTATCCTAACCACTCCTTCTTCTCAGCTGCACACTCTCTCTGCGACCAGCTTTTCTGCCACTTTTTGCCCATCTTAGTGAACTCCCTCTTCCATCTTTGATCTCTCTCTCTCTCTCAGAAACAGATCCTTTCCCTGACCTAATAATGCTTACACAGTTGATAGTAGTGGTTATGTGTTTTATTCCCTTTTCCATTCCCCCTGTGAGCAATCCATGCCGTTCTCATCTTCATCATGCACCTCTCAATGCCCTGTACTATAACCTTGGTATGGCCACGGGGACATACAGCACAGATAACTTAGACCTCTGCTCCCCTCTATGGCACTTTGGCTACCTTCAGAAACTAAATGCACTCTGCCCACCGATGATCCCCCAGGCTACGCTTCTTGTACTCCACAACTTATCCAATCAGCACTGGCACTGTGGCACCAAAAGACATAGGATCATAACAAACAAGCAAGTTTGCAACATGCTCAAATCCTTTCTCCTACGAATTCTCCTAATGCTGCTCCTCCTCTCAGGAAATGTTCACCCCAATCCAGGACCATCTGGGCAGTCAGCGGATGCATCAAAAAGGAGGACAGGGACTCTCACCCTGGCATCTATCAACGCCTGCATCCTCCTCAGCAAGCTTGATTCCCTCCAAACATGGATCCAACAACACAACCCCGATGTCCTCTCAGTTGTTGAAGCGTGGCTAAACCCTAAGATCCCTGACACTTCAGTTTCAATCCCTGGCTACTCCATATTCAGGGAAGACAGGATTACTAAATGAAGTGGGTATTGTGCTGTCTATCTAAGGAATACCTTTATGGGTCATGTCATTCCATCCCCTAACCAGGGCAACTCCTCTCATGTCCTCACCAAAGTCCTCCTTGGAGCCCATGATAAGGAACTCACTGTTGTCTCATTTATCTACTCCCAAAGAACCAGGCTACTGGCTTCAACAGCATCATGGAATATTTAAGGGTCCAGCATCATAACTCAGAAACCATAATTCTGGGTGATTTTAACATTAACTGACTCTTGCCTGAGGCCTCTACCTATAAGGATGCAGTCATGGCGCAGCACCTCACTCAGCTTGTCCTCGCCCCCACCAGATGCAACTATAGGACAGGTACTTTCACACTACTAGACTGGATTCTGTCTAACTACCCTGACCGTATCTCTAATGTTTCTGTATTCCCGGATACAATAAGTGACCACTCGCCTGTCATCTGCTCCTGGACTAACAAATTCCACAAGCCTCCTCCCAAGCTAATCTACACAAGGGTTATTAAACAGGGGCACCTTCAGCTGCTAAAATCCCATCTAACCAGACTGGACTGGGCAGTGATTGACACACGCAAAGACACTAACAAAGCCTTGGACCTGTTTATCAAACGCTTTACTGAAGCCTGCGACATCTATGCGCCGCTGAAAAAGATGCAGGTCAAAGGACGGTCCAACCCTTGGCTTACTACTGACCTTTTAACATGAATCAAGCACAGGGACCACCTCTGGCACTGTGCTCGTACAACTCCGACGCAAGGAAACATACAAAAATACAGAGCAGCCAGAAATGATTGCACTCGAAAGATACGGAATGCTAAAAGCAGATATTACAAGAAGGATCTGACCAACTCCTGGGGTGATGGGAAAAACTTCTGGAACAACCTGAAAGAACTCACAGGCAAGGATCCTAAGGCACCACCCACTATGCTCAACATTCACGGTACTCCTACGCTCGACCTCAGTACCATCACCAATACCTTTAGTAATGCATTCTCCAACCTGGACAGTGTCCTTCCTCCTAATTTCTTCAACTCCCCCTCCAGCACCTCCCACATGACCCCCCTACATGATCATACAATTCCACAGTTTTTCTTCAAAGAGGTTCCCTCACAAGTAGCTAGCAACTATATCCACAAGGCCATCCGCATACAAGGGTACAGTGGAGACTCCCATGGCCTTAAATTTCTGGCACAAGTTCTTGATGAAATCCTTGAACCCCTGACAAAGATCTTCAATCTCTCACTTAGACTGGACCATTTCCCCTCACTCTGGAAGAAAGCAACTGTCACACTGGTACATAAAAGTGGTGACAGGATTCTCCACACCAACTACAGACCTATCTCACTCCTCCCCCTGTTATCTAAGGTACTGGAACATATACTGTAGTTTCAGACCAATTAGTTGAACTCCTGGATAAGTACGAAGTCCAGTGCCCAGAAAAGCATGGCTTCAGAAAAGGGCACAGCACCACCATTGCTCTGCTGGAATTTATAAGTTTCATCCACGCCATGCTCAACCAAGGAAACTGTGGAGGGGCAGTATTTATAGATCTGACAAAGGCCTTCAACACTGTTAATCACCCTCTGCTACTCAGGCAACTGTCATCCATAGGGATCTCCAATGATGCCCTTCCATGGTTTGCTAGCTACCTTGATAATCGGGTCCAACGTGTGAGGATATGAGGTATTTCATCTGATGAAAAGCCAGTCCTCTCCGGAGTCCCCCAGGGGTCTATTTCGGGCCCATTACTCTTCTCCCTCTACCTCAACAGACTCCCTAGTGTCTGCCAGCAAAAAATGTTACTCTACGCGGATGATGCAGTCCTGTTTGCTAGCCACCATGACACTATAGTCCTTGAAACCCAGCTACAGCTCGACTTCAAGTGTGTTGAAGACTGGTTCAGCTCTCATAAACTTGTCCTGAACCACAGCAAGACCAAAGTCATGACCTTCTGTAATCCGTGGAGCAGGCACAAATCTCTGTCCCTCACCATCAAGAACCACTCTGGGAACTTACTTGAACATGTCCCAGAGTTCAAGTACCTTGGTATCACGCTGGATAGTACCCTCTCCTTCACTCGGCATATAGACACTTTTGCCAAGGCGGCCGATATATGGATTGGTCTGTTACACAAACACAAGCACTGTATGTCTGCAGATGCCCTTAGACTGGTCATCTACAGCTCTGTCACTTCTATCATGGACTATGGTCTTGCCATCTATGGCTCTGCTTCTACAACTGCCCTCCACAGGATCTCAGTTTCACTCAACAAAGCCTGCAGGCTATTAATGGGTGCGGCCCGCCAAACACACACCTGTGACCTTGTTACAGTGTGGGTTCTACAGATGACACAGGACTCAAAGGATAAGGTGCAACCCACGTTGGCTTGTGGGATGTTTATTAATCTTCATAAACTTTTTCTTCTTGCACTATCCAAATGACAGAAATGTCCAAAGAAAATAACAACAAAAGAAAACAACTTTGATAACACAAAGTAATACAAAGCAAATCCTTCAGCAGGAACTTTCTCTCGCCACTGGTCAGCAGATACTGACCCTATCTGAACAGGCATTAGACAGATAGCGTCAGTATCTGCTGACCAGTGCAGAGAGAAGGTTCCTGCTGAAGGATTTGCATTGTATTACTTTGTGTTATCAAAGTTGTTTTCTTTTGTTATTATTTTCTTTGGACATTTCTGTCATTTGGATGGTGCAAGAAGAAAAAGTTTATGAAGATTAATAAACATCCCACAAGCCAATGTGGGTTGCACCTTATCCTTTGAGTCCTATGTCCATCTGTAGAACCCACACCATAACAAGTGGTATTAGAAGTGGGATTATACATAACTTGTAAAAATATGCCTCCTTAAAGTTTTATACTTCCAAGAATGTTCTCCTGTGTTTGAGTGACAGGTATCATCTTATAAAAATAGTCCACAAGGGGCCGCTGGTTCCCTATAGTGACTCTCAGTTATCTGCAGAGACTGCTAGCAAGGAGGCCTTCCCTTTAATCTGCAGGAGCAGTTCAACACCTGAGAACAGGTAACCTCCTTATTTGTACACAATGCTAATATTTATAAATGTGAAGCTTTATACCAAAACTCTCTTTTTGTTTTTACTTTGGGAGTACTGAGATAAGAAGCTTTGAAAACCACTAATTAATACATTTAGCTCTCCTTAACAAAAGTTCTCAGGACAGGGACAGCTTGGTTTATTCCTATATCCTGAAATCTGGACTTTCCAGAAGGTAAGAGCTTATTTGGACCTGTTCTGTATTACCCAGACAGAACCACCTTTAATATACTGGAAATACTGTATACCCAGAGCTTAAATATGGCCAAAACCCCATTATTTAGAGGTTTGGAAGCACTAGGCATCAGTTTTAGAGCAGTAGGACTACACTCCAACACAATGCCTACTGCAAGGAAAAGTCGTTGGCTGAAACTGCAAGCCGTCATGTTTCCTTTTTCCCCAACCAACAGAGGACTTTAAAAAGGGCTGATTCTCACAAAGTAGGCAGTTCTGCACCGCGATTTTGAGGTGGACCCTATTCCAGGTGAGCCTATATATGGCTCAAGTCTTTGGATTTTCAAGATTTAATATGCGCTATGCGCTTCACGATAGTGCGCACGATCACGCAGCCCTCACGATTGTGCGGTCATATGGCTAGAATCATTAGCGCTACAACAGGGAGAGTGCTTGAATCAGAAACCCGGCACAGAAAACTCTCTCTCTTTCTAAAACGCCAACTAAACATCATTTCATTCTTCTTTTGAATACATGAGTCCCATGCTACTTGTAGGACTAATACAAATATTGCTCAGAAACCAATACTTGAATAAGGCAATATTAGAATGTGCTAGCATCTGCATACATTTA
Source organism: Neoceratodus forsteri (assembly GCA_016271365.2). NCBI lineage: Eukaryota > Metazoa > Chordata > Ceratodontiformes > Ceratodontidae > Neoceratodus > Neoceratodus forsteri. The sequence goes on from JADMNL010000026.1 coordinate 299,067,037, forward strand.
TAATGATAAACAGAGTATTTGCCAACTCCATAATTTTATAAAAAATTCACCCAATGGAAAAACAGAGTAAAATAAAGCAAGAAGGGTTAAGAAGATTGGGGCGGGGGCTGTGTAAGGAGGTGGCCTGCCTCCATACAGAAAAATACAGAGATTGGAAGAGGGGAGGATAGAGGTTGCAACCAGAGAAAAGATAAAGGATGGGTACATCTATAAAGTGGCAGGGCTTCACACTGTCACAGACCTCTTCGCACAGGCTGGCTGGCTGCCACTACTCAGCAGAATGCCATACCAGACCTGCCTGCTTACCAAAAAGGTTCTCCTTGGACTCATGCCACCAGGTGTGGGTACGCTCCTTACTGCCTACAGTGGCATTCAGCATACTCGCAGTGCCCAATATCAAACCTTCCAGGTTCCCAGATGTCGAACCTCCATGGGTCAGCGGTTCTTCACCCATAGGGCTCCACAATGGTTCAATACCCTCAACAAAGAAGCACTTTCCTCTGCTATGCTTGGACCCTTTAAAAGGACTCTCTGACTTTACCTCACCTCTACTACTTAATGTGACTGCTTCCCTTAAAAGGTCTGCTCCAACCACCACCTAGCTGCTCAAAACCAGTGACCCGCCTCCTACCTGAGTATCATTCTCTCTGGTCCCTACTCATCTATGTGACCCCCTTCCTGCTCCCCTTCTCCCCGGTACTAGACACCTTCCCCCTCGCCCTCCCACTGACAGCGGCCCCTCAGCCTGCCTACTTCCTTCTCTGCCCCTCCTACCCAGTGATACGCTTATGGTCCGATTGCTTCTTTATCGCTTAATCTATTTCTGTTGCCTCAGCCAGCTGCCTACTTAAGTTGCTCTCAAGTATGTCTTTTATTTCTAAAGTGTGTTGTAACTGTAAAAAAAAAAATAAATTGCCAACCTTCATATGTGTTATGATTGTATATCTTTGACAACCTTTGTATGTATGTTGTGATTGTATATCTTTGACAACCTTTGTATGTATGTTGTGATTGTATATCTTTGACAACCTTTGTATGTATGTTGCCCCCCATCTTCTGACCTGGAACCTTTGTAAATGAGCAGTTCCTGCTCAAAGGTATTTTTAATCCTAGAGTTTAATAAAATAAATAAAAAAAATAAAGGATGTGAGGGAGCAACATGTAGGATCCATAAAGGATGCAGGAAGAACAGTGTATAGGATCCATAAAGGATGTGAAGAGACTGGGGAGCAGTGTGTAGGATCCATAAATGATGCAGGGACAGCAGTGTGTAGGATCCATAAAGGATGCAAGAGGATCAGTGTATAGGATCCATAAAGGATGCGAGGGAGCAGCGTGTAGAATCCATAAAGGATGCAGGGAGAGAAGTGTGTAGGATCCATAAAAGATGCAGGGAGAGCAGTGTGTAGGATCCATAAAGGATGTGAGGGAAACAGTGTGTAGGATCCATAAAGGATGCGAGGGGGGCAGCATGTAGGATCCATAAAGGATGAAAGAGGATTGGTGTGTAGGATCCATACAGGATGCGAGGGAGCAGCATGTAGCATCCATAAAGGATGCAAGGAGAGCAGTGTGTAGGATCTGTAAAGGATACATGGAGAACAGTTGTATAGAATCCATCAAGGATGTGAGAGACTGGAGAGCAGTGTGTAGGATCCATAAAGGATGCAAGGGATTGTGTGTAGGATCCATAAATGATGCAAGGAGATCATTGTGTAGGATCCATAATGATGCATTGAGAGCAGTGCGTAGGATCCATAAAGGATGTGAGGAAAGTAGTGTGTAGGATCAGTAAAGGATGAGCGGGAGCAGCATGTAGGATTCATAAAGGATGCAAGGGAATCAGAATGTAGGACCATAAAGGATGTGTGAGAGAGCAGTGTGTAGGATCTGTAAAGGATGCATGGAGAACAGTGTCTAGAATCCATAAAGGAAATGAGGAGACTAGAGAGCAGTGTATAGGATCCATAAAGGATGCAAGGAGAGCAGTGTGTAGGATCTGTAAAGGATGCATGGAGAACAGTGTATAGGAACCATGAAGGATGTGAGAAGACTGGAGAGCAGTGTGTTGGATCCATAAAGGATGCAGGGAGAGCAGTGTGTAGGATGCATAAGGCTGCAGGGAGAGCAGTGTGTAGGATCCATAAAGGATGCTAGGAGAGCAATGCGTAGGATCCATAAAGGATGTGAGAAAAGTAGTGTGTAGGATCAGTAAAGGATGAGAAGGAGCAGCATGTAGGATCCATAAAGGATACAATGGAATTAGTGTGTAGGATCCATAAAGGATGTGAGAGAGCAGTGTGTAAGATCTGTAAAGGATGCATGGAGAACAGTGTCTAGAATCCATAAAGGATGTGAGGAGACTGGAGAGCAGTGTGTAGGATCCATAAAGGATGCAAGGGGATCAGTGTGTAGGATCCATATAGGATGCAAGGGGATCATTGTGTAGGATCCATAAAGGATGTGACAGAGCAGTGTGTAGAATCTGTAAAGGATGCATGGAAAACAGTATATAGAATCCATAAAGGATGTGAGGAGACTGGAGAGAAGTGTATAGGAGCCATAAAGGTGCAAGGGGATCAGCGTGTAGGACCATAAAGAATGAAAGGGGATAATTGTGTAGGCTCCATAAAGGATACAAGGGGATCAGTGCATAGGATCCATAAAGGATGCAAGGAGAGCAGTGTGTAGGATCCATAAAGGATGCAAGAGGAGCAGTGTGTGGGATTCATAAGGAATGCAAGAGGAGCAGTGTGCAGGATCCATAAAGGATGCAAAAGGAGCAGTATGTAGGATCCATGAAAGGATGCAAGAGGAGCAGTGTGTAGGATCCCTAAAGGATGCAGGGAGAGTAGTGTGTAGGATCCATAAAGGTTGTGATGGGAGTAGTGTGTAGGATCCATAAAGGATGTGAGGGGAGTGGTTTATAGGATTCATAAAGGTTGTGAGGGAAGCAGTGTGTAGGATCCATGAGGGATGCAAGGGGAGCAGTGTGTAGGCTCCATAAAGGATGCAAGGGAGCAGTATGTAGAATCTATAAAGGACTCAGGGAGAGCAGTGTGTAAGATCCATAAAGGATGCAAGGGGATCAGCTTGTAGGACCATAAGGAATGAAAGGGGATCAGTGTGCAGGATTCATAAAGGATACAAGGGGATTTGTGTGTAGGATCCATAAAGGATGCAATGGGATCATTGCGTAGGATCCATAAAGGATGCAAGGAGATCCGTGTGTAGGATCCATAAAGGCTGCAAGGAGAGTAGTGTGTAGGATCCATAAAGGATGCAAGGGGAACAGTGGGTAGAATCTATAAAGGATGTGAGGGGATCATTATATAGGATCCATAAAAGATGTAAGGGGAGCAGTGTGTAGGATCCATAAAGGATGCATAGAGATTATTGTGTAGGATCCATAAAGGATGCAAGAGGATTAGTGTGTAGGATCCATAAAGGATGCAAGAAGAGGTGTGTGCAGGTTCCATAAAGGATGCAAGGGAAGCAGTGTGTAGGGTCCATAAAGGATGCAAGAGGAGCAGTGTGTAGGAGTCATAAAGGATGCAAGAGGAGCAGTGTGCAGGATCACTAAAGGATGCAAGAGGAGCAGTGTGTAGGACCCATAAAGGATGCAAGAGGAGCAGTGTACAGGATCCATGAAAGCATGCAAGAGGAGCAGTGTGTAGGATCCACAAAGGATGCAAGGGAAACAGTGTGTAGGATACATAATGGATCCAAGAGGAACAGTGTGAAGGATCCATAAAGGATGCAACAGGATTAGTGTATAGGATCCATAAAGGATGCAAAGGGATTAATGAATAGGATCCATAAAAGATGCAAAGGCAGCAGTGTGTAGGCTCCATAAAGGATATAAGAGGAGTAGTGTGTAGGATCCATAAAGGATATAAGAGGAGTAGTGTGTAGGATCCATAAAGGATATAAGAGGAGTAGTGTGTAGGCTCCATAAAGGATATAAGAGGAGTAGTGTGTAGGTTCCATAAAGGATGCAAGGGAAGCAGTGTGTAGGATGCCTAAAGGATGTGAAGGGAGCAGTGTGTAGGATCATAAAGGATGCAAGGGAAGCAGTGTGTGTATAATCCAAGGATGCAGGGAGAGCAGTGTGTAGTATCCATAAAGGATGCGATGGGAGCAGTGTGTAGGATTCATGAAGAATGTGAGGAGAGCAGTGTGTAGGATCCATAGATACAAGGGGAGTGGTGCGTAGCATCCATAAAGGATGCAAGTGAGTAGTATGTAGGATCCATAAGGGATGAAAAGCGAACAGTGCATGGGATCCACAAAAGATGGAAGGAGAGCTGTACATGGGATCCATTAAGGACCTGTGGGTAGCAGTGTGTAAGATCTGTTAAAGATGCTAGGTAAACAGTGTGTTGGATCCATAAAGAATGTAAGAAGAGCAGCGTGTAGGCTATACAAGTTATTCAAGGAGAGCAGTCTGTAGGGTCTCTAAAGGATGTGTGGGGAGCAATGTGTAAGATCCATAAAGGATGCAAGAACAGCTGTTTGTAAGATCAATAGAGAATGCAGGAAGAGCAGTGTTTATGATATACAAAGGATGCAAGGAAAGCAATGTGTGGGAGCCATAAAAGATGTGATGGGAGCTGTGTATATGATCCATAAGGGATACAAGGAGAAAGTGTGCAAGCTTTATAAAGGATGTAAGGAGAGCAGCATGTAGGATCCATTAGGAAGCAGTGCAGGATCCACAAAGAATACAAGGGGAGAACTGCTGTCCAAGTTGTTTCATTTCTGTGATCTATAAACCACACGCATCCACTCTGAAGCCTAAAACCTAGTGCAAAGCATCATAGAAACATAGACAATGATGGCAGAAGAAGACCAGAGGTCCATCCAGTCAGCCCAAGCTCCCTATAATCACTGGAACTTACTGTTCCTCCAGGGTACCAACCCTACCTGTTCTGATCCTGTCACCCCCCAGTAACCACTATTACCTTCATTATGTCCCAGCTCTGCTTGAATCCCCTGATCATGGGTATGCAAATGTTTGTGTAGGACAAGATGACAATGCCTTACATAGAAACACAGAATTTGACAGCAGATAAGGACCGCTTGGCTCACCAAGTCTGCACATTTCCCTACCTAATGGATAAGCTGCAGATCCTAGTTAACCAACAGCCTACTTCCTCCTACCCCCAACCCCTGGAATTGGTTTATGTCTGTCCCATGCATTCTTGAATTTCCCCACTGTTTTTGACCCCACAACCTCCTCAGGAAGGCCGTTCCATGCATCCACTACCCTCTCCGTGAAAAAAATACTTACTCACATTACCTCTGAGCTGTCCCCCTTCTATCTTCAAATTGTGTCCCCTTGTTCTTGCACATCTCTTTTTCTGACAGATGCTACTCTCTTGGACTTTGTTGATTCCCTTGAGGTACTTGAAAGTTTCTATCATGTCCCCCACCCTCCCTCTTTTCCTCGAGGGTATACATAATGAGCTCCTTAAGTCTCTCTTCATATGTATTCTGGTGCGGACCCTACACCATTTTAGTTGCCCTCCTCTGGACTGCCTCCATCCTGTCTATGTCCTTGTGGAGACTGAGTCTCCAGAACTACACGCAGTACTCCAGATGGGGTCTCACGAGCTGTCTGTACAGAAGGATAACAACTTCCTGTTTTCTACTGTTGATGCCTCTTCCTATACATCCCAGTATCCCCCCAGCCCTCCTTACTGCCCTCTCACATTGCTTGCCCACCTTTACGTCATCTGATATGACTACCCCCAGGTCTCTTTCCATTTTTGTTGTTGTTAGTATCTCACCACCCATAGTGTACTCTTCCCCTGGGTTTTTGTTTCCCAGGTGCATTATTTTGCACTTCCTAGCATTGAATCTAAGCTGCCTTACATTTGACCATTTCTCCAACCTTGCCAAGTCCCTTCTCATCCTTTCCACCCCACCTTGTGCATCAACTCTGTTGCAGATCTTTGCGTCGTCTACAAAGAGACATACTTTTCCTTCCAGTCCCTCTGCAATGTCACTTATAAAGACATTTAAGAGGACTGGTCCTAGAACTGAACCCTGTGGTACCCCACTAGTAACCCCCTTTTTTCAGAGTGGACTCCATTTACTATTACCCTATGTGTCCTGTTCTCCAGCCAATCTTTTACCCAGGCTACTATCTTGGGACCCACTCCCAGGCGGGCTAACTTGTATATTAATTTTTTGTGTGGAACTGTGTCAAATGCCTTGCTAAAGTCTAGGTAGGCTATGTGCACAGCCCTTCCCTGATCTATTACTTGGGTCACCCAGTCAAAGAAATCTCTTAGATTTGTCTGACATGACCTACCTGCTGTGAATCCACGCTGCCTTGGGTCCTGTGCCCCTCTGGCCTCTAGGTACTCAACAATTCTCTCCTTCAGAAGTGATTCCACCATTTTCCTTTTCACTGAGGTCAAACTAACAGGTCTATGGTTTCATGCCTCTGCCCTGCTTCCACTGTTGCGAAGCAGAATCACATCTGCCCTCTTCCAGTCCTCAGGTACCACCCCATCCTCCCATGATTTGTTAAAGAGAGTAGTCAGTGGCATCACTAGTTCTACCCTTAGTTCTTTTAGAATTCTGGGAAGAAATCCCATCAGGTCCCATTGCTTTGTCCACCTTCAGTTTTAACAGTTTTCAGAACTCTTTCTTTGAATGGCTGGTATCAACCCCCCTACGCAGAGTGTTTCTGTTGTTTGGTTTATGTACCTCCCCTTCTTCACTTGTGAATATTAAGCAAAAATATTTGTTTAGTATCTCTGCCTTTTCATAGTCACCCTCTGCCCACCCCCTCCCCATTAATAAGCCTCCCTATCCCTCCCTTGGTTTTCTTTCATTCCCTGATGTACCTATAAAAGGTTTTATCCCCCTTCTTAACTGAATTGGCTATCCTTTCCTCGGTTTGGGCCTTTGCTGTTCTGACTGCCTTCCCTGCTTCCTTCTGCTTTAACTGATACATTTCTCTGTCCTGCTCCTTCTGTGATTCCTTGTACTTCCCGAATGCTATCTTTTTCTCCCTAACCTTACCTGCCTCCTCCTTTGAGAACGATAGTGGTTTTTTTTACATCGTTTTGTTTTATTTGCTTCACATGAAGGCTTGTTGCCTTAGTGATGGCAGTTTTGATTATTCCCTATTGTTCTTCCACCCCTTCTTCTTGCCCATTTGCTAGTGCATTCCTTTGGCACTCACCCATTTTGGCAAAGTCAGCCCTCCTAAAGTCCAGGACCTTTGCCTTTGTATGGCTTGATTCTACTGCTCTGTTTATTGTGATTCATACTGTTCGATGGTCGCTAGTTCCCAGATGGCTACCCACTTCTACATCTGTTATCCTCTCTACATCTCCATTTGAGAGTACCAGGTCTAAAAGATTGCTTCCTCCTGAGTGGGTTCCAGTACTAGCTGTCTAAGGCATGCCCTCTGCAGGGCATCTAGAATGACCCCACTCTTTGATGTGGCTGCAGCAAATGCACTCCAGTTAACATCTGGCATATTCAGATCCCCCATCAACAATATCTCCCCTTTCTCTGCCATGCTAAGGATACCATATATAATTTCCTTGCCCATTTCCTCCCCCTGAGATGGGGGTCTGTATACAACCCCTGTGCGGACTGTGGTGCCATTGCCTGTCTCCAAGTTGACCCACAGTGCTTCCTCACCTCCCTGTTTACCCTTTTGTTCTGTTGCTTTGATTCCTTCCCTTATGTAGAGAGCTACTCCTCCTCCTCTTTTGCCCTACCTGTCCCTCCTGTAGATAGTATATCCTGGTATGTTTATGTCCCAGTCATGGTCCTGTGTGTACCACGTTTCTGTGACTGCCACGATATCCAGATGTTCCTCCTCCATCAAGGCAACTAGTTCAGGAAGCTTGTTACCCAGACTACGGGCATTGGTACTCATTACGCTCCATTGTTTGATGGCTTTTCCTCTTGTAACCCGGCCCCTGCCCTTACTGACTTTGCTTTCTCCATTTACCCCAGTCCTGCTCCCTACTGACCTTTCTTCCTTGGTCTTTACCTCATTTAGTACCCTGTTTTGGAGGGGGAGGCTGGGAATTCCCTGCTGCTTATCAGTGTCTCCCCCCTTGGCTAGTTTAAAAGCTTGCCAGTGAAGCATTTAAACCGATCACTGAGGAGACTGGCTCCTTTCCCGGACAGACGCAGACCCTCGTGCCAGTATCATTTGTTCCTGATTTGGCCAAGAATGGTAAAACTACAGGCATGTGCTTCCTCCCAACGTACTTGTTGCAAACAGACATGCGCAGATGATGTTTGCCTGAGGCACTTACCTCAGGTTAGGTCATCCCAGCCATCAAGGGTGTTATGTTCCAGCCACGCAGTGAATCCTTTAAGTAGCTGTGTTTGCTAAGGAAATGTACAAAAAAAGCCAGCTTCAGATTCCAAATTGAAGAACGGTATGACCTCCTCCAGGCACAGTTCCTCGACCTTTGCCCCCCCCCCACACACACACTATGGGCTTCAAAACACCAGCTGCTAATCTTCCCGTCACCTACCTCTGACACCCACATGAGTGCTATAAACAAACCCCTTGAGAGAAAGGGTGCGACATGTCTGACTCAGTAGTCTTTCAATCTTAGCAGGTGCCATGTGAGTCAGAAATGGATGGATGGTGGGGGGGGGGGTGATGGTGGCCATTTCAGGAACTCAGGGAATCAGACTCCTCACGATGTGCCCATCTCCCATGGAGGTGGACACTGATAGATTGAAAAGCAATATTAAGAAGGGTAAAAAAGGACAGCAATGCGGGGGGGGGGCGCGAGTGCATGAAGCCATCTTTTTGCGTACAAGAAGAAAAGCAAAAATAAACGCTTACAGATGTAACTTCAAAAAGTAATGAAACAGGCACATCGGTGCAGCGGTTGGATTTCTGCTTGCAACACCAAGAATGGACCCAGGATGTTAAAGGGCCAGCCGGGGAGGATGGAGCATCCTGTGGACTGCTCTCCTTCTCCAGGGGGAGGGAGGGGAGTGTGACTGGTGCTTGTCGGACCCCTGGCAGAGGCCGGGGGGGTACCACAGTGACCGGTGCCAGAATGTTCAGGGGGGGTGGAATGGACGCCGGACATCATTGCACATTCTTGCCCCCAACAAACAAAGAAAAACAAAAAAAGAAAAATCTTCAGCTGCTGGCCACCCTAGATGAAGCCTGCCTTGGCTTCAATTAGCCTCCAAGCTGGCCCTCCGACCTATCCCATCGCTTGCGGTACTGTTAGGGGGCTTATGCTGCAACCCCACCCTGGGGAGTAAGCCAGGGGGTAACGAAGGGTCACGGCCAATTTGAAGGTGGAAGCCCAAGGTCTGTGACCAGACTGAGGTTCCGGGCGGCTGGCGGCAGGGGGAAAAAGCATACTAAATAAAGTAATGAAACAGCTGTCCTGATGATGTTTGGGGTTGAGGCACTGGGCACCTTACTTTCTGCCATGCTGACAACCTGAGTTCAGGAATGAGTTTGGGTTATCAAGGGGTCAGTCGGGGCAGGGGAGAACTGAGAGTCCAGTGCTGTCCTCTGCCAGAGTGGGGAAAGCCTGTTAACCCTGCCCTAGACTGCCACCAGGTGGAAACCTGGGGGGGGGGGCAGTGCAGCTTGGATGGCAAAGTTGGGAGGGGCCATAAGTGTGTGATCCTTATGTGTTTCCACACGCATGCATCCACACACTACAGTAGGGATTGGAATCCATAAAAAAGAAAAGTGATGGCGGGGGCTCCATGAAACCCTGCCTGTCTACCACTGGCCCATGCTGCTACCCGGGGATCCCAGGTCTGATCTGGATATATGTACTGGTTGGGTGATGGCCTTTCCTCCTCTGGCCCCACCATGTGGGGTAAGCCATGTGGGAACTAAAGACCAGGTCATTACCGGGAGGAAGCCGTTGCAGATCAGATTATGTGGGGACAGGGCTGAATAGTTGCCCCTGCCATCACGGACAAAAAATATTGATGGAAAACAAATGACAATTAAACTTCAATCAGTCTCCATGGTGTGAAGTGGTTAGGGCCCACTCTGGGATGCTGGCAGCCTGGGTTTGCGCCCCAAGTGTGGGATGCATGGAGTGGAGACCAACATGGATGGCCTGCCGGCAAATGTGCCACACACACTGAGTAACATGTAGGGGTGGCGCAGTGGCTGTGATGCTGGTGAGCTGGTTATCTCACCCTGCCTGGTAACCCCTCATATGGCAGGTGCAAGCTTGTGCACGGACTGCATTAGGGAGGTGGTGTAGGGCTTTTTTTTTTTTTTAACTTTGTTTCTACATCCACACTCCAGTCATCCTTTAGGAGTGCCCACACGGAGTTCGCCCTACTCCCAACCTGAACCCTCGCATCTCCCCTCGATCTCCTCCCTGGAACGACCCCAGGCAGGTTCAACCCCCGGTGCCATCTCTGGGGATGATTCCACCCTCCCATGGTGGTAGCCTCCTAAGTGTGAAGTGCCTACCTTGGTGTCATCGGGTCGGCCCTGGAAGGAGATCTGGGGCGCGTTGGGCCGGCAGTTGGGATGTGGACGCAGTTTCCTGGGGCCACCGTCATCTCACTGATGTGGAAGGATTTTTCACTTGTTTGTACCCTCCCTCCTTCCCTGCAGAGCCCGGCCTGCAAAGCAACGTCATGTTGTGGCTCTGCCCCCAGGCATTATGCCGCGCTGCTTTACTGTCGCTCCTCTAGCCACCGCTAGAGGTCGCTCCATGAGTGAGCGCTTCCCATACCCACCCCCGAGAAGAGAGAGCTGTCAGTGGATGCTCAATCTCTGTCCCTCCCCTGCCGACCCCCGGCGGTCCTGGCTCATTCCTGAACCCGGCTCGCCGGCGTGGTGCGAGGTGTGGCATCCAGCGCCTCAACCCTCAGTGCCATGTGGTGCAGGACTTGAGATATAAAAAAGCCTCCTAATGGCCACAGGATGGCATCAAGTCAGAAGGCTACACACTCCTCCCCATCAGATCTGTGTGACTGCCCTGAATAAGATCTGGCCAGGCTGAATGGGGCCACCATGTGTGGGAGGGGGCAAGTCAGTTGTGGGGTACTAGCTCTGTAGGTCTGAGGGACCGTACGAGGAAGAATGCCCCAGCTAGAAGGCTGAGCTACGGACTGGGAGCAGGCAGGATGGCAGGGCAGAAGGCAAGTACGGTAAGGAGAACCATAAGCAGAATAATTTGGTTGCTTGATCCTAAGGCCAGTTGAGTTAAGCCTTGATAGGCCCTGATTTGTGGGGAGGTGGGACATGTAGCCTGCTAAGCAGATTGACTACGGGCTCGTTATCTATGGATCTGCTACTGATACTGCACTCCGGCGCATAGCTGTAGCCCTTAATAAGGCATGTAGACTCCTTATTTTAGCTGCTCGCCTTTCTCACACGTGTGACATTTACGAGCAGGCTAACTGGCTCCAGTTATCTGGCAGGCTAAAGTACCAGACCTGCATCCTAGCTAAGAAGACATCACTGGGCCTTATGTCCCCTGGAGTCCAATCAATATTGACCCCGCAGCGTGTCCGCCGCCTAACTAGAAGATCGGACAGTCTAACTTTTACAATACTTCGCTGTCGGACCTCTCAAGCTCAGTGTTCTTACCTTGCCAGAGCCTCCACCTGGTTCAACTTGCTACCTACAGAAATCTCCAACATTGCCACGATTGGTGCTTTTAAGTGTAAACTGCTTCAACACCTCATGGCTAATGCCTTCTGTGATTGCTTCTTATAATCCCCTCCAGGCATACTACCCTCAAGCAACCCTCCTCACTGCCTCAGCTCCTCCTCCTCTCCTACCCCCCATTACTGGGAATAGGATGAATCTGTTTCCTTTTCTTTTTCATCCCCCCTTTCCTCCTCCCTTGCTGTTTCCCATCTACCACATACCCAACGCAATGCCCTCCCCATTTCTCCCCTCCTCCATCTCTCTCTCTCCCATACCACCCCCTAACCACCACTCTTCTTTCTCTTCTCCCACTAACCCACTCCTAACAAAGCTTCACTGAGCTGCCTATGACTTGTACTGTATAATTAACCCTCAACACAATTCCTTGACAATGCCTTTGGCTGCTATTATTGTAACCTTACTTGTCTTTTTTTTTTTTTTGTAAGTGCCGTTGTAATGATCATGTTATGTTTTGTACCTTATTGTCCTTATTGCCTTGACGTGAACCTTTGTAAAAGAGCCCTCGGCTCAAAGGTGTCATCTGAAATACAAATAAATAAAATAAAATAAAATAAATAAAGCAGATAAAGGCTATGTATCATTACGGCAGTAAAATTGTTTTTCGCAAGCTAAAATCACACAAAACCCCATTTTGCATGATAATTTATATTTATTTTATTTACTTATTTTTAATTTCTGACCAGGAAAGGCACACTAAATTGTAACAACTTGTTTCCAGGTGCATCGGAGTTTCATGGACCTATTTTATTGATGGTGGAGTGTCGACCATAACACCAACTCTTGGTAGGGAGCTGTTGGTTTGCTGTCCAAGATGGAGGAGCCTGTAAGCATGGAGGAGGATGGCGTGCAGCTGCAGGCTGGAGTTCAGTCCTTGTCCCCACTCTATGCATTATTAGAGGATAATCTTCCTGACGAGCAACTGGATTTAGTAGAGATCGATACTGATTCTCAGATCCTGGAGATGGAACTTGAAGCTATCATTCTGGCAGGAAATCAACCAGAGCAAGAACTACGTGATCGGAAACGAGATCTGCTAAAAATGATAGCCGAGGATGTGGAGAGGTATAACAAGTGAAAGGCTACCTTTAAAAAGGTCTGGATTCCTGATGAATCCTGCCTAAAATGGAGGTGGATTACCTGCAGAAACCCGAAACTTTGTCTGACAGACAGAACTCAGAAACTGACAAGCTTGGGGAGTTGGCTGGTGAAACCGTCATGGTAAGACGCCGGCTGAAAGGGGCCTTTAAACTTCCCAGTTCATCTCTGGATTTGGTGTATGGTCCCAACTGGTCTCCCTAGAAAGCCTTGCTGGGTGCAGGCTGGAAGAAAGTAACTGTTGGGCAATGGGTCCCTGACATAGACAGGACTCCTTCTATGGGGACTACGAGTGGTAAAATGGCACCAACGTCACTAGAGGTGGATAAACCCTCTAGTACTCCTGGAGAACTGGGACAGCCAGCTGAGGACCTGGCAAAACTGCAATAGTTAGTAGAAACCCAAAGGCTCAGGTTGGAGTGCCCAACTTCTGCACAGATTTCAGAAATGGTGACTGCCCTTCTGATGAAACCTCCTAGTACTGAAAACCTGCAGCAGGTTCCAAAACAACTGGTGGTGATCAGCAGCATGGAATAGAGCTGACTCAGCATATCCTAGTACCAGAGCATTGGCAGTGGAGGCAGCGCTGGGATATGTCAGTGGCTATTGGTACTGATTGTTCTGTAGAGATGACTGTGGAGCAGACCGCTCCTGAAAGTGATATTCCCTTGAGTGATCATCATGGTGCAAGCCAGGCACAGAGCACACCAACTCACACCCAGCGCAAACCCACATGGCAGAGGAGAACCAGCACCTGAGCAGTAATGAGATCCCAGTGCACCGGGCAGGACAAGGAGAGGAGCGCTCTCAACCCTGTCATTCTCTAGTAACTGTACACAACAACAAATAACTACTACATGGAAATCAAGTGGCAGTGGAAATGGTCGATCAGAGACTCAGTGCTGAGGAATAGGGAACCTCCAGCAAGGAGGTACATCTTGTGGAACAGTCAGGGTCTGGGACTGATGGACAGAGAAAGCCTCATGCTTAACACCTCTTTCCTTTCAAGATGACAGGTTAGAGTCCTACTACTGAGGCAAACAGAACTTTGGATTCAGCGCCAACTGTGGAACAGGCTGCAGCCGCAAAAGAACAATATAAAGAACCCAGCGATGGTCAAGAGGGACCTAATGGGATAGGGCTGGGGGCGGAGGAGTATGGCCTTGCGTGATGGTGACACTGGTACTGTGGAGAGGGATTCAGTGTTGAATGGTGAAAATAATTATGTGATACAGAAGCCTGATTCAGATTCCCTTCCTGCCAATGTCCCTTGGGAGTCTGTAGCCACAGATCAAATCAAGGGTGAACCACTCTACCTTGGGTGTCAGAATTCATCTCAGACTGAAAAAAGCAGGGATGGTGTACAAGAATCAGACTCTGTGTTGCACCCTATGCTCTCAACCTCTGGGGTACCAGAGGGGATGCTCGATAGAGAGCTAGAGGGAGGTCCCCTTCCCCAGTTACCTTGAATTCAGAGGGAAATCCTCATGCAAGCAGCCCCCCCCCATCCTAGATAAGACTCTTCTTTTGCTGGTTGGTTCCAGACAAGGACAGAACCAGTACCTCATAAAAATCCGATTGCGATATAGAGAGGGTATGCAAGACAAGCCAGATAACATGTTTGTGGGGAAACTATTACTAAAAGACTCCTTACAGTTTTTCACCTCTGAAATGCATGTGCTGATCCACATATCAGCTGAGGGTAAATCTGATATTAAAACCTTGCAAGGACTGGAAAGATTTTGGATTTAAATATGTGAAAGTTAAATCATCACCACTCTGGGTTCCCTTTATTGCTGTTCCCCTTTCCAACCCTGGAAAAAACTATAACTATCATGTTTCAAAACAAAAGGGTCCATGCAAGCAGGGGCATTGTTAACCTGGGGCCAGAGGGGCCAGTGCCCCAGGTGTCTTGTAAATGGCCCCGGGTTACACAGCCAGGCTGAACTTTTTTCCTTTTTGACAGGCTGACTGAGTCTGACTAACAGGAGCAGCGTGCGGGGGCGGGGGGGGGCAGTGGAGATACTTGCTGCCTGGTCTCACACCCCCTTCCGCCCCAACGCTCCTGGTTGGTTCAGGGGGTGGTTTCATTGCCGCGGCCCACCTACTTGTGCCAGCACCAGACCACCAGCCAAAGAAGGAAGGAGCACACATCAAGACCAACCCTCCCACCGACTGTGGAGTCTCACCCTGACACTAATTGACAAACTCACCTCAATCAGAATGTCAAGGAGGAGAAGGAATCACGGTAACTGATGCAGCAGCACAACAGTCGCATTCCGTTGCGGCATCCTTTCTTGATTTAGGAGGCAGTCATAGCCAAGGTGATAATGAGCATCATACAGAAGTGGACAGGTGGAGTTGCTGGGGCAAATGGTAGAAAATATTGCCCCATTACCAGCAGCAGAATACCCGGAAGCTACAAACAGCAACTCTCCCAGTGACCTTGGCAGCAGTGATTCTGGACCTGTACAGCCACATAATTATTACTTCCCATCAACTTGTTTTGGTAAAAACACGAATGCACGCAAACAGTCATTTCAGTCTGATTGGTTTAGAACATTTTGTTGGTTGGAATACTCAGTTCAAGCCAATGCAGCGTATTGGTTCCCTTGTAGAGTATTTAGCACTAGGAATGCTGGGTCATTCGGAGATGCTCCACTTGGCAAAGGATTCACAGATTGGAAAAGAGCTACGGAATCATTTAGGAAACATGACCCTTCAGCTGTCCATTTGAACGGCATGACCCACTGGGCAGAATTTGAACGTGCCAAAAAAACTGGCACTATGGAACAAGTCATTAACAGGGCAAGTGACAAAGACATCCATGACTGGAGAGAGTACATGAAGTGACTAATGGGAATAACTAGATACTTGGATAAACAGGGACTGGCATTTCGGGAACATGATGAGAGCCCAGACAAGATGAACAAAGGAAACTTTCTTGAACTCCTAGATCTCATAAAAAAATGTGACCCCTTTCTTGCAAAATACGAACCACCAGATAATGCACGTTATACTTCACCAAATTCACTGAACAAACTAATTTGCAGCTGTTCTAAAGAAACACGTGCATGCATTATTGAGGAGACAATCTCTGCAGAAATGTTTTCAATTATGGCTGATGAAGGCAGAGATAGTAAAAAATGTGAACAGCTAGCAGTCTGTGTGCACTATGTAACCAACGAGGGACAGATAATGGAAAGGGTACTTGGGTTTACTAAAATGGAGGAGTTTGATGCTGTCAGTGGCACTGCTGCTTTAGAAGACTGAAAAAACCTGCAGTTGACAAACTGTTGTATGTTGCTCAGGCTTACGATGGTGCCTCTGTGATGAACGGCCATATATGTGGAGTTCGAGAAAGATTTTGAACGTTTCATGATAAGGCAATTTAGGTACATTGTTGTGCCCATGAACCAAATCTCATGCTTTGTAATACATGCAAAGAATTGCCAGAGGCATGTGACTTCTTCCAGACTCTTGAGTCTCTGTATGCTTTTTCAGTGTTTCGGTGAAACAACACTAGCAGTTTATGAATGCACAGGGGGACCTTGGCTTAATACCTTCTGAACTTGTGCAGCTCTTGGATACTAGATGGTCTTGCAGACTGCAATCAATCAGTGCTATGCAGCTGAAAACATTTGATGCACTTTTAAATTTTGTGTCTGTGGAGTCTGATACAACCACTCCTAGATTATGAAAGAAGCTTGCAAGCTGGGTACAGTTACCTATTTATTTGTGGTTCAGACACTGCTGAGCACAACCAATGGGTTGTTTAATCTCCTGCAGAAAGAATCCCTGGGCTGGCAGTATATCCTAGAGGTTAGAGGAGCGAGGTGTGAATGAGCTTGGTACATCCAGTAGACCAGACCTGAGTTTGATTCTCACAACCTCAACTTGCATACTGTGTGACTCTGAGCAAGTCACTTAACCGCCCAGTGCTCCCAGGTCGCCCCTGAAAACAGGCACTTTGTGCCTAGTGGGCCTTACCCGGTTACCAAAGACTAAAATAAAATAAAAAATAAAAAAAAATTGTCAACTGCTGTAACAGCTGTTGAGGCTGTCACCACAGCTCTGTCAGACATGCAAAATGAGGCTTCAGCCAATGATGTATATAATAAAGCCAGTCAGTTTTGTGAGAGACTTGATATACCAATTCCGCAGGTTTGAGAACATCGCAAGCGCAAAACAAATCCCAGGTTTGATAATTTCTTTGTTGAAACAGCCTCTGGATCATGTAAAGTGACCCATAATGAAGAAAGTTTCAGATCCAAACTGTGGTGTCTTTGCTTGGACAGAACAATTGCAGAGCTTGATAGAAGATTTTCTGCTGTAAACAAAGAAATATTAACTGGCATTCAAGCTTGCTCAACTTCATCATCAAATTTTCTAAACTTTGCATCTCTGTAACATGTAGCTGATCATTACAGAATTGACATTTCACGTGAAGAAGTTGTGGTTGCCAAGAACTTTTCGAAGCACTTTCAAAATGAGGTGAAAGATATGACAGTGTTTTATAACAAACCAGATATTCTAATGTTTTCTTCCCTGAAAAAATTAGTCAAAGTTGCAATGATTATCCCTGTCACAAGTTGTTCATGTGAATGTGGATTTAGGGTTCTGAGACGTCTGCACACTTGCCGTCGTTCAACAATGAACCAGGAGAGGCTTCATGCTTTAGCAATTATGACAAATGAACAAGATACATTAATGTCAATCTTTGCGGATACCATTATAGACAGTTTTGCAACAATGTCAAAGAGGTGACACCAACTGACCCATTAACAGTACTGCCATCCAATGATCCACTATTGAACAAAATGAATACTCTCTCTTTCCATCATGTCAATGTGTATCTGTACCTGTACCAGTTATAAACACATCAGGATGATATGTACCAATAAGAAGATGCAACTTATCACAGTCTCATTCATGAATCACAAGGAAACCCTGGACATGACCTGTTTGTTTTATTTCTCCTCCTGGTCTGTAAACTCACTTCAGACCAGTGGTGTCCCCTTCGCAAATCTGTGCCCCAAGTTTGGTTCGGAAAGGCAGGGTCAACCAGATTTACCTCATACCTTTATGTTTCAGTATTGCCATGACCTATTCCACAAAGCATTTCAAGGGAGTTACATCCTCAACCAGTCATAAAACAAAGCAGGACCAACCTCCATTGTCCCCCCCCCCCCAGTCCTATGCAGTGTTATGTGCATAATAACAATGCTTAACATATAAGCACAATCTCATTCACACAGAATACCTTCAATCAATCAATCAAACTTTATCAGTCCTTGGCATGACATGTTCTCCTGGCCTGCATTCTCACTCCAGGCCAGTGGTGCCCCTCTAAATCTTTCTCCTATGAAATCTGTGCAGCAAGTTTATGTTTGTTTCACCGATACACTAAACACAAGCATATAGAGACTCAGAAGTTTAATTCCTAAGTTTTTATTTCATTATTATCTTGACCGACTGTACAACACATTTCATGGAAGGTGCATGCCCCACCAGTCATAAGGAATGCATGAGCAACCTGTATTGTCACGCACGTCTCTAGTCCTATGGAGTGATATGTGCCTATAAAGTCACAAAGAATCACGGTCTCATTCATTATGAATCCATGGGCCTTGACCTGTGCACAGCCCATAATAATCATACTACACTGCTGTTATCAATTATTCACTTTCTGGATCACTATCAGTGCATACATATATCTAGTTCCAAACACAGAAGGAGCAAGTAAATGTTGACATATATGCAGCTCAGCCCAATAACCCTTCTTACGTGAGGTGTTTCAAACTTTCCACTTTCATAAAAGGAGTACACTACCCATTCCTCAAATTCCTATTTGTAATGCTTGAGGGCTCGGGAGAGCCCAGATTTTCACCTTTGCAGTAAATAAAACCTCAATGGCTTCAAGGGGGGGCATTGCTCCCCCAACCCCGCCACCAGGAGTTTCACCCCTTGACCCTGATAGGGGGCCTATGTGGCCCCAACCCCGCGGCATGGTAATATACATCTCAGGTCCAGTGCCCCCTGGTGTTGCAAGACTCTACAGATGCTCCTGCGTGTAAGAGATATTCATTACTGGTTGTGGCAGAGGTATGATACGTTAGACCCTTCTGAACCAATCATTGATACAGAGTAGATTTAGACAGAGGAATGGTGGTTCAAGGTGAAATTAAGACAAGGTGAACATGGGGCCAACCGTCTTCCCAATAGATTTTTTCTTGGAGGGGATAGAAGGGGCTGTTTTTATGCAGTGCAACCAATGGGCTGCTATAAGTGTGGGGAAAGATCACACCTCACTAGCACTTGCAGTTTGTTGAGGTGTGGATTATGTGACGAGTTTGACCATGTCAATCTTAGTTACCCAAGCCGGTTTTGCTGCAAACTGTGTGAGGAAAAAGGACATTCTTTTAATCACTGTCTTTGTGCATGTGCATCCCAAAACTGATCTGATGGCTTCAGTCAGGAAGAGATCTTAAACAGGGCTCAGCAAATGGGAGCAGTGGAAGCCTTGGCAAGGAGATTTCGATCGTCTACCCAGCCCGGGACTACTCCCCACCTTAGGAGACACTGCTGGGGTAACATGGAGGTGGTTGTCACTGCCAACAAGCTGGAAGGAGAGACTCTTTCTGTTGATCTAAGCACTCTCCAGCAAAAAGATTTCACTACTGAGATTCAAAATCCAGAACCAGTCACACAGATCACAAGGGAGGAGGTGGGGTATCCTGAAATCCAAGACCCACAAGAAGACCAGGTTCAGATGCCCCCACCAGCTGAGTGGGTAATGGTGGTTCCACAAAAGAGCTCTAGGCTGATAAAACCCTTCTCAGAACCACTTGGGATACCTTTGGTGAACAAATTTGCTGTACTACAGGACAAGAGAAATTGGTGAGACCCTGACCTTGGTGAGGGAGACTCAGATGCATCCTTCTCCAGGTCTTCACAATCTAGACCATCCTGGAATAAGGAGGCTTCCATCTCCGAACAAAGAAGGAGGCAAAAATAGAGAACAGAGAGAGTGGAAGATGTAACTTAGGGATTTTAGAGAATGGTTTGCGGCACCTCAGTTAGTGTCAATGGAGCAATTCAAATTTGCTTCTGTAAATGTAAACAGTTATTAAGAACCAGTGAAGGGGGGCAATTCCTTCTGTCCTACATGAAGCAAACTTTAATGTTTGCGTCTTACAAAAAACACGGGTGGCATCCACTTTTGAGCTAATTCAGTGTAGACAGGGATGGGTATGGGGTCCCTTATTCTGGTCACCTGGGGATGACAAGGCAGATGAGATGGGGATTCTGTTTAATTCTACAGTTAAATTAGAATAATTGGTGGATATGGTCCCAGGGAGGTCTTTGTTTTAGATATCCAATGGGTGGAACATAAGCGATGCTGTGTCAATGTTTATGAACCACAAACATAGGCTTGAAGAGTGTCTCTTTTTGAGGTAGTCCAGCATTTTTTTGCATATAGCCAGCACCATAGTTTTCAGAGGAGAGTTCAAGTGCTACATTGACGTAATGGATAGAAAGGCAAGTTATATTTACTATGATTCTCTTGCTTTAAAGAAAATAGTTTGTACTGCTGGCTTACTTGATGGGTACAGGTGAGTACATCAAACTGGAGGCACTACTTACCTGAGGGGGCAGTTAGCCATTTGGATTGATTGCTTTTTTGTTTTGGATCCTTCTCCCATTCAAGCCATATACCTTAAAGAGCTAGTGCTGTCAAAACAGACACACAGGAAAATAATATAAGTTTGAAGTAGTCAGTTACAATTTTTTATTTCTGAAGTATTTATCTTTTTCCCTTTTGCTCATTAGAAAGTTCTCTACGTAATATTATTGTGCTGGATGTCAGCTGACATATCTGTTTCTATTCCCCTCCCACCCACCACTACAATATCAGCATTATGGTCTCACTGACAGTGACATCAAAAGAGACTGACCTGGCAGCTACTGACTGGCTCTTCCTAAGCAGCAGTGATGTCACAGTGAGTGAGGTCACAGTGCTGATGATGTAATGGGAGGAACACAGATAGATATGTCTGCTGCCAGGCAGAGTGCTGTCCCACACATGACACCTACTAACATCAGGTAAACAATCTTCTAATTAACCAAAAGGAAAAGAAACGGTACCTCAGATATAAAAGGTAATGGTTGACTGCTTTTTAAAACTAACATACGTTTTAGACAGTACACTATGGCCCGAATATTCAAAATGGTTGAGCCATGCGCAGCAGGGATGCGCCAGCGCAAGTATGGAAATGCACCATTGTGCGATATTCAGCGGGAGGCAGCTGCGCAGTGCAAGTAGCAATGCACAAGAGCGCAATAGCAATGAATGCATGCACAACCGTAGGGGGCGGAACCATGAATAACATGCGCAGTGCGATATTCAACAGCATGCGCCATGCGCAATACGGGAGCAAGCGGAAGTTGCAGGACAGCGGAAATGATCCAAAATAAAAAGGAGCAAGAGAGGGGCACAAGAACACTACAGGAAAGACACAGGTGGGAGCGTGGTGACAGACACAAGGGCAGTACAGAGGGTAGCAGTGAGCAGGACTGGGAAGGAGCAGGACAGGGCACACCTGAACTGAGCCAGGAACAGGATAGGAGTGGGGAGCCTGTGCCACTGTGCAGGATTGATAGTGGAGTGCCACAGTGGATGGAGGGCAGTGGCAGGAGGCAGGACAGCCACAGTCAAAGGCCGGAGGTGTACCCGGTGCAGGGGGAAGCACCATAAATGGACAGCGGGGGAGCAGGGATAACAGCCGCGGGGGAATACCAGCCAGGGACATGGCCAGTGCCACCTTCCAGATGGAGGCGGTAATGAGGGTGTGAGAATGCAGGTAGCCGGGGGCATGGCCATGGCAGGAGCCCCGTCCGGGCCGCCCAGAACAGGCAGTACCGAGCCTGCACCACCTTTGAACACTACTCTGACACAAAGATTGTGGGCCGGTACCGCCTGATCCGGGTGATCCTGAGGCGGCTCTGTGAGCTGTGCAGTGATGAGATGCAGGCACCCACACGACGGAGTCATGCTCTGACAGTGGAGATGAAGCTGACAGCCGTCATGTGCCTGCTCGCCACGGGCACCTTCCAGAGACCAACAGGGGACACAACAGGCATAACCCAGTCGGCCGCGTCACGCCTACTCACACAATTCCTCAGCGCACTGCTGCCAGATGCTGCGGAGTACATCCATTTCCACAGCACACAGGCGGAGCACACAGTACACATACAAGAGTTCCACAGGGTAGCACGGTTGCCTGGTGTGCTCAGGGCCGTTGACTGCACCCATGTGGCCATGCGCACGCCACCTGGCCCAGACGGTGTGTCATACATCAACCAGAAGGGGAATGCGAGCATCAACTGCCAGGTGGTGTGCGATGCCAGGAGGTGCATTACTAATGTCTATGCCACACACCTGGGGGAGCACATGATGCCTTCATCTGGCACCAGTCCGCACTGTGCCACAGGTTTGAGAGTGGGGACATCCCCATTGGCCACCTAGTGGGTGAGTATGCATATCACGCAGGATGACATGAGCAGACGTGGGGGGGTGCATAGTCAGAGGTGCCATGGGTACCGGCCTTGTTGGCCCATGGCAAAGCAACGCAGACCACCATACTAATGTCCACCCTCTACACACAGGTGACAATGGCTACCCACTCCGTCCCTGGCTGCTCACACCATACCGGTGCCCCACGACCCCATCTTAGCTATGGTACAATGAGGCACGTGCCACAACATGGAATGTCATCAAGCGGGTGTTCGGGATGCTGAAGGCACGTTTCCGTTGCCTGGACACGTCTGGCGGTGCCCCACAGTACAACCCCTCGAAGGCCTGTGGGCTATTCCTGGCCTGCTGCATCCTGCACAACATGGCCAATGACTGTGGGATAGCCGTAGAGGTCAAAGAGGGGGACAGTGGTGGGGATGATGAGGATGCCGGCCCAGCCGGTGATGAGCAGCCACCCCCTGGACGAAGGGCCCCCACCTGATCCAGATGTCACAGCTGCACCGGGACACCATTACAGAAGAGCACTTTGGTCAACACAGGTAGGTCACGGGGCCATGCGCAACCACCAATGGCAAGGGCACAGCCCACAGACATTCAGGGAAGAAACTCAGGGGTGGACGGTGGTAAGGGAATGGGTCTGAGTGTGGCACTGTAAACGGCGTCAGGGATAGGCAGGGCCGAACATGACATGTGCACACACACACACCACAAGACATGCACAAGGGGTAGACGGCATGCCAACCCCAATTGCCACCCCTACCCCCACACAGGTCCACACATGACCATGGCCAGTGGCCATCGCTGTGTGTGCCTCAGACGCTGGGCACCATTGCACACTGGCGGACAGCACAACGCAGGCATCAACATGTACACGCCACAGTGGCCAGCAGCCGGGAGGGTGTGCACAGGGACCGTGTGTGTGCGCTGGGCTGGGTACCCCACCCGTGCATCGCATGACACACACCACACTGCACATAGGGCAGCGTCAGACAGTGGGCATGGTGGGAGACAGGTCAGTCACACGACACAGTGCCATGGCCACCACGTATGCATGGGCAGCCCCACCGAGACCTGCCAGCCATGCCAGGCTGACCATTGGCCTCATGGGGTGGCACCGACGGTCCCCCAGGGGTTACGCTGCGTGAATGTGACCATGTTCGCACAGGGGTCTGAAGCTCACCGAACATGCCTGCACCAGGTGTGCTCAGTATGCCCACAGCCGAACCCGGTGTCGACATAGCAGGTGTCGCATGGTGCCGGGAATGGGGGGTGGACATGACACTGCGCAGTGTCTGCGGTGCATGGGCACCAAACTGGGTGCCCAATGTGGCCATGACAGTTGTGAATGCATTTGTCTGCCTGTCAATGGCAGCGGTCACATCCTCCCGCTGCTGGGCCATCTCTGCCAGGAGCAGACCATGGTCTCTGCTGCGCCACTCCTCTGCCTGGTGCAGAACCACACTGAGTGCATCCACTGCAGTCACAAGCCACAACTGCTGATCTACTGAAGCCTGAAGTAGACGGCTGTGCTCGTCAAAGAGGTCATCCACCAGTCCGGCATGCTGTCCCTCATGATGTTCCTGGCCCTGCTGGGCAGCACCCCTTGACTATGGGTGCTGGACACCAGAGCCATGCCAGGGCATGTCCACATGTGGTGCACTGTCACTGCCCCCGACACTGTCCTCCCCGTCGCCATTGGCCGACTGCTGGCACTGCCCCTCTGGCAGCCGATCGCCAGGGGGTGCCGCCGCAGCGGTTGCAACAGCCCCACCGGCCTGGACGCACACCATTGCTGCCCCACTGGGGCATACAGGCACGGGCTGGGACTGTGTTGTTAAGCAGGCCTCCACTGTGGCACCACCCACGGCAACGCCCGTGCCGTTGCCTGCTGTGGAAACATCCTGCATCCCACACGTATCACTGTCCGGGACGTGTGAACCATCATCATCGGTGCTGGATCTGGCACCAATCCGTGTCCCAGAACGCTGGAGACTGTGGGCGCTGTCACCCTGGGACACAGGCAGGGCCTCATCCGCACCCGCACCACCCTCTTCAGTCTGGACAGGCAGGCAGGTATGCACTGGTCCGGTCCCTCGGACACCTGTGGAGGTGGATGGGTGATCCTCCATGTCCAGGGCATCACCCTTGGTGGACACACCCACCACCGCTGACCGACATAGATGCTCAGGAGCTGTGAGGGAACACAGTAGCATTAGTGTCTCCGCCCTGTCCTGTGGCATTCCCCCCACCACCCACACAGTGACAGCACAGGACCTACCATGCAGTGATGGGCTGCCACCTGTCTGGAAGCCACCACCAGCAATGTTCTCTATGGCACAACATTGCATGCTGCCGGCCACCCACTCCTCCTGTGGCGTCAGGCTTGGCACATCCGGCTGTCCCCCACCAGTGGCAGCACATGCTGCCCTGATGGCAGCCACCATATCCTTGATCCTCCTCCTGTCCATGCCGACCTTCTTTTTACACTCCTGCATGGACTGCTGGTGGCTGCCATGCTGGTTCACGGCATGCGCCACCTCACTCCACGCCACAGCACGGGCCTGTGGCGCTACCCGCTGTCTGCTGAGCGGCGGTTCCCTGTCGAGATATGCCTCAAACAGGGCATCTGATTCAGCCCGGCTAAAGTTGGGCCTCCTCCTTCTCCCCCGTCCCTATTCCTCCTCATCCTCTCGTTCAGTCATGATCGAGCCTGTGGGAATGACAGGTGTTACCTTTGAATGTGCAGTCCCATTCAGCCCTCACAAACCACAGTCCACACATCCCAACAGCATGCAACCCACCACAATAGACTGCAATACCAACCTATGTCCTCTGCAGCCCCATGTCGCATTCATATAGCGCAATGCATGCAAATGAGGAGAGGCGCAACTTTAAGTGGATGCTAATGCAGTGGTTGCGCCATGGAATTGCTGATGAGCTGATTTGCATATGCTGGCTGAATATCGCGCTGTTGCACCTTGTACAGTGTTGTTGAGCATGCTCAGGCTATGGTGCAGCTCTGTGATGTGCGCAGTAGGCACCGCATGGCGCATACCCGCGGGGTGCTGACACCGATGCGTGCGGCGCTGATGAAGTGCTGTGCATGGGAGGCCGTGTAGGGCATGGCCACCACTGTGCCAGTGGCGCTAGTGTGCTGTTCGCCCATGTGGCACTCGTGCCCTGGTGCGCCGTAGGTGCCATGGAGCCACAGCGCGGTAGACCACTACAGGGCATCACACACAGGCTCCCTACTGCACTACATGCAGGGCATCCCAATAGCACTGTGGCGCTTCATGTGCGGACAGACCCTTGACCCTGCGGTTGACCTTTGCCCCCTAGGCGCTATACGTCTGCATGGGTGCACCCCTATCGCGCAGTTCAGTGACAGTGCTATGGGGAATGGCAGCGCAGTACCGTGCAGCCTCCACACATGGGGAAGAACGTGCGCTACAGAGCACCATTTTGATAGCGATACTCACTGCAGGATGGCACAGAGGTGAGCACAGCAGCAGAGCGCCATAGAGCTGGCCAACCTGGTGGCCATTGTTGAGCCCCATGCTGGGGCCCTGTTTGGCCAGGACCCACTCGACAGGCCACGCAGTGCTGTGTGGGAGGAGGTTTCTGAAGGCATGGAGGAGGCCACCAGTATCACCAGATCTGGTGAGCAGTGTCGCCACCAGTATGGCGACCTATGGTATAGGGACCCGGACAGACTTGGGCGTTTGCAGGCACGCGCCTGGCGAGGCGCCATGCCACAGCCAGATAGGTGCTCCATCCATACACTGGTAGCGTCCATCCGTCCGGGTATCACGGTGCGCATGTGTCCACCCTGCAGGGGGGTGGGGTTCATCTAGTGGGGGCGGTGGTGGTGGTGGTGGTGGGGGTGCAGCATGGCTGGGCTGTGCAGGAACGCACACACCGGGGGGGGGCTTTGCTACTGGTTTGTACTGATGTTCCCCTCTCCATGTTTGCACCCTAGGCCCAGAGGAGCGCCATAGGGCGAGGCGGACCCGAGCAGAGCATAACAGGGCTGGTGCACCGCAGCTGCAGCAGGGATGTGGAGGAGGGGCCATGGGCCAGCAGCGCCCAGCCGGCCTGGATGCAGGTGAGTGCCATTTTTCCCCTTATATCTGTGCATGCTGTGTTGCAGGGTTGGCGGCGGGGCATGGCCACCAGGACTTGGCTCCACTGCCATGCACGCCACACGGTGCACTCAGCACTGTCCTGTGGCACTGCATGTGTGAGTGGGCATTGCAGGTGGTCCGTGCGTGCACTGGGTACATGGCTGTGCCACTGCCTTCGCACCGCATAGCCATGTCACTGTACGGCCATGGTGGTGCTGTGCAGGACATGGGCAGTAGGTGTGGGCAGCGGTCCGCATGGCTGTGGGTGCCTGGGTAGGCAGGTCATGTGGGCACGGTCACTGTGGGTGGTCACATGCCATCACAGGGGCATGGCCCACGACTGTATGCCGTGCACAATGGGTGGGCTGACGGGGTCTGGCCAGTCACGCGTACTGACTCTGCTCCCTTGTCCTAGGTGGACAATGCTGGATGGCACTTAAGAGAAGTGTACAGGAGCTGCTGCAGCTCACCAGGGCCACCCTCGAGCTCCTGCAGAGGATGAAGCAGGACGGAGGACGATGGCACAGAAGACGGCGCTGGGACGGAAGTGGGGAGAGGGGCCAGCGATAGGCCCTCTGTGCCTCTTTATTGTATTCCCCCCCGGACTGACCCTCACACCCCTTCATCCCTCTCCCAGTTGTTCACCCCTGCCCCATGCCCACCCCCACCTGGTTTGTGGCTCTCCTTCCCCCACATTGTATATATTTGTAAATATGTTTTGTTTTTCACAAACCTTTAATATATCCATTTTGTTATGACAACTGTGGTGGTCTCTGATTTGCAGCGGGCTAATGGTGCTTGGCTGCAGTGGTGTGCATGGCATTGGGGGTGGTGCATGCCTGGGCGTGTGTGTGTCTGGCAGTGACCCGCCTATGGTGTGGGTGGGGGACTCTGTCCCTGTCTGTGGTATGTGTGTTGTTCCCTGTGCACTGGACGCCTGTGTGCAGTGGTCCCTGGTGCATGCACTGTGTCCATGGTGCCCCTGTCAGTATGTCCATGGCCCACGCAGCTGACACCCTTGCATGTCTTTGCTATGCACGGTCTGTTGGCATGTCAGTGGTGGCTGTCCATGCTGGCCACGGCGCAATGGCGGATTGCCTCCTGTCACCGGTATGGTGCACGTCTGCCTCGGGTGGCACTATGGCCTCTGCTGTTGTTGTCCCCCCTCCATGCTGTCACTGGTGTTTGTTGTGGGGTCTGTGCTCTGATGTCTGTCACTTGTGCTCCAGCCGCATGCTGGTGGTGGACGGTTTCATGGGGCATGCGCAGGATGGCTGGTACACCTGTGCCATGGTGGGGTGCTGGCCATGGGTACATGGCTGCTGTGTTCGCACACCAGCGGGAGTTGTGGCCCCGCTATTGTGTCCCTGTGTTGGGGTGCCCTTGGGTCTGGGTGGGTGTTTGTCCATGCTCTGTGTTGCGTCCTGTGTGGCACATGCCTCCATGCACCACTGTGGGCATCTGTGCTGGCTGTTGGGGCCAGTGCTGGCACAGAGTGTGTGCTTGGGTGTGTGTGCAGGTGCTGTCCTGCTGGTGGTGGGGTTGCAGGGCAGGTCCTGTCGCATGCGGGGTACCTTGGGTACCGACGCAGGGTCGGCCTCTCGGCTGTGCCACGGGGGGGGGGGCCGTGCAGGGTGGCACTGTGTCTGCAGTTGTTGCGTTGGTGGCTGCTGCCGCCTGCTGCAGGTTGCTCACGGTGGGGCTGCCATGCATGGCTCCATGGTGCACAGGGTTGCATTGTCACAGTGGGGGTGGTGGCATGCATACGGAGCCATGCACTGTTGGGCACTGCTCCTGGGCAGGGTGCCTGGGGATCGCTGTGCAGGGTGTGCTCTGCATTGGTGTGATGGGGTGGCACAGGGTGGCCGTACCTCCTTGTGTTGCGGTCACTGCTTGCCAGGGGGTGTGCTGGGGCACCATGCTCCAGCTGTGGAGTCAGTGCTGGTGTTCATGGGCTGGTGGTTCATCTAGCTCAACATAGGTTGTGCAGTTCATGGGGTGTGGGGGGCGCTGTCTGGTCTGCTGCGTGCTCCTCTGCCCATGTCTTCCATGGGTGTTGCACCCCTGCATCCTGTCCCTGCGCATCCCTGGTTGTGCTACTGCGCTGCTACTCTGCTCCACTGCGCATCCCTGGTTGTGCTACTGCGCATCAGCCCTGCACCACTACGCATCCCTGGTTGCACCATGGTGCGGTTGGCGTGATATTCAGTTGTGTTGCGCATGCACACCTTGGCCTGCGCTGTGTTTGAATATCACGTGTGTTGCGCATGAGCGCAATACACTTGCGCCTGCTCCTGCTATTGCGCTACTTTGTGGCGCAGTTTGAATATCTGGGCCTAGCTCTTTAAGCCAATTGAATTTTTGAATAATTTATTTTTAGATTTAGCCTTACATTTACTGTAGATAACACTCCAGTTTGATTTGTGGTCGATGAAAGTTAAATCTGTCAGCCTTATCCAACACAGAGTCCAGTCAGACATATGAACTTAATAAAAAGCCAGAGAATCAGTACTCTGTTGCTATGATGGCCTCTTGGAATAGTAGCAAGATACCAAACAGGATATACAGTCCAGTTTTCAAAGTTTTGGTAAAAACAAACAATGTACACAGTATTTCCACTACTAAAAACTTACAGAACAGCAACATAAGGTGTTGTTCCTAGCAAGCAAAGATCGGGGAGATTATGCCGACCAAATCCAGTTTTTAGAATTGGAAATGAGACAGTACCAATAATTATAGGGCAGAATCCCTTGAAGTCAAATTGGAGTATGACACACAGAAAACTCCATTTGAAGACCCTTTTAGTGGTTGTAAAGAGTGTATTGCTAGTTCTCAGGTTGCATCACTCAGAAATTAGAAAGAGGAGGTGGTTTCAGACGTACTGTACAGGAGTTGTTTCTTCTATTAGATGTACATGATAGTAATACTCTGGGGTCTGACATCACTTCCACAGGAACGATTCAGCAATTTCTTTTGAAACCCCCCATCAGCTGTGTTGTACAGAAATGTGGGCCCCTGACGCTCCAGTCATGCAGCAAGAAGTTCTACAGGTTATTTCGGGATTAAGGAAAGAAGCATTCCCAGGACAGGAAGGGATGTCAAATGAACTTTATAAATAGTTTGCACCTATTATGGTGCATTTCTTGTCAGGGGTATTTAATAAGGGGAGTTATCATCTGTGATGCCCTCAGGTAATTGAGCCAGTGCAACCAGACCTGTGGTAAGGCAAGTAGGATGCTGGGGTGTATAGCGAAAGGTACTGACAGCAGGAGGAAAGAAGTAATATTACCCCTTTACAGATCTTTATTGAGGCTGCGTCTGCAGTATTGTGCCCCATTCTGGAGTACTTACTCCAGGAAGGATAGAGACAGACTGGAGTTAGTGCAGTACAGGGTGACAAAATGATCTAGGGCCAGGATCTAGGGCCAACATGGCAGGTCTTATGAGGAGCGTCTCAAGGCACTGAACGTGTACTCACTGGAGGGCAGAAGGGAGAGGGGAGATATGCTAGAGACCTTCAAGTTCCTAAAGGGAATAAACAAAACGTTTGAGGAAATTTTAGGTTGAATGCTAGTTCAAGGTTTGAGGGCCATGAGTGGAAACTGACAGGAGTGAGGTTCAGGAGGGACATGAGAAGGTATTATTTTACAGAAAGACTGGTGGAGCCATGGGACAGTCTACCAGCTGAGGTACTGGGTGCTAGTACAGTTGCTAGTTTCAAGCAAGGTTGGGACAGAGTGAAGGGTATAGTGGTCACCCAGGGCAAAAGATTCAGGAAGGAGAAAGGAGGGTAGAGAGGGAGGGCTAGGACCCTGGATGGACAGTAGGCCCCAGGGCTAGATAGATAACTTGGGCAGACTGGATGGATCCTGGATGGACAGTAGGCTCCAGGATTAAATAGGGAACTCGGGCAGACTGGATGGACCCTGGATGGACAGTATGCCCCAGGGTTAGATAGACAACTTGGGCAGACTGGATGGACCGTATGCCCCAGGGTTAGATAGATAACTTGGGCAGACTGGATGGACCCTGGATGGACAGTAGGCCCCAGGGTTAGATAGATAACTTGGGCAGACTGGATGGATCCTGGATGGACAGTAGGCTCCAGGATTAAATAGGGAACTTGGGCAGACTGGATGGACCCTGGATGGACAGTAGGCCCCAGGGTTAGATAGATAACTCGGGCAGACTGGATGGACGCATGGTGTTTTTCTGCTGTCATGATGTATATTTCTATGCTTCTAATTCCATTTTTAGTCATCTAGTTCATTCAACTGTGGGATCTTGAACTATTTATTTAAAAAAGGGGACAAGTTGAATATTCTGAATTGGAGACTCATATGTTTATTACATTTGGACTGCAAGGCCGGCCCGGTGGCACTGAGGGCTGAGGCACTGGACACCTTACCTCACGCTACGCCGGCAACCCATGTTGGGGAACGAGCATGGGCCACCGGGGGTCAGTAGGGGAGGAGAAGGATTGAGCATCCGATGGACTGCTCTTCTTATCTGGGGAGGGGGGTCCTCAGTACTTAGTGCCTGTTTGCCCCCTGGTGGAGGCTGGGGGACAGGGTGCCACGCTGTAGTACAAGGAGGAGTTAGGGCAGATGTTTGGAGGGAACATGTGCAGACACATGTGTGCTCCCCTCCACTGGTGTTATTGCATGCCCCAGCTCCAGGGAGAACACCAGAAAAAGGAGATGCCGCAGCACAATGATGGAGGGTGCCTCACAGGCTCTATTCCTGGCCAGCCACGGCACTGGCCCACTGGATCCAAACTTCGGTGGGGGTTGGGGAACCCCACCAAGGGGGTAAGCCCTCTCTGGGAGCTCAGGTCAGCACTGGATGGTGTACGCTGGGGGATGGGTCTGGGGGTACCCTCTGGAGAACAGCTGGCACAGCATCAGAAAAGTAACAGTGAAAAAAATTTGGACTGCAAGATCATGTCCAAATTGTTACGTAATCAACTGGTTAAAGTCACTGCCTCCCTGATAATACCAGCACAGTCATGCTCCATCCCCCTAGAGTAATACGTAATAATCTGTATTTGGTAAGGGACATCATGATTGTTTGCTCTCCTTAGACCAGACAAAAGTATTCGATAGAACACTGCATGGACATTTATTTTTGGTGCTGATATCTGAAGGAGTACCAGTCACGTTTATCGAATGGAGACAGATGATACATCGCTCTACTTCTATTACTACAGCTTCAAGATGTAGGTATTTGGGTATGCAGGTTCTAGTTAGGGTGGGTGTTCAGTAGGGGTGCTCCTTGATCCCCTAACTGTATGTATTTGCTTTGGATCCTTTGGTGAGGCATGTCATCGCAGATCACCAGATCAGTTGAATTGAATACCCTGTTGGTGGGTCCTCTTTAACATTTCAGTATATGCTGATGATATTTGTTTAGTTGCGACTGATCAGAAATCTGCGTAGAAGGCTATGTGGACATTCTCAATTTTTTCTGAGATTTCGGGATCAAAATGAAACCTGAATAAATGCCAGGGTGTACAATTAGGGGTCACATCTACTGGCATAAGTTCCACAGCTGGCACTGGGATTTCAGATGGCCATATAGATAAACTCTGGTCAGAGTCAATATGGCTGTGCAGAGCTTTTTTTTTGTATAATATTTTTATTGAAAGAAGGCATAGGTGACAGTACCAATAGTTGATTACAGGGAACAGGTACAGGTACATATCCACAATATCTTAAGCCACATACAAAAGGATACATAGGA
This sequence comes from Neoceratodus forsteri, assembly GCA_016271365.2. Taxonomy (NCBI): domain Eukaryota; kingdom Metazoa; phylum Chordata; order Ceratodontiformes; family Ceratodontidae; genus Neoceratodus; species Neoceratodus forsteri. Next base: position 299,099,213 of record JADMNL010000026.1, read on the forward strand.
CACGCCAGGATTATGCTTTTTGTTTCTTGAACACCTATTTCTTAACAAAAGCAGTAATGTTTCATTATACAATGGCAAGAAAAAATCCTGGACTCTGATTGGTCAGTCTTGGGCTGGCCCCGTGCTGTTATCCCAATACAGCATCACGGGTCTAGTCTCAGCCTCACTGTGAACCTGCAGATGAGCATTTTATGGAGCCTTTGATTGATTGTTTCATCTTCTCTTAAAAAACAAAAATATTTTTCCACACAAAAACATCTTTAAAATGATTTTTTATTCTGTATAGCAACGAGCCATTGTATAATAGCAATAATGCTCTCCAGGGTGTGTGTCGTTTGGGATAACGTCACGCCTCAGTTGTTGGACGCACTCAGCCTGCGGCCTCATGCCCAACCACCTGAGGCGTGACGTTATCCCAGCACGACACACACCTTGTCGGGCATTATTGTTTAAGTATAATACAATAAGTGTCTCAGTAAATCAATGTAGTAACTTCATTAATGCTCTTCTCTAATTATTTTAAATTCTCTTATGTGTAGTATGATATAAGAGGTAAAAGTTAAGTTTAAGCAAGCAAATACAAGATAAACTGTAAGAAGATTAAAGTGTGAAAAAAGATGGCTGTGTTCTTTATGTTTAGCAATTCTATGAAGGTTCATATGCATTGTAGCTAGTATAGTGTGATATGGTGACATGAACAATAGGAAAATAAACCTTTATTTTTACCTCCTGTCTTTTGTGTGATTATTATACTCATATTATACTGCCCTCCTGTACTACAGCCAATTCTCCAGGGGAGAGTACACTCAGAAAGCCACCCCATGTGTCCAGGAAGGCCTCCTCTCTTCCTCGGAGAACATATGTCAACCTGTCAGTCGAAAGGGTCTTAATAGCTAGATTTCTGCACTGGTTCACTGTTGGGGTGTGGTTCGTTATCCATAGATTTTGTGTTCCTTGTCGGGCTATAACCAGCAGTATTCTAATCCATCTCGGGTATAATTACCAGTCTTCCTCCTCCTCCTGACCAGCAACACCCATCAAAAGAGAACATGGGGACAACTTTACTGCTTCTCCTTCCCTCCCCATTTTGACAAGCTATCCCCAAATTTCTTTCCAATCTTTCTGGATTCCTGGACATTCCCAATAATAATGAAAAATTGTACCTCGAGCTTCCCCACATTTGCCACAAAGAGGGGATATTCCTGGGCAAAAAACTTGTACCATACTCGTTGGGCAGTATAGTCTATGTAGGAATTTATATTGCAATTCCTTGAATTTATTGCACAGGAGCAATCCCATGTGTGTCCCCAGGAGCATTTCCCAATTCTACTATCGAAACCTCTATTTGTAAGTCTTGCTCCCATTTTTGTTTAGCTTTGTGTGTTTCTCCTTGGAAGTATGGCCTATCAAACTTGCCCACCCTTCCAGTAAGTCTCCTTTCCTTATCTTTTGCTCCTAGGATCAGTCTCTCCAGCTGTAGCATAGTAGGTTCCTGCTCCAGTGGTCTATTTAGTTTTTTTCAAGTAACTTCTTGTTTGAAAGTATCTGAACTGACGGGATATGGGTACTTTTAGTGCATTCTGAATAGTTTGGAAGGTGCAAAACTCCTTTATTTCTACTAGGTCCCCTAAGCATCGAATTCCCATTCTTTGCCAGTCTCTAAATCCCTAATCTTCTAGGCCAGGGAGGAAATCTGGATTGTCGGCCACAGGTACTAGCAAGGTATTAATTTGATTTAGATTTTGTTGTTTTTTCATTTCCCGCCATACTTCTAAGCCGGCCACCACCAATGGGTTGGGATTCTCAAGCACTCTGTAGGCCTTTAGTCCATTCTCCCTGGCTACCCCCTTCTTCTAGGTCGAGCCAAGTTGCTGCCTCCACTCTGTTAACCCAGTTCTGTAAGCAGTGCAGAGCTTTTAGGAGCGGCACGAGCATTGAAAAAAGAATATGCGGTGCTTTTGCCGCACCAGAGTCAGCCTGCCACCTACTGATGGAAGGGGTGTCATGGGGTTCAATTCAGGAAGACAGCAGGAATCATAAAATATCATGTAAAACACCCTGAGGTGCTGTTTTATTGCCAGGTTTGTACAGATGGCATTTTCAGATGCAAACTTTTGTCAGGTTACTATAAGAAAAACAATAAAGAGTATGGGCTGGGAGTTTAGCTAGGAGACCTCTCACTAGAACACTGCAGTTGGACCTTACAATGCCCTCTAGAGACCAGGAACTGAACCCATCACATGGTATGGTGACCCTGCCAATACCCCCTGGGTTTCTGCAAGTTCCTCTGCAGTCTGAGTATCTGCCCACTCAGGCATCTGCAGCTTCTCTCCAGTCTGAGTCCTCTCCCTTTGGTTAATTCCAGGTGAGCAGCTTTTAGCATCCAGGTAGCCCAAACCTGACCTTTGGAGGTCCAGGGCCAATCCCAGGCCACAGTAATTCCTCCTTGCTTTTAGGCTTTACAGGACTTTCAACCTGAGCTCCACCTTAAGCTTGCCTCACCTTCACCTTTGGGTGACCAGGATCTCAGTAATTCAACACTGCATGTCTCTCTCACATTTGGCTACTTCTCTGGCTCCACACTGCTTCTCCCTGAGGTTCCTCTCTGCTCCTCAGCCCAAAGTAAAACTAACTGTAGGTTACCTGAGCATCCCTTATACACAGCTCAGGTGTCACATGATTTATCAGTCATGTTCTTTTAAACAATTAAAGGAATACCAGATTTATAATTCACACAACTGCATTATTTTCAAAGAAATATACAGGATACATATATAGGGGCAATTGTTACACAATGCTAAACCCCTTACAAAAGCATAAACACAAGAACATACAAACAAATATCCTTTTTGGAAATTTCATCCCTTTAAACTAATCACTTCCTGGCAGGACAAGACCCAAGCCTTCCCTATATACTAATGCAATTAAGGGCCAGCTCTTCCCTAAGGGAACGTCTTTCTAAAATGGCTGCAGCTGCTGAGATAGCAGCAGCAGAAACACAGACCCAGGAGCTTCTGAACTCCCAGCTTCCAGGTACAAACTACCTTTAAAAAGCATAGATTCTTCTAGAGACGAACTCAACCTTTAACTGGTATCCTGCATGTACTTTTATAATTTATACACATCTCTATTTCTAAAGCTATCAAATGCTTCCTTATATCGTGTTTTGTTTCACAGAAATGTAGTCTCAACTGTTTCCTAAAATCAGCAGCAGCCTGTAAACAGCAAACTATTTAGCACAGGTGTATTTACCTGGATTTACTGCTCAGCACTTTGTTACACTTGTACTTGGGGGTTGGGGGGTTGCATCCTCCCATTACATAGCCAAACTGCCATGCTCAGAGTTTCTACAGCAAGGAGAGCTTTATTCATTTGCTAGCTGGCAGATTACACCCCTTGGGCAGTTTCTTTTTCTCTTATTAAAAAGCAGACCCCTCATGTAATACTTCTTATGGTGATCTCTATATACCAGCATGCCACATTCTTTGGGGAGAATTGCAGAACATGAACTAGATTAAAACTACCCTGATAGTGGCCAGCTAACAAGGCTCAAAGATAAACAAAATATAAAGTACAACAGACTTACAGAGAGGAAGAAAAAGGTAACTACAACTTTATTTTACTTCCAGGGACTACTGCATGCTATACATATCCCTAATTTGGCATCATGAGGTAAACTTTGTTGAAGCTGAGCAGCTTTAACCATCACTACAGTTTTCCAACTGGGGTAGGGTCACTCACCCTGTCACGAGGGGGTATCATGTAATATGAGTGAGCATTATTGAGCGGCTCAGTATGATCGACTCAATAATACCGCTCATAATTACAGCGATTGTTAGAAGATATTGAGCTATCCTGTATAGTGAGTGTAGTAGTGAACTACGCTCATTATAGCAGGATATAGGAGGGTTTTGGCCAAACCTTGCTGAGCTGGCCATTTGGTGTAGTGGCTAAAGCCACTGCCTACAGAGCTGGTGGACTCACGTTTGAGTCGTGGTGTGGGAGAATTTTTTTTTTTTTGCAGGTGTTTTCCATTGTTTCTAAGTCTGCCCCCCACCCCCGGGGAGTTGACAATAATTTAGTTGGGGGAGCGGGAAGCATGGCCCCCCACATAAAATAATCATTTTAAATATTTATTTTGGCGAAAAGGTTATCGGCTGTCACCGTTTGCGGCAGTTGATGTTATTTTGGTCGCCCTTCTGATGTCGGGCGCTTTTTCATTCGCGGCTAGTGTTCCGCAAGATAAGGGAATTGCCCTTATCACATAAAACCATGGAAGGGTTGTAGCATAGCTCAAGCAGCTACAGCAAGAGAATGTGGGGATGTGACTGATGTCTGTATAAGATACTCATGCGATCGCACCTGGAATGCTGCATCCAGTTCTGAAGGCCCCATCTGAGAAAAAAACATAGACAAGGTGGAGGCGGTGCAATGGAGGGCAACTACAACGGCGCAGGGCACATGGGATCAGACCTATGAGGAAAGACTAGCCAAGTCGATATTTAAAATATTTATTTCATTTGGATAAAGCATTCAAACCATTTACAATATTCAATTTTTACAAGATGCGCCAGTTAAGATTCAATGTATGATATAGCGAATCTCAACTGGCAAATCCTGTAAAATATCACTTACTGTGTGGTCGTGCTTTTACCCATCATTTCTAACGAATTTGCACAGTACAGATCTGCTGAGAGGCAGTTTCAATGCGGTCTTCCTTTTACACAATTTTACAATGTGTTTTCCTGGAATGTGCCTGCCGATTGCTATATACTGTATTTAGCCTGGATAATTCACAGAAGACATGGCATCTTATTTTCAGTGGGGCTCTACATCTACACAATATTATCATAGAATCATAGAAGTTTGACGGCATTGCGTAAAATCAGAACACACTGAAAATAATATTTTACATCTGGACTAGGCTACCCTGAATAAATACATTACAAAACTGGTAAAATCATGACCACACTGAAAACAAGATATTGTATCTAATCTGTGGCATCCTGAGTAAATACAGTGCACAAATGTGTGAAACGAAGCTCCCTATGAGAATCACATGTAGCATCTCCCCTGTGCTATCCGCGATACAAAATATAGGATAACAAATATTTAAAGGAAATCTACTGTAAATTGAACTTTACTGTGTTCCACATAACCAAGACTGGCATAAACAAACAGTTTCTTTATTGTTTTATAACATATTAGATTGCAGTATTTATTTCAAATGTGACCATGAGAATGGTGTGTACAGTATGTGTGTGTGTGTGCATGTGTGTGTCTGTGTGTGTGTGTTTGCTGTATATAACAAACTATGTCTGAGACAATGCTTACCAGTGTCTTAAGAGGTTAAAAATGCATTGAATCTCAACTGGCAAATCCTGTAAAATATCACTTACAGTGTGGTCATGCTTTACCCATTATTGCTAATGAATTTGCACAGTACAGATCTGCTGAGAGGCAGTTTCAATGCGGTCTTCCTTTTATACAATTTTACAATGTGTTTTCCTGGAATGTGCCTGCCGATTGCTATATACTGTATTTAGCCTGTATAGTTCACAGAAGATGTGGCATCTTATTTTCAGTGAGGCTTTTCATCTACACAATATTATGCTGCATTGTGTAAAATCAGAACATGCTGAAAACAATATTTTACATCTTGACTACGCTACCCTGAATAAATACATTATAAACAAGCATTTGTTAATGCCGAATGTTTGCGTGCTGATATTAGCATTGGACGTGCAGGAGTCAGACAGATGCAGAATAGGAATGGCAGTGAAGTATTGAACTCACGTCAGCCCCACCTCCACCCTGCAGAGATGGACAGGCATTGGGGTGTGCCTTTGGGTCGTCGCCCTTAACACTCATGGCATTTCACCTCAGGCCGCATCCACGCTACATCGCTTGCGCCCGGTAACGGATGCAATCTGTTACGGCCGCGGAGCGGTGCAGTGGGTCCACACCTCGGCGGTGTCTGTTATGGGACTGGCACCGCTGGTCCACACTTCCGGATTTGGGCAACCATTACAGCGGCGCCCGATCCCACAATGCAGCTCGCACTGCGCTTTGTGCCCTGCAGGGGACCGTTACCGGCAGTCCACACTACGCGATGGCGGTCCCAGGGCGAACGATTTCATAACCTTGTGGAAACCATCTTGCAGGTGGTTTCCAAATGGTTATGAAAACGCCTCCTGTAACATTACCAGTGTAAACGCATGGCATTACTGGCGTGGTTTACACCTCTGTAACATATACAGAAGGGTTTTCGGCTGCAGTGTGGATAGGCCTCACCCTATCGTGGTAGACACTGACAAGTGTTGAGGTGTGCCTTGGGGTGTTTGGCTTCACAGTGCCCCCATTTCATAAGGACATATGCTGAAATGGGTGGTATAGGAGAATGGGGTGTAAGTCTGGGGCCAAAGAGTCCAAGGCACACCTCGATGACTGTCACTGGCTTCAGGGTGGGAGGGTGGGGTGGAATGGCGTGAGCATTACAGCCGCAATCCAGAGGCACACCCTGATGCCTGTCAGTTTGTACAGGGTGGGACGTTATGGTTAGAAACCCTAACACCCTGGGTGTTTGTTGGTATTTGCGCCACAAGTTTTCAGCATGGCCTTTTTGTGCCCCTTCCCCCACCTCATGAAAGCATTTGGGACCTCTGCTCATGAACAGTGGCAGTGTGATTTTGTTAATCTGTCCTGAACTTTGATTTCCCACAGCAACCGTGCCATTCTGTGCCAGATGTGCAAAAACACAGATCGGGCAGGATGTGAAGAATGACAGCTGTACCATTCATACGGAGGTGTGAAGGGATGGCAATGTTGAACATCTGGAGTGAAAATATTAAAAATGCTCGAACTTCCGAGCATACGTGGAAATTGCATAATGCATGCTCATAACACAGTCATTTAGTGGAATTATTTCACCAGATTTTCAACATAGGCATTTTGTGACCTCTGCTTAAGCTGTCACTATGATTTTCTTAATCTTTCCCGAACATTGATTTCTCACAGCGACAGCGCCATTGTGCACCAAATGTGCAAACACACATTTCGTGCAGGATGTGAAAAATGACAGCTGTACTGTTCATAAGGAGGTGTGCAAAATGGACAATGTTGAAAATTTTGAGTGGAAATATTACAAATTTTTAAAGTTGCAGTGTGCGTGGAAACTGTGCATTGTACTCTCCTAACATAGTCATTTTATGGACTTTTGTCACCAGATTTTCAAAGTAGGCATTTTAGGACCTCTGCTCATGAACAGTGTCACTGTGATTTTCTTAATCTATCCCGAACACTGATTTCCCACAGAGACTGCACTGTTCTGCCCTGGAAGTGCGAAAACACATTTTGGCCAGGATGTGAAAAATGACAGCTGTACTGTTCATAAGGAGGTGTGAAAAAATACCAATGTTGAAAATCTGGAGTAAAAATATTACAATTTCATAAAGTTACGATGGTGCATGGAAACTACGCAACGCATGCTTGTAACACAGTCATTTTATGGACTTTTGTCACCAAATTGTCAACATAGGCATTTTAGGACCTCTGCTCATGAACAGTGTCACTGTGATTTTCTTAATCTATCCCGAACACTGATTTCCCACAGTAACCGCGCTATTCTGCGCTGGAAGTGTGAAAACACATTTTAGCCAGGATGTGAAAAATGACAGCTGTACTGTTCATAAGGAGGTGTGAAAAAATGCCAATGTTGAAAATCTGGAGTGAAAATATTATCAATTCACGGAGTTACGAGTGTGCATAGAAACTGCGCAACACACGCTCATAACACAGTCATTTTTGGAATTTTTTTGCCAAATTTGGAACATAGGCCTTTTGAGAGGCCACCTCATGAACAGTGGCACTGTCATTTCATTAATGGGTCCCAAAAGGTGATTCCGCGCAGTGACCGCGAAATCACCTTTCGGGACTGAATAACGCCATGACAATATATGAATTCATAAGGAGGGGTTCCAAGAACTTCATGTTAAAAATTTGGTGCCAAAAGTAGAAAAAATGGCCAAGATATCTACATAAGTTGAAAAAAAAACATGTATGCCATTATACAGCTTACCAGCATTTCTTCAGTTCGCGGTTGACTTTAAAGAGTGCAGACAGGTTCCTGATCCACCAAAGATCATTGCGCTGGGCTCCGGAGGTAAGTATGGGGTGAGGGGGGTGTGGGGAAGTGGGGTGCCCAGAGGGTGGGTGCGGGTTGGGGAGGGGCCATGAGAGACAGCAGTGACAGTTTTCTTTTTTTACAGGGTTGAAGAGCTAGTGTACTGCTTGGAATTAATAGTAATTTTCAGATGCAGTCAGCTATCACTTCCAATATCTGAAGTATTTTTTTTATTTTATGTTTGCTAATTAGAAGATTTTCCACCTAGCAGTACTGGGGTGATGTGTGGAGCAGCACTCTGTCTGGAGGGAAAAAAAAGTCAGTTCTGTTCCTCCCACTACATCGTCAGAAATGAGACCAAACACCATGAGGCACCACAATCCTTGCAGCTCGAGCAGTGACTTTCACAAGCTACCAATCAGAATACAGGAAACTGTGACATCACTAATAACCAGGGAGAGCCAGTCCCTGCTGCTTCGTGTGAAGGTGAAACCTGCCAGTGAGGAATGGTTCTCATTGGTTACTAGTGATGTCACAGTTAGTGTGGTTTCAGTGTTGATGTTAGTGGGAGGAACAGAACTGACTTTTTTTCCCCTCCAGACAGAGTGCTGCTCCACAGATCACCCCAGTACTGCCAGGTGGAAAATCTTCTCATTAGCAAACAGAAAAGAAAAAATACTTGAGATATAAGAAGTGCTAGCTGACTACATCTGAAAGTTACAATTAATTGCAGGCAGTTTCCAGGCAGTACACTAGCTCTTTAAAAAAAAAAAAAGACAATGCAGGACTCTTTTGGCATGCTGGGGTGGGCTCTCAGAGTGCCACCACTGGGTGTTTTTTGGCAGGAGGCTGGAGCTGACGGGGATTGGGTACCCCTGTTGGCCATACAGTGTGCTGGGGGGGGAATGCATGAGCCGAGGGGGATTGGGCACCCCCCATGGCACACAACAAATATGGGGGGAGGGCACATTATGCAGATGGGGATTGGGCTACCCCATCGGCAAAAGAACCGGAAGGGGGTATGCCGACAGGGGGATTGGGCACCCCCATTGGCTTTAACAGGAACTGTGAGAGGTGGCGGCTGTCTGTCAGCTTCTATGGGGACTGTGAGAGGCTGACGGAGAAGCCGCCATGTTTATTGAAAGGGGACACTGGACAATGCAGCTGTAATTCGCTACTGCAGTCAGGGACCGCCCCACAGCAAAAACAGCTGATTGCTGATGACGGTGCTCTCCCTGATTGCAGTGGCCAGTTTGTTTCAAGTTGGTGGCAAGCTACACTACTGCTGTCATGGACAGCATGATCCTCTATTGGTGCCACACAGACCAGCCCCAAAATGGGCTACTGGCATTGGCAACAACACTGCCGCACCTCCACAACTCGCTACTGCAGCAAGCTGCCCCAATATGTTTCTTGCACATGTGTGCAAGCAAACATAAAAGTGGTAAAATCATGACTCCACTGAAAACAAGATATTGTATCTAATCTGTGGCATCCTGAGTAAATACAGTGCAAAAATGTGTGAAATAAAGACCCCTATGGGAATCACATGTAGCATCTCCCCTGTGCTATCCGGGATACAGAATATAGGATAACAGATATTTAAAGGAAATCTACTGTAAACTGAACTTTACTGTGTTCCACATAACCAAGATTGGCATAAACAAACAGTTTCTTTATTGTTTTATAATATATTAGATTGCAGTATTTATTCTGAATGTTGTGGCAATGAGAATGATATGTACAGTATATATGTGTGTGTGTGTGTGTGTGTGAGTGTGTTTGTTTATAATAAACTATGTCTGAGACAAATCTTATCAGATAGTCTTAAGAGGTTAAAAAAGCATCAAATCTCAACTGGCAAATCCTGTAAAATATCACTTACAGTGTGGTCATGCTTTTACCCATTATTGCTAATGAATTTGCACAATGCAGATCTGCTGAGAGGCAATTTCAATGCGGTCTTCCTTTTACACATTTTTACAATGTGTTTTCCTGGACTATGCCTGCTGATTGCTATGTACTGTATTTAGCCTGTATAGTTCACAGAAGACATGGCATCTTATTTTCAGTGAGGCTTTTCATCTACACAATATTATGCTGCATTGCGTAAAATCAGAACATGCTGAAAACAATATTTTACATCTGGACTAGGCTATCCTGAATAAACACATTATAAAAATGGCAAAATCGTGCCCTCACTGAAAACAAGATATTGCATCTAATCTGGGACATCCTGAGTAAATACAGTGCAAAAATGTGTAAAATGAAGATCCCTATGAGAATGAGATGTAGCATTTCCCCTGTCCTATCCAGGATACAAAATATAGGATGAGAAATATTTAAAGGAAATCTACTATAAACTGAACTTTACTATGTTCCACATAACCAAGACTGACATAAACAAGCAGAAACAGAAGTTGATGGCAGCTAAAGACCATTTGGCCCACCTAGTCTACCAATTTTCCTACCTAATCGATAAGCTGCAGATCCTAGTTAACCAACAGCCTACTTCCTCCTACCCCCCACTACAATTGCCTTGTGTCAGTCCCATGCATTTTTGAATTCCCCCACTGTTTTAACTCCACGACCTCCTCAGGAAGGCTGTTCCATGTATCCACAACCCTCTCCATGAAAAAATACATCCTCACTTTATCTCTGAGCCATTCCCCCCCCAGCTTCAAATTGTTCCCTCTTGTTCTTGCACATCTCTTTTTCTGAAAGATGCTACCCTCTTGGACTTTGTTGATTCCTTTGAGGTGCTTGAAAGTTTCTATCATATCCCCCCTTTCCTTCCTTTCCCTGAGGGTATACATATTAAGCTCCTTTAGTCTCTTGTCATATGTCTTCTGGTGCAGACCCTGCACCATTTTAATTGCCCTCCTCTGGACAACCTCCACCCTGTCTATGTCTTTGCAGAGATGAGGTCTCCAGAACTACACGCAGTACTCCAGATGGGGTCACACCAATTGTCTGTACAGAGGGATAACAACTTCCTGTTTTCTACTGGTGATGCCTTTCCCTATGCATCCCAGTATCCCCAAGCCCTCCTTACTGCCTTCTCACATTGCTTGTCCAACTTTAGGTCATGTGATATAACTGCCCCAGGTCCCTTTCCATTTTTGTTGTTGTCAGTATGTCACCCCCCATTGTGTACTCTTCCACTGGGTTTTTGTTTCCCAGGTGCTTTACTTTGCACTCCTTTGCATTGGATCTAAGCTGCCATACATTTGACCGTTCCTCCAACCTTGCCAAGTCCCTTCTCATCCTTTCCACCTCACCTTGTGTATCAATCCTGTTGCAGATCTTTGTGTTGTCTGCAAAGAGACATACTTTTCCTTCCAGTCCCTCTGCAATGTCACTTAAAAAAATACATTAAAAAGTACCGGACCCAGTATTGAACCCTGCAGTACCCCACTAGTAACCCCTCTTTCTTCACTGTGGACTCCATTTACTATTACCCTCTGTATCCAGTTGTTCAGCCAGTGTTTTACCCAGGCTACCACCCTGGGACCCACTCCTTGGCTGGCTAATTTGTTTATTAATCTTTTATGTGGGACTGTGTCAAATACCTTGCTAAAGTCTAGGTAGGCCATGTCCACAGCCCCTCCCTGGTCTACTACAAACAGTTTCTTTATTGTTTTATAACATATTCGATTGTAGTATTTATTTTGAATGTTGTGGCCATGAAGACAATGTGTTCAGTGTGTGTGTGTTTGTGTGCGCGTGCATATGCATGCATGTGTGTGTTTGCTGTATATAATAAACTATGTCTGAGACAGTGCTTATCAGATAGTGTCTTAAGAGGTTAGAAAACCTGTAAATCTTTTTTGGAAATTCCTTGCTGAAAAAGGGTGACATTTATGAGGTATAGGTATGAATCTTTCTTGAAAGACAATACCTGCCCAACTGAAGCTAGTAGCAAGAACATGTTCACTTGCTAAGTATTTAAATGTGCAAGTTGTTGCATTTCAAAGGGGGTAAACAAATCTCCAGTTTAATAGGCAACCAATATTTAACAAGCTGTTTCCATTTCCTAATGGCCATCTGATAAGCAGCTTGGAGTTCTGTCTACAACATTCTAAACAGAAAGAAGGGAGTATTTAACTGTCATAGTGATTTGCAGAAATGGAAGGATACACTGAAAAGTACTAAAAAATGTGTTCCATGGTATCCCAGTTTTTCTAGCTAAAGCAAGAGGACTCTGGGCTCTGCCCACAGCTATAAAAATGTAGGGATGCATTTTAGAAAGGGGGAAATGATGACCTTAAACTGGAACACAAGATCGGCTATTTGTGATGGGACAATAATTAAATGGAATCTTGGAAATCGGTGACGTCAAAAAGGATTTTCATTATTTGGCAGTTTTTCCTGTCGATCCTACTATATCTCAGCTATGTATTCCCCCTCCCTCTAATATGGAAACCAGAATTTTTTTAAACATCTTCTTTCAGAAACTGTGTGGCAGTCATCTTAACTGACTACAAAAGAAATCACAAACTTGCATAGGAACAAGGGTGGGCTACATATGGTTAACACAATAGCCATTTCTATTTTCTTCCACAGGACTCTGAGGAAAGGGTTACCAAACATCACTGAGTCAGTGGGCACATGGATTCATGCCAACTCTGTTGCTTATTTTCAGAAATGGTAGGTTTCCCTGCCAAAGATCTTGTAATCCATGGGTACCCCAGCATATGGACCTGTGGCATTTTAAAAAAAGTCCACAAATGGCAGATTTCTCAGAAGCAGGTGGATATGTTATCTAGGAAACAATTATCTGAGAAAACAGCAAAAGACTGGTCTCACGGAACCCGAATGCAATGGGTGTCAGTCGGCTAAGGTCCCCTTGGTATTAGATGAGTTAATGGACAACAGGGTGCCACAAAAGATGTGGGATGTCTTGTGGCTTAGCTCCCATGGTAGACTAGGGGTAAGGGGGAGCAACAAGCAGGAATCTTTATGTAACCCCTTTAGCGTGGTGCCTCTATTTTGTAACCCCTTTAGCGCGGTGCCTCTATTTTGTAAGCACTACTCGGGCTAGCCTAAGTTTGGGGAGAAAACATTTGCTCAGCAACATGGCTAGGTTTGTACTTCTGGTCAGGGAAACACAAGTAATTCCAGACACAGGAAGCAATAACTAAAAATGTCCAAACCAGCAGTGGGATTCCAAAGTGTGGCTTTTATTCACTTCAACACAAGAATAACAAAGGAAGATGGACCCCCAGAGGGCTTCACTCATTGGAACTGCAGATCTACAGAGGTCAGAACACATCTTCTTCATTACACGACAACCCTCAGGTTCTGAACTCATCTGGACTCCCACGCCTGAGCTGGTACTCTTACTCTTGGATTCCCTGGCATGGCACCCCGGCCAGCACTAGAACAATTTTCCATATGGCATGGAGTTTTGTGGTGGTTCCCTCAACCACCCATGAGCATTTTCTAGCTCTAAAGGGAAAATCTCATTCTTAATCCCACGTCTGGGTACTTTCTGCAAACACTGGCCAATTGCCGGGGAGAAAGCTATAGGTGCCCAAAGTGAATCCGTGGAGGTAAACCTGGTTACTCCAGATTGGGGTGGTCTCCCACCTCTTGTTCCCAAATCCATACCCAGCCATTCATTTGGATCAGCACCTTTCTTTGAACTCTGTGGTTGTAGATGCTATCTCGAAATGTAAATCGCATTTAACATTCTACCGTAAATTGAGGTGGTGTCCTGACTCAAACAGTTCTGTAAGTGGCACTGGCCATTCCTTAGACCCCCCCCCCACTGTCTCAGATACTTCCAAGCCATACACAAAGTTAAAAGCACTGTACTTGGCTAGTCCTTTCCTGACCCCACAGTAGGCAGTTACTTTTACATCACTCTGTCTTGGTGAAAAGACATGGGCTCTGTTTCAGAGCAGACTCACCGTGGTATTCAGGTGTACCAGGGCTTCTTCCTACGATACACAGATTTTCTGGTACCTCAGTACAATTTCTTCTGTCAGGCAGCTTTTTTCCTTTTTTAAGCAGGGCCAGGGGATTGCCCCTGAAATGCCGTTTCCCTCCCCCCCATCCCTCCGGGGATGGGGCACTGGAACAACTTGGGGAATGGTCTCTACCACTTCTTGCAGTCTCTTCTGTGTTCTTCTTTAGGGCGAAAACACACTACCCTCTGGTGTAGCTCAATAGCAAAGCTAGGCTCTGAGGGGCTGCCAACGGCAGCACACCTCCTCCTCTCACTGCAGACTGCTCAACTCTGACTTTGAAAGTCCCCAACGTTCTAACCTAACCCCTGCAGCCAACATTCCACTGTGGCTTATGCTGCTGTGACAATTCTATGGTGATGTCATCCCTCCAGCTCAGCTGAGACCGAGGACAGAGTGAGACAGTGTGAAACCCATTTAACTGGTGTCTCACAAGCTGCCTTTCCCTGCCTGCCACTAGTTCTAAATGGGATTCTAGTAACCCTGGGTGACAAGGGGGTTACATTTAAATGAAAGGCTTTGTCCGTACCCAGATTGTTGGGGGGGCCGAAACAATGGAACATTTTCTATTGACATGTCCTTTTGTTAAAGGGTTCTGGAAGGTGTTATCTGTATGATGGAAGACTCCATGAATGAAAAAAACTCACTTATGAATGTTTGATCTTGGGTGAGTTTACCTAGTTGTCACGGAAATATCATAAAAGCACATTTGTGGCAACATTTGCTTGCTTGAAGTTTTGCCTTTGGCAAGCTGGATGATAGCTGGTGCTACAACAGATCACAATCACATCACCATATATTTCTATTATTGCAATGTATGAAGCCACTCTGACAGAAGTACAGCAGGGAAAACACAAGCTTAACTTGTGGAGAATTTCATAACTTATGGAAAGGGATATCTTGAGTTGTTTATTTAGCTATTGCTTTCTCCCCAGGCTCCTGGTCGTCTGTATATCCCGACCGTCCTCCCGGCCTGCACCCCCGATATCAGGCCTTAGATCATGACTGCAGGGTTCTTCTTTATGGAATTTTGATTTCTGGTTTGTACGGAAAAAAAAAGTACCTACAGGTGAGATTTTTGTTATTTATTTTTTTTGGTAAAGTTCTTTTGGAAATAGATAGTTTCTTTTCTTTTTTTGTTACAATGAACATGACCACATGTGTTTGATTACATATTTTGAAAGTATTGCATTTGATTTTTTTTGTTTATTATCTTTTATTATACAATGGCAATGACATTTCCTGCACTTTGATTGGTCAGTGTGTGCCTCGGACAGTGATGATATTAAGCTATAACATCACTGGATTAAGTCCAGGCACACACATCCTGACTTCTATAACACAAATCATGGTACCAGTCCTAGAGACAGCAATCCTCACACTTTTTACGCCGGCCCCGACCGACGCCCATTTTACGTAGCCTGTCACATTGCAAACGCAACAATTCAGTAGCAGAATGAGAGAAACAAATTTGCTGGCAGCATTTCGCACGAGCGGCTTCAGTAACCAGCTGACTGACTACACACAACTTCAAAATTCCGCTCTCCTGTCTTCGCCATGAAATAAAAAAAACTAAAAGCACATAAAAATACCAGCCTCAGTCAGATTAGCAACTCTTAGTTGCTTACCGTGCTCCACAGCTAATTTCCACGACATTAAAAAGTGAAAGTAAGGCATAAGCCGAAACGGCATTTCAACGTCCCTCGCGTCACATAAAAGAACGTCAATGACAAGTGCTTCAGCATTCTCCACACAAGATCAGCAAAGCAACAGTGCCACCCAGTGGTACAAAAAAATAGGGATTACTTTTTTAAAATGTGTACTTACCCACACAAAAATGTAATAAAAATAAATAAAAAACATACTTTTTTCTTTTTTTTTTTTTAACACATGAGCCATTATTATAATAGCAGCACTCCAGGATGTGGTTGATCAGTATTCGTCACCCTGGGTGGTGGGAAGCACTCGGCTTCGCCTCGTGCTTCAACCCACCCCAGGAGTGACGTTATTACACGATAACACACACCCTGTCGTGCCTTATTGCTTAAATAAAATTCCCCTACTCTTCTTCAGTAAGAGCATTGGGATCTCTTACTTCAGCCTGGGCAGAGATGGGCAGAAGGGACCTTGGTTTACATCTCATATGAAGGATGATGCCTCAACAGTACAGCCCCCCTCCCCCCGTACTGCACTACAGTGACAGCTATGGACATTACCTTAAGTGCCTCGTGTGGGACTAGAACCCATGACCTAATGATCAGCCCCTCTGAGACACTGACACTGTTAATTATTACACATTTTCTTATCATGAATAGCAGGGTTTTTGCACATTGATTTTTTTTTAATTGAATAAACTTTAGTAAGATTTTAAACAGTGCAAACAAACAATACACTACACTAACAATTAACTACAATAATACAAAAAAAACTAGAAATACATATACAAAACATCCAACCCAACCAACCCCCCTTCCCCTTACCAGATCCCCCCATACTCTGGATTGAGAACCTCCTATAAAAAGATCAGTACGGTCCTATGTAGCAATGGATAGATAAGGAAATGCACATTGATGAAAATAGTGTGAAAGTCATCCATTGTCAGATAAGTTGCCACTTTTGCAGAAAAAAAAATTGATTTTCTCACAGAAAGAGTTATTTTCATGTGAAAATAAGTATTTTTACTAGACAATTGTGATTTTGGCAGTTTTTCTTCTGCAGAATTGTGGCATTTGTTAAAAAAAAAAGAAATTTGCAAAAATATACAGATCAGTTTTACCCAGCATTGAAAGCCATGTTGCATTGGGAGTTCAGTCGAATGTGGACCGTGACTTGACTGGACACTCCAGTTTGTGTGTGATACGCTTCAGAGGCAGGGTGACAGGAGAGGTGAAGGATTCAGGAGTACAGTAAAAAATACTAGAAGAGTTATGACAACAAAATCAGAAGTATGGCAGAATCTGGTAAGCAAATCATGAAACGAAACAAGAAAATATGTAGAGTGTTTAAACTGCCGCTAACTGAATACCGTTTTGCTAATGTTTCATTTCTGTATTTAACTATAAACGTAATTCTTCAAGCAACCAGACTGCTACCACAGATCCACATGATACAGACTCAAAGACTCCAAGAATCGCCTTTCCGATCGGTGCCTTTCAGTCTCGTGCCAGTATGCCATCATACCAAATTGAAGGCTCTTCCCGATTACACTGCAGGAATTGTGGGAGTGCAGTGGAGGATCATGGGATTTCAACATGCTGCCTCATTATGAGCGATACTGCCAGTCCACATGGCAGCTTACAATGCTCACTCCATTACGCATCCCCAACTCCACTGCAGCTCCAGGAACGGATTCGGTGCCAGTGTCATGAGATCGGGTCCATCCACACTGTCATATTTGCACCACAGCAATAACTCTTATCCGGTCACTGTCATGTAAATATTGGCAGTGTAAACGTGCCTTTTGACAGCCAGGTTTTCAGCAAACAATAATGTGATGTAAAAAGGGTTGATAGTGTCCCTTTAAGGGAAGAAATAAAAGCATCATATTACCTCTTGCTGAAAACCCACTTTTTATGATTGCTTGCCTTCTCTAAAATTCATTGATGTTGCTGGTTGCTTCTGCTTCCTTTCTTAGTAGAACTGAACTGCATGCTAATGTATAGTTATAACCAACCTTGTTTCGTTTTAAATCCTTGACCTACTCTTGCTGCATACTTTCTGAACACACCCAGACAGTGTAGTCACTCATGATGCAATACCCTCCTCTCCTTCCACTGCATTGGGAGTGGCTGAACTGTTTCGGGGGATGTTCCCAAGTTCAGGAGAGATGCAGTGGGGGTTGATCAAGGACTGTAAACAAACATGCATTTGTGTGTATGTTAATACCGCTGCAGAAGCCACTCTTATGGTTGTAAGAGTGGTCTCACGTGCATTCTTAGGGTAATAGAACTGTAAACCAAAGGTGAGCTGTTCTGACACCCTAAGGATGTAAGTAAGGCCACTCTTACAACCATAAGAGTGACCTTGGGCAGTATTAATATATTGATTGATTTCAATCAATAATACATACAATTTTTTAAAAACCTTACCAGAATGTACCCATTTCCAGGGCAGCTGTGTGTGAGACACTCTTCACAGAATAAGAGTGTGTTATGTGCAGAGGAAAGGAGTGTGCTGATTGCTCGGGAGCACTCTTTCGATCTATAATGGTACAGTAACTCCAGTAAGGTGGGTAGTCTGTTTATCTCCTTTGAAAGGGAATCGGAATCAACATACCAGGTACGTCAGCAGTTTCTTCAGAATGTGCCCAATCACAACATGTGGTTTTTAAACTGAAGTCGCTTTGAGGCCCAAGGTAGTCAACATTGTCCCTTTAAAGAGCACACTGCGAGCATTTTTACTCAACCCCCTATTTTCATGGACAGGCAACCCCATAACTGAAGATAATTTATTGTTCAGAGCAAAATGCCAACAGACAGGAACAAATCGGAGACATTTTGCTGCCAACAGAAAAGATGCCAGATGTGCTCTTAATAAAACAACAGACACAGTCCCCATTCTGTGAAGTGATGCAAGCCACAAGTGGACCAAGCGGACACTGGGGGAACAAACACAGAAGGGGTGCACTAAAGTAGAGCATATAACAAGAGATCTGCTTGAAATGCAAAAAGTGTTAATATAACAAAATTATGAAATGGATAAAAGCAATACTGTACTGTGATTGGTGGAATCCAGTCACATGATCGTGCTGTTACCCAGCACAACAGCACAGGTCAGAAATGCTTAACTTTCTGAACCTCTTTACTTGGTCCTAAAATAAAAAGATCAGGGAAACCATTTTCTAATCGTAATAAGACATTCCAAGGTGTGCGTAATTGAGGGATAAAGGCCCTTCTCAGGTGTGTAATACCCTCAGCTTTACCTTGGACTTCACTCCCAAAGGTGTATCATTATCCCACGGTAACGCACACCCTGTCATGCCTTACTGCTTAATTAAAGTGCATGGCGGAATGCTGTCAAGCATGGAAATCCATGCCTAGAACAGCATTGCTGTGCCACAATAGTGATGTCAAATTGTAGTTGTGCTGCACCAAGTACGTCACTAGTGCAGCACAGGATCGAATGCAGTCTCGCGAAGCCCTCATCTGGCACTACTATCTCTAACCTGTAACAGATTCTAATAGCATTCGACAAAATGGTGATTCTTTGTTTGTCTTTCTAGCTCCGTGTACAGCCTCTTTCAATAGTGAGCCACGTCAGAGTCACAGTGAAAGTATGAGCGAAGCAGCCACGCTACAAAAGACAAGGGGCCCGGTTTTCAAAGTGTCAGGAATGCATCAAAGAGAAATGACGCAAGCAACTCACTGCACTGTACTGTGCTACATTCCTGATTTTCGACTGTAGCCTGCGCCAGCTGGGGGACTGCCTGCGCCAGCTGGGGGACTGCCTGCGCCAGCTGGGGGACTGCCTGCGCCAGCTGGGAGACTGCCTTCGCCAGCTGGGCTTGCGACGGATGCCAAGACACCAAGTTGTAAAGGAGCTTGTGCAAAACCAGGGCTGCAGCATGCTGTAACTGGGAGTTTCTAAATCCCCCAACCAAAGGCCACAAGGTCTGCTAGAGTTAGACCTGCCAGAGCTGGTCTAAAAACCCCTGAGCTCCCACCGCCAACCTGAGAAACTTGGAGTAGGATGACCAGGTGTCAATCGCTGGCACAGGGAACACAGGCAGCGGCTTGGGATGGTATGCTGGCAACTGTTTGGTCTAGTGGAGTGGCTGGCCCATTGCTGTGGCCACGGTATGTATTGCCTGGAATGGCCATAGTGTCATAATGGCACATTCGGGGCAGTCCAGCCTGTGGGTTCACGTGAAAGTAAGTGGGCAGATGTTCCTGGCACCCACCTCCATGTGTCTGCAGTGCCCTCCCAGCTGCACACAGAGCATCCCTGTGGTACTGTGCAGTTGGCCACAACACAGACAGAGGGATGGCCAAAGCTGTCAGACAATCTCCTGCACCGCAGTCCCCCCTCCCATGACACCAGTCAGAGTGCTGCCCTCCCCTCCCAGACTACCACAGCATGGCACACTACTATGTCCCTGTCCTGGTCTGTGCTACCCACCATCTCCCAATCCAACCCTACCCCTGTCCCACACAGCTGCTGCTGACTGCCAGGGCACACAGCCAGGGGGTCACTGATGCTGGTTGCCATGCCACAGGGCTGTCCAGTAGTTTGTGGCATTCCCCTCCCATGTGCCTTTTCTTTGACGCATGGGAGCAATTGTGGCAAAGTGCAGGAGTTTGACGCCAGGACCCATCCTGTTAAAAAAACGTGTGCAGGGTCCCTGATGCGCTAGCATTTGGTACAAGCTGTTGTTTGCTACAACTTCCATCGATCTAAGGCACAGTTTTAAAACTGGGCCCAATGTATGGCCATCTATACACAACAAGCCTGAGTCAGCATCTTGAGGTTGCCCTGGCAACCAAGAATCTCTCGAGGTTCAGTGGTTGCCACGGCAACCTTTTAATGCCTACAACAGGCTTGTTATGTATAGACGGCCATACATATCCTCTGTGGTACTGTCACCCTTGTATTCATAGAATTGTTATGGCTTTTTGGGTGTGGGTTGGGACAAAAGGGAGGAGAAGGGATTGTGGGAGTAGTGAAGGGGGGCACCCCTAGGTACTTCTGCTTGGGGTGTTATTAGGTCTAAAACCAGTCCTGCCCCTTCCCCACAAGAAACAGATTGAGGCAATCTAGGGGTTATTCAGCTACTGCTCCACCAATTTGTTTGGGGGAGCATCTTTTCAACCTCTCCTTCTCACTAGGCAAATTGCCAACCGAATGGAAGCAGGCTACCGTCATACTCCTCCCTAAAGGGGGTGACCCCTCCTCACCAGGTAACTATCGCCCCATCTCCCTCCTCCCGATTCTGGCCAAACTACAGGAACGTCTTGTCCTTGCCCAACTCTCTCCCTATCTGGACGCATCCTCCTTCTTCACCCCATACCAATCCGGCTTTCGCAACTCACACTCAGCTATCACTTCCCTGCTAAGAATCACTGATGGCATACTCACCGGCATGGACAATGGCCACATCACCTCTGCCATCTTTATCGACTTGGCCAAGGCTTTCGATACCATCTCCCATGCTCTGCTCCTTTCTAAACTAAAAGATGCCGGCCTCTCCGAGCCGGCTTCCAACTGGTTTCATGACTACCTGGTAGGTAGGCACCAGTCTGTAAAAATCGCCTCCCACATCTCTAGCCCCCTACCAGTTACTGCCGGTGTCCCCCAAGGCTCAGTCTTGGGCCCACTGCTCTTCTCCATATTTTTAAATGACCTCCCATCAGCCTGTCTTTACTCATCCATCCATATGTATGCGGATGACACAGTGCTGTACACCACGGGCCCTTCCACAAGCGATGGGGCTAATCTACTACAGCAGGATTTCAACGCCATCCAGCACTGGTTCTGCTCAAACCAACTATTCCTAAACCCAAAGAAAACTATGTCGCTAACCTTCGGATCACAGCAAAGACTCTCCCGCCAAACCTCTTGCCCCCCCCCCCCTCCAAACACTGGACGGGACCCTCCTGGAAGCATGCACCACTTTCAGATACTTAGGTGTCTGGCTCGACCAGCACCTAGATTTCTCCACTCATATTGATTCCATCCATAAGAA
Source organism: Neoceratodus forsteri (assembly GCA_016271365.2). Lineage (NCBI taxonomy): Eukaryota > Metazoa > Chordata > Ceratodontiformes > Ceratodontidae > Neoceratodus > Neoceratodus forsteri. The sequence goes on from JADMNL010000026.1 coordinate 299,120,988, forward strand.
ACTACTCCCTAAACTCGGTGCTCTATATCAGTACAAAGGCTGCCTCCCCTCTCCAGCCCGGAAAGCTATTGTCCAAAAGATGATCCTCCCAATACTCGACTATGGCGATATAGTCTATGGCACTGCTCCCTCCTCCTCCTTAGCCATCCTTGACACACTTTTTCACTCCTTCTGTCGCTTTATCCTTGATTGCCCACAAACAACCCACCACTGTGCCTTATCAGGGATTTATTTAACCCTAAAAATTGATTAGCGTTTTGCTCATAAAAGTGCTAAATAGTTGTGAAAATGCATAGCTCTTGCCTCACTGTGTTTAACAAACACAGCACTTCTAGAAAATCTATATAAATACTTTCTGTACAGTTAGTATAGTCCCAAGAAAAAAAATGCTAATCAATTATTTAAAACCCTGCTTATACAGTTCCCTAGCCCTGCTGTCCCTCCAAGACCGCAGATTAACCCACTGTGTTAGGACTGCAGCCACATTCTGGTCCCAGTCCCTTACCCCCTACCTGGCCTCTGTCCTCTCCCCACAACCTCCCCCTACTTACTCCCTCAGAAGCATGGACCCCAGGCTCCTCCACGTCCCCTTTGTGCGTACAACCAAAGGACAAGCAGTTTTTAAATTCCGTATCCCCCAGCTCTGGAACGCCTTGCCAGCTGATATTAGACACTCATCTAACCCCCGCCACCTCAATCTCCTACTCAGCACACACTTCTTCTCCAGCTGCTCACACTTTTAGCTAGTTCCCACTATGTGCATGTATTTTGTGTTCTCAGATGGTATTTTGTGTAATTTTATCCATTTGTATTTCCCCCTCCTCTGTTTTCCTTTGTGTCTACCTGCCGATTGTCTGTTATGGCAGGTGGCCCCCTCGCTGTGATGTACAATTACTGTGCCCTGTGATGTACTATTTATTGGGACTTGTCCACCAGGTCACATCTGGAATCGAGCAACCCTGCTCAGTATGCCTTCCTGGTTAAACTCATAAATAAATAAATATAGTACTGTATACTTTATGAAGAAGAAGAATCAGCATTTTTACAGTGCTTTTTCATGTCAATGTATCCCAAAGCGCTATACAAGCAATGTTAGACTGGTAGTGAAGTGACTGAATGTGTAGTGGCGGCCATATCGCACATCAACACCCACATACACCCTGGACAATTGCATGAACCGGTTTATGGGAAGGGGAATGTTGGTCTGGACACTGGGAATGTCTCCTACTCTTTGTGAAGAGTGCCCTGGGTTCTTTTACTTCCACCTGGACACCCACCAGGACAGCACCAGGATGGGTAGAAGGGACCTCGGTTTAACGTCTTATCTGAAGGACAGCACACCCCGGCAGTACAGCACCCTCCTAATACTGCACTTGGATGCCAGCATTTTAAGTGCAAGTCCAATCCTGGTGTGGGACGAGAACCCACGACCTTTGGGTCCAGAAGCGGATGTGCTACCAGCTGAGCCACGCTGACACCTAATGATACCTATGTACCCCGAATGCCCTAAAAT